>OY992773.1:112284-2512284 GCA_963921325.1 Logfia minima
GATGATAAATTGTCCTGTCCTTGTAAAGCTCAAGGACAAGGGCAGAACAGTCTTTGGTGTGGTGGGCGACACCTCAGCTTCATGACATGGATGCTCTTGCAAAGATGGTTGATCCAGCACTTAAAGGACTTTATCCAGTCAAATCTCTTTCTCGATTTGCAGATGTAATTGCATTGTGTGTACAGGTAATGTTTCCAAGCTCAACTCGTAGCACTATATTATGAGTGACTTAGGTTGCTTACTCATATCATATGGTTATTAATTAATAATTGTCAGGCGGAGCCAGAGTTCAGGCCCCCCATGTCAGAAGTGGTTCAGGCATTGGTTAGACTTGTGCAGAGGGCAAATATGAGCAAGAGAACTGTTGGTACCGAACAAGGTTCATCTTTGCGTGCGGGCAACCTGGACTCACAGGAATTTATGTAATTTATTTATTTATTTAGTTTATTATCATATTGTTCTTCAGCCTGTTAAAATTTGGTTTGTTTTAACAATTTCATATTCTTGTGTTGAGTAACCATCCTGATATTCTCATAAGAGGTCTCAGGTTCAAACCTCATTAGATGCACATCTTAGGGTGACCAGGGAAAGGGTCGCAAACGGTCACAGGGATATTCTGGTTAGGCCGCGTATATTTGAGTAAAAATACTCGGTCTCCCGAGGTAACCTGAACAGGGAAAACCTCATCCGTTTACCCGTTTATATTCTTATGTTGAGTATGTGACATTTGAAGTTGGAACAAGTTAATTTAGTTTTAGTTTTCATTGTAAATGTGAATTGTGTTGGCTTCGGTGGAAGAGTTGCATTTTGGAATGGCCTGAAATTGCAAAAATGGAAGGATAACTAAGCGAATCACAAATAAAATATTGAATGTAGGTTCAGTTTTCCATCAGGAAAAAGAATGAATGTCCCAACGTACAGAACAAACCAACATCCTGATTTGATATTTGAATTCACACTTACATTTTTGACCTGGTAATTGTAGACCATATACTTGTAGGGGTGAACAAAACCCGGTTTTCCGGAAAACCGGTTCGAGTTGACAAACCGGACCGGTTTTTTTATAAAAGTCAAAAATCGGTTTTTCCAAAAACCGGTTTTGGAACCGGTTCGGTTTTTGGGGAGGAAAAATCCTAACCGATGGTAATCGGTTTGGGTCGGTTTGGAACCGGTTCGGGTTGAAAAACCAGTTTTTCTATATAATTCGGTTTTTTTCGAGCGTTGAGCATTTTAGTTAAAAACAACTTATTATTCAAATTTTTTTCGATAGAATGATAATACATTAGGTATGGAAACATAACTTAACAATAACTTAAAACAAAGTTTTCTAAATCTTCATAAAAATTTCAAAGTAGAGTTGGACTCGGCTTTCAAAAATTTCCCACAACGTTCACAAAATGCCTTAGTGGAACCATCAGACAATAACACTTTGTCGTAATTAAACCAAATATCCGGATTTCGTTTGGTTACCAAAACTTCCACAATTGTTGGTGCATTTGAAGAACCAACACCGGTGGAAGTTGAAGAAGATTGAGTTGCCATTTTGATAGCGTTTCGAGAGAGTTTTGAGAGGAGTAGAGAATTTTTTGAGAGTTTCGTACGTAAATCGTAAGCGTTTTGAGTGTTTAAAGACTAGAATAAGCAAGATTGAGTGTTGTGAATAAACCAAACCCAAAGTATCTATTTATACTAGTTTTAGAATGGCAAAATGGTAAAAAAAAACAAAAAAAAAAGGGTCAAAAGTTTGAAAAAAACGGCTAGTTCCCAACAGCTCAAAAAACCGGTTTGTAACCGGTTTTAAAAACCGATTCCGGAAAAACCGGTTTGTAACCGGTTCGGCAACGGTAATATCAAAACCGGTTCCCAAACTGGCGGTTTTTGGAAAAACCGAACCGGGTTTTGAAAAACCGGTTTTGATCGGTTTCGGTTTCGGTTTTTTTGTTCACACCTATATACTTTGGGAGCATTCAGCATCCCTTTTCATTTGGCTTAAAAAGTTGAAACTGAATCAGACACAAATTAAATTGGGTTGTTAACATCCTTATAACGACCCATATCGATATACAACTAAACAAAATTCTTGTTTTCAACTCTAATGAATACCCCGGCCCTAAAAGAATTTACTACATTAGGTATCATTGGGCCTTTGTAGATAAATGGCAATGATCACAGATGCCAGTTTTCAACGAACAAATAATTTTGATAGGAGAGAGCAATAAGTAAATAATCACTTATCTAAATACATAATTGTCTTAAAGTTAAAGTTAGGAACCCATAAGCATACTTAATAATTACACGTATTGCTATTGGAAAATGATACATATGCCTAATTAGGCACATAAGCCTAAAAATGTGATTGGTAGATGAGAAAATGATTGGATGAGATTAGGAGAGAGAATGAGTGGAATCCATGTGTCAAAAAATGTATGGTTAGATTAAATTAGGCATACACCTAATTAGGCGGATATAGCATTACTCATTGCTATTACTTTACTATACTTCATATAATCACATTCTCTAACGGATGTTCACATATACATTTTAGTCGACTTATATTCGAGAAGAGTGTGATTCAGGAGGTTAGCCTCTTTAAGGAGGGAAGAGTGAGCAATCTCTCCACCAATCAAAAAGTGACACATATTACAAAATACATTTTCATTTTAACCCTTTTTATTTTTAATATATTCTACATTTTACCTCTAACTTGTTACTTACTTACACATTCACCTCTCCCACCTTCTGCTGCTAGCAAACCAGCAGCCACCAGCCTCTGCTGCCCGGTCGCCAATTTTTTTTTCAACAAATCTTTCCTTTTTTTCAAATTTCTTTTACCCTTTTTTACGTTTTATTAACGTTTTCATTTGTTTTTTCATTTTCTTTTCGTTTTTTACATTTTTTATTTGTTTCCATTCGTTTTTCATTTTTTTACGTTTTTTCATTTTCTTTTTGTTTTTTTACGTCTTTTGACGTTTTTTTTACATATTGCATGATATTTTAATGTTTATTGCTGCATTTTATACATATTGCATGTTATTTTGACGCTTGTTGTTGCATGTTATACATACTGCATGTCATTTTAATGTTTCTTACTGCATTTTATACACACTGCATGTTACTTTGATGTTTGTTGTTGCATTTTATACATACTGTATGTCATTTTAATTTTTCTTGCTGCATGTTATATATATTGCATGTTATTTTGATGTTTTTGGTTGCATTTAATACATACTGCATGTTATTTTGATGTTTTGTTACTGCATTTTATATATAACATGCAGCAACAAACATCCAAATGACATGCAATATGTATAAAATGCAGCAACAAAACATCAAAATAACTTGCAGTATGTATAAAATGCAGCAACAAAAACGTAAAAAAAAACGAAAAGAAAATGAAAAACAATTAATAAAAGTAAAAAAACGAAATTAAAATGAAAAAACGTACAAAGATGTCAAAAAACGTAAAAAAACGAAAAGAAAACGAAAAATCGTAAAAAAACGAAAAGAAAATGAAAAAACAAATAAAAACGTTAATTGTTTTTTTTGAAATAAATTTTTTTTTAAAAAAAAATTTGAAATTTTTTTTTATAGCGGCGCCTGGTGGTGATGGTGGCTGCTGGTCTGTTGGCGGCAGGTGGTGGAGGTGAAGAAGTTGAAGGGAGGGAGGGAGATAGTTAAAAAGTGGGTGGGGAGAAAAAGAAAGTTGGATAGAGGTGGAAGTGGTGTATATGAAAATTTTATATTATGTTTTTTTTTTTTTTTAACTTCTAACCTAATAGTTCTAACTAATTACAAAAATGCCACAATTATTAACCATTGATCAAAAAATAGATGGCCAGGATTACTTGCTCACTCTTCTCTCCCTAACTCCCTTTGTCTCTTAATCCCATCTCATTCGGGAAAACAACTATTTTGTGCGGGCAATATATTAATATAAATAATTTATACATTACACATTTATTAAAATTAATTCAAATCTTATAAAAGAAATTGGTGAGTATATAAAAAAAAACCTTCTTTTTTCTTCATATGCAATTCTACCAGTAGATTTTCTCTAAGATATTAATTTTTGGTATTATTTTGTTATATATATTGATATTGATTGAATATTGATGTGATTAAGAATTTAATGGACATGTATAATGTGGCGCGTAGTGATATCTCGGAATGAAGTACAATGACGGAGTCACCGAGGGCATGCCCTAACAGGGTTCTAGTGACTGACCCCTAGTGGCTTGGTCCCACTGACAATGTGTAGTAGAAGCTGAATTTGTTTTCACCATGTTCATAAGCTTAGTTTTCTAACATATTTCAAATTTGATGTAAGATGAAGAAAGTACATGTTGACTCATTGATCTCACATCTATAACTGATAAGCACCTCAGTAGAAATGATGTGGCAGATCTTAGCTACTTTGAATATATATAGATTAATTAGCTTTAGTGAAAGTAGCCTCTCGCTCATTGTATGTCATTAACGAGCAAAGACTGACTGTAGTAATATGAGTTTACCTGTCACTGAAGTCTGTCTTAGCCAGTAAAAGAGTTGATGTCTACTAAGTGTATCGCTGGCAATCAGAGTGAAGAAGCGCAAGCTTGATTAGAAATGAAAAGTGTGGGTTTCCAGTTTGATCATTAATCATCGATCAACACTTCGTTAGCGACAAAATCAATGACAAAGGATAGAGTTAATAGCAGTTGCGGAGTCCGCGACTGGCTAAACTATCAACGAAAGAAACTCTGAAAAACGTCAAAACTTTACAAGTGTTCTAGTTAATTAGTTCTACGAGTATTATTTTATGTCCTCAAGATTTATGCGAGCATCTTTGGTGAACTACATGGTGGAGAGTGTGACCACAGTTCTGCATTCAAATTGAAAGATACGAAGATTGTGCTTCTTGGCTCAGAAGAGAAACAATTTTTTATGCTAACAACCCAGCCGTTATATCCACTTAGAGATCGACAACTGGTCACGTGGAATTCTCAAATATTTCTCCCATTATATCCACTCCCATTGGGTACTTAGGGGTGTTTGGATTGGCTTTTTTTCATGGCTTTATAGCTTTTGTTTTTAGTTACACCTAAAAAGCTCTTTGTCATATCCAAATAGCTTAAGCTTATGGGCTTTATTAGACACAAATACGCTGTTTTTCATAAGCCCTCATCATCTGGCTTTTTAGCTTATCTCCTCTATTTTACCTTGAAAATACTTATAATTTCAAGGGTGGAATTAATTGTGCATCGATCAATTCTATTATGAAATCATTCCGTGATTTAAATTAATTGTGATTTATTTTATGAAGAATGTTAATCATAGTTGTTGAAATTATGGTTAAGATTTCTATAATTAAAATTTTTAAGTCCAATTAATTATAAAGTACGAATATTCCTTTTCAATACTATTTTTCTTATTTAAATTTGGTAAAGGTATTTGTTCATGATAATTGTGAGTTAGAAATCTGGAATTAAGTTGGATATGATAGGCTAAAATGTTTCACATCAATTGTTTATCATTTATAACTTTAATAAGTATAAAAATGGTTTTAAAGATTACTAAACTTGTCAGTTAATTACACAATTATATTGCATACTTGAGAGACTAACGATATCTATTACTACCATTTTTAGATTTTTGACATACGTTTAAGAAGAAAATCATAAATGAGAAAGAAATCTGAGTTTGTAAATGGAAGGGAAGTTATTTTGATACAGCTCTAATTTATATTTTGTTTGCGTATATATAAAACAATAATGGTTGATTATTATATAGACCAAAGGGCTAAAAAATTATCAGTTACTTTATTTGCTTGTTGGTTAAATTTTAAGTATAGAAAATTGAATATAATTTAGTTTGGTAATATATATAGGGGAAAGATCCATAAGGAAGCTTCAAAATTTGGGGAAAGATGGAGGTAAATTTTAGCCCTTAATTTTTTTTATTAAAAAACGTTTTTAACATTCATTGGTGATGAATGTTAAATTTTTTGTAATGTTTAAAATTCATTTATGATGAAATCAATAGTTGAGATTTGCTTATCTCCTTTCTTAATTTTTTTACTTCCCTATTCATCCCCACCCTATATATATGTGTGTGTATATATATATTTTCTTTTGAAGTTATTATGAATTGACGACACATTTACTCACATTATTATTATTATTATTATATTATTATTATTATGATTAGTATTCAGTTTTTAGCAGCATAGAACTATATTTTAATTTTGTTCAAACAATTCCTAATAAGGAATTTGTAAAATAAGAAAATATCAAAGCTTAGTGCATATTGAATTTAAGGAGGTGTTTGAGATTGTGTTTATAGATTATTTAATTACTGGATTTATAAAATGTAAAGAATTGAAAAATATAAAGTTGAGTATTTACATTTTTCTAGAAAGAAATGCAATTTTAGAAAAATAGGTTGTGACATGCAAACGTATAACATAACAAATAATTAATAATCGAGAATTCTTCTTTTAACTCATAAACTAATAATAATTATAAACTTGGTTTTTAGAGAGAGAGAGAGACATCTCATGTTTTAGTTTTTATAATCTAACTAAGAAACAAACTATTAAATATGACGATAAAAATAAAATATTCTAACTAATAATAGAAAAATTAAGAATTAATATTCAACCAATTCCTATCCAATATTTTAGTTTGTCATAATCATCCATGCCCACAGAACTAGGAAAACAAATATTTACATCATTATGATGATTCCTTGCATAAAAAACACAAACCCGTATGTTGAAAATGCACTCCCAAACACCTTGTATGGTGAGTCGTGAAAGTGAGGAGGAAAATGTTGAAATGGAAGTTGTAGCACTAAGTTATCACGTTAATATGGAAAAAGAGAGCTTCTATTTTATCATTATCTTACGAGTAATCCTATATAGAACTAAATCTAGATCTAATTCACTCGTTGGTTGAATTTTTTCTTCTTCTTAATCTCATTCAATTAAATTTTCTCATCTACCAATTACATATTTAAATCTAAATTTAGTCCTACAAATTTAGACTTACATCTATCAATTAAATTTTCTCATCTACCAATTACACCGTATATCTTTAAGTGTTTTGATATATCTCTAAGTGTTTTGGAAGTTAGGTTGCCAATTCAAATCTGGCTTCCAACTGCCACACAAATTCCACGAAGGGGATGGATGTAATAGAAGGTGATGATCATGGTCATGGTCAATAAATAATGGGTCCTCTACTAGTGGTTATTTTTACATGATCAGCTAAAGTAAGTGTTACACGAGTTAATGTATAATGCTAAAAATATGATAGGTATGATATATAGATCAATTTAACATCACTCATAAATAAAAAGACAGGTTTGAATTTCTTTATGTAAAATTACTTCTTTGGTATGGAATAATAAAAAATTTAAGCTATCTCGGCTACATAAACATCATTAAACTACACCGTTTCTCATGAAAAATATTTCATTCTTATCTTAAAATTTATACTATTTCATATATATAATAAGGAAAATAGATAAAGAGAAAAGTAAAAGGATAAAATGCGTCAACCGTTAATAAGTTCTACAAGTACCCGTCAATCCAGAAAGTTGAATTAGTCAATGACTATGACTGGTCAAATTAAAGAAAGTGGTTTACACTTTGAATTCTTCTTTCTTCTTCTTCTTCATGTTTGGCAACCTATAACGCCGCCACTTGTCTCCAATTTCCCCTTATATTCTCCAAATTCCCCTTAATTCCCCAAAATTCCATTTCATCTCAGTTAAGGTGAATCTTTCTTGTTACAAAATAGATCATCAATTCATATATAAAATCTACTGTAAGAAGCTATCTAATCAAGATCGATGAGTAGCAGTCAGAAATTGGAGGATGAAGGTGTGATGGAGATCACAGGAAAAGTGTTGATCGCCACCATTATTGCTTTGGTTTTTGTCCTCGTCCTCATTTTCTGTTTCCACATCTACGCAAGGTGGTTATGGCACCGTCGTCAACAATCTCTAGACAATAATAACCGCCGTGTTCGTCAAGACCAACACTCGGCTGCTGGTGTTACAGTCCTTCGTCGTGGCCTCGACACCGACTTCCTTAAAACCATACCCGTCTTACAATTTGATTCGAAAGACTTCAAAGATGGGCTGGAATGTTCTGTTTGTTTATCTGAGCTTGTGGATGGAGAAAAGACTCGAATATTACCAAAATGCAATCATGTGTTTCATGCGGAATGCATCGATATGTGGTTTCATTCACATTCAACTTGTCCCATCTGTAGATACCCTGTTTCTGAACAAACCCAAGTTTCGGTTGAGACTTTACTACTAATAGAACAAAATCAACAACAGCAACAAGAATCGACCGATAGGGATTCATTCCCAGCAAATGTTTTGTTTTGGGGTGATGAAACAGAAGTAAGCACTTTGACATCTCAACTGGGAGAACTAGAAGCTAAAATTCACCTGCATTCTGAACCAACTACTACTACTAGTACTTCATCATCGTCACAGACAAATCATGATAGAATGAAGCCAGATTTAGTAATAGATATACCAACTGCAACGCAACATCTAGTTGGCGATGATGAAGATCAGACATCAACTCCAATAATGGCATCATTAAGAAGAATTCTAAGCAGCAGTAGAAGGTTTTATCCTTTTAGCCCATCACCCAATAACATTAACAATTAATGTTGTTGTTCATCAATTAACAAATGATATTTGATGATATTTTATTTATTTTTTCATTTATTTGTCCATTGTGTATAGAAGAAACAACATTGTATTAAATATGTTTCTTTTTTTTTTTTCCTTTTTGTGTAATATGGGGTAGTTGTAGTTAGTTTGGGCTTCTCTGTTTCAGAGTCAATTCTAACTCTGTTGCAGAAGAGTGTTGCTAGTGCTAGGTATTCAGAATTTCTGGATTTCATTATCTATTCTATGATCACAATATAAACCATGAGCATATGTATATTTGAAAGAATTTTCCCATGATCACTGTTAGAATGTGTAAAACGATCAAGACAACAACGGAGTATTACAATGCACAAATGATTTCACTATAACCGGGCAATGCCCAAAAACAATACCAAAAACTCTATACACGAAAAATAGACACTACACTTACTATCTAGACATGAAAGAACATACAATCATGAATACAGATTTGTACAGACATGTGAACCACAAGAACCCTAATTAGGGTTTGTGACCAAGATGATACAGAAAGATATTACATCGACCAGAACAAGAATAAAAATGAAATTAAAACAATTAAGCCTATCCTATTTATATTTATTACAAATACAAGTTACCATTTGAACCCTGAACTTGAGCTTTGCACAACTTTAGTCCTCTAAGTAACCCACCTTATGAGAACAACCACTAAAATATTACTTTCTTGATCTTGTAACCTGCACAAAACAAAAAACAACAATACAAGTACAAATACACATATACACACCAACTAAGATTGCATAGCCAACTTACCATGATCATTTCACCAATCACAATTTTTGAATTTCATGGGAGGAGGCGGGAACTATGCTAGGCTAAACTATGCACAGTACAACGGTTACCCCAATGATATACACATAAATCCATGCAATACATATATTGTGCTAACATTTTCTTGCAGCTATATTGAGAGGAGTGATCTGGATGTTCAAACATGATCTAAAAAAAGTCAAAATTAAGAGGTAGGCAGAGAGTTGGTGAAAACGCTTGCACACTGCAACCATGATAGTCAATTGAACATGAAGAACCCGGACATGCCATAAGGCGAACTGGTTGTGAACAAAACTAATATCGGTTGAACAAATGAAAATAAGGTTGTTTTTAAGTTGCTTTGATTAAAATACTGACAGCTGAACAATCGATTGTTACATTTTCTTCTTTAGTTGGTTGTTTTCTATTTGAGCTACATATATATGCGAGTTTATCATGACTGTGATGCAAAAAGTCAATTATTGCATTCTCCGTTTTGTTATGGAGTACTCTTTTGTATTTCGCATGCATATCTATCTATCTATCATATCTAAATTGAGACATTCATTGTAATTAAATAGGGTTGTAATAAACACCCACTATTTATTATTATCACAACACATTATATAAGCTTAGCCTTCAATTATTAACTCCCATTAATGGTGTATACTTTATAAATTAGTTAAGAAAATATAAATTTAAATGATAGCATCCCAGGACACCAGTAATGCTCTGCTAGTAGCCCATGATAAAAGGGTCGAGTTGGAGATAACCCACGAATATTGCATGGTCCATGTTAAATGTACCACAAATAGTTAGCCATTATTGATTTATAATTAGAGTGTTATGACTTATGAGTAATTCTATAAAGCACCATATATAGAAAGCGCTCTAAGATCGGTCCGATGTAACTCATGAGCCATAATTATGTGGTTATAAAATCGAACAAACATATGTACGAAAAGCTGTAATTTACTTTAATTAATACGTAGTATTAACATGTGTCGTGTTACACAAAAAAATAGATATCTTATTTATGTACGCGGATCATTTCTTGTTAGTTACAATTTGTAGGATATTGTATATAGTTAATTAGTACTGGCAAAATTAGCCATATGTCGAACGTCGAGTCATTCTAGACTTTTATAATTGTTTAATGGGTGATTTTGAACTTATTAAAAATTTTAAATGGACTAAAATAGACTAGAAAAAAAATGATAGGTCTATGTGAACAACGTAAAGACATTCTTCATTCCCAGACTAAAACTAAAAACCCTAAATCTCTTCTCACAAATCCATTTCCGTTAATTTGCAGGTAATTGGCCGGAACATTAAATCCTCATTTGCAAGTAATTAGAGACTTCAATGGCAATTTGAAATTGCTTAATGCATCATCATCTTCTTCAAATTGCTAAATTCATTTGCATAATTAGCGTTATTTTTCTTTGCGATCTAAATTAGATTTTATTTTCTGTTCTTTGCAGCAAAATTGTCTTTTTAGTTATTTGTTTGTGTTGTATAATGATTAAAGATTTAGAAAGGATGTGCGGATGGATTTGCAAATGAAAAAAATTCTCTATTTCATGTTCTTCTTTCTGTCAAAAGGTCCAAGACATGAATGATTCCAAATGGATCATGTGAGATATTAGATTCAACTTCTTCTATATATGTATATTTGATACAGAAAAGCAAACTAATTTTAAAAGATAATTCTTTATGTATTATATAGTTCAAGATTTATAGGAAAAACCAATAATTAAAACAAGATTTAGAGGTCAAATAGATACTTTTCAACTTCACATAATTAACATGAAATCTTTTTGATATAGATGGAAAAATATGGTAGTAGCATCGAATATGATAAAATACCTTCTAGATACATTACACTAGAAATAGTAATCCATTACATTTTGAACTTGAATCAAGGTCTTTGACTTGAAAACTGAAAAGTCAACAATAGTGAACAAATCTACGAAGAATATGTGTCTGCAGTTACATGTTTCCAATAATGATTATTGGGGTTGCATTCGGTTAATAAAGCGCACATATTTTCGTCAATAACAAGTGTGACAATACTTGATTGTTGGACGCTTGTTCTTAAACCTGCAAGCGACATTATATTATATATAAGACGGATCAAAAAATCACCACATTATATTATGTATAAGGCAGTTTTAATATCCCCGCCTTTTTAAGTGCTAAAACACTGCCTTATAATTAATTAGGAGCCCGCCATTTTAACTCTACAACAGTTTTTCATTTTGAACCATCTTCCAATAGCGCTTTAAAAGCCTATTGGTGTATTACTAAAAATTGCCAACTTAACAACAAATGTTGGCCTAATTAATTAATAAACCTCTTCTGTACGCATAATTAAGCTACCTAGATACGAAACAATTGACATGAATACGTTTAAATATTAAATACACAGAAACAAGTGGTTAAATCTAATTATCAAATTAAATAGTGATTATCATATTGAACACATGTTTCTTATTTCTTTTCAGGATAGGAAAACGTATGGATAGTGTTTTTAATAAGATGAAATATGTTTTGGAGATTGAAGTATGATAATGGATGGTACTAGTAACCTCCTCCTTGTTTTTTCATCCAAATCTTGCACTTCTTTCCAGCTTCCTTAATAGTCCAAACTACAATTGATCCCAATTTATTTCGATTTTTTTCTTCTGTTCTTTATTATTATTATTATTATTAAGGAAAAAACCATATATGCACCAATTATGAGTCGTCACATTGGTTCATTGGCTGGTCTTCATCACTTACTATTCATAGTTTAACATTAATCAGACGACTTGCGACTTATTTTTCAAATCTGGCAAACAACGAAAACATGTCGACACTTCTAGTTCTTTTGATAGCTTCACTACTTTTAATTTCCCATATCCATGCAACTTTAGACTACATGAACATCAAAGGATCTGATCATGATGACCTCATCCAATCCTCTTGCACCACAACCTTATATCCAGACATATGCTACTCCACATTCTCCACCATCCCATATATAATCACCCAAAAAGTCACAACTAAAAAGGATGTGATTGAGCTCGCCATCAATAAAACAAAAGAAACCATCCAAGAGAACATCCGTAACATAGAAAAGCTGATGAGGACCAGAGTCACAACCAAACGGGCCAACATGGCTCTTGAAGAGTGCTTAGAGATGGGAGCAGAAACTGTACAAGGACTTGAGACGGTGGTCCAAGAGCTAAGGGCGTACCCAACAAAAAAACCTCTTCACCAATATGCTGATGAACTCAAAACTCTGATGAGTACTGCCATCACCAACAAAGAAACCTGCTTG
Source organism: Logfia minima (assembly GCA_963921325.1). Taxonomy (NCBI): domain Eukaryota; kingdom Viridiplantae; phylum Streptophyta; class Magnoliopsida; order Asterales; family Asteraceae; genus Logfia; species Logfia minima. The sequence continues at coordinate 125,075 of OY992773.1, forward strand.
GACAGCCTCTCTAATTACTTCTATGATATTGATGCACTCTCTGAATCAATTATCAAAAGCCAGCTGGAGCACGCAGGAAAGATGTGTAGCAATGTGCTCGCTATGATTAAGAACATGACAGACACTGATATTGCTGCAAATACCAACAACGCATCAGATGATGATGAGTTAATAATCCGTAATAGAGGTCGAAAGTTAAAAGATCATATTGACTGGCCAGAGTGGTTATCTGCGGGAGACAGGAAATTGTTGGGGTTTTGGGGAGTGACACCCAACGTGATTGTATCGGCCAATGGTAAAGGAAACTACACCAAAGTCGCAGAAGCCGTGGAAGCAGCACCAGAGAAAAGTGACAAGAAATATGTGATCAAGATAATGGCAGGGGTGTACAAGGAAAATGTAGAAGTTCCAAAACACAAAACAAACATCATGTTTCTTGGGGAAGGAAGAGGTAAAACCATCATCACCGAAAACAAGAATGTTGCAGACGGCGGTTCCACTACCACCACTTCCGCAACCGTAGGTTCGTTAATTAGCTACCTACCTGATAACGATCCAATTAGTGTTTGTTTCAAGTTAATATTATGTGACATACTCCGGATTATTCTTTATTTACACAATAACAAACTGGCCTTATGACGACAGAGGGACTAAATATTTTATTAATAGTGTAACTAATTAAGGTAGAGCTATAGAAGATTTTTGTATATACTAACTAATTGACATATATGCAGCGGTGATGGGTGCTAGATTCTTGGCACGAGACATTACATTTCAAAACACAGCAGGGCCATCTGGTCATCAAGCGGTGGCATTACTTGTTAGAGCGGATCTATCTGCATTTTATAGATGTGGAATGGAAGCTTACCAGGATACCCTTTATGTTCACTCCAATCGTCAATTCTACGTCAAGTGCTTTGTGACTGGGACGGTTGATTTCATTTTTGGGAATGCGGCAGTTGTATTCCAATTCTGTGATATACATGCACGTAAGCCAGGTCCTGGTCAAAAGAACATGGTGACAGCACAAGGGAGAACAGACGAGAACCAAAACACAGGGATTGTGATTCAAAAATGTAGCATCAGTGCGACTGCTGACCTAAAAGCGGTTCAAGGGAACTTTCCAACGTATCTAGGAAGGCCGTGGAAAGAGTTTTCAAGAACAGTGGTGATGCGATCATCAATCGGTGACGTGATACACGAGGAAGGATGGCACCCATGGGATGGTGATTTTGCATTGGATAGTTTATATTACAGAGAGTATAGAAACAGTGGGCCAGGGTCTGATACGTCAAAAAGGGTGACGTGGAAAGGTTGGGGTGTGATTAAGGATAGAAATGAGGCTAAAACATTTACAGTTGCAAACTTCATCAATGGTTGGACTTGGTTGCTATCCACCGGCTTCCCTTTCTGGCCTGGTTTGTAACCATCATATCGGCCGCCACCGACACATTTTAAAATTTAAATAATATATGCATGGTACGTGAGTCCTTAATTGCTAGCTAGTCACGGTCAAATATTCTTGTGTAATATTTTCTTAATAAATAACGTAATGTATATTCGATCGCAAGTAGTAAAATTAACAAAATTTATCTTCAATCACAACAAATTATGATGAAGGGAAACTTTATACGATTAAACTCATTAAACTCTCATAAAATAACATCAACACCGAGACACTATTAATTAATAAGTAAATTTAATAAATAGTTGTCGGTGAACGGTAAGTTTGTCAAAGTATAACTTTAAGAAAGTAAACAAAGAGAGAAAAGTGGAATACTTCTTGTCTTTACATGCCTTATAACAAGTTTTTGGTTTATGTCACTTTCTTGGAAGATGAAACGAAGAGGATGTACATATTGTCTTCTAACAAACTTCCATCACCTTCACCTAATAAATTAAACCACTAATCTTTCATCTTTACACCAAAAAACAAACGTTTTAGATTTAACATTTCACACGATTATGTTCAAATTCCAAAACACAAAAGAAACATCATGTTTCTTGGGGATGGAAGAGGTAACACCATTATTACTGGAAACAAGAGCTTCGCTGGCGGTATCACTACTATCAAAACTGCAACCGTAGGTAATAGGTTAGCTTGACAATTTTTACACTACCTACCTTGTTTTTGAAATGCATATAATTGTAGTCTCTAGTTTATTAATTCTCCTGAAGTTCTAGCATGCATATTAACAACTAGTTAATTATTAAGCAGCGGTGATCGGTGATAGATTCTTGGCACGGATATTACATTTCAAAATACAGCAGGGCCTTCTGGGCATCAAGCGGTTGCATTACTTGTTTGATTGGATCTATCTGCGTTCTACAGATGTGGCATGGATGCCTACCAAGATACCCTTTACGTTCACTCCGACCATCAATTCTATGTTAAATGCTTCTTGTTGGGAACTGTTGATTTCATTTTCTGGGATGCTGCTGTTGTCTTCCAATTCTGTGATATACTTGCTCGTCTCCAGAATCCCAGCCAAAACAATATGGTCACAGCACAAGGCAGAACAGATCGTAACCAAAACACTGGCATCGTCATTCATAAATGCAAAATTTCTGCCACATCTGACCTTAAAGCAGTCCAAACTAATTATTCAACATATCTCGGAAGGCCCTGGAAGGAGTATTCAAGAACAGTGGTGATGCAATCGTCAATCACTATCATAAAGGCTGAAGGACGGTGCCCATGGGAAAAGCGAAGTGATTTCGCGTTGGACACATTGTATTATGGAGAGTACAGAAACAGTGGGTCTGGGTCTGATACGTCAAAGATGGTCAAATAGAAAGTGTGGGGTGCAATCAAGGATAAGAATGAGGCCAAGTCCTTTACAGTTGCATAATTTATCGACGGTTGAGAGTGGTTGCCATCAACTCACTTCCCTTTCTGGCCTGGTTTTTAATTGTTATCAATCCATCAACCATATATATAATACTAATTAATAAGCCTCTGGGTACATGGTGTAATGTGATATTTTTCTTAATAACAATTTGCTTCATCATTTAAGGACATGACACTATAATTGTTGCAACTACTTTCCCCGCTATCTCTGTATGGGTCCTTCAAATACGTTGTAGTTTTAGTTGTCGTTTTCATATATGTTAGCCATTATTTATTGTAGCAGTTTGAAACCATCATCCTTCAAGTATTAAACAGAAGAATCTCATTTTATATAAATACATACTCTATCAAGACTTCGTCAAGTACCACAAGTAACAAGTATTACTGTGCACCTGTTTTTCTCACATTACTGCTTACTATAATATTCTAACAATTTTGACACAATTTCTATGTATTCGATCAAAAAGTTAGGAAAGTTGGGTATAACAGAGTTGGACATCACAACAAAAATGGTTATTAACCAAAAAATTTGGTCACCACGGAGGTCGTTTGCTGACCAAAATCTGGATGGTCAGTGTTCGTATTTTTTTCCCCCATAGATAATTAAGCTTATACGATATCAAAATAAGCTTATCAAAACAACCCTCATTCAAGGAGCCTTTTTGTCAAATAGGGTTGTCGATAAACAGGGTCAGGTATTGGGGGACTTATCGAATACAACAGGCCAAGAACTTGGTCTAATATCTAAGGCCGAAAACACCTTATGAGCCCATTCTGGGCTGTTCATAACTTTTTTCTTTAAGGGCCACCTATTTTATTTTTGTAGAGGAAGACTATTTAACTTTAAAGGACAAACTAATACAGTACATTTTTGAACAAAAATTGCATAGTCAACTCGAACTAACTAACATTATGACTCTAATTTTTAATCATGTTAGTCATTTGATCATTCATCTTTAGTTATGCTACATACGATTGCTACCAAATAATTAGTTACTCATGTCAACAAGCGGTTGTGTTTATCATTTAATCTTATTGTAAGTGAATGATTTAATAAAGGAATACAGTGTCCCTTATAGTGCATCCATGGAATTAAGTATGAAGATTATTACAAGGAAAGCAACCACAAGAGCCAGAAAAATGCATTTTTAGGTGTTGGTTTATGGTCTTATTTGATTGGTCAGTCACCTTTTGAATTTGCTCAGTGTGCTCAAGCTGAGCTGCTGCTCTTAATTCCTCTGCTTTTCTATGAACAATTGCCATTTTTCTCATCACCTTCTCCTCGAATTTTGATCTCATCTTTTGAATCTTTACCTACAAATATAATATAATCTCAAACACTTAGCACTTGCACATATAGATATAGATTATAGTCGAAAGGGAATGGGATTAAATCATTATATATATTCTTTCTATGTAACTTTTGTTTGCATGCTAACTTTGGGAACTCACTACACATTATTGTTTAATTGAATCTTAAGCTCAATATATGCTCAAATCCCAACTAGCAGGACCATTAATAGTTGCATCACATGGCCTGCTTGGTGAGTTGCAATCTTTGAACATACAATAAGTGTGACTTTGGAGCTTTCTGTGTTGCTGTATTTTTTTAGTATTATTATTAAACGGAGTATCATATTTCGAACTTTTGCATTGGAAAAAACTACAACAAACAAAATAAAATGTAAGTAACATGTGGTCCCACACAAGGGGCTCCAACAGTCATCAGCAAAAGACAAAATTATATGGATCATCGCTCCAACAAATTTTGTTGACATTAGTCGTCCATGTGTTGCAAGATTTTGCCCCGGACACTTCTTTTTTCTAACAACAGTTAACCTTTAAATTTTGATATGTGCTGCTTTAAATTTTGATATGTGCTGTACATGTGGAGATACAATGATCATCTTAGATAATTAAGGGAGTACGAGTATAATTTCGTAAACTACAAAAACAATCAGTATAATTTTTTATTTTTAAAATTTTAAATCTATTTGTATTTAATATTCTTTTTTTAAATGTATTTAGTTAAAATTCATTTTTTAATAAGCTTTTTAATTTAATTTCATTGTTTTAACATTCTTTTAATGGTTCTTTTTTCTTTGATAATTAAAATGATCAACTTTAGTATTTGTTTATTCTAGTTTATGTAAGTGTTAATGTACACCAACTCACTAACAATATCATAATTTTCTTCAACCAACCACTACCAAATGTACATGTGTGTTTGTCAACGATAAATGGTGAACAAATATGATAGTTGTTGGTAATGGTCGTTGAAGAAATTTATAATGTTCTTAGTGAGTTAATGTAGATTAGGACACTTACATAAACTAGAACAAACAAATATTTCAGTTAATCATTTTAATTCCAAAAAAAAATAACCGCTAAAAAACAATTACGATAATTAAATTAAATTGAATAGCTTATTAAAAAGATAAATTAACTAAATACATTTAAAAAGGAATATTAAATTTAAATAAATTTAAAATTTGAAAAGTAAAAAATTACACGGATGGTCCTTCTGGTTTGTGAAATAACACTAGTAGTCCATGAATTCATTGAAACGATCATTGTACCCTCACATTAACGGACTTCTTTAACGGCCATTAAGGAAAATGACTATTCATGCAAGATTTTGCAATGACAAGGATGACCAATGTCAAAAAAGATTGTAAGGGTAACGGATGTATTTTAAGACAAGCCACAAAGACAACCCGACCCATGTAATTTTCCTCAGAAAAAGACTATTAATGTACACATCAACGACTATTCTCTACCATGATCTGCACCCTCCTTACCAACATTTAAGTAACCATTCACTACTCATAGAAAAATTGAAACAAAGTCGGCTTCAAGATACACCCATGTTAATTGAACCATTCTTCATCGAAACTTTTGATGATACAAACTTACAAAGTTTGGATTGTGTTTTTTTCTTTTTCTGCACTAAACCATATCTTATCGAACACTAAACACTCGTATATTTTACCGTTTAAAAAAATGTAATTCATATGAGACAAGCAAACGCGTACACACACGTACACTTTGTTCTTGTAAAAAATAGAATTTTACCTCGAGCTTTCTTGATTGAGCTTCCGCTTTAGCATTTTGGAGGTCAACCCAAGCTTGAATTTTTGCTTCTTCTCTTTGGTACCTACATATAAACACCCAACATTATTATCCAAACCATCAGCAAGGTCATTTCTCCATACTACAAATGGCAAGTTCTGAATAGGCTATCTATACAAAACAAAAATAAAAATACAAAATAGGTTGAAAGTCACGTAAAGTCTTATTTATAAATAATGATGCATTCAACCTCCAAGATCAATTTTGATCAAATATTTGTATTACTGGTGATATTGTATTAATATTTGTTATGTTATCATCGGAATAGTATCTGCTCTATATTTTATTTTATTTTATTAAAAACTTTGTTTGCAAATCAACCCAATCTGACCCGCTTCGATGCGTAGTAAAAATGAATCATTTCAACCCCAACCCATTTACCCTACCCTCCATAATTGCAACTTGGTTTGGGATAGTATGCTCCCAAACACAACAATTTTGAGAAAGAGATAAAGCATGCATGTTGACCTTAGACAGCACTTGGTCTTGTCTTCTTCGTCCCAAGCAGAAGCTCTTGTTTCTGAAATGCTTTTTCGACATTCGTTTGTCATCTCAAAGTGTCTCAAGCTCTTAGAGATATCCTCTTCTTCCTCTTCCCTGGAACTCCAATTTGATGAATCAAAAGGTGCCTGTGTCTCTTGCTTTAGCTTTGCTAAATGACAGTATTGTAATTCTCCCATGTCTATGGAGGTGTTTAGATCCAGTGGGCCCGACCTACTTGCAGGGGTGTTGTGACGTGGTGGAGACATGGTTATAAAGGGAGTTGGGCATCTTGAAGTGGTGGAGCTCCCAAGTGGAGTCATCTCTGTCCCAATGTCTCTGCTTGAACTTTCTTTGAATATGAAGCTTTCCCTCAATGGCTCCAAACATTCAGTTTCTTTCAAGTTTCTTTTAGGTTGTTGTACCTCATTTGTGAATTTATCTGCAATCAGTAGCCATGTTTAATGCTATTATTTCAAGAATCAACTCACCAAACTAAAAGGTTGGAACATCATAAAAGGTGGTAACTTTCAACAATTACAGTTCATTCGTATTAGGGACAAAGGAATAAATAAACGAAGGATGGTAGGGAAAAGGGTTATTTAATTACCTTTTAGAACATCAAAGGAGTCTGAGGCTGTTGAGTTATAATGATGGTGGTTTTGAAAAATTGAAACTTTATCTTGTGGAATGACTTTTGTGTGATTATGATGTTTAATCCCAAATCCATTACTCTTACTATTGCTGCTACTAGACTTTCTGGACACAAAACCATGAAGATGATGATTTTGAGTGGTAGAGTCATGGTCAGAAATAAGCCATTTCTCAGCATCATTCCATTTTGAAGGAACAAAGTTCTTTTTTGGTGCATTATTATTAGCATTGGCAACACTGAAGCTGAAAACGGGTCGACCAGGTGTAGATGGAGCTTCCACCAATCCATTTCTCTTGCTAGCAGCTGGAGCTCCTCCATCTTTTTTGTCAGGCACTGGGAATGATCTTACAAAGTCTGAGGTTTCCTTGAGATTGAGCTTACAAACAGGATCAAGAGAGCTGCTGCTATCCACAATTGGGTTCCCTTTTCTAACTCCTGCTACCTGCAAAAACATAACAAAGTTCGAAAATTTGTAACCAGGACAATAAAATACAAAAACAATACTATCTATGTTGGTGTTAGTTACCCCATGAGAATGAGAAGAGCAGAATGTAGGAGGAGATTGAAGGTATTTGGAACTTTTGAGATCCATAAATTAATTGTTTCAGGCAGCTGCTGCTGATCAAGAGATTTATGGAGTAAAAGTAGAAAGAATTAGGATAGTGATTTATGGAAACAAACAAACCGTGAATAATATGGATGACAGTAAGAAGAGAGGGTGGTCGCCATGAAAAGAAGAGTTTTCTTGAGAAAAGCATAGTGTGTTGTTGTTTAGGATGACTGATGGGGCTTGTCAAATCTTTTGTTTGTTTCTATACACGGGAGTACTACAGTATCTTACTTGCTTATTTAAAAGGTACCAATAGGTCAACAGTTTCTGTGTGTTTTACTAACCTCATGCAGTTCAAAAGATTCTTCAACACGAATGAATGAGTGGTCATGGCCTATTTCCCTTGGTTGCATAGCAATTTAGTAGAAAAAACTTCTTATATATTGCACATAGATTCATGCTTTCAACGTTATCTTAAGTTCTGCCTATCAATCAAATATTTATATTTATTTTAACAGTACATGTTCCAACAATTTCACGTGAATTTGTACAAATAATGCCCTATCAATCAAATATTTATATTTATTTAACCATCAAGTGGTTGGTGTCTTGATATCCCTATAAGATGTCTCAAGTTCAAAATTCACTAGCAGCACATCTTGGGGTGACCTGGAAAAGGGTTCAGAAACAGTTATGGGATAACCTGATTAGACCGCTTACATGAGTAAAAAAGCTCACCCTCTCCGGATAATCTGAACTGGAAAAAACCTTTTCCCAAAAAAATGAGAGAGAGAGACCTGTTTAAACAGACACCAAATTTATCGACCAATTAGGCAGCAGTTCCATATTTATAGATATACCAACATTGTTACAGCATTGAACCTTCAATATCAAAGAAACATACTACTTCAAACAACCAACAATAGAAAATTGACTACCAATTTACATTTTACATATACAAAAAAACAAACACTCATGTACAAAACTTTCTTGGGTAGGTCAACTAATAAGTACCTCCCACAACACTTTGCAAAGGTTCCTAAATGCCTTCTTTTCTTCACCTTGCAACAAATGACACTCATATCTTTTCGAGAATATTGATGCTAAAAATGAATTGTAAAAACACTATATCTGGAAGAAGAAAATGGCTTCGCTCCCAAATTGTAATCATCAATCAGAATAGTACTAGAACGCAAACCATCAATCTGCGGCATAGAAAGTTCCCACTTGGCCCTTGTCTTCCTCGGAAGGATCTGCTTGGGACTTGGTTGGTACAACAGCAGGAGGAGACCATTGATCTGGAACCATGAGAAAGTATGCTGTCATTGCTTTCCTGAATCTCTTCTTGTATTGTTTTGGTGAAATTACAGTTGGAGATGCATTCTTGGGCCCACCAAGGATCCCAGAAGCCTTAACCCATGTCTCTAGATGCTTGTCCCATGTATACTGTCTCATGAAGTCAATTATCCCTAAAACCAGTTCATGCTTCTCTTCATCAACCCCAACCAGCAACGAATAATCCATCACGTCAATTGACTGGAAACACAACACAAATACGACAGGTTTACAGGACATGTCCAACTAATAACAATAGTATATATCATGAGGAAAACTTACAGCAAGAAAGGCAGTGTCATTCCAGACAGCTCTTTCCAACAATCTTTTCGCCTTGTTTCCAACAAATATAGGAGAGGTTGGCATCGCCTCAATCAAATTCTGATCCAGTAGAACCTTGTTACTCCCACTGGAATCAGGATTATACCGTGACCTTGAAGATCCTTTGAGATCATAAAGCCGTGTCAAATTCCTTCCAAACAGAAGATTCTCCATAACCAACACATCCATTTTAGTTTCCTTACCCCCTTTCATTTGCTTAGTCACCTTCAAACAAGATTCCCCAAAAAAACTGTCAGATCACAACAATGATTCATAACACAGTTTGAATATGGAAGGAACGAAACCCCCATTTACATCAGGTTGTTTATTACGATTTTATTTTATTTTTTGCAGGTCTAAAAAATTTATGGTGGTTTTCAACCGGGAAAGGGTCTTCTCCTAATACGGGTAATCCATGTACAGGAGTAACCAAATTTTTATTTGCATAATCAGTTCGATTTCAAGTTAAGGTAATTCCTTGAGCCCCACCGGAAACCTGAATTAAGACCTCAATAGAACATTTATGCTCTAATGTTAAATAGACCTTTCACATAATATTTCCATACCCCCAACTAACCCCAAAATAAATAATAGAAGAAAATAGAACTAAACAAATAAATAATAACAATAATATTAAAAAGAATAATTAAGTAACTTTTTATCTAGGACTAGATCTTATTCAGATCTCATAATAAAATTTGAGAATTTGGTAAATACTATACAACTTCAATAATTCGCAAGAACTTGGTCAAACCTCATGGGAGAAAAAGACAAGGTGACATCTCTATGCACTTCAAGTTCACATCAATTAATAAATGATAAACAATAAGATGGGCAAAACAAAACCAAACAAAACAGACGGATACCTGATAAATGCCTAATATTTTTGCAAGGCAGGTAGGACTTCCAGAACCAATTGATTCAGAAAGATACTTGAAGTATGCAGGAGCAAACTTGATAAATGACTCCAGCTCTGTCTTTGTAACCTGCTTGATTATAAACCGATCATCTAACGTTTTTGCAAAGAAAACATTGCTCTTACCACCCTGAGCACCCCACTTCTTACAACGACTAAGAGACCTTATGTAATCAAGTTCAGAGGGGCAACATATCTTCCTTAATGCTTCAAACCGCTTAGCATAGTAACAAGTCACGCTGTATCTAACTTTACCAAGAGGTCCATTGTCTGCAAAATCCACTTTTGCATGCAAAGCCTTTGTGTATGATAATGGGTCTATTACCAGGGACCCACGAGATCCTGACAAGGATAAAATACTTTCATCTCCACCGCTTTTAACAGATTCCAGTGTTGCTTCATCAGAATTGCTAAACGACTGAAACATCACAGAGTCAGCAGACTGAGATGAAAAGATCGATTCCCCGTCATTTAGTTCTCCAGACATCTGGGAAACATAATCAGGTGAGAGCAATGCGTAGGATATGATACTTGTGGGCTCATCATCATACACAGGAACAACAGTGTCATTGATACCCACAGCTAGAAGGAGGTGCGCTCCACCCTGAAGTTCTGATTCACAATACGATGGGATGTAGACTGGCCTGTACTCATTGAGTGCCTCCAGCTTCTGAGAACTTGGAAACAAGTTTTTATTCAAAGAACGGTATAGGTTTAGAAATGGCATACTAAACCAACTCGATGGATCTTCTATACTTTCAGAACCCCTAGTAGACGACGCAGGGGATGGAAGTGATGATGTATGGTCTTCACCCTTATCATCTGAATCAATTGGCTCGGATCCTGGGTGATTACCGGTCCAGGCAGCATCTAGGGTATCTGACAAACTTGCTATAACTGACAACTGCCCTTCAGAAACGGCCCTCTGGACACCAACATTGCCTACTAGCTGATCAAAATTCTCAATGCTAGACCCATTTTCCTCTTTAGGGCATGAATCTACAACCACTTCAGCTTCTTTACCAATTAATTCAGGCTGAATTTGCTTCATATCAACAGTCTCACTAACATCTGAATCAACCAGTGACTCGTTCGTTTTATCCAAGTTTTCGCATTTGAAGTCAGGCAGATCACCTCGGGGACTGCTATTAACACTAGCTGCATACACCAGCCGGTGGTCCCACACGTAAGATTGGAAAAGCAGTTGTCTTCTTAGTCGGTTGATCTCAAAAATATCAATCAATGCTGGACCTTTTTGGTTTAGAATCTTTTCAAGTGACTCCTACAAATAAATCACAGTTGTTAACCGCATTGCTACCAAAACTTTTTATATGCCAAAAAGGTGAAAAATTAAATACAACATAGGTGACCTCAAATTCCGCTTTCTCCTTCTGTAACATCTCTTCCAAATCTGCGATTTGACGTCTTGATTGTGACATATTCGCGCTACTATTAACTGAACCCTTTCCAAATTTCTTCTCTGCCATCTGGGTCAGGGCATTCAGAATTTCTGAAAATAATAGCTCAGCCCGGCTAACAACCTGCTCATGCATGTAGTCAGAATAGATATTTTACTTGCTACCATCAAAATTATAATCCTTGTAGGAATCAAACCTCATTTACTTCATTTTGTATCCACTGTTGCTTCTCATATCTGAAAACAAGTTTGGAAGGAGGAAGGTAGACTGAGTGGACGCTGATTGATGCATAGAGGAAGCAGGCAACCATTTTGCCCAGCCTGCAGGTAGAACCAAACATTTATGATATAGAAGTGTAAACTGAGCATATTCTCCGTAAAAAGTTTGTAGTTAGTAATGACTATTAACATGTACGACACAAAGGTACCCATAAAAACGAAGACAGTCGCGATGCAGAGAATGACCACAGTTTGCAACTCTGCTGGCAGCAGCATGATTAGAAAAACTAAGCTCCAAAAACTTGCCAAACGATAAACCCCAGGCAGCATCCGACATCACAATCCTTCGAGTTGCAGGAGGGAAACCATTAACCCGTGGACACCTTAAGCACCTATGCCACATCCAGATCTTACCATCTTTTTCTCCTTGTAAGGGTGATTCAGTCAACTTCTTCACAGATATGGTTAAGGTGCCTTGCCTATGGGTGTAACATTGTACATGTGCTTCCGTAGGCATCTCGCATGAAGGGCATCTATAAGCCTGCCAAATAACCACAATTATATAATTTCAAACTGCTAATTATATCAGCAGAAACGCATTATATAACACATGACTTCAGCTTACTTGATCAAATAAATTATCTCGAAGAAAGCGCCCCAACGGTTTATCAAAATTTCCGTAGTATTTGATGCGAAAGAGATGGGACCTTTCACAAACAGTCCCCTTCCACACGCAGCGGGATGACAAAGATACCAAAATGCTCTGATGATCTGATGGTGTTGGAGGAAACTCTTCCTTTGAAGAACCATTCTTTTCATCCAACGATTGATCAGCAATTTCCTCTCTATCACCAATTTGTGAGCATTTAAGCAGGTTGCCTTGTGCCTGAGGGTGATCAAAACCATTAGAAGTTTGTGCTCCAGAGAAATCCTTTGTTTCAATTGAAGCCGTCTCCATAGTTGCATTAATTGGAGAGGGATCACCGCCAATAGAATCAGAAACATCCAAATTTGGGAGCACAGAAGTGTCAGGCATGGAAGTTGGGGGTTGGTTTTGATTGTTGTTAATATTAGATCCAAGTGGCAACAGCATTGTTTGTGACTTCTGGTTCATTATAGAAGAGAACACATCTGACATGGGTAGACTGTCTGTCCTTGGTGGTTCAGTATCTTTCATGGGAAGGGTAAAACCAGGTATCATTGAAATTGAGCGGTCAATACTTGATGCCTTCTCAGGAAGTGCAACGGTTAATGGAGAACTCAGTGGAAGTTCTGGAAGTGAGGCTCCTTCATCAGCAAGAAAAGAGGTCTCCAAGGCCAAGTGATAGGCAGCAAAAACTCCATACTGAACCACATGCTTCACTTTCTTCAGTTCGTCACCACTCGCACCTCTTAGTAATATCTGAAAAACATCAATATACAAATTCTAACACGTGCATATACAAATTTAAACTTTTTTCTATTTTGTCATTCAAATGGCAATGACTTACAGTGCAACCAAATGGTTTTGGGCAGCCTTCGAAGTACATCAATGTCTTGACCAACTTCTTGCCACCCTGGCCTGCAGTTCCATGCTCTTCCAGAAGCTTTTCAACATGAAAGATATCACAGTGTCCCAATTTCTGAGACGATAGATGATCGATCGAAGGAACTATCTCAGCACCAGTACAGCGAGCTATTCGCTCTAAAAGTGGCCTTTTCATATTCAAAACAAGGGATATGTCTTTCGCCAAAAGGTATTCCTGTGCATACCGTGAAACTGATTTCTCTACCAGAAGAACATCAGGCTGGTGTGCATCTATCTTTGCCACAGCCATCTTCAGATGATCCATTTCCTAAACAACCATACAGCCAAAAGGTAAATAATAATATCCATGCACCAAGTGGTAAATCAATGAGATAAAAGCTGCAACCTGTTGCAATAAAGTATCAAAACTCGATAGGAGGTTAGAAACACGCTGATACTCGAGAGCCCCTCCAAGAATTAACAATCGTGGCTTCTCTATTCTTGATGTCATCCGTCTATGAGCCACATTTTTCTTGCAAACAACTCCTTTCACCACCATACTAAAAACGAAGACAAGTTACAAAATGGTAAGGGAAAAATACAAAAGCTCATATATATAAAAAGAAGGGGAATTAGTCAGTTTACATCACCATTGCAAATTCATGTGAATCTAATGTACAAAAGAGGTGCTATCTTCCGTTTGAGAAATTGCAGTCAAGAGATCTATATTTCTGTTGACCTTCGGATTGTTTTTTATCCCTCTCCTAGAAAAAAACCTAAAAAGAATGCTACGTCTATCTTTGTACCGCTTAGCAAACTTGTCCTCTGACACCATTAAGAAGAAAGAAAAAACTATCTGCTTCCTACCTAGCAAGATCATATGTACTTAAAGCTCTAATAACCATACTAAAGCAGACTCTAGGGAACAGTAAAATGTTGCAGAAGAAACAGTGTGAGGAAAATCACCAAAAAAATGTCCTAAAGCTGCTGCTTTCTAAGTGACAGCATCTCCTATTTAGAAAATCATTTAAGATCACTCACCAAATAACGAGTATAGCATCTACTTATATAGAAAGATGAGACAAGATTTCATTAACGCCATGACCTACAACTCAGAGATGACCAGTAGTTATAAATGAACTAACCTGGTTGTCTAATACTACTTGACAATAGTACTACTGTAGTTGAACAAAGCAAGTCATTTTTAGTGTTAGTTACGAGTAAAGCTGCCAAGTGTTACCTGTCCATGGGACGTCCAGATGCTAAGCATTTGATCTTGACATAACCTCCTGGGTCCATCCCACCACCTTTACTCGTGTCTGGTTTAAGCAATGATGCAGCTTCCCATGAGAGGGATGTGATTATTTCTAACCAATTATCTTTATCATCTTCATCACTTGCACCAAGGTTTTCAACCTGCAATAGCTGAGATACTAGAGCCCGAAAGTGTCCATCAACTACGTTCTTCATAGCTTTCTTGTGCTCTTCATTTGATTTATCCCTATTGCGAAACTCTCCACTTCCCGAATTCCCGTATCCCCACTCTCCCCCACCATCCCCATGATCATCTTCATCGTCATCGTCGTATAGAAGAACTTCTCTTTCATCTTCTCCATCTTCTGGTTCAGGAGGCAACCATAGCTCTCCATTGTTCTCAAAATCCACAGGTTCAGCATCAATGTCTTGTGCAGCATATAAAGACGATGACGCTTCACTCTCATCATTAACATAACGTTCATCATCTTTTTTCTCAACCTGTTGAGAACACCTGGAATCGAAACTGTTCTGTATTAAAGAGCTGCTTGTATCAGCAGCTTCTCCATCTGGATGGACTTTGCGAGAACCATAGTCATCCGATTGTAATTCATCATAATAGGAATCATCACCCTCTGAAAGATGCCTTGAATAAGTAAATTCGTCACCCATGTCATCACCCCTGAAGTCAATACAAAACAACGATAGTTAGCCGCCTAATGTATGATGAATTCAACATAACAGATCTCAGGCACAAATTGTATGAAAATGAAAGAAAAAAGGAAAAAAAAAAAAAGCATATAAAATATTTTAGATGCATGGAACATACGGCAACATAAACTTCATGGCTCAAACTTGGAAAGGTATCTATAGACAATATGATCCTTGCAAACAATAAGTGGTGAAAGATTAAGAAAAACACCTGTTCAGGATCGGCCCAACAGGGCTAGGAGAGTGAGAACCCAAATCGACTAGTTGTTCATCGGTCCTGATTGGTAGTCCATTGTGTTCATCTAAATTTGATTCCATGAGAAGATTTTGACAAGGATTATGCTGAAAAGAGCTGAGTGCAGATGTAAAAGTTAAGCAGCTACTGTCAGCGGTGAAGCTGGATCTGGTGCTGATGAAACTGGCAGCGGATGGTGAAGTGCTGAGGTCATGATCAGCTAAGCCACCTTGCTGCCATTGCTTATAGCAGTAATTACAGACTCTGATATTACTTGAAGATGAATCACTAGACTGTTGAGCAGAAGGAGAAGGGACCCAATTATGAGTGCACTTGCCACAAAAAACACGGCCACAAAATCTACAATGATGTCTACGGTTGAATAAAGTAAACTGGGAATCACACTCGTAGCAGACCCTACAACTGTCATCGGGCATCCAAAAGTCCCTCGACACATTGGCTGGTGGATGAGAGTCCCATGAATTGAATGAGGCAACAAACGGATCAGGACGTAAGGGTTTGTCTGGTGCATCCATGGACATACAATCCTGTAATCCCAGTCATTGTACAAGACTACAACTCATCTGTCTAAAACTATATCTTTTACAAATACACACACAGAGATGATCTCAAATATAGAAGACTTGTTGTTGTCGGACAATCTTAATCTAAAAAA
The DNA here is from genome assembly GCA_963921325.1 of Logfia minima. NCBI lineage: Eukaryota > Viridiplantae > Streptophyta > Magnoliopsida > Asterales > Asteraceae > Logfia > Logfia minima. Next base: position 141,334 of record OY992773.1, read on the forward strand.
TCCCCTACTCTTCCTCCTCAAGCAAAGGCCAGAAGTGGGCAGATGGCAATTTGTGACAACCACCACAAGAACTTAACTTAACTTAATTTAATTTGTTTCTTTATCTTCAATTTAATCCAACGGATTGCCTGATTTATTGCTTGATCAAATAGATATATATGTAAATATAAAGAAAGCCTTGAGATTTTTCCACCTATAGGCGCAGTCAATCGATCACTCAGAACACTAGAAAACATAAAAATTCCAATCAGAAAACATCTAAGAATGAGAATTATAGTTCTAAATTGCTAATAAATGAAGAAATGACGAAGATCAAGAAGGATATATATATACAAGTATGAAATTAATAATACAACTAGAATCATCACCTTGGCTTGGGATAACCAATCAGATCCCCCTCCCTCCCTTACGAGTAATATTTATTAATGAATTTAATTTTAATAGTAAGAAAACAAACAAAAATTGAAAAGTAAAAAGAGCGATTTGAAAAGGTCATGGAAACCGTGAACTGCATACCTGTGGAAAAGGTAAACAAAGAAAAAATAAAAATTAGGTTTTTAGTTTAAAGAGAGAGATAGATAGATAGATGTACGGAGCGATTAACTAATAAACAAAGATTAAGGGTGCTTGTGTTTACCTTATTTATTCTTTGGGAATCAATTAGAATTGAAATCGGATAGAAAATTCAATTTGGTATTTGTAGAATCAATGAATCGATGGGAAGATCGACAGAGACTATGTGTGATGTGAGGAACCGATATATAAATATAAATATAAATATAAATAAAATGAAGAAGAAGAAGTTTTATTTATTTATTTGCTTCACCGCCTTTGCAATTGCTTTGCTCTTTCTCGCTCCGAACAACAGACTCACCGGAACTGAGACATCTCTCTTGCATTTATTTATTTATTATTATTATTATTACTTTAATAATAACAATAACAATAATAATAATTAATAATAATACTATAATATACAAGTATACAATATAAAATATTATATTATTATTATATTCAAAATGTTATTATTATTGCTTATATGCTCATGTAAAACATACTATTATACATGTTTTCACATTAATTATCATGAATTAAACATAAAAAGTAAAACTCAAATCGTTAATATGAAAATCCTCTCTTAGTTATTAATATTAATTAATTAACTATTAGTTTCCTTTTTTCTAAAAATATTAATATTATTTTACGGAATAGTATATATTATATTATATAAAAAATATATCTCAACAGAAGTTTATACATAATAGTTTATGTTTTGTTGGCCAAGTATTGATTGTTTCAAACACATAATTTTTCTTAACAATCTTATACTTCTCCTTGACGGTTACTGATGGATCAAACTTTTAGGTGGAAGTCACAGAATACATAAATATCTTATATGTCATGCAATACTTTTTAGCGTGGCATATAATACAAATCAAGCAAGGTTTAATACTACATAAATTATACTAGCATAGCTAATATGATATATGATAATAAATTAAAAAAGGGCACATTAGTTATTTAATTTTGTAAATATTAAGACATTTTGGGCTATATTTGAATTATTTATCAAGTTTAACCGCGCAATATAACGTTGTTTTGAAATGAAAAAAATACACCTAATTAGTAAATATGTTATCCTCCATATTTAAATTTGACATTCTCACATCTGATACTTATGTGTGTTGATCCCCCGTCAATTAATTTTGACATGTTAATACTTTAATTTTCATGTTTATGATTCCTAACATTTTTAAAAAGCTTCTATAAATTATTGCGATCTTTTTCCGTCGTTATTATATTGTTTATTAACATCTATCGATTGATTTGTTAACAAACATTATTTTTTACCATATTTGTAGCTTTAATTAAAACGTCAGAAATTTCAAACTTTCAAGCATTACCTTGTCAACCTTTATAGAAAGTATTATGTAATATATTATAGAGGATTTTAGTTTGCTTTAATAATATATAATATAATATAGATAGTTTACATGAAAATAAAAAAATATCACTTTTTAAAAGTTTAAAACAGTTTGCCAAAAAAAATTGCTGAGAAAGTATCCCAACCACAAATCAAAATTGCAATTTATGATCGGTCTTTGCATTTTACATATACGGGGTTGTGGCCGAGAAATCAAGCCATGATTCGAGACATGTAAGCCACGAGTCACATTTTGCAATTTGCGGCTCACGTGGCGGGGTCCGTGGCGTGATTTCTAGGAGCATGACTTGAATTCCATTTTACATCACTTTTTGGCTATTTTAGACCCCTTTTTACTCGCATTGACTCCTTTTGACCATGTTGACTTTCAGATTATTTCTTATCCTAAAAGGACGTTTTGAATAAGATGTTTTGTGATTTTCTGGATTTCTTGGATAGAATTATACCTTTTAAATGATGTCATTTGATTAGTAGCTTATCAAATGCAATTCCTAAAACACTCTCAATTACTTTTCATTTTCGTCTCGAAGATTCAACTGCTTTTAATTAAGGTTACTCAAGCTACGATTCAAAGACATAGAGAGTTTTGTTGAAAACGTTATAAGAAAATTAGGTTTACCACTTGATGCACCAATTTATATGAATTATAAGGTAGATCAGTATGTTAAATCATTTCAAAACACATTTTGGCGAAGTCAAACTCTATAAATCATTCCCAATACACTATTAAAAGCATAATCTTGATTTACAAAAGGGTTAAAAGACTAGACACATTGATTAAACAAAAAAGTATAATTATGGTATAAATCTCTTTACCCAATGGTCTTTATGTTTTTTTTTTTTTACTATAATTTAAAATTTCGAGGCTTCTCAAAAGATTCCCTCAAGCTATTTTGTGTTTATAAAAATTTATACTTTTGACACTTTTATAAAACAATCTACAAAGTTTATGAAATAACTTTGGTTATATAACGTGTTGCACATTTATAAAATTAGTGATCAAACTTATATTATTTAAGCAACTACGAGTTGACTAACATTGACTCAAATAATGAATCGAATATACGAGTGTTCGATTGGTTGACTCGAACATTGAGCAGACAAAGTGACAATGATCCAACGGATAAGGTTTCTAAGGTTATTTAAATTAATTTTTGAGTTTGGTTTGTTGGTTCAAGACTTAATATATTGTAGCACTTAATTAAACAATGATTCAAAGTATAAACACTCATTAGAACTTGCAAATTGGGATTAAATTTTACAAGTATAACTACTAATTTGGAGGAATCCATAGCACAACATCATATCCTAAAATTAGATTTCACCAAATAAAACTATAGAGAAAAAATTATTACATATATTAAAATTTCATATGTACATAAATAGTAATTTGAAGATGTTTTAAAACTTTGTCAGTTAAAAAATATATTTGATTAAAATAAAACATTAGTAATTGTTTGAAAATGTCGAAATTGTTGAAAACAACCACAAGCTACCCAAAAAGTTGTAAAAATGTAAGATATTATTTGTCGTCGTCATTTTGTGTGAGTACAAGACTAGTAATCATATATGAACGTAGAGTTGTTAATAGACATCTTTACTACTTTATAAAATATTGATATTTTTATTATAGCATGCTTAATATTTAGAGTTCTTTTATCTAGGATGACAACACAAATTTCACTTTTCATTTGTAGCTCTTTGAGGTATTATTTGCACTATTTATTGAGAATATTTGTAAACCATTGATATGAGATTAATTTTATAAATTCAATTTTATGATACGTACTCTTATTTTCATTTCATGTGAAATGTATTTATAAGGTAAACTTGGAACAATTTAATAACGAAAGTTAAAGTAGTTATTAATATGGAGTAATAATAATCCGTATAGGAAATCGTTTAGGCCTCATAGATGTATTTAGAAGGAACTACTAATAGAAAAAGGAGAAGGCAGGAAGGAAGGAGTAGTCGAAGCTAAAATCCCAACATCACCGTAATCACCTCTCACAGACATTAGGCCAACCGACAACCTTTTTTACCTTTCAAAATCAAAATCAAAGAATAATACAGTAGCATATTACGCAATTAATAAACGTAATTAAAGGGAGGGATGTGGTGGAGATCTGCTTCATTCATTCTGGAAGACAGGAACAACGATTTCCAACATTCCAAACCCGAAAGCCGTCATCTTGTTTCTCCCCCCAATCCTTCTTCATCTTCCATCATGACCGAAATCCCCCTTCAAAACCCTAATAATAATAACTTATCTGCTTACTATCAGACAAGAGCTGCTCACCATGGAGTCGTAACTAGCGATTGGTTAGCTCAGGCTCAAGCCGCCGTTGGCCGTTACGATCCCCTCGATGTTTCTTCGTCAATCACGTGTTCTTCTGATGGGTCGTTGTTCAGTGTTATTGACGAGTTCAATAATTGGAGGAAACAACCTGATCTTGCAGAAGCGGTTGCTGCTATTAGGGCACTTGCTTCTGTTATTAGGTCAAGTCATGCCACTACTATGGTTGAGCTCCTAACCGAACTCAAGTCAGCTTCTGATTCTCTCAAGGCACGCCCCTTTTTTCTTCTATCATTTAATTATTATTTTAGGTTTTCTGGTAGTATCAAATACATTTCCTTTGTTAAGTTTGCTATTGCCTTTTACTTGATACAAGCTGCTTTCTTTTTAGTATCAAGAAAGGCAAAGGAATGTTAACCACTATCTTCAACAACTTTTCAAGCTAAGAGTAAAACAATGACTAACATTTGGAGTCATTCAATTGAAACCTCATATTAATTTGAGCACCCATCAACTGACTGACAGTTGATTGACATGTGAATCTCACTACCATTTTGGCTTTATGGTATCTGGATTATATTTAATCTCCATAACTCTGTTTATGTTACTTTCCCTGGATCGCCTTGGCACTATTAGACTAGCCAACATCTTTTCCCTTCCTATACAAATACCAAATTAAACCTTAATAGTGGCTTCCTAATAGGATATTACTTCTTTCTTTCCCACTCCTTTTGCCCTTTCGAATTTTTCATGTATCCTAACGTGTTTTGCGTGCCAGTGATTTGTAGACAACCACCTTTTGTCCATACACCACTAAATTAGTACTTATTGACAATCTTATCCATTATAGTAAAACGTGAGCAATGTATTGATAATGATAAGATGGTCAAAACTATAAATTTAGTGGTGGATGGACAAAAGTTGGAAGTGTACAAATCACCACCCTCTGGGTATGGGCACCCGTAAATCGTAGCCATTACTCTCTTATTACATAGCATTTCACTAACAATTATTTATCCTAATAATTGTTCATATGGCGTGTTTCTCCTTTTCGATATGTATACATGGAGGATGGTCAATTTAGTCCTCAGTTTTTCTATATATATATATAATAGAATTTTGGAACTAGGATGCCAGTTTTCTACTTGCCTTGGATATTGTGTTTGGTATTCCCCTTTCCCCTGCATATCTGTGATAGAGAATGCAGTTTATGACTTGGGTTTTAGGCCATTTGACCAAAAAAATCACTTTTTGAACATGTACATTCCAGTCATGGGACACAACTTCGATCTCATTGGCAGCTGGTTGTGATCTTTTTATGCGCTACTTGACTAGAACTTCGGCCGTTGATTATGAAGACTTCAGTTCAGCTAAGTCTCGCTTCCTCGAACGTGCAGAGAAATTTGGGGATATCTCTCATAAGGTATGTAAAACCATTTTTATGAATCAGGGCTACTTCAGGCATCTATCTAAACTCTACGTATTTTGCACATATAGCTTCTAACCAAGACCTATGTTTGTAGGCTCGGAAAATCATTGCAATGCTAGGTCAAGATTTTATTTTTAATGGTTGTACAATCCTAGTGCATGGTTTTTCTAGAGTTGTTCTGGAAATTTTGAAGACCGCAGCAGAAAGTAAGAAAGTGTTTCAAGTTCTCTGCACAGGTCTGTGGTCAAACTACCTCACATTTATAGCTTGTGTAATCGTCTGTACTCGTATAAATAACTCGTATAAATAATTGGACATCATTATTTGGTCCACTGAACTGAAAATGAGGAACTGACTTGACTTGCTTCGTTTAAAGCAGTGTGTTCCCCTTACATAGGAGAACAAATTTATAATATCATGAATCATTGCAGAAAGTGACTTCTCATTAGAATGATAGTTTTGTATATTTCTTGACCTATTTAAACTGGGCATCATCAGCACGGTATCAACTTCGTGCCTTTGGAAGTACCTAGACAATATGGTACACAGGGTGTATGATGACGTATTGTAGCCTAATCCTATGTCAAAGGGCTGCGTTGTTAATCTGGATCCAGATCTGATCTGATCCAGCTGGTCAACAAACTTGAACCACTGATCCAATAGATGGACTCGTTAGGCAATTCAATACTTTGTGTCCATCCATAATTCTATTTTAAATAATTGAAAAAACTGTATGTATATAACTGTTTTTAAAAGTATTGGACTCTTATTGACATTCATTATGATTATATTCAACTACTCAATTGGTGTTTTCTTAAATGTAACCTGTTATGTAACCATTAGTTTTGTATAAAAAAGTGTCAATATTCTGTATGAGTAGTTTTATAACACGAGAAAATTCTGCACAAATTATATATTAAAGGGACATGGGGAGTATCAGTGTGTCTTTTGGTGGGCTGGGGATCTTGTTATAGGGGAAACAGGCATTTGACTTGCCAAATGGTTCTTGAAGGGGTGTGTTTGTTAGAGGTGGCTGTTGTGTTTGACATGGTGAGGAGGATTCTGAAGTTGTTTACATAATTGATACAAATGTATTCATAGATTATATATGACTACATAGTTGACACAAAACAGACCATGATCCATTTACTTTAGACTCCTATTTTACCGTTGATGATTATTAATTTCAGTTATGTGTGCTCTATGAATACATTGTTTATGAGATGATTGAACAAGTTGAATGCTAGGTAAGTCAAGCATACACATTTTGTTTGATGTATCTAAAAGTCTGTGTTGAAAATCTTGAAAGTCCTCCTTCCTAGTGAGTAACTTAAAACAATTGTGTTGGTCTGGGAATGCAGAGGGGCGGCCAGACAGGACAGGGCTGAGATTTTCGAATGAACTGGCAAAGCTTGATGTTCCTGTGAAGCTGTTGATCGATTCAGCTGTAGCATACAGTATGGATGAAGTTGACATGGTATTTGTCGGCGCAGATGGAGTGGTTGAAAGTGGAGGTATAATTAACATGATGGGGACGTATCAGATTGCATTGGTGGCTAAATCCATGGACAAACCTGTTTATGTTGCCGCTGAGAGCTACAAGGTATTACATTATGCCTACAAAATTTCCAACCATCTGTATTCATATGTTAATACATTATCGTATCCAAAATTTTGTAGTTTGCTCGCATGTATCCATTGGATCAGAAGGACATGGTACCTGCATTACGGCCTGTCGATTTTGGGGTACCCATTCCGTCAAAAGTTGAGGTTGAAAGATCCGCTAGGGATTACACCCCACCTCAATATCTGACCCTACTTTTCACTGATTTGGGTGTGTTGACACCATCGGTTGTTAGTGATGAGCTTATTCAGCTTTACTTATAACCTTTTGAAATGGCAGATTGTATTTAAGTAATGAGATTTCAAAGAAAATTCATTTTTGTTGTTTTTTGTTGACAATGAGTATGCATCGTCTAGATATCATCTTGTTTTTGTTTCATTAAGTTAGCTTAACTTAACTTTCTTGATGTGGGTTTTATATCGACTGATTGGGTACATAATCTTGTTCATCTGTCTGGTTTGGTTTTATCAAATTTTGCATTCCATTTTTTGTTTAGTTATTTCTATTTTGTTTGAAAGGAAAATATATTAACGCACAACTATCACCGATATATGCATCTTGATCAATGGCCTTTTATCTTTATTACATATACATCTTACTAAAATCATGATATAATGTTCAGACATAACTCATAAAAGTACCAGAGACATTGACTCAGCATAAGATAAACAGAAACTTTAGATTTACTAATTATAGATTTATTAGATAGCACTACCAAGATTCTTGTCGATATGTATTCGATAGAATGGGATTTATATGTTGTATGTATGTGTTGGAAGCAGGTTATGTATCTGAATGTATAGTTTGTCATGGTTTTGGGTCAACGGTGAAAATCCTGTTTCTAAGGTTGACGACAGCATCAAAATGGTTCTGCGGCATGTAACAACTGGTCTTCGGTATGTTTCGTTTCTTGAAATGAAATTTATTAGATACTCCAAAGAATGGTTTGTAATTCTCCCGAGTAAAATTGGAATCGATTATATTAGATACCATATACATTTACTTTATGGTTGTTAATGGAGCTGTAATTCTTAACCAGCAAAAGTTTTAAGGACATGGGCAATCTAATGCTAATTGCCTAATTGTAACTTAAGCATCCATCTCATTGGGGTTAAGCATCATAGTTTTCTTAGAAGTTCACCACAACTAGTATTTTATTTTCTTGAAAATACCAAATGGTTGGTGAAATTAATGACATCAAAATTGATTCTCACATCACAATTTACAAGAGTTACAATGCAACTACATCATAGCAAAATTTTACTGCATGCATTAAATTTTTGTGTCGTAAAGATTGTTATCATACCAAAAATAGAATCTCGAACTGGAATATCCCTAGTAGAGCATCGGTCTGATGGGCTGCTGGCGAAATTATAAGTTATGATAAAAAAATAAGTGGCTAGCCCATAACTTCAGGGTGTTACAAAATGATTAGAGCGTACATTTTGGGATTTGAGGTGTTACAAATGTATCAAAAGTGTAACAGTTTATCTATAAGAGCATAAATAAGAACATAAAGGGTGGTGACGGTTAAAAGTGCGTTTTGACGCTCATCACATAAAGGGTGGTGACGGTTAAAAGTGCGTTTTGACGCTCATCACGTTGTCACCCAACTTCGACCAGCGTGTTGTGAGGGTGTGATGATCCGTACCCCAAATTTTCTTCACCCGGAAACTCACGAACATTGGTTGCTGATTTACTTTTAGATCAATTAATGGAACCTGTGAGTTTTATATAATCCATCGGTTCTATAAAATTGTTAAAGATTTCATAATGAAAATACTGTAATATACCATTTATCATGTAAATATTTGTAAGTTTATGAGAGGAAGTTGAATCAAAACTATAAATGAACTGATTTTAAACCTTTTGTTTGAAACCAACAATTCCTTGTAATAATAATAATGTAAATAAAATGCAAGTAATTAAATAGATAATGGAAGAAAGATATCACCGTACAACATTAAGATTTATAGTGATTGGGGTGACCGTTAACTAGTTTATGTTAATCCACACCCTAATTACGTGAGATCGAATTTTCCACTAGATACTTCTATTTTCACCGATAGAGATGAAACTACTACAAAATGAGTTTTCTCCTTCACTAATAAAACTACACCTACTCTTCTTACTCACTAAGAAGATAACCTAACACACTATCTTTCTATCACCACAACTAGGATGACTACAACCACACTTCTCTTCCTTTAACACTAAGAAGCTTACAACACGATAAACAATTCTTCCTCTAACACCTAAGAAGATCACACCACCACAATATTTTTCTTCTTACACTTAGGAAAATAACACTACAAACTTTCTCCTCTCACTTATTCTTGGGGAACAAATTACACACCAACATAAACACAAACACAAAGTAGTGAATACAAAATATTACAATCAATTCCTCACTACAAGATCAACGGTTTGCTTAAAAGTTATTAATCTCTAAAACACTCTGAATCTAAATAATATGAGTACAAGATCACTTTTGAATTAAGAGAAAACTAAAAATTTTGAGCTAAAGAAAATTTTTAGTTTGGCACAAATTTGCTATTTATAGTCAAAGTTCAAAATCTTTTCACCAGACACATAAAACTTTACCGTGAAAGTGTCGCATGACATCTTTCCTGAAATTTAAACCGTTTAAAATCTTTTTAAAACACATTTTTCAGTAGTAAAATTTTATAAATAAGTCCTTAAACTATTTTAAAAATATATATTTGTTATAATCAAGATTTCAAACGTAGATTAAAGTTTTACTTTTGTACTAAAAGCATCTTTCATTAAAAGGAAAGAATTGTTACCACTTATTCAAAATATGTTTTCTTTACAAGATTAAGTTTGATATTTTTAAATTATGGAAGATTCTCTCCATATGTTATCTGGTTTATTAAAATTCTTTAATAGCCTTGGAAGTTTTATAAACATTTTGCAATGTTTATAAAACATCTATGAATTTATTAAGTGAAAATAATTTATAATAACTATGATCAAACTCAAATTATTAAAACAATTAGAGTTAAACTTACTTTGACTCAAAGAGTGAATTGGAAGTACGAGTGCTCCAAAGGTTGACCCGAGCATTGACCTAACAAGTGTGTTTTGGGCCAGGCAAAACACATACGCTCAACAAACCAACCGTAGATCACCCATGGTAAACCTATCCAAAACACACTATTATTTTGAGAGTCGATTTGACCTTTAATATTGATGTAGAAGCGTTTGGTGATGTAAACATAATTTATATAACATTTAATAATTGACATAAACACTTGTTAATTATCTTTGCAATCACTAACACAAATATGTGTGCATTTTCACTAAATTATGGTTATTAAAATAACTATATATATGCACTAACAATATTTTAAGTGTTTAGAAACACTTTCAATACAATAAAATGCAATTTTAAACAAGAGTTAACTTTTCAAATTTTAAAACATGAATATCACCGAATAACATTTATATAATTATCATTTAACTAATTTGATAACTTCTTTATTGTCGTACAATATATTTTTTTAATTAAGACATGAGTTCTTTTTATATATGTATTAGCTTTTAAATTTGTATACATATATGTTATTTAAGTCTTTATAATAAGCATGAGATTAATAAATTAAACTTTTTGACATACAATTCAAAAATATATCATGCATTAACTTAATTTCTTTAATTGATGATTAAGCTTGATATTCTTTTAGTATGATATAAGATTCATGCGATTGTGTCATATCTCAAATCAACTATTATTAAGTAGTATAGTCGTCTTAACACTATTGGTTGTAGGGTAATCAAGTTAGCCACATTATCATCCATAAAAGTTACAATTGAGTTTGGGTTAAACGTCTCATGTATTACCACCGACAATTGTGGTTTTCACATAAACATATGACTATCAAACATTCTCATATATTAATTAAAGTTTGTTAGCATCTTTTTAAAAAACTATAATAATAATAAAAAAATATAAGGGGTTATCTTAAACATTATATTGTAAATAGGTCATCTAAAAAAAAGATAAGTTAGAAAAAACCAATAATCGACATGCTTAAATAAATAGACATAAAAATCAACATAATGAGATAAAATTTGTTCATGGCAGCACGACAATTTAATTGTACAATCATTATTATACAATATTAAATAACCACAAAAACATGTAATTATACCTGACATTAAGCAAAATAGGTTGATTTGCTAATAGTTTTTTTAATGATGAAAAGTTGATTACAAGTTAGTATGATTATACCCATAAGATAATACAAAATAACAATCTCAAATCATCTTATTTCTTACTGTATGATATGTATGATATAAACAGAGCATTTAAATGACCAAAAACGCATGTACTTAACAAAACATCAACACAAATTATAAAAGACACTAAGCCTATTAAGATAACCATTAACAACATGGAACCAACTTTCATGAATTGTTTTCTCTATGAGTATTTGTCATGAGGAAAATGGGCTAAATTCCTAAAACACTTCCATATATAGTTGCAATTCTTCAAATGTAAAAGACATTATTTCAATAAAACTATAAAAATCAACTTATTTATCATGTAAACTTTCATACGTTCGATGACCTAATTAGCTTTTGATATTTGTTGTCTTTGAAGTTAGAAAAGCTACATTCGAATGAATATATATAAGTCAATCTAAAACTTAATATTAACATACAATACATATACGTCCAACTATGCAAGTTCTTTTTAAAAATGTTCCCTTTATTAATGTTGCTAAATCCAACTATTCATAACTCTATACAATTGCAATTGAAGAAAATCTAGCAAAAGGAGAATTTAGCTATAGTAATAGCTTAAAATATGTCGTTCATCTTTGTATATAATAACTATATTATAAATAAATAAATAATAATATTCAATGATTTTCAACATTACAAACTTGCAAGAAACAAACATAACAAACAACAACAACAACAACAACAACAAAAAAGCACAAAAAAAACTATGACCATATAATTAGATAGTAAATCAATAATACTTTCAACTTAAATAATATATTAAAAAAGAATAATAGTAATAGAAAGAAGAAGAAGCACTAAATAAATAAGAAGTAACAAATTAACGCACTAATTAACACATGATAATCTAACTAACAATTGAATGACTAATTGAAATAAACAATAGCATTTATGTTATTCATTCATAAAAGCACTCATGCTAATTTAACAAAAGTTAGTACCATGATAATAACATATATAAATTAACAAGTGTATGTTATGTACCACATCTCAAATAATTAACATTGAATACGTTCAAATCTAATAGATTATTTATAAAATAAATATACAATAAATCTAAAATAGAATATGATTTTAAAAATAAAAACAGTTATAAGTTAAGACACTTTATTATTAGAAGACATATATGTATATATATATGAATTTAAAATTAAATATTATTATATTTTCTAAATTATAATTTTATTGTTTTAGTAAATTTTAAAATCACGATTTATTATGTCATATTTTCTTTAATTTTAGCCAAGAAAATCAAACAATCATATTGGTCAATTTGATATTTGATGACACCATCAACCAATTCTTATATATATTTAAAAAAATTATTTTGTTCTATATATGTGTAAATTATCATATTAATTATCCAGTTAATTATATATATACACATATATATATATCTCTATACATGGAGACTTTATCACCCGGGTAAAGGCAAGTAACAACTACTAATTGTGTTCTTCTATTCCTTTCCTTTTCACATATCTTAACTTCGTTCTTACTCTCTTGTATCTATGAGAACATGTATTTACTTGTGTGTTGCCGGAGCACCATGGATGGTGGCTACCAGAATCTTTCGCTGGAAATATAGAGATGCTACTCTTTCTCACTTTAGCAGCCAACGTACACTAAAAAATTATCATATTAATTCTTTTTATACCCATAATATTAGTGTTTCTAAAAGATTACCCTACTTATCACTATTACCTTTTTGCCCTTTTATTTTGTGGTGTTATTACAATGAACTACATTGTATTTAAATTAATTTTATAGTCTTTTATTTTGATATCCGCAACATACCTATTAATTTAAATACCCATCGTGAGTAAAATCTTTGATCGCTGCTGGATTGCGCAGGTGACCAACTAGTAGTAATAAAATAGTTGAATCTATAGTAAAAAATGGTTGATACTTACATTAAATTAAGCTAATGAAATTCAATTCCAATTAAGTTGAAATCAAAACCTTAAATAACATTTTTTTAACATGCATATAGATACGATTTGTGATCAAATGTTTTATGCGTCATCAGTTAGGCAAATCTTATACCCTTATAAAAGGTTTAGGTAGTATCCTTAATGCCTTAAAAGTGGATATCGAAAATTACTCTTATATCTCTATCACTAATTACATAATTATAGAAACCTATTAAAACAAATCAATATATACCTACTTACTTCTTTCGATGTATACACTACACATTTATATTTATATTTACTTGAAATTTAAAAATAACTAACAAATATAATCTAACCATTTATTAAATTCGATCAATTCAATTTTAATTTATAATATATATATATATATTATAAAGTGTTTGCATATATATTAAAAACTTAAATAATCAATATATTTGTTGTTCTATCACTGTTATTATTCATAACTATTATAATAGTAATCTAAGTTAATACAACTATTATTGTTACGCCAATTATTATTGTAGATCATTAAACATTCTTTTATTTATTATTCTCGCATTGCACGGGTCACTGACTATTAAATAATAGAATATATGATTTTAAGTTTTATTAAATTTGTAAAGATCATATGGAATGTACGTGCCCCACATAGCAAATTCGATGACATGCTGCTTAAATGGAGGATTACATGGACAACCTACATAGCCAATGGCTCAACGGTTCTCACCACCCTCCTCTGACGCAAACACCGTTTGATGCGCTGCGCTTATCACACTGATTGAGCATATATACCCTCAAATGATAAAATTTGAATTTATAATCCTTTCTATCTAAGATCTAGTATCTAACATTGTTAATAAAGTATATTTAATGTTGGATCTTACAATCTTAAAAGGAAATTAAAATTACCCATTTACCCTTCTTATTTTAATAAATAAAAATCATTTAATTTACAAAAGTTATTGATCCAAATAGAAATTCTTTGCACATTTATTTTTGTTAAAACAAGATTATCTTAACAAATTAAAACATTTATCTATAAAATAATAAGAATCATTGTTATATATCATAATTCAAAGTTGAGATGCTATTTAAAAAACATACGATTGCACGTAACAAAAATAAGTAAATTCATTGTTATCGTTGTATTGCGCAGATAATGTGCTATAAAAAACTAAAGTTCGAAGAAAACTAATTAGAAAAAGATGTTGATGTAAGGGTAAATATATGGGAAAACGGGAAGAAGAGAGACTTATTTTGAAATCGATCTGCAGTCCAGTCAGCCGATTAGAACTTGGGTCGGGTCGATTACACGGGGGGCCGAGAATCACATACGTCGAGTATCCACACTAATTCATTTCCGATGTGTTCTTGAGTTTTTTTTAGTGGAAAAGAATGGAATGAAAAAAAAAAAAGAGAATAAAATAATGGAAATGAATGTAATATAAGATAACTCACATGTATTATCAGGTCGGAAGGAAAGTAGAAGAAATGGAAGGAATATAGTTAGATGTATTATTTTTCTTCACAATCACTTTAAAATTAGAAGAAAAAAATTTATAATAAAGAGGAAAGTTCGAAAAAGAATGCTAAAAAAATAGAGAATGGGAGAACCCATTTCCACCTTTTTCCTTAAACTTAAATATCTCACAAACCGTACATCAATTAATTATAAAAATTACACCATTAGAATCAGAGTCATTTTATCTTTAATTAGAGATATCATATGACATACGTTTGACGAATTTTTTCCCCTATTTTTAATAGGTTTTAAAAGTTCGTAATGTTAAATCAAATGTGATTTAAACACTAAATAATAATCACGCACGATTATATCTCTAATCACCTGTGATTTTAAATAATAATCATATATGAATTATCATATATTGGTAAGTTAATTATCAAAGATCAATTTTAATTGAAAATCACATGTGATTATATACCAAATCATATATGATTAAACATCAAACTAGCAATTACATGTGATTTTTGCGTAAAACAAACGTGATTTTTAAAATTTTATTTATAATATTCATGTGAATAAATATTAAGTTGTAATCACGTGTTAATAAAAGTATACCATGAATAAATAATTGTGTACCAATTTTAATTTTTTATCATAAAAAACATGCGATTATATTTTTAATACCCGGTAAAAAAAAAGAATTTTTTTTTTGTTGGAAGTATAATTTGTGAGATCTCTAATTAAAGATACATAAATATTGATTCCAAATATTTGATTTTTATAATTTATTGACTTACAATTTGTGAGATATTTAATTTTAAAAGTTAAAGTGCAAATAAATTTTGTAATAAAATGGAGAGATCTTATTGGTTCTCCTATTTATCTACTTTTTTTGTCATTCTTATTTGAACTCACTCCTTTAAATCAATTAAAAAAGATTTAGTGTCAAAATTTAGTGCAACAAAATAAAAATAACTTTTTCACTGTGAACATAATATCAAAAAAATTATATTTTTACGTTAAATTTGTACAATTTGTTGTACTAAAACAACGTGAATAATTAAAAGTGACATTTAAAGAAGTCTTCTGGTGTGGTTAAGGGTATACTATTTATTATTTTTTGTTACGATATGAAAGTAGATAGATGTAAATAATAATAACAATGTGAAAAAGTGTATACTTGTTGTTCAAACTTAATAAGAAAAGAAAGTGGATAGGTGTAAAAAGAGGTTTGAATTAGTCAACAGGAAGCTGTGGTTAGATGATGTAGATAACCTCCATGAACCACGCACATCTTTATAGTTTAAACTATTATTAAATTCTGATGGCATCAACTGCAGTCTTCTACTTGTTGTTGTTGGCCATTTGTGTACCAATAATTGAATCTGGTGAAATTAATATTAATGCTGCTGCGGTGTTTGTGTTTGGAGACTCATTCTTTGATCCTGGAAACAACAACTACATTAACACAACTACTCTTGACCAATCAAATTTCTCTCCATATGGTCAAACACATTTCGACTTCCCGACCGGCCGCTTTTCCGATGGTCGTATCATTCCGGACTTCATCTGTAAGCTCTCGATCTCTCTTATTCTTTGCTCATCACTTCCATGTCCGTCTCAATTAATTCTAACTACTGCCATTTTTCATAATAATAATAATAATAATAATTAATAATAATAAATAATAATCATAATCATAAAAATAATAATAATAATAATATAGTGGAGTATGCAAAGTTACCAATGATTCCCCCGTATATGGATCAGCCACGCAGCCAAAGGTTTTTCAAGGTAGGAGCCAACTTTGCATCGGCAGGATCAGGAGCTCTCGTCGAAACGTTTCAGGGAACAGTACGTAAATCATATCCTTCTATTGCTATTGTTATTGCTCTTGCTATCTGTTGCAAATAATTAAACAATTACTAATTTATTCTCACTATAGTAACAAATCCTGAGCAAGTCAAATTTACCAAATGATTTTTTTCCTAGCGATATAAAAAAACCCTTGCCAATCAAGGGTTTAAGTATCACTTGACATATCTATCATGGTTGTACATAATAAGTACGTGATTTAAGTTATAAGTCTGGCGTTTTAGTAAATTCAAAATAGAAAGAGTAAGTTAACTTTATACTTACTTACGTTGATTATTTAAACAAAAGGCTAATGATCTAAAAATGATTATTAGACAGATTAGGTATCAAATTTGACGTAAATGTTTACTTTTATGAACCATCTTTTTTTCATTACAATTTCATGAACATTATACAAGGGTTGTTCACTAAAATAACTAATCTAATGAAATTTGTTCAATTACATGAACTCGGTGACTGGATACCTGATAGCATCAGGTTGCTCCGTCCACGTAGGATACACATAAGCTCCACGTAATCATCCAGTCAAATCCACATAAATGCTACATTGTCCAAATTATCCACGTCATTGAATATTAATTTTTAACTCTTTTTTTAACAAAACTAATGTTAATCTTTTTTAATTTACTTGTTTCCATATTCACGTTAATTTTACTTTTATGTCTGACCATAAAATTAACTTCAACGCGCATATGGACACAAAATAACGAAAATATCTTTTGACTAAACATATCTTTAACTAGCCTTGAAGAACTATCAAATAGCTTAGTTGTTTCATCATTCATGGGCCCGTGTAGATGGATCCAACCATGAGCCTATTTGTTTGTAAGTGGAAATATCATCATCCATTGACAATTAATAACAGATACATACATAAAAGAGTTGTAGTTACACAACTGAGTCAACTCGCATTCTCTACTCGTTACCTCCATTTTTAACGCTCACTAACCTTTATCAATTCATCACCTTCAGTATTAACCAGAAACTTTATGAAAGAGACTTTAAAAGTAGATCTAGAAAAAAGCCCCCAAAACATTATCCTCTTCACAAGACTTGATGAAGAAGAAACCCTAAAGTAGATCTAGAAAAAACCCCAAAAATTAGATCTAGAAGAACAAATAATAGATGATTCGGTGGCGAGCTCCGGTTAGAAACCTGCAACTCCGGATCTGAGGGCCGGGTTGTGGTGAAGTTCGGTGGTTGTTGTCGTGCGAAGAAAAAACCCTTCAAACCTCGTGGGGGTCGACTAGATATGAAGAAAAGCATATTCGAAATAACTTCGATGGTGACGGGGGTGAAGGGTGGCGGCGATGAAGACCGGTCAGGTGAATCTCAGTGGTGATGAAGGGTGGCGGTAGTGGATTACAATGGTGGTGAACTGCCCGGCGATGGAATGCATCAGTGGTGGTGGTGAATTTGTGTTATTTGTAAAGAGAAGACGGAGAAATCATCAGGGAGAAAGAAAAAACATGAAATAATATTTTAAAAATTAATAAAAATGTTTATACATTTATTTTAGTAATTCTGATATTTTATCTTGTGTACAAGTAGATAAATAATAGTCACATCGAATTTTTACCTGTGAAATTGGATAAGTAAATAAATTTGACCGATTTCAATAGTTGGTTCAATGAATTGTAACGAAAAAAAGATGGTTCATAAAATTGAACATTTACGTAAAGTTTAATACCCAATCTATCTATTAACCCATTTAAAAACACAACATACTTTCTATTTCTAGACAATTTATTTTTTATGTCATGTTTAACATCCTACATTCAAATCTTGTCTCAATTTTCACAACTTGTAACTTGGAAACCTGCTGTAGCATGTAACATGAAGATTGTGTTAGAAAAAAAAAAGATAGAAATTTCCACACCCTTAATTACGTTCTTCCAAACAATATTTTTAAACATGCATTCTACCAATTAAAAAAGATGAAAGTACATTAAATGTTCAATTCAATTCTATACATCAATAAACAAGAAGTGAGTGGGTGGGTGGATGGCTTGTTCAATGCACTGACACATCTAAATTAAAAGGGCAAATTTCTCTTCTAAATTGAGTGCAAATTGATACTTGTTCAAAATCCTATCCATCGAATACAATCTTATTTCCTCAAGCATTGAGATAATTACATTTTCTCTAGCAATGGTGATCACATAATTGAAACTCTCAGAAATCCCATTCTCAATAACAACGCAACATTGGTCAGTCTCTCGAAAAGCTATACACCAAGACTTCAAGTGGTTGTATGTTGCAGTGTCGATTGCGTTAATCTCCTCCATGGTATTTAAGAATAAACTTTCCATAGAACTCATAGTTTCCTGCCAAAATAACCTTCTATAGTATGTTCCAGTGATCATCTTTTTGAAATTAGCATAGATGTGCCTAGCATATTGTCGATGCTCCATACGGTGCATTCTCTCTAACTGCTTCAACTGGACACTATTTTACACAATGAAAAAATTACATAAGCAGCTCAACATTACAAGTAAACATTAAGACAAGTTTTATAATTAAAATAAGGCATTACAAGTAACCTTGCGTTGATCTAAAATAAGTGTTAGCTCTCGTCTACTTTCTATATCAAGATCTTCTATAAGTAACTCAATAAACAATTTCCTATTGTCTTTATTCTCAACAGACACAATTGCCCACAGAATAGGATAGATCTGATTATCGCCGTCCCTACCAATAGTTGTTAATAGGTCACCTTGTACATGTCCTCTTAAAAGGTGTCATCGAGTGCAACAATTCTCCTACACCCATCCAACCATCCCTCACTGCCTTATAACATACATAGAACCTACTTAAATAAGTTGTCCCATTGGGCGTGTCATTAACAGATAACTTGACAGTCGACCCTGAATTGGCCCTAATGATCTCATCACCATAATCCCTCAATTTAGCATAATGTTCATCTAAATCACCCTCCAAATCATACAAAACCTAATTCTGGCATTCTACATTGATTTCGACTTACTTTTATGTTAAACTTCTTCATCACATCAGCTTGTAAACCCCTCATAGTTATGTGTGGATTCTCTATAACTTCAGTTGCATATTGTTTAGCAATCCAAACATATGTCAAAAGAGAACCTAAATCATACCTTCTAGAACATGTGTGGTTGGTTTTACAGGTTACAAGTTGGGAATATTGGACAAGATTTAAAAGTAAGATGTGGAAATATGACATAAAAAGTTAAGTTGTGTAAAAATAAAAGGTATGTTGTGTTTTTAGAGACATATATGTTAAATTATAGATATGGTATAACAATTAAACAGTAGTCCAATTGTTTTAGTAACATTCTTGCCGGGGAAAAAGGAAAGTTGTTTAGAGATTTGGCTTTTTAACTGGTTACCGAACATTTTTAGACCACTCAGTATGTTGGGTGTTTTACCAACCAAACCATTTTTCTGGAACTTAACTTGACCCCTCCACACCACTTTTTTAATTTTCTACAAAATCTAAATTTTCCATCATTAACAAATTAAACTCCTAATTAGTTTCCAAATTTGAATGATTACCTTATTATTTCTACCCGTCTCTCAAAAGTCAACTGCTATTGTTGGAAACTAGATCTGCACCAGTTTTTAATTAATGGCACATCAATAATAATTAATTTCCATAACTACTTTTTTAAACTAAACAGATCCTTCTGCCCTACCATATCTTTCTTCTAAATTCTTATTACTACTTTAAGGCTAGAAAAGGATACCTCCTTGTTTATCAATCAATTCAATCTCATATCTAAAACAATAAAAAGTCCGATTAACTTTTATGTTTTTAGTGTCCATACCTACACAGATTGTAGGCCCATTCCTATAGATCGTGTATTATTGTAGACCACTATTTTTTTTCTTTCTTTTGTAGATAATAACAAAATTAGGCATTGATCAACTAGCATGACATCACTGGTTTTTTTGGTATCATTATATGTCATAAGTGTTTTATCTCATTTTCTTTAGTGGCAAAATAGCACCTTTGACATAATAACTAGCTAGGTACTGCTGTATAACAACCATTAATATAAATGAAGTTGAAATTCTGAGCATTTTAATTAGGCAATGTACTTGTTTGATTCCAAATTAAGGTTTAATTGAGCTCCCTGATGTGATCTTTGATAGGTAATCAGTCTTCACACTCAATTAAGCTATCACAAGAGGGTGGAGAATCGATTGAGAAAGATATATGGCGATACTGAGGCCAAAAACACATCGTCTAAAGCTGTCTACTTGTTTAGCATTGGAACAAATGACTACTTAAATCCTTACATGATTACCAATTCCACCCATTTCAACCGATCCTACTCCAACTCACAGCTTGTAGATATCGTTATAGGCAATTTAACAATCGCAATCAAAGTAAGCACGAAAATTGCTTTACTGAAAGAATGGGGGTTTCGGCATTATTAATTAAATTTGGACGAATTTGGCAGGATTTGCACAAAAGGGGAGGCAGAAAATTCGGGTTCATCAATTTGGGACCATTGGGTTGTCTTCCAGGCATCAGGATCATTCTTAATCCAACAAGTGACTCCGGTGGTTGCATTGAATCGGCTTCATTGCTAGCAAAACTACATAACCAAGCACTCGCGAAGACGCTAAATAGATTAGCAAGTCAACTGCACGGATTCAAATATTCACTTTATGACTTCAATAGCAATCTCGATGGTAGACTAAAACATCCATCCAAATATGGTATGTTCAAATACAACCAACCATATATGCATGTTAATAAAACGTTAAATCCAATTAACTAACTGATGACAAAATTTCATGTTCAATTAGGCTACAAGCAAGGGAAAACAGCGTGCTGTGGGATAGGGCGGTTCAGAGGAACATTCAGCTGTGGAGGGAAGAGACCAGTGACAGAATTTCAAGTGTGTGAGAATCCTAAAGAGTATGTGTTTTGGGACTCGTATCATCTGACCGAAAGAACTCATAAACAAATGGCTTATCAAATGTGGAACCAACAACCCACCAGGGGAACTTACAACCTCAAAACTTTGTTCCAATTACCATAAGAATTTCCCATCTTTCTTTTTCACTTAAATATCGAAATTTAATTCTATCAACTTCATTTTAGTTTTGTGTTCATTTATGGGGATTACATTCTTATCCCTATCTTGTAAAGGAAAGGGACAGATTATATGGTTTACTATCTATATTATTCGATTAATGAGTGTTATTTTCCAAATATCCTAGCAGCAACAGATTGGATCCCAACTATATATAATACCACCACATGTTCATTTACCAAATAAATGAAGGCAACGGGTGAATTTTAAAAATCAACGACATATGGCTGTCAAAGAACTTGAATTTGTTTCTCGTTTACTGATCCTTACAGCAGCTTGCTTGAGTTCTCAGCGCCATCTTAACAAACTCGCAGCACTGTTTGTTTTTGGCGATTCCCTTTTCGATCCTGGAAACAACATTTACATAAACACTACAACGGCCTTCAACTTTTGGCCATATGGTATTCCATATTTTAAGCCTTCAAGTGGCAGATTCTCTGATGGCCGTCTCATATCTGATTTTATTGGTGAGAATATCAATGAATCTTGTTTTATCTTTCTTGCTAGCTTAGTTCATAAGTTTCCTTATTGTAATATATAACAAATAAACAGCTGAGTATGCAAGACTGCCTCTAATTCCGGCGCATCTGGACCCCCAAAAGACGAATTTGTGTATGGAGCAAACTTTGCATCTGGAGGAGCTGGTGCATTAGTTGAAACACATGGTGGATTTGTATGTATCCATAATTCCTATTTTAACTTCCATAAGATATATCATATTCTATAAATGACCGATTAGTTTTATCAAATGAAATGCGAATCAATCAATTTCTTATCAAATGGGCCGGTATCGGTAGTTGGGCCTAAAAATACAGCTACAGTATTTCGGGGATTTAGCGAAACATTTCAAGCAGACGTTAGGTGATACAACAACGGAGCAGCTGCTCTCTGATGCCGTCTACTTGTTTAGTTGTGGTGGTAAAGACTATTTGGCCCCCGTCGGCAACAACCACAGTGTTCTTTATCCCTATACATACGTACGCGTTATCATTGATTATTGTCTCAATTATTAAGAAGAAATTCAAACTTAATTTGGTTACTAAAGATTCATAATTGCTTGTGCTATGAGAGTCCATCTTTTTGGCATTATACGATTTTTTTGAAGAAAAGTTTCAAGTCAGAAATGGACGAGTGTTTATGGAAATGAAAATCAAACTAAAGATGGATCATCCAACAATTATTGGCTTTCAAACATTCACTTAATTACCCTATACAATTGTCCCCATGTGGATATAATGTGGTAACGTGGAATATATCCATAAGACATTATTTTATTAACTCCATCATATCACAAAAACCTATATAGTAACGCAAACACAAAATTAATATTTCAAAATCACAATCATCTGATACTATTAATAAAGTATTCTAATATGTTGAGTTTTAATTAAATTTTAAAATATAATTAAATGTTATACTTATAAATGAAAAACTTTATTCCAATATTAAACATCTTTTCTTTAATTACATTTAATATTTATAAAATAAATAAAAAATCAAGTTGAATTTAAATAATGAGAAAACTTTGAATTTTTCATAAAACATAATATGCTAGTGAAACCTAATATGAAAACTATCATTATTATAAAACATCTGAAAATCATATTTATTTGGATTAGTAGACTGGCATTGTAAATAGTAAATTTTGTGATGTAGTATTGAAATAAAATTAATGTTAGTAGGTTTATATTTCTACTAAAAAACAAGCCCATTGATATAATCTGATCTGATTGGCTATAATATAGATATTTTTCCATTTGTTGTAATTATGGCTGCTTAGTGGGCAACAAAATGCCATACACCTATATAATTTATCAATTTGCTACATGGGATGAGGATCAATATCAATCATCAATCAATCAATATTTAATATAATCCTAATAATTAAACAGAGAGGGAGAGAGAAAGAGATATGGGTGTAGCAAATATCCAAGTGGGTCTCTCAGTTATTGTAGTTGTTGTTAGTGCTTTGTTGATGCTTACAACAGCAAAAGTAAAAGTAATCTTTGAGGAAGAACATGTTGCCCTGTTTGTATTTGGTGATTCCCTTTTTGATCCTGGAAACAACAACTACATCAATACTAGTACTGATTTCCAAGCTAACTTTCCTCCTTATGGAATCTCCTATTTCAATCTTTCTACCGGCAGATTCTCCGATGGCCGTCTAATTCCCGATTTCATCGGTAACTATTTATCTATCTATCTCAAACTAACAACAATTAACCACCAATTCATAATCTTGTTTAAATTGATTTCTAATCTATATATAACTTAATTGATTAACAGCTGAGTTTGCTAGACTGCCTCTCATCCCGGCGTATCTTGACCCTCGGAACCATGAGTTCTTATATGGAACTAACTTTGCATCAGGGGGAGCTGGTGCATTAGTTGAAAGCCATGCTGGATTTGTATGTCATCATATCCAAATCATTTTTCACAATCCACTGCACACATATATACAAAATCCAAACTTCTTCATGTTATCTACAATTGATATATGTAGGTGGTTGACCTTAAAACACAGCTACAGTACTTTGATGATTTACAGAAACATTTTAGGCAGAATTTAGGTGATGCAAGAACAGAGCAGCTGCTGTCCAATGCAGTCTACTTGTTTAGCTGTGGTGGCAACGACTATCTGAGCCCCGTCGGAAACAACGATAGTATTCTTTATCCGTATACGCATCAACAATATGTGGGAATGGTCATAGGAAACTTGACTAATGCCTTCAAGGTATGTACGTACCAAATATAGCAATTAAGTATATATAATACGTACGGAAAGTACAAAGTACCTATCATTCAATACATGATTAATTTTAATTAGTTAATTTAACATAGCCATCAATTGCTTAATAGATGATCGGTTATATTAAAATTTGTTT
Organism: Logfia minima; assembly: GCA_963921325.1. Lineage (NCBI taxonomy): Eukaryota > Viridiplantae > Streptophyta > Magnoliopsida > Asterales > Asteraceae > Logfia > Logfia minima. The sequence goes on from OY992773.1 coordinate 166,125, forward strand.
AATTCTTATTTATTTGATATACACAACAAAATTAAGGGAATCCATGATAAAGGAGGAAGGAAGATTGGAATTGTTACGGTGCCGCCATTAGCCTGTTGGCCAAGCATTCGTGCAGAACGGCCAGGGAATACTTGCAATCAAGAACTTGAGATTATAACAAGTCTACACAATCAGGAACTCTCAAAGAAACTTCAACAGCTTGAGAAGCAGCTGGAAGGATTCAAGTACGCAAAGTTTGATCTATCAACTGAAGTTAGCAACCGAATGAACAACCCAGCAAAATATGGTAACTACAGTCTACATACATACTTGTAGTACTGACTAGTGATCAATCTGTCTTTGAAAGCATAATAAATTAATTACGGGTTTCGATATTTGATGAAAAGGTTTCAAGGTAGGAGACAGTGCTTGTTGTGGTAGTGGTCCTTTCGGTGGGATATACAGTTGTGGAGGGATGAGAGGAATACAAGAGTTTCAACTTTGCGACAATATTAGCGACCATTTTTTCTTTGACTCTAATCATAACAATCAAGTGGCGAATAGTCAATTTGCAGAGCTGTTTTGGAACGGAGATACCAATGTCACCACGCCTTACAATTTGAAGGCCCTATTTCAACTTCAAGGTACACAAATGCAATTAACCAACATTTGCTAAAAGGTTCTTAATTAATTGTGTGTTTGTTTGTCCTACATACAGGGAAATCATCACCAGCTTCCCGGATGGAAGAAATATGATAGCGGTATATAATATAGTTGTCACATTTAAAAGATGTGCATAAATATATGTGATGATATTTGTTCTGTGTACAAGTAATAAAACTGACGTCAAAATAATAAATAAATTTTATGAATAGAGTAATCACATGCATGCTCAATTATCAATCACTCAAGGCAACTACTTGTGAAGCAAATGAATAACTTAAAAACCAAAACTTCTCGTAACGACACATAATCTTGAATTACTAATTTATAATGAAATTTAAAAGTATGACATTTAATTATTTTAATATATCTTCGTCTGACAAACAATCATGTCTTATTTGCAATCTCTAGTCCTGTCTAACAACGACCACCTGGTGGTGCGCGTTAATGTGATACGAACTAAACGGTTTTAACAGATTCATAACAGAATTAACGGACTAAACAAAGAGGCACGTGACTTGCATGAGCTAAAGCGTATCAAGTAGAGTGAATAAATACCAAGTCAATTTTATAACATAATTAGTTTTTTAGTTTCCTCTGGAATTCGTTCTTGTATTCTGAACCTTTGGTTACGAACCTGTAATCAATCACTTGTAATCGATTTGCAATTACGAATTCGATTCCAATAATCCAATTCAGTGAGTTCCAATTGCTTATCTCAATTGCATTTCATTTCAATAATTTGATTTCTAATTCAATTATATCATAATGGTGGCAACGTTACTTTGTTAGATCAAAAAGTAAAGAAAGACCGTATATTGTATATTGTTAATAATGAACCGAAAAATTTTAAGCTTCACTCTTTATTTAATTTTTTTTTCAATTAATACCTAATTTAAAGTCCTCACTTTTAAAAATTATAATACATTCATTAATTTAAAAAGAAATGGCATTACATTTAAAAACAAAATTAACATTATTTGAACTAAAAAATAAAAATACGATTATATTAATTATTTCAAACATGAAAATTTGACGGAATGTTTCAAATGTGTTTGAAGTTGCACTTCAACCCTCTATAATCACGATCGCAACGTCCATTGACATATTGCGTGCAATTCATGAATTAAAGATTATTTGGATTTGAGGGTTAGTCTTCCTCAAATTCACATATTGTGCGTCCGTTGTCTTCGATTATCATGTTGTGTAAAATCATACAACAATACATGATTCTTCATATTTTGTTCACGCTATATGGTTTTATCGGGTTTTTAAAGATTGCCCTATGACCAAGAACATCAAATGCTCGTTCAACATCCTTTCTTACAGCTTCTTATGATCTCTTGAATTTCATAGTCGTTTTCTCAATCAGACATTTAGACGACTTCACAAGAGTCATCCATTCCAGATAAATTATGTCAGTGAGGTACTATCCTTTCTTTAATTCAACCCCATTCACATTATACACTACTTCGGGAGCTCTATCTTAGAGTAAATCTTTGAACAAATTCGATTAATTAAGAACATTGATGTCGTTGTTCGAACACGCAGGACCAAAGTAAGCGAGCAAAATCCACAAATCGTATGAGGCTACCACTTTGAGCATGATTATTGGATTACCTAGATCACCTCGTGTGTATTGACCTTTCCACAATACTTGACAGTTTTTCCATGGCCAGTGCATACAATATATGCTTCTGATCATCCCTGAAAAACCATGCAATTCTTGATCTTTAGCATGTAAACGTTGGACATTTTGGAGTTTTGATTTTCTCAAGTACTCGGTCGAGTATAGATGAAATAGACATTTACAAAAGCTGTACAAACAATCATATGAAGTTTGTTAAATCATGTGTAAGTATTCATTAAACGCATCGGCGGCACAACCGTATGGCGGGAATGCATTTTTGATAGACGTTAAAACCAAGTTTACTAGTAGCATCACACCCTTGATGAAAATAACTAAAATACAGAGGTATTAGTAGTTGAGAGTAAGACGTTATACCTTGACATATACGGAGAAACTATGATTTGCGCATCTGAAATGTCTTGAAAATAATCTTCCGGGTATGTTGGTGAATCGAAAAAGTAGTATTGACACAAACATTTGTAGTCGTCGAGACAATCCCTACATAAGAATCTTCTAGGTACTCTTGGTCGTGAACTTTCGGTTCGTTTTCTTCATTTTCTTCAAAGTTTCAATAATATCGAGCATAGCAATCGGATTGAAACAAAAATTGAGTACGTTGATATATTCATTATTGGAATCTTTGCTCGAATCTTTGATGTAATTTTTGTTTGATTCCACTACGATATTAAATTGTGTTTGAATTATATAGATAAAATTTGAAAGAAAATATAAAGATGGTGAGAAAAGTGTGTGAAAAAGAAGGTTAGTTGAATGTATATATATATCGTGTTTGAGATTGGAAAAAGGTGAGTTAGTTATATGACCTTTAAAAAACATGCATATATACATATATAGGGTGGGGATCAAGAAGGAAGCAAAAAAATTAGGGAAGGAGGGAAGCAAATTTCAACCCTTGATTTCATCATAAATGAATTTTAAAAATCACAAATAATTTCAGAATTTAAGATTCATTACAAATAAATGTTAAAAATATTTATGAAAAAATCAAGGGCTAAGGTTGGCTTCCCTCATTCCTCAAGATTTGGAGTTTCCCTATAGATCCTTACCCTACATATATGTATATATATACTTGTTATTTGTTTGAAATTTTACGGTGAGTTAGTACACGACTATAGTTAGTGATTCGATTTCACAGTACTTACCCGGAAGGTAGTCCCTGCTAGTCTCGAATCAACGCATCTATGAGGTAGAACCCCATAAATTCCCACCAAGAAGGAAAACCCCAATGGAGAGACTCGAACCTGAGACCTCTCGCATGAAGAAACAACCTCTCCAAAAATATATTTGGTGGCCAACTGAACTAGTCCAGTTGATTACCAATAGCGTCTTTTGATGAAAGTACAAGGACGATACCAAGTGACGCTCCGTCCACAGTGGTCTAAAATGATCTTAGAAGCTACTATATATACATGTTCAATTCCTAAACAATACCAGAGATTACGTTATTTCATGTTGTAAAAGGATACATATTTATGTTTGAATTATTGATGCGTGAAAAACGGAAAGATTGAATGATTACTTGTCGGCAAAAGCAACAAGAGAGGTCATGTTGGCACCGTCTTTCCTCTATCTTTCACGTGTCTTATTTTCTACTAGTATACAATCACATTTGATACTTAATAAGGTTAATAAATATTATTAATAATAATAATTTATTCATCGATTCATATGTGATTGAATTGATTTTTCGTATTAATTTTAACATGAGAGAGATTATGTTCTCTAAAAGATCACATAGTCTTAAATAAAACTGATTTATTTAAACTAATTTCCATCGTGTGTAAAATTTATATTAATAGAATACTTTTTATGTCTATTTATTTAAGTTCGTTAATCATTTCTCAAATACAATTATATAAAATAGTGTTTTGCCCAGCTTCTACTTATTATCTCATACTTATCTTTTCTTCTATAGGTATTCTCATTTTATCATGTATGGTCACATTAAATTACTTAGTATAAGTAGTTTCAATAAAACCGTTAATGGATATTGTCAACAATCAACATGCCTAACAAATGTCATATATACGTGAGACTTATTAGAGATAGAAAAACTCGTTTATAGAGATCGAAAATTTTTACTCTTTTATAAATTAACTAAATACAAAAATACTCGGTGTAATATAATGTTCATTTGAGGACTTATTGATTCATACATTATTACAATTTGTTTGAATCATATAAAAAATATCAATACAGTATTTTAAAATGTCAGTTGAGCGTAGCTCGGTTGGTAATAGATGAAGACATCTTTGCTATAAAAAACACAAGATTAAGGGTTCAAACTCCGACACCTTCATAACTACAACTACTTAATGAATCATGTAGGCCTCCCACATTATGAATAGGCAATTTATTGTGAGCCGGTCTGAGTTGTCACTTATCAATATTTTGTCACCAAATAAAGTATTTTAAAACTGAAAGATCGAAAAACATGGTGTTGGTTCAATTTTGTCAGAGTTGTGGCATGTTATATAGAGATGTAATAGCTAGGTTACAAAGTTTGTGTGTAATGAATTTGCATCAGTAATCAATTAATTCTAGATTAGTCGGTGACAACTTGAGCAGTAAGTACGCTTATGCATCGATACTAGCATTATAACTCGTGTATATACATGAGTCATTCAATATAAATTTTTTGAACTTTTTTAAAAGTAATTGTAAATTCAATTCCTGAAATATCTATCAATAACTAAAAAATGATATCAGTTTGCTTATGTTGCTCCAATCATAAACTGCCACGTATGTAAAAATCTGATGTGTCAAACAAAAAAAATTTGAGTTATTTTGTTCCATGTATACACTTATGATGTATCTTTGCATATCATAAAAGTCGGATTAATTGCGAATATTGATTGCATCATTTATTTGCATATAATTGGTTAACTATCAAATCTTATGTGAAAAAAAATATATTTCAAAATTAATAAAATAAAATAATGACTATGATTAAATAAATTGAAGACCATCATTAACTGTATTATTTTTAATAAAATAAATTAATGATCATGAGGTTTTGATTTTTTGAATATTAAATAAGAGTTCGATCATGTCTGAAGTTGCTATACTTAATCGAGAGTTTGGTTTTTGGTTAAGATTTATTAGATAATATGGAAACTAATTAATGGTCATTCGAATATTTCATCAAATACTTAAAATTCATGAAATCATGAACCTTTAAAAGGACAAATGATTCATAAATCGAAATAATTTCCCTCTCATAAATAAAGAGCATTAACTCAATGAGATTATGGTAAAAGATTATTTGTTACCATGTACAAGTCTTGTACAAAATCACAACATACCTTACCTACATATGTATATAGTAAATCACATCACAATGTGGGTGCATGAGAATCGGAATTTGCGATTCAAAAACGAATAATATATGTAGCAAGAGTGCAAATTCGAAAGAAGGTCGATAATTATGTGACATATATAAAGTGAGTAAAAATACTTCAATCCCTGCATGCAAGTCGGGTATAAAAAGAACCAGATTATTAGGCAATTTTTAGTATAGGTTCAAATCCAAATTATAAATCAGTCAACGCATCATGAAAGGAACTAAGGAGATGAAACAACTATAACGCTGCATTCTTGAGTTTTTTTAGTGGAAAGGAAAAAAAGAGGAAGGAAATAATACTTTAAAGTGATTCTCGAGTTTTTTTTAGGATAGGAAAGAAAAGAAAATGAAAGGAAATAAATGGACTTTTTATTAGAAATATTTTCCGCCCAATTTTGAGGAGATTAAAACAGAAAACAATTTTTTCCTTTCCTTCCGACTCGATAATACATGTAATCTATATTATATTACATTCATTTTCATTCTTTTATTCTCTTTTTTTTTCCATCTTATTCTTTTTCACTGAAAAAGCTAAAATATACAGTGTAAATAATCGCAAAAGGGGCAAGGCATAAATATGGCCTTCTCGATCATGTAAAATATCATATGAAAAACCACATTTTTCAAACTCCTCAAATAAGACACTGATCATTGGCCGATTCCCTAAATAATCCTTGCGGATTTTTGCCTTTAAGATGTAGATAGTTCTCGAGGTTGCCGACAGATTTTCATTTTTCTGACATAAAGAAGAAAGAATTTGTCTCGGAGGTATTCCAGAAAGGGTCATGTTTTTTACAAGTTCTATGTTTTTCGATGGCAATCGGCGAAAGGATGGATACCCAGAAATATCTTCTGATGGCTCATGGTTATGTTTCAAGTTTTTTGCCTTCATTACCCAAACACCATCACTTCCCTTCTTACCTTCAATTAGGAAAGGACAGTTGCTCAAATGAGATCCCGTAGTCTTTACTCGTTTATTTACAATACCCCGCGTATCACGATATAAACCGCTCCGGTCACATTGCAAAAGGACATACATCTCTTTTTTTGAATCACGAATAGACAATGCGTAAATCATCAGCAGATTCAAATTTGGAGTTTGCCAGAAAAAAATTCTTCATTTTGAATGGAACCCGAAGACTCGATTGAGCTTATCTATTGCATGAAATAAAGTAGTATGTAGTATCAATGTAGAGAACACAAAAATTTAGCTTCACTTATATATATTTCAATTGTCAAACAGCAAATTAATGTAGTACATCATTCACTCTTTAAAACAGTTTTTATGCACACCCTTGATACAGTTTAATTGCGCCGCCTGATACTTGTAAAACAGTATCAATGTAGTACATCATTCACTCGTAAAATAGTATCACCGTAGTACATCGTTTACTATGAGACAAATACAAAATCATATAATTAGGATTAAAGATATTCAAGATTTAACCGAGTTTGAATCAGGTTTACGCCTTAAAAATTAAATTATCAGCCGAAAGAAGATTAATAATTCAAGCAAACAACAAAAATCGTATGGAAGGTTAAACCAAATTTCAACGTAAGATTAACGATCAACCAAATCAGGTGGCTTTGTGGACTGAGATGGTGGTTGTCGAAGTTGTGGGATACAGAGCAAACGATCGGAGTCAGATGAATGAGCGGCCAAACAGAAATTAGGGGAAGAGGGAAATAGTTTTGGAATGTGAGATTTTTGGTAAAATGATTAAAAGGTCAAACGTAATTAAAACTGGTGAGTGGCCTTTTAGATAAAAAAATAGTCCATTAACAAAATATACTATGTGTGCCAAGTAATTCCTTCCGTGAGCAAATATGCTCCCAATATTTTATTACGATCACTATTGATATAGGTACTCAAAGTAAATTTGAAGACTAAAATGAACTATTAAATGTTAAGTTTCATTATAGATAAACTACTTTTGAAATCAGCATAACCCACTTTAAGTCGAGTCATTTACACACTTTAACATTAACTCGTATCTATTGAAAATCATTTTGGCATATTTCTTAACTCATCCATCTTGTCACATCTACTCGATTCTTAATAAAATGCAACAAAAACCATGCCAAAATCAAACAAATATCAGCCGTGATATGAATATCCATTTAATTCTGTAAAATATTTCAACTACATTAAAAGTGATTATTAGTTGTAACAAGTAATTATTAAGATGAAAAATAAAGCTAACAACTTAATGCAATTTGATTAGTCAAGAACCCATTTGCCTAGCTAAACAAACGACCTCAATGAATCCTAATACGCTCGTACATTTACCTCAATTAACCCATATACTTAAAACTAATAAGTAAAACTTAAGACATGTTCATCACATGGGCATTTGTCGCGGCTTTCAACCCCGATAAGTGAAAAAGCGTGTTTTTTTTCCTTCCATTATAACAGTGATCTTCTTGTTCTTAAACCACCATGTGACGTAATATTCAAAAGTTGGTGAGGCTTTAAATAAGGGTGAAAATAAAAGAAAATAAAAACCAATATTGAATATAAGTATTTGATCAAACTTTACGTTCAGTTGGGTTCAACAAGAAGTTGATCATTTCCAACCAGAAGGTGGAATTATCATAACGGTCATAACAAAGTGTAGTAACTTGCCGCATTTTCTGGATACCTGATGTTGTGTTTCTCCTTGTAAAACTAATAAAAATTATGTCTTTATTAACAATTAATATCAACAAGTTATGAGGAAACAATTTAATGATCAATCAATGACCATAAACCATTGAGTATGAGATCATGGTATGATAATGACACTAAAGAACCGGATAAACATAAACAAGTTAGATTTAAGAAAATTTACTTGGTATTCACCAATGATGTCACGGTCAAACGAGGGGTAGACCTCTAAGTTCAAAGCTCAAGCTGCTTTGAAAATCGGACTGAATTTGAACCGAAATCAATCAAATCACAAACTGAAAACCCTTATAAGATCTTGGTCGAATTTTGACAAAGAAGAGGAAAAATTTGGTTTTGAGGTTCTCTAGGGTTTTGGGTATATATCAATTTTTTGATTAGGTACAAATGGAAACGTAAGGCTCTATTTATAAAAGAAATTATTAGATCACTGGTCGTTGACTAACTTAGTCACTAGAGAAATCATCATTGAAAATGATGAAATCAAAACTCTTAAACTATAAGTTAGGTCACTGATCAACGGTAAACATGGTCACTGCTATGAAGATGAAAGCAAACTCTCATTATAGAAGAAGAAGAAGATCACTAAGTGAATAAATCTCAACTATGTGTATTTTGCTCAATGGTGAAGCTGAAGAGATTTACTCACTCATACAATAAACACATCAGTCAGCGTGTAATAGTTTAAATTGTTTGTCAATTATTCTATTATCGCAACGAGTACAGTAACTTGTAATTTATATTAAATTAATCTAAATCTTGGCTAGATTATTCCGCATTCGATACTTTGGTGTAATTTGTGATTCATAAATTCATCATTTAAGTTATTAATCCTTCTACTCTTTGTTACTAGCTTTCATACTTACAATTCGTACTCTGTTAACTAAACAAGTGTCTTTAAACTTAATAATATTATGTTAAAATTCTTAAAAAATATAACAATTAAGTATTAAGTTGTCTTCATCATTTCTACAATTTAAGCTATACATTGTAACTCCATATCACTTAATTCATAAGTGATAATTAGAACTAACAAAAATCCTAACTGGTTTCCATAGAATATCAAATAATATTAACAATATTAATGTTTTTAATGGCTTTCCACTAATAATTCAGTTTACGCCTATCAGTGTAACTCAACGGTGTTTTGATTGAAACTAATTGTAATATTTATGCTAATACTGGTGGAAATAATTTTTGAGCTATAAGTGCTCCAACCACCGTTACTTGGGTTCGTCCACTTCTCACCTTCAGAAAATAGATCTTTTGCGGTGTTGGGTAAATAATTCACTTGGTGTGTAGCCATCAGTTGTCTTTCTTTTCTCGAAAAGGAGGGAGTATTGCCTCTACTTCTTACGATGGGTTAGATCACTATCATATATATCTTTACATCATCCTCAAAGCATGAAAAAAGATGCATACTTGTATATTTTTTTGTTTATGTATTTATTTAATTTCTTTAGTAACCATTCTTATATAATACAAGGATAATGTCATCTATACATTTATGTGAACTTATTATGTCTAAATATTTATACTTTTATTTTGGGTTATTATACTTGGGGCCATTGTTATCATTTTCCATAGATATATACATGTCGTTCTTTATAAGAAACCGAGAGCAATGCACAGAAAAAACTAAAGATAACGAAACTATATTAAATAACAGCGATGTCGCATAGAGAAATAACAAATTAACTGTCTATCAGTTTTTTTTACATCTATTATGTTCTTCCGTCATTCTAATTACATCCACGCTTTTCATTGATTCCAAAACACCACCATTCTAACTATTTGTACACTCTCCATTAATTCTAACTTGGTTTATATAGTTTGTGACATGTATGTTTGATACATAATTGAAAACTGTGCACCTACAGATGAAATGGAATGACATACGAAAACAATAGAAAAATGATATGAAACTCAAAGAGAGCTTCTTTCTTACTGGATGATTAAAAGCATGTGTTATTAGAATTACTAACACGTCAATTATACATCTACTATTACCTTTTTTATGTGGTTGTTGTTATTAAAATATCATTCCATGTTTAAAATGATTGTATCTTAATCATTTGTCGTACTTTTTAACATTGTTATGTTCATATATAAGTATTTATATGTACAAAAAGTCATTAGTATTGTTAAAATTGTTATGGAGAATTGAATGTGTATATGAAAAATCAAGGGGTAAAAGTTGAGAAAAATATCACACAAAGTTGTATGATGTAAACATCACATATCACATATCACATATTAGTAGCAATTTGTCCGCATTATGTTGCGGCGAAAAAGATTTTACTTGCAGTTATATATTTTGTTCAATAAAATATTGTACTTGAGTGAACATTGAAACAATGATGGTATGTCAATTTCTTACTTTATTTTATACATTGTATTTCAGATAATTCTAATTAGTGTTGATAATTTTTGACAAAACTTTAAATTCGACCCGCAAATGTCACGAAAATAAACAGACTAGAGTCGAATTTTCAACCCATCATCCTACTAACCCAATACATGCCAATTTTTATAAATTTTTTGGTCAGGTTTGGGTTAAGGTCCTGGTCACCGGGTCAACTGGCCAACTAATGTAATGCTTGCCATGTGCTTGTTGGTTACTTTCGACTCATTAACCCATTAACTAATCAGCTCGGGTTCATGTTGTTAACTTTTGACCCACAAATCTAAACTCACAAGCGTGACTCAACCCAAACTGCAAACTTTAACTGTAATAATTGGAAGTTTAAGGAAAATAAAGCTACAAACTTTTTATCTAGCTATAGAATGATTGTACTATTTGCATTAGATAATATATTAACTAAGATGGTAAAATTAAAAATTTTCTTATTTTTGTAAGACTACTAAATGGTCAAACTCTTTATATAATACTATGAGATTAACCATTATAATTAGTTGAATTGACCTTTAAGTCTTTAAGTGTTGAATAACATACTTAAAAAGATAGTAAATGAACTTCATTATAATAGTGTTTAAATTTTGTGTTAAACTCCTTATATATATATATATATATATATAGAAGAGGGGTTGGTTATCGGAAAATAAATCTAAACGTAAAACAAATAAGATAACATATCAACCGTCAGATGAGATTTGATGAAATTAATTTTTTATAATAGTCAAAGACTCATTAAATATTTTTGAAGGGTAAAAGGGTCATTCAAAGTTTTGGTGATGCACAGTCATAAATCAAAGTTTTGGTGTTGCACAATAAATTTTTCGATGATGCAAAGTAAGAATTCTAGTGGTGCACAGAAAATGGGGGAGGGGGAGAAGGAGAGGTTGTTAACTAAAATAGTGGGGAGATTTTAATTTTAATTAAATGGTTATAATTATGCAAACAAAATTACTAATTCACCATTTAACTAAAGTATTATTTTATTTGTTTTATAGTAAGGATTTTTGTATATGATCCAACTCCATATTAAAGATAGAAGATGATTATGATTATTGAAGTATATTCGTTTTTGGGGAAATCATATGAATATCAACATTACATAAGTAAGCTATGTAACGTGAAGAGTAAATTTAAAATAAAAGTTTCAAATTTTATCCTTTAAGTTTTCAAAAAATGTATTGTTAGTCCTTGAATTTTATGTCACAATAAACAAGTTCGTATTCTTTTACAGTGTAAAACATATTTAATTTGATTTCTTACCGATATTAAATGAAACAAATAAACACTGATAACATACATTTTAATATTTTTAATGTGTTACATAAGTTAGAAAAAAGACAAAATTAATGGGGTTATATATTTTGTAATGGAAATTATTAATTATGATATATTAAATTGTATTAAAAATTTAAGTCTTCAAAAGTTTTAAAAGACGGTTAAATAAAATAGTAATTTACTATTTTCTCTTTTTTATTGATTAAGACTTTACTTTAAACTCTTTATTATTATATAGTATAAAAGATATATACTTAATTTTTTTAATAACGATTCTTATATTATTGTTACAATTTTCTATTTTACTTTATTTTTTACTTCCACTTTCACACATAAAGTATTTATAGTGTACAAAATGTCTGTATATCATTACTAATTAATTTTAGAATTTTGTTAGGGTATGTTTAAGAAATATTTTGTGGATAAATGATAGTGAGTGATATGGTTATTAACAAGTTAGTAAAGGTATAATCATTGCAAAACAATGCCCATTATTATATTTATACTTTCAATGTTATAATTATAATAATCTATACTCCATTATAAAATATTTTTATTTTTTGGTTTAAAAATTAAAATTTGGAAGATCGGAAATATCAATTTTACCCCTATTAACTTAATTAATATGTCAACTCTATTAAATTTATTATTCAATCAATAAAATTGGAAAGTATATAATATCATACACAAAATACTCATCTATCACAATTAAAAAGTCGAACATAGTTAATAACATTTAAAACTTTTTTTCAAAATTAACTAATATCTTATTGATACCTTATTAAATATACAGTTGAATGATATTATCGTTGCCGCCGCATTACGCGAATACTAGACTAGTAATAATATAATTGGTAGTGTGTTTGAATTTTAAGTTGAAGTAGATTATTTTGACTTATTTGGTTTAGGAAATATAAGTATCTTTAATAAAGTAGATTTCACGTTTTTTGTTGTTGGTATATTTTACAAAAAAGAGTTATCCATTTACATGTTACTTTTCATCATTCACACATTTACTTTTTTCTTTCACATACAACATGTGATTTTATATAATAAAGTATTTTCCTAAAATACCGGTATATATTAATAATACTAAATTTTAAATAAATAAAAAATATGAATGAATATTATGTTGATGATGATAAACATAAAAATAATTATAAGAATATTCTTTAAATGGAATAGAATAAAAGAAGAGGTTAGCGGGAAGTACATTTACACCCTAGACTTGTATAGGGTTAAGTGTTAACAATGCTTTACTTTACTATCTTAAATCTACCAAAATAAACCTCCTAACATTTTTATTTATTTTTTATTTTTATTTCTTCGTTCTTTCTGTGGATACAGATACAGATACAGATACAGATACAGTCGCCGGATTTTTTCATTTTTTTATTTCATTTGTATCTATCTTCACCGGATCATCTTCATCACCGCCTTCTGATCTACTTCTACTACGACCACCTAAACTTGCTTTCTTTCTTTTTCTAAATAAATAATCTTATTGTGAACTTCTTCACCATTTCAGGGTATCAATAATTTTCTTTATAATATCTGCTAGATTATATGCATCTAGATGTTATAACAAAAAGTGAATTTGACGATGTGAATCGCGTGAATGTTAGGTTTCCGGCGGTAGAGTTGACCGGCGATCTGCTTGTTTTAAGTGATAGAGCCCGGGCTTGAGAGGCTCGGGCTTGTTCTGAAAAACAAACATGGCGGCCGCTTCAGCGTGGATCAGAGATATGCCTAAACTTGAGAATGCCTATCTCCACAAATTTAAACTTTACGAGACTAGCTCGGTATATCTTTTCATTCCTCTCCTTTTCTGTTATTATTCTGATTAATTATAAATGCATCCCTTACAGACCTTATGCACAAGTATTAAAGCTGGTTACAGAGCTGACCTTACAGATCAATGAGATTTAATTAACAATTAATCTGCTTGCCTAGGTTATGTTTGTTTGATTTATTTTGTGTCTAGTTATTCATCTGAAGTTATTAAAACTACCTCAGAGACATCATTTCTGTCCATCCACTCCTGTTGCCGATTCAACAAGTTTTAGAAACTACTGATCATTTACGTGTTCGTATATATAGTATATTGTAAGACGAGATAATAACGTCTCATCGCCTAGTCAACCATTCCCTGCATTTACTAATTGATGCCCTTGATATTTCCTGATAATTTCCATTGCTTCAATAGCTTCAGACAAAGTGCTAACTTAATCATCATAAGCTTTTAAGAATCATTGGCTTAAAGCGTTACACCTCTATAACTTGAAGCTCACGTTTGAGCCTTTTAACATATATACGAGTAGCTGATAACTTGCGCTTTTTGACTTAGAGACCGATAATTGCCAAGTAGTCTTCAGATTAAACACCTAACATCTTGCTAGTTTTAATATACATTTTCCGTTATAAAAAAAAAGTTAAAAATCTTCTAGTTATGCACACGTGAGGGACACCATAATTATGCTGGGACTGCTATTTGTCATTTATGATAAAGAAATGTTTTGGATCTGTCAAGTTAGCTTCCTTTTTTGTGATAGCTGTGTTTGGTAACCGTGGTGGTGCCTGGCTTTTTTTTTTTTTGTGATAGCCGAGTTTTTAGTTTTGGAACTGTCCAGTTCGCAATACCAATTTACATGATCTTTTTTTTGTTGCAGTCACTAAATATTTGACATTTTCTTTTTGCAACAGAACTATTATATGATTGGACGCAATAAGAGTAGATCAGTTTATAGGGTTTTAAAGATCGACAGATCAGAAGCTTCCAAGCTAAACATTACCGAAGATTCTACCGTGTACACAGAAAGGGAATCAAATGAATTGATATGTCGTATTGATTATGGGAATAAGTCCACAGGGGGGATTAAGTCAGTAACCGTATGTTATGGCGTTGTCGGTATGCTTCATGCCAGTGGCTTTTAACTCATAAGAGTATTTATTAATATTATCCATGTTCTTACTGATCTGTTTTCTGATTTTCAGGGTTCATAAAGTTTTTAGGACCTTATTACATGCTGCTCATAACCAAAAGAAAGAAGATTGGTGTAATTTGTGGTCACGCAATATATGCGATTATGGATAGCGAGATCTTCCCAATTCCCAATTCTACTATTGCACCTGATGTGGATTATTCTAAGAATGAGAACAGGTCTTTTGTCAATTCTGCATGTAAATGTAAAATGTACATGGGTATCTTTCATGAAACGCAACGCTAATAGAAGTCAGGAACTAGTAGTTAACAATTGTATCAGGATAACATCGACTTGATTGTTTTCTATTTATTTTTTTCCTTTTTTACTCGTAAACATGATATATTGCCTTTTGGACACTTAGTCTCTCCCTCCGAGATTCTTTCTTTGATAATAAACAAGCTTACCATGGTTTATATAACCATTGCACTATATCCATGGTCCCTCAATGTTGTCTCGAGATATGGGATATTCTAACGTTAGATTACCATGTGCTATTCTGATAGTTTTATACATACGGTTTGTTCACCTTAAATGTTGACCGTGTATTACATATAGTTCCCTTGCCATGTATTTAATGTTATGGAGTAAATCCTAGCTGATATGTAGTGCTTCAGTTTTCCTATTAATTTTTGACTCGCCTCTAGTCACTATCAATTCATAGGGTGCATTTTTGCCAGTTTATTTCCTGCAAATTACAGGGGTGAAGTCCATTGCTGTTGTGATGTTAGTTTAAACTGTGGAGAGACAAGGTATCAGCAGGGTTTCACAGGAAAAAGCAGCTTTTGTTGTGCTATATAATTACGTCTAGTTCCTTTAAGTCACCAGCTTTTGTATTTTCAGTTATAATTCTTTCTAACATTCAACCAGACTTGGTGACATTTACTTTGCTTTTCATGTTTTTTGTGTTTTAATAGATACATGAAGCTCCTCCGCTCTGTGGATCTCAGAAAGGACTTCTATTTCAGTTACACCTATCATGTCATGCATAGTCTTCAAAAGAACTTGTGTACTCAAGAAGCAGGCCAGGGCGTTTACGAAACGATGTTTGTCTGGAATGAGTTTTTGACATCTGCAATTCACAATCAGTTGAACAATAACCTTTGGACAGTAGCACTAGTTTATGGCCACTTCAAGCAGGTAGCTTTATTACTCAAATATCCTACAACAAGTAATGTAGAGAGAGAAACATAAACTGGAAAATTACAAATAAGAAGTATGTTGTTAAAAAACCCAAACAAATGTTATTTTGTTCTGAATAAATGCATTCCCTTATGTAAACATTGGATCTTTCTTTATTGTTATCATGGAAAGCATATTTTAGAATATACGCTCCGCTTTTCATACTCTTGTGCTGAAATATAGCAAGTATGTGGCTACGTAATCATATAAATATGTTTTTCATTGAAATGTTATTGAAATAGAAACACACTTCTGTGCTTTATGTACTTCTGTAACAGTACTATATCTACTTGCTGATGATTGAATAGCTATCTATATAAACATGTCATCTTTCTTTTGTAAAATCAGGTCAAACTTTTATTATCTGAAAAGGAATTCATGTTGACCCTCATTGCTAGACGATCTCGCCATTATGCTGGAACCAGGTTTGATTACTATCAATTTTTGGATCCGTTTATTCATTATTATTTATTTTACTGCAAGTGAAATGGATACTATCAATCTGAGTTTGCTGACAATATAACACATCGTTGCCATTTGTTATATGTTTTTTTGCTCTTATATGTATAACCCTTTGCAGTATGGGTTCAAAGGATGCCATGCAGAAGTAGGTTGCAGTTTCGCATGGGCATCCTGTGAAATCAAAATAGTTTAAGACATCACTAATGATTTTTTTAATAATCCTAGTAAAGTACCTTTGGATGTTGCAATATTGTATATTTGCTTCATTTTTTTTTCTTATCCCCTTTGTTTTTTAGATTAAAAGAGGGGGAAACTCATATTGATGTTTTTATGAACGTGTATTTATCTATTTCTCAAGGCTCTTGGTATTCATTTTCTCTATGTATATGGTGTAGATACTTGAAAAGAGGGGTGAATGAGAATGGCTGTGTAGCCAATGATGTTGAAACGGAACAGTTAGTGTTTGAAGATGTTCCAGAAGGATATCCTGTGCAAATAAGCTCCATCGTTCAAAATCGGGGATCAATACCCCTTTTCTGGTCGCAGGAAACGTCACGATTGAATATGAAGCCTGATATCATCTGTAAGATACATAACACTCAGACTGTCTAGTTAGTGGTTACTGTTTCGTTTACTAACAATCATTTGTCTGTATAGTGTCAAAAAAAGACAATAATTACGAAGCCACCAGGCTCCATTTCCAGAATCTGTACGAGAGATATGGGAATCCAATTATTATATTGAATTTAGTTAAGGTAAGAAAAGACTCCCATTTTAACAGTTCCATTCAATTTGGACCAGCCATTTAGACTCCATGACATGAGTTTGTTTCTCTTATAATAATCACCATGTTTTTTTGCAGACCAAAGAAAAAAAGCCTAGGGAATCTCTTCTCCGAGTGGAATTTGCTAATGCTATTGAGTCTATAAATAAAGGTTTACCTCGGGAAAGCAACTTGAAGTTTCTGCACTGGGATCTAAACAAACATTCCAGAAAGTATGTTTTCTTCAGATTTTTTACAAATTCATGGTCTTTTTTTTTTTTTACACAACTTGTTTTCTTTTTGTTTATGTTTCTTACTAGATCTTCGAATGTGTTGGCACTTTTGGGAAAAGTGGCTACTTATGCGTTGAACCTAACTGGCTTCTTCTACTGTCAAGTAACCCCAAGTTCGAAGTCTCAAGAGTTCATGGATCATTTTGAGTGAGTTGACTCTAGACATATTTCTTTTCTAACATAGACTCACCGTCTTCATGGTTTTATTTATATATTTATATTTATTTATTTTTTCATAGTGCTGAATGTTATGTGCAATGCCATTACTGTTAATGGTTGTTTTTGTGGATTAAGACCATCAACCCTAATTTTAACCATTGATGCAGGGACAAAAGTGGTGGTGATCACTGTCTGCAGAACCATGGTACTGAGAACTGCGATGGAAACAACTTAAATGATGTATTTACTCATGATAGCTGTGATGAAAGTAGTAAATTCGGTGTCAAGCCTCCTCAATATCAGACAGGGGTCTTGAGAACAAATTGTATAGATTGTTTGGATCGAACAAATGTTGCTCAATATGCCTATGGTTGGGCTGCACTTGGCCATCAACTGCATGCTTTAGGATACATAGATACTCCAACTATTGAGCTGGATTCTCTTTTAGCAGATGATTTGATGAGCGTTTATGAGAGAATGGGTGACACACTTGCACTACAGTATGGTGGATCTGCTGCTCACAATAAGGTATTAGATTTATATAAGCACTATCGGAAAATGTTAACTGAAATATGGGTTTTGCATTGTTTCATGACCTGCATGACCCTTGATGTGATTTATGCTACAAGCTCATATATGGAGGAACTTATAGCATAACTCGGTTAGAGTTACATGTACATTAATTGTTGCTACACAGATATTTAGTCAGAGAAGAGGGCAATGGAAAGCAGCAACTCAGTCCCAGGAGTTCTTTAGAACTCTACAGCGCTACTACAGTAATGCATACATGGATGCTCAAAAACAGGACGCCATTAATGTGTAAGTTAGATCAATACTGCTCTGAACTTCATTCCTTTGCCTATTTTCTTAAATTGTCACGAAATGACTGTCAGTCACATGTTTTGTGTATCTTTCTAAGGACTCCTGGATGACATTTATCCAAGGATTGATGTCAAAGGTGTATTGTATTAAAAAAAATTCTTTTACCAATCTGAAAGGTTTGGTTTGGTTTGTGATTTTTAATTGAGCAGGTTCCTGGGTCATTATCAGCCACGGCATGGTACACCTGCATTATGGGAATTGGACTCCAACCGGCATTACAATGTTGGAAGCGGGGGTTTTAATTCATATGAGGAAAATACAAGGTAGGTTGCTTTTATATGTGATACTCCTATTTATGTATATATATGTATATATTGCAGTTGGCATTAAATGTTTTTCCTCAGCAAAAATAAAATTGGTACTTTGAGATGAAGATTCTGCTTTTCTGCCTATTCAGGGTACCATTTTCAAGGTCAATGTCAGATGGTAATATTATCAGTGACGGCAACGCAGCCATTGATATTGGGCACAGGTATGGAGAGTCTGAGCACTCGTATAGGGAACAAGCACAAGATAATAGGAACGGCTTATCAGAATCATCACCTGAAATCTCAACTTGTGAAAGCGATTCATCTTATCCAAGGTTTGCTCTCATCCTCACACATTTGAAGTTCAGTGAATGAATAAACTTGTCAGAATTTTCTTATATATGTCAAAAGTGAAAGCGGTGGGTTAAGGCTGTTAGTTTTGGTTTTGAGGGTAGAAATCTGTGTAGGTACATGCCTGCAATGTCTCGTAGGCATCTTTTCCTAGATACTCATACTGAAGATTATCCAAACAGCGATTGCATATTCTACAACAAACGTTTGGATTCGTTCAACTGCTCCAATTTTCTTGATGTTGACTGGATTTCTTCATCTGGGAATTCATGTGAAGGCGAACCATATGAAAGGTGGCAACACATCCACCTTATGCATTAAGCTTTATTCATTCAATATATCTGCTACCACCAGTACCAACACTAGTAAATATTGCAGGTCTCTGCTCATAGACTCCCCTTTTGGTGGTCAATCATCTGAGAATGTGGTCAATGGAATGGGCCCTGTACCATGTGATTCTGAATCATGTCTGCATTCGAAGGTGAGAGTGTTCCTCGTTTCATCTTGTATTGTTTATTATTATTTCTAATTTTCAATTATCTTTTTTTTAGTCTAAAGCTCATAACATGTTCATCACATTTTCAGCACTTTTTGTTACATAATTCAATAATTAGTTGTTGGAATACTTTTAGGGAGAAGATCAAGTTGTTAGAAACCTCACAGCAGGCGAGTACCCTGATGAATTTGCTAAATGGGTGATGCATGGAGAAATGTTTTTCCGCTGATCAGTTTTGCTATAAAAACAATAATATTTCTCATCGATAAGCCAATTGATTTTCCCATCCGAAGGATGTGAATTGCCCATCAGAATAAATGATAGGAGAAATACCATAAAAAGAATTCTTTATGAAATGTTAAAATCCTCACAAAAAGAGCGAAGGCATCCTCGTTGTGTCAAACCAGGGATAGAAGGAATTTGGATCCTTCTGGTTGGACTTGGAGCATGGTAGAAGTAAGAAACAAACAGATTGCTATAGTCGGAGTTTAAAAACCTTAGGGGAGATGTTAATCTTTGTAAATATTTTGTGTATTAAATGGTTACTTGGTCTGTGACATTGATCGCCTACCCTTTTAATACAGTAAATTACCAAACAGTTTAGTAGAGATGCTCGTGTGTGATGTTCCAGTTCCATTAAGATACTGATGGTGATGAGAAAAAATGCACGTCAGATTTACATTTTTAATATCATCGTAGCCTATCACTTCAGTCTTCCGTGATCATGTTTACTTAGACTCAGGGGAGCTTAATGTTCAAATCAAAGGAGCAATGTGTGGGACAAAGTGACTCATCTAAATCAATTTTAAGCAATTAGTTATTATCAGTAACCAAGATAGCTTAGTGGTAGGTGTCTTGATATCCTTACAAGAGGTTTCAGGTTTAAACCTCACTAGTTGCACATCTTGGGGTGGCCTGAAAAAATGTTGGAAACGATCACGAGATACCACGTTTAGGTAGCATACATTTAAGTAAAAATATTCACCCTCTTTTTTGAGTAATCTGAACAGGAAAAAACTCAGGTTGTTATTATTAGTGATCTACTCTTGAACATAGATACCTTTAAATGATATAATTTAGACAGATAATACATTTTTTATGGGGAACCTTTATATACAATCTTACATTTTATTCAGCTAAAAGGTTCCCACATAAGCCCCTTGTATGTTTTTGTTAGGATGTCTTGACGAATATATTCAAGTAAGAATGGAAATTGAATTGTAAAACCCAGCCAGTAGTTTGGCTGGTTGGTGTCGTCCGGTTGTTGAGGCTTTTTTATATAAAGAGAAGAGATAGTGTGCAATAATAAATATTTTCTGTAATCTCTAGAGAAATTATTAATAGAAAAAGATTTCATTCCTCCAAATAATTATCAACTCTATTCTATAATAACTTCTCATTTCAATATGTTTTATTTATATTTGTTTAAGGTCATCGTATTATCAAATCTTGAACGGATGATTACCTAAGTAGAGCATACATGTAACCTAATACCAACGATGAGTGTCTGATTGTTCCAAAATGATGGTAATTTACAAAAGCTGGTTGATTGGCTAAATATTTATCAAATTAATCTTCTTATATCTATTATCTTTATCTATACATAATATAATAATAATAATGGTACAGTACAAGCCATCCAAACCTTCAACGGAAACAAAACGAATATATGTACAGCTGACCGAACTGGCTTTCATAACTTCGACTATAGTAGTCTATACGTATTAGACTCCTATTGAGAGCAGCTTGGTGGGGGTGGGACCATATGTTTTTCACTAAATTTACAGGAGATAAAAAGTTTCTTGTACCTGATGTATTATAGCTTTGAACTTTCATTTAAGAAAGCCTAATGTTTGACTTTATATCCAAAAAACTGAAAACTTTGTTCTCACAAATATATCGGAGACTGAGAGTGTTCGGTTTACGTATTGCATTGCATTGCATACATATATATGATAGATAGTGTATCAATTTATTTTTTATACACATATATTACTTTCAGTGTTTTTATTTTTCGATGTAATAAATGAAATTTGATGTTAATGTGTCACTCTAAACTTTAATGCACTGTGAAATTTTCAATAAAAATTTTAGATGTGTCAGTGTATTGAAGAGCTCAACACACTAGACATAGACATGATATCAGACATAAACCCTTACTTCCCTTTCACCTTTTCTATGTTGGAAGCTAGTATATAGAATGCAGAATGATATGATTTGAAAACAAGCATACATGATTCAAACAATCCTATAGAATATATGATATTTATCAAAACACTCTTACATCGTGACTTGCATTTGAAATTTTATAATCAGTAGAAAACCTCTATACAGAAAAACATGAGGCAAGTTACGCACACCTACAATACATATGGGTTTAACATAAACAACGTATATGAAATGAGTAAAATCAACAAAGCTCGCATGCACTGCCAAGTTATCACACTTCTAACCATAAACAACACCAACAATAACCAACAGGATTTGAGATTCAAAATTAACTCTTTCATACCAAAACCTTCAAAAAATTTCAACATTCGACAACAGTAAATACTCATCATAAGAACTAGTTTCAGCAAAACTTAGTTTTTAACAAGGCTAAAAAGTAAAGTTGAAGAAGAGCAGACAGCTTTGGTTCATTCCCAGCCGGTTGGAGCAGCACCTTCAACTTGAGGTACAGGGGCAGCAACAGCTTCCCACCCATCCGCACCAGAAACTGGAGCTGAAAGTCATGCAAATAGATTTTGAGAAACAATGATACAGACAAATAGAACATTAAGTCAACAAAAGAGCAAACATACATATAAATTAATGAAAGGGATTTTCATATTTCCTTACCATCAGCGCCAGTCCAGCCACCTGCAGCCACAGGGGCACCAGCAATTGGTGGTGGAGCCACATCACCTGACCACTGGGCATCGGGAATTTGGGATGACCATTGGTCACCCATACCAAGTGCACCTGCAGCATAATCTGTATAGTCTGCAGCAATAGCTCCATCATCCTCTTGTTGTTCCTTGGCCTCCTCTGGTTCCCTGTAGAAAAACAGATCAACCTGCAAACGAAACTTCATTTCAGCAAACCATGATTCTTATTAGGAAATGCCACAACTGGAAATCAAAATCCTTCTAAAATGCATACCATGACGTCCCATTTATGTCCTTGGTTGATCACACCTCGCATCTGCAAGACCATTCTAGCTAGAAGCCAAAACAAACATCCAATGCTGTGCTTTCCCTTGTTGTTGGCAGGGATACCAATATCAACATATCTCATGGGAGAATCAGTATCACAGAAAGCGATTGTGGGGATATTCCCAAGTGCAGCTTCTTTGATTGGCTGTGTAAGACACACATGGTGTCAGGCCAACAATAAGCCAAACATAGTATACTTTTAACAGTGAAAGGGTACTAATACAATGAAGTTGATGGTTAAATTTTGAACATAAACCTGGTGGTCAGTTCGTGGATCGGTCAAGATTAGGAGACGAGGCTCGCTGAAAGATGTCTGAAGTTGATTGGTGAATGTACCAGGAGTGTGACGACCAGCAATGGCATGAGCACCTGTGTACTGAGCAAACTTCAAAACAGCCCTTTGTCCGTATGGTCTGGCAGATTGAACAATAATGTCTTGAGGATTCTCAATTGCCACAATCACTCTGGCAGCCATCTGAAGCTTCTCCCATGTCTTTCCTAGGTTAATAATGTAGATCCCTGAAGAAACAAATAGAAAAGGGTAAAATATACATGTCAAAGTTGTACAGATTGTATAGTACTCATCAAGGATAAGAAGAAAATCATCACAGTTTTTATCGATTGAAATGAGCTAAAAATAATTTCTTTGTTAGAAAAGATAACATATTTCTGAAACCATTATCAGAAAATGCCAGTATTCATGAGCTCCTATAACATTCCTAATAGTGTTGTGTTTATAAGGGGGTAGTTAAGAGTGTATTTCAAGTACTTATACGCATTCTTTAAGAGTTTGAATAGTGCTACATTTTAGCATTATTATAAAGGAAAAACGCACTTAATTTAGAGCTTATGGAGTGATGCATATTTTAAACACACTTTGAAAAATATGCAATCCCAAACACCCTCAGCTGAATGTCTATTGTAAAAATATATATACAACATCCTCCAAACGGCACTTACTTAATCAACTTATGATTACACTAAGAAGCAGACACTAACAATAATTAGCATACTTACAACAAGTTATTTCATCTTAATCGGTGAACTTGTAATTTTGAATCTAGAGAGTTGCACTAGTTAATTCACCCTTATAGCAAAACTCGCTTAAGGAAATCTGTATATAGTGCAGTCAGCTACTGTAACCTAATCTATCTAAACAGATAAAAACTTGGATACACCGTTACACTAAATAAAGCTGCAATTTCAATATGCACAAGGTGAATTAAGTAAGAGAAATGTTAAAATTGAAGAAATGATTATATACCGTCGTTGCGGCGTTTGAAGACGTAACGTTCCATCTGGAAATCACAATTCTTAGTGCCGAGATGGACTTCAGCAGACAACATCATTTGTACATCTGCTTCCTTAGTCGACAAAGATTTAGGTGCCGCCATTGTTGCAGTTTCTTCTTAGTTAGGGTTTGTAAAACTTGCCGTTTTGCAGCAAAAGCTAATAACGAAGGAAGGGGGTGTGAAACAGGGCTAAAAAATGTTATATATAGAGGGAGATAAGAAACCCTAGAATATATATTCACTCCAGGTCCTCTTAATATATGTTTATTACAAACACACCTTCTCTTTTGTATTTATTACGTGGCACTCCCTTAACTTTTTTTATTACTGATTTAACATTTAAAACTTTTTGTTTATTCTGGTTGTATGTTATACCTTGACTTGGGCAAATAAATGGAGAGAACTGACGTTATCAAGTATTCATATGTTTACAAATATAGTATATTCATACTTGTTGAATTTATAGGTATCCTTAACTCAACAATCATTGTTGAGTCTAATACATAAGTTATAGAACGTTGTTTAGTAAAGTGCAGGTTCGTCTTTAAGAATAGACAAAGTGATTGACTGTTTAAGGCGTTCGAATAATAGGAACCTCCAAATATGTGTGTTTGTATATATGTGTTATATATATATTAGAATATATATAATTTTGATTGTTTATTGCAAGAACAAGATAATATGTTGTACTTGTTTCAAAATTGATTAAGACGCAATCAAAAAAGAAGAGAAGCAATCATCTTATAATTACATATAGGATCTATTTTTGACAATTAATCAGTTTATGCCAAGAGTATCCGTAGGCTCAGAGACGACTCTGGTGAAGTGCATCACAAAAAGAATGATGATTGTATATTTAACCGGTTACTATATTTTTATGAATGAAGTGTAAATGAATAAAATTACCTTTTATTTTATATAAAACAAAAAGCAAGAAAAACAATTGTGGTTATGGTTACTAATCAAACTTGATTGCGTAATTATGGGCGAAATCAATTTTATACGGGCAAAATTAATTTTATACACTTCAATATGTTTGTAGATCCGATATTTGGATAGATTTCACTTAGGATGGTAAAGAAATCGATAACTGATTATCATCATTTTAAAGATAGCATTCGGTTAGGTATATAGGTAGATAAGGAGTAAAGAAACCTCATGAAAATGGAGAGTGACCCATTATGAAAGTCATGGACACGACTCCATATAATGTATTGGCCCAATTCAACTATGGTAGTACTAGAGGTGTTCAAAACCAGTTTGGGTTAAATCGGTAGAAACGGGTTTCAAACCGGTGAAAATCGGTTTTTGTAGTCTGATTCATACCTATCCTGCTGATAGGTCCAGCCTATCGGATAGGTTCAACCTATCCCGCGGATAGAACTTTTCTCATCAACAAAAAGGACCTATCCCCCAGATAGAGGTTTTCTTATCAAAGGGAACTTAATAAAATACGAAACGTAGAAAACACGTTTTTGGGACAACTTTCTTGTTTATTTTGCATTTCAACTAATAATTAGAAATACATAACACATCTTCAAACATAAATGAAAGACTTCGAATCGTCGTCATTTATTTAGTTTTCTTCTTTCAGTCATCGTCGTTTATTTAGGCTTATTCATAAGTCATGCTGTGTAAGTCTTCTTCATAAACAAGCTCTTGCACGGTAAGTGATACCGACAATCTCATTTCAATCTCTTACTCGTGTATTTCTTGCTAAACCCTTACCATTTCCCCTTTTAATGGTGAAATGTTTTATATCCGTTTAATGCCGTCAAGATAGTATTTCAAACGAATACAAACTTCCACCGACAAAGGGGTGAGTTTGGTTCTTCTTGGAAAGATAACTCGACCACTAACCGAAAAGGCGGACTCTGAAGCTACCGTAGAAGTTTGGATGGTTAATAGATCATGAGTCATCGCAGCTATAATCGGAAATTGAGCTTCATGCTTTTTCCACCAAGCCAAAATATTCAAATTGTTAAACTCTTCCATAGTGAACTATTTCAAAAAGTCAAAACCAATATAGCTTCCTAGTACGCTACTAGGATGCTTGATCGAGCTTTTTTCGTATTCTCATTTCTTAAAGTGTTATATAATCGCATCATTTTATTATTGTCGTGCAAACTTGATCCGGATGTCGTCTCGTTTCGAATGGTGCAATGAAGTGATATGGAACCATACTTTGATAAATAGACATCAAACAAACTTTGGAAAACTTTGTTAAAGTTAGAAATTTCATTTGCTGTGAAATTCGGGTCTTCGTCTAACAAACTCAAATCGTAAGAAATGTTTTGAAGTAAAGTTTCAAACCCACCATCATTTAAAGTCGGGTTCAAAGCGGCAGAACAAGTTATAATGGGAGACATTTCTTTAAAATATATGATAAATTTGGCTTTCATTGGTTGTACCATGTGTTCAAAAATGCCACCTCTCACTTCAAACTCGTTTATTTTGGAACACATTAAAAATATCCGGTTTAACACTAAACAACTAGTCGTATATAAACACCCGACAAAAAAGTAGTTGCTTGTTTAGAAACAACAAACATTTCGGTAATTAGTTAGATACTATGCCAACTCGACACCCAAAATTTCATATATTTATGGTATCTAGCGTTACTAGAACCAAAAATATCACGTAACATTTGTTTAAAACTTTGTTTTATGTATGCAATACAACTAAGTCCATCTTGCACAACCAAGTTAATGATATGTGCAACACATCGACTATGAAAAAATACACAATTGCAAGCCCGTTTATATTTTAATTTTAATTGTCCGACGGTTGCGGTGTTATTGGATGCATTATCAAAATATATAGAAAATACTTTTCCTTCTAGTTTAAATTTTTTTATCACATAATCTAAAATTTTATATAAATTATCGCTAGTATGCGAATATCCAAATAATTCAAACGCAATCCTACACTTCATCATTTGCCACTTATGGGGATTAACTCAATGAGAGGTAACGCAAATGTACGAATCAGGTGAACCATGTGGAGCCATCCAAACATCACAAAGTTAAATTTATACAAGTTTCTATATTTTGAAAACTTAAAATCATTTCATCTATTTTCCACATTTTAATAACGTCTCGTCTAAGTGTTAAATGACTTACATGTGTATAACGAGGTTGGAGCGTTTCTTGGACGAGTTTCGTCAACCGTGGATTGTCGAAGTGGTCAAAAGACAAACTTTCTTGTATGACGAACTTCGTCATCCTATCCCTCACCAAACCCGCTTTGTATTGCCAAATCGTAGCATCATTCACCATTGTCGTTTAATCATGCCCCGACCCACATTTCACCACTTTGCAATAGAGAGTTGAATGATTCTTCAATGTAGTATTCCCAATTTCCTTAAAAAAATGTCACACGTTTATTACATTGAGCTTTTCTAGGACCGCTTGACATTTCACACAAGTCGTAACTGCACCAAATATCCAAGTTTCTTTTCGTCGCTATGACGGAAAGAACCCTAGCATTACTAGATGATTCCCCAATATCGAAGGAAGATTGTGATTTCCCACATGATGATGTGATTGCGTTTGAGAGCTCATAGTTGAGAGGATGAGAGTTGGTAGTATATGTTGTGTTTTATGCAGTTTGAGAGTGTTTTTAGAATTTTATCAAATCTTTTGAGAAGTTGAATGTTGTAACTAAACCTCAACATCTATTACATATATATACTTTTAAGATGGACAAAAAGCTCCCATAAAACACCAAAAACCGATTAAAACGGCGATATGACCGTTTTGCAATGGCTAGTATCAACCAGACAAGGTCTATCTGTCGGATAGCTCCCCAATTGGTTTAAAACCGGTTTCACACCGAACCAGTTTAAAACCGATTTCAATGGTTGGAAACCCAAATGGATCAAACCGGTTTCAAACTGAACTGATTTGAGCCAAATCGGTTATGTTTCCTAAACCAGTTTTTTTAGGCACCTCTAGGTAGTACACCATCATTTACACACGATTAAACTATGTAAAGTAATTATCTTCACAAATAATCGAGTCATTTAATGTATTTCATTTTATTATCTTGAAATTGTGACTTGAATATTGAATGTGAAAAACTTTCTTAACAAGGGATGTCACAATTTTTTGTTATAGAAAGTGCACAATATTGCTAGCTAGAATGTACTACTCGTATCAAAGTCAAAAATAAAAAAAAGAAGGCATATGATAGATATACCACTGAACACAAACAAGTAGAATGATTAGAATTAAGGAATGGGTCACATAAGGTCGTATGCTATTAGCAAAGTGGCAATCAAAACCAAACGTAGGATCATAATTATAACATTATTGTTAGATATATAGATGGCTAACACATAGCAATCCCAAACATGTTAGACACATATTTAAACACGTGCTTTATGCACATGATTCATTTTTAGCTAATAGTCGGGGTCACTATAAGTAGAGATCGATCTAGTGCCAAGAATCAGAACTAAATGACTGAATGGCACTTTTATCTTGAAGAATTATGACTTTCCACTTCGATAATGCAATTAGGTGAAATGCCTTTTGTTATGTTAGATGCGATATAATTATATAGGTTTAGCTTGACAGAAGTGACTTTTGGCTTTTTTTCATGGGAATAAACTATGAAATTGGAAATCTTCGGCCAACCATAACATTGGATTCTACAGGTCTGGATTTTGACACAATGTTATACCATGGGAAATTCGTAAGCTACACATCCAAAACTAAGTCTAAACTCATTTGAGTATCTAACCACGGCTTGTTTATGTGTTTTCATTATTATCCTAAACCACAGCATATCACTAGAAAAAACAAAGTATATTATGTGTGTATTGTATCCTACATAAACCTTACAAATTTATACTAACATGTTTTAACATATGACATATAATACCATCATGTTCCCCATGCTACAATTGTTCCTGAACTATTTTAAATGTCAATTCTAACTTATTTGACCACCAAATCTTTGTTCAAACATATTTGACCAGAATATGGTACGTACAGAAGAATACAGTGTTACTTGAAGGGAATTTACTTTCTTCAAGTATGGATTTTATGCATTTTGGAAGTCTTATGTTTTTTAAATCTCAAATGATGAACTTTAGTGACACATTATTCAACACTTACGGAAAAATGTACCGAGCAACGACCACCTCTATACTTGTACTTGTCATTAATTATTCGTCTTTTACTTCTGATTTTTCCAAAATCTGCTAAGGACTTTCCGGTGATGATGACGCTACTAATTTGCATGGATTGTTGAATGTTTCCCCTTTAATATAGGTCTGATATCCATTGTCTTGGATGCAGATTTATCACATGGTTAAAGAGAAGGCAACACATTTGAAAGTCACATTTATCAGGTTGAAGATAGAGTAATTTTTCTGGTCCATGGAATCTTTTACCATTTTTGTTTGTTTCTGTGAGTTTTGTGCTTGTAGTGCTGAATTGTTATTTTAAAACTCGTAACTGGAATTTCCAGGCAGGTCGACGCAAGTAGATGTGGTAATTTCAACACATTTACTTAATAAATGAGACGATTCACATTGTGATTTATCTCTAACGGGTAAAATAGAAAAAAAAATCTACTTGCAAGGACACGTGTCAAATGCATCGGGCGGGTCAAAAGGATCAAAAGTTGCTCAAAACTTATTTTTAATGCATATAAATATTTTGGAGTAGTAATTTTTTAATTAATTTATAACAAAATATCTTTGGCGCTTTGAGTACCCAACCTGTTTCAGTCTATTAGTAATAAGATTATCCATTTTGACCGATCACTCAAACCTCCAGACCCGACCATTCTGCCACATGATAGATGATTCTCTACACTCAAACTTGCAATACAAAAAATCCACTTGGTTGCTTGTAGGAGGATGTGGTGACAGCTGAAAACACTGCATAGTACAGAGAAACAGCCAGTCATATACATCCGGAATTTAAAACTTCATTCGTATAACATAAAAGCTATGTATCTTGTGCCTGAAGAACATTTATTGCCGGCTTGAATTTGCAGAGTCCTCTATAGAAATGAATCCGTCAATACATGTCTTGGGTTAATATTTTTCTTTTAACGCCATTTTATGATGAGGCCCCAATCAAAATAGAAAAGGGGAACCCAAAAGATCAGAGGATCTCCAAGATGGACTAAAGGAAAATACATACAAGACAGTGGCGAAATGAAAGAAAATTTACACCCATAGGTACGACCCGGAAACTCAACTGGCCTATTGAACCCGTTGCTTGGCAAACACACTTCTTGGGCCTGTGATCCAACTTGACCAGTCCATCCCGTGTTTTCTACAGCGGCTAGAAAGCCACAACAATGACAACGATTGGACCCTAATGTCTTGGATTAGTATTGAGAGTAATGTTTTCTTAGAAGAGATTACATAATGATACATTTGTGATTTTGTTCCTTTCTTTTTAGATAAATAATATATCCCATGATCATATGTACATTACTCGAGTAATCGTGTATGGCCTGTTATAAAAGCTGGAAAATGAAGAGCAATATTTCTGTTGAACTAGTTAGAGTTACGTTCAAAGTGGAAGCATCAAGTAAATCTTCGTTTTTAGTTGACCATATATCGTTGAAAACGAGTATTTTTAACTAACATGTTGTGGCGAAAAAAATTAGATACACATATTCTTATATGTATATATACATGGTATAATTTTTAATTTAGATAACATTTGATCTCACTCATTTGTTTATATCCAAAAAAATATATTATAATCATGCATCTTTTACTTATAATGATTGACATAAGATATGAGGTGCATAAGATTCAATATAACTTTTTATCACAAATAAAATATTATGATTAATATCTTTTAAATATAATTATGAATAGTTTTCTATGTGTATAACTAACTTAAGTACTTATACTTTAAGTAAAATCAATAATTAATTATTAATAATATATAATTAGTAATAATGATTTTAATTAGTTAGATATTTATGTAACATTTTAAAAACTGATATAATTTATATTATCATATACGTCACACTTAGCAACAAATCTTTTAATTATAAAAAATGATCAAGTAAAAATGACAACTACCATCAAATAAAACATACCAAAATTGTGTTTTTTAAGTGTTATATCGAGTTAATTGATTATTTAAAAGACAAAACATTGATTAATTAAGTGTTTTAAATTTTTATGTAAAACAATGAATAGGCATATTACAAAACATAAAATGTGACAATTATGACCAAAATATAATAGTCTTTTATCATTTTTATTTGTTTCCAGTATAGTAAAAAACTAATATTCTAATTTAAATGGTAGTATTTTAGTGTATACAATGTTTAGTGTAAGAATAAGATCATCGTATTTTAATTATTTAAAATGAAGAAATTTGTATTATTAAAATGATTTTTTATGTATATGATGTTTAGTGTAGTTATTAGAACGTTTTAATCTTCTTAAATATAATAATAATTATAATTATTAAAGATTAAAAAAAATGGAAAACCACCAAAGATTTGAAAGAAGAAGAAAAGGTTTGCTCTATTCGTTGAATGATCATATTTTTTCTGGTAAATACAGGGGTAGGTAATATATAGCATGAATATGCATGATTATGGGTAGTCTAGATCCAATGCAATAGCAGCTGGATGGATAGGTACATCCCCAATTTGGCTGTTTAAAATGCACACTTGCTTTTGTTTCAATTTTTTTATTAGATGTATATATTATATATTCTACCATAATTAATAGTAAGGACATGTTTTTCTTGATTGACAAGTGGGCTAGCTTTGATTTTAATGTGAGCTGATCAACTTTGTACTACTGCTACACTTTTCACGCTTTTCTGGATGTGGGTGGAACTGAATGGGACCCAACCTTCTTCTTTCCCCTTCTATTTGCTTCTTTTGTTATCTTGTTTTTTATATTATATTGTTTTCAGAACAACACTTAAAAAGGACGACACCCAATAGAAGATTAGTGTAACTGGGATTAAACAATGGAATTGCATTAGTTTACACTAAAAATTATAAAAGTTTCAATATCAACTCACTCAATTTATTACTAGATCCAATTAGAACATCAATTTTCTATTGTGTTTTGTCGTCTTGTGTCTTCTAAAAAAAATTCTATTAGTAAGTCAAACAATTCAATTGTTTTGGAAAAGGCAAATTAGTAATTAGAGAATTGATATAAAGTATTATTATTATTATTATTATTATTATTATTATTATTATTATTATTAAATTGATGAAAAAAAAGCATGATTGATGAAAAGATCAATATCATTGCACACCAATTATTTCTTGTAAAATATGTCTTAATCGGTTATCTAAACATACTTGAAATCAAATCACAAAGTGTTTGGATTATTTCAACATATTTTAGCCTTTTAATTTAAGAAATAAAATCTTAATTAATAATTATCATGAACTTTTACTGTTAATTACATTTAAGAAGATAAAAACGTTCCAATAACAACAAATCATTATTCTTATTTTGTGGAGTATGTCTTTATCAACCTAGGAATATCAGTATTCATGTCAATCACTTTCTGAAAGTGGGCCCCCAACTCCTTCTACACACAGTTAAAACCGAAGATTCTGGAGAACCGGAAAGAAAAAAGAAAAGGGACCCACCCACACCCCTTTGTGCTTGAAAATATCTAAATCAAATTCAACTCTCACCGTTCACTTATTCAAATCTGAGGGTCCTTGTTGATGTCTTTACGTACACTCTTGTCGATCTTGTGCAAAATATAATTTTTAATTTATAATAATAACTTGGTTTCTCGATACTTCTTGCGGCAGCGTATTTATCATCATATCGTAAATGGGTGTGGTTGCGTCGACTCCCCATTTATATATTAAAGACTTAAAAGGTTTTCATTTCATGATTGCCGTGTTTTGCTCGCTCTGTCAAATATCACCTATAGTAACTTGTATTTATTTTCTTCTTCTATCGGTTTGAAACAATTTGTCGACAAAAAGGAAGCATTTTTATTTTTTTGGTCAGTATTGGGCATTGAAAAATGGGTGGAAATGGAGTAGAAAGCATTGATTTTTATCAAGTTTTGGGGTTGAAAAAGGGATGCACCGAAACAGAGCTCAAGAATGCTTACAAGAAGCTTGCAATGGTTACAACTTTGATCTTTTCTCACATCCCAAAAGTTGGTATCTTTTTAATGATATCTCATTCATCGTGATGTTTTGTTCAGAGATGGCATCCAGATCGTTGTTCTGCTTTCGGTAATTCCAATCATGTGGATGAGGCAAAAAACAAGTTTCAGGCAATACAAGAAGCCTATTCTGGTGATACTATTAATTTGTGCTGTATGAGTTATGTTGAATGTAGTTTGTAGTGTCAATTTTTATTGTTTAAAGAGTTTGTACAAAAAAGAGATAGAATCTTTTGAGGTTGAGTTCATAAGTTGTTGACTGACTGACTTGCTCTATAATTTTCCGTTTCATAGTACTTTCAAATGCGAACAAAAGATTTCTGTACGATGTAGGAGTTTATGACAATGACGATGACGAAAATGTAAGTTCTCTTGATCAATAGGATTTCATACCTTTTTCTTTCTGTGGTGGATTACAATAATGATGTTTCTTTTAACTTTTTATCTCCTGAAACAAAAGGGGTTTATAGATGGGCTACCTCAAAAGAAAAAAAAAATTTGTTTAACGGGAAGAATCATGATTTGTATTCCACATAACATGTTAATTGATATTAAAGTTATATATCTCCTTTATATTGAAAATTGAAATTGGATACTGGAAGCAGGGGATGGCCGATTTCTTGAGCGAAATGGCGGTGATGATGAGTCAAACCAAGCCTGCTGTAAGTTTCCTGTTCTCTAATCATATGCGTGTTCTGCCCATATAAATGATGTTCAAGTTTCAGTTGTGGTTTGTAAAGTATTGTTGTTCATGGATATACTGCATCAGTTGCACGTTTTAATTGTTTTAGACAATCGAGTAAATTCCAACTTAAGGGATGCCAAATGTGTCAATATTCTGCAAAGTGCAACTTAAGGGAGCACCAACCTTTTTGCTTTTAGACACTTGAACTTTAGTAAAAATAAATCCTCAATATCAAACAGCTTCGAGTTAGTTGGCCTACCATTACATGACGGCAGAAGTTTCGAGTGAAGTGCTCCAGAACTCCAATGTTTTGATTCATTGCTTGCTTATCGTAGATGGTTCTTTTTTATTTATTTTTTTAGAGGCAAAACTGTTAGCAAAGATGTAGCTGGTTCTTTTGTTTCTAGTTAAAAGCAAGTGGGTAGGTGGGTGGATCGTATATACCTTTTAGCCATTATAAGTTATTGCCTGGTACGGTAGGCCCTTCCAAGATGTTAACTCAAACTATGAATGTTCAATGCAACTTTGGATCACAACTTAACGAATAGATATTATGGCCCAACAACTTAATCATGTATCTTGTGTAGAACGTCTTTATATGTATCTAACTAACATCAATAGGACTTGCTTTTGACAATCTTGATTTGGAAAACAAATAGGAAAATGGGGAGGAGTCATTTGAAGAACTGAAGGATTTGTTTGAAGAGATGTTTCAAAGTGATATTGAGTCACTTAGTTCATCTTCTCAAACAGGAAGCACGACATCTTTCTTTTCAAGTTGTGGTGAAAGCACGACCTCTAACAAACGAAGTTCCTCAGAGATGTCAAACACCAAGGCTCAAGATCTCAATTTCCAAGAGTTTTGCATAGGGGTTGGTGTACCAATCCTAATTGGTTTGTTAATCGAAAATCTTGAATTTGAAGTCATAATCTAACAATGTAGTTGTTTGTGGATGTTTGAAGACAGGCGGGTTGCCACAGGGAAGGAATAGAAATGCCAGAAAGGGGTCTTCGAGAAAGGGATGGCGCTAACAAAGGCTTTGGAATCACAGCTTAAAGGAGCATCAGCTAGAATTGAATGATCTATGAATTTTAGTTTATTGATGATGTTTGGCCAATTTCATTTTATGTATTTGAAAAGGGTGGTGATAAAATTGCCATCTATTTTGATAATTCATTGAAAGTATACATTAACATATTGTAATGTACAATTTATTGATGCATGTTATCAAAACTAGTAGTAAATTTATCATCAGCTATTTGCAGAACTGGCTGCAAAATCTATTTTTTCATCAATGCAATGCGATGAAGTAATGAATTAAATGTTGATGTCTTAAATACACATAGTAAGTTGCTTCTAAAATCCAATGGGTGATGTGATCGGAATAACTTTGTAAGTCGCGGTTAATTTAATTTAATTATATAGCCATAAGCCACTATTAATTAAGTTATTGGATTAAATTATATATATATATATATAGAGAGAGGGGGAAAAGATTCATAAGAAAATTTTAAATCTTGGAGAATGAGAGAAATAAATGTTAAATTTTAAAATTATTTATAATTTATAAAATTCATTTACGATGAAATTAATAGTTGGGATTTGCTTCCCTCATTCCTTAATTTTGTTTCCCTCTTGATCCCTACCCTATATACATATATTTAGGGGAGGGTTCAAATAAAATATATATTATATATATATATATATATCGTGAGAACATAGAATTGACTTTAAAATCAGTTTTTAAATACTCAAAATACATTTTTCTTCAAAACTTTTTCAATGATTATTATTAAAATAATTTTTGCAAGCTACGATAAAAAAATTTTTAAAAAATATTAACATTTTTCTTTGAACTTTTTTTACAATTGTTACTGTTGTGATTATTCAAGATGATTACAAAATATAACATGATAATCACATGTAATTATTCTCTAATATAATGTTTCGAGATAATCGCAAAATAGAGTTTTGATAATCACATATTATTCATGTGATTATCTAGTTATATAATGTGATTATTATGAATAAAAAATTAATAAAAAAATTAGAAAAAGAAAAACGTCAAAAAAATAAAAATTTTATTTGAAAAATAGATTCTAAAAGTTGTTTGAATAAAAAGCTACGAAGAAATTTTTATAAAATAACATATTTTGGATATTTAAAAATGTAAAGAATAGCTATGAGTGAAGCCCCCAAAGAGGCGTAACCTCATAGCATTTGAACCAAGGTTGGGTAAAGCAAACTCCCTCCTTGGACGAGCATGGGCTTAGTCAAGTAGAATGAACAAAATACGAGTCCAAAGGCAAGGTAAGAATAAGAAAGGGTTTAGCTAATGGAGATATTAACTCTTCCAGGAACCAGTAACGCGTAAACCATGTCAAACCAAGACAGATCAATATCCGAACGGAACGGATTCGAACCCTGCACCTCAAATCTCGACACAGTGGAATGTGTAACCCGCCCCTAAAAAGATTATTCTAAAATAAATGGGCAATAGTTAGGAGAGGTGCGCCAGCAGCGAGCAGAAGCAAGCAATTGAGAAGTCAAAGTCAGATAGAAGGCCTTCGGGGTTAACCCGACGGCTTCTATTAGGAAGGCGGCGCAAAGGAGGCTCGAGAGTTCTTGCTTCGATATAGCTGGTCTTCATGCTGTTTCGTTGAACTGAACAAGCGAAATGAGAATGTCAATCTAGAAATATTTTATAGGATTCTTTAGTGATGAACAAATAAGATTGATTATGTATCACAATTTCATCACTACATCGAAGGCTTTTTTGTAAATATATTGATAAGATAGCTTTTTGCAATGGCTACCACAAGAAAGTAACCCCTATCTCTAAAGGGGCTTATGCACTCCACGATTTTCTTATGTTATGGCGAAGACTTAATTTAGCTTCCAACCCTAGTTAGTAGTTCGCTGAGGAAGAAAAAAGGAATTGAGTCCTTTCACATTATCACGGAAAAAAGAAATTGTAAAAAACATGTTTTGAATATTTAAAAATGATTTTAAAGTTATTCTTTACATTTTTATGATATTTAAATTATTTATTTAAATTTAAATTTATATATCCGAAAATAAGAGTTCTTTGACAAGTATATTTGGGATAAAGTCGGGTTCCTATTGGTCCCAAGCATAAAGGGATCGTCGATATAAACTATGATGAGTCAGCATGCATTCTGTCCACGTGTATCTAGAAGCGAGTGACAACTATCACAAACAAGAATCTAAGCATTCAAATCTATCCTAAACACAGTATTCTAGTTCTAGTTCAAGTTCTTATATAAACACCATAATTCGCGTAACAGTCGCATATGCATGTGGCACCACCAATAATCACCTCTTTTCTTGATCAATCAAATTACCTAACTCCGGTTGTTACAGACAAATCAATTACAGTAATTAATTAGCCATTAATTATTAATTAAATTAAATCATCGTTAAATAATAATAATAATACTAAAATAATAATCATGGGTTTCTTACGTAACCTCTGGGACGAGTGCCTCACCTCCGACTCCGACATCGGAAAGTTTCGTCGGTATAATTCTCTAATCTTGTGCTCCAATAATAACAATAACAATCCTCTCACAAACGTTGACAACACCCCCGTATCCCGGACCATCACTATTGTACGTAACAACACCCTCTCCGGTTCGGCATACGGTTCTACGCCATCTTCTCCGGCCGGCTCCAGCGCTGCCGGTTCACCTTTCTCAGGTAATTCTAATTGAATCATCACATTTGTTGTTTGTATGTTAATAATTTTCCAACGATATATAATATATAATGGATGGATGGATTAATTAATTAGCAACGTCGTCACCCGGCCAAGAGTCTAAGAAATTGAGACGGAGGAAATCGACGGCCAACCACCAGGAGTCCAAATGTCCTACTGGTTATGATTGGTATGTTTCTTCTTCTTCTTAATCACCTTTACTAGGGGCTCGTCTTTGACATTGCGCCTTGAAAATAATTACCAAGTCTTAAATAATTTAGTGCATTCCAGTATTATTTTGCTGTTAAAATTAAATACTGAATCTTGAATGCAAGTCACTGAATAATACAGTAATCAACAATGATGAAACAAAAAACGCGTTTAGTTGTGTATCGTATCACATATAATAATTACAATTGTTGTTCAAAGTGCAAGGTCAAATTAAACGCCCGTACGTTACTAGGTTTGTAAAGCGTTACAATTTGTACATTGGGGGTGATTGATTTTTAGGATCGTGTTGACTTCACTGGATCGTTGAATGAAGATCAAAGATGTAATCAGAAGAATAACGGGTAACGTGTGTGAAAGTGGTGTACCTTATTATCATGTAATATACTAGGATTAGGATTGCAACCCATGATAACATATAAATATATAATTATAATCGATGTGGCTTAGTAGTGTAATGTAGTATTCAATCAATAAGATCGATGTGACGCTTCCAAAATCACAAGTCCAGGATCAAGTGCCTGCTAGCAAGCTGCCCATGTATGATATTAGGTTGAAATGTAAATATGTCTCTGTTTTCTTTTTTCTTGTTTGTGAGCCTGTAAATTAATTCTAATGATATATATGAATGAAGCTTCCATCATTGTATAATAAACTTTCTATTCAAGATTACTAGTTTTATGTTTGTATATTTGATATGATTGAAAGGTAAAACTTGAATTTATGCTTCAAGGGTGGGTTTAGATTGATTAAAAAGACAATTAAACGTCGAATAATAATAATAATAATAATAATAATAATAATAATAATAATGTAATTGCAAAGTATATTTTAAAAACTATATGTAATTGCAGGAGATATAGTTCCAAACATCATAAATTACAAATCTTGTAGTTTTAGATCAAATACTTTCTTATACTGGAGCAAAATTATCTTAAAAAATGAGGGATTTATTAATAAATCTTTTTTACATACCCAAAAAATAGGTAATCATTAATATATGTGTGGATCAAGAGGGAAGCAAAAAAATTAGAGAATGACGGAAGCAAAATCTCAACTCTTAATTTCATCATAAATGAATTTTAAAAATTACAAATAATTTTAAAATTTAACATTCATCACCAATGAATGTTAAAAACAATTTTTTTTTTAAATCAAGGGTTAAAATTTACTTCGCTCCTTCTCCAAATTTTGAAACTTCCTTATGGATACTTCCTCTCATTAATATCTTATTATAACATAAGTTTAGTACTATTGTTATTGGTGACGTTAAATTTACTCTTATATGGTAGAGTTAGTTAAGGCAAAAAAAAATAGGGGGGAGTAAATAAAAAATTTTAAAAAAGGAAAATAAAAACAACTTTAAGCACAATGGTAGTAAATTTCAACAAATACGGTGAACTACAATTATATGTAACATACATTTGCAATCTATATGCATATATCTCACCCTAAAAATAATAGATTACTAGACCTAATAAAATGTTTTTTTATGCTAAATGTTCTTAAAACGATTTAGTTAAAATCGTTAAATCATAAATTACTGCATTTTGAAAAGAGAATTTTTTTTAAATAGACAGTTAAAGTGTCGCTTTTTAAGAGGTGGTCTTTCTCAAATTTATTTTCAAGCATTTAAACATAATTCTCGCCGGATATAGCATGTGGAACGACGATTTATATAAACTAATAACTAGCCATCACATGTTACCAAATTCCCACGGGTAAACGAATATCCCGCCGGTCAATTGTAAATCCCGCCGGACCCTTCGTTTTCCGTGCAAAATAATAATCCCGTGGTGTACACTAAATACTCGCAGTTTTGGCAATAAATACTCACGTTTTTTGCAACTTCGAGGTAAGTTTGCTTTATTTTAATTTCAACCGCGAATATAATGGTTTTTTCTAACAGAGCTAGCTTTCTCCTTTGTGAGTCGAATTCTTTCAGAATCCTTATTCGAACAAAGGCGATTTTTAAGGTAATCACACTCTTGATCAAAATGTTGTTCAATTCTTAGCCAGATTGGATGAAATATATATGAGATTGTTCGATTCCCAACCAGATTGTATGAATTCTTTTAAAATGTTGTTAAATTTTTGTCCAATCTCATGTTTATACTCATGTATTTATGTTACTGAAGTATACCATTACCATTACATTTAGTTGGCATATACATTCATTAACAGTGGGTATTTTGACCAAAAATTGCGGGTATTTGTGCAAAAACCTCAAAGGGCCCGCGGGATTTATAGTTGACAAGCGGGATATTAGTTGACCCATGGAAATTTGGTAACAAGTGGCGGCTAGTTATTAGTCTATATATCTGGCGGTTCCGCAGTCCAAATCCAACGGGAATTGTGTCTAAATGCTTGTAAAGAAATCCATCAAAGATCACCTCGTGAAAAGCAACCCTTGAGTATCTATTTGAAAATTTTTCTCTTTTAAATAAGAGTTAATTATGCGGTTGATCCTTGTTGTTATACTAAAATTACTAATTTAGTCTTTTAAACTTTTTAATTACGTTGATAGTCCTTTATTTTGAAACTTGTTATTTGGATGATCTTTTACACTAACATCCCTTAAGTTTGTAAAGGACCATTAAAATAACAAAATTTCAAAATAAAGAACCATACAAATAACAAATTTCAAAATAAATGATTATTAATATAATTAAATTTTTTTAAGGAGTAGACTAATAATTTTAATATGGAAAATGATACATATGCCTAATTAGGCACATAAGCCTAAAAATGTGATTGATAGATGAGAAAATGATTGAATGAGATTAGGAGAGAGAATGAGTGAAATCCATGTGTCAAAAAATGTATGATTAGATTAAATTAGGCATACACCTAATTAGGCGGATATAGCATTACTCTTTTAATATATAAACTCTTCTAAATAGGAGATGTGGCTCACATGGATGCGAGAGGTACGAGGTTCGATACCCCGCATCTCCACTTTATTCTTTTCAACCCTAATTTTTAGGGGCTTTTTCTCTTTCTTCTTATTAGGTCGGTTGGTTCAGTTCGAGCCCCAATCTCTCAATTCAATACCACTGCTCGCTGATTTACAATTGCGCCTTATTAATTTAACACAAAATTGTTTATGTTACTATTGTGATCTTAATTAAGATTTCACTTGTGTGTCTGGAAATTTATTTATCATGTTATCAGCGTCTAGATCTACAATTATTCGTCTGGGAGCTCAAGCTATTAAAGGCTTATCATCCAAAGGTTTGTTTGTTTGTTTGTTTTAGTACCCATTTTCATATCACTTGCCAGCTTTAGTTAAAGATATGCTTCATTATCATACCCTGCAGCTATATTTTATGTATAATACAAGGTATGTTTTGATATAACATGAATCACATAGTAAGTGAGAAGTATAGTAGTTTGTGATTACTGACTCTCTTTGTAAATGCTGCACATTTTATTTACCTCTACGAAAATAAGACAGATCAAGAAACGGATAAACGAATCAATTAGTTTCATGCTACCTACTCCCTTAACTGGTAGGCTGGTAGCAATATAATAATAAAATCACATTTTGTTTGCAATAAGCCTTGATAATGTTGTGCGCTTAAAGTGGAACCATTTCATAATCATTTCTTAAACGTCTCCAGTTTCCCGCTTTTCAAAGCCCACATCCGCAGTAACAAATGCACCACAAAAACCGTACCTTCAGGTAGTTAAGAAAATTTATCTTTACCATTTAGATTTCATTTTGTGTTTGTGTGAAGTTGAGATAATCTCTACCCATAATACTTGTTAGGGTCGTGCACTATTCTCTACAAGCAGTGTAGATGGAGGAAATGAAGAAAACCAGAAGTGAGTAACAACTTCCATAATGTTTCGTGTTCCTTGTTACTCGACATGGAAAAAAAGGGTTGGATGAAATTGTGATTAGAGCCTTTCTTAA
This sequence comes from Logfia minima, assembly GCA_963921325.1. NCBI lineage: Eukaryota > Viridiplantae > Streptophyta > Magnoliopsida > Asterales > Asteraceae > Logfia > Logfia minima. The sequence goes on from OY992773.1 coordinate 208,126, forward strand.
GTTTGCAGAATCTCTGTGACATTTGTTGACAAACATGGAAATGAGACCAACATCAAGGTGCCCGTTGGAATGTCTATGTTAGAAGCAGCCCATCAAAACGACATAGAGCTTGAAGGTAAATGCATCTTGACACAATTTTTATTCACCTTACTATTTGATTTGCCTATTGTAATGAGTTGATATAAAAATTTGGTATGTTTTACTACTTCTGCAGTTCATAAGCTAATAAATTTGAATTTGATTAGCAGGAGCCTGTGAAGGGTCACTTGCTTGTTCCACCTGTCACGTCATTGTGATGGTATGCTATCCACATAAAAGAAGGTTTTAAAGAAAATAATATGATTTTAAAAGGTTAACTAAATGTTATCGTCATTGATCAGGATGTCGAGCAATACAATAAGCTTGAAGACCCAACAGATGAGGAAAATGACATGCTAGACCTTGCTTTTGGGCTCACAGAAACGTCCGTTAGTTTTTAATTTCACTTAACTAAAATTTGTTCACTACAATCTCATACTGGGTTTGGTTTGTTCTGTGCAGGTCACGTCTAGGCTGTCAAGTAATTGCAAAACCCGAACTTGATGGACTTCGTCTTGCCCTCCCTGCTGCTACTAGAAATTTTGCTGTTGATGGCTACATACCAAAGCCACATTAGAGATCAATTTTAAACAAGTAAAGGACCAAGATTACATTTTCTTTTGTAGTGTTATCATTTTTGTGGTCACAAGTTCTGTAGGAGTAACTACAATAACAAATATTCACTATAGTTTATATCAATTGTGTTCATAACCTGTGTCATATTGGACCAAGCTATGGGTTTATAAATTATGAGATTGGTGGATCTCAAGTCTCAACATGCGAAGCTATGAACTTAGGTTTCAGAATGATGTATTTTATTTTATTTTCTTTCTGAAATATTAGCATCAGTTTTCACATCTGTTGCGTATGATAGTGCTGGAAACATCTTCGAACATGTCCCACAACACCATCTTCTAAAAATAACCCTCAACGGAATGCATTTTGAGATTACCACTTATTTCCTAGCACATTTATCTTTTTTGTCAAGAATACTCTGACCACAGCTACGTTTCACTTCGCTCGTGAATTTTTGTCACTAGTATGCATCTCTTGAATTTTTGCGTATAATATTACGTGAAATTCATGTATGACTACGATTTTGGTCAAGAAACATTAAGAATTTTATTTCTGAAGACCCGTCAATTAATCAACCCAACCCTTAGTGTGAACAAGAACCTTGGTATGTAGGGAAAAACATAAACCATCATGAAATTCTGTTATATAAGCCAAGAGGAACACAACAAAAAAATTCAAGCAAATTTAAAAAGTGCATCAAAGAATTTAAGAGACGTACTAGCATAGTATGCACCATGATCTAGACTCTGTCATCCAATTGAGAATCCAAATAGACTACGACCTCAATAAGACTCAAACTTCTAACAACTTCGATTAGCACCATTTGGATATAAATATCCACTAAGCAGATTTAAGAATCTACTTGCTGATTGATACAACAAATCTCAGACAACCCTAGTTTTACTTGCTCTTTGGAACGACATAGCAGTCCAAAATATTGTCCAAAACAACAATAGTATCATTTCAGTTTTATAGCAAACAAGTTGAAGTCCAAGTCCTCCCAGAATCCTATCATACACCATCTAACATTATGTTATGGATGGGATACAAAAAGCAGAGTTTATTTCCGATCAGATGTCCAAAAGTCATTCTAAGGCCTCGACCCATCGTCCTTGTTGCTCATTTGAGGAGTATACTGGCTGGTTGATGATGGTGAATATCCAGGTGCACTCGGTGAGTACCCAGCACTGGGACTGAAATAAACCCACATACGATTAATTAACAAGCCGAAAGAAGCACTATGAACCCCTACGTACATACACGATGCAACATTCAATCTGAAATGTCCTTTAATAGATCTAGACTAAAGATTTGATAATAGATTAATCTTACTGACTACAGAGCTTGTGGACCGAAACAACCACTGATGTCTAACAAAGGTAAATTCGAAGATGACTCTTTACAAAATATAAACTGTTCACTTTTTAAAGAAGTGTGTTTTTATGACCCAAGGGGCTATCAAGTATATTTCAGTATGTGTGTGGAGGAGCACAAACTAATTGAAAATCAAAATATGAAATTGGAATTTACCTGTATTGTGGTGAGCTTGGGCTGTAGTCGGGACCAACACCGGAGCTGTAAGGACTGCTTAAACACAAAAGAAAAAAAAAAAAAGATCAAAAAAAAAAAAAATCAAAAAATGAAACATGACATGGCAATTGCTATAATTCTCTACTGTTGAGCATATGAATCCTTCTTTGAGTCTCAAATTCAAGATATATGAAAGTACCTGCTAGGACTGTATGTTGGGCTCGAAGGTGAGTAAGATGGAGAGGTTGGAGAATACGATGGTGAAGTGGGACTGCAATAAGAAAATTCATAACATTTAAAATCATAGTCAAGTAAAAACCACTTGCGGTGACCTATTTCAGTAAGTTTTTCAAATAACGGTAACAAAATACCAAATGATAAAAAAGAAACAAAATTTGAAAGAAGCTTTCATATTTATAGAGCATGTGAACAGACGGTGAACTTCAGAAAGAAAGAGGTTGGCTTTGGCACCTGTAATTGGGAGATGTAGGGCTATATGGACTTGAAGGCCTTGGACTGCTAGGGGAATAAGCCAGAGACGGGCTGTACTTGGCCGATGACGGATTGTAACTTGGTGAGGTTGGACTGTAGCTAGGTGAAGTAGGGCTATAACTTGGCGAAGTAGGACTATAGCCAGGGGAAGTAGGACTGTAGGCAGGTGACGTTGGGCTATAAGATGGAGAGGTAGGGCTGTATGACGGAGAGGTGGGGCTGTATGACGGAGAGGTGGGGCTGTACGATGGTGAGGTCGGACTGTAGGATGGTGAGGTCGGGCTGTATGATGGAGAGGTTGGGCTGTATGCTGGAGAGGTCGGGCTGTATGCTGGCGAGGTTGGGCTGTATGCTGGCGAGGTCGGGCTGTAACTAGGTGATGTTGGTGAGTAACTGGGTGAGGTAGGGGAGTAGCTGGGGGAGGTAGGTGAGTAACTAGGTGAGGTGGGGGAATAGCTCGGTGAGGTGGGCGAGTAAGTAGGACTGGTGGGACTATAACCCGGTGAACTTGGACTGTATGTCGGTGAAGTAGGACTATAGCCAGGTGAAGTAGGGCTATAACCAGGTGAGGTAGGGCTATAGCCAGGTGAGGTTGGGCTATAGCCAGGAGATGACGGGCTGTAACCTGGGGACGATGGACTGTACCCGGGTGATGATGTGGGAGAAAAGCCCATCCCACCAACATAAGGTGAAAATTGTGCATCGTTAATCGGTGACAATCGCAGATTTGGGCTCAGAAGATAATTAGTAGGCGACATTGCACCATCATGGAAAGGAGTAATTGGTGATCTGCCTGGTGTCATTCCGATATCAAGACCGTCCATGTAACTCGGGAGCTGAACATCTATGGCTTGTTGTAGCATCTGCTCATTTAACAACAAAGCACAATCTCCTGTCCCTATAGGAGCAAGCTGGCCCAACATTATATTTTCAGTAACTCCCCGAAGGTAATCGGTTTCTGCATACACAGCAGCATCAAGGAGGATATCAACCGTTTCTTCAAATGAACATCGCATCATGGGTCCGGTATCATTCCTATTGATTCCATGACGTGTTATAGCCATAAGATGACCACGATAAGTCATAGTATCACACAATATAGCCAAATGCCGATAATTGACGTAGGATCCATCAAAAGAAATAACCACACGAAGCTCGTCCAATAATGACCTTCGAACCGCTTCGATCCCTAGAACTTCAATCACTTCAATCAAATGATTACTAGTCGTTCGTAAGGCATCAACATCCTCATGAGTCATAACAGCCAATAGATTTACACCTTCAGTATCAAGCATCCATTCAACTTCTGGTTTAAATCCTTCATTCTCGTCAAACTTGTTAACTTTTCCCGATTTTATAAACACCTTGTTAATATCGGGAATCCCACGTAGAGCCATTTCTGTTAACATATTACTCTCAATTTTCTTTAGAAACACATCATCTTCAGCCGATTCATCTTGCAACTCACCTTTCGGAGCCTCATCATTCATGATACGTATCCGCAGAATCAACTTCTCAGCATTGTCATCATTGAATATACAAGTCAAATCATCATCAAACTCGAGATTAATCTTCTCAGCAATATCCGCCATGCTCAACTTTTTATCAACCATCATTTCACGATTTAACTGAATACGGAGTAGCCATGGAGATATTTTATCGGGGTCGATTTCTTCATCCGGCATTTCATAGTACGATTTGACAAAGTCAACATCCTCTTCGATAAGGGTACTCATGGGATCTGGGTCATACCATACTTCAGTAGCTTGAGTCACACTGCGAAGTGTCGTGTATTCCAACGCACACTGAACATTCTTGGCCCGATCCTTTGTCTTGCTAACATCTGGCTTCAAATACACAGACAAAGAAGGGGTTTTGATCTTTTTAGCAACATTAATAATCTCTCTCAATCGGGGAACACCGAGAGTCACATTCTTGGCACTCACACCAGCATAATGAAAGGTGTTTAGAGTCATTTGTGTTGCTGGCTCACCAATCGACTGCGCTGCAACACACCCAATCATTTCTCCAGGTGCAACAAGTGACTGTAAAAACCTCGACTCTATCTCACCGATAACCCACTCAAACGCCTCACGTGTAAGTCTATACTCACTCAACACTCGTTTGCTAGCAAAGGTACTACGCAGGAGAATGTTGAAGAATAGAGTTGCATTCTTTTGAGCTTCAATACTCAACAAATCATCACCGGGAACAACTCGCAAGCGTTCTTGAAGCTTATCAACAGCTTCCACGATTTCCATTGGGTGCATATCTGAAGGCCGCCTCAAGTCAACCTTAAAAGTCTTCTGTGCATTCCATATCAGTCGTTTAAGATTCACGGGCATTGGCCATGAGTTATCACCTGTAGTAGCGATCTCGGTTCCAAGTTGGACTCGATCAGCTTCGAGTTTTTGAACTTCAGCATCGAACACATTGCGGAATTCCCGAATAGTTTTTAAATCCTCGACATGTTCTGGAAGCATGTAACTTGGATTCCAGTTTTCATCATCAATCTCATATCTGAAAAGCCGGTCGAACTCCCTTTTCTTGATTTTTAATGAATCAAGTTTCTGACTTTCTATCCAAACTGCATCCATACCATCTTCACCATATAGAAACTGGATAACATCTCCCAGAGAATTCCTGACTGTACCGTCATACTTCACCATAATATCTTCCATAGCTTTTACTAACCGCCTTTGAATATAACCAGTTTCAGATGTTTTCACTGCAGTATCAATTAGACCTTCTCTACCACCCATGGCATGAAAAAAGAATTCTTGTGGTGTTAATCCTCGAAGATAGGAGTTCTCCACAAACCCACGACTTTCAGGCCCATAATCGTCTTTTGTGAAATGAGGAAGAGTCCGGTCTATGAAACCATATGGAATTCGCTTACCCTCGACGTTCTGCTGTCCCACACAAGCAGTCATTTGTGATATATTGATGAAACTTCCTTTTGAACCTGCCGTGACCATTGCCTTAAGATTGTTGCTTTCTGATAAACTTTTTTGGGCACTACTTCCTGCATCATCACGAGCCTTGTTCAACACCTGAACACAGCAGTATGTTAATGTACTAAAAAATCTATTACAGAAGGCAAGATAAGCGCGATGGGCGGGTAACGTAACGGACTAATGGGTTGAAACCGACCTTTAATACGACTCAGAAGAGGACGGGTCGGGTTGGACTTGTAAATAACATTTTGACAATTTGCTAAGAACACTTCTCTGCCCTTTTTTAAAAACATTTGCTGACAAGTAATGCAAAATATACTAATTGGGGAGGCTATATGCATAATAATTAGACTTTTGTCGACTTGCAACTCGTTTGACCCATTTGAGATATAAACACAAAGCCAATCCACCCTTTAAAATGGGTTGAAGCTACCAACACTATTAACAATATTTGCAGTTCCAATCTTCAAGATCATTGAGCATATCCATCTACCTGATTGACTCTATTTTCGAATGACTCCATCATGGTTCGACCAGGCTCTGCCTCCAGCTGTTTATCTTGAGCAGCCCTAATAAGTTCTTTCACCTCATTCTTGGCTTTCGAGATAGTTTCATTGATAGTTTCCATAGTGGATGCATCAGCAATCGTGTCTCCAATCCCAATGCTGAACCCTTGTTGCAAAAGCCAGTAGTTAACAAGCCACTGGGTATGTCCAAGAAACTTACGAGCAGCATCTGGACCAACCTCCTCCCTGTAATATAATAATCATAAATCACAGGCATGCCTACAAAATACCATAAAGTATGCGGTAGCTGTAGAAAAGAACACACCAGATGACGTGTATAAGACTTCCGGTGGATGCACCGAGAGTTTTCTTACAAAGAGTACCAGTGATAACCTCTCCCTTCTCTATTCGAACTTGAGTGTCACCAGGCGTTAGATGTCCAGTTTCAGTTTCTGAATGCCAAGCTGCTGTTCTGATGAGATTTATCTGCTTTGGGATAATGAGATTGAACACCTGTTTCCCCGTCCACAAAGGTCTTGGTTTCAAAATGGTAGGTGTTGGAACTTTTCCATCAAAATCTTCCCACCACATCAATATGTTCATGAAAACATCCTGCGCACATAGAGAAGGTTAACTCACATAGTATAACATGATATCATAAGGGAATGACAGGAAAAGTAATGAAAAATAGATAGCACAATATTGTATCTCTCTTTGGTTGTGATAAGCACCTTCTCAATGAATGTATCTCTCTTGGTGACTTTACGACAACCTAAGAGTGTATCTTGCACAATACCCATAACAGGCCTATTTGCTTGAGGCGAGACAATGCATTTAGGCACCATCATCAACTCAAGAACCTCTGCTCTTGTTTCAAATGACTGAGGTACATGCATGTTCATTTCATCTCCATCAAAATCAGCATTATATGGTGATGTGACTGACAGATTTAACCGGAAGGTGGAGTATGGCATGATTTTAATCCTATGCCCCATTATGGACATCTTATGCAGACTCGGTTGTCGATTGAAAAGCACAAAATCTCCGTCATTCAGGTGTCGCTCCACCTGTATAATCACAACAATAACTCTTTAAATGCGGGAGAGGACAGTGGACAGTACAGAAGTGATTATGTGATTTTGAATAATTAACATTCAGATAATCGGGCATAAAATGACCAAAACGAACATGCTTGTGAAAAAAAGAGAGATGTTCTGCTGTCAAATTAGATTACAAGAAGGGGATAGTCAGAAAATTCTAATTTTACCCTTTGATAATACGTTCTGCTGCATCTAGAATGGAATTAATTATTCAACTTAACTCATTTAGAAAACTAAAAGAATTAACTTTATCCATAGATTAAACACATATTATCGCAACTACAAGTCACAATAATAAAGTAATCAGTTTCAAAAAGCAAATCTGAACGGCCCATAAATCAGAAGAGGCGATAAAAAAACAGTACTCTATCAAGACTAAGACGAGAAATACAAAGAAGGTACATGCCTTGTATCCAAACTCCAGATGATGATCACTACTTTTCTTCAAGTAACGAAGATCAAGCCTTTGACCGTCTTCCCTGATAATATACTTGGCTCCAGTTTTACCAGGGGGAGGATGGGGACCATACTCAACAAGCTCCTTCAGCCTATTAAAATTTAAAAGAAGGAAACCATCAGCCTAAGTCAAACGGGACAAAGAAGTATAGAAAAGATGATGAGTTAGAAGAAAAAGAGTAGACCTTTCTATGTTATAAGGAGTGACTGTTTCAGGATAAGTAAGATTAAGAGCTATACTCCATGGTACTCCCAATTGATCTATGTTAATGGTTGGATCCGGAGTAATTACAGTACGTGCTGAAAAGTCAACACGCTTTCCCATCAGGTTACCTCTAATCCGACCCTCCTTTGCCTTGAGCCTACTGCATATGGATTTTATAGGACGACCTGACCGTTGTGTAGCCTGTGGATAACAAGAACTCTATGTTATGGAAATGTAATTATACAAGAATCGGTCTATAACATGACATGAATAATGTCATATTTATACATACCCTGGGCTGACCCGGAAGCTCATTGTCGAAATATGTAGCAACATGAAACTGCAATAGCTGAGCGAACTCAGAGATAATATGAGCTGGAGCTCCATTCCTTTCTTGCCTCCTCAGATTCTCATTGTGTCTAATTATCATAGCCAGCTGATGGGTTAAGTCATCCTGTTACAGAAATAAATAGAAAATAATAAAAGTGAGACAAAGTCCTACAAGGCGTTTTAGAGTTGAGCCCTTCTGATGTTCTGAACTAGAGGTGAGATTTTTTACCCATTTAGTTATCAACGGGTCAATTTGGGTTATGACTGATGTCTAATGAGTTAGACGGGCAAAAAATAGCTATGAAGGGATCGAGTCTAAAGTCACCTGAACTGTATGTTTATTGCATACAATCTACCAATAGACGATAGTTATATTCAAAAGCATGGTTTACAATTGTATTCATATTTTTTTGCAATCATATTTGAGACAAATTTTTTATAACAAAATGGGACAAGAAGTGTCTCTGTTCCAACCCGACCTGTCACGTTTTGATCTATCAAACCTGTTAATTTTGCCACCTCTATATTGAACATTATTCTTAGAACGTTATTAAGACACGCACAAACAAAATTTCCTTTTGTTCCTTATTTTTATTTATTATTTTGGGGAAGAGATGTTAAATCATGCAGGTCAAGAAGAGTCCACATGAGCAGGGCCGAAGCACATAATCAGAAAACCTACCTCACTCCGAGCTGAAGTATCCATCATGACAGATGGTCTGACCGGAGGCGGTGGTATTGGAAGGACCTGCAGGATCATCCAATCTGGACGAGCATATTTGGGGTTCAAGCCCAACAACAAGCAATCTTCATCACTTACCCTTTTTAACACACTCAAAACCTAAAAAACATTAATGCTTATGAGAATTCCAAAGAAAGAAACACAACAGGTAAATATATATGATGAAAGTTAAGTTCCAGAATAATACTCTTTCTGCAGAAAGCTGCTGCTTTCTTTCAGCTGGCTCAGGAAGCTGCTCTGAGTCATCACTTTTCTTCTTCTGAAGCTTGTATTCTGCAACCATTTTCATACCTTCAATAGTAATCTTTGGCTGCTGGGCCCCACAACCCCCTCGGCTCTTTTTAACCGGCTCATCACCATCTTGGTTTTGTGAATCAATCTCATCACCACCGTCACATTTAGTTTTGCTCTTGCATGCATCTAAGATTTTTTTAAGCCTATTTTTTGGGTTTCTTATTTTCTGGGCTTGCTTGAACTTATGATCTTCCTGTAGAAGCAAAAACGATGAGGGAACATGTAAGACATTTTGTTGTCTGCAATACAAGCAAGCACGCATGGAAAGACTGAAAACCAAGAAGACTATAGATCCAATAACAAAAGAAAATCTTGACTTTAAAAGCTATCCACTTCCGTTTGAATCCACGTGGATAGACATAATTCCAACAAATAGAAATGGAAATATTCTTTAAGGAATAGAAGGCCAAATATGTTACTAATATGGAAGAAATACACTTGTAACTAATTAAGAGGACAGATAGTAACGGTTGTACAGAATATGTTCAAAATCAGGCACAACAACACTACGAGACTTGTTAATTCCCAACCACAAAAAAATTAAAGCTCGGAGCGTGTCAAATGTATGTTGATGATGCTTATAATTAAACAAAACAATTAATTATGCAGAAAAGATTTGTTACTACAACACCACAGCAACAACATAACATTACAAATCTAGATACTGTAAATTTGGTCCATCACAGTTGTGATTTACATTTCGGAAACTTGGTGACATTCCTACTGGCCAATTCTCACTCTTCTGTAAGGCAGTACACATACTGATATTGACATACAAAGGTGATTCCACTCAGTCATAAACTAGCCAAAAGCATATACATAACTCCAAGATTGCATCCACAAGAGTAATACCTCATCCGCAAGGATCTTTGAGCAATTAAAGCAAACACAACGCATAATACTGAGTACGGTCTTCATAAATCCGATATGAAACATAGGTTTAGCAAGCTCCAGATGTCCAAAATGACCAGGACACTCAGCCATATTAGCCATACAAGTCTCACATTTGAGCTTCCTATCAATTGTCCCAAGTCTCGGATCACTAAGTCCAGCTACTTTCGGCTTCCCCCTTTCTGTTGTTTCACCATGCTCTATATGCACCACTGACATTTGCCTCTGCAACAATCAATCAAACAAACAATCATTATTTTCTAACTGTATTACTATCCAAAACATGGTGAAAAAAAAGACCAGTAATATAAAAGGGGGAAATCGGTTATTACAATTTCATCGGGGCTGAGGATACCGAACTGAACCAGACGGACTTTTGAAACTTCAGCCGGAGAGTATGGAAACCGTATATCCATTATTATTATTACTGTATGAATGAATTTACACAAATTCTAACAGTTTATATGATTCAATCGGCATCAAGAATTACGCATACTCAAAACCCTAATTACCTCATATGTCTCCCTAAGCTCTTTAATTATAAGAGAAACAATAGAAGAAGAGAATCAGAGACACTAGATTTCAATTGATATTATGAAGATTGATACAATCACATCAAAATCGGAAACTATCGAGACGAAAAAAGAGAGGAGAGAGTTTGTGTACTTGGGTGTGTGTATATAAAAAGTAAAACTGGGATGTGTGAGGATTTTATGAGAGCGCTTATTTCTACTTGTGAATTAAGACCTCCTGTTTTGCAGCTTATCAGTAACATCCCACAACTTCTGTTCTTTCTACTACTCTGACCACCAAACTTCGAGTCTTTTATACTAAATACCTGAAACTAACAAATTTTTCATGGAGTTAGTCGACGGAGCACATTGACTATCAATCTCAGTCGTTCGACTTCTTGAATTTAAATGCTAGTCATAATAACTACATATTAACATGAATCATTTGATTAACTAAAACTAATCTCAATTGTTTTAATCACTCGCTTTCTTCCCTTTTTGAAACCGTCTCTAAGAATTGCATTTTAACACTTTCATCAATCATTTCTTAAACTTACCCACTCACTCACTCACTTCATGCATCATTTAAAGAAAACCCTTTCATCCTTATCAATTCCCCCTAAAAACATGAAAGAGAGAAAATGGGGGTGAGTAAGATCATGTAACGATAGCCACGATGATTGAAAGGATAACTAGTCCAAAAGTAGTATTAAGCATGTGGGGGTACCACACGACTAGTTTCGCTACTGTTGGGCATGGACTTAGATTTGTTGTGTCAAAGGAATGGACATGTTGAGGCTATGGTAGTGATGGATTAACTTGCATGTCAAGCATGTTTATATTGGTTCTTACTCTTCTTCCCATTGTTACTATGTAAGTATTAACGATGCTCTCCCAACCTACAATGACCATACTACCAATTTTAGCATAATTGTGGACCCATGATGTTCATTTTGTTCTGGTTATTGGAGTAACTCAATATTGTTATATGTGTTGAGTGTTGATGGTGACGATGATGTATCATCGTGGTTGCTATAGTTGTTTGACTTTTGGTTTAAACGGTTCTCAAATAACAACATGGATTAGACGGTTAGTAGTGAGAAAATTTGGAATCGGGTTTCAATGTCGGATTATCCCTGCCACTTGATTATATTTATCACCAACATATTTGTGATAAGATTTTTTCCAATATGGGTGTGTGGATGTTTGAAACAAGGTTTTGAGACTATTTCACACGACTTTAGCTGTCAAATATTTTTTGTAACATCGTATGGATGAGTGACATTCTGATTGTTCCATAAATCCAAAGCCTTACGAGTGAGTCAAGTTTGTTCCACTCGGTATCTTTTGGTCTCTTGCTTTAAGATGGTTATGTCTAAAGCTGTAAATGAGTCGAGTTGGTCGCAGGCCACTCGAGCTCAACTCGTTATAACCTCGAGTCGAGATCAAGTTAAACAAGATTGATCTATATTAAAATTATTTTATTAGATAAGGTTAAGCTTTAAACAATGAATTTGATTAGGATGGCCAACCTAATGATCTTATACACAGTTGTATAACTTTAAAAATATATAAAGACATTGCATAAGCTATAACTTTTATATGATAATTTATATATTTTTCATGAATAAAATAAATAATTCTTAATTTTATATGTATATGTATATATGTATATATGTAAGAGTTTGCCTTCAAACTCATAAAAGAAAGTCATTATTAGATGTATCAACGGGTGAAGAATTACTTTTTATAACAACAAAAAGAAATACGATGTTATATATCACATGAATGTCTATACATGTGTCTCTCAATAATTAGTTAGATAGATTTAAAATACCATGACGTCGTATATATTCTTATAATCTAATTACATAATATACTTTTAAAAAATTTTCTTTTCCCTCTTGAAATTTAGCTCGTGTTTAGTTAAAGTCCATATTTTTTCTAATATTAAATATTGATGATTTTCTTAATTATATCATGCTAATTAACTATGCGTTTATATAGAAACTTGATTTTAGTTCTTAAATATTAACTCATTAATCCTCTTATTACACTCACAATGAAGATAAAAATCACAATTATTGGTTATTGAGAACCATTTACGTATAGCTATATATATAAACTATTAGTGCAGATTTGGTATTAAGATAATATTTTACCATGTTACTTTTTACCCCATCATTTGAGATTCTAGAAAGCTATTTTGAAAGTTTTCAAGAAAGTTATGATTAGTCGATAAGAAAAAAAACACATATTAATAAATAAAATTAACTAATGATGAATTGAAATATTAAAACTAGTTACCCCATCTTAAATGTTAAAGTTCTGTGTGAGAGGTTAATATTGCAAACAAGTCGAGCTCGAACTTTGTGAAGCTCGGCTCTTTCACATCTAGCTACGTGTGAGAGGTAGATAGCTCAAATTGATTCTCATTAATCATAAGTCATAGGCATATACGATGCATAAACAACCATTATAGATAGGGTAATGATATGTTCATCATATGGAGTCACTGCTCCAACTTCAGCTTTTACAGCAACATGAACAATTTTCAATGTAGAGGAAAATGATGATGGGACCCGGAAGGATAGGCTACATGTGACAGAACATTGGCAATAATAGTAGTATGGTTGGGCTCTAAGTTTTGGGGGAGTGATCATGAAGGTTGGTCAACCAATACGATAAGTTGGAACCATATGAGCATAAACAAGGATTCATCTGACAATTTTGGACTAGGCAAGTTATGTCATCACATGCTTATGCAATCGTGCTTCTGAAAGCAAGGACATCACAAAATAAATAAAATGTGTCGGGCGGACTGGGGACAATCCTGCAACATTGGTGGATTACAATGTGCTAATCCGGGATGAGGCTCAAGTGGTGTTTTAGTGCAGGGTTTTTGGTATTAAGATCATCTCCAACTAACTTGGCCCTAAAAGAAACTTTTGATCGATTTCAAATCCTGCTATATGAATGTGTTAGTTAGAGTCGGACTTGTAACAAAACCCAAATAAAACTGTAATCTCTCTTATTCAATTGTCAAGTTTGAAAGTACCATGATGTATATATTTAGATAGATGCATATGGATTGGGAATTCAACGTTAAAACAAGATTTACTTACTACTAATCATAACTTTACAATTTCTTCTAACTTAAGTTTTCCCTGGATTCTCAAACGAGCTTCATACAAAATTTATAGAATTGCTAAAGGAGTTGTAATATTAGATCGCCCTGAAGAGGGCAATGAAGAATCTGTAAATCATTCACATAAAAGTTGTATATTCAACCTTGAATTAAAAAATTCATAAAAGTTGTATAATTAAAGAATTCAATTATCTGATTTTACGTCACGCTTAATAGTTAGTTATCAAAATATCAACTCCGTTTTGGAGAGCCATGAATATTAAAAAATACAAGGCCAAAGAAACAGGTCAACCCAACCCGACTGGACACAGATTTAACCCGACTCGTCTGACCTTTCGAGGAAAGATGACCAGTCTTAGTCTGAACCCGTTTTGACCCGAACCTGACACGCCCATTTTGTCAGTCATAATGAATCAGCAGCAGATGTATTTACAAAAAGCAGAACCATGAGTTCTGGTGATTAAGATGCTACTTCAGTAAGTGAGCCCACAAATAAGTGTTGGTGCAATCTACCGTACCATGAGTGCTGGTGATCAAGATGCTACTTGTCCAGCGAGGCCGCAGTCGAGCTCACGGACCTTGGGTTCTGTTGGGAGCCTGCATGGCGAATTTCCAGATGTAGTTGCTGGTTGTGAATTAGTGTTCAAAACTAGGATAATCAAACTTCAGCTTTTAGATATATACTTCAGAACATTTTGTGAGGTACATTTTATAGGTTCTTATGCATAGAAGCTTTACAGTAACTTCTTGGATGCTTGGTATGTTATACAGTCTGGATTTTTTAATCATAATTTGCATGATTCCCAGTTTTTATTATTTAACATAAATGTAGTTATATATGCTATTTTTCAAGAATAATCACTTATAGGTTGATATCAGCATTATTAAATATTTGATAGTTGAGTCATTTCTCATAAATTATAGTATGTGTTTGTCTATGGAAGTGTCCCAAAGCTAAGATGGTTTTTGTCTTTCCAAGTTTCAGTCTTCAATGACTATCATCTATTTGTATATATCTAGTTTTCATTCATACGATCATCTATACAAGATACCTTTACACTGTTTTTGATATATTATGTATATTTTGGTAAAGACTTTGTCAAAGTCAAATGGGCATTATATAGTTTAAAGAGTTCCATTTGGCTTAAGTTTAGCTGTTCAAACCAAACAATTATTTTAACTAAATTTATGCTGATCTTTGACCTCTGCCCTTTTGTGGTTGGTTTTATCTTCATTCAGCTTATTTTTCATGCATACTTCTTCAGCAACCGACACTTGGAGAGGTATGAAGATACTATTAGAGGTTAACCAATCATTCAACTTCATGGTACTCCGTATATGTCAAAACAAGAAAGGATTAAATTTTTAATGTAAACAATCATATTAGTTACATCCTTATAAAAAGTTCAAGTTTCTGAAATTAGTTGGTGGATTTTTTTGTGATCTGAAGTTTACAGATTGTGAGCAATGATGTTATAATGACATGTATATCAGCTTGTATAGAAAATTGTGGTCTAATGTTGCTTCAACTTTTCTCACATTTTCGGGGCAGCAAAGCTTTCTGCAAAAACATATCACTCCACCACAGACAACCGGAGTTGTTCAAAAACTCATCATGGAAGTCTGGCATCAAAGATGAAGCACATCGGTCTTCTTACAGGTCCCATATGTCCATTGAAGACGATACACCACCCACCGTCACTGAACAACCTTCATCAGCTGCTCCAGACCCCAACGTTTCTCCGCATCCCATACCGTTTTCTCCTTCCACTACTTCTCCTCATTGTAGTCTTTCGACTGTTCAGGACTCAAGTTCCGAGAAAAAAGAAGAGGTTCACGAGCCGTTGGCACACGAGTCATCAGCTAGACGGCTCAGCGTACAAGACCAGATTAGTCTTTTTGAGAGAAAACAGAAGGAGATTTGTTCCGCCATCATTACTAAGACTGACCTTTGTAGGCAACCGTCAGACCTTACAGATTTGCAATTAGTTGCTCCATCTGTTAGCATTGATGTCCAGAAAGATCAGGTGGGCGGTGGTTCTCATGGAGATGAAGAAGTTTGGTCGAAAACTACTAAGGTGGGGACAAACTTTAGAACTGGAAAAGATGTACCAAAAGACTCGGCATCAACTGAAAAGCGATTCAGCGAATTTAGTCTCAAAAGATTGGAGATCAGAAATCAAGTACATAGGCAATATAAACTAAATCAAGAAAAAAATGACAACCTTAAACTAAAAGCAGATGAACTCGAGAAGCTTTTTGCAGACCACAAGCTTCGTGTTCATAGACACCATGCAACACGTTTACCATATAGAAACGGGCGTTATGATAATTCAAGGGGAAAATTGTATGAAACTTACATGAAGAAGCGAGAGGTGAGACTTAAGGAATTATGGCATTCTAATAGAGCTGAGAAGGAAGCTATCATGAGATCCATGCATGATAGCCTAGCCAAACTCTTACGGCCAGTAGATCAACATGATCCTGTATCTATTAGCTATCGCCGTGCAGAAAGACTCAGGTTATTCATGAAGAGTGAGCAGGTACTTCGATTTCCGTTTGTGGGATAATCTTAACTATTACTTTAATGGTTGATATTTGGAGTTCTGTTTTTAAATATTGCTACAAAGTGGCATTTGATTTGTGCAGTTTGAATGCGATGAGGCTAAATATCAACTTTTAGTCCTGGAACCTACCAATGATGGCGTCTCTAGAACTGCTCAAGGTAAAAAGCCATTACCAATCAAGAATTTGTCTGCTACATCCACTGCTCGCACCATCACAACCGCATCAGTTCCTAAATCAATCATCAAATCAGTGCCTAGTGCCAGGAGGCGGAGAGTTCCATTTGAAAAGATAGCCAACAGAAAGGAAATAGTTTTGTAATGATAAATCATGTAGTAATTATGAATAGAATTAAAAAAAGGAATTGATAATATGTCCAACTGATACGTTCAATTTCAAGGCTCCTCTGATTTTGTATGTTGAACCTCGATAACTTCTATGATTAAGCATGTTTCATATCCAGATTACTCTCTTTGTCCGTGTATACACTAACAAAAAGGTTATCTCAATTATCAAATCATGACCACACAAATCTCGAGTGCAAATACCTTAGTTTGACAGAATATGAAAGTAGGAAAGAAATAAATTGACAACAGGACATGTTTGGGTCTTTAATTTCTTGAAGGCAGGTATTGATGAGTTTGTCCTACCGAATCAAGACAACAAGTTAAAGATATACACAAAAAACTGTCATAAGTTGTTGAAGTATGCTACATACTTGTATTTTGCAACCTATCATCACAGTTTATCTATCATCCTTTTACTTGCACTCATGAGGTCATGGGTGTGGATGCTTCTAAATATTGGAATCTGCACAGTCTTGATACTCCGGAAATTGATGCAGCTGGATCGTTTGTGGAAGACATGGCCACATGGGAACATACTTTAACATGTAATCTCATAGCTAACTTGTCCAGTGTTCAATCTAACCATTTTAATTATATGATTAATGAAATATGTTCAGGCTATAGTGAATTACCAGTCTCTTGTCCGTTGTACCTTTTCAGTTCTTTCAACGATCAATGAGCAATATAACATGATGGAAAACTTATTTGCTATCACGAGTTGCATAGTTCAGTACCAATACTACCTGTCAACCGGTCTTTATGTTCTCAACAAATATTTCATTTCTCGTTCATTCTACATTATCAAACACAAACATCTGATATGTATGTATGTATGGATGTATGTATGTATGTATGTATGTATGTATGTATGTATGTATGCATGCATGCATGTATGTATGTATGTATGTATGTATGTATGTATGTATGTATGTATGTATGTATGTATACTATAAATGTGTATATTTTGTTTGTTTAAGAATAATGCTAATTGCTAAAGACTCTATCCAAGTCAAAGGGCCATTGAGGGTTTTAATAGTGTCATGTGGCTCAAGCTGCTGCTATTCAAACCAAGCAATTGGACAAGTTAGTTTGTTGATCTGGACCTCTGCCCTTTTGTGGTTGGTTTTTCTTTCATTTTAAAAATTGTCACAGTAGATGTTTGACCACACCATTTTGTATGCATACTGCTTCACCAGATGACACTTGGAGGGAGGGTAATAACTTATTTGGTATATGTCAAAACATGAAAGGAAAATATCTTATATTTTAGTGAAAATAGTCAAGTTTAAGTTACCCAATTAAGAAAAGTTGGTGATTATCTACATTTTGCTTCCTTGCTATAGTGACTGGTATATCATGTATTTACAGTTGTATATTGCTTTGTATATTCATAATTCATCTCTAGAAATGTGGGTGGAGAATCTTTACCATCTAAATATATATATGTTCCATATCCATGTCCAAGAAGATGAAGCCACAATCATATACATCCAATGATAACAAAGCAAAATGTCATACACATTTAAAAATAGCTTCCGCCGACGCCGGCAAAATATATATAATTTATCAATAAATAACTCACAGGAATCGTTGACCATTCTTGGAATAAAAATACTTAAAACAATATCAGTAACAAGAAAGAGACTGCACAACTTCTGTTCTCGTTCTGCATGTAAGTAAACTCTTAAAATCTTTCTTCCATGGCAGAATCTTCATATAAGATTGACCAACATGGCAGCTCACCGTTTACCCACAGGCCTCACCACACAACTCCTTCTCACTCCTACCAATCACCGGCTCTATCATTCTAAAGCCCGCACACGTACCCATTCCCAACATCACAGAGAACACGTTATAAACGTGTACCTCCCACCACCCCTTTTGCCTCTAACCATGACCAATCATGCAAGCCGAGATCTCATGGCAGTTTGAGCCCACTGGCTGGAAAGACAATCGTGGCAGTGCACTTGGTGCTGCACTCAGCCCATGGACCGGACCAGCAGCCTCACTGTCACCCTCACCAGCTCCTACACCAGGCAGTTGTGTGTTTTGTCAGTCAGCAAAGGACTATTACCTGTCTGGCACTTCTGGGGCTGATCATAACGTTCGTAACTTTACTAATCCACATTATGAGTTTTCCAATGTGTTGTCTTCTGGTAGAATTGAGCTTCAAAGCTATGTTGCTGATCATCAACCAAATAGTAGTTCATTCATTTGTGGTTTCATAAAGTCTCCCACTTTTGCGAAAACGACAACTAGTAGTGCTAGAAAAAGCGATTATTTGATAGATAATGAAGTTATAGATGATGAAATAATACCAAACAAACAATATCCGCGATGGTTGTCTGTCTCACATGCTTATGTTGATGGTCATAATAGTCCTCTTAATGAAAGTTCGTTTAGAAGTAATGACTGTCATAATAATATCCATGGTTATGATGTGGACGGTGGACAATTTTCACGTACTCCACAGTATCTTCAGAGTTATGTGCAGGAAGTACACGAGTTTGATGAAGATGAAGAAGAGGTTGCACCACTGAAAACAATGGGGATTTCTTGTAATAATAGTTGTTTGGGTGCTTTGATATTGGAGGATGTTTACCATGGTACCCTTATCTTTTCGGAAACTTTGTCAATGAAATTGCTTCAGACGATAACAAGGATCAGAGATAAAGTCAGAAAGGTAAATTTTTTACTTGCTAAAAAGGCAAAGTCATAAAAAAGGTAACAAGCTTTTATAAAATTTTATCAGAATTCTGTTTATGATAACGTAACATTTTCTTCTCACGGAAAGTTAATAGCATAACAACTAACTAAAAAGTTGGTTACTGTTGGGGTGCAATTGGTGCACAGTGCACCCGTACATCTTATTCTCGCAAGTTCATGTATTTTTATTTTAAATTTCTCCTTTTTTGCCATATGGACTGTAGGTAAGTGTGCTTATGGCGGGATTAGCAGGAATAGTTGTAATTGGAGCCTACTTGCATAAGTTCGATATGATACTCCATTTTTTTGCTTAGTGGGATCTTCTTATCAATACACTGTTGGATCTTAATGCTCAAGACTAATTACAAAATTAATATTGCTAATGACACTTGATCCTATAGGGTCACACTAATAGCATTAAACACAAATTGAATGATTAAAAAAATTTGATTCTCGATTAATTATCGAATAATCCTTGTATTAATTGGAAATTAATATCTAGTTGAAATATTATTGTTCCAATAACATGTAACTTATTGTAACTCTTTTGATATGAATATAGAAGTCATGTACAAGTTTTTGGGCCCAAAAGAGTTTGGAATTAAAACTTGTACACAACCTTATTTGCATGAGACATTCAAAAGGGGCCCTCCCCCCTCCCTTCTTGGTTTGGCCGGCCACACCAAAGGGGTCCTCCCTTTGGTTGTGGTTTGCTTGCTAAAGGTTTGTAGACCATGCTTGTATCCCCATATTTGCATACCTCTCCAAGCATGGGACTTGATGACTTTTGTGCATGCATGTAAGTATAAGACTCCAAGTATTATTCATTTCATAAGTGTGCAGATTTTTCTCTTCTCTTTACTCTCTAAATTCACACTAAAAGTTAGTAGTTAATAGAGTAGAGAATTCAAGCTCTCTCTTAAGACAAATTATGATTTGTTCTTAAGAGCTTAAGAGTTAGTTACAAGGTTTTAAAGACTAGCATCAAGTGTTAATCAAGTGCTATTGGTGAGCTTACTATAGAGGAGTTCTAAACTTGAGCTCTAGTATCTTCATCAACACCCTAATTGCCAAAAGGGTTCAAAGACTACAAAGGTTGTAATCTCTAAACACCCTATGGTTGTAAATCCTAACTATCATGTAATTGGATCTTGGTGGGTTTTGTAAAATTGTTTTAATAACTTGATCAACTTAATTAAGCTTCCGTTGCAATTAACTTTGTATTTAACATTGTTTTGATCTAATAAACCCAACATACACCTATCTAATGCCCCTGTTAATGACAATTATTATAAGGCGGTCTATGTTGGCCTTGCTACCTAAGAAGTGGTAAGAACTGAATAAAAACTAAAAATCATCAATTGCAGACGCTTCAAGTTTATACTTACACTGTTGACTATTACTTAACGTTTTGGCTTTTTTTCCTTCAGAACTCTTACAAGAAAGCTGGTGGCATATCAGAACAAACAATAAGTTCAATTAGAACCGTATATTCTTTTGTAGCAGAAGAGAACTTAGCAGCAAGTAATGATGCAGTATTGGATGAATCTGTCCTGGTGGGAACGAAACTCGGTTTTGCAAAAGGTATAGGAATTGGTGTAATATGCTTGGTTACTTATGCCACATGGGCATTAGCTTCTGGTACGGATCCATTTTGGTTGCAAGAAACGAATTATCTGGTAGTGCAGCCATTGCTTGTTTCCTTGGTGTCAATGTCGGTGGCAGGTAACTAACTATATAACTGTACATCAAGAAACACATTATAATTTGAATGCTCAAAAAGAGAGACTGATGCACATGATTTATGCAGGGGTTTGGCGTTATCTTTATCATACTTTGCTCAATTTGCACAAGGGACCGTAGCAGCTAGCAGAGTGTTTGAGGTTATAGATAGGATCCCAGCCATTGATCCTTATAGTACTGTAGGGAGAAAACCCGAGAGTGTACGTGCCAAGGTATGTTTAGGAACGTGTAAATTAGTTAGCGTCTGGCTTGCAGTCAAATCACTATGGGTATGAGCTTAATAGCTAACTTTGAGAGTTAATTCAAACACCACCATATGAGAGTAAATTAAGACATGTAATGTACCTAACTTTGTCTGCAATATGATTCTCTAATAAGGGAATGATATAGAGAAGAACCTTAGCTTCTCTTGCAGCAGCAGAAGCTAAAAAGGAAGCCATAACAGCAATAAATCTTGTCAAATGCATCGGGTAAGTGTCTTTATAAAGAAGAACATCAGGATAACAAAAATAAATCTAAAACTTGTTTAATCTCATGTCAGAATGTTTGGTGAACTTTGTTTATCCGCTTCACATGCAAAACCCCGTCAGTCTATGACCAAGTTCTTTACACTTTACAAACTAATAGAACAAGAAAATGTCAGTATTGTGCCCACAAAGGACAAAAGCATTCAGCTTTCAAGTAGCTCACCAGCACCAGAAAATAAGGAAAAATCTGAAAAGAAGGCAGGGCTTGCTCGAGGTAAAACTATACAAAGACCCAAAAGACTTCAATGGAGCTAAGTGTTGCTGATAAATTAGAATGGGCTAATGGAGATGGATTAAAAGAGGGCAAAGAGTTGTGAGAGATTCTGTTAGAAGAAACGCAATCTTGGTTTTTAAACTTCTTGGAAAAAGCACTTGACGTTGGGTTTCAATTGGGAAATCTAGAAACTGTCAAAGGGAAAGGTAAAAATCAAAATAATGTTGCAAACAAAACTGAGCCAAATAGTCAGATTGCTGTGATATTATCTCAGCTCAAGTATGCAAACGAGTGGCTGGATAAAATAAGAGGAAAGATGATTTTAGTGAAAAAAAGGGGTTGTTGTGGAGACTATTGACTGTTTAAAGAAAAAAAATATACTCTTGTTTGCTTGTTCATTTAGACTCGGCTGAAGTTGCTCTAGAAAACAAAACGGACCGTATGAAATCACCCAAATGTATCAACTTTATTTATTAAATTTACCTTTGTGTATAGCATGAATTATTTATTCCTTGACCAAAATTCAAAATTCAAGATTCATGACAATGTTATGATTTCTGTATAAAACAAAGGTCGAAAAGTTTGTGTGATCGTACCTGAGATGTTATTGTCAAGTATTCAAGGGAAACGGTCCAAGATGGAGAGTCAACGTACATGCGAAATCGTATGATCAATTTAAATTAACTGCTGATTTAGCATGTACCCTGCTTCTCCATCATGGGCCATGTCCCTAACAGAACTCCTTCAGATTTTTAAAACAAAAAATGTGTTATATAAGTATTGACGGAATTAATGATGAGTAAATCATGTGATTTTGGATTGTTATATATAAGGGCTAGAAGTTTGCAAATGGTTGGGTGAGTGAAAGTAAAAGTAGATGGAGGTGTTAGAGCAGAAGAAGTTATTGGTTTGGTGAGTGTTGAAGTTTGGTTGCCAAAAAGGGAAGAGATTAGTGATCTTACAGATTAATCAAGGGTTAGCCCAATCTATCTATATTATATTTAATATGTAAGCATGATGTACACATCATTGATTAATTAGCCTACACTGCATTATTTATACACCTACCGTTCGAGTAATTGGGTTGTTTTACCGTCCTCTTATCGATTGGTTGGAAGGTTTAGTGTAAAATGTAGCATCCATATGTTGGATAACTTTTTAACTTTATAAATGTTAAACGTAATCTTGAGTGAATCATTTAATCTGATTATGAAAGTGACCTATCATCAAGCTAATAAAGAATATTTATATCAGCATAATATTTATATCAGCATGAACTTCATGGGGATTGATACAATCTTAATAGATTGAGAATGTTTTTAAGATAATTTGAAACCATTAGTTACTCCAACCTCCATTAGTCAGCATATGAATATTTACAATTAACTTATCTAATTTGCTAGGTATGAATGATAATCAATAGACACAAAGTATTTAAGTAAACATAAGCATGATAGTAGTTGAAAACGACATATCAGCAACATTATCACAATCATATCTAACTTGGATCCAAGATGTTGTATGACCGACAGAGATACAAGTATTTTCATCCTTTTTGCTCAAAATGATATGATGTTTCATGTCATATTCGTTCTAATTCTAATTCTGATAATAACTAGTATCTAAAATATACCCATTCATTAATGTAGTTAAATAATTGAAAGTTGCACGTATAAATGAGTTTGTATATAACTAGTGTTTGAAAAGTTGGACATGCACAAAAGGACTTGGGCCTGAAAAAGTCTGCAGCGTACTATTGTAAAAGTCCAATTGAGACCGCCAGAGCCTGAGATTCCAATTCTGGCCCAAACAGGCCCAGCTGCCAGCACGATCACTGGTCTGGTCTGGTATATCCCCAAGCCCGTAAAAGAAATGAACTAAAGTTTTTAACTGTGTTTCAAATATTTGTTTAGAAGAAAAAAGAAAGAATTTCGAAAGAAGTAAAAAATAAATAGGTGTTTTTCAGATTTTTAAAGAGATAAAAAGGAAAGAAATGGAGATGAAATTGTCTGAGAATTTTTTTCCTAATTTTCCTTTCAATTTTTTTTTTTAGTTTATTTCTTTTCCCTTTCTCTCAAATTTGAGAACACCAAAAAAAAAATAAATATGTAATCACTCTTTTTATCTTGTTTTCTATATTTTGATTTCCCTCATTTTCTTTTCATTCAATTTAAAACTTTGAAACAAAGTGTTAGAGCCTACTCCCCGAATTTTTGATAGAAAGAAAAGATGAGAATAAAATACAAAATGATAGAATAAAAGAGGAAGAATAATTTTTAAAAGTTTTGAGTTCCCGAGTTGGAAATAATAGAATGGAAGTTTGCATGTTTCGTGTTCTCGAGTTGGAGATAAATGAAAGGAAATGACTTTTTTCTAATTAGAGGAGCCTTTCATTTTTCCATTTCTAAATGGAGAGAAAGTTTGAAAAGAAAAGATACATAATTCTCTTCAAACTTCTCTTCTCTTCTCTCCATTCAAAAAATTGGGGAATACACATTTATTTTTCTTCTATCCGATTCTCTTCTCTCCAAAAAGTAACTCGAGAGTGGGCTCTAGGGGTAATGATCTATAAACGTAAGATATGTACCTAAATCAATGTCTAATACTGTAACTACTATATCGTACATGCATTGAGATTAAGATTAATATAGTGAATAAGATAAGAGATCAATGATATGTATCACATGTCAGATTTTAATAGATTGACTTCAAATTTATGTCATATATATATATATATATATTTAGGAATATATAAACTTGTTTGGGACGAGGAATGTATACGCGCTCTAGTGCAGATGTGAGATATTGATCAGTACTATAGGTCCGTTTGGCACGGAGTTTTTGGAACTTAAACTTTTTTGTTTAAAAATTAAACTCCTCTGATAATTAAAGCTTTGTTTGGATGCACAAGCTTAAAATTTCAGTTTGAAGATTAACTTCTAATTTAAAAAGCTCCTACAACTAACATTTATGAGCTTTTTGGTCATTTTACACTTTGATATTACAGCTACAGCTACTATACCGAATACAGTTTATAAATAAAGGTCCAGCTTGCAGGTAAAGCTACCGGCTTCAGTTTACAGCTAACAGCTAGTTTTGACAAACATACCTTATATGTAAGATAATTCTGAAATCAAACTAATCATTTTGAATAAATAATTCAAAAAAAACAAAGCATGAGGTTTTAGGAATAAGTTTTAAAATTGAGAATGATAAATGAAGTTTGGCATGATAAAATGAGTTTTAAATATTTGAGTTAAGGTCGTTAAGATCATGATTTTATTTAAGATCATTTTTGTTGTAACAAGATCGAAACTGTAAGATTGAATCTTGATCTTAAGATCCTACTAATATACTATAGTTTCACACATGTTTGTTATGATACATTTAAAAGACCAAATGTATTACAAATTAATTAATTTTTTATAGTTTAAACACTATAACATTAATTCAATACTACTCATAATGATTTAGATTACTATATTTTTTTTTATTAAAAATATAGATCTTCACGTGTTAAACTATTTTAGTGAATACTTGATTAGGTTTATGAATAGTAATAGATTAAATGATAAGCCTATTAGCTTTTTATTAGACAAAATCAACATATTATATTTTGTCAATTCTTTAATTCATGCCGAGAAAGATTAGATCGGATCTGATCAAGATTGTAAGATCTTATACTCGTAATTGATATAGGATTGAGATTCTAAACAGATCTTATTTACAAACCAAAAATCACATAAACCTAACAAATGACCATGTCACCAGATAACGGGGCAACGTCAAAACAATACCAAGCTGAGAATAAATTTTTTTTTTTAAAAAATAAGATTACTTTTTCTTTTGTAATTTATGCTTTATTTTTTTTCAATCGGGGAATTTAAGATTTATTGAACAAAACAACCGAAAGGAAAATGGAAGTATATATCTGAATCAACTTTTGTGTTAACTTCCCGTTAGATAAACCAATAATTTCTTTTATCATATGTATTTTGTTTTTTTTGTTTTTAAATAAAAGAAAAAGAAAAACTGATTAGACCTGGATTTATATTTTTTTAAAAATAAATAAATAATGAGAAAAGCAACTAGTAATAGTATTATTAAAATATTTAATTTTAATTTTAATGAATTATGAAAAATAGGAGTGTTTACTGTATTGTATTTGCCAGGTATTCTGCGTTTCTTCGCCGAGTCATCCGTCTACTGTGTATCCCCAATTTATCGATCACCATCCTTACAAAACCCTAAAATTTAATTTAATATTGTCGTCTTCAATTTTATTTAATTTATCGCTCTGTACATCAATTTTACATCCGTAGAAACACCAAGCACTACAACATCGGATCATCCATTCGCAATCGTATGATAAATACTTGAATTTCCCATTTAAGGTAATTTCCCCCTTTTATGTATGTATTTATTTATTCCTTATTGTTACCCGAATCAGTACATTTTTCATCTCGATGCTGTTTATTTCGACATTATAGGATTAATCCATTATAGATTTTCAATGCTTTTGCTTTATTAATCTGATTCAGCTACTCCTTTATGTAATTGTATGTATGTGCATAATAATTTGTAAAATTATAATAAAATTGAAGTCTTTCTTTCTTATTTATGTATAATTCCACTTTTGGTTTTCAAGCTTGATCTTTTAAGCATTCAAATTTTATTTCAGCAACTCTTATATATGAATGTTCAATATTAGCATTTCAAACCTTGTGTCATACAACTCTTAATTAACTAGAGATTTGTCAACTAATGCTATTATGTAGTTGACAGCTTCTCAAAGTAAAGATGGTGAAGCTGACTATGATTGCACGTGTCACCGATGGTCTTCCGCTAGCTGAGGGATTGGATGATGGCCGTGATTTGCAGGATGCGGAGTTCTACAAACAGCAAGTCAAGGCATTGTTTAAGAACCTTTCAAGGGGACAAAATGAAGCTTCAAGAATGTCTGTTGAAACTGGCCCTTACGTTTTCCAGTATCCTTCGTTTACATTAATGTATTATATAACACGATTCTGTGAGTGTGTTATCATTAAATGCTTGCATTGTGTAAAGACATCTACTCTTAATCATAAGATATAAGTTAGTATATCTTACATATTATAAACCATATTGCAATTCTACTTTCAGTATGCATACTCTATTTAGATTAGATTCCTTAACCTGGTTTACCAGCTATATTATTGAAGGGCGGGTATGCTACTTAACAATGTGTGATCGAGCTTATCCAAAGAAACTTGCTTTTCAATATCTTGAAGATCTTATGAACGAATTTGAGCGTGGATATGGGAATCAAATTGAAACTGCTGCAAGACCGTATGCCTTCATAAAATTTGGTAACTTTACATGTTCTAGATTTCGTTTACATGTAATTTCTTTATGGTAACACTCCTCTTCTTAAATTTTTGTATTGAATTATTTTTTCTTCCATTTGTTTAATAGATACTTTTATACAGAGGACTAAGAAATTGTACCAGGACACAAGAACTCAGAGGAACATATCTAAGTTGAATGATGAACTCTATGAAGTTCACCAAATAATGACTCGTAATGTACAGGAAGTCCTTGGTGTTGGTGAAAAATTGGACCGTACGTTCCTTTATCTTATAATCTCAATTTTTAATTGCTAGTGAAAGACTAATCAAATGAGCCAAGTCATACATAGTAATCTTTGGAGACCAAAAGAATGTAACTAAGATGTTGAAACTTGAAAGCATTTCTCATTTTATAATGAGAGCCAGTTTCTAATAAAAATTGAATATTTTTATCATAAGATGTCACGTAAATGTTCATATAATCATATGTATGTTATACCCATGTGACACCTGGAACTTGTCATATAATTACCATATAAGGAAGTTTTGTTACTGTTTGAGAATTGTTGAATTGTAAATTCATGCAGAGGTCAGTCAGATGTCAAGCCGTTTAACTTCAGAATCTCGCATATATGCTGATAAAGCAAAAGATCTGAACCGACAGGTTGATTTGTTAAGATTTTTATTAATACATTGTTAAATTAGTTATGAAGGATATAATTGACTGAGGTGTATATGTTCTGAACTGCCAACTGCAGGCTTTGATCAAGAAGTGGGCACCTGTTGCAATTGTCCTTGGAGTTGTTATCCTACTGTTCTGGGCCAGAAAGAAGATATGGTGATCGTGGCTTTGTTTTGTTGCATAAAAATATCGTTCTGTTTCTCTGAGTTTAAATTAATTATCCTTGCAACACCTGAACTAGAAATTTTTGTCTATGTGCTTTAACATTTAGGCAAGTTCAATCGACCGAGAAGCATTCAGACACTTTTGTGTCACTTTTTGCGTGAATTTCTTCTTATATCTTTAATATTATGAATACTTTTTCTAATATATTCTTAAACTGCATGAATATTACAGTAAAATGGATCCCTCTAGTTTCTTTATATCACATGTGCCTTCTTGCAACCCGCAAGCAAACTAAATTTGCAATGAAGCCACGTGTTGAAAAGATACCATTTCACCTGCAACTCTGGTATCAAGTTGATCCTTTGAAAATTAACCTATTACAAAACTTAACAATATTGTTGGCATTTTATTGCACAAAAGGCGGAATCATGTTTGCCATGGATCGTAGAAAAAGTGGACTGCCCACTAAATTTATATCCCAGGAGATTCTGGATGATTGTTACGAAGAAATTGTCAGATACAGAACGTTTCTTTGATCTAATTTTGAAATCCAGAACAATCAACTTTACTTTTAATAAGAAATGAGTGACATTTCAATTGTAAACTTATTAAATGACATTCATTTTAGCAACATGTTTGATCAAATTATGTTTCAGAAATTAAATCGTTGTTAAATATAGTAAAATTATCAACTTCTTCTTTCGATCTTTAAAAGACCACATAGATATATGTATCCTTCAGATATAAGAAAATGAGAACTATTTTTGGAGAAGTAAGAAAAAACAAAAATCAACTAATTATTTTTTGAAACAATATGCTGATGATTCTCTCTAGTAGCAACCTATATCTGGTTTTTCTAGAGTAGCAGTTAGGTTGCTACATAATCCTATCAAACCTTGATCTCAACAAACATGAACAAACATATTTTATGAATATAACTTTTATAAAGGCAAATTTGGATTAAACAACCTAGACTATATGATATACCATGGATTTAAGGGGTTACTGTAAAGATGTATAATTGTAACGACGTGCAAATATGTCAAACATAAGTTATAAAGTTTCTTTAGAAACAGCAGTTTAATGTCAGATGTAAATTGTATAATTTTCCCAACTTTGAATACCAATGAAATAGAGCCACTTTGAGGTTCCCTATGAAATGAAGCATGGAAGGGAGCCACTACAAAGAAGTTCCGGGAGTTACGAAGGAAGCTTTGAGCTCATATTGGTCACGGGTTGAGAACGGGAATGGAACTCTATGAGATCGAATCTCCCGTTGTTCCTCAGTAGCTCAGTGGTAGAGCGGTCGGCTGTTAACCGATTGGTCGTAGGTTCGAATCCTACTTGGGGAGATTTGAAAATAACCGTCAACACCCCGGTGTAGGTCCGGGATACTCCTTTGTTCCATAGCCCTGGGGCTATTTACAACTATCCAATTAAGAATTCTCAGATGTACTAGTACTAGCAGTGCATCAAAGATGCAGTCATCGATTCTCCCGAGAGGCCACAATTGCCGCGAGCAAACATATTAATGACGAGGAACACATTTTTGTTAAGTTCACTCCCTGCAGCTTCTTCCAGAAGGTATTGAACTTATCAATAGAGTCCAAGGTCATCTTTGGGCTCGCCCCCTCTTGATTACAAAGAACCTGTTTGTGGGTTCACTGGCATTGTCTGCTGCTGCTGCTGCTGTTGTTGCATTCCAATCCATGTTGATGCCGAACCTATCTGTTGATATGGCGATATGACAGCCTGTAAATGGAATGTGGGTTCTTGTTTTTTTGTAAATGAAACTGCTGCTGGTTCATATAGCGGTTCTGGTTCAAGACCAGCATTGGTTTTGGTGGAGCCATAACATTTCTTTGAATGTCACTAGTCCTGATCATACCATAGCTCAGCATTGAAGAAGCGCTTGAGCCTGAGCCCGGATGTATTTGTCTATTAGCACCTTGTAACCCACCTAATTGCCTCACGGGTCCAATTGGGACATTTGGTTGACTTTGTGACATCCTCAGTTTAGTAGCCATGATAGCATCAGCAGGTTCTGACTTTATTGGCCCAGAAAGAAGTAGCTGGATAGCGGATTTGTTGACAGTTGAACCCTGGTTTATACTCATAGAGCTCTAACCAGTAATTGGTGACACAATCCCGGTTCCTGCACGTGCACCACATATTCCCATCGATTTTGGTGCACCCATAACATCTCTTGGCATCTCATTCATGTCACTAGTCCTCTTAATACCATAGCTCAGCATCGAAGCACAGCTTGAGCCTGAGCTTGAGCGCGGATGAATTTGTCTGTTAACACCTTGTAACTTACCAATATTACTGAATCTCCCCATTGGCCCAATTGGTTGACTTTGTGCCATCCTCGGTTTGGTAGCCGTGATAGCATCAGCAGATTCTGACTTTATTGGCCAGGTATGAAGTTGCTGACTAAAGGAATTGTAGACAGTTGAAACCTGGTTTATACTCATAGGGTTCTGATGTGACACAATCCCAGTTTCTGCACGAGTACCACCTTTTCCCATCAAATTGCCTAGTCCTTGAACCCTGAGCATGCTAATATTACGACTAACGTTCCTGGTTCCAATTCGTTTAATTTGTTCCATCCTCGGTTCAATGATCATGATATCATCACCATGTTCGGACTTCATTGTCCCAGAGCGAAGTTGCTGGCTAATGGAATTACTGATAGTTGAACCCTGGTTTATACTCCTACCGTTCTGACCAATGATTGGTGACTCTATCCCGGTTTCTGCATGAGCACCAC
The DNA here is from genome assembly GCA_963921325.1 of Logfia minima. Lineage (NCBI taxonomy): Eukaryota > Viridiplantae > Streptophyta > Magnoliopsida > Asterales > Asteraceae > Logfia > Logfia minima. Next base: position 238,992 of record OY992773.1, read on the forward strand.
CCGTTTGCATAGCATTTCCCAATCCTTGAACCCAAGCATGCTATTATAACGACTAACGTTCCTCCCATGTTGCCTACGTTCCCAGTTCCCATCATCATTTTGCTTTCTGTTGGAGATGGTTGCTGTTGCTGTAAAAGATGAAGTCGGAGCTCTGACACCCAATCATTAGCCGTATGATTACGTGACTGTTTCTGCATGCTTGAATTATGCCCCATCGGCATCAAATTTGCTGATGATCTCTGAGGCTGTCGTTGCATCAAGGAATTCCAGTTCCGTTGTTGCTGCTGATAAAGAGATGTTTGTGGTTCAGAATGATGAGACCTTGATGATGATGATGATGGCAATAATCTTCCGCCGTGAGGGTTCATCCTTTCATTCGGCATATTATGATGTCTAGTCCCGCCATTAGATGATTTAGGAACTTCATGGGTTGGCTCGCTTAAAAACCCTTTCGAAAATTTGTCAGTATCAAAAATGGTAAAAGATCCAGAAGTAGTGTTAGGTTGACTAACAGATGACCAAACCATGCTGATTGGTTTTGGTTTGAGATGGTCACCTTCTACACGATACCCTTCACGTACCATCTGCGTAAACAATATATCTTGTTTATATATTTTGGAAAATGAGAACATTTTTTTAAACATAAATCTCATTAAGAATTTGATGACATACTGAGAGCAGAACTGGGTTGCAAGCAAGTCTGTAGTATGCTAATTCGTCAAATCAAATCCCAAGTCAGAATGATGTACATCAATGCTGATAATTAACAGTTAGATTTCATAATGGCTAATCTGTATATCAAAATATGAACTTGAGACAACTATATGCACAAATCTCTTAGGGGATTAAACTCACAGTATTTGGTAGTGTATAAAGAAGCTCGTCTTCTGGCAGACAATCATAATCACAATCAACAAGTTCTCCATAATGCATTGCAACAGTGCCATCACTTGGTCTTTCTGATAATATCAATCTGGTTTGAAACTTGGGGACAACTGAAATCTCATCTCCTGAAAGGCATATAATAGATAATAGTATATTAAGTATGCTTATATCTTATATTTACCCATGATCGAATACTGATGTTTACCCCAAGTCTGTGTTACTAACCTGGCTCCAGAAGTTCATCCTGCACAAAGTCTGGAATCCTGGTCTTGCAAACGTTGACGTTTCCACCCACAAGTGACTTAGAGAGCGTCTTTTTACATGTTTCATCTCTGAGAGTTTCATCTTCCGGATGGTTGAAAAGAGCATCAGTCAACTGTTCAACACAAAAACTTCTCTTGCTTTTGTAGTCATCAGTCTTGTTGTTTTTGCAATTGAGTTTAAACCTGAAATAGGTAGTCGAGTTAGACAATTTTGTAAATCAAGTTATAAAATCTTGAATTATATTTTTATATTTCTAGCAAGTCGACGTTTCTAAAAAAAGTTCTCTTCACACAACTACCCCTATAACTCCTGCCTCTAAAGGAATAGACATATCTAAAAACGTTCTCTTTTACCCTCCTTAAAGTTATAGTATCATATAGAATTTTTTACCATTCAGGCGTACTCTCTTTTCGGATCAATATGTTCAACCCAACCCGATATGCCTGTCTAACCAAAAAAAAAAAAAAACAAAAGAAAATCTTGTCTGACCATGTAATATCTCAAATGGAGAAATTAGGTCTAATTGACCCAAGCTGGAAAGGGAACAAAACAAAGATGTCTACTATCAACAACTAAAGAGAGAAATATCCAAATAATATAGAAATGCAACAATTAGTGAAAAGTTACTTTACCAGTGGATACTCCCAACAATGTTGATATAGTCCTACAAAATACTTACATTCACGAGATTTTCAGATCTCCTATCATATGGGCGCAAAAACTTTGATTGGTCTTGAACGGTATCTTGGATCCAAACATTACTCTAAAAATACATACAGAAATAAGTTAGCGGTGCAAATAGAAAGTGTTAGCATCTTTAGTTTCCATGCGTTACTTATATATAGTTTTTCAAGAAACTGGCGGATAATAGAAATGCAACAAACCTTAGAAGGGTCTTCAATTGAATATCCATCTGGGAAGACGTTTAGTATGAAGGATACTTTTGCATCTGACATACATCAAATGGAAATTTAGATAGAAAAATGAAAATGGACTACAAAAATTAACAAAGGATGTGAGCAAATATATCTGCCAAAATACCTATAGTTTCAGCAACATCTCCATCATCTTCATGAGTAGCATCAATCTACACAGAAAACAGCATCTGTTATAGAATAGAATAGGATATTGCTATATGTATAGAAACTGTTATTAATAGATAGTAGTATAGTACATATGTAGTTGCAGTTCCAGAAATTATGTTTTGTCATAATATTCCGTTACATAGGGTTCCTCATATGTCAATCTTATTTTGCTACTCCCAGTCCGCAACCCGATCTCATACATTGTGTATTAGGTAATATATTAGCAGTAAGAAGTATCTCCTTAACGTGTAAATAGCCCTTTAACCATGTAAATAATTGGCAGATTATATAAACTACACTTTAACCAAGGATCTGCATGCACAGATGATCCAACAAAAGATCACATGTGCGCTATAATCTTCCTATCAAGATTTGGGAAAGAAGTCGATATAAATTCTTTTGCCAGATGCCGATAGCTCTAGCGAACGTATTTATAGCTATTGATCTAGCTACCACATTAAACTGCAGTAGCTACAGCATATATATTATTAGTAGCAGCAAATACAAATATTAAGTGAATCGTCTTTCCATTTAATTAAAGTATTTCCGTAGGCTGTAAAATCGATCATAATATATATATATATATATATATATCAACTGTACAACTACAAGTGAAGTGAACAACAGTATTTCATTTCATTCATCTCTTAATTAACAATCAATTTTTGTGGATCATTATTAAGCATGCAAGTAAAAATCAGGCATTTTTATGAAATTTCATGCTTGGAAGATCTATTATTATTAACTAGCAAATACCAGCGCTAAGCAGCGGAATTTGAAGTTTATTTTAAATGATTTTGGTATTTTGTCAATTTTAGTATGCCCATCTAACGATTTTTGTGATAGTAGAAAAATTCAGTAATAGTTAATGTGTGATTATAGAAAAATGAAACTATTATAGATACGTTTGACTTCTCATTATTCAATATAAACTCGATCTTAAAGAAGTCTGTTTATATATAAGAATTTTAATCCACTCAATTTATTGACAACAATGAAATATTATATGTATGTATATATAGAATTAAATACGTTTATTAGTTGTCCAACTACAATTATACGTGAATGGTTTCATAAAGTTAAATACTTGATAATTCATTAGGAAGTTTAATAGTAGTTGGAAAAAAAAAGTTTAAGACATAATCCCGTATTTTAAACATCTCGTTTGTAATGTTTTCACAAAAAGTAATCTGATATTGGTATTATTCCGTTTTTCTAATCATCCTTTCAGTTCTATTTCTTTTTATTATTTTATTTCATTTATATATTCTTTATAATTGTATTTATTTTTGTTGTTATACTATATTATAAACCCGCGATAATGCGGGACGAATTTAGTTTTTATAGATGAATAGAATATTGTGGTCGATTTGTTAATATAGTATATAGACCCGCGATAAGGCACGACGAATTTAATTTTTATAATTAATAAAATATTGTGGCCATTTTTTATATAGTTTATAAACCTGCGATAACGCGGGATGAATTAATTTTTATAAGGACGAATTTAATTTTTATTTGGTCAATTTTTTTATATAGTTTATAGACCCGCTATAATGCGAGACGAATAATTTTAATAAAATGAATAAAATATCACAATCGATTTTTTTATATAGGTTATAGACTCTTTAATTTTTTTAAATAAATAAAATATTTGATCTATTTTTATAATTATAAATAAATACATCAAATATTTAAGGGACCAAAAGTGTAATTATACGAAATAAATTAAGATCGTTGGATTTCAAATAGTGAAAAACAATGAAGGGTTCAGATTCCTCCATGGTATCATCTTTTAATTATATATAAAGATTATCTAAAATACTAAACTCCTATTTTTTTCATCTTATACATTAAATTCGTCAATAACTAATGTAAATTGTTATTAAAATAATATAAATTATCATTTTGTCTGGGTTTTGATCGAAATTTTATATATTATTCTGTTACTAAATTTTTTTAGAGGAAAATTTTGAAATGGACAATTAAGAGGTTGGTTTACACGAGGTAGACATTGTCAAAATTATTTTCAAGCATTTAGACATAATTCTCGCGGTGTTTGGACAGAGGGACCGTGAGAATTAGGGGTCCAACAAGTAGCCGCCACGTGTTACAAAATACATGTTGGCTAACCAATATCCTGCTGGTCGAGTATAGATCCTGCTGGCCTCTTCGTTTCTCGTGGTAAACAATAATCTTGATGTGTACAAAAATACCTGCTGTTTTTGGCCAATAATCCCGCTGTTTCACTGGAAAAGATTGAAGATTTATCAGAAGATCATGAGTGCTTGTATAAGATATCACTAGCTGGCTGCCAAAAACTCTTAAAGGACGAAAAGAATGAAAGATATCATGCAATTTGGCCTATGTTCGTGTTCCAAAAAACCATTATTTTCGCAGTTCAAATCAAAATGAAGCAAACTTACCTCGAAATCGCAAAAATCGCGGGTATTTTGGCCAAAAACCGCGGGTATTTTTGTACACAACGGGATTATTGTTTAGCACGGGAAACGAAGAGGCCAGCGGGATTTATACTCGACCAGCGGGATATTGGTTAGCCAATGGGAACTTGGTAACACGTGGCGGCTAGTTCTTGCCATATTGGACCACTACTTCTCGCTGTCCAAACCTCGTGAGAATTGTGTCTAAATATTTGAAAAAATTTCTAATAATATCTACCTCGTGTAAACCAACCCCTTAACCGTTTATTTTAAAAATCTCCTATTTTTTTATTTATGCTATATATCTTCTAAGAAAAGTTATTCTATATTGGGTTAAATGAAGTTTAAGTATGACTTTAAAAAACATTTAAGAGAATTGCATGTTTCATATAAGATATTAGTTTAATTAACATGTGAAAGTATTATGTTTATTTTAAATTTTCAATTCTAAATAATTATATGGTGGTGTTTTAGATTGAAAAGACAAACAGTGAGCTACATCAAACTAGTTATTTAAACTACGTATTCACACAATAGATATGTAATATCGCGTTGAAAAGACTAAAATATTTTACCATTCACAAATTTTTAATAAATGATACTGTTGGGATGATGATGATGATAATAATAATAAGTGTAAAATAATTAATAATGTAATTGTAAGTGAGATTTTGTAATGTTTTAGTATTTAAATCAATTTATAGTAATAAATATAAAATAATTAAATAGAAATAAAAAAGTATTGAAAACGTGTTAAAATCGTCGATTGAGATAAAAACAGTAAATGTATACCAATGTATAAATTATTAATGTTTTTGGGTATATATCCTTATATTTATATATACTAGTAGATGATACATGCTATGCGGCGAAATTTCTTTTAACGTTGACCATGTAATGATATGATTAATCGTTATAAAGCAATGAAAAAGATGTATATTTTCAAAGTATGTGTAAAGTCTGAGATACACGTGAATAGATTGTATAAAATGTTTTACCTTGTAATGGTCATTAAATAAGCTGACTATCCATTATTTATTAAATTGTGTGTAGAAATTTGTATAATATCTTTTTATCGAAATAATTCTAAAAAAGTGGAATCGTAACTGAAAAACCAAAATAATCGAGCCATAGTGAAATCAAAGAATGATTTTGATTATTGATAAATTTAAATATTCGATTATAATTCAATTTTGACAAAAAATCGAACTACAATGGTGTAATACTAATTTTGACATTAGCATATGAAACACATGTACATTAGAACTTCATATGTCTACATAACTCTACAAACATAATCACATATCTAATAATTAGCGTAATCTATAACTAAATTTTGATAATTGATGCGAGTGGCATACGAAACCCAGTTAGGATTCAAATAACATATTTTTTAAAAAATGTATTCTAAAATGAGATAATTTACAGGTGGTCTTCTGAAATTCTCCTAAAGAATATGGATGTATTGTGTAACTACGGTATACCTTTTATACAGGAATATTGTTGATTTGGTGTAGGGATAATTTAGATATTTGTAATATGCTTTTTAAGTCAAATATAATCGTACATAAGAAAGTATAAATATATAAAAAGTCTATTGTTAATATGCCCTAAAAGTTAATTTAGGATGACTAATGTCTAAATTGCCTCTGCAGTATAATTAATTGTCTTAATATGTGCTAGTTATAAGAATTCAATAATGAATTTATCACCGTGAAAGAGTAAATGTTCTTAAGCATTTGGATACAAAATTAGATTAAATTTTCAACTGTTGTATATTAATATTAATTTAATATTAATATTAATACAAAATCAAAATAAAATATATATTGTTATTTTTAATTATGCATTTATATAAATTTTTTAATTATGTCGATGTAGAGATGTTAATCATAAAAAATACAGCGAATTACTGAGCAATCTGCAAAATCTTCAATCCGAACTCAAATAGAACATCATAAAGTGAAAATGTATAACATAAACCTTCACCCATTATTTTCTGTGAGCTTTGTACTAGTCTTTCTCGTAAATAATTATATAGTACACATATTTCAACTTTGACTTTGACAAACATAATTACATGGTTAGTTGAGATAAAAAAAAAAGAAAAGAAAAGGGATATAATTTCATATATACAACTTCAAAGCTCACAAATATTTAGGTTAAAAGTATAGATTGACAACTTATTATCATTTTTGTTTCAATATAGGTAACAAATCGATTTTATTATCAAAGTAAGTCATGTATCGATAAAATGTGTTACAATTAGTAATATAGTTTACATGATTTTTTTCAAAGGACGTGATATACTTATGAATTATATTACCTATATCGACACATTTTTATAAGTACATTATCTATCTTGGTAATAAAATCGGTTCGTTATCTACGTTAAAACAAAAATTAAAATAAAAGTAAAATTTCAGTTTAAATAGATGATCCTAAATATTATCTATGCTTAATGTACAAATCTTGCGTGCATCGCCGTTGTATAATTTTTTATACATATTAAGACATGCATGATACTTTTAGGTCTGAAAAAAAGAAAAGAAAAAACTCGAGTCTCATAATTTGAACATCTCTGACACATATGTGGCGGAAAAGATACTCGGCGAGATAATACTGCCATCCCTGACAAACGAAACCAAATATATAACCGACTAGATTCTATAAATCGATATCCATTTAAAGTTTTTGACCCGCATATACATACTACTACTTTTTTGTTTACGCGTGCTACTTCTACTTTATTATTCTCCACAACACAAATGGTGCTCGCTCTCCGTTGCTTCTCTTGCCTTCCTCGCCGGCGGCCAATAACCACTCATATCTCCGATCACACCCATCTCTCCGGTCAGCTAACTACCTTCCCATTATGATTTATTATATTTATATATATTACTTTGGGTGTAAAAAATAGCATAACTATATACCAGACATATCTTATCATTAATTAAGCAACTAATTACTATAATTCTTCAAGTCACCCAAACAGCCTCTAATACAAGGTTGTTTAACTTCAACTAGATCCCCATATATACTTGTTTATGACCACTTTATAATATTATAACAAGAGCTATTTTTCGCATATTTGGAATAGTAAAACTAGTAGCTTCTCTTCCAGTTAATGCTCGAGATTTTGTATCACTAACAGCTAACTGCAATCCAGCTTTCGAAACAAATGGAGGCCTTGCATTAAAACAAGATTCTCATGGAACATTGGTAATCAGTGAAATTGGCCTTGCATTAATTGTTAGCTATTTCGTGCACCCACTTTACGTTGCGCTCCTGTTGGTGCTAGCAGAATAGCACAAAATCAAGTTATCGTTGATCGAAGAAAACAAGACTTTATATTGGTTTGAAAAACGGGAAGAATCTCTTAAGGAATCAAGATATGGAGAAGGCGTTTGTTGAGTTTGAAACTGCACTTGAGCTTGCTCAAAGGTTCAAGGATCCCACAGAGGAAAAGAAAACTGCAAGAGGATTAGGTATTGTCAGATTTAATTGTTAAATCAACATTCTTTTAATCACTTTGAAGTATATGTCCTATATCTTCTGTTGTTTGTTTCAGGAGCATCGTTGCAGAGGCAGGGCAAATATAAAGAAGCTGTTATGTACCATTCTGTGGTTCTATCAACTCTGAAAGAATAGGTGAGGATCCAGGGAACACAGAACATTTGGAGCAATAGCTGATTGTTATACAGAGCTTAGTGATCCAGAGAAAGCAGCTACCTTCTATGATCAGTACATCTCTAGATTACATCATGTTATGTTACCTATGAAACAACTCTGCATCATAGAACAGAGTACATATGTATAGGTGTCCCAGGTATTCATATAGTTACAACCAACACTACCCAAATTTCAAAACACCATTTAAAACCACTCAAGTATCAATGTCACTTACTCTGTCAATTCCGGCCACAAGTTTGCCCAAAAGATGTAAAATGGCCAAAAGTCTCCGCTTGCCAAAAGTTCTACAAACAATTACATTATACATACAACATTTTGACACATCATAAAAAATGCTTGTCTAGGAAATTTTGACAAACATCTTCTCAAAACTGGCATAAACAAAACCAATTGGTACTTGGGTGCCCTGTAATTTTGTCCCTAAAATATACCATCTGCCACTCATTTCTACAAAACAATAATAAGCACAACCATCGCTAGTAGAACAAGTAGCATTAAGCAATACATTGGATGTTTCAACATCATAGCAAGATATATAAATAAGACAACAATCGGATTACTAAAAAAGAAAGTAAAACAAGAGAAACAGTGCAAAGCCTCCAAAAACTCAAAAGAACTCGAAATGATATCTGCAAAGGCACATCAAGAGATTAAAGCTCACTGATAATACATGAGTTGTTGGGCAGCAGCCATGTTCTGGAAACCACCATCATATATGGCTTGGCTGGCCCCTGCAGCACCCATTCCCATAGTCGCTTGTTTAAGAGGGTGCTGGGCTTGAGGGTGCATGAGAGCATGGACACCGGCCATCTTGCTCACTGCCAATTGGCGTTCATATGCCAACAAATCAGCAGCTGATAACATTGGTGCAGGTGCAGGTTCAGGTAAGGGATTTGAGCTTGTTCCTGGAGGAGTGGGCTTGCTACCCCACGAGCACTACATTTTATAAACAACAAGGAAAAACGAATGTTACGTCTATGCATGAGTTTTTCAACAAGAAACTAAAATTTATGAGGAAGATCTCATGATCTATTAGAGGTTAAATAATGAGACCTAAGTAGATGATGGTCACAAGAACTCTTTAGTGTAAGTATTAAAACATTGTGGCACTTTAATCACGTTAACAGCGGCAAATTTCAGTGTTGTATTAAAACCCGTGCTTTCATAATGTACATACAGCTCCATTTGGTGATAATAATAATTTTTTTTCCATATTTATCTTTTTACGTGGCCTATTCAATCGGATAGTCAATCCCATCAGTCCATGAATGTATTCAGAATTTCAGATGAATACTTCTCACGTCACTTATTTAGATGGATCACTTGTGGCAAAAGGATGATAACTGGCAACCCAGACCGGCCCACAATCGGTTGCCTATCCATAATGTGGGGGGCATACATGACTCACTCAACGGTTGTGGCTATGGGGTGCTTTTTGTGGCACAGATGCCCCCACCCATTACCAACTGAGCTACACGCCATTGGCATTTAGATGGATCACTGATCCACTATAATAGCAATTATAAGCTTAACGGCTTGTTATATTTCAGTTATTAATCAAAAGCACAACTAAAAAACACACCTTAATTTGTTTACCATACAGAACCGATTGGGTGTTACCCATTTGAATGGCTAGAGCCGCCTCCGCATGATTATTGTATCTCACAAAGCCAAATCCTTTATCACGCTGCAGTCTGACTTCCTCGATTACACCGGCACCAAGGGAATAGAAGTGACGATGAAGCTCAAGCTGGGTAACCTAAAATTAAACATGAAATAATTAATTATTAGTATCAGTCTTAAGCTAAATACATCTTTAGGAAGCACACATACTTCTTTTAATGACCAAGTAAATGGGTTTCCATGTAACCGACATCTTCCTCCTCCTACTACTAGTCATTCTTTTAACTTAATATCATATAAACTACTCTAATTTGAACATTATATGAATATGAATTAAGGAATAACAGATGACTACCAGAATAGTAAAGATATGTGAATTGGAAAAAGGAAATTGGTTATAAAACTTCTATAGAAACACAGATAAATAAATACGCAAATTCAAATTTAACATTTAATGACTAATGCTAATGACTGAAAGAGAAGAAAGCAAAGAAAACAGTTTATCATTTTGAACATTGTAACATAATCACCACGGCATTGGTAGAAAGATAGTAGGAAGAATATAAATTCTTACTTCTGGGGCAAGATTACCAACAAAAACAGTCGTATACTGTGGGTTATTCTCAGGAGCATCAGTATTAGCAAGCTCTTTACCATCCTCTGCAAAAGTAATCAGGAGCTGTTTACCAAATATCACCCATCTAAGATAATTCAATAAAGCTAGTCAAATCAAAATGGGGGTTTTGATATCTTGTTGCTGTTTTCCTAGTCTTGTTAAATTATGGAGAGACATTTGCCCCTGTAGCTAGATTGGAAGCTATCAGAATATTTCTGGCATTTGCTGCTTACAGAAATTTTCATACCTAAAGATCCATTAGTCAGCTCGACTACATTTTTGGAGTCTGAACCCTGCTTTTCATCACTAGTACCAGCACCTTTTGTGGCCCAGTTGCAGCGTATCTGCCTACTGCCAAGCCACTTCCCTAAAAGTGAGTTGTGGAAAGATGACAATGAACACAAAATGAAAAACCATTAATAAAGATTGTTACATTTTATAAATAGATAATTCAGATTACCGAAGAAACACAGTTTACCAGTCTTACCAGTTAAGTCATTTATTGCACTTTGAGCATCCTAAACAGAAATCAAGGTCAGGTCTTAGTATGAATAGAATTTTGCATGACTGAACTTCATGAGCCAAACATATCGACAACAAAATTAACTTTTGTGACAAGTTTTCAGCAGTGTCAGGGTGTATTCTATCAACATCTCTGTTTGCGAGTGTTGCAAAAGCGAGTACCACCAGTCTCTCCCAAAAAGAAATTGAAAATTCAGGAAATGAGTTAAATAGAAATTCTAACCTGTTGGTCCCGAAAAGAAACAAAGCCGAAACCTCGTGAACGGCCTGTTTTCTGATCCCACATAACCCTCGCATCCCTAGAATGGGGTAACACGAACGAAAAAAAGAATATCAATATGAGAGAGTATAGAGAGGGAAGTGTGTGTGCGTGTGTGTGTGTGAGAGAGAGAGAGAGTGAGAGAGGTGGGCACTCACGAACAACTACCAAAGGAGGAGAAGCATGCAAACAGCATAGCATCTGTAACCTCAGGGCTTAGATCACCAACGAATATGTTGTAGTGACCTAAAACAAATGTGACGTTATTAGACTTGACCATAAAATCAATGTTTAGCCTTCAAATACAACAATTTGAAGTAGCAAAAAGGATCACATAAACCAACCAGAGGTATCCTCCCTCTGCCCACTGGCATATGCCCAATTAACTTTAATAGGTTGCCCAAACCTGCGAATGGGATTAAAAACAGTTAAACTATGAAGCAAGATAGCAGGGAAGCACACCGTTCTAATACTTACAAATGCCTTCCATTTAGAGACAAAATAGCAAGTGCAGCTGATCTGCGATCGAAGTAGTGTATGAACCCATAAGATGACTGCGTAGGCAAAAAGCACAGAGGTCCTTATACGTTATAAAGAAAGATATAAATTATTCATCATATTTCGCATTCTCATTAAATATTATGTGTATACTTTCTTTAAAGCTGAAGGCCTGAAACATAGCCAAAGTCTGCAGTGAGAAAAAGCTACCTTATCTTTTCTTATGAGTTTGCATCCTTCAACAGGACCAGTACTTGCAAAAACCTCTTGAAGAAGTGGTTCAGTCACTTGTGTATGAATGTTACCCACATACCTGCATTTTCTCATAAAATAAAGAAACTGGAATTTTAAAAAGAAAAAAAAACAAAGAAAAACACTTTTAGCTAAACAATCTCCCAGTTATCAATACGGAAAAAAAAAAAACAAGACAGAAAATGGTTCACGTGTTCAAACTTCAGATTCCATGTAAATACTAATAATCTTTAACTAACTCTCAACAGACTGAATGAATAAATTCAACAGTTAATGTGAATATGGCATGTGGTAATGTATGAATGGCAAGGATATGGTGATGTGTTATATTCAAGGGGAGGTAATATAACCCTGTTTATACTAAACAGAATAAGAGAAGAAAATATGACAAGTATACGAGTTAAAATAACTGTGGGCTAAAGAGAGTATTTCAAGCTGTTATCCGTGCCACATGGAAAAAAGAGAAAACAAACTAGAAAATCATTTGTGAACCACTTACACACTGCGGCATGTATTTGGATCAAACCCAGGAGGCAGATTTCCACTTGCGATTGGCTCAATCTGCAAAACAGAAAAGGGAAAAGGGAAGGAATAAAAAAGAAGTAACAAGCTAAGGGTAAAAAATAGACCCACAAACTAAAAAGGCAAGTGTGTCCACAACTAATCTACAGACCACTACCATATACAAAACAATCATCAGTCCCTCATCAAAAAAGTCGGGATATAATTTCTCAAACTCCATAGATACGTCCACTTATAAGCCTAAGATTTGGCTGCAACCGTTTAGCATGGCTTTGATTGCAACAAACCAGAACTAAATACATACCAGATCTTGATTGTTTGGAAGTTGGGACCTATCAGAGTGCTAAAACATCTACCAACAGAGATTAACGCTAACTTACAAATAATAGTTTTTGTAGCCAAAACAGAAGTTAGAACATTTTTCCTTATTTAGACATCTACAGTTTGATTACCATTTCTTAAACAATGATATCGTCATGTACTTTCCACTTAGAGGTAACTATAGCAACATATTTCACCCTCCTCCCCAATTGAAAAGTGAGATTAATAACACCTGCCCAACTTACCATGGCCAAAGGACTGGAGAGTAATATTCACTCCCCAGACTGGTGTAAACTTCAGGTAGTCCCATCTCTAAACTTATTAACTTTCTTTCTCTATACACCTTCAACAATATGTGTACCATGGAATGGCATGAACAACGGCTTATTTTGGGAACCCCTGGTGAAACCAATTTATTTTATAATCCTTTAATTGAGAAATGGTAGGAATCAGCAGAATTCTCTACATCTCAAATGCAAAATCCTATGCCCATCAATGTATATCCAGTCCTTACATTACACAAAAACAGACTTTTTTCAATTATGAATTGGTTACTTAATCTTTAGTAATAATCAAAGATCCATGACATGGTCTAGCTATGGATTTCTATTCTCATGGGGGGACATATATTCTCGAATTAGAGATCTTTTTAGTCCGAACAGAAAATTTCAAGCAATGATTTTTATCAACCAAAATCCTAGGAGCATGTGAGTTACTCTGTAATAACAAGCCTTGGGCTATACGTTTAAATCCTCACAAAGTTTAGCACATGATTGGAGAAAATGTTCATTCTCAACAACCTTATCTAGAGAGACAAACAAGAAGAGTCAAAGCATAGAGCAAAGATTGAGAAAACAACCATGATGATGAAAAACATAAAAAGCAAATAATCAATTATGAAAATTTGGCACCTACATTTGTGATACCGTATCAATTTCGACATCAACAAGATCTTTGATTGTAGCATATGAAGCTCCCAAAAAGAAGGTGAATTACATAGTACAAACTTGTCTCACAGTACTACCTACCTCATCTCTATTTACATAAATGATTCTACAAAATTGGGTTTCTTACTGACAAACCAACATATGTATTTGTAATATTGTAGCTGAATAGATAATCCCGTACGCCATAGCTAGTGCATTTTAACGCCTTAATACAAATAAATAATTCATCTCATATTTCACCACACAGTTTAACAATAAGATCCAAAATGTTTCATTTCACAACAAAATCGCGTTGATAATCCCAATTCTAAAAAGCTATCAACAAAAATTGCGTGATCATCAATAAATTAAAAATAAATAGAAAAAATCAGAAACCTAAACTCAGAATTAGATACGTATATACAGCATGTGTATCTATAAACATAGATAATAGAGTCAGAAAATGAACCTGGGGAGGAGCTAAGAGGCCGGGATGATAAAGCGATTGTTGTTGAAGGAGAGCATGCTGCATCAATGCTTGTTGTTTCAACCTCTGATGTTGCATTGTTTTTATTTTTTGAAGAAATTTGATTTGATATACTCTCCTTCGTTGGCAATCGATTGAATTTGTGGTAAGTTAGGGTTTCAAAAGAGTGAGTGGGAGAGAAAGAAAAATGGAAGGACCTGGAATAAATATATCTGAAATGGAACAAAACAAAGGAAGTACAAAAAGTCAACACTACCAAAACAAACGTGATATCATGGTTTTTTTTTTCCTTTCCAAACGAATCGATTTTCAAAACAATGAAACATAATTAGTACCAACAAAAGTTATAGAGTTATATGTACAAAAACAAAAGATGCTTTGTTTTGCAATCAAATGTTTTATCGAATTCATTTTATTAGAATACATTTTCTATATTTGATCAATGAAATGTTGTGGGGCTAAGCAAGTGTGTTTGTCCTTTCCACATTTTGTACTGCTTAATAGTATGTTTAAATGTTTATAAGTCTAGTACTATTATGATAATTACAAAATCTGCATAAATAATGTTAAGAAAAATAAATATTACGAATTTTGTGAACATGGATCCTTCGTCATCATTGGTCCACACCAAATTCAAAAATGTGATGTAAATTAATATATCAGCCAGACCTGATACAACTCTAACCATTCGTAATATTAATCAATTATATATATAGTACAATGTCTTACAAGAATCTCAATTGAACCTAAGTTCATAGACTATTAGGTTGTAATAACTATGTACTAAATAAAATAATAATAAACTCTAACTAATATACATCGTCTAATATTTATCTACAATTCAAATGACGAAATCGTGAAAATTAGTAACTAAGTGTAAAAAATATTAAATCTAAAGCTTATATGTTGATTAAGACATCCCTAATCAAATGGTTTTTTTTTAAGTTAATAGTGAGGTAAGTAAAATACAAAGAAATTAATTTTTTGGTTTTTGAAGAAAAGTAGAAGTAGTAAGAGAGATGAGATAAGATTTAAAAATTTGATGAGATTCATAAAATAAAATATATCATAAAGAAATTCTTTTTTTTTTTTTTTCTAACTTAACACAAAATATATAAGATTCTTCATTGACAGGAAAACACAAGATGAATACTAATACTAAAACTACTAGTAATAAAAACTAGAGATTGAATGCAGCGTAACGGTTAGAGGTTTCTGTAAATGGATCGATTTTGGAAAAATATTAGTTGAAGAAGAAGCCAATTTGCAATTTGCATACATTAATTTGGTCCACACTATCAACGAATGCCGATGTTGAATGTTGATTTGGATATTTTTGTTCACAAAATAATCCAATTTAGAGTTTCCCAGAAACTGCATCACGTGGCTTTCATTTTCAATCATCATATACATATCCATATAGCCTACACTAAATACTCATTTTTTAAATCCACAGCCATCGGGGTCGGATTATGCAATTGGTACGCCGCTCTTAATCTAGCTCTATTCTTCCTCTTTGCCAAGAACTTTTGGAGCGATGCTCGTCTAGCAATTGGCAGATCTAACCCATTAGTTCGTGATTTTGAATATGAATTACGATTTGAATTTGAGTTTGACGTTAATTCAGTTGTACCGGTATAACTTCCGGCTGCTAACATCACATCTTTCACTCTATCTTCAGAAATGTTATTAAGCACAATCACTTGTCCCTTGTAAAATATCGTCATTTGTGCAGTTTTTGATTCCGATTTCGCAACCGAATTAACGGAACGAATTTGACCTAAATTGTCCATATTGCTTAACAAATCAATAGTCATCCTCCCTGCCGGAGACGTAACTGTAGTAAAAATATAAACAACAAATTTACTATCAGTCTTCAGTAATATTACAATTTCGATATCGAAAAAAATCTATTTTATACAAAAAAAAAATTTATATATATAATTAAAAAAAGTGGATTAACATAATTATTACCTGTATCGATTCCGAGATGAATGTCTCTAAGACATCCTTTCTGTTTGAGAAACAAACTTAACTGGTTACAAGTTTGTGCGACGCTCGATTTCTTCATCGGTGAGTTGCCGGAGACGGACATGTTTAAAATTGTTAAGTTCAAGTGAAGTTGTAACGAAATGGTTGTGGGATCGGAGGGTTTGGTTTTTATATGAAAAATTGCGGGACAGATCGATCTATTTTTAGGGGGGGATTGAATTGAATTGTTTTTTGATCACATGTTAATTGTGTTTTTGAGTATTGCAAGAGTGGGACCCTAATGTGTGGCACCACTTGCTGTCTGACCTTTTGCTCCATGTTTTATATTAATTAAAATTAAACAAATTGATATTGAAAGTTTCAGAGGAATATGTGTATTGTTTTTTATTTGTATTAAACATTTTTAATACTTTACTATATCTAATTAATTATATAATATCAAGTTTATTTATGTGTGTTAAGTTGGAATAGTGAAGTCATTATTGAATGGAAATAAGCTCCATTGTTGGAAAACAAGTTTTATGTATATTAATATAATATATAATATATTTGTGGGACTATTATGTAAATAGTTTTAAGGAACTATGGTTAATATTATGGTAAATTATTTATATATATCATGATTTTATTAATAATCTGTTCTGTATACATCAGTCGTTCTCGTGGTTGTTATTTTTTCATCACTCCGTCACATAAAATGAAATGCCAAAAACTTTATTTTTCTTAGTCATCTTTTTTGATGAAAACATCATAAACGAAAGTTCTAAATGAGATTCAAAATCCAAAATCAGAGCCCCATGGATATTATTTGGTGTACGTTATCACCACCAAAACATCTCTCAACTTGAACGTACCCCTCTCTGCAACTTCGATAATTGGTCAAACATATTTCTACACTTGAGTACGGATTGTGACGGAACCAACTTATTACACTTCAGTTTACATGGATAAACTTAAGGACCCAAGTTGTATGATGTACCATCTAAGGAGATGACTTTGTAAAAAAAGCAAAACTAACCATGAGAGAAGTAGATGGAGAGAGCATAAAGGCTCTCCATAATATGATGTATGTTGTAAGTTGTGGTAATCAGCTAGGGTTCCCCCTTTATAAAGTGAATGGACCAACCCAACATGGAACCCTAAATATGAGGTACACCATTAGTAACCCTCTTTAGAGCACTTCAGTGAGATCTTTTACGACAGTGGAATGGGGATAATGTGGTGAGTTTGTTGTCTCTATTGAAGTGTTTTCAATTGCCTTTGGGCTTAAAGGTTTTTTCATAAGAGTAAAATTATGGGTTTGGAGTTGAGGATGATGAAGTTAAAGCGTGAGCGAATTTAATTAGGTGTATGTGGATATGTTACCATTTAAATACCTTGGTCTCCTGGATGATGAAGATAAACTTTTACGAGTTTATAAGGTTTAGAACAACATCTAATATCAATAACAACTATATATTTGTGATAAGTCGGCAACTGATTTTGATGTACGAGCTCCGCTGCATTGTGAACGAATGTAATAATAATAGGGTATATTACATTTTTCGTCTTTGTGGTGTTCCCGATTTAGACTAGTCGTCCTTTAGAAATTTTATTACAGTGAGCATTTTTGAGGGGTTCTTTTTCGACTTTGTTGTTTAACTAAAATACTTTTAAAATATTATTTTTTGAAACTAAAATAGAGGTATATTGGTCAGTTAAAGTGCATAAATGATTAAGTAGCGGGGGAAATGAAACCATAAGGATGCTTATCATAATTAAAATTTTATTCACGAAAATCCAAAATGCCAAAAGGACGATAAATTTAATTTACCCTAGTAACTGTTAGAAATTACACTCGTAATAAACATAAACGCTACGTATTACTCGTGATGATTTGGGCCTACATAAAGTCCAAATGGGCCTGTTGGGCTTATTCATTATGTTTTCTATATGATCTATTGACTTATAACCGAAATATTGAACGGATTTTGCATTGTACATTTCGATCTTTACTCCTTTCATCACCTAACCCATTTCCTCCCAAACCTGAAGAGTATTTCGGGTTTATCTCAAACCCAGTTCCATGTCAAAAAATTTGGGTTTATTCCTGTCCCGTTTAGCTCGATTTCCAAGTTTTTCCATTGGCTTCAGATCTTTTTGTTGTCCCAATTTAGCACATGTATGCTTTAGTGAAGGTGCTACTCTCTACTCCAAACTTTTGTACTACAAAATTAACTAGAAGTTGCAATCTTGATTTTATTAACATACCTGGAACATTTTTACATTGTGTTAGGAAATTAGAATCCCTATGTAATTGATGGCGGGGGTTACATAACACAACCACATATCAAATTTAAGGATTAATGCGTGAAAATGTACTTAATTTTAACTCAAATTTTATTGTGTGTATTCAATTTAATTTTGGTATATTGAATGTATTCAATTTCTTAATATCTATATTGTATGTATCATGTAATATTTTCGATGATGTGACAACATGTACTAGTGTCATGTAACATTTTATACAGATCCATATCATTATATATAATATAAAATTTGAACTAAAATTAAATGTAATTTCATGCACTAATTGTCTAATCCCTCTATACCAACTATACAGCTACAAGCTTTATTGTATATACACAGGTGTCAAAATAAATATATCTTGTTTTCCAACATCGTGCACTCACTTAAACGCTCTCTTTAATATTAAAAATTTGCGAAACAAAATCAACTCATCTGGTTGCACTTGCTTTTCATACGATATTAATTCTACAATATCCTATCCTAGCATAACACAACACAAATAGCTTGCGAACAACCATTAACGTCATAAGGTTATGTTGCACTTATATTTGTTTGGTCTCAATATAAAATATGTATTTCAATTTCATCATACTTTTAACTTTTAATTGAGTTTATGGCTACACATCCTAGAGTTGTGCTTCCCTTTGTTGTAATCTTACAACCTAATTTGAAGAGTTACCATGAAAGCTTTTTTCATTCTATAGCTTAATATCCTACTCCTAAACTTTATGCTATAGTTTACCTCTAAACCGTGACCTCAACTATTGTATCCCTAAAAGGTGTAGTTGGATTTGATTTTCATCTTTTATTAATCATGAGTTACACGATGTATTAATCGTGAGATCGGTCATTTAGTGACAATAGTCAATTACCTTTTTAACATAAAGTACAAAAAAAATGAATTATTAGATATAAACACTTTCTTAAAAGCAATAGTGTCCATCTAATATGCTACATCTAGATAAAAAGAAACCATAATGACATATCCTAATCCAACCCAGATGTACATTGCAATTCCAAATAATCCAACCCAGATGTACATTGCAATTCCAAATCCAGGTAGATTAATCATCAAAACTCTCTTTTTTAAAATCACTAAGAGTAATACTATAAGGACATTTTACGTATGATAAAATTTAGACCTAATCTTTTTATTGGTTGAATTTTTTCTCTTTTAAGTTTATCCGATCAATTTTTTTCATCTACTAATCACATATTTAAATATAAATTAGTCATACAAGTTTAGGTCTACGTATTATTTTTCAATCATTAAATACTCATCTGCTATAGTATTTAGAGAAAAGTTACATTTAATTACTCTTTTACCAATTACTTTTTTCGTCCCACTTAAAATATCGATGTTATATTTTAGATTGTTTCATTATAGTAATTTATTTTGATGTTTAACTAATGAAGAAGATTTAGTAAATGGAGATGATATTTAATTAATATTAATAAAATAATATATTTAGTGAATGGTTTATGAAACTGTGAAATTGACCTTTGACCTTTGACCGGGACGAGAGAGTATACGAAAATAATTCCATGAACAACATAGCTGTGACCCTAATTATAAGGTAAAGTAAATGACTAAATGTTAACACGTATCAAGACTTTGTTGATTGGAAAAAAGGTTATCAACAACAAGTCTATTCAGCTTCTGTCTTCTTCAACAAACACACCACACCAGACGACTGTACAGTTCAATAACCTAACCATTTACATACACAACACGACCTATACATACAAATATTATAGATTCTTCTTCTTCATGCAAAGATCCATCATTTCCAACAAACTTTCAATCATTTAATTTCATGGAATCGCCGGAGACTGAACGGATACCTATCGAAAAAGCTCAACAGATCATCCTCCGGTGGGACTCCACCGTCTCTGAAGAAGCCAGAGCTCGTATGATCTTCGAAAGCGATCGTCATGAAGTCGATCATTACTTACAAGCCGTTGATGAAATTCAACGATCAAC
Source organism: Logfia minima (assembly GCA_963921325.1). Classification (NCBI taxonomy): domain Eukaryota; kingdom Viridiplantae; phylum Streptophyta; class Magnoliopsida; order Asterales; family Asteraceae; genus Logfia; species Logfia minima. The sequence goes on from OY992773.1 coordinate 259,651, forward strand.
GACCTTATCATCATCATCCGATGACCAGTCAAAGAAAGTCAACACCACTATCCAGATTGCTATGGCTCGTTTAGAAGACGAGTTCCGTAACATCCTAATCAATCACTCTACTCCAATCGAAAACGAGTTACTCACTGAGTCAACTCACTCTACTTCCAGAACCACCAGCTCGTTGTCCGAATTTCCAGATTCCGATAACGATTTCAGTTCTCGAGGTGGAGGAGATGACGATTTGGTTAATCAAATCGGCAATTTATCGTTTTCCGAACGAGGAGAAACCAGTAGTATTCATCAAATCTCGAGTTACAGATCCATGAGTAGTATTCGCGAGATCGATCTGATACCGATTGATCGTATTTGTGATCTCCGGTCAATCTCGGAACGTATGATTGCCGCCGGATACTTTCGCGAGTGCGTTCAGGTGTACGGCGGTGTACGTAAGTCCGCCGTGGACGCGAGCTTTAAGAAACTCGGTGTTGAGAAATTAAGCATCGGTGATATCCAACGGCTCGAATGGGAAGCGTTGAACGCGAAGATAGGAAAGTGGATTCGTGCGGCGAAGATTTGTGTTAGAGTTTTATTCGCTAGCGAAAAGAGGCTTTGCGAGCAGATATTTGAAGATTTAGGAACAACGGCGGTTGATGATGCGTGTTTTATGGAAACGGTTAAAGGACCGGCGATCCAGCTGTTTAATTTCGCTGAAGCGATTAGTATCAGCCGGAGATCACCGGAGAAACTGTTTAAAATATTGGATTTACACGACGCCGTTTTGGATTTGTTACCGGATATCGACGGTGTGTTTTATTTCAAATCAGCTGAATCTATTAGGGTTCAGGCGAGTGAGATACTATCTAGATTAGCTGAAGCTGCTAGAGGAATGTTGTCGGAATTCGAAAATGCTGTTCTTCGAGAACCGTCTAGGGTTCCAGTTCCTGGAGGAACAATTCATCCGTTAACAAGGTATGTGATGAATTACATTAGCTTGATTTCAGACTATAAACAAACTTTAAGTGAATTGATAGTATCGAAACCTGCAACTGGTTCTCGGTATTCAGAGGATTTAACTACTCCGGATATGGATTTTACTGATCATGAAGGGCAATCACCATTAGCTCTTCATTTGATTTGGATAATTGTGATCTTGCAATTTAATTTGGAAGGGAAATCTAAGCATTATAAGGATAATGCCTTGGCTCAGTTGTTTATTATGAATAATGTTCATTATATTGTTCAAAAGATCAAAGGATCACCAGAGTTGAGGGAGATGATCGGTGACGGTTATTTAAAAAAACTTACAGGGAAAATCACGCAGGCTGCAACGAGGTACCAACGAGCTACGTGGGTTGGTGTTTTGTATTGTTTGAGAGATGAAGGGATACACGTGACTGGAAGTTTCTCCTCTGGTATTTCAAAGAGTGTATTGAGAGAACGGTTTAAATTGTTTAATGCAATGTTTGAGGAAGTACACAGAATGCAGGCTTTATGGTTAATACCTGATACGCAGCTTCGTGAGGAGTTACAGATTTCTATATCAGAGAAGTTAATCCCAGCTTACCGATCATTTCTTGGGAGATTCCGGACTCATATAGAGAACGGGAGGCATCCTGAAAACTATATAAAGTACTCGGTTGAAGATCTTGAGACTGCAGTATTGGATTTCTTTGAAGGGTATGCAGTTAATCAGCATTCGAGAAGAAGGTCACAGTGAAATGAAAAATGGGGTATTGTAGGACACGATTCTTTGATTTTTTGGTGAGGGTGTTTCATTGATTGGTTCCAGGTTTATTGTCAGGCTCCGATCAAGTGAATGGGCTAAAGGATAGAGGGAAAGCCTCCTGATAAAAGCTCCTCTGTAAGCATCTTGTTTGTATGTTTTTCTTTCACTAGTTTTCAGGTTTCTGTTTCATTCGTTTGTATTGGAATTTGTTATGCATGATCTATTTATCTTATGTTACATGAGATTGGAGTCATATTACCTTCTTAATTGAACCTGTTCATAAGTTTATGCGATTGGTTCTAGGAGTGCCCCATGAGGATATGATATTAGGCGCTCACATAATAAAAGCGTACTCAGGAGCACCTGTAAAACCGTGTTAGTCTTTGTCTTGGTAATATGACACTTTCTTTGTTCATATGAAAGTTAAAATCCTGTTAATGTTCTCGATTTAGTGAGAATTACAGAAACCCATGATTATGCCTTCTCTTGTGCTACTCTCTTCTACATATTGAGGCTTTGGTTATGATTTTGAGCTCAATTTTCTTACCAGGATCAAAGCTAAAGATTGACAAAGTTGTAACTTAGTCCAATGCTTGTTCTTATGGTATGCAAATCTTAGGAGATGTTTTCGTCGGTCATTTATGCTATGAATTTCGTCATTTTGTATCTAATGTTGATTGCTTTTCCTATTATGCAAATGGGACATAATACACAAAGATGATTGGATGAACCACTTGCAGATCAATTTGTATTTTTATGTTGTTTTTCATCTTTCCTTTTCCATGTAGCTTTTCATTTTGTGTCACGTCAAAGTAGATGCTACCTACAATAATAGTATGTTGATTTCATAATATGCAAATGGGACATGATACATGATGTAGAATGAACCGCTTGCAGAAAATATATAAATCTTTTTCTATGTTGTTTCCCAGGGGCCCAATTCTTTTCACATAAATGTTGATCATAAATTCATAATAGAGAAAAAGGTGAAGAATGAGGGTGGCTGGTCCAAATTGGATGCTATTATACATGTTTGACCATTTAGTCTTGGTTTGACATGTACCTTGCAAGCAAAAGCATAATCCATGACTTTTGCATCTTACTTGTATTAGCTTCCTTGTTATCATTTAGATCATTATGATGCATGTGAATGTGTCTCATGGTGGGCGAAAGTTTGACTATAAATCCATTTTGACTGCGTTCATAGATGGAGGCCATACAAATATTCTTTTCTTTCAAAACTGGCTTTCTATATTAGTTATAGTTATCCTTGAATCGTTAATTTTTCATGTATTTATTTATTATTAGCTCTTTGTTTGAAGACCCTACAGTTTTTATGATAATAAAATCTATTTAATTTGGATGGAAGTATCTAAGTTATTGTAGATTATTCGTTTTGTGTTTTATTGCACCCTGACGGCATGACATGTCCTGCTTTGGTTTGCTTCCTTTGAACGGCCTTTACGTGGTGCGAAAATTCCTAAACACTAACCTGCTTTTGTCTACAAATTCCTATTCACTTCTTGAATGAAACTAGAATCTATTTTTATAACCCTTTTCAAATTGATCATTCATCCCCACCGCACCTTGGTAGCCACTAATATCAGGTCAACTCAATTAGAATAGATGGTTAGGTTTTCTTGACCTTGGGCATAAACCATATGATTTTATGGTGAATATTTCAAACACATAATAACAAACGAACCCCCGTTTTGTAAAATAAAAAAAAACCCAAACTAAATATAATAACCATCTGTTTCTACACTTTTGTTCTTTGTAAGAATATCATACTGATTGTTATTATTTTCAAAAAGAAAATGAAAAATCAGTTAAATTTTATATCTTCTAACTTTTATGAATTTTTTTTTACTTTATACATAAAAGATGAGAATAGTAAATGAACATTTTTATTTTTATTATCTTTAGAAGATTATGTTTATTACTAATGCAAATGTAAATCTGTAAGCACTGATGGATGCTGGCTTTTTTCTGGTTTTAGCGTACAACACCTTAACATAAAAAGACACCAACCTCAATTTAGCACGCCAAACCATGATCAATGCTCTCAGGAGAAGTTCTCCAATGAAGCAGTTGCCTTCTAAATTGAACTCAACATTCACAATCATTTAGAAAAAAAAACAGAGCAGTAAAGCTCTTGTAACATATATAGCTAACAGTCTAAATTCTATAAAATTTTACAAAAGAAATTTAGAGTTGATAAGCGTACAAAAGAGCAAAAGATACAAGAAATGCTCACCTAGACCATTCCCTCTATCGATTCTCTTAATAATTACTCTGTTTTATCTTCTTCCAAATCATCATCATCACTGTGAATCGATCGTAATTCAGTTACATCTTTTGAAGAAACAGGGGATGGCTTTATAAGCGTCAAGGTATCCTCCTTGTCAAACTCTTCACTTCCATCATCAGAGTAAGCATATCTGTCCAACAAATCTAGATTCAATCGTATGGTCCAATTCAAATCCCAGAGGATCATTATCTAGTATTTACAGGCGTTTTAAAGTTAAACTCCTAAAAGGTGTTCGAGCGACCATAACTATATGACAAAAACATGGTAACGATTTCAATGCTATCCATGGCAGATGAATGCTCAATAGATATCTGGTTCTAATGTAGTGATGCTAAATAGCACCAAGATGGATGAGTGAGGTAACGGGCCAAAATAGATTCAAGTTGACTCCCAAACATTTTTTTGCCCGTTTTTTATTGCGTTTATTATGACTACAAAGACAATCTTATTACTAAAATGAATCTAAATACTCATGTTAAATCGAGTTACAAGGTTGTACGTTAGAAATAGATTGTGGGTGACTTTTAACACATTTGACCTAAAATACAAAAGCCTAATTGACATATTCATAAGTAAATCGGTCCAAATTTCCATCTCTATATAGCACTAGCAAAATCTTAAAGAGGGAAAACTGTAGGGAGTAGAGTCATGTCTTTTACCGCATTGAATTCTGAGATGGTGCCCAAAGAGCACAGATGACACATAGAAGTGAGAACGACAGAATGTGCCAGAAGGCAGGGATGATCCAAGCATTTTGCCATTGCTCATTATATATATCAGTTGACTTGAAATAAAGCTGCAAAAAGAAAAATGCAAAATTGACAAAAAGGTCATTTCACCTTTTTGAGCCCTACAATACCTAAAATATAATCCAGAAGTACATTATTATACTTTTTCTGTATGTAAAATATGAAATCTTACCTCGTAGCATATCCAGCCCACCGACACAATTACAGTTACAGCCAATGCATTTGTGAATTTCCTGTATATATCTAGTTTGGCCATCATTCGTTTAGCCTGTCATATCATATTAGCCATTCATGTTAGGATAGCAGTGCCAAGAATTAGTAGATTTTATTACACAAAGTGGGAACGATTGAAGGCACTTAATCTCTCTCCTGCACCTCACATTTACGGCTATGCCAGAATTATATAGTGTAGTTGCAAAAGGACAGTCCTATGTATATCTTAACCGATGCTTGGTTCAGGACTAGAGAACCAAGGTTTTCGACAACAAGTCTCATAGAGAATCCATTATTAAGATGCAAAATAATCAGATACACACATAAAAAAGTGTATCTCTAAATCTTTGTGAATCCTAGATAGAGTTGGACGTTAAAAAACAATTACAGAAGTATAATGACTTAATGAAGATAAATTACCTGGAGCTTATTCAGAGTTGAAGAAAGAGAAGTGAATATCCATAGAACAAAGAATGCATCCAAGACGGCCACAGGGAGTGATAAGAATAGCATTGCCTTTCCTGAAAGATCACTGACAGCACCAACGTGCTCTACCAGTTCAAGTACTTCAGAAGCAAGAAAAAATGTTCCCCCAAGCATGATAACTTTTGAAGTAAGACCACCCAAGGTTGGTCTTACAACACCATATCCCATAGAAACGGTAAGGATGATCAAGCGTGAAACGGTGCGTTTAACAGTGCCAAAGGTAACTGCCCATACGGTAATCCCTGTTGGTCGCACCCCACTCTCATTAAACTCTGCATAATCAAAATACCATAATGCCATCTCGAACATCCCCAATGTTATAACTAGTGTTAAACAATTCTGCAAGTGAAGAACCTCTTTCCAGAATCGGGCATACTGGGAGAACCAAAAGATCCCCAGGATTAGAAATGCAAGAGACATGAACCCATAAAAGTTCAATAGCGGTGCCATTCTACCCGGAAGGTAACCACTGGGATTTTTCCATATAGTTTTACCTTCTACAACAACATCAAGGAGTCTTGATTCACAATGCATGAAATACAGATTATACATCCCAGTTTTTGTGATCTGCACAGACCTTGGTTCCATTGTGGAAGTTTCCTCATTGACATCAAACGAGACACCAAACACATCAGGCCACCCAGGATTTGTCGTGGATAGGCGGTGAATAATTTCCCCTTCCTTACAGGCACCCAATTTTGCTAAATCTGCAGTACAGCAGATAGCTCTTTGGCCTCCATAGGCTGAGCCACCAATGGTCTCTCGGTCATCCACCTCAAAAAGAATGGCGTAAATCAACCCTGTGCTAAAATTTGAAACCTCTTGAGGCCTTCGAAATACGATCTTCTCAAAACTACATCACAAGCAAAAACATGGTCACATCAGTATATTTGTATCACATCCACACCTATAATCCATCCAACGATAAAAAAAAAAAGACCCTCAGTAAAACTAAAACAAACTACCATCAAATTGACTAGCAGCGATTCAAAGGTTTGCCCAATCCCCGCTACTCAGTAAATTTAAACAAATAATGCAGAATGGTCAACAACCATTCATCTTTTAAAATCCCCCCACTCATCTACTCTTTCAGTTCCATCTAAAATAGACCATGCTTCTAGAGAGGCAACTTAAGTCAAAACTTTCATGTCATATACTTCGCTTCCACAAAGGTCAACCATAGAAATCACAATAACTTTTCACAACAACAAAGAGGTCAGATGATTACGTAAACAAGTGACATTCTTCAGTAACACACACAGAGTCCAAGTAGAGTATAAACTGCTAATCACTAACCTATGGATCTAAATTTCATGACATAAAACTTCAGCTAGGTTTTCTTTTAGATTACAACTTAATCGCAGTTTCGTTATATCAACCAACTTACAAACACTATTGAACATCAAATAAGCTTCTAAAATATCATACACATCATATTTTCACCGCGTCAATTGTCAATTTCATATCAATAATAACTACTAGTAGTAAAACCTGTATATAACGAATTAGATCATAATAGAATACGTATTATGAGAATAATTATACCGAATATATGCATCGCCATTGGAAGATGCTGAAGAATCATTAAGATTAGGATGAGAGTAATAGATACCCTCACTTCCGCCATGTATTACAAACGCATTTCCTTTTCTCGCGAATTTATCTCCGGCGTAATTGTGTACAGATGCATGAATGTATATAACCCTAAGTAACAGTAGCAATGATAACGCCGTTAATGAGTCCAGTAACGGCATTGCTTCTTGTTTACGGAATTGAGATCTAATCTAATTAGGAGTAAAACACCCAGATCTGTGTGTTTATATGGGTGAATAGTGTGTGTTAGTGGGGGAGAGATCTCGAGCTAAAAGAAGTCTTTGATGAATCATTCATCTTCGGTGACCAGTATCAGTGACTAACTATGGTTAAGTTGAAGTTGACTCATGCACTGTCACTAACTATAGTTAGGTGTTACGGATCTACGTAATCATGCACCGACTTGGATGCAAAGCGTGTGCACCACCGAACGCTAATTTTCATTTTCTCTAAAAAGTTATTTTAATGAGATACAGTTCGTCAACAGTGAAGCAGCATTAAATTGAAGTAATTAATTTATTTGATTGTCAAATTGATTAGATTAAGATGGTGGTTACCCTTTAAAATGATGGTTATTTTCTTATTATTTTGTATATATATATATATATATATATTATATAGATTTTGATAACATTGTTCTTAAGATATTGGTTAAGATTACTAAATATAATTTTAAATATTAAAAAATTTACATTATTTCTAAATTAATCACTCATTTATGAATAATGTATGAAAAGTGAATTTGTGATTGCTTATAAACATTGAATGCTAGATGTTCAAAATCATATTATATATATATTATTGTTATTATTATAAAGGTAAAAAATGTTTAAATGTGAGTTTAATTTTTAGTGTGATGAGTACATATAAAAGTTGATTGAAGTGTAGTTTTAATATGGAAATGATGTGACGATGTGTGTCGATCCTTTTTCGGAGTGGTCAAGTGACCACTCCCTTTAATCTAATCGGGGTAAAAGTCTTTAAGGCTGAGCGAGGTAGTTAAGTGTCTAGTACTTTTAATAAGAGGTTCAAAAATATGTGTGTATGCCCATGTATTATGTATATTATTTGTAATACTTTGATCGATAGTTAATGAAAATTTTTTTACATGATTATATTTAAGATTGTTGAGCCGTAAAACACTTTCGTTAATTTTTATACTACACTCTATAACTATAATTTAGCTTAATATTATAGTCTTATTTTAGTGATTAACGTTTTTTTTCCCTAAGCGTAACTCAGAAACTGCCATGTCGTTAACTAGTTACGGAGTGTTACATTTGTAATCATATGTACATCGGTGTAACAGTCGTGAGAAATCGATGATAAAGCATAGTCACTGAATCTGAATGCCCGTAATAATTTTAATGACGGTCCTAATAATTATTGTTAACAAAACTCTTACTTTAATGTGCAGTTTATGCTTTTACCCTGTTATTATATGTGCAGTTTCTTATATTGCATGAACAGAAGAAATCACTAAATGTAATGTGACGAATAAATATATCTTAATCAAAAGTAACTAATTAGTATATCACACTGATTTACTTTCATATCTAGTTCACTTTTACATTTTTATGACATTTCATTAACTTTGTGGAGAAAATGATACCAACCAAAAAGACATGCAAGTTACAAACATAATTTATAAAAAATGTAAAATACCAACCAAAGAAATGTCCAAATTAATCCCAATACCTTAAAAAAAAAAACAAAAAAAAAACAACACTATTCCAAATCCCAAATATCTGCAGTACATCTTAAGTTCTCCTGTCAAACTCCATCAGTTTCAGAGCAAATAGTTAAAAAAAAAAAAAACAAGGCCAGTGCACCGACCATAATCGAACCACAACTGGACAGAACCATCAAAGTTATCTTTTCACCCTTGTAAATGTAGAGATTACAGAAAAGCTATGCAATTAAAAGTAAAAAAGGGACGGGTAAAACAAATAATAGCAAGCATACACCATCCGCGTCAATATTTGCAGAAGACATAACATGATGTCGTTGCATAATGGACACAAAATGTATTCAATCACAATAGATACATCTTAGTCCATATCAAGAAACTCCATCCTCTTTCTCATAGAACCCTTCAAATCCATAGCGTCACTTTCTACTTTCTGAGTCTGCACAATATACGTAGTTATAAGCTTTAATCACTGAAAACAAGCATAAAGAACGACATTTATTTTTAAAGAAAAACACTTCTCAGTTTTAATGATTATTAGACAACAGGTAAACACATGGTTTTTGTAGTTAGGTAACTCTATATATAGGGATTAGAAATGGTAGATAATTACGCTTAATTAACATAGAGAATTGAACGAGTGAGCATCATTAGGAGAGTTAATTTACCTCTAGATGTTAGATAAAAGAAAGTTGGCTTAATGGCTTGTCTCTCGCATATAGGTCATATTGTCATTACCATCTTTATTCTAGTTATTTTATTCATTGTTCAACTTCTTCATATTTTCTAGCCCAGTTCTATCAACTATTATTAAAGCCAATTATATGGGACCCAGCCATTTGTAAAGAAACTAGGCAGGACACTTATTAAAATAGTCACAACAATGTATATTCAAAAGATATCTCAACTCTTCTACATTACTTTCAATAGGTAAACCAACTCTCCTAATGATGCTCACTCATTGAATTCTCTTTCATACTGATGATAAGCATAATAATCTAATTACAAAAATAATATAATTACTCAATCGTCTAAGAAACAATAAAAAATGGCCACGGCCTAAACATGCTTAAGATATACATATAATGTAAAAAGTAAACCACTAGTTTTTACTTTAAGAAATTAAGTGGCGGTAACACTTACCCTTTTTATCTCAGCTTCGGAAACACGAGTCATATGAGGGGGAAGTTCCTCCCGCTCTAGATCCTAAGCAATTCACATGAATATATCAAAACAGACTGAAAACCAAAACTTAATCAACCTAACATATTTTTAAAATAGAACCTATTAACAGAACTTTATCAATATAACATTTTTGTTTTTGAATAGACGACATAAATAAGACACCATACCAGCTCGCCAATCAAAACAACATTCTCGCCACGAATAACATAGAGACCTAGCGAGATATCACAATATAGATTGCCAACAATTACTCGTTCACAAGCCCCTTCAAGAACAGCGTTGGCTACATGTGACCACACATCCATTTCTTAATAAGATGATTACATATGTTATGTTTATCGATGAACAAGATCAACCAATAGTAGAAAAAGATTCTCATACCAAACTGATCAAAAGAGCGAAGCATCCCCAACAACTTCCTACCATCTCTTAGCAATACAAGAAGTTTCTCTGCGGAAAAAATGTATATGCCAAGTTCATTACACACATATAGACAATTAGGCAGATAACTTGCTACATAACATTGACAAATAACATTTGTAATAAGACTAAAGAAGAAAACAAAACAACTAATGCATGGTAATGCCAATAATTAAGATTCTTGCATATGTATATTGATATCACTGACTGATTGAATACAAGAAACTAATACTACATGCAATGCAACTGTCAACTATTAATGAAATCAAATTGGACAATGCTTTAATCCATATTAAGTATAACAAGATAGAATCTACAATGCACAAACTACTTCAAAATCAAATATTGATAAATTAAAGAAAAAAATAAAAACAAAGATTGCAACTTACTGTCAAGATAGCTTGCAAGTGAAGTAGATAGATATATATCTTCAGGGCCTGCCCAAGACATTTCACTCTATAGTTTTCGGTATCTCAAAAATCACCCAATTATTCTTTTAAAACTAAAAAAATATCGCATTGCCAGCAGGACTCGTAATTCTTCGCCCTAACCCCTGCTATTATTTTCTGATTTCTATCAACAAAAAATATAAATCTTGAATTCAACGCACACGGATGATTGTTTTATTATTATTTTGAATTGAATACAAGAAAGCAAGTTATTAAATTTAATATTATTTGTATCGGATCTATTTATAAACCCTAATTAACCATCCCCAAATTTGCAAAGGGAGGTATTTGATGACCCTGTGACGTTTCTTGAAACAAAGATTTTGAAATTTTGGTCCTTCATGATATTGGTTATGTCAAAACTGACCCTCTCTTATTATTTGTCATATTTTGAAAGAGTGATTAACATTGTAGCTATTGAATTGAAAGAATATATGTTTGTAAATAATAAAAGTTATTGGATATGAAAACTTAAACGTATTAGTTATTAAAATGGAAAAATTTTACAAAACTGAATTAGCTATAATTCAAGTATTTCAAGTACGAGGTTATTATAATTAGAACAGGATTTTTGACAAGTTACAAAAAATGGTTGATACAGTAAGAAACATCTTTTTGTATATAGATGTTGTTATGGTAGACTGATACCCGTACTAATATAATATGATATACAGTGATAGAAAATGGAATAATTGAGGGGAATGAGTTGTTACTTCAACTTTGTTTCATTGACATCTTTAAATCAAACCATGTTAGATAATAACTACAAGTTTTATTCATATAGCATGTACATACAAAACCATATCAACTGACTAAAGAGTACATCATCATATAACAGTACATGAATGGGTGAGTGTTCCCCTCACATATAATACAAAACATATAACATGCATCTGCATCCATGAGAATGGATACAAGCATGAAAAAACAAAACAGACAAAGAAGCTGGCCTTTGCTTTACAGATCTCAACTTTTGGCTATCCATCATTCCATCCTTCTTGTCAATGTAGTTGAGAAAAAAAAAACAAGGCAAGTTTTACCTTAAAAACCTCAAACATATCAGCAAGAAAAGATCAAACTTTTAATCATCGTGGGCATTGCGAGATCTTTACATGGTTTTAGTAAGGCGTGCATGGCTTCATATCTCTAGAACGATATCTGCAAATATATATTAATTACCATTCCCAAAAGTGCATAACTAGACAAACAAATCTACTCTTTGAAAACACACTTACATTCAGAGTCAGTTTTGACCCATTTCGTGACAACTTTATTTTCCTCCTCTATCACTTCCCCTTTCTTGGTTGGTCGTCTACCCTCGATTAATTTCCTTGCCGATGATTGAGAATGTTGAGGATTGATCTTGTTCTTAAGCATAGCCCTTAATAGCTGCAATTTTTATAATCAGAATCAGAATTCAAGGAAACGGAACAAAACAAATAAGAAAACAAAATAAACCAAAAGAAATTAAAATTAATAAAGTTTACCTTCTCCATTCTTGTTTCAGGAAGTGGATCACGAACGCTGCTAGGAATTGTTGGAAACCCTTTGCTGCATACAAACATCTTCTTGAGAAGAAAAGAAATCGGCTTTTTCCCAATTGCTTTCTTATCCTTACTGTTATCCGTGCAAATGTCTTTGCACCTGCCAAGAATAACTCTAATCGTGCGATCAATATCTTCCTCTTTTTCAATGACTTTGGTACTGACTGTGGCAGAAAGTCTACGGTCAACCTCCAAGCTTGATGGGCAATTAAGGAATCTATCCAATGGGAGATCAGCAGGGATTTCTTGTTTCTTGGACAGGAGCTGAGTTAACTCTTTCTGTAGTTCTTCAATTTCTTCGGGTGTGAATTCAGAAAGATCTGGAGACGATGTTTCTGTGCAGTGAGTTTCTTGAATTTCTTCTTTTTTAATCGGTGTATCGTTGTTGCCAAATGTTCCTATCGTCAGTAACCCCTGAGGCCAATCACTAAACTCTTCCTTCCGGGGTTCTTGCTTCTTGTGATCTAGAAAAAGTGCATGTAAATATCAGTACTGTGATTTCAAATTTAATGGAAGGAATGCAAGTTTCCATTTTTATGAATCTTTACAGGATTTTCAGTATCTATAATACTTCCATGTATATGAAAGATGTACTGTATTCTTGCAGACGCGAATCAAGAACTTTGTCTTTGGAAATTAGGAACTTCTATATTATTGTTGAACACGCTATGAATAATAATTTGGTAACAACCCTTTTATTAACAATTTCAATACCATTTTCTAGAAGCCATAAACTAAAAACAACAATATGGTCACAAGTCACAACTGTGCTTAAAAGACGTGAAACAACAGAAATTATAGACTGTGCCTACATAAACGAAACAACATAAATTTGAAATTTTTAGACTCCAGAAAAGTAAACCGATAAGATGATCATAACTCATCCAACATACAGAAAATCAACCAAAATGGACAGAGCAGAAAAGTTACTTACTAGCAGCAGAAGCAGCATTCGAGTTCTTATGTCCTTGTCCACCATGGAATTTATTTTGCATCCAATTAAAAAACTACAATAACACCAAGAAAACAGAACTTCAGTGTTCAAAACATGCATATCATAGTATCATACAAATGCAAATGACAACCTACATAAAATATCATATCTCACCTTCATGATGGTTGTGGTTATGTAATGAGATGTGCGGCAGACGGTGGTGCTGGTGGTGATGATGGAGAAGGGCGGCAGGTGGTGGATGGATGGATGTTAAAAGCCAAAATGGGTATGAAGAAGTCTTGAAATACTTGAATGGAAGCAGATCCTAGAAGCCAATTAGAGTTTAGCGTTATGTATTAATAAGAAAATACAGATTTGGGAGAAAATAGACTATGAGGCTTCAAGTTCCCAACACAAGTATAAATTCTTGTCTACATCCAACCATCCCATTTTATGTGCTTTATTTTTCATTTTATTTTAATTTAAAAAATTGGGATTTGAATATTTGATCTCATGCACGAAAACATTCTTCAATTATAATAATCCATGCATGTTTCCTCGTAATAATACATGCCAAACAATGTCGACTGCAAATTGTTGAAGATGTAAACGTGTTATGATTTTACACCGTCGGATCCATCTTGATGCAACAATTCAGTTATGGGTTCATGTGCTATGATTTCTTGATTTCCATTGGTCAAATATGAATCCAAGCGAACCACACAAAGTCTCAAGATTTTTCTTGACTAACGATGCATTTTCAATACTAATATTCTTTTTAATTTTTGCATTTTTGTGATTATTTACTAGTGTTAATGTTTTAAATAGTGAAATGAGTACGTACCGTTAACAATATATATATATATATACTATCGATGAAAAATTGTAAATATATAGGGTGGGGATAAAGAGGGAAGCAAAAAAATTAGGGAATGAGGGAAGCAAATCTCAACCTTTGATTTCATCATAAATGAATTTTAAAAATTACAAATAATTTCAAAATCTAACATTCATCACAAATGAATATTAAAAACATTTATTTATGAAAAAATCAAGAGCTAAGATTTGCTTCATTCTTTTCCCAAGATTTGAACCTTCCCTATGGATCATTTCCCTATATATATATATATAACGAGAAATTGTAAAGTCACAAAAAGTTTACAAAATTACAACCACACAATGAGGTGGACCAAATAGGATGAAGTAAGAGAAATATGAAAGAGAAAAACAATTTTAATATGATTGGTCCACATCAATTGACACATTATTTTGTATATTTTATTTTGTAAAATTTTTATGGATGTAATATATACAACAACTAGACAAATTCCAAGTTAACCATGAATACGAGAGATGTTAATTATATAAGTAATTTGGACCTTATCATATACAACTCAAATTATATAATTGGTTGTTTTCAAATAAAGTTGCATAATTTGTCAATCACGCAAAGAGTATATATATTACCACTATTATAGTCCTTAAATGAAACACGTACAATATCATGAATTACTGAAATATAAACACACACTAGCTTAATTAATTAACTAAAAAAAAAAATTAAGGTATCGTGGAACTAATAATCGAGTGTGGACCAAAATTATGTTGACTTTAAGATACGTCGAGTGGGTAACGTCGTTAACTAATTAGCAAACAATTAAGTTCATCGTGCAAAATCCGACCAACACGTGTATCAATTTGAACCATATTTTTGGGGTCCAATTTCCTAATCCTTCATGTAAGCATTTCATGTGTGGTTTTCTTTTTGCTTCTTTTTTTACTTGTCATGAAACGGGACCATTCTATGAAGTAATAAATAAACAAGATATCAAATAGAAGTTGGTTAAATCGGTTAATCACTAGCTAAGAAAGTGAACTAGTTTAAGCCTAATCTTATTTATCTATTAATAATTAAAAGAGGATATCAATTTGTTTATGTGACTTCAATCATAAACTGTCACGTATGTAAAAATCTGAGGTGTCAAACATACAATTTTAAAGAATTTATTTTCGATGTATACATTGCTTAATGTGTCTTTGCATATAATTGATTCACTAAAGTGCCTTATGTGAAAATATTTTTAATTTCAAAATTAATAAAATAAATTAAATAAACTACCGACCATCATTAATTGCTATTGTTTTTTCATTTTTGAAATTAATAAAATAAACTAATGACCATCATTAATTATTATTGATTTTTTATTCTTTGAATCAATTGTATTAATAGCTTTTAGTATATTTGTTAATTGTCTATTTTTTTCATATGTTATACTTACCACATAGTTAACTGTTAATTAGATAATTGTATAATCAAATTGTAACTTGATTAACGCATAAACTTTAATAACTGCATATATTTTACCCAATAAATAAACAATGTCACACTGTCGTGCATCTCACGGATTTTGACACTAGAAAATACAATATAAATTAATAATAAAACATTACTATGAACTACCTTCTAATTCGCCTTCGCTTTCCACTGGTCTCGAGCTCAACTACTACAAAAATAGACTACTAAAAATCATATAAGCACCAAAATTTATCCCTTAAAGACATCAGCAAACAATTTTACTTCTCAACTAATTTGTAACAACTACAATTTTCACTCACATTAGAGCGTCACCCCATGTTCATGGGGTTAGTCCATGACGATGTGAACTTTGTGCATATAAACAATGCATTATCCTTAAAGTTTATACAAGTTTATAGATGAGAAATTAAATAAAGTTTATGGTTATCATCCGGAAGAGATAGAAAATGTATAACTTCACTTTTTTCTTTTAAACTGAAAATAAATAAATATATTATCCGGAGTATTATAAAACTTATGATTCTTTATATTATTTTATTGGTAAAAGAAAAAAGTGAAACACAATTGTGAACTTAGTTAAGTTTATATGATATAACATGACAGTGCTTTGAATGTGATATAGCATAGCATTACCTATAATCTTAGTGCATTTACCCACGTGTACAAATCCAACACCTAGTAGGGGCTCACTACACAACCAATAATCGAGGGGTCAACGGGGGCAACACCCTCGCAAGATTTTCTAAGGGCAACGCCATACAGAAAAATCAAAAATCAAAATTACATAAAGCCAAACGTATATAAAAACTTCTATCGACTTCTCCGCTTATAAAAATATCTTATTGACATTCTATTTAAATGCAAAACTCGGTAGGAATTCAACAAGTCATTCATAAGACCAAACTACATATACAATTAATCGCGTACGAACAGCTGATTGTTGGCATTGTTAAAATTGTGCTAGATCTACGGAATTGATTGAAATTCGATGGAATTAGAGTTGAGATTTCATTCCTCAACTCATTTGGTTGAGTAATTGATAAAGTAGAAATTCTTACAATTCTTTCGGCTAAAAGATTTGAAATTCTTTTTTTTCTAATGAATTTCAGTTCCTTTAAAAAAAAATAAGCAAATCGAGCGCACCTCTGGACTTTTGCCTGCAAAAAGTATTTGTGTTGATAAAAATTAATTAGCAAGTTAACCCAAAGCCATCAAGAATTAACATTATACCATCTTAGGTCATTGCTTAGGTAATCTTGCTCACAATTACATCATCGAAATATTTAGTAAAGACTATTATACATTGATATCAGATCAGATAAGCAGATGTGTCGATAGATTAAATTAAAAAATAAAGATCAGGTAAATACGTTTGTGTGCATTTGACTTAAGATCTATTATCAAAAGCGTATTGGTCGAGTTGAATAATAGTGCATAGGAAGCTACGTAATTAGGGGAACAGGGAACGTCCAGCAGGTTCTTTCTAGAGATTACTTAATTAATCGTTTATTAAGGACGCTTAGAAATTAACAACATTCGTCTGATATGAATAAAACAAGCGTAATTCCTTCTTCCACATCCTTAACCCAATTAACTAATCGCGTACATCATATCTTCCCTTAATTACGCTTCTTGCTTCCACTTAAACCACTTCCCATCTTCCTGGATAAGATATTAATTAAAACAATTTCATATAATCTTTTTATTGGAACTCCATAACAGAGAGATCTTAAATACTTTATAACACATATCGTTCATGTGGTTTGCTGTTTTTGTACTTATGGGATAGTCTTTTCAGTGAAACTCCCCCCAACCAAAATGTTAAGGATTTAATCGATCAAATGTGAAGGTAGTCCAACTAATAGAAACAAAAAGAATTACAAACCACCGGGACAATCCATGTAATTTTGAATACATTTTAATGGGCTACAAAATTGCAACTAATCAAGTAGCAAAAGAGATTTGTCTTCACTAATCTCATCTGGTAGTTAACAACCATATAAAAAAATCGTCTCTTGAGATCTAACATTTAATTAATTTGATGATTAACGACTTTAATACGTCCATCTTAGTTATATGCAACATCATAGCAAGACCCATAAAAGAAAGAATAAATAAAAGCATGTAACTCGAAGAAACATGACTTTCTACAGGATGTTGTCTACGGTTTTAAATACTGGTGGTAATTTCTAAAGGGGTTGATTTGAAAATGCACGTAGACATGTTTTTGTTGCATGCAAAACACGTCATGAGACTTGTGTGTGTACTTTCCTCGAGATGCATGTTAATGGAAGGAAAAAGAAAATGAACTCTAGCAATCACTCCCACCAAGGCCTGGCCTTACTTGTAAATTACAACCAAAGAGGAAATAAAGCCATGTGAAGGAGTTTGCCCACCAGAGTTATCGGGTTAAGATATACAGCATACATATCGACAATGGTGATACCAACTTTCCTTATTAGAATGTTCATCATTTACTCCCTAAAATGAGTCTAATCATGCCTACTGCTACCATCTATAAAGTGGTAGTCGATCGAAGTAAGAGTAAAATTGTCCACTAAACATTTTTTTTATAAACCACTAGTAAAGTGGCGATCCAACGATAAGGTAATCCGGTTCATTAAACCTTGTTCAAAATGCAACAGAATTATACTGATCTCTATAAGAAAACATACGAGAAAAATACACATAATTTGAATAACAAAAATAGTCACCAGGTGCACAAAGCTATTTCTTTTAGGGTTTATTCTCAAAATATGCACTGTACTCGTTTTTCAGAATATATGAGAAAATTACAAGTCTCTTAAAGGATCCAAAAATAATAATTCAGTTATCTTAATAGTATTACAAATTAGACGGTAAAACCAATTCTACTGTTGCAATATCAGTTACCTGGTTCCAATGGGCCCAAATTACCATTCATTAAAACATCCTGGGTAGAACGGTTCTTGACACCAAATGGTTCTTTCGTTAGATATCTACGGTTCAGAGTTCATCATGCTTCATAGTTGTTCCTTCTGTTGTGTTGTACAATTACCAAAACTGGCATAAGGCACACTTTACAGTAGAATACATTGTAATAACAAGTCCATTTAAATTTTTCCAAAAAGAGAGATATGTTTTGATATTTTCTATAACCCACTTTGTTGCATATGTACCTCCACTTGATATTCGTTTGATACTAACAAGAGATTTTCAAGTCATTTACCAAATAGACTAAACTTTCTATAATCCAGGATCTCTTTTTATGCTACTTTTTTCATTTCTTTCCACGAGCAAGGTGAGATGGCCTTTCTCAAACTTTCTACAAGACTTAATATAGTTGTCTCAAATGAGAATGTAGTCAACCAGTGACAGGATATACAATGGCAAGAATTCCCTTACCTTAATCTCTCTAAATTACCATTCAGGGGCGGGTCCATGTTATAAGGTGGATGCTAGATGACAAGTTAGTAGTGTATTATATAGTGACGGAGTGACCATCCACCCTCAAAAACTGGAATTGGTTATGGGGTTGAAGTCATATAGGAGAAAGAAATTGTACTTTCAATTTTAGCATGCCAAAAAGTAGTTCTTTCTTTCTTTCTTCCTTTTAAAGTCAGCATCAAGGTAGTTAAAGGCGAAGCCGAGGCGACATGCCTCTGTATTTGCCTAAGGCGACAGGCGAAAAAAGGCCATCCTCATACTACCTGTGTAACAGTTAATTGTATGGTCTTCGTTTCTCATCCAAATTCTTACTCTTTCTCTAGTTATTTAACTATATTAATTATATTTGTAAAAAAAGACCATCCATATTACTATTACTAAACCCACAACAGCCTACAATTCTACGCAACAACTTTAGTCAATTAGACCTAACAAAGCCTTCAGCTTTTCGCAAAGCTGCCTCAAATTACCAAATATGACTATGATATATGTCGTCTAAATTATTAGAAAGTGTTTCACAAATTATCATCACAGACTTCAAGAAAGCCCCGCACATGCTCTCACCATCTTTAACAAACTAAGATGTCCAAAAACTGCTAGCTAAAACTTTTAATACACTTGCACTATTGAACATAATCTGTTACATAGAATTTCTAAAATAGGAATATATAGTACCAATAAAGCAAATTGAAAAATAATATAATGCAAGCTACACTTGATCTTGAAAATATGAAAGACTTCATCAAGGTTCAACAAAATATACTGGTAAATGGTTCAGATGGTAACTATATACGTGACGCTGACTTTTCTATCTAGCACTAATTGCTTAGGCTAAAACCATAAACAAAAGAATTTATAGAATGATGCAACCGAAGGACAGATACAAAGGAGGTGACCCCCCCCCCCCCCCACCCCACCACCAAGACACACATCTAAGGTCATCTTCTAAGTATACTAAAGTTCCTACAAAAAATAACTTATTAAGCTAATGAAATAATAATCTACTTTAGTTTGGCAATGTGTAAAGTCACACCACCAATTAACCTCGAGACAACGAAGAAATGGACTTTATTTGTTATTGTATGAATGCAGGGTTTTATCATCATATCTGGAAGTGGATGATATCTAAATAAAAAAGTAATACGTATAAGGAAAATACCTGGAAATGTTTCTGTGAAGAAGAATGAAATTTCCCTTGCAGCAGACTCGTGTGAATCTGATCCATGAACACAATTCCGTTCTAAGTCTTCCCCACACATGGCTCTGATGCTACATACAGCATAAACATTATAGACAATAACAAAACCAAGGAAGAAAAAAGCATTGATAACTGGTTTCCTACTGACAGATAATCAATAGGCTTGAATCCGGATCATGTAACATGACAAGAGAAAGACAAACAACCTGTCAGGATGACTGACTTTAGCCTTACGAGCATCAGTTGGTCCTATAAGAGCACGCCAATCAGCAATAGCACTATTTTTCTGCAGAACCATTATCAACACTGGGCCACTGAAACGTTAAACAAGATATAGAGAGAGCGTGTTAATTTCAAAGACCATTAATCACATTGGCATACCTTCACTGTAGTAAGTGATAAATAATATCAGATATATACATCGGCAGCAAGACAAGGACTTCTCAGAATATCAAGAAATTGTCAGACACTAAAGGCAGGATGATACATCCGTACATGACAACTGAATGAATAATGAGTAAAATAGGTAAAGTTCGTGTTCCAAGTATGTTGGTCAGCTTCCTAGTAGGTTGGGTCATACTCATATCCTCATACTGTAATAAGACAGTAGTACTACACAGTAATTCATCTATGCATATCGTTGTAAACATATAAATATTAAAATGTATTATGAAGTAGCAATTGATGCAATGAAGTATATGTTAATAAACTCAAATCGAACTCCTTGTTCACTCAATATTATGAACAATTAGTTGAGACTTGAGATTGTTACGACTTTAGATATAACCATCTTATCACTTATTATTATAGTAAAGAGAGGAAGATACCTAGTCATATATTTAACAAGGCTTGGAAAGAAACTCCTGGTAGAGTGTTCGGCATAAAATCTTCCTGCACTATCTTCATCGAGATGTATTGTAACTTCTCTTTCAATCCCGAAGCCAGATTCCAAAATAATCTTCCTTATTGAGGTAGCATAATTACCCGAAACCCCATCTGGTTTCACTATAGCTAGTGTCCTTTCGTATTCCAAATCGACAACTGCCAATGATCTACATAAATAAAGCAAGTGACAGTTGTATACTAAGGCTATAAATCAGCAATTATAAAAGTGAAACAGAAATTACTCAAAGACTACTACATATGTGATTGTACTTAAATACTAATGTGCAGGTTTTAAATAAATATGTAAAAAATATGAAACCCTAGGTATGAAGATCACCTGTGCGATAACAAAGCAACTGAGGCGAGAAGGATGACTACTGAAAATTCACCGAAGCACAAGCCGCTACGGAGATTTGTTAGCATCTAAACGAAAGAAATCAGTAATCAGATTCATCGAGTGATTAATAACTTCGCAATTATGTGCCTAATCATTCATGAGCTGAAACTGAAAGTGTGTATACATATATATATATATATATAAAATAAAAATGTAAAATAAAGTAAGAGCAAGTTACGAATTATTGAATAGAAACCTTGCGATCGATGATCACCGTCAGTGAATCGTGATTGTGAGCTTATTTGGGGAAACAATACGCGGGAATGCGGAGTTCAAGGACCGGATGGCACCCGCTCAGCACGTGTCCAATGAGTTAATAATTTAGGGCCGCAACCAAGTCCTCCAGCTCGACCGGGCTCGGAGTTTGGGTCAGTTCAATTAGGCTCAGTTCAACTCATATTATTCGGGCTAGACTTTTAAGCTCGAGTTTAGGCCCCAACTCATTAAAAGCTTGAATCGAATAACGTCAAGTTCGATCTGAGCTCGAGTTGCTCAATAAAGTTTGACCCATTAACGGCCATAGTTCTTATTGGCGCCGTTTGATCTCCTTAGCATTGTAATGTTAATGTACTTGCTCAAAACTTAAATCATGAAAACGATTACAAACTATGGTAATCTTTTACCGATCATTTTATTGTAGATGTAGATGTATATGTATATATCCCTCCAAATAAACAGTGTTACTAAATTGGTAGCAGAATACAAGTATAACAAGTAATTTGTACCTTACATGATTAGGAAGTCAAACATGAGGTCACACATTACTTGAACATGGTCTAACATTATTTATTTTACACACACTTTTTATCCATGATACTTATGTCTTTTAAATAAACTTTTAAAAGCAATTTAAGCACAATTCAGCACATGAATCACACATGTCACAACAGTAGCTTAGACATTGAAAGCAACCAAGGGCTGTACAGAGTTGCGTTAATGCAATGGCGCATTGATCATTTATTTGAGCACATTTCTGAATGAAACACCTGCAATAAAATCGATCAAGAAACACAGTCCAGCAAGACGATGCTGCCTACATTACTTTTCCTGTTTGTTCACTTAACTTCAATTCTTCAATTCCTGGAAATAAATTCTCAGCAGTCGCGATCAAATTACCAAATCCAACATTTAAATTTATCAAGTACGTTTGCTTCTTATTCTTTGACTTGCTATACATCTGCAATCGAAAGAAGGGTAATAGTTAGCTGTCTTTTTTGAATTAATGTAAATGTTTATGCAAAGGTGTACCTCTTCTAGTAAGCCTGATCCTATTGCTGGTTTTACGTTATCATGTTGAACTAGAATCATGCGAGTGCATTCAGAAGGAAGCCTCTTTGTAAGCTCATTTTTGCTACCAACTACCACAATAATAGATTGATAATTAAATATGATCAAAGACAGTTCATATGGTGTATAAAAAAAACAAGGAACTAAACCTTCTCCTCTGTTTCTATATTTCGGTCTAACCATGCTTGTGCTGTGAGTGTACCAATTTCCCTCCTCACGTGTACCCAAAAAATAGAGGTGAAAATTCCAACCCATTTATACGAAAACGAGTCATATGAACATTTAAAATATGTAGTTGTAAAGGAAACAGGTCAAACGATCCTAAAGTTTATTTAAATAACTCAAATGCTTATAGACTCCTTGATTGTTTGCTTTATAAGAAAAAAAGCTCAGACATAAATGCTTGCAGTCAAACCCAACATGGCCCATTTTGTGTAAGGAATTGCAGCGGAACCAAACAACCAACGATTGGTTGATCACTATAATACATGTTGTTAGTAATTAACCAACCCGAAGAACATTCGTGTAATCGAGGTTACACCCCCCAAACAATAAACAGATAACTAAAACCAAGCAAACAAGATGAACGAAACAATACAAATACAAGGATTTAACGTGGTTATATCCGATCTCCAACTTGGAGATCCGTTTAGTCCACGGGGCCAAACCAGAGAGTTTAATTTTTTTTATTTTAGAAGTCGAAGGGTTAGAAATAAGTAACTTTGGGAACAAGAAAATTGACGTTGTTGGCCGACCCAATGATCCCGCCGGGATCGTTTCCTCTGTCAAAGGATCAATACAAGATTATTCCAAAGTAGCACAATTTAAAATGCTCACCATTTCTAAAGGCATGTCGTTTGCCTTCCTCACTTTGATATCAATAACATGAGTAGTTAGATCGGCCAAGAGACCTCTGGCTTTAACAATGTCAGGGAAGTTCCCTTTGAATCTCCCTGATACAATTAACGGGCTTCCAGATGATACGTCCGAAAGACGAAATGGGAATATCTGCAATCCATAGAAAAAGAACAAATAAAGAGGCAAGTATAAAAAACACAGATAAAACGTCAGATTGGTAAACAAAAATCTACAAGTGTACCTCGAGTGACTAAAGATATTGTGCAGCGTCAAGGGTTACATTTGAAAGCATAGATGATGTAGCATTGTCAAGCAGTTTTTGCATTCGAATGCTGATTGAATCTGGTCAAAAACATTAATGATGGACAACTCATAAGAAGTATATGAAACCATTACAAAAGGTGGATGTGAATTAGAGGGCTCTTTTGTGCTTGATGAAACTGACCTACATCGTATGCAGAATCATAGTATCCCCTTCCGACATTTGCAAGCATTTGAAGGAAATAATGATTGCAGTGTGAACCTGAGTATAAAGATATATAGTTATGTATGAGAAAAGAACAATACTACTAATTCTATAGGTGGTAATATGAGTGAATCCGACATGTTGGGTAACGGACCAAAAAGGGTCCATTTAAGTACCGACCAAGTTGGGTTGGGTTGACCCAAAGACACTAACTTTTATTTCTGAAAGATAATAATTCCATTGAATATGATATCAAAACAGTAACATATATACATTCATAATCTAACGCAATTAAGAGGTTGTATGCAGTAAGATACATTTGAAGTGACTTTCACTCTTTTTCCTATTTCTCAAAAAAAATTATTCGACTAATTTGAGAAAGTAAAAAAAATGACCCAAAGCGACCCCTTGGTAAGTGATCTGGTGGAATTACCGCCTCTAAATACAAACTAACAAAAAGTCTAACCTATGCCAAATGTGCAAATTCGCAGAGATTTCAGTTCACCATCCACAATGTGACCTTTCATCATATTACAAATTTCCCTTTCATCTTCAACAGCCCCATCAGTGATTAGAAAAATAAGAGGAGTTGAATAACTGGTTTACCAACCATGTCAACTGTCTGTATATTATATTCATTGTTTCATCAATCGTCAGCTTCTTATGTATATAAAACTTATTATACAAAGTGAACGATCTCATTCAGACATGAGACCTAGTTACCTGTTTTAGGGGAAGCATGAGGTTTGTACCACCATCTTTTGTGGTTTCTTGTAGGTTGTCTATTTCATCTTCGGGATATATTAGTTGGCTAGAATATGATCTTCTTGTGGTCCCAACCTCTACACCTAGAACTGAAACCTGTTAACCAAACCATACTCTTTCAGAATTTACTAGAACTTGAAACTTAAAACATAAAATATCAAGACCATAACATATAGAAATGGCACAATTATGTTACAGATGAAGGATTTTTTAATTGTAACAAAATGAACGTATATTAAAAACTATAAGCTGCGTAGTACTATAAAATGTAACAAAATTGATATAAAATGACAGTATAACATCAATTTAAAATACTCAATGTAACACCCCGAATTTTGTATAAACAAAATAGTCTTTAAAATTTAATTATGTTATAATGCAATATAAGTGTTATTAGTATTATGGTATATGTTTACATGTTGATGTATTTATTTTCAAGCTTATAGTACAAACTCTTTATGCATCAATGCAAACATTTTAGTGCCAAGAGTTGGTATATGTGTGGCACATGTTTTATGTGAAGAAAATGTACAAATGATCATGCTTAAAATACATGTACTTGAACATACAAAGATTTAATTTAAAGAGGTAATTATTTAAAGTTTTCATACATGTTTAATTTAAATTGATGACACTTGTTATCACCTTAAGCTATTTAATAAGTACACCTTGTGAGTCTAAAATATGTGTGACAAATCTACTAAATATAATTTAGATGACTAAGCATGTTTGAGAGACTATAAAAAGAGAGTCATTTTCTCTAGATATTTCTTTCACGTAACTCAACAAATATAAAGAAGAAAATAGAGAAAAGATTATCAATAGCAATTTACAAGAAATAATAGAGTTTTATGGTTATTGATATGTAAAAATTAAAAGGGGAAGAAGTAGAAGAAGCCAAGAAAGTAGTTTTAACAACTATCTTTTTATTTTTTGTCATTAAGTTCATCCTAAGATGTATATATGTACCTTAAGTCTTAAACATTTTATCAGATGATTATAGATTTCTTTATTTTCATAATATAAGTTTTGTATGTAATAAAATGTGATGGATCTTGGCATGCATGTAATAATAGATTGTAGATGTTTACATGCATATATAAATTGATATTTCTGGTTAAACTTATTGAAATACTACGTATAAAAAAATTGGTTAGTAAAATGTTACAAGATGAAATTTTATGTTAGAAATGGCCAAAAATCGTAATAATAATTATAAAATTCGGACAGGAGCTTTAGCGACTGTTTTTACAGCTTTTGTGACAGAATCGTCCATCGATAAAGCTGCTGTAGATTACTTTTGAACATTTTGTGACATATTCTGTTATGTCGTTAAAAGTGGCTGCACTTAATAATCCTTTAAATTGTAAGAAAACTTTGTATTTAACCACTTGTTTTAATTTTTTTTTACATCAAACATGTTTTATAATATTATTATTATTATTATGAAATATTCATTTGATCATTTGAAAGTTATGTTGTTGTTGAATAAATTTTAAATATAGCTCTCATATTTGTTTTAAGACAAGACAAAGGAACAATAAATACTTCCAACTAAGTGAGTACCCTTGTGTTATCTTTTAAAAAGAGAATGTATGCTAGTCATGTATGTTTATCCTTTCATGCAATATGAACTTCCATGATACATTTATATGCTTCGTATATCGATGACATTGTATGTGCATTTTCTACATTTTTAGTGATTATTGTGTGATTGACAAACTTTTAATAAAAATTTCTTGATATTAACTCAAGTTGGTTGATTTCTATCTTGGTGATTTTGAACTCTTCATAACACTTAAAATGAATAGCATGACTATCACAAAGTGTATAATGTCCTAAACCACAATAATCGGGATCCCCATAAATTTATTAAATGTTGAACTTTTGATTATATTATGATTGAACTATAATTGTACTTGTTCATTCATGTGTGTGATATTTTGTACACAAACACACAAGTTCACTAAGCCTTTAGACTTACGAATTACATACATTCTCAGGTTCAAAGAAGTATATTTGACTCATGATGAATCAATAATAGGTGAAATGGAATAAGGAGATTATGTGCCTTATCGTCCGACAATGCCCCGACATTTTTAATTGTTTTATTTTATGTAAGATATTTTTACAACAACTCCTTATATATGTTTAAACTTTGTATAATATTAAATTAGAGTATTATACTAAAAACATGCATTTCTAACTACAAATGATACTTCAAAAGGTCCTTCTCATGATAAATGGTGCAAATATGTACACCCACTTGTTTCATAAATAATTTCTCAGGAAAGAATTGTATATTTTACATCACAAATTTAAACACCACTCTTATTTGTCATAAACTAAAAATATATCTCTGTAAAAAAATTATCAAGTTTTTTAAATGGATATCACCATCAGGGGCGTTCCAAGCAAATTTGAGGTTCTGGGCAAAATAAAAAAATGAGGCCCTTTGATGGTAAAAACAAGTTCTAATTAAGGGCTATAATTTCTTTTATATACATCATAATTAGGGTATATCAAAATTACGAGGATCTAGAAAATTGGAGGCCTTGGGCCGTCGTCCAAGTTGCCCCCCTATTGGGCCGACCCTGAGCAACATGTATATTGATTTTATTATAAATGTATCATTAGCAAGATGTCTTAAATTTCATGAGATCTTACAAGCTAATGATACGTTTATTTTGAATAAGTTAGGCATATAAATTTTGGTGCATATATCTCATCACTCTTTTAATTTATGACATGATCAACATTACCTGCTCGCCCATTGGATGGCGATACGACAATTACAAAATGCACTCGATGCTAAACAATGAACACGTCAAGTACCATTAAAGGTAACAAACACGTTATCCAAATAACAATCAACTTCCAGCATAGCTGCTAACATGTGTAACGGAATCAAAGCTGGTGGATCACAATGTCCGTACACATAAGGCTGATAGCTTCTAATATCAGGATTATCTACAACGGGCTCGGTTATACCAGCGTAAGCCATCGGTGATATAGGATGATGATTTTGTGGCAAACGAAATGATGAAGCCGATGAAGATGTGGATAACGATTTCTCCATTGAAGGCGGTTTTGGAGCAGGGCTAGCTTTATCATAGTATATACGCTTAGAAAGCCGAAGTCACAAATCAACTGATCTTGAGAACTCATCAACTGCCATTGCAACAATATTATGAATATGAAGATAATAATATTTGATATTGAGTTAGTTAATTAGAAGAAGAAAGTGGATTTATGTAAAAAATTAAGGGGATGAGTATAGTAGGGGCCATGATTTGTTATCAGTAATTCAATAGCAGACTTTACTTTCCTTAAATTTTGTATGCATGTGTTTGACTTTGATTTCAATGATTCTTTCATACATCGTAAATGACATTATTCTGTACATGTTTGGTAGCCTATCGTCATTGTTCGTTATGTTTAGTTTAGGGGTCTACTTAAAACTTTGACCAAATTTCCTGCATATATGTCTACAATGTAATCTTTGGTGAAAGTTATAATACACAAAACCATAGATGACGTGAACACTTGATTAGATATGTCAAGTCCTAATATTAATGTTGTTTATTAGTTGACACATGGCATGAGTTTTTGTGGCTCATGATGAAATAGATGCACGATATCAATTCATTGTATGATAACAAAAATGATTAGTGCAGGTAAATGTAAGTAAGTATGACCAAATGTAGTGAAAAGTATACTATGTGTATTAAACTTTTATTTATTTTTATTTTACATATCTGACATTATATTCTTCACAAACGTTGACATATCACTTATTTTTTATGATGCAATGATAACTTTGTCAAATAATGTAGTGACTTGTATGTTTGCGGTGTTATCAAAAATAACTGAAAATACTATGATGTAGTGATCGGATACATACAATAGCAATAATTGAAAATTTGATACACAAAATTGACCAAAACAAAGTTGGACACAGTAAACGTTGAGTCATACTTAGACACATTTCCAAATACTAATCTCTAATAAAAAATCAATATTTTTCTTAACTAATTCTTTTCTTGTCGTTATTAAACATGGATGGATTATGTCGTTTAAAAAATACATAAGTTGATCAGTTTTGATATGTCATATATCTATCGTTTACGTTTCATGTATACTATTTCTGTATGTAGCAGTAACAAAACATGAATAATTAGAGGCATTGATTGTTAAAGACTATGCATGGAGGAAGGTCTATTAATGTCTGCCAATACTATTATCTACTTCTATGTATCAAACGAGCCCACCGCCCATTAACTTCCATCGTCATATCAATCATGATCTTAGACTCTAATTAGTCCATAGATCAATAGCTAGCAACGTGTTTTTCATGTGAATATGCATCGTTGTTAATTATATTTTTGATTGCATTTATAATATTAGTTTCCAAATTGTGAAATACCAGATTTTTTTCAAGCAGAACACCTACATACAAATGGACCTCATAAGTTCATTCCTCGTAATGACAGTACCATCAAAAGACAGATAAATAAGACCACATATAAGGCACTCAACATAGGATACGTCTTTTGAAAGCTGAAAAGCTACAACTCTTATCTAATGACGCAACTGCAGCTTCTTCTTCTTTTTTCTTTTCATTCATATGTCCTAACACATAGAACATTTTGAGAATGTTTGGTTTGTTGATGGAAATGATAATGAGGACGGGTAAAGATGCATGAATGAGAATGAAATGTAAACCCAACCCTTTTCATGGGTTTTGATACCCATTTTTTGAATCCAACCCATAATCCGAACACCTTGAATGGGAATGAAACGCATAGCTATAGCTTCATCCCCATTCCCATCAGCCAAACACACCCTTTGTAACCAAACCTTATCATCACTACTTACTAACAAAAAGTTTTTAATCTAATAATATCTTCTATAACTTAAATATGAACTTACGTCTTTGGATAAGTGAGACTACACATTGTAATACAATTAGAAAATGAGAGGTGATATTAACAGTCAAATGGATGGATACATGAAAATGTAAGTAGTATAAAATTAATAAGAGTACAAAACTACAAGGTACAAATGGACTACTACAGATGTCACCTATTTGTCATTAGCTAGACATCGTTAAGCTTAAATTTAGAGTTTAGTCATATAAATCATTTTCCTTTTCAGAGTCCCATCTATACAAACATAGGTTGAATGTCATCTCGATCTCAGCATTAATCCTCATAACTTATGTGACCTGGTAACCGTACGTTTTCTAACACCTAAAAAAGGCTACTTTGGGACCATGCCGCACAAAATGAATTAAATTTTTCAATAAAATCTAAAGCATGTAAATTACATATAAAAAAGGAACAAATTTGATTGAAGCGAAAGTAACTGAATACCAAACACATTAGTATAACATTTAAAAATAGTACAACACTTCTTTTTGAACAAGAAATAGTACAACACTTGGTGTCAAAAAACACATTCTTTCATATGATATATAGATCTAATGTCTTTTCTTTGCATTCTCATCAATGTTGCAATATAAATGTTGGAAGATTAAATAAAGGGCAACTTTTTGGCAACAAGCAAATTATATTTTAATAGCAAACAGCAATAACAGATGAACTAAGGTGTAATTTCAATCAACAAAGAGTCAGTTTACACAAAACATTAGTTTGAAAATGAAACTGCTACATATTCCCTACCCGAACATCACCAACAGTTCCCTAAATATCACATTTGCTCCCATTTGAATATTGCAACTACTAAAGATCCCACCATCAATAATCAACGATACTGTAATGCACAAGTTAGCAAAAGTTAGATCTTCAACATGCACAATAGCTATAATAACTTACTGAGGAAAAAGAAACATAAAATCTTCACTAAAGAACAAATGTACACCCTCCAACTAATGTATTAAAATGAGCATCTTAAATTATTAACAGCCTCTATTACACCTTGAACACAAAAAAACCCTTAGCAAAAAACAAGGAACATTTCCACATACAATTGATGAGCAAAAAACCTGTAGCAAAGAACTTTTCATTGCTGACTTGACAAATACCACATTTGGGAGGAATGTACAGCCGTGATGAGCTGTTCTTTATGGATTTAGACGGTAAACGGCTGACAAGAAAATACACACAAGGACCGCAATTTCTACAAGTGATTGTACAGTAGATCCAAGCTAAAGGTAAGACCTATATGTAGTTTAATGTAATTTTAAGACATGTAACATACTCTTTGTTTGATAATCTAATTGACACATACTGTAGAAAATAGACCAAAACATAGACATATCTTTTCAAATGCCCTCTTCTATATGACCTTACTAGTTATAACTTATACGCAAAAGGTTATCGTATTTCAAACTAACCTTAATGAAACCAATTTCCTTGGCATTGCTGTGGAAGCATTGTCTGCAGCACATAAGCCCGTACTTTCTGATCAGTCCATGCGAGTTGCCACAGACCCGGCTGGCATAACATAATCACAAACCATATAAGATCATCTACTTGAAAACAGCAACTATTGTATATAACTACATGATGGTATCTAGCTACAAGAAGCATGAAATTGGGGTACCAAAATCATAGTACTCCAAAAGTAATAGTTTTAGTAGGTTCGTAAAGAAAAAGATTTTGTTTCAGTTTGAACACAAGCGTTTCTAAAATATTGTTAGATGTTCTATAATCGTTAGTGGTAATGGTGTTACAAGTTAATTATATTTAAGGGCGCTTTCCTATATAAAATAATAAACATTTCAATATTATCTTCTATAACAGATTCTCTCTAATTTCAATAAATATCCAACGTACATTAATCTTTAAGATGTCAATACTTCAATTAATATTCGATCTACATTAATCAATATGTCAGATTCGATAATTCTATCATCAGATTAATAATCTTAATCATAAGATTTTACAAGTTCAAGTCCAAATTACATCAATCCTTCAATTTCAATTACTTACAAGTAATTGAGATGAATGCGTATAAACTCAAGGTTTAAATCAAGCGATGCAATTAACGATTTTGAAACTAATCGGAGTAATGTAACAAAAACAATCTTTCAAATTAAAGAGAAAGCAAAAACAGTAAAAATCTGTAGAGAAAAATAAAATATTCATCTATTCATTATATTTCAATAACAAACACCTATACGGAGTATATTTGCTAACAAAATATCAACAAAAATGTATCTACACGGCAATTGTTCTAACTGAAACATAATAATCTTAATTAGAAGATCATAAACTAAAACTAAGAACTGTAAAACTAATCATAACTAATGTGATAGAGCAAAAACATAAGAACAAATGCGTGAATCTTACCAGGTACGAGAACCTGGTCCGTATAGTTTTGGGTGGGAGTTCCAGATGTTTGAGTGACCCATTTTTTCGTCTTCTTCTTCTTACGGAGGCGCCGAGCTCAAAAATGAAGAAATCCTAAACCCTAGTTATTAAGAATGATGATCGACAGATGGAGGGTTTTATACTGTTCTTACGCTTAGGCCCAATAACTCAAAATGATAGTCCGATTGTGTTGTAAAATACATGGCTCGGCCTTTTATCTTTTTTCCATTCTTTTTCTCTTTGGAAAAATCTTTATCTTTACATACAATTATTAGATTTAAACGATGCGATTCACAACAATTTAAATTAAATAATTTTATAAATTTAATAGTTTAATATTTTTTAATTAGTACTTAAATAGGATTCATAAATTTTTTAATTAATTATTATAATATTTAAATATTATCTAATTTTATCTAAATTTATTTTTTAATTTATCTTTTAAATTTAAATAATTATTTATTTTAAATTATGAGATGTCGTCACGTGTCATTTTACCTATGTGGAAAAATATGAAATAACCTTTTATTTTTCTTTATACGGCAATTTAAGTTAAGCAATTTTTATATTCACAATTTTTATGAGTTTAATAGTTTAATAATATTTTTCAATTAGTGTTTGATAATGATTCATATATTTTTTAATTAATTATTAGTATATTCAAATATTATTTAACTCTATCTAAATTTATTTTTTAGTTTATTTTTAAAACTTAAATAATTATTTACTTTTAAATTATGAGAGGTCGCCACGTGTCATTTTACCTATGTGGCAAAATATGAAACAATTTTTTATTCTCCTTTACTATATATATAGATATAGATAAATATAATTAAAAAAAATATGATAGAAAAATCTTAAGGTGCATTTAGTTAAAGAAAAATGGGGCCTTTTTCATAAATTTCTTTTAAGAAAAGTAAAAAATTGTAAAACGCGTTCAAAATTGGTATTTTCTATAAAAGTTTTCCAAGAAAATGGAAAAATCATTTTTCCATGTTATAACTAGGAGTTGGAAAATAAAGATTTTCACTTTTCCACTTTTTTCTTTTGTAACACTCTTTCCACTTTTCTAAAATTTTCCCAAACCTTTTAAAATTAACTAGTTTTTCAAAATGGAAAATGCAATAAAATTTAAACATATTTTTAACTTTTCTAGAGAATGAAGACTCTTATGATTTGGTAGAAAATTAGAGATGGAAAATTGTGAAAAATTTTCCACAACTAAACACACCCTTAACATTTCATTATTTTTCACCATTTACGATTCAACGATCTTAATTTTTTTCATATAATTACACTTTAGACTCCTTAAATATTTGATGTATTTATCAAAATTAAAAAAATAAACCAAATATTTTATTCATTTATAAAATTTAAAGAATCTATAGACTATATAAAAAACGCCTATAATATTATATTCATTTTATTAAAATTAAATTTGTCCCGCGTTATAGTGGGTCTATAAACTATATAAAAAACGACCAATAAATTCGACCCACGTTATCGCGGGTCTATAATACTCTTTAAACTATATAAAAAATCGACTAAATATTTTATTCATTTATAAAAGTTAAATTCATCGTGCCTTATCGCGTGCCTATAAACTATAGAAAAAAATTGGCCACAAATCAACCATAATATTTTATTTATTTATAAAAATTAAATTTGTCCCGCGTTATCACGGGTTTATAACCTAGTAAATAAATAAAAACAAAACATACGCTAAAAATATCCATATTTATTGCTAATTATATAAAACCGTTATAGTATAACTTTAATTGTTCAGAAGTAATTTAAATATATTTATAACAAATATAATATAAGAATCGATTGATTATGTCATTAAATATTCAAATGACTAATAAGATTGTTTGTTTTTCTTAAATTAACTAAATTAAGCAAAAGATAATATCATAAATCATATTTAAAATTTACTAAAATAATCCAATTATCTTTTAACAAATATATTAATATTAATATTTAATTTAAAATTTATATTTATATATATGTTCTTATAATACTAACTTGTCTTAACTTATAGTTTTTTCCATCAAACGTGTATCTTTAGAGGTACAACTAATGAAAGTCAAATTTATAAAATATTTTTAAAATATATATCCAACTATAACTTGTTCCTTCCCTTTGAACACGAATTAAAATGTTTGTGGGTTTGAAACTTTACTTCAAAACATTTCTTACGATTTGAGTTTGTTAGAGGAAAACTCGGATTTCAAGGCAAAAGAAATTTCTAAAGTTAACAAACTTTTCTAAAGTTTGTTTGATGTTTATTTGTCAAAGTATGGTACTTCCACATCCCTTCATGATGTTATTCGAAATGAGGGGGCATTTGATCAAGTTCGCACTCTAATAACGAAATGATGCAATTATATAACACTTTGAGAAATGAGAATACCAAAAGAGCTTGATCAAACTCTTCTAATAGCTAACTAGGAAGGTATATTGGTTATGACTTTTTGGCATACATCACTATTGAAGAGTTCCATGATTTGGATATTTTGGCTTGGTGGAGAGAGCATGAATCTCAATTTTCCATTATAGCCGCTATGACCCGTGATTTATTAACCGTCCAAGTTTCTATGGTAGCTTCAGAATCCATTTTTCGGTTAGTGGTCGAGTTATTTTAGCAAGAGGAACCAAACTCACTCATTTATCCGTGGAAGTATGTATTTGTTTTAAAGACTATCTCGACGGTGTTGAACGAATACAAGACACCTCACACTCGAAGGGGAAATGCTAAGGGTTGAGCAAGAAATACATGATGAAGAGATAAAAATGGGATTTTCGGTACCACTTACCACGCAAGAGCTTGCTTATGAAGAAAACTTATGCAATATGGCTTATGAAGAAGACTGAATAAACGACGACAACTCAAAGACTTAGTTTATGTTTTTATGTTCGAAGATGTATTACGTATTATGTATTTTCCAATATTAGTTTAAATGATAATAAACAAGAAAATTACTTCAAAAACGTGTTTTGTACATTTAACATTTGGTGGGAGTGAAGATTAAACAAATAATGAACAAACGAGCCTGAAATTCGAAAGTTGATATTTTGATCAGGAAAGGTCCTATCCAGCAGATAGACTGGACTCATCTGGCAGATAGATAGGTCGAGAGAAAAAACAAGTTTCATCAACCGGGGTCAAATCGATTTGGATCAGATTGAACTTTTTTCGACTCGAACCGGTGTGAACCAAATCGCCTTTGATTCCAATTGACCCAAATCAATCCGGTTCTAAAACCAATTCAATTTAGCCCAAAAAATCCAATTTTTGCCCACCTCTAACTAATTTTATAAAAGATACACATTTCAAAAATTTTAGACAACCCAAAATCCCAAATGAAGTAATGAACCCTCCATATGTTAAGTGGGTTGCCCAGTGCTTATTTTATTCGTATTTGCAGCCCAATTAAGGCCTGGTCCAACAGAAAGCCTAACACTGGGTCGAGTTTCTAAACGACGACGTTCCCATAATTTCCACTTATTTAAGTATTCGTTCCAAAGATCTTGTCTTGAAAAGAAAGAAAGGTTTTCTTGTTCTTTATTCAACGGATTAATAAATCACTCGCAGGAAAAAGGTAAATCACTCCCCTGAAAATTCATCATGAGCCGTGGAAGTGGAGGTGGATATGATCGTCACATTACTATATTCTCGCCGGAAGGACGTTTATTTCAAGTTGGTATGATTCGCTAAACCCTAATCCACTAAAATTATTATACACAAATCCGTAATAATTAACAATTCATGTTTGTTAATCTAATCATTTATTTAATAAATTACTTTTCTTTTTCATGCTAGGGTTAGTAATTAATGTTTTCATTGTATGAATTGTGTATGATTTTGTGGATGTCAACAGAATATGCTTTTAAAGCTGTTAAAGCAGCTGGAGTAACCTCAATTGGAGTTCGAGGTAAAGACTCGGTGTGTGTTGTGACTCAGAAGAAGGTTCCGGTGAGTGTGTTATTTAGGTTTTGTGATTTTAAGGAAAAAATTGTTTTTGTTGTAGCTTTTATGTAGTTTTTTGAATTGTGATGCAGGACAAGCTTTTGGATCCAACTAGCGTTACACATCTGTTTCCAGTTACTAAGTTTCTTGGATTGTTGGCTACTGGCACTACAGGTTATTCTTTATTGATTCGAAGGATTATAAATATTATATATAGGTTTCATGGTTTTCTTTTTCATTTCTGGAGCGATTATATTAAAATGAACACAAGTAAGAAGACTTATGACACACGTTTTTTATATGCTGTTACCTTTTGTTTGCTAATTTTTCATTTACCTTAACTTAATCAACGTATCTGCCTCATGTTTTTAGCCTAGCCTTGTCAGTTTGTGCTAGGATATAATGTTTTATTTAGTTAATCTGAGTTTCATGGTGGTATAGACGTATCTGCCTCACTTCATTGGTGGGAGGTTTTTATACCCAAAAGGGACTGTCCCTGCTAACATCTACGCATCTGTAGAATCTGAGTTTCATGGTGGTTTAGACCTGGCATGTCCTTTATTGATGTGGCAGTTCATTGGTGCATTCAACTTGTATTACATTATTTCCTAAATATATAATTGTATTATTGAATCCATCATGTGTGTTTACTTCTTTTGTGTATGCCAAGTCTGAGTAGTGTTGATACAATATCCTCTATATTTCAGCTGATGCAAGGACCTTGGTTCAACAAGCAAGGAACGAAGCTGCTGAGTTTCGTTTTAAATATGGATATGAGATGCCTGTTGACGTACTGGCTAGATGGTAATTCTATTATTTTCACTTTGTTAGATTGTTAATGATACACTATGCAGTTGCCATTCCTTTTGTAAGATGGATTATGCACTATATTGCATGTAGGGTGAATACTAGTTTTTATTTATATTTAATTTATGTTGTAGTCTTGTAGAGGAGAGGTAATCTAAAGAAACCATGATGCCCATTGTGTCATTTATTACATCATATCACATTTGATAATTTGATGATTTTTATTCTTTCAAGTGTGACAACTTGACTAATATCTGTACCCATAGATGCATGAAATGCTAAACAACTGCCAAGATGAATGATTCATACCCAAATAGTCGCAAATGTTTGAAATAATAGATAAAATGGGAAAAATGGGGTCCTTATAGGTGATGATATGGATTTGCTATTGTAGAAGCTTTTCTTCTTAATTTTCTGATTTTCCTTTATGTCATGCACAGCTTACTATTGCAGTGGCTAGATTTTTTTTGTATTTAATGTTTGTTGCGTAGCACGATATTAAATGTGCAAAACAGTTTATTAATTTGAATCATGTGTCGCAGGATTGCAGACAAATCCCAAGTCTATACTCAACATGCTTATATGAGACCACTTGGAGTAGGTTTGTTTCTTGCCCTTTTGAGAATCACTAACACTATGTATACATATTCTGTTTCTACTTACCATGTATTTGTTAGTTGACTTGGTCAGAACCATTTGGAAGTGTGGACTTCCTTTTACTAATGCAATGTATGTAGTGTTTAATTTGTCTATTTTTGTATTTCTTTCCATCTTTATACTGCAGTCGCTATGGTTTTGGGTATTGATGATGAAAATGGTCCTCGACTCTTCAAATGTGACCCAGCAGGCCATTTCTTTGGTCATAAGGTATGTGAATAAACTTCAATGGACATCTTATATTGATATAACAGCAGCGAACGTTTTGTTAGCTCACCAGTCCAACGATCTTAAGTTGTAATTTTTGAAAATTTTGCAGGCAACAAGTGCTGGCTTGAAAGAACAGGAGGCAATCAATTTCCTAGAGAAGAAAATGAAAAATGATCCTGAATTTTCTTACGACGAGACAGTACAGGTATCCTGCATTTTCTGTTTATTCTGACAAATGCTACATTTTAAGCAAGCCTGGTTGCTCACCGAACTGTTCCCTAGTACCTTCTCTTACTTATCATGCCAATTGCAACTGTTCTGTTAGTCATATTAGCTATTGAATTTAACATCAAGCATTCTATCACTTACTGCAGACTGCAATTTCTGCTTTGCAATCTGTTCTACAAGAAGACTTCAAGGCCAATGAGATTGAGGTATGAAAGTATTCCTCTCATGTTACTGAGTTCATATAATAAGTGCATTATTACATTCTGTTTAATTAATAAAGGAAGTGTAAACATATAATGGTAAGACAATTCACAAGCTTGTATCATACTTTTGCTCTTTCATGCTGCATCATATTGCCTGTGGTGGATTCTTAGGCTTGAGAAAAGATGCACAAAAGCTGGGCTTAGCCAGGTCTGGGTCTAGTAAGCCCCACACCTGAACGGGCTTTGGTGACTAGGGCTGTTTTCTGGCAGCACTACGTTTTGGAGTATGTTGCCACCGTGGATCTAGTTATGTACTTTCTGGTTTTTCTGGGCAGGTTGGTGTTGTGCGAAAGGACAATCCCGTCTTTCATGTGCTCTCTACCGAGGAAATTGACGAGCACTTGACTGCCATCAGCGAGCGTGACTAAATTCTACCGATCTGAGATTGTTCCGTTTTCATGTTCTTGGATATTGAGAATTCAAAACAATGTCGTTCTTGAATCATCTCTTGTTTTTCAGAACTTTTAATATTTGCATTGGTGATGTAGGTTATGTTTCTTTGTATTTGCTAAATATATTTTATAATGCAACCTATATAGATTGAAATAGGACGATAAGGGCTACCTTGACTCTTATCTCATCATATCTATATCTGGCTGAACTGCTCAAAAACCAGTTTAGAACGAGGGTACTCATATTTACACAGGCAGGTTTGATGTTTAGGCAGATTTTTTTAGAAGGACCAAAATGCCCTCATATCACTTCTTAATTGATCGTTGTTTCTGTTTCAGTGAGTTTCACCCACTCAAGCAAAATCTCATACGAGTCTTTAATCTCATCTCTTCCAAGACACAAGGAAGCCACCGTTTGCCACCATGAACTACCTCTCTTTTATTTTTATATGTTTTGAAGCAAGGGTCTCATTTATTAATTGATTTGTAGAACACTAAAACTGATATGCACACCACAATCATGGGTAGATCAAATCATACTGTGATGTGCACATCAAGTTTTATTGTCTACATATCAATAGAGTAAGTCAGCTGCGAAGATCAAATCAAGGAAAAGAAAAAACAAATATAAGTACAGCTACAACGATGTTTAAACTTTTCACTGTAAAAATAGAGGTCTTTCTTTTTCTTTCTCCGTGAAGTATATTGAGAGTACAAATTCAGTATCATCAACAAAGGATTAAGAGAATCCGTTAAGAGTACAAACCGAGATAATCCATCAAAAATAGAAGTTAATTTGCACCCAAAAGCGTTGTTTTCTTTCCTCTTCCTTCTGGATGTCTCACTATACCGATCTAAACATGAAATGGGTGTGCGGTTGCCATATATGGAAATGGAAGCATCCATCAGTAAATGTAATAGAATCGTTGCCGGTTGAAATGAGTGACGGGTTCACAAGAGGTGGTAGGCACTATCGCCATAAACTTTGCTGTCTACATTTGAATTGTAATTTGCATTCTTCAAGGCTTTTGTTCTTCTACATCAACAAGCTCGTATAGATTGTGTCGTCTATGTTTGTGTGACAGGATACTCCGCCTGGATCATATGAAACATAATCAGTAACTATTGGAACTCTAAGTAGGATGAAAGTAGTGCATGTGCATCACCTTTGACGATAAGTAACTGAAAGATCAGTCTCGGCAACCGGTACTGCCTCCTCGTGTCCTAACTTGGCAATCACTTCGACATCCTGGAAAAATGGGCATCTACGTATAACTAACCAAAAAGGCCAAAAAGGGCTAGGGCATGAAGTAGCTTATACTTAGAGGTGGTAAAATGAGCAGGTCGGTTATGCTGGGTACTGGATCAGATGGATTCAAATTCAAATAGCAGTTGATAGCACCAGTATAACTTTTTGAATAATACTACTTTGGTGGAGTTATTATAAAATCAAGTTTGAGCAACTTTCAAGCCATTCAATCTAGTTGAGCCATGTATCTTTTAACAATCCTTTTATTTGACTCGTTTGAAAACACAACAGCTAAAATCAACCCACCAACAAATAAATAGGGTGAAATTGAGATCTCTACATGCAATATCAAAACCTCTAATATCCATTTTGCTCAAACGGAGCCAAGTAGACAGGTGTACGCGATCAAGTGCATAAAACCTCTGTATCTCATAATCTCATAGCAGGACACATAACTAATTAAAATGCCAAAAGGGGCTAGGGGATTATCTATTACCGGTCCAGCCAGAGTAGGGTATCCCCATATCTCATAGCAACCACTGTAGTTTCGTGAGGGGGAGCGAGTTGGCAAGTTGCAACAAATATCTTCCAGCAATGTGAAAAAGCACCTCGTTAGTATCCCATAATGTGAAGATATGACACCAAGTTTATTGTTACCTGGTAGTCAACTGCCCTGAAATAGAAGAAATGCAAATCTAATTAATTGCAAATCAGCTTGGTTGACTATATTGAACAAAGGTGCATCTTTACAAAGCAGGCCGAGCATTGGTGCACTTGCGGTTCCCAATTTAGGAAGGAAATACACTCTACATTTCAGCCAACAGTCTAGATCTCTGTTGTAATATGCTAGAATTAGGGATGGAAAATGGGTGGGTTGGACGGGCCGGTTAGCTGGTCAAAATGGATAATTCTTGGAGTGGAACAAAATGGCCAGGACAATCTACATCAACTTTTTAATAAAGTAAATTGGAGATTTTATGTATTTGAGTACACTACCAATGACTTTCGACCAATTTGACCCGTACCCTTGGTCAAATCTCAGTTATAGATAAAAGGTAACACAAATGACAAATAAATGGTTAAAAACTTAAAATTGCAACGTATAGCTAGAATCAGATAAAAGCTGAATGCCTGAATTGCTTGCCTTGCTTGTAGTTCAAGTGCCCGTGGTCATGTTGAATGCACTGGGGTAGCATATTAACTCAAACACCTGAAGATAATAGAGTGGACTTAGAAACCAGTGTATAGTATATATGCATCAAATGAATAAGGTGTAGTTGAGAGAATAAAAAAAGCCCCTTGCTTGGTACAACATTGCCAGCTCCTGGAAGCGAATGTCATGACAAATTCCAATCCCGACACAACACACATCTGCTAGATCCATCTTATTATATAGATTTAACTAGAAATCAATGTGGAAGACAGTCAATTTCTTGTTCAAAAATGGTCAACTTTAGAACTCTATTACTATTTTATAAGATAAAGTTGCAGCCGTAAGCAATATGATCACAAATGTATGGGATAATGCCCATTTCTAATACTCAGTGACATAAGAAATTGTCTTTCTTTCTGTTCTAGTTAAGCATAAGATTGAAAACAAATTTTACGGAATACCTATTAGAAAATATTAATATTATTCTATCGCAGTAGAAGCATACTAATCAGAAACATTTTTTACCCATTAAAGAAGATCAAATATCTCAGTGTCAGCAGAAGCATACTTCCATAAACAACTTTTGAGGAATACCATGTAGAAATATTGGATTTTTTTTTTCTATCCGGGTCAAGCGTACTTGTATCTACAACTGTTGGTTTATTTCCTGCTGTAAAACAATTTGATTCTTTTGGAATGTACCTCCCCAGGAGCTGGATTTTTCAACGTCAAAAAGATGAAGCTGCAAGCATTGAATGATTAAACATTACAAATTCTTCATGTTTCCATTAAAACTCGGTGATTTCTATATTTCAAGTGAACAACAAAGTTTTACCTTCCTATGTTTCGCTAGTAACTTTCCATTTGGGCCAAAAACGCCGCAAGTGTTGTATAAATGATTATTATCAAATTTTGGTACTGATCCACCTACTGTTGTGATGTAGTGACTAGAAGCAAGTTCTGATAACATCGAAAATGATGGACAGTTATCTTTATCCCTGAAATTTTGCTACTGATCCACCTAATATTGGTTGGTTCGATTTGTGAAGTACGTGATTTCTGGGTAGGCAAAGGATGCCACAGCTTTCAACTTCAAGGGTTTGTTTCAACCATCTGTTTTAACCTCATCAATGGTTATCTCAAGGATCTTGGTGAGGGAGGCTTTGTTTTCTATCAACGTTTTATGTATTTTAGAGTTGGATTTTTTTAATTAGTTTCAATTTAAGTTGGTAACCTCACAAATGTATCACTTGGATTCTTTTGATCCTTTTATCAATGCATTTTCAACTTTCACAAAAAAGAAATTAAGTATGAAGTAATTTGTTTAAGTATTGTTTTTATTTTACAATTGGTTTTTATATACCAATTTTCAGGTCCATTTCTACTTTTCCATGTACACTTTCATTAGGCGTATTGTTACAATGTTTACGCACATAGTGTTGCAACATAACACAAAACATTCTAAAACGTATAGTGACATCCAAATATCAATAGAAACTCCGGGAACACATATCATCTGTTTCCTCCATTCTACATCACAAAGTAAAATATAGCCTCATGGGTTTAAAGGTTCAATATGTAAAACACTTGCTAATGTCTGATCAAGATAATACAAAAACATTTAAGCTTGCATGTTAAATTTCTCTC
The DNA here is from genome assembly GCA_963921325.1 of Logfia minima. NCBI lineage: Eukaryota > Viridiplantae > Streptophyta > Magnoliopsida > Asterales > Asteraceae > Logfia > Logfia minima. The sequence continues at coordinate 302,454 of OY992773.1, forward strand.
AAAATTTCATTTTTATCATCTGCATATACCAGAGATACTGCCAGCTTCCAAACCCCATGATAATCCTTGAACCCAAATAGTCGCCAAGTAAATGTTCATGGCTTAACTAATTCTTCAAGGGAGCCTTCTTTACTCTATCAGCTATACGATCAGGACCAGTTGTATGCGACTTGAACCGACCTCTTCCTTCACTTTCCTTCTCCTGTTGGGTGCAGATAAACAAATATGTCAATGATCCTTCTATAAGAACAGCAAGTTCCTCGAATCAATTTCATGCATGTTATGTCAGTGATCTTTTATCCAATAAAAGTTCAACTTTTATACAAAAGCAACTCTTTATAAGTAATTAATAATCCATATGTGATGTGTCAATTATGATTACAAAAACAGTGAGGTTGTATATCTTCATGATAAACCTTGGGTGACTTCCAACTCATTTTAGCAAATTGCCCTTTTGGCTCAATTTTTATTTGACCCATCTAAGATAGGAACAAAATTCAAATCGCCACCTCTAATTGGAATGCTGTTATACCTTTTTCTTGACGATCTGAACAACATCCTCGTCCTGAAGAACATGACTTAGGCCACAATGCTGGGGGGAATGCCTTGCACTTGAGCCCCACACCAACACGTATTTAACTTCCTTCACCAGACTTCTGTGGATATGGTTACAGAAGTCTTCTACTGAGCACCCACCTCTATCCTGAAATAAAATGAAATATAATATTTTATACTTACTTTCCAGAATAGGATCAACTATACTAATAATCCGAACACAAAAAAGAACACACACACACACACAATGAGTGATTAACATACAGCGGAAAGGACCACAGGGTCACTAAAATCAGGCTGTTGGCCTTGTGGCTTTGTATAAACTCGGACTAGCCCCATGGCTTCCCACATCTTTGCAAGCAGTCTATCCAAATTCAGCTGTCAAACAAGGTGGATTATAATTAAGAATCATAAATTCTTATGGCACTTTCTAGATATAAATACATAATACCACATGCAAAGGAGCAACGATGAACTGTAACTTCACATTTGGATACAATTATTACCAAAATCATCCAAATTAACTCTTTTACAACGTTTTATAAAATGAAGCGCAGAACATACCTTCAAATTGCAACTAATGACAATAGAATTTGGTTGCCGTGCTAATTTATCAACATCGTCGATACCAACAACATCTATTTTGTTGTAGACATATATACACTTCATGTACTTACGGTTTCCCTCTATAACATCAATCAGATCATCTACAGTGGCATCCTCACGAAATAATAACTGCAAATAAATAAAAAAGAAAATTGAATATCATGACAGCACCTTAACTTGAAACTTGGAAGACAATATTGGACAATTTTTTATAAAGATACCAAAGAAAAGATTAGAAAGAGTATTTAAACTATAGTTCAAATAGCTCAATTTATATTGTCTTAATAAAATGTAAATAACATTAAAAAAAGTCATCTTGGTTTTCAAAAAATAAGAAAGATTCTTAAGCTACGTGAGTTGTTCATTAGGTTATACAGAATCAAAGACTTTACACTGATCTGAAACTTTAGATTACCTCTGCGTTGTGAATCTTGTATTCATGCAGAATTTGGTAGCAAAGTTTTTCATCCAAATGAGTCAACTGCATGGTGGTGTTAAAGGAAATCCCCCCAGTTTTTTTCTTTTTGAAGTATATCTGCCAGAAAGGATACAAAAAAATCAAACCAAAAAACATACAAGCTAACACTACATATATGATTAACTGTAGAAGATGATCAAGTAACAGAAAGTGAAAAACAAGCGCCCCCACCCGTAAAAACAAAATCAAAATTAATAACAGAACACATTCACAAAAACAAATTATTAAGTAAATCCAGGGTCTGAAACATTACTTGTGGTGGTTTCTTGTTTAAGCGCAAGCCAACAGCTTCCAGCTCCTTCGTCAATATCTGTCGATGTCCTTCACTCTGGAAATTTTGTTAACATTAGAGACAGAGATTTAAAATGCCAAAAAAAGTCTGGAGATGCCTCAACCATCAAATCTATATTTAAAAAATCTCTAATCTATAATTATTAGTAAACATGACCTCCATTTCAACTTGAAATCTTTTAACCAAACATGGCTTCAAAGGCACTGACTGAAAAACGCAAATGCTTACACTTAATTTGCACTTTTCACATTCATTGTTGGATAATATCATTGGGCTTAAGCAGACAAAGTGAATTTGATGATACCATAATACTAAATTACTAGTATAATATGACGTTACAAGTATTTAAAGGACTCTCAACACACAACTACCTCCACGGGAGATCTATTCCTCCACTTATTATATGCATCTTTCACATTTCTTCCTCTTCACTTCTCCCTATATTTCCCAACTTTTAAGAGTTTTCAATGAGGAATGTTCATTTCTCTAATATTTCTTGTCTTAGACATTTCAGATCACGGTGACAATTGACAAGTGGACTGAGCAAGCACAATAGATTTGTCACATTTGGTTTGGGGTCGGTCATCACTATGGGTATGAGTTTAATAACATGATGAATCAAGAACAGGTATGGATTTCTGAACCAGACCCTTCAGGTGGGTATGTAGGATTTCCAACTCCATGTGTATTAACCCCATTCCCTCACACTCACAACCCTTAAACCAAACATACCCAAACACTATCAGATAGATACCCTCAAACCAAACACACCCAACACTGAGAACTCAATATAAGATAATAGTTCACATCTCTTGCACGTCGCAATTAGATATCAAATATAGTTACCAAATCATAGCTTCACCCATAGTATATGGCTAAACAAGGTTTCATGTCACAAACAGGACTTACTTTTGAAGCATCAAGAACCATCAACACAATGTCTGACGACTTCGAAACTGCAATCACCTAAACTTGAAAATAATGACGTGCATTAGCAAAGATGCATCTATTCAATAACTTGATGAGGATTATTTTCTGATAGAAGACTTTCCTATTATGTGTATAATACAATACAACTGTAAAGCCTATATGTAAAACATCGATCGAACATGCGAAAAAGTTAGTCACCAACAATAATATGATGATCAGTCATATTAAGAGAATGAATGTTCTTACCTGCCTACCACGCCCCTTGCCCTCAGAAGCTCCTTCAATGATACCAGGAAGATCAAGCAATTGAATTTTGGTACCATTGTAGTGAATAATCCCAGGAATACAGGTAAGTGTTGTAAACTCATATGCAGCAGCCTCTGATTGAGTTCCCGTCAACATGGTCAAAAGTGTTGACTTTCCTACACTGAAAAGTGACACTTATGAGATCATTTCGGAATACAATTTTTAAGCTAATACAAAAGTAAGAGCTAACAAAGCAAATACCCCACCACCATATTCAAAAGCATGCTTGGTTATAGTTTTGGTAAAGCTATTAGAAAAGCAAAGCCACCCAGGTAACACACCTTGGAAATCCAATAAGTGCAACGCGACCATGCCCATATTTTGTAACCTCAAAACCTTCTCCAGCTCCACTAGTACCCTGTTTATCATGAAAAGTAATATGACGTGATAAATAATAATAGTAATCATATTCGATTATGTGCATATAAATACATTATATATACATAACTTAGGTTGTGCAAGCAATATAGGAAGTAAGTACATTGAGAAATGAAATCAGTTACTTACTTTGGGTGGTTCTAATAGTTGTGTCCTTAGCTTCGCTATCTTAGCCTTAAGCTGACCCAAATGATATTCTGTATTAAGGAAAAGCAAAATGAACAACATCCTTGCAAAATAATCTTCATATACACAATGATGTGTCGATGACATAGATATGGTACAAAAGCAGAGAAACAAATGCATGAACTAAGACAGGATTCAAAAGCTTAGAGACTTGAACTGTATCTCAAGTGAAACAAATTGAATATACTTGCAAATGGTCTAACAGGCAAGAAATGTGACTTTCGAGAAGTACCAATTACTCTTATACCATGAATGTAACTTAGTCAATGAAATCTCATTTCCCTCAATGTACATATTGCATTCAATGATATACTAAACCAATATTAGAAGTGCCAAATAATTTGCTAGTTGTAAGACAAACTATATGAGAGTCTTTCATTCATAACCTGTTGCTTTATTTTTTTGGGTCCGTGCCATCTCGGCTTCAATCTCTTTGATCCTTTCTATGATCCCCATCTTTCTTTATGATTGGCTGCAAATATCTAGAAGAAAAAATTATTAGAAAATTAAACACAGCATTGCTTCTGAGTTCCAACATGTAATGAAAACTTCGAGAGAAGTAGCACTGTAGAAGTGCAAGATTGACAACTTATATAAGGCCTCTAACCTATTCAAATGTCTAAGAAGTGTGTACAAGGGAAGTTATCAGAAACACCAGTCTTTACCTATAAAACCGAAGAAGATATCTACCAATGTATCTATAAATGAACACCACTGCTATGAGAAGTGTCCCAATACTGAAAATGCTATAAGTTTCCTTTCGTAATTGAATTAAATCGAAATATTAATACACAGGGTAGCTCGACGAAACATGCATAGTCGATATCATTTCTTGTTGAAAACTTAACACTTAACACTCGTTGTGATTAGTAAGTTTAGCTCAAACAAAAAAATCGATATTATACATAATTCACCAGCTGTACATCTGTCTGTATAATAACCTGTTCCTACATTTCGCTGCAAAATAAACTGTAAAGTATTGTACACCGAAAACAAGGTAACTAGATAAGAACAACTGAAACGAACATAGGCATGATTAAATAGTTACCTAAATAGCAACTATCAAAGCTAATAACTGTATCGATATATATAAAAAATACAAAAAATAGCTATAGGTCTAACAACATAGACTGATTACTTATAGCCAATAATTGAAGCGTATAATATGCAAAATTGACATTGATTTTAACGTTTAGTCAATAAGTGATTGAAATGAGTAAAATTAGACGAACAATTGAAGGAATGAGCTGCATTGAAATAGTAAGCGGAAACGTACATGCGTAAACGGATAGAAGTAGATGATGTTGAAATTGGGCGGTGGGACTCCGGAAACGGCGACGATGAAGGGCACGGGCGTTAGGACCGAGTTGGAGTGAGTTCGAATCGGTGAAGATGGCTGCTATAGCCCCTTTTCAGAGTGAGTACTTGACGCTGATGATGAGTTTTGCCCGACTACCTACGTCTCTGTTATTTGGTTTGTGTTATTGGAATCTGATGAGTTCATGAGTCCATTTCATTTCCGAGCCCAGTCCAGTTGGCGTGTTTGGACAAACCATAACGAATTAGCGGGTGCTTTATGGCCTAATAGCCAATGGGTTTGTTTTCCTTTTTGTATAATAAACTCAATTTTTAGTATTTAGATTTACTTATTGATAAATGATCAAAAAGGCAAGGGCTATAGAGAGGAAAGGAAAGCATATAATGATGTTTGTTCATTTTTGTATTTTTGTATAATAAACTCAATTTTTAGTATTTAGATTTACTTATTGATAAATGATCAAAAAGGCAAGGGCTATAGAGAGGAAAGGAAAGCATATAATGATGTTTGTTCATTTTTGTATTTATGATTGAAAATTTGATAGAGTGTGTTAACGGTGCTTTTCAAATTATTTGAAACTTAAAGATTAAAAGTGTTGGTATTATTTTTTAACTCGTTATTTTTCACCATTTTCATAATAAATTAACATATTTTCTCATCTCCCATATTCAAACACACATAAAAGATTATAAATTATTAAAAGTAAATTATAAATTATTAGTGGTTGTAAAATTGTAGAGTTTAATATCATGTGACATACTTCTAATTAGTATCTCGATACAAATTGCCATACGCATAATTCTTCTGTAATGTCAAATGAATTAACGAGTTCAGGTTCAAATGAGAACCAAATAAACGGTGAGAACCGCGAGAACCGCGAGAACTACTAAATTACACATTTTTTCACATGTGATTGACTTCATTCATATGTGAACATTCACATGTGATTGACACTTGAATTTCACATAATGTTTTTTCTCTCTTTTCATATATTTACCAATCAAATTATATATATATACTAATAGTTTTATTCGTTCTAGATTAAACATACATTTAAGTCTCTCAGTTATTTTCGATTCAAAATGATAATTTACATAATAATAATTATTTTTATTTCTTTAAACCCTAACTAATTGGAGATGCACTCTCAAACATTTACATGTTCCATATGACATGTTGGGTCCCCCAAGGATTAGTGAATGTAATTCGATGATGGCATAATCAAGTTTAATGTTGTATTCTTGAGCTTTTTTCTAGTGAAAAGAAAAAAAAATCAACAAAAAACAATAATAAAAAATCATTCTCGAGTTTTTTTTTGTAAGAAGAAAAGGAACAGAGAGAAATGGATTAGGATGATTTTTCATTGTGAATCTTTTCCTCCATATATGAGCGGATTGTATGGAAACCAATCCATCTAACAATTTTCCTTTCATTTCTCGTAGTTTCCTTCCAACTTGATAATAGATGTAAGCTATCTTATATTACATTCATTTTCATCATTTTTCTCTCTTTTCTTTTTCATCTCATTATTTTCCACTAATTTTTTTTTCGAGAATGTACCGTAAAACTAGCTGGTAATAGAGAATGCTCAGATTAATGAGTAGATGTACTAGAGTTAGTTCACACTTTTAAAGATTTATAAAGGAAAATAGTTTATTGTTTCAAAGTGTATGAAACTTTATGCGCATACTGTTATATGAGGTAAATTTTATAATTTTTTACTGTATGTACTAAAGTTCTATTGTATGTATATTTGTATATTTTTGGCTTTTGTTTGTTATATAAAATGACACTTTTTATATATTATATACACACAATAATAAGTTAAATGGATATAATAGGCATTTTAAGAACTTAAACACATATAACATAAATTTTTTAAGTTTACCTCTACCCATCTATCTATCTATCTATACTATATATTGAAAGAAAACTCTTTGAACAATCTTCCACCATTAGATAAAGCTCAACCAATCGTGAGATCAACATGATGATGTAATATATCTTTGAGGTGATTTATGAAATGTCTAGAATACTCTTAATAAGTTTCCTTATTTACTTACATAAATTCGAGCTAGTACCCCTCAAAATTCAGCTTGATAGCCCTAAAAATAAGAGCTGATCTCAAAATTTAGTTTTATGACTCGTAATAATACGATTTTATTGAATGATTTAAATTATCATATATTTCATAAAAAAATGATAACATTTGTAATTAAATGTTTTCATTTAGTGACAATTAATACTCATACATAGTAAATTAAACAAATCGTAATTGTTTTAATGTCCTAAAGAATATCATAAAATTACTACGTATGTTTATCAACAAACAAAAGATAGAATAACAAACATCCATATAAAAAATAAAAGTTTTATTGAACCCAACATGATAATCAAATTATATGCATAAAGAAACTAAAAGAACAACTTAACACTTTATACAAAATGAAACAATAAGACAACAAAAATTAAATAAATAAAAAAAACTACATCTGTTGGTAATGTTTTCTTTGCTTTGTTTGAACGAAGCGAAAAATCGAAAAACAATGAATAAAACATCTGCTGTTTTAGAAAAGAATCAGTTTTTTAAGCGATGTTAAAGCAACATCTCTAGCTAAAAAACAAACTTTTACATACGGCTTGTACGAAAATCAATCATTGTAAGTAGATAGAATATACATAACTCATAAAATATTCCAACTAAATTTCCTTATTGTATACATCATGTATACAATATGTACAGTAATTTGGATTCTAAAATGAGACTAAATAAAAACACAAGAATCTCGTTTAGGAGCATTTTCAGCCATTTCACCTCCTTATTTGTCTTCTAGTGCTGCCTGGTCATATCATAGAGTACTCGGTAGCATCACACATGTATAGAATATTCTAAATGAACACCCTAATATTTCTGAATATATACTTTTATGTGAGTATGCATGGATGCATGTCAGTCTTATCACTCTTATATGTGTGTATATGTGTTAATCACATCACCTCTTAGGAGATGTTCATATAGTATGCGCGTATAAACATACCTTAAAAATAGTTGACATTCAAAGACATTCCCACCACCAACATCTTCTCGTTTAAGCAATAATATCTAGGATCTACAATTGAAACACATCATGAAGTAAAACAAAACTCCCAAGTAATTTGTTACACAAAATTACGTAGCTTCGATAATTAAAATATAAAAGTTCTACAAATATATAATAATCAAGGCAGTTTGTTACCCGGTCACCATATCCATATGTTTCGTTAATAAAAAAACTATACCAATGCTATTAAGTTTGAAATGAAAAACAGTCGATATATTTTCTATTCATAATAAGTAAACAAATACTCCCTAAGTTTTATGTATTAAATTTCTTATTATTACGTTTTGTATGCATTTTACGGATGCATTTAAGTAATGATCATTATAAGATAAGAAAATGAATTTATTATTATTGAGTCTTGCATGTAACGTTTTAGTGTAAAGATCTAAAAGTAGAGTCGTATTTGAAATAATACGCCTATTAATTCAAACGTTGAACATGATTATTATATAAAAATAAATAAATAGACTATTATGAAAGTTATGACATATTTAAATGTTACATTTTCGAATAGTACGTTGCTTCATAAAACTTATATAACATATACAATAAAATGATTTTGTATACCAGTTACTATATTATCGTGATGTAAGGACAATATAACTTAAAGACCCACCATATACCTCGCATGGGTTTCGACTTTCACGACAGTGTCATATTCCCAGCTCCCTGCACACAATTCAAGCTCACCAAGCCTATTAGATAAGCCCTCAAAATGCATAAAAACCAAATTTTGGCACCATAATACACACACTTGAAACCATTTAAAACCCTATAAACTAAGAGCACATCAATACCCATCTCGCCCTTATATCACCGTCCCAATAAAATATCATCCACCCATTCTTAACCTCACTTAAGCAACACACTTCACTCATGAAAAAGAAGAAACAAGTGCTAAAAAAAATAACTCACCATCACACCCATTTTTAAGTTACCCCCATGAACGAAACCCAGCACACTCTCATCAGAATTAAAATATATGGGATATCAGATCAACTAAAGTGAGAATTAAAATTCCATATCAGTTCATCAGATTACTGTAAATGACTTCATATATTAGCAAACATTTGCATCAAACCAATCTAAAAAGAAAGATGATATTTTACCTAAAAAAATAGCAACAAAACTCTTCAGCATTTCCGCTCTCTTTTTTTATTGAAATCGTTCCAAGTCCTACTGCAGCTTTTCAAACCGTCTTGACCCCTACACATTAAGGTAGAAGCATAGCTGAAGCATTCCTAAATCACAAGGCCAACTATCAGAGATAAGCAAGAATTCAACTTCATAACCTAGTTCAACCATACTCCTTACCCAGCCCAACTGTCCAACCCTTTTAAACCAGTATGAAATAATGACATGTCTCAACCGACCCTGTTTTGAGTTGTTACCCAAGTACCCAACTCACCCGACCCACCCATCTTGCAACCTCTATAATTGTTGATTAATTCGCCTTCCAAGCAGCTACATAACTTGTAAATTCTCTTTGAAGTTGCGTACAAATAAGAGAACTAAATAATAATTGAAGTAATGATACATTGCGGAACACAGGTAGCCTTATCTAATTTTTGTAAATCTAAACGAAAAAATGAAATGAGTACAAACCTGGGATTGGATTGCCTCGAACAACTTTTTGGCCATACTTACACCAGCGGTATCCATCATCCACTATATCAACCGCGCTAGTAGTTTGGACCACATGTGGTTCCCAGATAGGCTTAAGAGTTATATCAAGGGTACAAAAATTTGTTCACCAGATCACAAATAAAATCCCTGCATATTAGCATTTTAGTGCAACCAATATTATGAAATCACGGGCTTTCATCGAACTTTATCAACTTTTTTCGAATATGGGTCATCATCATCATCGACTCATCAACCTCATCTGTGCGGTCTTGAATTGCTTGTCTAGGAGATTGCAAAGAGTTCCACTGGCCTCTGAATAAGGATTCTGGCTATTAGTTGCAGAGAGGCCTTCAATAAAGAAAGAACCAAATACATATTACCAACTAATTCAAGAACAAAAGGCTCACCGTAGCCAATATCTTCTGCTTCTCTATCAACATCAATGAAAACTTCGAAAGCTCCTTTTAAAGTACGCTTATCCAAACTGCAACCTAAATGCCTTTATTTGAAATGAAACTTGAAACACCAAACAGTCATTTATGGTGGCTTAAGCCTACACCAAACAGAGAGTTTTATCAACTTGTCTTACTTAAAACACCAATTAAAAGTTATACAGATTCAAGATTCTCTTATTTTATACTTTTAAAAAAATAAACAACCAAAATTAAATAATGACAGAGGAGGATGGCAGAGCAAAAGTATACTTCTTTAAATAAAACTCTCGCATGCAACTTCCATGGAGACTATGAGTTGTATTATGCTATACTCCTAAAAGTTAATACGAATTAAGCAATAAAAAAGAGACCCGTATAAGGGGTCGAATATATCATAAGCTTTTGTGAGAAGTATATTGAAGGCATAAGACCTCCTAATATAATTAGCTACTTACAAAATCCAAAAACCATTAATGAAAAGAAGAGTTCTTGCAGGTTAGCCAAGTGGCCACCTGACCCATTGTTATCCATAGTAAAGTTTATGCTATTGTTTCACCACAACATACATGTCGTTATTCTCTTGACCTTTAATCCAACTTGTAGCCCTATCCATGTAACAATCCTAACGTAATTAAAATATTATTTGCAAGAAGCGTGTTGATAAAACACATCTTAAAAATAATAAAAGCATGCAGCATTTCTCAATTATGCTCGTTAGACTTTTGAAAAGACAAAATGATTTGAATGCAAAGGGAACTAGCCAAATTTTTGTTGAACAACCAACTCATATAGGATAGGAAGACCTCTTCAGCAACAAAACCGATCAAAATTTGAGCCATACGAGTCTAGCTAATGTATCTCCAAAACTCATAACATATAATCTTTGACAATGTTGGAATTCAAATTAACTATATGTGCAAAAAACCATTAATTAGAAAATCAAAGCCCGTATAGGAAAACATAAAGATGCAAAATATCTTTTGAACACAACTAAACAAAAACCAAATTCTTTTAGGTAAATGCATTTTGTCGGCTATGTACTGGACCACTTTGTCCCATGCTAAGCAATGTTTACTCTTTATGTTCAATGTATCCTATGTAACCGATTGATATTTTGACCGTTAGGCATTTGAAAAAGCTGACTCAGCTGACAAGTCAGTTGCCACATGCACAATTTTTTCCACGTCAGTTGACAGGTGTGTTCCACATCATTTTAAACATGGGTATAACATGACCTTTTTTCTTTCACCACTTCATTTGAAACCCTAATTTCACCAGCATCATGTCTTCAGCCTCTTCTCTTTCCTTCAATTCAAACCCATGGAGATGCAATCCAACACACTGCAAGTGTAATGCACCTCTTAAAAAGCAGACGTCTTGGATGGGTACTAACCCAGCTCGACGTTTCTCGGCATGCTCAAATTCCATGGTACGCAATTTACTTTGCACTTTAATCAAATATTTCGAATAGAAATTTGATGGTTACATTTGTGTGATTTTATACAACATGATAATCGAAGACAAGAGACGTACAATATGTCACCTTGAGGAAGACTATCTCTCAAGCCCGAATAATTTTCTGCGACGTTCTTGGTCAGAGATGGTTGAAATGCAACTTCGTATAGACACAGGATTACACGATTCGAGGATGCATCATAATCTTTGAAATAATCTTATCGAATACATTTGGAACTTTTCGTCAAATTTTCACGTTCAAAATAATTAATGTAATCATATTTTTAATTTTTATTAATGTAATATCATTTTTATCTTTAAATGTAATTTTTTTTTTAATTAATGGATGTAGTTTTTTTATTAATGTAATGTTCTTTTTATGTGTTAATTGAAAAAAGAAAAATTAAATTAATCAGTGTGGCCAAGAAAAGTTTAGTCTATCATGTCATCATATACATTATTTGGTATTTGTTCAGTTTTTCTAAAAAGATAGAAAAGTAGCGATGAAGTAACAGTTCAATTTCCAGTCTTTGCTTATCATTAGTATTCTAATGCCCGTGCGTTGCAAAGGGTGTAATTATTTTACTTTAGAGTCTTCTATTTTCATTTTAATAGATTCTTTGTGCATAGTTTTAACTTTATCCGTTTATCAATTGTGTATCCACATAATTTAATAAAAGTATGATCACTTATAGGTTTGATTTATACGCTACTATATTTTTCAAACTATGCCAATCTCGAAATCCGGATTAATACTTTATTAACAAAATAACGTGAAACCCATATCCAAATATAATATAAATTCAGAATAAATAAAATAAAATTAAATACATATTTTTTTCATCTAGTTAAAAAATATATACCATAATATTTATTTTTCTACCGTTAGAAATCTTTATATTATATTATTTATATATATATATATAATTAAAAGAGGATACGATGGAGGAATATGAACCCTTCATTATTTTCTACCATTACCATTTAACGATCTTAATTTAGTTCGTATAATTAGACTTTTGACCCTTTAAATATTTGATGTATTTATTTAAATTAAAAAAATAGACCAAATATTTTATTCATTTAGAAAAATTAAAGAGTCTATAAACTATATAAAAAATTGGCTACAATACTTTATTCATTTTATTAAAATCAAATTCGGTCATAATATTCTATTCATTTATAAGAATCAAATTCGACAATGAAGGAATCTGAACCCTTCATTGTTTTCACCCTTTACCATATAACGATCTTAATTTAGTTCATATAGTTACATTTTTGACCCATTAAATATTTGATGTATTTATTTAAATTAAAAAAATAGACCATATATTTTATTCATTTATAAAACTTAAAGAATCTATAAACTATACAAAAAATCGGCTACAATATCTTATTCATTTTATTATTCATTTTATTAAAATTAAATTATGTTACAATATTTTATTCATTTATAAAAATCAAATTCTTTGGGCGTTATCGCAAGTCTATAGACTATATAAAAAATCAACTAAATATTTTAATCATTTATAAAAGTTAAATTCGTCGCCCCTTATTGTGGGTCTATATAGTATATAAAAATTGGTCACAAATCGACCATAATATTTTATTCATTTATAAAAATTAAATTTGTCCCGCGTTATCGCGAGTTTATGACCTAGTACAATATAAAAAGAAGAAAAAAAGCCTTAAAAGTATGGATTTAAAAAAAAAATCAACAAAGACTATGCTAGGACTCGAACCTGAATGAGTGGATTACAAACTTCACATGCAAAGGCAAGTCAGTTTATCTATTCTTCAACATATTGTAAGCTATTTATTTTAACTATTTAAACATAAAGAGAATTTAGAAAAGCATATAAGACAAAAGTTATTATTCAAAATAATTGAGTAATTAATATTAAGGAATAATATTCCAATATAGAGATACTATATTTTAATATTAAGGAATAATATTCCAATAGTCAAAAACACAAAGTACACCAAAAGCCAGCAACCATTTCAGACTGCCAACTCTTCTGCCGTGACACCGTCTCCGCCACAAACCAATAATATTCAAAAGGTAAGTCAATGTATACTAATTACTAGTATACAAGAATAAGAAGATAATGGAAGAAGAAGAAAATATTAATCTTTTCATAGAATATTATGACCATTTTTTCACTATCCGGTAAAATGTGTGTATATATGCGTATGTATTTGTGTGTGAAATACGTTTTCGAAATTGGTTATAAGAATCTTTAGAGCCAAGTATTATTCACGTTGGATAATCAACTAGTAATATGAGGTTTCAACTTATGTCAATTTTTGCTTGAAATATCTTTTAAATAGGGGAGATCAATTGGGGGAAAACAAAAACCTTAGAACGTAATGGGTTTTGTTGTGATTTTACATGTTAGGAACTGGAGGTGGGAGTAAAGTGGTGTTGAGATAAGGTCTAGCGGTGGTGAAGGTGAATCCACTGGAGATTCAATAGAGTGGTTGACGTGTATCTATGGGTACTGGGGAGGTGAAAGCAAATGCGAAAAATATATAGTATGAGGGTATTATCGTCTTTGTACATAAAATATATAGTACGAGGGTATTGTATTATCAACAGATCAAATTTGTGACTAACTCAAAATAAAAACACTTTTTCTGTCTGGGAAAGGTTTCGAACCCTAAATCTAAATCTCATCTCACACGCCAACCCTGCAACCCCCGAAAATTTTGCATGCTTCAACTAAACGGTTGCATGCTCCGTCTTCAATCTCTGACCACCAATGGAAACCGTCGTATACAAAGCACTCGAAGAAATATGCTTACAAGGACCTAACGGACTAACACTCCGTAACTTATGGTCCAAAATCAACCATCATCTCACCTCTAACAGTATTCCCCTCTCTACTAACGTCAAACAAGCCTTATGGTCAAACCTTCTCAATATTCCAAGTATCTGTTTCGAATGTAAAGGCGTTCCTTACGATGATGAAAATCCTGACATTCAATCTGTTGAAGTTTCCGAGTCTATGGACTTGATAATTGTTGCGGCAGAGCATTTGCTGAACAATTTTCTAGGTATTTATGACCTTAAAGCTTCCGTTGCTGGAATTTCGGAGACGCAGCGACGTATACTTGAACGCCTCGCCATTGCTAGGTTTGTTTGTGTAGTATGATCAGTGAATATAAGTTTTTATACAGTTTTGGAGTGCATATTTTAAGTACTTATAGCTCATTCTGGTTTTTAAATGCTGTAGTTTATGCATTTAAAGTCATAAGCACTTATCGCAGTTAGAGGAAAAACACACTTTTGTTTGTTAATAGATTGGTGCTTATTTCGAACACACGCTTTAAGTCATAAGCACGTAAACATATGCACCGTGATGATAAGTGGTTGCCGTTATCAAAATCCTTCAACAGATTAAGTGGCGTTTAGTTGTAGAAAAGTGTAACCATTTTCTGTATTTTATCTTAAAAAACTGCTGAGAAATCGGAGAACGTGTTCAAATACTGTTCCATTTTACGATTTATAAAAAGCAACTAGACAACGTCTTAGCATCTCTGACCTAGATAAACCTTTATACTTTATATTGATGTACTTTATATGGGTGCAGAACAGATGGAGTAGCTCAAAGTGAACTTACTAAGGAACTTGGTATAGAAAGCAACTATATAGATTATCAACTAAAGTGTCTTGAATCGCACGGATTAATTGTGAAGCAATCGACTATAATAAGGAAGAAAGAAGCTGGAAATGATAAGTATAAAAACGGTTCAATAGTGAACACCTATATGCTACACTTATATCGTTATGCAAAGCATTTGGGGCACTTACAAAGAATTGAAATTACCAAAGAGGATAAGGCTGTCACCGGTAACGATAATGCAGACAGAGAAGTTGCTACTGCCGATGGTGTTACCGTAGAACGCATAAAAGACTATATACCTGCTATAAGAGCTATTTGTGATAGATTAGAAAAAGCTGATGGCAAGGTTACATTCTACAGCTAATGCTTGTTTACTTTTCCTTTTATACTTAATCATGTGCTAATTGGATTGTTTTATGCATCTGAAGGTTCTTGTCATTCCAGATATTAAGAAGGAATTAGGTTATCGAAATAGCCCTGGACATAGAGCTTGGAGAAATGTAAGCTAATGTTTAACAACTTTACATAAACCTACTTTCACTTTTCAGGACAGGTTTTCCTTACTGATTTTACTGTATTGTACGAATGATATTAGATCTTATCCAGGATGAAAGATGCGCGCCTAGTCGAGGACTTTTTTGCTACTGTGAACAACAAGGTAGTCTAACTATATTGTTCTGCTCTATTTATGATTAATACCATATTTCCAGTTGTCTGTCATATATGATTTTTAGTTAGATAGAAAAACTTAAGATGCGAAGGGTGTGTTCAGTTATAGAAAAGTGGAATACTTTTCTAGAAATTTTTTCTAAGAAAATCAGAAAAATTAGAAAACGCGTTCATAATAAGTGTTTTCTGAAAAAGTTATCCAAGAAAACCCGTTAACTAAGAGTTGGGAAACAATGATTTCCACTGTCCCACTTTTTTCCTTTATAACCCAACTCCACTTTTCTAAAATTCTCCAAAACCTTTAGTTTTCTAAAATGGAAAATGCAACAAGAACACGATTCCAAATTTTTAACACTTTTCTAGAGAAGGAAAGCTCTTTTCAATTTTTAGCAAATTAGAGATGGAAAATTGTGGAAAATTTTCCACAACTAAACGCACCCTAAATGTTTATTTTTTTTCCTTCTTATCCCTGGTTATTTCTCATGGAGATACCAAAGGAGCAATCATTCCTTTTAGCCTTTTGTAGTCTATATAATTTATTTATAGTCATATAGAATTGATCCGACCCCTATATATATAAATAGATATATGTATAAATAATATTATTGTGACTTTGTTTCTCTTTTTCGTTCAACAAATAATTTGTCTTGTTTCAGGAAGTTAAATGCTTACGGCTGCTAAAGACATTTTCTCCTAAAACTCATGGAGCTGAAGATGATGATCTTGATCCAGAACAACAGGTTAAGATGGTGAAAAGAGGCCAAATCACCGAGCAGCTTATGGAGCTTCCTATTGAGCTACAAATATATGATATGATTGATGCTGCAGGTTCGGAAGGGTTGATTCTTAAAAAGGTATGTCATCTTTATTGGTTATGGGCTTATGCCATCTTGGTATTATCCGTCATTTCTGCCTTCCTTTTATTTCCTCTCTTTTTCCCCCTTCTCCTTTTTGTTACATAATTTATGTTGATCTGTTTTTTTTTTTTTTTATCTCCAGCAAATTACAGAGCAAGCTGCAACATGTTTAATTAAATAAACACTGTTATAAATTAAGAATGGAGATTTTTTTCTGTCAATGCCCTATAGATCTCAAATATATCTGCAATATTTTTTAAATCTAGGATGTAGATAAGCTTTTCAAAGTTTATTATCGTATATTATTAGTATAAATCAAAGTCAAACATACATATTCAGAAGCTCTTTTCTTAAGATAAGAATTAGGAAGCAAAATTTGAGTTGCTTAAACGGGTAAGATTTTTATGGCAGCAAATGCATTTACAGCAATACGAGACATAAAGTTTTTGCACATTTGTGTTGCTGTAAACAGGTATATAATAGGCTTGGCATAAACAATAAACGGTACTATCCTCGCATTCTTGATATGGTGTCTAGATTTGGAATGCATCTAGATTCAGAAAGGCTAAATAGAAGCGTGGTCTACCGAGTTTGGACTTCTGGGAACTATAATGCTGGAGTTTCTAAAACAACCCCTGGTAAACAAGATACCATGAATGGTAAATCTTCAACTCATGTTCAAGCTGGAAAAGAGATGCCACCTCCCACTATCCAAGATATAGATGATTGGACCTCCAAAGTTGATTCTGAATCCAGTGAAGAACAGAACATCAATGACACACCACTTGAATCAAGAAGTTTGAGTAATCAGCAACGTGAGAGCAGTGGTATAGTTCTTGATGCAGAACCTCAAATTGTAAATGCAAAGCCCGTCTCAACTTCTGTTCCTTTGGAGTTATCTTCATCTGCTTTACCAGCACCCCGAAGTCACCACTCGTATACAACCTATCCACGTCTTGGTCTGAATACAGCTAACTCACAGACGGAGCAGCGGATACTTGAAAAACTACAGGTTGTATAGTGCTTTGTATACATTATTAAGAATCAGGAATGGAAAAAACGTGTTTGTTTACAATGAAGGAATTGAATAAACTATTCTTTATTTCCTTTCATTAAATTACTTTTCATTCAACACATTTTCTTTTCCACTTCTGTAATTTTTAGTAACACTAACTGGAAAGAAATTCAAAATTTCTATTCTAGTATTTAATAAAATAAAGTAACAACACCATAGATTCTGTTATAATCAGGTTTGAGTTTTCAATCTACTATTTTGTAGATTCTTTTTGCATATAATAATTCGTTATCTGTATTAAGTTATGTACTAACTAAAAGGTTAAATTGTACATTTGTATGTACATGTAATATGAAATATTAATATGAAGACTACTATTTATGTAATAAAATATAGAACTCCAAAACCAATATAATCTTTTTCTAAACGGGTGAACGGATGAGGTTTTCCCTGTTCAGGTTACCCGGGGAGGGTGAGTATTTTTACTCAGATGTACGTGGCCAACCGGGGTATCCCATGACCGTTTCCGAAGCCTTTCCCTGGCCACCCTAGGATGTGCAGCTATTGAGGTTATTGAGGTTTGAACCTGAGACCTCTTGTGAGGATATTAGGACGCCAACCACTAGGCCATCTTTTTTTGAACATGTTATTTCCATTGATAATTTGGAAGTAAAATGTATATCAAACAACATGGTTTGGTGACTTCCATTCCCACTGTCAACGAAACATGATATTGGAATGTGATGATTCGTTAAAGCTCTTCACTCATACTGTTCTCTTGTTCATTCCGTTCCTCATTCCGATTAACCAATCAGACATACCTTTGGCTCTTTCCTTCACCTTGCTATATGTTTACTTATCTTGTAATTTTTCATTTCTGCAGGAAGAGAAGGTCCTTATAGGACCCGAGCTACAAAGGCTGCTTGAGAGTCTCAAGAAATTTGAAAATAAGCATATGGACAAGAAGACTTTACAGCGTTGTTTAAATAAGCTTAAAGACGGTGGACACTGCAAATGCATTTCTTTTGCTGTCCCTCCTGATACTAATTGTGGCAGAAAACCTACAATTGATGTGATTCTACATCCCTCTGTGAACGAAGCAGAAGACCTATCGGATCTGGTTCATGACAAATGTAGATTTGAAAAGGAACTGCATAGACAAAGAAGGTATAAGAGCAGTAAATGCAAATCAATTCCTGTGTTAAATGATGTGGAGAGAATATATAAAAGTGGGAGTAAAGACATTCAAGCAGAGACTGCCGAAACAATGAAAAACAATGGTTTTGTATTGGCGAAAATGGTGCGTACGAAGCTGCTTCACATGTTTCTGTGGGGTTATGTGACCAGGTTACCGGGCTGGGATGATTCCATAGCGGGAAAATATGAATATGATCAGAGGAACCCACATAGTACATGCAAATTGTTTGAACTAGATGCAGCCATTAAGGCCATGCCACTTGAGTTGTTCTTGCAGGTTGCAGGGTCCTCTGTAAAACTCAAGTCTATGGTTGATAAATGCAGGAATGGTTTATGCCTTTTGGATCTTCCCGTAAATGAGTGTAAATGTCTCATGGGAACTCCCGCAACTGGGCTAATCTCATGTCTTATTGATACCTTAAGACACCTGAAGGTATTACTCTGTAATCTTGTTTGGATTTATCTTTTTATGTTGCTTCCTTCACAATTGCATGCATGAGGGCTACCACAAAGAGAGTTTCAGCCTTTCGGGTATGTTTAAAAGAAATAGGGTTAAAATATTAGAGGACAATTGTGATCCAATTTGCTGGGTCAAGTTAGATTGAGTATTAGTTAAGATATGCAAGTCTTGAGGGATATTGTTGTCTTTTATAATCTTATAGTAGTGATTTATCTTCCCCCAACAACTTTGGGATAAGCCTTCATGGCAGACCCAAGTGAAGAGAACATGGAGCAGATCAGGTTCTGGGCAGAAACTATATATTGAAGCACTCTCTTTTTATGTTATTTTCCTGTTTTCTAGTGTTATCTTATACTTAAGAATATTTTAATCACCAATATCTTTTAATAACTTGGAGATATTAGTTTGGAGTTCTAGTATTATAGATATTTAGAATCAAAGGGATCAAGTCTTTAGAGTCTCGATTATAATTTAACAGTTCAGTTCATTCTTATATTTTTCATTTGAAGTGTTTGCCCTCAATCAGTTCACTGTGTTGGCTGTGAACGAACCCTGTGTTACATCAGGATATGGTTGATTTGTTAATCTATACAAATTATGTAGGGGTGGCATTCTTGATCCATTTAGTTATGAATGAGTAGAGGGTTGTGTTTTGTCTGTAAATGGTTCAAATGAGTGATATAAAAGAATACCTTAGAAGGGAATGGGTTGAAAGTCGCCAAAGGTGTATTTATCACGCATAAAACCTTCTAAATCACTTAATCTAAAAAGTTAGATTATTATTTACACAGTATACTGTTAAAATCATATTTGACTTATTGACTCGCTAATATTTTATAAACAATTTAGTAATTTTGTACAAAAAGTCTCCTGTGTTAGTCCAATCTGTACTAATTTACCTATTACCCAACCCACACAATCTGCCCATTTGTCCGCCTCTACTTTAGGCTATGTTATTGAATCTATGAAGAGCTTTAGTGACTGGACCAGAAAGTTCAGTGAGTTTTAATGTTTACATTATAATTGTAGGTTGTCTTTTTTTCATTTGTTACTTCTTAAAATATTTGGACCTTGTTGCAGTTGATACGATTGATTGGTGGAGAACTCGATGCTCCTGTGGGCCCACATACGACCCTTAGACATTCACTGGAACTTAAGCCTTACATTGAGGAACCTGTAGGAATAGTTTTGCCATCTACAGGTGTCAATTCTTTTGATCTTCACCCTAATGTCAGACATGATTTTGTTCTTGCGAGCAGAAAAGATGTCGATGTATATTGGAACACATTGGAGTATTGTTATGCTGCTTCAGATTCTAAAGCTGCTCTGCATGCCTTCCCTGGATCTGCTGTGCATGAGGTTTAGTCTTTTTTCTTTTTCTTGAACAAATTACCTGAAATAGTAATGAACTCTGGTCTGAAATTTTCTTTGCTAACCCACTTTGTTTGCACTGTGAAAAAGTCTCAAATTTTTATAAAGTTTTCGTTTAGGGTAACCTTCTAAGTTAACAGGTT
The DNA here is from genome assembly GCA_963921325.1 of Logfia minima. NCBI lineage: Eukaryota > Viridiplantae > Streptophyta > Magnoliopsida > Asterales > Asteraceae > Logfia > Logfia minima. The sequence goes on from OY992773.1 coordinate 323,457, forward strand.
TCCACTTTTCATGCCCATGTAAATAAAAAGTCAATGTTGTCAAAGTTACTTCCAAGTAAGCTGCAACGTCATCATTCTTAGCTGGGTAACCGGGATTTTAATTCAATTTTTTGAAATTTTGAGGTCTATAATGAGTTTTTTGAAAGTTGGTTAACCTTTTTATGGATGATAACAAAGCTGGTTACTTAAACATTATTCGGAACAAAGACCTTGCTTCTATTCCTGTCCTTTGGGTATTGGTTCCGAAGTCAAAGTTATATTCTGTCCTTGAACACAACCAGGACAAACTGACGTGTTAATGCTGTCAAATCAAGGTTTCAGTTGCAAAATAAGCTGGTTGTTGTGGCAGCAGTTAAATATCTATCCATACATATGCTAAAGGAGTATATGCCGATGCACCAGAAATTGACACGTGTGCAATCGAGCTTTTCTATATTTTTAAATTAGTTCAATTTTGTTTTTTTGGATATATGTCCGGGTACAAACTTAATCAGGTTGTCAATAAAAAAAATAGAAGTTACGAAATTATGGAATTATCTTTGAGCAAGATATATACAATATTTAAGTCAAATATCTTTTATCTTTTAGTACATATATAGCATTTCCATGTTCGTTTTAGAATCTTAACATAAGAGTCAAAAAAACCGTTTTGCCTCTACAATATACGATTTCTTTTCATTTTATTGCTGTATTTTTCGTTTTTAGCTTCTGAAGCTTGGTTTTATCAGATATTTCTTTCTAGTTCATGGACCTCAGTCCGTGTTATGACAGCTCATCAGCGGGATGAGCTATTTAAACTTGTAGCAAATGAGGACTCTGATAAAAAGATATCCTACAAAACGTGTGAGAAGATCGCAGAAAATCTTAGTTTGACCTTGGAACAGGTTTTGTTCTCTCTTGTTATTTAATTATTTTTATTTTTATTTTTTTGACAAAATGTGCTTTGACCAGTTACATATCTTGCTCACTTTGTCACGATAATGTTATGCTTGCACTCTTAATTAGGATAGCTTATATGGATATCCTGATACAAATTGTATGTTTTTAAAGCTACTCGTGTGCTAATTATTATTCTTTCTGTTTTTCTTTGGGACTCACCCTCAGGCCTCAGCCACATGATAAAATTAGCTCCATATCTTAATTCCTTATATGGAATTTGATTGATGCTCCTTGCAGGTACTCCGTGTATTCTATGATAAGCGACAAAAGGATAAAATGAAGGTAGCAACAAGTGCAAAAGAGCAGAAGTTGCAAGCACTGACACCTGCTTCACTTTCAAATAAAAGGAAAAGGTCTGTTAATAATGAAAATTCATTCGCTGAAGAGTCAGGCAAATTGAAGCATGCCAAAATGTTCAGTGCAGAAGATGCCACACTAGAACAAAATTCATTACATGAAACACATATGTTGATCAATGAAATGGATGGCCAGAGAGAGGCTGTAGATGATGATATAGGTTCTTCAAATAGCCCCATCAATGAATTAAAGAAAGATGGTGCCAGGAAGCAAGCATCTGCTCGAAGATCAAGACCCCCTCTTCCCAAAAGCTATGCCACACTTAAGAATAAAGTAAAAGATTTTGGTACGCGTGCTTACAAGTCATTAGCAGTTTCTAATGCCATGGAGTTATTCAAGCTTGTATCTCTGAGCACTGCAAAAGCTCCAGAAGTTCCAAACTTGTTAGCTGAAACATTGCAGCAATATTCAGAACACGATCTTTTGACCGCCTTTAACTACCTTAGAGACAGAAACTTCATGGTATAAACAATTCTATTATTTCTTTCACTTTTTTTTTTCCTTTTAGTTTGGAGGTACACATCAAAATTTTCTCTATAGTGATTTTTATCTCGAGACCTCTAAATTCATGCGCAAACATAACCCAAATGACCCGTTATCAAAATGTTTGGGTAGTTTGGGGTATGAAAAAGTACCCAATGGATGTACATAGGCGGAAGTATATAGTAAGTAAGAAACAGATGCGGGCATAGTTGGTTAGAATCTGAGTTGCGTGGAATATGATTTTATGAAAGGATTGGGGAAGACAGAAACTTGAGTTTGCTCCACGTTTCTCTGGTTGTGCATATACAGCTAATATTGCAATTGTTTTAAAACGCAAAGATTCATTTTGGCACACAAATTTATCTACTCCGTATAAGATAATTTAGTGTGACATTTCATCTAAGTTAATAGTTATGTTAATGCACCAAGTTGCAAATAAAATCAAACTATAAATCTTTTTAATAAGCGGAGAATAGTTTTTATGATCAAGTTTATTCATTGTTATAAAAGTTGAAGAACTAAAAATTAAGAGATATTACCTAATCTAGGTGATCAGTCCATTTTGACCTGAACCCATATGAACTGGTTATCCTGCCCACTCAGGCCATTTTTCTACCTCTAATCTCAACCAAGCAGGAACCGTTATAATTATTACATAATATGCTTCTTATAATATTCTGTTGATTTCTCTGAGCCCTCCTTTTTTTTTGGCAGATGAGGGGTAATGGAATAAGTGACTTTGTACTCTCCCAGCAGTTTTTACATAAAATTTCTTTGTCTCCTTTCCCTGTTAATACTGGCAAAAGAGCTGTTAAGATGACTAGGTGGCTTCATGAGAGAGAAAATGAATTGCTGGACAAGGGAGGAGATCTATCTGCTGATTTGCAGTGTGGAGATGTCCTCCAACTGTCCGTGCTAATGTGTTCGGGAGAAATATCAATGTTTCCTTCTTTGCCTGATGAAGGTGTTGGGGAGATTGTGGACTTGAAGAAACGTAAATGTGATGACAATGAAGCCTGCAGTGTTGAGATAGCTAAGAAGCCGAAATTATCGGACAATGAAATTATTTCTCGTAAAGAAAAAGGGTTCCCGGGTATCCAGTTATCTTTAAGATGCAGTATAGTTTCAAGAGTTGACGCAATTAGATTATCTAGAGACGAGAAGGGAATAACTTCTATTTTCAGTTTGGAGCACAATTCAGCGCCTTCTGTACACCTGGCCAATACTGCCTCTGAGTCAACGTGGGAAGCTATGACTTGCTATGCAAGACACCTGGAGTCTTCTTCACAGGAAGCTTCTCTGTTGTGTCCCAATCTGTTTAAAACTATCTATTCAGCAATCCAAAAGGCTGGTGACGAGGGGTTAAGCTTGGAAGGAATCTCTCGCGTCACTGATGTGCAGGGTATGCATTCGTTACTTACTTTTCATGTAGAGATGGCAAGATGGGTGGTATGGGTTATGATGGGTCATTTTCTAGTACCATCCGAAATGGATTGGGTCAGGTTCATCAGTTTGTGTGAGACTTCTATTCTAAAACTTTATAAGTAATTAATGCATTAATTTTGATCAGGAAGGAATATCAATACAGGAATATCAATAAGTAATAAACTTTGGGCGACTTTCAATCTGTTTGATCACTTCCCTTCAAGCTAATTCTTGTGCTTTGGCCTGCTTAAGATTAAACACAATTGGGATTGACTGGTTGGAATTGCCGCCTTTATTGGCATGTGTTCTTTCTCTGTATTCATTTTGCATAAATTTGAATGTGATAATCTTGTTATATGTTTGTAGGCGAAAATATTCCAGAACTTATTGTTGAGGTGCTTGAGGCATTTGGGTGTGCTTTAAAGGTTTGCTTTACTATTACCCTGCAATATGATTACATCGTTGTTATTGCCGAAACATGGATCATTTAGTATAATCCTAACTAAGCAGAACTGAGCTTACTAAAAGTTAGTTGTATTACTGCAAGCAAGTAGGTTAGAAGCTTAGTCTAGTAAAGTTGAGTTGATGAAATATTTTGGATTTCCTAATGCCAATGGAACCAAATATTTGCTCTATTGTAAATCAAGGTGATAGTTAATATCATTTATTTACATGTGCAAGATTTTATTGACATTGTATTCTACATTTCCAAATATATCCCTATAATATTAAACCAACAGATATACCCATATTCCACTCTAGAGTGGAGAGATGCTTATGATCAGCACAAGGCTACAAATAATGTTACTTACATCAGATATTTGGGTCACTAAATTCTTTGGTTCTTATACACAGGTTAGCGCTTATGATTCTGTCCATGTTGTTGACTCTCTATATCGGTCAAAGTACTTTTTGACCTCAATGGGGTCCCTCCAACATGATCTTGATGCAAAGGTGCCGGAGAGCTTCACTAGTGATGGTGAGCTGTTGGAGTTGCAGCGAGAATGTTATCAAGATAAGGACAAAAAATTAACAGAAGAAACTTGCACAGACCTTGAGTTGCATAGAAGTACCGATGAGGTGCATCACAGAGTAACCATCCTAAACCACCCGGAAGAGATTTCTCATCCTATGAGGGAAGTGGACAGTAACAATGAGATTGAAACTTACACAATTGAGAAAGTAATGTTGCCAAGAATGGGCCCACAAGAGAATGTGCGTGAATCTCGTGTTGCTGATACTCATTCCTATAAGCCAATATTGCCCTGGGTAAATGGAGATGGTACCATCAATGAGTTAGTTTATAAGGGGCTTGTACGTCGTGTTCTTGGTATTGTGATGCAAAATCCTGGGAGTTTGGAGGTACGTGTATATTCTTAGCTATTAAATTATGATATAGATTTATAGGTATGTAATGATATCGATAGATATAGATACATTAGACGTGTATGTCTGAAAGTAAGTTCTTAATTATTAACATAAAACCTATATCAGACCGAGTAATTATCTTAAACCCTTTAATTAATGTTGTGATGATAAAAAAAAATAAAAAATTAACCCTGTAACATCAACACGCAGTTCAACTTGTCATTTTGTTGTTGCAGGAGCACATCATAAGCCAGATGAATGTATTAAATTCTCAGGTATGATAATGGACCCTTATAGGAATTTACCGCGGATAATTATGTAGATAGGGGCAGTAGGTTTTTATCGTCACTTAAAAACCTAGACTTTGCGATTGAAAATAATCATTAATTCTGTTTTTCTGTAATCTGATAAACAGAAAAAGGTTCTAATTAAAAACGTTTGTCAAAATTTTGGTAGTTGCAAACTTCTTCCATCTCTTAAGAATTGCATTGGTTAGTCAAATGTTTAATATAGATGTCAGTAATGCTTACCAAGCAAAACCAATATGAGCATCAATAAGCTTCTTTCTTATGATACATCGGGTAATAGGTAAGTTTAGTTTTAATATGAATTTTTCCTTTTGTTACTTATGATGAAGAATTAATCCTTAAATTTGAACACATTTTTCAGAGCTGTAGAAAATTATTGGAACTGATGATTCTAGATAGCCATATAATGGTGAGGAAGATGTGTCAGTCCATATCCAGTGGACCTCCTCCATTGTTAAATCGTCTTCTCAGTTGCAGCTTTAAGAAACCAAAGTTTGTTTGCAAAGAGCATTTGTATGCAAACCATAAGAATATCAGTTATTTGTAGAATCCTGTGCTATAGATGTATATATAAATAATCGGGTTTTGCTGTTTCCGTGGACAATTTGGCGGATTTCTTCCTAAATGGCTCTATTTGCAGCAGTTAAGTGCATGTTTTCTGTTTGTTAGTTTTCAGTATGTGTTGATATTTCAAAGATCAATTTCTGTTAAATATACTCCACCATACCATCTTCTCTGCATAATGCAAGGTATCTATTTTATTGCAATATGTTTTGATTAATACAGATATTTCTACACTTGCATGTCATGCTTGTTATGCTCTTTATGCTCATTAATTTGTGTATTTAGATTTTATCTTGATATCTATTAGAACTAACTATTTAAATCATATACTTCATCTTAATAATTGAATAACTGGTAGATATTCGCTTCTTTGTTTCATGAAATTGAGGTTCTAGTTTTATTTTCGGTAAATATATGTGCGTTAAATGATGGCAAGTAGGTTCTTGTTATGACTTTTTTTTTTCCTTTATAAAGATATATGTTGTGTGTATGTATCTTATGTTGCTATGTAAGCATAATACTTTGGATGATAGTACCCAAATGATATTGCTTGAGTTGTGTTTGAATGAGGTCAAACTTGGAAAAATAAACATACTGATTACTTCAACTGGGGTGGATATGAAAACATGAAAAAACACATGAAATAGCGTACAGGAAAAACTTTGGATTATTGAAGTCATAGATTCAATAATATGGGAATGGCTTACATAGGTCGATGATTCACAAAGATCGTTGGCAAACAAAAAATGTTTGAAGGTGATTATACTAGCAACATTTTGGATACTATGGCATCATAGAAATTCAGTTTTGTTCAATGACAAACTAATGCGAAGGAATGAGATTTTTGATTTTATTGTTTTAGATTCGTTTAGATGGGTCGATAATCGAGCTTCCAAATTGCACGTTGCTTGCCACGCTTGACTAATATGTCCTTTGTAATTGGTTTTTGACATTTTTTGGTTTTAGCTCTTTGCTATCACCATTCAATATTGCGATACCTTATTTATTAAAAAAAAATTTTGAAGTGGTAGATTCATTTTTATCAATCGCATGATATTGATTATGAAAATTTTGTCTTTAGCCATAACCCTAAGACTACCGTTAGTTATTTTAATTGTTTATTTGTAAATTATATATTATTTATTCATTGTTACTCTTTATTCTATAATTACAAAACACATTGCATGGTGAATTTGATTTTTTATTCATTTTGTTAGTGTATATATGTATATATAAGTCAGCACATTTATAAATTGTCGATGTTGACTAACTCAACAATTTTTCGATAATTCATATATATGTTATATTTAAGGTTAATCAATGATTGAAACTGAAAAAAAATAAACTTCTATTATTTATACTCAGCTATTACAAAACACCAACACTTCAATTAGTGCATCGTCTGATACACCTTGAATTGTATATTATGTAAATTAAAAGTTAGTCGTACGACCCAATAAATTTAGACGCATAGAAATCAAACGATAACAATAAAATCTCATGTTCTTTAACAGTATATCATTTTGGATGACCAATTTAGCTATTAGTTGTGCCTTCATAATAGTTGTTACATTCATCGACCATGAAGCAACCACAGTTAAGAATATGAAAAAACATTTCCGACCTACATAATCGGATATATACATAAAACCCATGTTTTAAGAATGTAATATGGAAAGGAGAATTTCTGGAAAAAGGAACGTTACCATATTTAAGTAGTACGAAAAAGAAATTTATGACAATGATAATGTATAACTAATGAATACGATATTTTTTGATGTTAAATTATATTATTTTAGATGATGTAAACAAAAACTTAAGAACCGTTTAGTTGTTGAAATAAAAGATTCTAAACAAACACAAACGTAAATAATGGTATAATACCATCCATACATATGAAGAAAATAAAAGAGATTTTTTTCGCTCTAAAAAGTATGAGAATAGTTTGTTTTGAAATAAAGAGTTTTTCATGTCATTAAAAAATCAAATTTTTATTTCTTCAAAAGTTACATTACAAAAAAATTTAGGCAAAGTTTCAATTTTTTCAAAGTTATTCATAATAAAAGACATTGTTTCCGATGCGAAAAACTCATTTAAAGACTTTCTTGTAGAAATAAACTTTTAAAACCATATATTTGAAATGCCGTTAGAAATTGTTATCTTTTTGAAAATTTAGAGAGATGTAGATTAAAAAAATGAAATTGTTTTGATAAAAGAGTTAAACCGAGTGATAAAATAAAAGTAAAAAATAAGTTGTAAACGTGTTTGTGTCAAAAGAGCAAACATAACCATGACTAAATTTGAAATACAACAAGTAATATGACTCTTTCTATAAAAATGCATGATGTGTCATTAAAAGAAGTAGTATGACTTTTTTTATATAATAAGAAAATAAAATGATAAGAAGTTTAAAGGATATAGATTGAAATAATAAGCGTGTTTGCTAAAAAGAGAAAATATAAAGTGAGATGTGAATGTATCAAAATAATAGAAACGAAAAAATTGATGGAGGTTATAGAAATTTTATTTATAAGAAAAATCATTAGACATTTTTTATTTAAGAAGATATAGTTATAACATTTTTTTTTTTTAAAGTTTGATGTGCACCCAAAGAAGTCATAATATGTCATTGTTTTAAGATATCATTTCTTTTTGTATAATAAGTTATAGACGTGTTTGTGTCGAAAGAGAAAACATAATCATGACTAAATTTGAAATACAATAATTAATATAACTCTTTTTATAAAATTACATGACGTGTCATTACAAAAGCTAGAATGAATCCTTTTATATAATAAGAAAATAAAATGATAAGAAGATTAAAAGATATAGATTGAAATAGTAAGAGTGTTTGCTAAAAAAAATATAAAGTGAGATATACATGTATCAAAATAATAGAAATGACAAATATGATGGAGGTTATAAAAACATTATTTATAAAAAAAATTACTAGGCATCTTTTTATTTTAAAAGATATAGTTATAACATGTTTTATTTAATAAATTGATGTCACACTCAAAGAGATCATGATATGTCATTATTTTTAAATTATCATGTTTTTTTTTTAGAATAAAAATGATATTAAGAAAAATGAAAGATAATGATTATGCCAATGAAAAGCAAAGTTAAAGGATTGAAATTAACATATATAACCAAGATAAAAACTAAAATATTAAACACATAAAAATAAAAATTAAGACGCATGTAATTTGAAGAGATGAAAATATGTCTTAATAGGAATCCAATAGTTTTCTTTATACATTATAATATATATAATATATATATACATATTATATTTATACTCAATACAATTGGACAATAAAGATCAAGTCATTTTAATGACTTGGCATCATCTAAGCTAGTTTTTGTAGCTTACATGACTTCACCAGATTACTCCGTTTATGTCAGCATGATTAGAGCATATAAACTTAAATGTCATAAAATCTTTTAATACAAAATATATTTGGTTTAGATTATTTTGTGAGTTCCTAAAAATTGCATGCACTCGGCCTAAGAAATAATAACTTTTAAGCATGCTTTGCTTCTTGAAATAGAGAACCCTTCATACATTAGGAATGTGAATGGCCATCTTCTACTCAATATAAAAGATGAGTTCATTCAATATATAACCACCCATATCCATTACAAAATCCCCATTTGAAACACCTCTTTTTTACAATGAAACAATGAAGAACTAAGCTTCAATTACATTCGAGATCTGATATTATCAAGGATTTATGAAAGTTTAAAGTCAAGATTCCGAGTTTGTGAAAGATGACTTATCAGCTTAATATGATTGTAGTGGACGAAAATGTATTTTTCATGAATCACTTTTATGAATAAACTTTGTATTCTTATTTTAAAGTCTGCATTTTTCGATTTATAATTTTTCTGTTGCTAATCTAGAATGACAAGTTACAAGATACTGTGAAGAAGGTTTTAATACATGTTTTTGAGTCGGTTTTAAAAGGTATTGTTGTCATTTTAATCAAATTTAAAGTCGGTACAAACAATAACAATTATGTTATAAAAATCAAAAATTAAAAAACAAATACATTATTTATACCTATCACAGGTGATGAGTTTTTAATTCATCATCATTTTCATACCGATCATCTGCCAATTCTATACTCGTGTCAATTTTTAATTTCAAACAAAATGCACCCTTAACTTTTTTTGTAAATCACCTACCAAAGTGTTGAAATTGCTTATTTATTCATTTTCTATTTTCTTTTTGTGAGAAGATAGTTTGAAATCAAAATAATAATGTTATTAGTAAATCACCATAATCATAATCATCATCATCATTCATCATAAGTATACATAAAATAAACAGATTAATCCCTCTCATTCTCATCTATTTCGCTCTTTCTTTCTTTCCGGTTCAGCGTCGATCAAACTTTTCAATTACATTCACACTCTGTTCTCTTCATCTATCAACTCACCAATCATCATATCATATTCATACTCACATTCATACATATACATATACATACATGATATAATCATATAATTCAATCATTCTGTAATAGTTTTTGATAAAAATATGGCGGATGGTTCATCATCATCATCCCCAATTCAATCAACCATCACCAGCTCAAACACACCACTCGATCAATTACAATCGAATGTTTTATCATCTCAAACCCTAGCTTCTTCAATTGACTCAAACATTCCTCAAATCACTTCATCATCACAACCTCAATCTCAACAACAACAATTACTTCAACAGCAAAATAATTTAATCGGAACACCTAATTTTCAAATTCATCAACAACAACAACAACAACCGAATAATTTACAGCGCTCACCGTCAATTTCACGTTTAAATCAAATTCAACAACAACAACAGTATAATTTGACTGCGGGCAATGCTGCCAGGCTTTACGGGCAGATGAATTTTGCTAGTGGGCAGCAACAACAGCAACAGATTCCACAACAGCAGCAACAACAACAACAACAACAACAGAATCAACAAATTGGTCAGATTGGAAATGCTAATATGAACCGGTCCGGTTTAATGGGTCAAACCGGTCATCTCTCTATGTTACCCGGTCAAGCTGCTGCTGCTGCTCAGCTTAATCTACAGTCTCAATTATTAGCATCATCGGTAAAACAGTTACTTCCCAAATTCAATTCAATTTTGGCATAGTTTTTGTCAATTTAGGGTTTTTATGTATGTTATATTGCTAATGTGTAGCCGAGGCAAAAAGCAGCGTTAGTACAAGGGACACAATTTCATCCAGGAAATACACCAGGGCAGACATTGCAAGGAATGCAAATGGGAATGAATCTGATGGGAAATTACAATATGAATTCTCAAATTAGGGCAAATGGGTCACTTGCATTTAATCAGCAAAGGATGAGTCAAGCGCAGATGAGACCGCAATTGTCGCAACAATTGTCTCAGCAAAATGCACTAGCTTCTAATCAGGTATACATGTTATCTAGAAAGCTTGACTCTTTAGGTTGATGTGTAGTATAAGCTGTAGAAAGACTGTTTTTATATAACTTTGAGTGCTTGTTAGTTTACAAGTTGAGTGCCCTAATATGCACAGAAATGATTTTATTTTCAAATATCTTGATGGCGTGTTAGGTATATCGGGATGATAAATGATGTTCCGATAAGAAAGATCCATGACTTGTTTCCTACTAGTTTCTTTTTGTAAGATTTGTATGATAACACCCTCATTATGTCAAAAATGGAACACTCAAACAGCTTTTGGACAATTCTCCGATTTTGGTTTACCACATGGCAAGAACGAGATAGGTTTTGGCTCCTGGACAGTTGCTTATGTAATGAACTAGTAATAATAAGGTGATAGATTGATGCTTTCATTTATCGAGATGTAAGTATCATGTAATATTGCTTAGGCTCATGTTGAATAATATAAGCAGATGAGTGTAGGTGTATTATCTTTAGGGTTTGCTTGAAATTATGGTTAATAAGGTAACTCTGAACTTTATTTTGAAGAACTTAGTTCCCAATAAATTTGTTGAAAAAAAGTAAGTGTTTTTTCTTTTCTCGACAGCCCCTTAGACGTCAGGTAATTAATAAAATATATGTTCCTTATATCTGAGCAAAAGAACAAATCGGAAAGAACGTTCCTTTTTTTGTGGGCCATTGCTAATTTCATGAATTTGATTATAGAAATTGCAGGCACAGGGCCTATCGAGGGCGTCATTCATGAACTCACAGTTGTCAGCTTTAGGTCCAAATGGTCAATTAGCCATGATGCAAAACAATTTAACACAACAACAATGGTCGAAGCAAATGCCCACCATGTCAGCTCCTAATTCTCCTTCGTTTCGCCTTCAACAACAAAGGCAACAACAGACACTTTTGGGTCAACAACTTCCTTCTTCACAATTGCACAATTCTATGTCTTTGAACCAACAGCAACTACAAATGGTTCAGCAACAACAGCAGCAGCAAAATCAGCAACAACCGATTGGGCATCAACAGCAACAATTGCCAACTCAGCAACACCTTCTGCAGCAGCAGTCACCAAGAATCGGAGGATCTGCGGGTCAAAAATCTGTAAGTTTGACCGGATCGCAACCTGATGCAACTGCATCGGGGACAACCACACCTGGTGGAAGCTCAAGCCAAGGGACAGAGGCTAGCAATCATCTGCTTGGTAAAAGGAAAATTCAAGATTTGGTTGCACAGGTCAGTGGATATGAGATTCGGCATTGGATTAGGTTTATCAATTTGAGATTCTGCGTTCGACATGAATTAGATATTTCAATTTCTAGTTTTAGGAATGACTTGCGGGCTTTTTAATTCAAGTGATTTGTTTTGATCTAGAGAAGTTGGTACAGAACTATTCACATTTATCGTATGTTTCTGTATTCAGGTTGATCCAAATGCAGTTTTAGATCCCGAAGTTGAGGATCTTCTTTTGATGCTTGCTGATGAATTTATTGATTCGGTGAGACTCACATGACTGCAAAATCTTAACTTTGTATTTGTGTACGGATTATTTTGGGGGGGGGGGTTGGCTCGTGGTCAAAATGTGTATGGATTATATTTAGTGCAGGCAGGGTTGCTGTGGATTAACCCACATCCCACAAACAGTTTCTTGTTCATTTTCAATAATTAATGTGTTGACTATGATAACAAAACTATGTTATGACAATGATATTTCAAAATGAAAAGATTTAGGAGGTTGTAAGCATTAAAGTTACATCTTGGGCAACTTGCAAGTCGTTTGACCTGTTTCCATTCTAGCTAAACAATATATCTGACCCCTTAGGAATAAAACATAGCCTAATTTCTCAAATAGACTTGTTCATAAATAAATGGGTTGAAATTTCCACCTTTAAGATCATGCGTCTGTAATTTGTATATGTCTATTATGTTAGTCACAAATCAAATCGATGCCCATGTGTTTGAAAACTTTGAATTTGAATGTGTATATTTATTCAGTTTTCTTATTTGGCTGAATCTTACTGTTTATCCAAGTTCTTTTTTGGTGATTTGGATATGGGGTCTACAGTTTTCAGATATAAATATATTCACCAAAATTGAAGTACAATTGGGATGCTATTTTCATGTATGAACTTTGGAAATCATGATGGATATTTGGTTTTTAAAAGCCGTAATGTGTTTAGCTCACTGTGTTATTATGAACGCTTATGGATCACTAATTTGGCTGGAAACAATTCCACCATAATTAGCTCTCAATCATAATACTATTATACTCACTCTGGAGTGTTTAAGGTCCTTATTGTGCCGTCAGGTCACTTTTGTTCAATGATGAAAAGGCAGGTGGTGACTACTAGTTGGTCCATTTTTTAAACTACTGGAACTTCCTTTGTTTTATCAACTATCATCATACATAATCCTATATTTAATGCAATACTGCACATGTGTTTTACATGCCTTATTGTGTCTTTTGTAGGTTACGTCATTTGGAGCCGCCTTGGCCAAGCACCGCAAATCTTCAATTGTAGAATCAAAAGATGTGTTGCTACACCTAGGTAAGGGCTTAATCAACTACTTAAAAATATATCGCTACGGTCAGGATAGATAACTTTTGGTATGGGTCAAAACGGGTCGACCTGAAACATTCTTTATCTTTTTATAACTAGTTAGGGTGTCAAATATGGTTAATATGTTGTTTGAATAAATTGAATTCTTGAATAATATGATTTACGAAGTTCTATGTATAAATGCACTTTGGATGACTTATAACCCGTGCAACTCATACGATTCGTTCCCTTTGAACTATTCTTTTCATTACCCGTCTGAGTTTTGATCCATTAAGAGACAAAATATAACAATATAACATGACTCTATTTGTTCATAAGTTAATGTGTCGAAGTTATCACCTCTGGCATTTAGTTTCAATTCAAAATCTAGTTTTAAAATGCCCCAACAAGATGTAAATTTGGTACTGCATCTCTACTTCCTCTGTGCGTATGGAGGACCAGAGGTGCTGTATCTGTAAAATGACCAAGTACATGCTGCTATCTGAGTTGTGTATATATTTTCTTGTGTTATAGCTTTTACATGTACATTAACTTGAACCGAAATGGGCCTTATAGGTTCATTTCAACCCACAATTTGGTAATGAAATGTATTTATATGTGATATATTCTACAGAAAAGAACTACAAATTGAAAATTCCTGGGTTCTCAAGTGAAGAGAAGAAACAAGAACAAAATAATGTAAGTTCTTTTCTTTTGCTATGTTTATTAGACCACCAAACCACACTGTTTTTGTATGGACATCATCTATAATAGTTCTATATATATTCACTAGAAGAATTTAATCATTCGTATTGGCTGAATTTATATTTTGTTAATTACGCATTATGTTTAATATTAATATATAAGGCTAAACAGATGGGTCAGGCTTGATGGGTAATGGGTTGGGTTGAACGACCAACTCTTTTTTGAATAAAGAAGTTTAGGAGGATGTAAACACGTTATTTCATTGGTGACTTACACCCCATTTATCTATTCAACCTTGATTAGCTATAAAATTTAACCCAAATTGGCATCAATGGGCTGAAATGCCTCCAGAAATTGTACACATTCACTGTATTCCTAGATTTTATATATGTATACATGCACACATGACTTCCAATAATATGGATTGGCAATTTTAACCCCTTTTACTTATAAATGGGTTAAGTTGTCATCTTTTAATCGCTAATGGATCAAAAAGGTACTATCAATAAAATTGGTGAAGAGGCAAGAGGTCGATATCTGTTGAATGTCACCCTAAGTGTATTTTTAATGCATAGAACATCCTAACTCATTTAAGTCGAAATGTTGTTTTATTATTTGAAAATATATACTTTTTGTAATCATATTTGACATGCCAATTATATATAAATGTTTTAAGACAAGAGGTGTTTCGGGTCAGCCCAACTTCCCCGTGCAAATAGTTGCTCATTTTGAGGAGTTACCTAACCTGCCCGACCCAACCATTTTGCAACCTCTAATATTTCACAATTTGCAATGAAAACCTGACTGCCTGAAATATCATATTGGTTTCAAGCAGTACATGTTTATCTAATTTGGACATGAAACTAAAATCTAATTAATTTTTTGAAACTAATATGCAGCCAGCAAGTGACCTGCACAAGAAGCGTCTCGATATGGTGAGCATCATGTATTTCTCACTTTTGAATTTATTAATGTAAATATGTAAATGAATCGTTCTGATAACACAACCATCATTGATTCAGATACAAGGACTGATGGAGAACTCATTTTCTGAAACAAATGTGAGTAATTCTAAACAAGACCCGCGAAACCAATTTGGACCCAATTCACTGATCAGGCCTTCCCCAAGTTCAGACCAGCTGAACCCTCATTCAATCCCTTCTCAAAATCAGCAACATAAACAAGCATTTGATGGTTACTAGTTAAGTCTGGAAGTCCAACCGAACATAGTCAAATAGTCGGTATGTCAAAGTTTTTACTTTAAATTTGAATTTTCATGTTGTTCGTTAGAGGTGGCAGTATAACCCATCTATTTCAAAATGGATAAATTAAGGATCTCTAATGGCTCACATGGTTAAATCAAAATAAAAATGGCTTAAAAGTAAACATGCCAGTTGGGTAATATTTGATTTTGACACACTATTCGTTCACAAAAAAAGATAGAAGGATTTTGGATAGGCCTAACTGGCACCAAGATTACCCGTTTTGACCTTTTATCTGAATGGATTACTTTCCACCGTTCTTTTCTCATCTGCAAAATAAAACATGAGCTGTCTCTTTACTGATCCATGGGTTTACTATTGCAGGTTGAAAGGTGTGTAGCACATGAACTGTATGATATAGGAGATAGGGAGAGAGTTTAAGTTAACAGACAGACAATATAGTTATGCAGCTTAATTGATGGTAAAATCAAGAACAGGTTTAACTTCTTCTTTTTTTTTTTTTTTTTTAAGTTTACAAATTGTGGTTATAGGGATGGATGTTCTTATTTTGTTTGCAACTGGATGTTATGTTAATCAATTTTAGATTTTGTTAATCCCGTTGCAATGTGATGTTGCTCCATGATTTTGTTATGACCTCAATCAGTCATAAACTCATATGATTAGAGGTCTTAAAACATTACACATATTCTTAATCAAAAGTGGCAAGTTTCAAATGCTTTAGTTGCATGACACTCAAATTGAGCCAATAATATGAAAGAAAAACCAACAAAGTCCAGTGCTAATAAGTAATAGTAAACAGTTATGAGCCCAAAATAGTGACCCAGACGTGTTACCTTCAAAGCAGCAAGATACATCGTATTTTAATAAAGATTCTTATTCTTATATCCAGTGGCTGAACTTGAAAGTTATACTTAGGGGGGCGAAATCCTTCGATATAAATATAAGGGGGGCGAATAACAAATATACGAGATATTTTAGTCTTAAACCTACCGATTATATACATGTATACTAGTTCTAGTTTCGATTTTCGAGGGGGCGAGCACCCCTCCCTGCTCTTTATGTGTTCGGTCTCTGCTTATATTCTAGCCAAATGTGTATATATTTTGGTAAGTAGATTGTAAAGAATTTTTAAACGATGTCAAATGAACGGGCGCAATGTGGTGTCATATGTAATCGGGATAAGTGTTTAAAAATGTATTTAACGAGTTCCTTTCCACCGCTTGTCCCTCTCCATGTCTTCACGTACCAATGTTTCTTTTTAAATTGACTTTAGTTTATATATTGTTTAATATATTTAGGGTTAGCCGCTTCCTTTTCAAAAGAAACTCAAAAGAATGGTTTTTAAATTAAATCTTTTCTTCACTATTGATGAGTTAGCTACAATTTTTTTATTTTTTATTTAGTTTCTACAGGTTAGGAGCGGTGATATCGCCTTTGATGATTATTGTATTTTTTATTGTAAATGTAAATTTTAGTCAAAAGTCTATTAAGTATATTCACTTTTAAAAACGTCAATCGTACGGATCAACTTCTAAGATGTATGTTGTATTTACAAGATCATTTATTCATCTGGTAACCGATAATTATAGCCGCTTAATCGATAATTACAAATGATTCGACTACTATATAAGTCGTCATATCATTGGACACATCACTAAAAACATGTGCCATATTTGCGGTTACAAATAATGAAATTGAATACATATAACAATCACATTAAAAATTCATACATACAATAAACACGGGGGGAGAGAGAGAGAGAGAGAGAGAGGAGAAGGAGGATATGCTTAACTGCTCACTCTCTCACTGGACTCAGCTTATAGAAAGTCTGTTTCTGACCTCATATTTATTCAATAATATATCCAACTTCTTCATATCATAGAATGCATTAGATCCAAATTTAATAGTAAAAAAACACAACAAAAACAAACAATTAACCTTAATATGATTCCCTGCTGTCAAAGTTGCTCTTCACGTTTAACAAAAATACTCTCTTAATACTAGTAATACTATAATTTCATAATTTTAATTCGACGACCCTATAAAATTCCAAAAAGGTGTGTTACTAGCTACTTACTACTTCCTACAAAACACAATCACTCAGTTCACCAGAATAAGTTTTCGCTCACACCATCTGTTCCGTTTCCAACACCAAAATCATCGTCGTGACTTGTATTTTGTAATGTGGGAGACTCGTTTTCAACATTATTTGCACTTTGATGGTTCTGATCTCCAGCCCATACAATGTTGGGAAGATCATGACATGATTCTCCATTTGTTATAGCGAGTGGCTCACTGCAATCTTTGACCATCGTGGGCCCGCTTTCACTAGGGAACCGCTTGGGCAGCTCCCCACCAATCAATGTTGAACTTGAGCATATACTTGTAACGTCGTATCTGCTTATGTCAAAGTTGGTTACTGCACTTGTCCCCCTGAATTTTATGGCTGCGATGTCATAAGCTTCAGCCGCTTCCTCTTGTGTACCTTATATCATAAGATGTCACAATTTCTATAATTAGAAGAAAATGACTAAAACAACATAAAATAAAAGGGTCAATTTTTGACCCAAATGTGCCCAAAATTTCTTGTGACATAAATTTGCCACACATCACATGGGAGTGACTTGACTAGTAACTCATGCAATGAAAGATGTAACTTTTTCATAGATTGGTTTTGTATCTCTTATTAGGATTAAACAACCAGAAACTGTTTGATAGGTACATAAACCACATACATGTGAAAGTCTATAATTGTAGGGCAGTACTAGCAGTAGCACAATGAATGTACTTACGGAATGTACCAAGGTACAAGTCCTTATTGCCTGCAACCCTTCCAATTCTAGCTTGCCACCTTCCATGTTGATGGTGCCTGCAAAATAGTAGTAAACCAAACCAATTTTTTATTAATCACTACAACAACATTTCACTGATTCATTCCTTTATTTTAGGCAACATGTTACGAAGGATAATCTTTTAACACGAGTAGTCAAATATTTGAGGAATGCAAGTGACAATGCATGACACAAAAAGCAACTGCAAATATCATATACTAATGCTTCTTTTGTCATCAAGAAAAAATAAAAGTTGGATTTTTTCATCTCATAAGTGCCATGCCGGCCTTACAAAAGGTGGAATGCTAAGTCCCCCGAAAGCATCCTATACTAACTTGTACATCATGCATATATACTTGCACGGGATTGCGAAAATGGCTTTTCCTGTTACCTTGTGACTCCTCTATACATAGATGCTCCTCTTGAAAACCCACTGCTTTTCCTGTATATATTGCAAGATTTGTATGTTAATACGAATTCATACTTTTATGATGAAATTTAATGTTACAGTGAACATGTTTGATTAAAATCATATGCGCGCATGTACCACCTTCTTAAGTTGGCAACAAATTCTTGCCTGCTCATACTCTTCATCTCCTCGAGTTCTTTCTCATAAGTGGCTAACTAAATAAGAAAAAATAGTTTCATCAGTAAATTAACCACGGATTATATAAAATACAATGGTCAATATATGTATAAAAGCTCACAGGGAAATTGATATGGGTCGTAGGACCCCAATACTTAAGAGCAGCCAAATCGTAAGCTCGTGCTGCTTTCTCTTCTTTATCATATCCCCCTGAAGATCATAAATACATACTCAATTAGTCAAATGTTCCAATTAAACCATCATATCTCATTTCTAAGAAAAAAAAACCAAAAAGTGATGACTTGGATATAGTGCCACGAAAATGGAAATAACGGTATTTAATAGAATTAACAAACAACTACTTTGAATCGAATTAATAGAATTACTATACATAAGATAGACTGATATCAACTTACCAAGATAGACTATGTAACAATAATGATCACCAATGAATGCATCCCATGAAATGTGAAACAGAATGACATCAAAACATAATTCGTTAGTATATTTCAAACTAATTAAATGCAATTTGGAACAACGAACGATAAAGATAAAAGTAACGTAATTAATTAATTTACCTTGGCGACCTTTTCTAGTTTGACCTTCTTTTCGACAACTATTATCCCATAAATGAGCTTCATATCTTCCGGTCCACCGATGTCTTGTGACACCACGATACCTAGAAGTCCTCTGTCCAAAACTATCAATTGATTTACTACTACTATGACTAACTCCTTGATCACCTTTGTTATTACAACTACTACTTTTATTAAATGATTTTGTCCCTACAAGTGACAAACACCCCACATTATCATTGTTACTAACATTTTGATCATCAGGTGGTGGTTGAATTGTAGGTTGACGTAACGAAGATTTAATCTCTGATATTTGAGTGATCGTACTTGCACCATCATATGGAACGACACCGTTTCTTGTTGTTGGGATGACATAATTGTTTGGTTGTTGGTTTTGGTTTGGGTTTGTTGTGGTGCAATAAGGGTAACGATAGTATAACAAACATGGTGGTGAAACGTAGCACTCTGTTGTGTGTCTAGATTCTATATTAATATCGTTATCATCTGTTTGAGTATATCGAGACTGATAGTGAGAGCTAGGAGATATGTTAATGTTGGGACCACCACCATTACCGCTGCTGCCGCCCAAGAAATCTTCTAGCTTGGAACCATCGTCACCGCTGCCGCCATTTTCAAGCGTCCATTCTGAAAAAGATCACAAATGAGTGTCAACATGTTTTGATTAACTACTCCCTCAAAACTGCTTGGAATATCACACTGGAATTGCTTATTTTAGAACACTTATCTGCTTAACTAAATTAATAAGTAGGCATCAAATAACTTATTTATAAGTGCATTATTTACTTGATAATAAGTCTATAACCGGTTTTAGAAGGTTGTTGAGGATTACTTATCTGCCGTTAAAATAAGCAATTCCAAACAGCCTCAAGATTAATATATATTTTCGCAATCTATCGAGGCTGGATAGGCAAAAAATTTAACGTCTTATAAACTTATCGACCTGAGCTTTGAAGTATGAACAAGAGATAAGCTGAAGTTAATTTACAAGCTTATAAACTTTAAAACTAAGCTTTTTTTATATATAAATATTGATAGATCAATAAACTGAGAAAATAAACTTAACAAAATATTAATAAACCAAGCTAGCTAGCTTACACATTTATTTAATTATATGTTATATCAAATCACAACAAACAAATAATTAATTAAAAAGATACTATAAAGACCACCTTGAGTAGTAGTAGTAGTAGTAGTAGTAGCAGAAGGAACATAGAAACTGTCGATAGGATGCATGACCGCCGTGTTAGAAGAATCACCGGCACCGGCACCGGCATGTTGGTGATTAATGAGATGCTGATAGTCGTTGTTGTGGGTAAGGGAAAACCCCAACCAATTATTGTTATTATTATTATTGTTATCGGTCATGGTGGAATAAGATGGAAATAAAGAAACAAACAAACTAGTGAGTAAATAAATTTTGGTTTTGGTTGCAGAATACAATTACAATTATGAGAATAGAATCTAAAACAATCACAACTGAATCATTTACTTTTCTTTTTTTGCTTTTTTTTTTTTTATCTTTTTCAATATTTTCTTTTATTTCCTCGATTGTCGTTCCATACTTTCATTTCTTTCTTTCTTTTTCTTCGCTGTCTGACACACTTCACTACATTTCTCTACCCACCGTCAATTAGTCTTGTCCTCCGGAAGGTTAATAACCGATACATTTAGATTAGTGGCGGATTCAAAAGATATATTTACAGGGACATTTGATATTAAAAGTAGTAATAATAAAAAGTTAACTAGTCAGTTAAAATGGATGAGGTTAATACCAATCGGGTATAAAATATATATATAAATATTAATTGTCATTTTTTTAAAGAGCAAATATGAAAAATACTAATAAGAAAAATCAACTTAGACTTCTTTCGAGTTCAAGTTATTAAATTTGACGTTTCACTTGATGTTTTGATTATTCAAAATATAACGTATTTAGTTTTTCAAATTTATAGGTTTGATTCATACATAACATTTAATAAAACACTATAAAAAACACAAACACACGATTAATTGAACATGTTCTATTTTCCAAAATGCATTGGGGGTGGGATTATAATTTTTGAGTGGGGTTTAATATTTGAACTTAATAATGCACTACTTGCTGGCCAAGCTGATTGGGGGCCCGTAACTCCCTTAATCCTTCATTGCATCCGCCTTTGATTCAAACCGTCTCATAATCAACTATGTAAAACACACTAACTTAGTCTACAGTTATTGTCATGGAAGTGTCCAAATTTACCCCAAAACCTTATGATATTTATGGAAAAAATATACCAACAATTAGTTTTATGTTATATTTTACCAAATTTCAATGATTTTTGTGTTATATTATTATAGCACCAGGTGTGATACGATATTAAATTTGATGTTAAAATTTAACTTCAAATTTAACTCCTAGTAAGATTTTTGAGGCAGTGGCTCAGTTTTAAATTTGGTATCAAAAGGCCTACAAAATATTTTGTGTCCAATAAAAGAAGAAAAAAGATAGATTTTTTAACTCGGTATTTGTGACCCAACAGTGATTTATAACACCGGTTGAAAGTGTCTAATATTAGAGTTCTGACGTTAAGAGTTCTAACCTCGAAAAAAACAGGACAACTATGCATGTTTTCAAAGGTGACAAACAAAATTATTGATACTTGGATACATACTCGATCAATATTAACTTTCAACATTCATAACACATTTAGGAGGATCTTTTATAAATTGAAAGGCAAGTACTAGTCATTTATTTCTATAAGGTTTCATTATGTGCCAGGATTTTGGTTGCATTAATAACTAAAAATAGTCTTTAAAATTAGGTTGAATTTTTGACTTCTTTCTGAAGATATAATATCACATGCTCAAGTACTATAAAGATAAAACGTATATGTGAACCCATCAAGTGCCCCCTTCTTTTGTGTATGTATAATTGTATATTTAGTGACTTTAAAGAGAGGATAAGTTTTTCATCAGAAAAAAAAAATAGAGGATAAGTTTGCAAAGTGTCTCATCGTTGGTATATATATATATATATATATCAGGATCTCATCTTCCTTTACTTGTTCAAGTTACCAAATATTTTGATCCTGATATATGTATGTTACCACCAAATAGTGGAGTAACATACTTTTGGCCTATGAGTACGCATAGATGGGCCACCATTTTTTGTTGTGGGCTTAATGGATGGAGAAATCCATAACATTTATATGAATAGGTTAACATATTAATTTTGTAGATTAGGAAATGATTATACTATTTATTTATAATAACTTACTATTAAACCCTTGACCATTTACTTGTAGAACAGATTCTATCCAGCATTTGATATCGCCAGGACAGAAGACATATAGTTGAAACACATATACAAAAACACTTTGAAATTAGGAAGCTCAAGAGAGCAATAAGAGGGCGTCAATGATTAAAAACCCAATTTGTCCTCCCGTTTCTGCCGGTTCAACCGGTTTAGCCTTATACACTACAAGCTCACTCGACTTCTAACCAAACTGGTCAAACTCACCTTATTTTGAGTCTAACATGCTTTAATCCAAATTTCTAACCAACCCCAAGAAAGCCCAAGCCTAGCAGAGTGAAAAGAAATTAAAAAGAAAAAAGAAACCGGTCGAATTCAGTTGTTGACTAGGTCAACTTTGATTCAAAACCGGTTCATTCCTGATAAAAAACATGAAAATACCGATTCCATTAGTCGGACCAGACTGATCGAACCGCAGTATTAAAACATTGGGGGCGTGGAGTTCTGTATGGTCTGACACTCTAACCTAAGGTGATGTATAATTTTTACAAGAGACTTATGTTATAGATTTATAGATCTAGAATATTTGTAGATTAAACATTTATTTGGTATATTTTTTCTTTCTTTTACAACTTCATAGCATCCAACACTCCTTGGCCTTTAGCTTGAAATCATGTTTCACACTTTCACACACAAATCACTATTATGACCAAGTACTCGGGTTCAAGTTTTGCACACATGATAAGTCAATAGAATCCAACACAAATCTATTATCTACTATTCTTAAATAAATTACGAAGATGAATACATATAATGGGTATTTAGATGAACTAATTTTGGTAACTTATTAAATTATTTTGAATATAATAAATCTAAATCTCCATGTTTGAATAAACTTATTCGTTTGAGTTTTCGTGTTTATTTAAAGAAGAATTTTACTATCTCAAAATAAATTATAAAATTTCTAACTAATTCTTTTATAGGCGATAGGCGATAAGATTTAAAATAAAATAAAATTACTATAATGGTCATATTTGAACACAACGACATGGAATTATAGAACAAACTTTTTTCAACATCTCAATTGTAAAAAAATGCACGTGTCATTCGCTCTAATTCGAAAAATCAACTAGAGAGCGATATGTGACATTAGGAGATAGAGTCTAAGCTAATATTTCACTTCGTGCACGTATGACGTATTAGAGTGAAATGTTGGCATTTAGAGTGAATCGAGAGACTATGAGCGAATCGGGTATTGTTATTTCATTAGAGTGAATCGGAGGGAAACAATAGCGAGTTGAATATTCTTTTTTCAATTAAAGCAAACAAAGTATAAAAATCGAATAATTTGCTCTGATAAATGAATTATAGCAAATTTGACATATGTTATGCTTTTTGATACATGCGTTTTTCTTTACAATTCGCTCTCATATGATTTTAAAGGGTGAAATTGAGATCTTAAAGGTTATTATCAAGAATCAAATGTTATTGGTCAAACAAAATCATTAGGTTAGTTTTCTCTTAAAAAAAACTCATTCAAACATCCTTCAGTACAAGCTTATCGGATCAAAATAAAATGTAAATAAATAATCAGATGATAAATTGAGATCCTCTCAAGTAACCAGATAGATCAAGTTAAATTTTTATAAGTAATAATGATAATAAAATAAATAAATAAAATATATTAAATAATAAGCTCATTTTATTCTTTTCTTGCAAAATACATTACATAATCTATTATGTTATAAAATTACTTAAAATCATCCGACGATAAACCAAAAGTTGATCATCCTTTTCCAACAAGTAAATACTCAACAGCATCACTAAAAACAAATTATGAAATTAGAATAAACTAATCAACAAGATTAGATTAGGACCCCACCAATAGAATAGAAAATCCTTATCATATCTATCTTCCTCTACCATCCTTGCTGTCCCCTTCCCCCACCCACCCCTATTGCCATCTCATCTCTCTTTCTCTTTGATTCTCCAGGTAAATAAACAACAACATCAACAACAATTGTTCTAACACTAGATCCATTTCTTAATCAACTACCCTAATTCCCTTTACACCCCTAAATTCCATTTTTGATTCATTTCCTCCTTAACCAATTATTGACATTCCACCCAAAAAAACAAATCCCAGCCCATTTCCTTGATTCACTGAAAAAACTATAAAGTTATCACTTTTCTTGATTTGATCTCAATACCCACTAAGATGTTACTTTGTGAATTCATTGATGTTTTTTCTTGATGTGATTCATGTAGTCATGAAATCCCCATTCTTGATCTTACTTTTCTTCTACTTTGGGTTATTACTTTCCCCCTGTGTTGATTCCCAACAAGAATCTCCGCCACCTCCGCCGCATCCACCGCCGCCATCACCACCTCCTCCAACCCCATCTCCGCCGCCGCCACCTCCACCTCCATCTCCACTCTTGCCGCCGCCACCTCCATCTCCACTCTTGCTGCCGCCACCTCCGCCAAATAAGCCACCACCACACCCTCCAGCTTCAAAATCAGCAAGAAGAAAACACCACCACCCGCCTCCGCCGCCGCCGGCGAAAAATGTGAACTTTGGCAAGAAACTTGGATTTATATTTGTGGGTATTGCGGCGATCTTACAGATTTGTGTTGTGACTTTTTTGGTGATCAAAAGGAAGCATTTAGTTAAGAGCCATAGATGATTTGCGGAATTAGTTGGATTAATTACAAACTCGAAGGATGCAATGATTGATTTGTTGAGGTGTTGTAAATGGGTAATTCTTGTATTCCATTTTTTCTTTCACAAATTTATTTGATTGATTTAGTTATTATTATTGTGTTATATTACCATATACCTTGATACCTTGATTAATAAGTAAGAAATGAGAAATCATTTGTTTTTGAAGTTATTGGAGTACTGAATCTGTAAATTTGATCACTAAAGGGGGATTTTGGCCTACCGGTACGAGATAAAATCATTAATTAAAAGGTTGTAAATTCAAGCTTAAGTTTGAGCTAATATGTATATAATTATCGTGGTTATACTTGGTACATAAGTGGGATTAAGTTGTACGTTTTTCGTTCTAAGAACAATTACTTAGAATGATCATTAGTTGAATTTTGACCTAAACACTATAAACTTGTTATTATGAATTTATGACCTTAAATAATCACTTCAAATGAACTTGTATTCTTATTTGCTTGAACATATCGAGTTTAATATGATGATAGGAACGGTAAGATTGACATAGGTTATGACAAATAAATTAGTGCATGCAACACGATGTACTCACATATACATATACATATACAATCTACATTATTTGGGAATGAATTATATATATTTGTAAGCAATGTATGTATGTATCTTTGATCAAGCAAAACATTTCAATTTCTTCATCTATCCAAAAACAGAAAAGGAAAAACTAGTTCATCTATTCAAATATCATATGAATCATTGAGGTTTGTAAGTGACACTTATGTTGTGCGGTTTAAACTAGCCATACACCGATCCTGTAGAGTTATATGCACCAAATGGTTCGTATAGCGATATCGAATTTATATTTTCCCATATTAGTTGGATAGACCTCATAAGTCGCAAGTGTGAAAATGGCGTCTTAAATTTATGTATATGTGCGTAGAGGCATAATCAATTCCAGATAACTTGTGAGCTATTCAAGTTAGAAACCGACATGATTCAAGACAACTAGACCTTGTATCGAACTAAGAAATCGACATGATTTAAGACGACCAGATCTTGTATCGCACTCAGGTATTAGAATTTCGTTAGACAGTAATGCATGGCATCTGTAGCTTGCAAATAGTAACATGTATGTACTTCTATACTACTTTATAAAGGATTTGTACTCAACGTCTTAATTAATCTTTAAAGAAGGAATAATATAAATGAAATTTTATCCTTTTCAGTATCTTAATTAATCTTTAAACAATTAAAATCAATACAATTAAATTAAATAATTAATTATAAAATTTAATATATCATAATTTAATATATGTTTTTAAAATATAATTATATTTGGTTTAATTAAGAAGTAAAATTATATTAAATGGTGAAACTCAAAAAGTCCAGTTCTTAATGTTATGATAGACGGTGTTTCTGATTCCAAGTATAATCCATGTGAGTATCATGTGACGTTGGGCTAGCCATGGGCCTTGCCTACTAACTGGCACTAGATTACTGGGCTGGCTTGAATTTGAGTTTGTTTTTGGGCTAATGGGAAGTTGGGTCAGACCGTCAAACCACATTGACTAGCTAACTTGGTTATGTAACAGATAAGTGTTCAGTTGATAAAATGCACAATGTTTTAAGAGAAATATACAAGTTGTATATATGTAAAATATTACGGTTACAAAATACTCAATCTTTATCTAAACGTATTTTTTATCCGTATTTTACAGTTCATTTTACACAAACATTTTAAAGAACAAAACTACAACTACTCGTCTTCCACCTTTACACAAACATTGTATACAAAAGTTTTTAGTAAATTACTTAATATTATGTTTATGCATATCATTGAAATAGAAATATATTATATATATAGTCTAATTATAACATTTAGCAAGTTATATAATGTTAACAACTAACTAACTAATTAATTAAGTAGAGCCTAAAACAAAGGAGATGATGAATCGATTGAGTGGGTAAGGAGCTTCAAAATTTATAGCATGTCCGACCTCCTTTATTATCTCCAGCTTCGACTTTTCACCCAAATGCCTGTTTAATTTAATCACAAATATATGGAATTATAGTTTCTTATAATAATAATAATAAATAATAATAATAACTGAAAAATAGAAAATATAAAACATACCTATGTAGCTGATATGCCCATTCAACAGGAAACACGCTATCCTTTTCACCCCAAACTAGAAGCGTTTCCTTCACACAAATAAACGTTCAACACAGCTTTAAAAACTTACTTGTAGAAGAAAAAAAAACACCTTGGAGATTGTGTTTGGATCTAAAAGAAAAAGACAAAAAACTGGGCTAATCAGTGTAAAATATTAAAAGGTCAATTTCAGAAACTTTGGTGGCAAATTTGTCCTCATTCTATAGTTCACGGGTCCATCTAATACAAATTAAACAAAAAGAATACCCACTAACCCCTTTATATCATCAAAACACTTTCATTCTATAATATATATATATATATATATATTATATTATATATTTCTTAATTATTGTAATCTTGTTTGATATATTAGCTTCATCAGATCTTTACCAACCTATCTGCACTCAATACAAATTAAACATGTAGCTAATCATGTTTATTTAGATTCGCTTTAACTAAATTATATCAAAACACCCTTTTGACATGGGTTATCCAACACGCTCGTAATAACTATAGTTTTAAAGTTGGACTATACTTTTCGAACCTGCGTAAGAACAGGAAGATCGATGTCCGGTTTCTCATTAAGCAATTCGTGTACCAGTTCTTCTTTCTCCTTTTTGCAACAATCAATCTACATAGTAGTCGAATAATCTATAACCAAGATTACGATAACACGTACATTATAATAACATTAGTTCAAAACTTACATCGATGAATCCCCAAAGAACGAAATCCGGAATCCATTTACCAATATCATACTTATGAATCGATATCCTACACAACATTCGTAAATCATCAGGCGCTTTCGCTACCAACAAATCCACCACGCTACGCCCTATCTTCTTCACATGATCCAATTTTCGATCATGTTTACATACAATTCCACTGCTTACAATCACTAGTTTTTCCACCATTTCCTCATACATCTCAGCCATCTTGTATGCAACAAATCCGCCATAACTAATTGCATACACCGAAAACTTGTACACTCGCATCTTTCTTAGAACGTCGGACACACATTTCGCTTGAAACCTAATGCTACGATCCGATTTGGTAGTGTATGATTCACCGAAAAATACTAGATCTGGTATGTACACGTTGAAATATATCGTCAGCTGACGTACCTGTTAGTTATCCACACAAAATCCTAATTAATTTTAGAAGTGAACAAAATATAAATCCAAATTTACTGCCTATATAAATATGGGTTCTGTAACTAATCGAGAGGTTGAAATGTGAGTCATACAATTAATTGAAATGCGAGTCATGTAATTAATCAATTATTTTTGTTAATGGATGAATCTTCAAGGTGAACCAACCAGATCACTCTGTACTTTTTCATTTTTTCCCTTTTTTAGTTATGTTATTTTTGAATAAATATATACAGTAAGTTACATGCATTGAAATCGCCTGTTAATTAACGGACTTACTTGAAAAATGAACTGCCACTTGGAATTTCCGCCGAATCCATGAATGAGGACGAGGTTCGGTTTGGTGCGGTTGTGACGGTTGGCTGCCCAAATATGCATTGTGGTTTCGTTGTCATCGAGGCGGACGATGGATTTGGAAAGGCCACAATAGCGGAAGTAAAGCGATAACGTGGCGTCAGTGAAGATGACCGGAAAACGGTTAAGGATGGCGTATAGTGAAGGTTGTAGTGAGTTGGCTTGTCGGAACTGGGAATCCATTGAAGAAGCGTGTAGAAAATGGGAAGGATATAGAAACATAAATCATTAACTATCAATCAAATAATATATATACCAAGTGTACAGTGTTTTCCAAAATACTTGTCACATTGAGTAAAGCTGAAGATCGTTGATTTAGAACCGGCCTAAGTCTCGCGTTATGTAGTGGGAGAAAATTTATTATTAACGGTGAATTAATGATTTGATATATTTTTTTTTTATCAAATTGATTTAACAACGATAGTAAATTAGTAATAGTTTAGATTTTCGTTTTTGATAATTACGACTTAAAAATATAATGGAGTAAAAATAAATAGGAGAAGCGACACTTAATAGTTAATAAAAGCTAAATTAAATTTTAGAATAAAAATTACATATGTATATTTATATAATATTGAATTTTAAATTATGATAAAAGCTTCTATAAACGAAAAGTTTAAATTATTTATATTATAGTATAAATATATCAAAATCTTTTAAGTTAACTCTATATCAAATGTGAGATTTTCTCATATTCTTTATTAAATTTTAAGAAAAAATGACAAATACTTAATAAGAAAGAAGTCTATATATATAGTAGTGCAGTTGTTTTCTCCTTTTTATTTTTTTGGAATAAGTTTTAACTTATTCAAAAGAGGAAGTTGGTCGAAATGTTTAGAGATTTGTAACTCGTGTTACTTGAAGAAATAACAGTTTTATTATTTTAAACATAGTTAAGTTATTATTAAATTCGTCTTTTATATACTAGTGATAGATATGAAAAAAATAGTGTTAACTCACCACTTTGCAACCTATACATTTATAAAAAAAAGTAAGAAGAAAAGAAAAAGAGAAAGATATAGAATATAGAGATTACCATTACTAGTATTCAAACTATCCTTCTTACATAACAATTTCTTGTTTTATCACTCATCGTACTTCACAATATTGTTCTATACAATACTCTATATTACAATTACAATTACAATATTGTTCTGTATAACACTTTAGATCAGATTTAGTGATATATGAAAAAAACATTAAAGTTTTATCACAACGCCACATGGTTTTCGTTTCTGTTTAGGCTAAAAACATATTGATATGGTAACTTGCACGAAACCAATTCTTCAAGAGGCAACTATTGACAAAACATACATAAACTGTTTTTCAGTTTTTTTTTGGATTTTTTGATTCTGCTAATAAGCATGACAGATCGGTTCTGTACAACGATATATTTACAAGAAATAATGAAATCATTATCTATCTAGACCTATATATATATATATATATTCTTACATACATTTTGACCTTACCAAGAATCAAGGAGTAGCATCATTATGAACCTACCTTCCCCACCCAACACCAGCAGTCTGCTTCCTGCTCGAGTTTGTTACTGAGAGACCATGGTCATACATGCGCTGAATCTCTTCCCTGTACTCTGTTAAGGACTTGTCTGGTATCCTTGGTGTTAGCTCAACCACATCCCCCATTTTGAGCTTGCAACTAACATTGCTCACGGGTTCATGGTTCACCCGTGGCCTCAACTCTTCCTTCACAGAAAACCCGTATGGAGAGTACCTAGAGTTCCCCTGACCTGCTTTGTTTAGAAGATCCTTGACTGTTGAATTTGCTGGGAACTCTTGCACCGACATCTGAGATAAAAACACACATTTTTCAATTACCAACCTTGCAGGCTAAATGCACATGCTTTTAAGTTTCAACTATGTAGTAATACTTTAGGGTCTGAAGAAAAGGGTAAAATGAT
The DNA here is from genome assembly GCA_963921325.1 of Logfia minima. NCBI lineage: Eukaryota > Viridiplantae > Streptophyta > Magnoliopsida > Asterales > Asteraceae > Logfia > Logfia minima. Next base: position 354,321 of record OY992773.1, read on the forward strand.
CAATATTTGTGAACTACCAACCTTGTCATGCTCAATCATGATGACAAAAACAGGCCCGTCGGATCCGCAACAAGGTTTATATGAATGTGGGCAATCTTCGGAATGAAAAGGAAACGTGCATGGAGGCTTAATGGCTTCGTTGAAGCCAATGCATGATTTGTCTAGGCCCATATTCTCACATTGCCAGGTGACGACCCAACGAGCCCATTCAACCATCTGGAGCACAAACGAAGAGTGCTTACAGTCGCCTTCTTTGTATCTCCAATGAGCAGCAAATCCAAACTCGGCCTGTGAGTGCATTGATAATGTTCTGATCTGAACTTCAAGTGGCACCGATCCCTCTCCCATTACTACTGTGTGCAAAGACTGATACCTGCAAATAGAAGTTCACGTTTGATATTAACGACACGTAAAATGGGAATTTTGGTCCACATATGCTCCTAAAGATCTTGAATACTGAAATAAAAGATGACACTGCATCCTCACACACATACCCATTACACTTGGGGCGTTTTATGTAGTCTTTGAACTTTCCAGGTACTTCAGACCACAATTGGTGAACAAGTTGTAACGCTTTGTAGCAGTCCTCTTCATTTTCAACAATGAGACGTAGACCATGAATATCGTGAATTTCATCCATGGCCAGCTTTTTCCTAAAAATAAATTTTACACTGTCAAACTCATATACAAAGTATAATCTTGTAGATAAACAAACCACGAAACAAGGTAAGAAATTGCTCCATCTTGGAGGGATTGGTATAACTGATGATCGAACACAAGTTCATAAGACAATCAAAAGGAAGATGATCAAAAGGAAGATAAACATACTTTAGCATTTTGCAGTGGATGCTATACAAGCTTTTATGCCGCCCATACAGAACATGGTAAGAAATTGCTCCATCTTGGAGAGATTGCTCCAATTTTTCAGCAGCACATGTAACCATTGCCTCATCAAATGACTTCAAAAGTTGGGAAGATAGATCATTATGCTGCTCTGGATTTAGGTACTTGAAGCAGAGATTCTCCAATTGCTCCTTCCAACTTGTGACTCCTAAACGGTTCGCAAGAGGGGCAAATACCTCCATTGTCTCCTTTGCAAACCTCTGTTTCTTACTCAAAGGCAGTGCTTCCAAAGTCATCATGTTGTGCAGCCTATCAGCCAATTTTATGAGCACTGCCCTGGCATCTGTCATCGCAAGAAACATTGTATGCAAACGATCTGCCTCCATCGTTCTATTTGCCGTATTGCTTTCACGGGCAAGCTTGCTCACTTGGCTTAACTTAGACACCTGTACATATTCGATCAAGTGTTAAAAGTCTTTTCAAATTAGAGATCAATGAGAAATACAATTGCCAAAACCAATCCAACTACACAAATTAATAGCAAGCACTTAATAGACATGAAGAATAACAAAATATTCTACTTAATTAATTGCAGACCAAAGAGTATATTCGCATTTAAGACATGAATTTTAAGAACAGAAACTCTTGAACAAGCTATAGTAAGCAATTGAAAAGAAAAGGTTGTACATCCTTGGGATAAAGTTTCTTCTTATGAACTTATAATACAAACGTAGATCATTCCACCTTATCTTAAGAGAGCCCCAATATTTCACAAGAAATCGATACTATCTAATTTTCTTCTACCCGACACAAAGAAAACAGTAAATGCACCATAAGCTTGCTACAACATGGTAAACTAAGAAACACCTTGTTAAATTCTTTTTTGTAAGTACATCGCATGATGGATAGAAGATATCATGCAAACAGATCAATTCAATAAGATCCAGCAAGTAACAAAGGGTGAAGGACACAAAAAGGTACCCTGACTATATCAATTTCTCGTCTTTGGGTACTCAAATTTCTTTGATCAATTGTTATCTAGGTTTTTTTACCACCAAAACCAAGGAAATTTTTTATCAATTTACAAATTTTGAGTATTTAAGTTTTTTATGTTAACAAATGGGAAGAAAAAGAATTGGTGCACCAATGATTCAAAAGATAAAAAAAAAAAAATGACTTCTTGAAGTTATAAAACATAGAAAAAGTAGGCTGGTGCATTGATTATTCAAAAGGATAAAAGATCACTTCTTGACGGTAAAAAAAACACATAAAAGATGTAGTCCAACAACCGTCAGAAGTCATATTTTTTATGTCTAAAACTTCAAAAGGTTATTGACTCCAATTTAGACAGTAAAAAACTAAAATACCTTGAGTTGATAAAAATAATTTGAATAGTCGAAATGAGAAATTTGGTAAGATTATTATCCTTTTTGTGTCATTTACCCAATAACAAATGCATAGAACTAAACTAGGTCTAGTAAGCAACAGATAAGTACCCCTTCAACAAGATCAGCAACTCCAGCTCCAAAAGTTTGGAGAATATAGTCATAGCTTATAAAAGAATCATCAAGTGTGTCATGTAAAAGCCCTGCAGCAACTACCGTTGCGTTAGCACCTATTGAAGCCAGCAAAATTGCAGTTTCCACACAATGTTGTAAATAAGGATCACCACTTGCTCGCATCTACATCATTAATTAATACCCCTAATTAAAAGCAATCTAAAACACTCATAAAACTAATTAACAACAGAAGTTCTTAAGAAATTCTTCATACCTGCCCTCTGTGAGCCTTTTCAGCTTCATAAAAAGCTTTGATTACCAAACTATCATTAAAAACCTTGTGTTTCTGCTGTGCTTTCAATAATAACTCTTTAACATAAGGTTCAGGATGTGAATCATTCAAACATGTATCATCCATCATAAATGTAAGTTCTTCCTCGGTAAAATTCATATTATTTGGCACGTGCGAGCTCCGTGACTCATATTCCACACACGAGCTTAACACGTGCGCAACAAAACCTCCTTTCCGGCGAAATCCATCTCGTTCCGGCGAAAACCTCACCGGAGACGACGAAACCGGACCTTGAAACACCGAAACCGGACTCTGATGAACATGATCTCGTTTCAAATACGATCCGAATGGCGAATACGAAAACGAACTGCTTAAATTCAGATCTTCACCGCCTTTTATCGATGGTAATTCTTCAGATCCGTTACCGGAATAGCTCGAAGACGATGAAAACAGCGATGAAAGACCTCCGACAGTCTGCTTTGACGACGAAACAGTCGCCGTCGCGGGCGACGACGAACGGCCGCTCAAATCGAAATCGTATACACCGCCTGGATGACTTGCGTAGAGTGCAATCGTCGGAACCGCCATAATTGATTAATCACAACGAATTTGTCAAAATTATGAAACCCTAGGTTTTGATATTTGAAGTAAAGAAATAAAAATAGAAATGGTTTGAGTGGAGTTGAAGTTAAATGAAGGAAATAAAATGGTTGAAAATAGAAAGAAACAAATTAGGAATCAAAATTAGGGTATATACATACAGATACAGATACAGATATAGATGATATGAGATTGAATTTGGAAGGAAGAGAGATGTGGTTTCTACTTTCCTGTGTATATTTTTGTCGTAAAATGAATGATGCTATGATATTTTGTTGCTTCAATGAATGAACCCGTTCCCATTACAAATTTAATTTAATTTAATTTAATGACAAATATATACCTCAATTTACGAGATTGTCCTTGTGATGTAACTGATAACGGAAATCCTAATATCGGTAGCTAACGATATTTTATTCAACAGATTTATTAAAGGGAAAATCACCTAGTTACAATTACAATGTTGTTAAAAAAACAAGATTTACTACCAAGTCAATTTTAAAAGTAACGGTTGTATAAGAGATGAATAGAAGATTTACGTTGCAAAATTCTACTTAACATGTTAAATTTAAAAAGTGAAAAATATTTTATTGTATCAGTAATTGTTCGAAATGAAAATTGACCTACAAAGATTCAATTTTCAATATCGTCATTATCATAGTAATATGTTTATATACGACGTTTCAAGTAAAATATTACTAAAAATATAAAAAAGTTAGTTTTTAAAACTAATAATTTTAATAGTTAATTTTTAAAATTGATAATTACACAATAATTTGTTTCTATTTTAAACAATTTCACCCTAAAAAAATTAGATTATGATTATTTTTAAGCAATGACATATTATATTATGATCATTGTTTGAATTGAAGTATTTAGTTAACCAACATCTAGTTACTATTCAAAACAAAACTCATCTAAGTTTAAGTATTTGAGAAAATAATTGTGAGCAATAATCTTCAACAATTATTTATCTTCGTCTCATACCCTCTTTAACTATGATTGTTATAGTTATGTACTCTAGCATTAATCTCACATGCACCTTAAAAACGATATTGTTGAGGCGAACTTCATTCTTATTGAAATGTATAATTATACCTTAATTATAATTAGCGAAAGTCAAATTATAACACATTGACCTTGGTTTAATACGAATAAATATTTACAACTCCAAACACAAGGACCTTTCTTTTAATCTTTTATATAGTTTTATTATTATTATTATTTATTATTATTAATTATTATATTATTATTATGTCGTTAAAATCACAAGGTCATCTTTGTGAGAGTAAACAGAGAAGTCGTATGGTGGAAGCTTCCGGTTTATCTAGGGGTTGAACTTTATTTATTTTAGATTTTAAATACTTTTCAATTATTATAAGTTGGTGGGATGAATTTTGTGAGTAGGAAAATACTAGTGGTGTGCGGAACAGGTAAATGGTTAAGCTGACATGTGGTGCAATCATCATAGCCATCGGATTCAAGTAAGTAGTAGCACGTGGCTGGTGCTGGGTAGCCTGACAGTGACACGTGTGAAACAAAATAGGAATCAAGTGGGAGTGCTGTTTGACGGAGGTTGTATGACGGCTAGATATGAGGTTAAATTTGACACGTGGTCATGCTGACTTCTACACACATTCATTGTATCAAAGATTTAGAGGTTTTCAAACAGCTGACTCTGTGTGTGTTAAGATTGAACAAAATGGGCCAACTATAGTGGGTTGGGCCAACTATAAAGGGTGAAAAAGCATGGGCCATTAAATGTGGTCGTCAAAGTGATTTTATATTTATAAGTAGTTGGAATTTCAAAGTTATAATTAATCAACAATAAAGTTTGATTTACGTTGTCATCATAGTTTTATGGATATTAAAGTTAGTTTCATCAAGAATTTGGACTTACATTTTCATACTTTTTAAGGGCTGGATCACAACTTTAATTCGTTGAAATGGATATCATATGGATACATAATAAAAACGAGTAACGTGAAGCTGAAGACATCTGAATTAGATACGAACGAGAAGCATTGTCATATACGTTAACGTCTCCAATAAAATCGCTCAAACTATTGTGCTTGGTAAGCTTCCTTCACCATGGGTTAGTAATAAGCTTAAACTTCTCAATGATATGTTTATTATGACAATCACTTTCTAATTAGTGGCCCTAGTGTCACGTCCTACCTTTACGATATACAGAAAATTAAGCCGATTCGTCCCTGTGGTCCTGTGTGTTTATATATGAATTACTAGTTTCGTCCTTTTAAAAATTTAATTACGTTGATAGTCTATTATTTTCTAAAATTATAACGTGAATGGTGCTTTAGAGGACTCCGTATGGCTCTTGTTCTTATCCTTGTTGGCAAGCTTTCTCGACGACACCGTAGGTACAGTCATGTTCTGGGATCGTCTTTGGTGGTTTCGTTCTCGCGTAGACGGATGAAAAATGGGAGTGTGTGTGGTCAATTAATAATTTATTCTAATATATATACATACGACTTTCATCATTTTTCAAACTCAATTTTCGCTATCTCAAATTATTTTACACACTAATTATATCAAACAATTACCATTCTTTTTTACATACAAGTCTCACTTTCTTTTTAATTACTACATCAACTATATATACATACAACCTATATAATTCAAATACTTTCTTTTACACACACATTATATCAAACGTACTTTTTTTAATTAATGTAAATTTTTTATTAGTGTAACGTACTTTTTTTTTAATTAATGTAATTTTTATTATTAGTGAAATATTATTTCATTATTATTATTATTGTAGTACTTTTAAAAATATAAATATAGTTGCATTAATAATTAAGAAATGACACGTCTTTAAAAAATTTAGTTCTTTAATTATTATACATAGATTCAGTTCTAATTTAATTTTTTAATTCTTGTACTACTGATATAGGGTTAAAGTGAGAGTCAATTTCCTTTGATTCTAAACTGACTGTAAGACAGGATCTTAGATGTACCAACTTTTAGTTCTAACCTAGCAACTTGCCAACATGTGCCATTTATCTTTTCTTTCCTTAATTGGGCTCTCTAGGTTTAAAGTTTAAATCCATCCAAATTACAGACTAACTTAATAACCCCAAGATTAGCCTGAAACTTTTATGTAAACTAGTGACCCAAAACTTAAGGTGTTTAAAATTTTATCATTACTTTTACTACCATTAACACATATAATCATCAAAGATTTTCATCATTCAAAACCTATTCAATTATACTGGAGCAAACTGACAAAAAAATGTATATATTATTTCTTATATAAAATAAAAATTCCCATAATTATTTATAAATTCCTTCAGCCCTATATAATTATTTATAAAATATTCTAAAATCACATTTATTTCAATAATATAAATTATGAACTTTAACTTTTATATCAAATAAAAATTTAATATTATATATATATATATTAATAACTTAAACATAATTGTGTTATGTATTAGTACATAAGATATATATCATGATTATATATATGTACATTATGATAATATGTATAAAATTAATGATGGTTCTACATATTTGAATATTTAAATTATCAAGACATTAACTCATCATACATTAAACTGTAGAATGTTAATTTTTTAATTTAAAATGCTAAAATTGACAAATTCTTTTAGTTATTTTTATTACATCAAGTGTCTTTTATGACCATACTAACAAGTATTTATATTATATTTAGAGGATATGTATAACGTTAATTATGGCAAATTAATATGGTGTTGCAACTCTAATTACTGAGATGTAGATAAAGAAAATAAATAAATATATTCCGTTTTTAAAATTGCAAGCATATAGAACGTCATTCCACTATGTTATATATATTATTAAGATAAGATGTTACGTGATATAACTTTTTATCCAATATCAATATTGAAATAACTTATCTTCGTCTTTTTATATCATTACATTCGGTTTTTACATCCAAATATTTGATTATTAATTTATTCATTGAAAAGATATTAAAATTAAATGCACGAGTAAAAAAAGTTTTGTTTATTCACAATGAGACAATTTGTCACATGTATATGATCTTATATTTCTCCAAAACTTTATCAATAGTTCTTTGTAACAAAGAAACTATGTCCAAATTGCAACGAGGGTAACTAGCCTTTACTCCTAAATCAAGCTCATTGGGTCGTTAGCCTTATTTGAGTGATTGTTGATACTCATAAAATGCAACATATTTTTGAAACCTTATCAGATTGTCAGCTTAAGATCCCTCTATAATACACTTTCTTTAAAACAATACGAATAATATGTTATTATGTAAAAGTCAGAATATTCAGGACGAAGTGAAAATTATTATTCAAAGAAAGTTCAACATCTAAAGTTACGATATCAAAACGAAAAGGACCACTAAAGAAATTGAGGACAATCTGCCCAATAACATGCTGGGACAACTTTCATAAACCCAAAAAGATGAAGAGTCAAAATCATACTCATTTTCTTCATGACCAGCATGCGATGAATTGCCCTCAATAATTAAAGCAAAAGTTGAACACCCAACACCCCATCAATCATTTCACGTTTTATATCTAATCCCACTTATTGGTTATGCACAGGACACACTACACGAACCAGCCTGAAGGCTGGTGTTTTGACTTTTGAAGTCACACCAGAAACGATCCTTGAAAAAAGCTAACCGGGTTAACTTATTTATCCTATGCTTTATACATTCATGAGAACATTCTACTTTACACCTAGATAACTAATTCATTACACACTAAGTTAGATATGGGCCGATAACATGGCGCCTGTAAAAGTGGTTCAAATTGATACACTGTTTGGAACCCCTCGGCAAGTTACACCGGGCTGTGAACTAGGTGCAAGAAGTTCATATGGCAAAACTCCAGCACCACACCGGTTCTTTAAAAGCCTGTCCCGGTTCCTTCTCTCAATCTCCTTTTCTATCCTCTGAATTTCTGTTGAAAACCCATAAAAAGCTTCTACCATTTCTGCATCACCAGACCAAGTGTCAGGTTGTTGTCTCTCACCAATGTACTCTTCATCGGGTGAGTGAGTAGACAAGGTATCCACCACCGCCATATATTTTGTTGATTGCAGCATACTTGGTAATGCCGATAGGAAGTATTTTTGTGGGTCCTCAAGGAAGCTTGTGTATTCAGGATCATTTTCATCGGGAACCATACGCCGCATTAATGGCGGTCGGTTCGGTATGTAACCACCATATGGGTATTGACCGAAGTTAAGGGCTGCATGTTGGGCTGAGGCTAGCCATATTAAGGTGGTCAAGATGGCAGTGAGATCATCGGCATTGGACAATGTGGGCCACCAATTCTCGTGGCGGAGGTCAGCATGGCCCACGTTGATTGACTCGGCGTACCAGGCTTGGAGCTCTCGGTCATTGCAGACATGTGATGGGTCCGGGTAGTATTGGCTTACATAAGTACGGACCCAGTATTGTATGGCTTCCCAGATCAAGAGCCCGTCACAAGCATACGGGTAGTCTTCGATTAGAAGCTTTAGACCATGTCGTTGACTTGGGTCTGGAACCGCCATACCCCTGTATGCATAGTTAGACCGAACACAGTCAACACTTAACATTAGGGTTGGTCAAAATGAGTCAAAATGGGTAACTTTTGTAAGAAAATACAATTTTCACAAATATTAATAATATAGTTTTTGGATACCTTCTAATGAGATCAGCTGGGAGCCCTTCCAAATCGAACCGCCAATGCTTGTAAGCAGCAGCACTTATTTCCATGCAGTAGCGTCCAGGGGTAAAACCTTGCTCTATGACACCATCGGCATTGATCAGGTTCTGGCGGGCCACAGCATTGATCTCCAGCGTGTATCTCATATGTGGGTCCAAAAGCTTATATATTGGGTGCATAGCACTCAATTGCCTATGTGCAGACAATATAAATGGTTCCATCGTTGCATGTGTTCGTAGCCTATATAGATAAAGACAATTTAGTAACTTCTTATGACCCATTTACAATGAATGGTTGGATTCAGTTTATGCTTTATCAGTAACAGGGTAAAATGAAAAACTAGTTAACAAGGAAACTGGTCAAAGTTGGCCTAAGTGCAATGTTATTGCGTAAAATCTCTAAAATGATTTTATAGAACAGATTATTAAAGAAACAATATACCTTTTGAAGTCATATTAGCACACTAATTGTTTATAGGGAAACTAAAATATTGACAAAAAGGGTTTCAGGTAGCTCAACCTGACAAGTTCTGTACCAAAAATCACCCTGTTTTGACCCATTACCCAACCAGCTCATTTTGCCACCTCTAGAAGCAGTGGATAAACACGGAGAAAAGCCGTTTTGCTGCTTACCAGTGGTTTGCAAGCTGGTGAACACCAGCATCGTTAGAGCAGACATGGGCTTTGGCCAGTTGCCAAGTCCAGTTGCTAGTGGCGTCTATTGGAGGTGTGAGCACACGTTTAGACTGTGAGCCAGGTAGAGCCCTTGGTAAGCTAAGCTCGATTGCAATGGGCTTAAGCGTGCCTGATGGGTTCAAGAAAAAGATGGTGCGTGTTGCGTATGCTTTACGCCCATCAAGTGCATTTATGCGGCCCAGAAATGGTAGGTATATGTCATGGTAGTCTATTATGAATAGCTTATTTTCCTCAATAGCCTGTCAACATTTAAGATGTATTAGTTAATACGTGTACGTGGAATACTCACTAATGAGTTGTAACTTATTCAAAAAAAAAAAAAAAAATCTCAAACAATATGAAGCATGTTACCTGTTGTACAGTCATGCCATTAAGATAGCCCGATATGTGTTCTTCTTTGAGGGCGGACTCTTGTAGACCATATGTTTCAGGGTCGAGTTGACTTACTGGCGGAAAAACTTCAAGCTTCTCTATATTGACAGGGTTGACCCCGGCTAGGGCTTGGCGAGCAAATTCATCATCACGTAACCATGAGAACCTGTCCTCTGCACATAAAAAAGAATAGCGTAAACTTCCATGTGGCTTTTGTATCTTCGCAATTGAATTAGGAGGTAGCAATTTGAATCATTTACTAACAAGTGGGTTGATTCAGTAGTTTTACGTCTAACGGGTCAAACTGGTAAAAAAGAGCCTAAAAGTCAGTCAGAGTGTTGTATTTATGCCTAAAAACCTTCTCAATGATTGTATTCAGAAAAAGAACTTAGACTTTTAATACAATTTTGTAATCATATTTGACACGCTAGTTATGTAGAAAAAATAGAAGGTTGAGAAACAAGGTATTTCTGGGTCAACACAACCCGCCACGCGGCCAGTACCAGAAATATATGTTCTTTGCCCTGTTACCCAACCCATCTCACCACACTCATTTTCACCATCTCAAATTGAAATATGGGTGTGATACTTACTTGAAAGAATCTTGGGGGTGTCGTATTTAAGAAGACCACCACCCTGACTAGACTCGTGGAGCCTGGTCACTAGATTTGGCAACCGTAGCTTCTTTATAAGATCATCTTGAAGACCTAGTTTGAGGTGGACTCCTTCACTGTAGAGACTCTCAATCTGTGAGAACCCGTTAAAGTCGTGCTTTTTGGAAATGTTGGCCACCATTGAGGGCAAAAGATTATGCAGCACTGCCTTTAACCGACTTGTTGAAAATGTATTTTGTTTTGACTCGTCAAATTGTTCATCTCTTGGAACATACAAAGGGAAAGGCTTCTCCACTCGACTCTCAGCTAAAATATCTGTTTAAATCATGCGACCATATTAGCCTATACACAAGCTGATTATGCCGTATTTGTAAGGGTGGCAGCTTCGACTCATTGACTTATCAATGGGTTGATGCGGATTATGAATCATCTCTAACTGGTTAAATATGTCAAAATAAAATTGTTAAGAACTTGAGCTAAAATGGGAACATGTCAAAACTTGGCCGAATTGTGTTTTTAACACATAAAACCTATTAAATTGCTTTATTGAAAAAATAGAATTATTACTGTAATAATAACTTTTACTAATCAGTTTAACACAGGCTATTTATATTAAACTTAAAAAGATTTGTGCAAAATTGTTTTGGAGTTGACCTGACCTGTACCAAAGAATTCTTCGTTTTGACCCAAATCTGTTTTGACCATTTAACCAACCCCCCATTTTGGCTCTATGTATTAAGGAAACAGTTAAAAACACATACCGGTGTCACTAGGTGGGCGGCCAGTGCGACACCGCCTTGGATACGGGATTTTTGGACCTCCTAATGATGGTCTAATGAAGTCATTTCCCCTGTCAGGATTTCCAAGATCATTGTAAACGTCATAATCATACACTCGGTCTGATAAGTTCCTGACTCCTTTTCCGTCACCTCTTAAATCTCGAAGTTCTTTCTCTCTTAGTAATTTAAGCCCGGCTGGAGTCTCAGCAGGCAGATATGGCTGTTGTGAATGATAATATGATTGAAAATGTAAGCTTTACACAAATTGAAAGCTTAAACTGCTACAAAAATTTTACACAAGTTGCCACTGAATAAATTAAGATTCGCCTCGATCATCAATCAGTTCACATCTCGAGTTACTAGCTAAAGATTATAAAAATCATTAACCTTTATCAAACATTATCTCAGTGATCACATGGCATGTTCATTAACTACTACGTATATTAAAGTACTAATTACAAGACAAACTTTGAAAACACATCTGAGCTGGAAGTCAAACCAGTATGATTGACTGCATTATATCATATGGTTGATCAATGAAAAATCAAGATTTGTCCTCCCAAGTTCAAACCTTTGACTAGTTATCCTTCAATACCAAGAATTGTATTATAAATGAAGTGAGTACAATTAAGATTTAAGAAAGATAACTAATTACCTGATTAGAGAAGAAAATCCTGGGATCAGGATGATCATTAGTGGATTGAACCCAAGAATTACAAGGGAAATAAACAGGACCACAAGCAAACCCTTCAATAGTAATACTCTCCAAATAAAACTCTTTTTGATGCTTGTTAGTTATCGTAATTGCTCCTGGAATCCCAAAATCTGATTCCACCAATATATCAGATGTATAGTTAACCTTTTCAGCTTTAAGATTTGACTTTTTTGACCAGTCCTTCAACACAGCTTCTTTGCTTTTCTTTGGTGCCCTTGTTTCTTCACCATCAAAAGAAAACATAAATCAAGAAATCAATAAAACAATCAAAATCATATGCATACATAAATATAATCAGGATCATATGAGAAGATTTTTTTGTAGTGAGAAAAAGCGGATTCACTAGATTTATAACTTGAATTCACAATTTTGAAGCATGAAAAAATTCTTTATATTTTTGTAACTTAGCTAAAAATATAAAATTATGAATCGAAGTTACAAATTTATTGAATGAATGTCACCTTGTAATAGGTATATACTAAAACAAATTGGTTGAGGCATTTGATCAAACAGGTAACATACTTGGATCAATATCATTGCTATAAAGCTCAAGAACAACATTTCTTCCAATCTGATCAGCTAAAGCATCAATTTTTTTAACTAGTGTTTCTTTAAAGTCTTGTTGATACTTGTTTCGTACAGTTAACACAGCTCTGACTTTAAAGGTAACGGCTTTTTCTGGTTTCACAAAGTTAGCTAAATCTTCACTAATCGCCGCTTTCACCACAAGAGGAACCCTAACAGTTTTCTTGATTTGACCGGAGTTTGACCTCCTTGGATTCACAGAAAATTGATTATGGTTGTTGGAGTTAAGAATGGTTGAAGGAAGAAATGAAGGTTTTTCAATGATGGAACGACCCATGATTTCTTTAACAAGTGCCATTTTTGATGGGGGTTGTGTACAGTGGAGATGGAGTTAGAATGTATAAATAAGTAAGGAGAATAAAGTGGTTTTTTTATGTTGGTGACGGTGATCTTATACACAAATTACTACACCCACGTTTAAATAGTTATTATAAGAAAGGAGTAGATAAGGTTGAGTCAAAACCGAGTTTGTGAAAGACGCACTACCAGGAAAGAAGATGATGGTGGGTTGAAACTTGAACGAGAGAGGGTTGGTAACACTTTGATCTTATGTGTCATATTTTCAGATCGTGCGGCCGGTGCGGGTCATGTTGCGTTTTCGAGTTTGAAATGAAAAAAAACGTTCTCAAAAATGATTACTTATTTCATTATTGAAATATTTCTTTTTCTCATTTGATTACAGAGCTTTTTTTATACTTGAAAGTTAACGGAAACATTGCAAAATTTAGGTGATTATTGAAGTTTCATCTGATCATTTGGCAAGTAAAGATGAAACTCACCGTCATATTAGGATCAAACGGGCTAACATTGAAAATTTTAACTCCAGGTGCAATATATTTAGACAAATGATACAAGTGAATAATTTTGTTAATGAGTTTTGAACTCTCACAATAAAAATAAAAATATTCTAATTAAAAACACTAAAAGAAAATATTAAAAAAATTTGATATAATATTTGATGTGGCACCAATTTTAACGTAGAATTGAAAAACGATTAAAGATAATATAATCGAATTTTGTGTTAAATATAATGGGTTGGTTTGAGAATTCTTTAATATACAAAACTAACAATTTTGATGTTTTTCTAAGAATTAGATAATTTTGGTATCCGAGTTGAAGCAAGGAGGGTACCATCTTCTAAATAATGAGGAGTTCTCTGTCGATGGGATTCTTTCAAAATGTTCAGGTTATGTAGATGGGATTTAGACTATCTAGATGGAATTCGTATATGAATATTTAAATATTAAATATAAATATAAATATTATTTAACAACTAACAACAAAACTTTTGTTTATGGAGTCTAGATACAAAATAATAACACATATAAAGTAATGACATTTATTTAATATTGTTAATGTTAATGCTAAATTTTGTCTTTTATTCTCTAGTGATGACTAGTGATGATAACTAATGATAATTGCAATTTCCTTTAATAAACCATCAAGGGAAACTTTTTATTTATTTAACGAATTTTTCTTTTCTATCCTATCAGTAACTCGATAAAAAAACATATTAATATACTTTAGCTCGTACTTTATGCTATGAAAGGTATTATCGATACTATTAGAATATATAGATTGGAGAAGAACCTGTCTCGTTTCTCATTCGAAACATTATCGAACGGTATTCTTCTACTTCAAGATGGCATTACAGACAGTATTCGAGTCACGACGTCCCACCCCAAATGCTATTTGAGCTTATTCTTTTTTCTTTTTTCTTTTTCACTTTAATCTTTCACTTTTTCTTTATTTTTTTCTACGAAGAAGAAGAAGAAAATATAGATGGTGATTGCTTGGTATGAAGAAGAAGATGAAGATGGAGGTTGCAGAGGAAGAAGAAGGTGCTAGTTTAGGAATTAGGTATAAGGTTTAAATGTGTTAAATTTGTGCTTATTTTATTTTGGGCTTATTTTTTTAAATCGATGAACTTTTTCAAATGAATTATGTATATTCTTTTAACAATTATCATATGTAATTTTTATTTTTAATTAATTTATTTTGTTATTTATTTTTCTTTATTAAATAATTTAAATTTTTTAACAAGTAAAAAATACAAATATAAATTCATAAACACTATTCTGAATATTATTCATATTTTGTCATTTTTTATAACAGTATTTCCATTAAAAAAAACACAATTATTAAACACCCTAATGCAAAAATTACCAGTTCCTATACTCTCAAACTAGGTGTCACTCGGTTTATTTCTTAAAAAAGGTGCTAATACTTTGGTCCCCATGTTAAATAAAACAATATTTTGTTTATACTTTATATTTGGTTCAACTCTGGCGTTTCAATTAAAAGTTCATCTAATGAAACGGTACAACCATTAGGGACAAAAGGAGCAGATTCTTGTGTCTCCCACTATAAATTACAAATTCTTTTACGTTAACGAACCAATTCTTTGTTTACATTAAATCTTGTGGGGTAGTTAAAGGAAGTGGTTATGGGTATTTAATTAACTGTTCAGTATACATTATACAATAATTGAACGTGGAAATGATCACACGTATTTGTTATTTTTAATCGTAAATATGATAACAAATTTTATAAAGTAAAGCCTATTAAAATAAAATTATGAGTAGGCCATTCCTCTTCGATCACTGTTTTAAAAACTGATTGAACTAAAAATTGTAGGGTCTTCGATACATTTTAAACTAGTTTTATTACTATTTTCGAGCCAGTGTAAATCGATCAATTTTTCGATTCAATCTGATTGAACCGGCAAACTAGATAAAAAACTTGATTTTCATATATTATCTTTTATAATTGTAAACTTGATGATTTTACTTTTTGAGTATTATTCTTTTAATAAGAATGAAATCAAAGTTTCAAAACTTATTTGAAAAGACTATTAAAACTTTTCATAAATTTTATTGTATTTATTTGCATCTTTTTCATTAATTTTAAATATTTAATAAAAGTAATAATATACAATTGTTATCGTGTTAATCAGCCGATTTAATCGTTTGAACCGGTTGGACTGAAACCGAATCACTGATCGGTTCAATTAAAAATCGGTTTTTAAAATATTTCTTCTAACTCTTGGCTCACTTTCGAATTTGTTTATGAAGTTTATTATGAAAAAATATGTTAGTAAAAGGAGAATCTTCGAAGATCTTCTACTCAAAATTGAGAAAAATGGTAGAAAAAAAAAAAGTCTAAAAAAGTATACAAAATTATCATTTTCTTTCACCGCTTTCTAACTTGAAAACACAAAATAAGTAATTTCTTTTACTTTTTTCCTAACTCGTGAACATAAAATTTATACTTCGTAAAAAGTTATTTCTTCTTTTATCTTCTTTTCTACCATTTTATTTTTTCTTTCTTTGTTTTTCTTCTCGTTATAAACTTGAGAGCAAGCTGCTACTTTAGTGTATTCGAAGTTAACATACTTTTAACACCGGTAAAATTTAAGAAAAGAGAGCAAATGATACTATGATGGTACGTTTACAATATGATATTATGATTATGAAGATTATGATATTGGAGCTAGTGTTATATATTGCAAAACAACACAAATAATTCCATTTCAAAAAGTAATTTTCTTTTGTCATTTTTCATGACCCTTAAAACGGAAATATCTAGTATTTTGAACCATCTTGTTTCGTATTAACAAACAATACGCATATCGTTCTAATTATGTCTAACCAACTTTAGAATGTTGTCCCAAGCTGATCATCGAATATTTCAAGCATCACTCGAAATGAAGATGCATAGACGAATCAAAAGTGTATCCACCTAACCTCTTTATATACATGACAATTGAGGGTGTATTATTCTAGTTCTCCTCATAGAATCCCAAATATTTCGTTCGCCTTTTTGTAAGTGATGGTTATAACGTGTCTCGTCGACAATGAGGATACATATAAATGGTTATTATGATGATGAAAAAGACGTTCATTAGTTGTATATTATTATGCTTAGTATTTGATGAGGTATCAGGCTAATCTCAAGTCCGAATCGAAATGGTTCAAGTTTAAGCCAAAGCTCATAATACCTGACTGAAAGACAAATGAGAAAAAAAAAATGAATGACCAAAGGTCACAAACAACACCAGATGACCGATCAACATCATTTGAGCGATATCAGACTAATTGCCAAAAGCATGATAAAAGATTAGCACAAAATAAAATCACCAAACCATATGCAATCTCATAAGGAGGGATGATAGGTAACATTCAAAACTACTCACTTATAATACACAAATACTCCTAATCATAAACAGAATATGAATCTCATATCACAAACTAAAATAACAAGCGGATGTTCTAAATTTCAAAATACATAACTAACAAATAATCTTTTAGAAAAAGTGAATGATAATATCAAAAAACTAAAACTTTATGTTTTCACCAAGATGATGAAAAAGAATATATGCAAAATACACTAAAACGGTTATAATCGAATTAGAGAGAGCATAATTGATACACACACAAAATATTGAGACTAGGGTTTGATGTATGTGTATCGTTGTTTATATATCTTTTCAGTTGTACATCTTTAGCCCTTTAACTCGTTGACTTGACACTTCCTGCAAGTAGCTTCATATAGCAATGCATTCCATTCCTTCAACTTTATATATTTACACTCAAGCCCTCCAACTTTGACTTATATAACCCGAAACACAAAATGACTAGAACACACCATATATAAGTCCTTGATATAATACATTTGACTTATTTCTAAACTTGAATTATCTCATTATTCAACAGTAGTAACAACATCTCACCCTGGAGGGACTAACGTCATACATGAGTAGTAATAGAAGTAAAGAGAAAGCAATCATGTCATATACAACACTTCAGTGCGAAGGACTTTAGTCAAATGAGGAAATCATAATAGTCTAACTCACAACCACTATAAATACAATTAATCAAACACAATGCAAATGTATGCAAACATAACTCGAAATTATCTCACCAACACTTACTCAATATATGAAACTTACTCTCAAGTTGAAAGTTGGTCTAGGAGGATCCCTTCCCCTTTTATGAGTCTTACAATTTTTTTGTTTTGCAAATATAACGAATGGACGTTAGTAACAAGTTCCTGCTAAAAGTCACCCTTCGGTTTTAGCCTGAACACTTAGTGCATTATAGTAAATCTCCTATTGCAGCAATATTGAACAAATGATATGAGTTTTTAAGTTTGTTATCTGATTTTGAAGATGGAATAAAAAACTAGAAAAGAGGAACTTGATATAGGTTGGAGAAGGAAGTTAAGCATTAAAAACGTCACTTATATTATTTCATATCATTACCATATAAATATAAATAATTTTTTATTTGAATCTTACCTGTAACTCATTTTTTTTTCTTTTTGTTTTTCATATTTTTATAATGAGCTGTTGACATTTCCTTGATTTCAGCAACATAAAGTTATTAATGTTTATTTATCATTACCGACATAAATTAACAAATTGTGATATAAAAAAGAACTTTATAAATACGTGACTTTAAATTTCACTACATAAAATTGATAATTTATCTATATATACAAATATGAAGTTATGAATAGTAGTCCTTTTGTGATATATATATATATAAATGATTAGTTTTTATTTACATTAAATAATTAATAATAAAATCATTTATGTTTACTTATCATTCTTAACATTTAGTATTTCGAAAATAATAAATGAATAGTCATATAAATAATAAATAAATGACAAGTTTTAGATTGCTGAATAAAAGTATTAAAATTATCTCAACATACGAATTCAAATATTATTTGACATATTAAAATTTTGTAAGTTAAATTGTATTAACAAAAAGATTGAAGACAATCTAAATGTAACATTATTTATCATTTGATTTTGTATCACGAATATAAAAACAATAATTTGTAATATATAAAAACATTTTGGTGTTATACATATAGAAACTTTTAAAATTAAGAATAAATATTTGTAAATATAATTCATGTAATTTTTATTTAATATTAATTTTTATTATACTCATGAGATTCACTACTGTATCTTAAATTATTAACTTTATATACGAGTAAAGTGTTATTGCTATTGAGTTACTATTATAAATAATTCATGAATAATAAATTTAATATATATTATCGGTGAGTTACGCTTTATAAAAGTACGTTATATTCTGCTCATTAACTCGGGTGTTATAATTAATAATTTAATTTAATAATTCAAAATTATAATAAAATCGTATTTAAGAGTTTCAAAAGGGGGAAACCAGACTTGCGAATTGCGATTTGATAACATCATGGATTCCGACGTGACGATGGTTCCCGCCGGCGAAGGATCGAGTGCTCCCGGTCCTTCTTCTTCTTCTACAAAAAAACCTAAGCGTTTCGAAATCAAAAAGTGGAACGCTGTCGCTCTATGGGCTTGGGGTCAGTATTCGAAACCCTAATTTCGATTTGACGCTATTTAGTTGGTTCAACGTTTAAATTTATGTTATTAATTTGTTAACTCGTGCAGATATTGTCGTGGACAATTGTGCTATTTGCAGAAATCACATCATGGATCTCTGTAAGTACTTATCAAACATCTACGTATATACATGTGTTTGAAGAGTTTGTTTTTCTTTTTTTTTTTTAAATTTTTCTTTCTTTTTTTTGTTTGATCGATTAATCTGATATGCATTAAATAATTAGGTATTGAATGCCAAGCTAATCAGGCTAGTGCCACGAGTGAGGAGTGTACTGTAGCATGGGGTATGGTTTCTCATCTAAACCCTATTTTTTTAGATAATCGTATCTTGTTGTGTATGTGCTTGTGCTATATTGATATAAATGATCGTGTATCATTGCGTATGTACTTGTGGTATATTGATTTACATTGTTTGATAACATATATCTTAAATGCTTGATAATGCTATAGTATTTTTGAAATAGAAGCCAATGCAAAGGGAGTTATATGACCACTTTAGTACGGAAGTTAATTTAAAATAGTTTGGTCTAATGATTGGGTCAATGGTTGTCTAGAATTCTAGGCTGATCATGATGTATATAACTAGTAAACAAGACTTTGAGGCTGAAAAGGCACCTAGATGTCTATTTTGGTCATTAGACATGCATAGTGAGAGGCTGTAGTCTGACAACAAAAATAGTTAAGGTTGGTCTTGGCTATTGTTACTGGTTAGGATTTTTTTTTCTAGGAAGGAAAATTTACAACCTACTCCACAGGCCCACATATTACGTAGTTATGTACAATCACACACATAAACATGTTGTCCCCTAATGAGACTTGAACCTACAACCTCTTGGTTGATGGGCTCCTCACATACAGCAGGCCAAAGACCCTTTGGTGGTTAGTGCTTAGGCCTAGCCACATACATGATGGTCCGAAGATGATTTGTGGCGTGGTTTGTTTTTAACTAGAGAAGGGTTGAATGTTATGAGTTTTTTTTTTCAAACCAAGGTAAGTGTGTAGTCTTCCTTGCTAAAACGACATCCCCTGAAGGAAAAAGATTATGCACCCATTTAAACAACGATCAACTGGGATATTGATGCCAGATGTCGCATCAAGGAGTGTAAACTAGCAAAGTTATACAATGAGCAGTTTTGGATGACCGATGCTTTCTCTGTAAGTTCACTTTTGGACTCCAATAAATAGGCAGGTCAGTAGACCCATTAGGAGACTAATTTCAAGGGATAGCAGTAGGGATTTCTTGAACTTTTAGAACTCCTAGAAGTACTGCCTTCCGAACATTAGACGGTCTTACACTACAACTATATGGTCATGTAGCCTACTAGCCTTTCAAGGTAAGCTTAGAATCTTCATTAATACAAATTTTCGTAACTTCTATATCTTCCGACTCGTATTTTTCTCTGGTTTTGGAGTTATAATTCTAGAGAACCCTTTGGGAATAAACGCTTTACCGTTTTCATGTTTTGGCATTTGACTACCTCATCCAACAACTGTTCTGTCTATGTATAACACCATCTGTGAACCTGTGATGCTCTTCTGCCTATACATATGATTCATGGTGGTGGATCTATAGATAGTTATGATACAAAGAAAAACCCTTGAATCAAATGTGTCCAAAATGTTCTGAGCTTGGTTTAAAAAAGCGCGCCTTAAGGCTCTAGCAATGGTGCTCAAATTCACTTTAGCGATAGTACGACGTAAGGCGCCCTCAAAACGGCGCCTAGCGCCTTGAGCACCCCAGGTTTTTTTCCGAAAAATTGAAGCAAGAACCAACAAATTGAAGTAAGAAACAACAGATTGGAGCCAAATTGAAGCCGGATTATGAGTTAATAGAACTTCTAGTTGATGATTTCTTCAGTTCCGATTTAGATTAGTCGACTTTTGGACCTGCAGTTGACTTTTTTTTTACTTTCTGCAGTTGACTTTTGTTGACTTTCTGAAATCAGGTATTTATGTTGTTATGTGTGCTTGTGTAACTAACTGGAATACAAGAAAAGCACATTAGGATATTTTGAATATGAATTTTTGAGTGGAGAGTTTGGCGCCAATGCATGAGACCTATTGACAACCTTTTTTCCCACTCTTCGAAAAATTTCGAGTGAAGAGTGTGTAGAATCGCTAGTGTATAGCATGTTTATCGACAATAATACACTGAACCATGTTTGATCAGCAAACCTGAATGATTTTCTTACCTACCATCAGAAATTCATGATGGTGGGTAAACTATACCTAGCAGTAGGCATTACCGATGTTGCACATACGATAAGATTCACAGTCTGCATCATTGGCTGTATCTTAGAATGATAGATAATGCATTCTAGGGTCTTTCTTTACATAATAATTTAGAAAAGCAAAGTATAGACTGATATCTTCTCCGAATTTTAAAAAGCAAAGTACAGTCTGAACAGAGTGCCTATTCCTCATCTACATAGATGCAGTTTTCTTCCATTTTACAGAGTATTGATTTTCCATCCATTTAAAGTACATCGATAGTTAAACTATATTTGGTCTTTTATCTGTACTTTTTCATCCCTCTCTATCTCAGCCTCTCTCAGTGAGTATCCCAGGTTTACTAGACATACCTAGACTGTAATAGCATAGTCACAGAAGGTCTATTTTTTATTTCTTTTACAGCGTAGTCGGTATAGATATACATATACATCTAAAATATTTCGAGATTCATATAAAATTATAAACGTACTGTCATAGTTTCATGTCTTACTTGATTATACAGCCAAATTACTCATTTGAACACCCATGATTTGTGATTCTTGTGATCACCGACTTTTGCCTTATTCTCAATGGTTTGTTTAACACTTTAACTGTGTACTTTCCAGTTAGAATTTGTATTTCTTTGAGGGATAATATCATATATTCCCCTCCTAAACTACAAAATAACATATTTACCCAACTAAACAACATAATATCATATGTATCCAATTTAAATTCAAAATCTCTCATATTTACCCATTCAATCAGTTTAATTATTATTAATACCTTAAATCTCTTAAACCAAAAAATAAATGACCATTGTATCCTTCTCCTCCTCCCTTCAAAAACTCCGACCATTTTTCATATGAAAACGATCAGTCAATACGACTCCAGTTTCTTTGACCGTCTTCATTCACAAAGAAATTAAGCGAACTATATATTCATCTGATTAGTCTCTTTATAAATATATAGACATCACAGGTTCTTGTAGTTTTCTCCCCTTTTTGTCAAAACACTTTCTTATTGGTTAACAAAAGGTATATTAGAATTAGCATCACCATTGATTGTACCATATAGTTAATATATAACAAATCACAGTGTTAGTCTGATTCATAATATTGCACATTCTAGCATTTCCCTAGAAAGAGTGGCAGTTTAACAAAAACGAATGCAGTCGATGCTTTATGTAATATAAATTTCGAACACTTGGATTTAGTTTGAATATTTGATTGAAATAATTTGAAAACTAGGTACGTTCCTCACCGGAACTTGCAAAAGCTTGAGAAAAACCATATGCATTGACTCTTCAAAAGGCATCTATGATCAATCATAGAATCAACAGATATTGTCATCCTCTAAATCATGGCTTTGACATTAAAAGTCAAAGTACGGCAGCTAATTTAGAAGGGTATAATGGCCTTTTTATATTTTATTCAAGAATTTTAAAATATTCGTTATGATAAAATTAATGAAATGCGTAAATATGAGAATTTTAGGGTTTAGATTGGGTATATACGATATTATGTTATTTAGTTGGGTAAATATGTTTTAAAGGTTTAGGAGGGGGATATATGATATTATCCCTTTCTTTGTAGTGCATGATGTTTTTGTTAACTAAATTCCTGGGGCTTTAATGATTTCTGAACCTTACACTTGGGGTACTCATATATTAATGAACTTACATTTACACAGGTGTTTGCAACCATGCTTTTCACTTCCACTGCATCAGTCGCTGGCTGAAGACCCGTCAAGTTTGTCCTCTAGGTATACCATTATACTTCACCCATTATTCTGTCTCTCCTACTCTCTCTCTCTCTCTACACACACAAACACTGTATCTGAGAGGCGCTAAATGGATGAGTTATTTTTTTGTGTTTTTACAGACAACAGTGAATGGGAGTTCCAGAAGTATGGTCATTAGAGAACTCACTGTGGGCCATGGGTAAGAAGGAAACTTGCAGTTTACTGTAAGGGGAAAACATTTGGCTGTTGTTTTTATGGTAATATTATTCTGAGTTGCCTATGATTACAGGGTTGTCAACTAATTAAAAGGACATGTGTGTAGTTTTATTGAACCGTAATTCAATATTAATGAACTTTCCGCTTGCATTGTTGTGCTCTTATTTGGCGTCTTTTGTTGTTGCTGTATCTTCTTTCTTTATCTATTCATTTATTTATTTTCATTTATTTATTTATTTATGCGATGTGAGATCTGCAGTCATGGTCGTGCTTACTGCACTCTAAACAGGTAAAGCAAAATGTTAATTCTTTGAGAAGTGATAACTAGGTGAAAGTTTTAAATGCCGGTCCAGAAGTAAAGATGAATAATGGTGTTGAGTTGCTTAGTTTCAAAGGAATTTTGCATGGATTGTAACCTCATGTATATCAACTAATTTCTAAGAAAACAAATTGATACGGATTGTGTTATGTTGATGATGTCATACCAAGTAAAATGCGATCCAAATAAGTTGATCGTTGAGAGTCTGTGTTCATGCATAGTGTTAGTTGTTATTTACTCTGTACCTGATATGATTTTAACTTGATTTCCTGCTGTTTTTGAAATGCATACAACATCCGCTTCTGTTTATAAAACATAACTACAAAACAGAGGTGACAATTGCAAAAAAAATCCGTGTTTTTTTCCCAAGACACTTTGATTTTGGTCTACCCGTGTATATTTTTTTCGGTTCTTATCTTCTCAGGCCTCAGCCGACGAATGTAACTCAAAAAGTAAATGCTGGTGCCTGAGAGATTCGATCCCTAAAGAATTAATTCAATCCCTAAACCCTAATGGTGATCATGGTAGGATCCCAAAAGATTAATTGTTCAAATGGACATCAAAGGTTGGCCCAGACTCAATTACTTCGGCTTGCTCGAGCGTAACAATAAT
The DNA here is from genome assembly GCA_963921325.1 of Logfia minima. Taxonomy (NCBI): domain Eukaryota; kingdom Viridiplantae; phylum Streptophyta; class Magnoliopsida; order Asterales; family Asteraceae; genus Logfia; species Logfia minima. The sequence continues at coordinate 378,509 of OY992773.1, forward strand.
TACTAGCCCAATATAAACTCTTGTAAAAACTATCACATGCTCAGTGCGTTTTTCAGGCCCAATAGAAAATTATTATGCTTAGTCAAGACTCAATTCTCAGCTTGTCAGCCCACAAGAGCTTCAGTAGGCCCACATGGTCAGCCCAACCCAATCGAGTACTTCCTAGAATCCTCTTATGGCATACAGTAGACAAGAAACAATTCTATCACAAGCTTTTGTTTTGACTCCTCAAGACTTTGTTGACACGGGTTGTAATATGGATACAAGTGTGTCCTCCCATCTAAATTTCAATACAAATAATCTTAGTACTTTATTTAATAAACGCATTTATCCATCTATCATTGTTGGTAACGGTGCTTCCATACTCGTCACCAACAACGCAATAACACTTTGCCTAATCCCCATCCTCCACTCACTTACATAATGTCCTTATAACTCTCACTATTGTCAAAACTTTAATCCCTACATAAGTTTACTCGTGACAACAAAGTTTCAATTGAATTTGACAAGTTTCATTTTTCTGTACAAGATTAATTGACTCGTCAAATACTCCTTCGATGTGATAGCACCGGAGACATGTACCATGTCGCTAAACTCAACCAACACACCATCTATCCTCACGCTCTCATCACTAGTCAAAACACATGACATCAACGACTTGGACATCGTGGAAGTGATGTGATACGTTCTATTCTTTCTAGTAATGTTATTTATATAATAAAATGAAGTCTCCCCTGCTACGCCATTATTGTCATCTTGGCAAGAATGTGAGACTTCCCCTTTACTAGTTCAGACACTATTGTTGATTTTGTTTTTGATCTTGTTTATTCGGATTTGTGGACTTCTCCACTTGCTAGTAGTAGTGGTCTTAAATATTATGTCATTCTTTGAATCATTTTTCTCATTATGTCGTACCCGATTGATTCTAAGTTTAAACTTGGTGCTGATGGTGTTTTGGTTGCTGATCATACTTTGTATCGGATTCTGTCTGGGGCTCACAGTACCTCACAATTACTAGGCCCGACCTCTCATATGTGGTTCAGTAGCTATGCCTCTTCATGCATGATCCTCAAGACTCTCATCTTGCGGCTCTCAAGCGTATTTTACGGTATGTGAAGGGTATTTTGGGTCATGGCTTGCAGCGGTATTCATCTTCGATTTTTTCATTAATAGCTTATTCAGATCCTGACTAGGTTGGTTGCCTGACCACTCGTCGCTCTACTTCGGATATTGTGTTTTTCTTGGCAACAATTTACTGTCATGGTCTTCTAAGCGATAGTTTGCTATTTAGAGGTTGAGTATAATGGTGTTGTCAATGTTGTCGCAAAGACTTCTTGGTTGCGGAATCTTCTTCGAGATCATCATTTCCCGCTATGTTTTGCTACGCTAGTGTATTATGATAATGTCAGTGCAGTTTATCTTTCTTCTAATCCCGTGCATCATTAGCGCACGAAGCACATAGAGATTGACATTCACCTTGTATGTGATCAGGTTTTTGCTGGTCAGGTTTGCGTTTTGCATGTTCTATCACGTTACCAGTACACCGATATACTCACCAAAGGCCTACCATATGTGTTATTTGACGAGTTTCGAGTCGGTTTGAGCGTCTGACCTCTCTTGCTCCAACTGAGGGAGTCTGTTACCGGGTTATTATTTAGTTAACGCTACTTTATATTGGGCTTAGCCCATCTACCTTTTTCCATGTATTTATATTATGTCTGGCACATTTATTGAATAAAGAAACCATTTTTCTTTATTAATTTAGCATGCATTTCATTTCATGTTGTTGAAACTTGATTGCTTGAATAAATAGCAACTTATGATCCATCAACTTCAGTTTAAAAACTTGATTCCACTAGTTCATGATCCACTTGTTCAAACTTCTATTCTTGTTCCACCTGTTATTAAAAAGTCTTCTAGACAATTTGTTCCACCTGCAAAATCTACAAGACTTCATCACACCTACTATCAAAATCTTAACCATATTCCCAGGGCTAATCCGATTTCGACAACCATAGTACATTCTCAATTTCAATGTTATACGACTGCTCTTCTAGCTCAACAAGATCCAAGAAATTTCAAAGAAGCTATAGTTGATCGAGAACGGTGTCATCCTATGATTGAAGAGCTTAGAGCTTTAGAAACGAATGATACATGGGAACTCACTCAATTTCCAAAAGGGAAGAGAGCTATTGGATGTCACGGGATTTAAAGACAAAGCTTAAAGCAGATGGCAGTGTTGATAGGAAAAAGACAAGGTTAGTTATGCAGGGCAATAGACAAAGAAAAGGTATGGATTATGAGGAGACTTTTGCTCCTGTTGCTAAGATAGTCACAGTGAGATCTCTTTTAGAAGTAGCTTCACTGAAAGGATGGGATGTCTGTCAAATGGATGTGTCAAATGCCTGTTTACATGGAGATTTGTTTAAAGAAGTTTACATGAGGTTTCATGTTGGTTATGTTCATAATGGTGCTAATGTTCAGGATAAAACTAAATTTTCTTCTTCTGATGTTTTATGTAAGCTCAATAAGCTCCTTATGGACTTACAAGCTCCAAGGCAGTGGTTTGCTTAGCTTTCTTTAGCTTTAATTTCATTTGGATATGTGTAATCTAAATATGACAATTCCTTGTTTGTGAAAAAAGGACTTGCGTCAACTTACTGCAGATTTACTACATATGGATGATCTAATGATCACATGCAATGATCCTACTTAAATTCAATCTTTAAAGATTCAATTAAGTATACATTTTCGCATGAAGTATCTTGGTGAATTGAGTTATTTTTTGGGCTTGGAGATATCTTAAAATGATCAAGGTCTATTCATTTCACAAGAAAATATTAACTTTGGAGTTTTTAAAGGATGTTGGTGTAATAAATGCTCAACCACACAAACTGCCTATGGATCAAACAATCAAATTAGAAGCAGATGTTGGTACTCCTCTACCTGATCTTGAGGTTTACAGGCTTCTAATTGGAAAGTTGATATACTTGACCATTACCAGGCCAGATATTTGTTATATTGTACAAATTTGTAGCCAATTTATGCAGTCACCAACCTTAGTACATATGCAGGCAATCAAACATTTACTCAGATAGCTATTAAATGCACCAATCAAGGTATTCTTTTGGCCAAAGATTATGTTGTTCACTTAATTGCTTACTGTGATTCAGACTGGGCAAGTTGTCCTATGTCCAGAGGTTCAACTACAGAGTATTATGTTCTACTTGGTGATACTCTACTTTCTTGGAAATCAAAGAAGTAGGGTGCAGTTTCTAGAACTTCTGAAGTAGTAGAATATCTTGATATGGCTCTCACATGTTGAGAAGTTACTTGCCTAGTCTCATTACCGAAAGATCTTGGACTTTCTGATTTAGGTCTAGTGGACTTGTATTGTCACAATCAAGTTGCTCTTTATATTGCAGCTGATCATGTATAGTACCAAGCACATTGAGGTGGATTGTCACTATGTTCATGATCAGCTTAAAGCAGGTTTCATTAAGCCTTCTTATGTTTTTACTCGTGATCAAGTGATAGATGCATTCACAAAAGTGATTGACGTTGATCAACATCATAAAGTGTTGCACAAGTCGGGAGTTTCAATGCCTTCCCACTCTCAACTTGAGGGGGATAATCAAAGTGTCAAGGGTGTGAAATGTAATTAATTCAAGTTCAGGGTTGTTGTGGAAAGTTGTATGGTCTTTTCCGTTTATGATTAAAGTAGAAGGTGTAAAGTGTAAACAGTCTAAATGAGGTTGTTAGTCATCCCTGTAATTAGATTAAAGTTAATGAGATTATCACTTTGTCAGTTTATATAGTTTATTAGTTTTAGACTCGTGCGATGAGCTGTTGTTGTGGTTTAATATGGTATTATGTTGTGCATTAGTAAAATTTATATAAGTTTCATCATATTGCATACGTATAAAATTGAATTTTAAAAAATACACGTAAACCTCTTGCTACAAACGTACATTGTTCATCAAATAGCTACAAAATTAGTGTTTATGTGAGTCTAATTAAATTGAATGGGTGGTATACTGTAACACCCACTCTTGTGGCCTAGGGGTAATCTGGTAATTTCTTTAATTTTATATTTAATTATAAGTTTTATGTTATACTAATATGTCTATTAGATAGGAAAGTTAGATTAAGGTCGAATAGTTAATTGTGACAGGTAAAATATTAATAGTTTTGAATTAAAATAGTTGTCGGTAAAATAAAATAAGTTGTCTCGCAAAACGGTTTTCAGGTTCCAGACAATAAATCAAACAAGGGATTAAAATTTGTAACCACTTGAGTTTGGTAGGTGATACAAATCACCTAACTCATCCCTTTCATCTCTTTTTTGTCTCCTAAACCATTTCTTCATTTCTCTCAAAGATCCTTTCCAAAAATCACCAAATTAACATATAATTGTGAGTGATAAAAATCTGTTGTGAATCCTTGTGTTACTTGTCATCATCATCTTCATCTTGTTCTTATTTAGTTGTAAGCATTTTCCATTTTTGGTAATGAACTTGAAATTTATAAATCTTTGAATTGTGAGTGTAATTGAAGTTGAAAGCTTGTTATTTGATGTTTAGGAGATGCTAGAAAGTTTGTTAGATTGATAGGAAACTGATTTTTGAGTTTGTGAGTCGAAATGGTTCGTTTTTGGGGTAACAGCGGTTCAGCTCGCAAGATGAACTCAGATCTGCGAAGCGAACTGAGTTTCTGCGATGCGAGTTGAGTTCTTGCGGTGCGAGTTAAGTTTGGCCTGCGAGTTGAGTTTTGCTTGCGAGTTGAGTTTGGCCTGCGAGTTGAGTTCCTGAGGTGCGAGTTGAGTTTGGCTTGCGAGTTGACAGTTTCTTATTAACTGCGACCAAAAATTTAACAAATTCTTATTAACTGCGAATCGGACTTTTATTTTTCCTAGATTACAAGGGTCACCTGCTTGGATAAATATGTTATAATAATGATTCGAAATTTGTTAATTGAGTAAATAATTAAACAAACGAATTGTTATAACTTGATATAAATTGATAGTTGTAGAGCGGTTATAACTGATAAATTGCAACTTGGTGATTGTTTGCCATTTGATACTGAGTAGTGAAATATGTTATACGATTATGGAAAGAGTTACTAACTTTTTAATTATTATATTCTCAGATCAGCAGAAGACTTAGTAATATAAGATCTCTGAGTGTGGGCTGAGACAAGTCAGGTGAGTGGATCTGCAACTCATGATTTGATTTGGTTGTAACGGTGTGGTTACAACAAGTAACGTAGATATTGATAGACTGTTTAGTCTGAATTGTAATTGTGTATCTGCTTGTTATACATGTGGCCTTCGGGCATCTGTGTTGTTCAGAGGTCAATTGCGATTGGACTTGGTTACTAATAGTGATCAACACAGGTTCCAGGAACATGTGTTGTTGCTGGAAACTGTGTTGTTGTTTAGAAGTACCAAGTTATCGGTAAATCTTGTATGGGCCAATACAGTTTGCGATAAGCGTTACTTGAGGGCCACCGCGGCTGTAGGGTTCCTCAGTAACCACCGATCCTCTTGAGTTTATGTATTTTCGTGCTTATTGTAAACAGATTGTTATACTATGTTGAATTATTAGTTGTACATTCATTCACTTAGCTTCGTGCTAATCCCACCATTTCCCTTCCTGTAGATATTGTTTAAGTTTGTGGGTTGGGCAGGAAGATGGGCTTGTTGGATGGAATGTTTGACACGCGTCATAACTCTGATATATGTATATGTTTCGTTAGTTATCATGTATGTAGATTTCGAAGAACGATAATATATGTTTTGTTTCAGGGATATTTAAATGTTGTAAAACTCGCGAAAAGTTTATGGTCCTTTTGTAATATAATATATAATATTATTTTATCCATCGCTTCCGAGTTAAATGACACATTTAATATTGACTAAAATGAGGGGTGTTATATATACCTTTTCTCTTCCCATAAACATGTACAAATAAGCTTCGCCATTACTTGAAAAACAGTTTTTGGTAAGTCAAATAGGAACCTATATAATGAAGGAGCACTGAGAAGATAGGTACAATATCCATTAATTTTCTACATTCGGACTTATATGAACCTAAGCCAACACTGTTATATTACATGAAGCACCGAGAAATTATTATGTATCAAGTATTACATACAAGGAAAAAACCTAAACGATAGAATAAGCTTTACATCAAACAGAATTTATCATAAAATCAAAAATGACGAATATACACCAAGCTTTCATTCAAATATAATCAAATAGCAAATGATCAACAAACCTAAGAAATATAATGGTTGTGTCTACTCACATGTGACATATGCCATGAAACAAATATAGCCTAGCGATGAATTTTCGCTTGCCACCTGAAATAAGACACTTAGGTCCCGTTTGGCTAGCAGAATGTTTTTGGAAGGGATGGAATCTGTCAAAGGATTTGAATTATGAAGGAATTAGATTATGAGGAATTAGATTCTGTATCATGTTTGGTTGTCAGAAAATGGAATGGAATCAGATTCAATTCCTTTGCTGTTTTATGTTTCGTTCGTCAATTTGTCAAAGGAATTGGAATGTGATTACGTGAATTGACAAAAATACCCTTTTCGCAATTGATTTAATTTTAAGCAAAAAAAATATTTTTTTTCTTATGAAATTTTTAACTAGTGATTCATGTAGATGTGATACAATAAGTTTTTAGTAGTTAAAAATTGAAACAAACCTAACCACGTAACACTTGATAACATAACTACCAACATTTTAAATTAAATAGATCAATTACCATATTATATCCAAAAATCAGCAGCGAAAAATATATCTTACAGATTAGGGACCCATAATAGTATATTGGTACCTAACTTCCAAAATGACAAAACATAATAGTATCTTAATCGCTACTTTCAAAATATCAACACAACATAAGTATTTTGATACTCATATCATTCTTCCAACATAAGCTTTACAAAAGTCTCCCTTTCCTCTCCTTCCAAATTCCAAAAGGTTAACACGGCTTCTCGCTCGCGCATTATCTTTCGACTAGCTTTGAACTTATCGAGCGTAGACATCGACTCGATTTTAGAAATTTCAGAACTGACCATGGAGGTCTTTTCTTGTACATCCACTTCAGCTTTTAAAGATTGGTGCATTAACTCCGATGCATCCCGGAGTTCTTTTCCAAGTAAGGCAGCCGCATTAGTGATTCCTTCAGCAATAGGATCAAGCCTTTTCCTTTTCTTAGTTCGTGCACTTGAAACTTCTTCACTTTGCACATTTGAATTGTTATTGGCATTATGGCTTACTTCTGCCGGCTCTTCAAAACCATCATCAGCTTGTTGTGATTGTTGTTCTTCCATGTTTGCATCATTTTCCATCTCGATAAAATCTCGAACTCTATCCCCCTGAGCTCTATCTTTCCCGAACACAATGCACAAGTCTTCAAAATGAGGAAATGGTTTGTTTCTCCATTTAGCTGCCCCTTTGTGTGTCTACTTGCATACAACAATAATATAGGTCAAAACGAGTAAGACAATATAAATTTACTTGCTAAAATGTACCAGACTTAATATTAGGTCAAAATATCAACTTACGGGTTAAAACAACTACTTACGTGTAATAAACAACCACTTACAAATCATAAACAATAGGTTACTAGTCATAAACAACAACTTAAGTGTCAAAAACAGCAAGTTACAGGTGATAAACAGCAACTTACGGTTCAAAACAACAACTTACAGCTTAAAAACAGCAACTTACGGGTAATAAACAGCAAGTTACGGGTCAAAACAACAAGTTATAGGTAATAAACAGCAAGTTACATGTGAAAACAGCAAGTTACGGGTCAAAACAACAACTTATAGGTAATAAACAGCAAGTTACATGTGAAAAACAACAACTTATGGGTCAAAACAGCAAGTTATAGGTAATAAATAGCAAGTTACATGTGAAAAACAGCAGCTTATGGGTCAAAACAACAACTTATAGGTAATAAACACCAACTTACGGTTCAAAAACAGCAACTTATGGGTAATAAACAGCAAGTTAAATAACGTACCGTGATGTAAGACTCCCAAACAGCGGGTTCACTAACTGTTCCACATTTGTTTACAATATCATAACCAAAACCACTTGTGTTTGTACCATTCACCATATCATAAACGACTTGCCAATCTTTTTTCATTGTTTTGATTCTTGACTCAATATGGGGTTTACCCAAAATACTTGAATTAGGGAGTGATTCTTTTAAAGCATGCTCCAAGTGTTGCAAGTACCCTGATTTAAAACCATTATCAGCTTTGTGTAGTCCCACATTTACCATATTGACCAACGCTTCTACAAGCTTGGCATCTTCATGAGGTGACCAATTCCTGTAAGTCCTTACTTTTTCTGCCATACCTGATCCGGCATACATGAAATTTAAAGAGATACAATGCATAAATCCCATAAAAAATACATACAATCCATAAAAAACAACTCAAATATTATCATTAGAAAACATCAAAGATACATTCACTTTGTTCATAATACATGATCAAGATAAAAACAACAATGTTATCAATGTGTAGCACAATAATGTTCAAACATCTCCTCAGCTAAATTATCTCTAAATTCAGTCCACTCGTTTGATGTCCCAATAGAAGTAATATTTTGACCTCCAACGTCTCCGGTTCCCTCATCTGGTGCATATTGATTTAAAATCTCAATTGGATCAGTAGTCATCTCTTGCCTAATATAATTATGGAGAAGACAACATGCCATCACAATCCTATTCTTCAAATCAATTGGATAATACGAGTTGTCCCTTAAAACTCCCCATCTTGCCTTCAACATACCAAAACATCTTTCTATGACATTTCTCGCTGATGAATGTATCTTGTTGTAACATTCTTTCGGTGTAGTCGGTTGGTATCCTTCACGCCAATCATTTAAATGATACCTTTGACCTCTATAGGGGGCAAGGAAACCTTCTCCATTTGTGTATCCAGCATCTACCAAGTAATAACCTAGATATATGTTATAGTTAATATACCTCAAATAAGTAATAGACTACTTAACTTATTATTTATACATACCGGGTCTTGGAACCTTTAATCCATTTGTCCTAACAAGGGCATCTCGAAGCACTCTACATCAGTCGCTGACCCCTCCCATCCCGGTAACACATAAATAAATTGCATATCTTGTGAACATACACCTAACACATTTGTGGCAATCTCATTCTTTCTTGTTCTTTATCTAGGTTTCTCATCAAGTGGTACTATACACTTTATATGTGTACCATCTAATGCTCCTAGACAATTCTACACAACATACAAAACGAAAGGCTTAATATACAATATCATGTTACTTACTTAAAAAACCAAAAAAAAGCTTATAATTTCTTAAATTTACCTTAAACCACATCCATTTTTCATCTGTAGAGTCCTCTGGAACAGGTTCCGGTTTCTTAAGTAAATGTGGATGTAATCTTATCACCGCGTTACAAACTCGAGTCACTAGTCTACTAATTGTTTCTCCCGATCGATAAAAATTACAAATAATACCACGATTCTTAATATTATGGGCTATCATGTTAAGAAAAATGGCAACTTGTTCATAAATACTCATATGTCTACTTGATTTTAATCCACCTATATTTTCTAGCATGTCACATAACTTTATGAAACACATGCGGTTCATCCTAAGGTTTGATATGCATAGTGTGTCACTCTGTAAAGCATACCTACGCACATTTATGGATCGATTAAAGTGTTCTGAAATGATTTGGAGAAGTGGTTTATCCCTTTTGTATTTGACTAATAATAACGTGCAAACCGTGGTAAAAAACCTTACAACTATGGTCATAACTTGGTTCCAAAATGCCACAACTATTTGATTTCTCCTTTGCCTACGTCGGCATCGTGTTAAACTAAGTCGGGACATTGCCTGTTCACTGACCAAAAAATTAGCAAACTGAGTCAAAACAACTAACGAGTAATAAACAGCAATTTACGGGACCAAAATAACAATTTACGGGTCACAAACAATAACTACATGACAAAAAAAGTAACTTACGGATCAAAAACAACAGATTACGGGTCATAAACAGCAACTTAAGGGACATAAATAGCAACTTACAGGTGAAAAACAGCAACTTATGGGTCCAAAACAGCAAGTTATAGTTCAAAAATAGCAAGTAACAATTCATAAACAGCAACTTAAGGGTAATATACTACAAGTTACAAGTGAAAAACAGCAAGTTCTGGGTCAAAAACAGCACCTTATGGGTAATAAACAGCAAGTTACAGGTGAAAAACAGCAAGTTCTGGGTCAAAAACAGCAAGTTATGGTTCAAAAACAGCAACTTATGGGTAATAAACAGCAAGTTACAGGTGAAAAACAACTAATTCTGGGTAACAGTAAGATATGGTTCAAAAACAGCAACTTTACAGCTCAAAAACAACAAGTTACAGGTGAAAACAACAATTTACGGGTCACAAACAACAACTACATGTCAAAAACAGCAAATTACGGGTCACCAAAAACCATGTTACGAGTCACAATCAACAATTTTAGAGTTGTAAACAACAATTTACGTGTCAAATAGCAACTTATACATCAATTTCATACTAAATGATACAAAATAACATATTAGGTTTATAGCAGCGTAGAAAAGATGATTTATATACATAAATTAGGTCAAAACGAATCATAATCAAAACAACAAGAGATAATCGTTGTTGTTTGTCAAAGAAAAGAAAAAAGAAGCTTGAAATCGAAGATTCATAAAGTATCTTCAAATTGATTTATATATACATACACAAATTAGATGAATAGAAAAAGAAGCGTGAAATTGAAGATTTAAACAAAGTATTTAGGTTACCTGAAGTTTTGGATGAATTCTAGATGAAATCGCTGCACTTTGAAGAAAGAAGAAAGAACAATTGGAATGAAATAATGTCGGCTTGTATATTATTTTGTTAGCGTTGAAGGGTAGTTCAGTCTTTTGTAAGATTCAAGGGTGGAATGGAATTAGATTACATCACCCTCCTTAAGGAATGGCAATTCTTTACATGAAGGAATGTAAAGATTCCTACGGAATTCAATTCCTTTCATTTTGGCCAACCAAACACGCTACGGAATGGAATTTAATTCCAATTCCATCAGAATCCTTCAGCATTCTTTGAACCAAACACGCCCTTAGTAAATATCGACTTGAATCCAAAGTCACCTCGTTTTCTTTTCGATTTTGACAGTGATTGCAATTCAAAATTTGTAGACTAATATTGAATAATATGAGACAGATCTTTACCTAAATTGTGAAGAATACATGTAACGAACATCATAGAAACATGATATATATATATCAAGTTACTTCTATATATATATATCTATATATATATAGAGAGAGAGAGAGAGAATTCAAGTATGACATAAAAAAAGGGAAAATTTCATATATATCCCTAAAAACTCTTATAATTATATATATATCCAATCAAATTTCATAATACCATATATATCCTTAGAAAGTATTAAAACTCTCATAGATATCCATTTCACTAATTCCTTATAATACTCATATTCCATCCATTATAAACCAACATTTTCATTCATAAAACTTAAAAACACACAAAACCCTTTGCTGAAATTAGACTTTCAAACACTTGTTGAAATTTATTTCTTATATATGATAAGAAAATCTCTATGTACCAAAACACCCATCTTCCTATCCATTATATCCAATTTACTTGTGGTCCTAAATGCTATATGTTCTTTTAACAGAAATTTCAGTTATCAACAAGTAGTTTTTTTCATCACAATTTAAACACTTTCAGTATTACAAAAAGCGAGCACTAGCTACACCCAAATTTCCTTATTACAAATATATATAATTCGTAACACCTAAATCGGCCTGTTTGATCTAAGACCAACAAATACAGAGACCTGTAAACGTGTAGCTACACCGACCTTATTATACTCAAAGTGACATCAACACATTTTGTAATTTTATAACTAAAAAATACCCAACAATTTTAAAGCTAGACAAAATTGACCCGTTCGATACAACACCAAAAATGTAGACCCATAAACATCTAAAAGTAACTACATAGAACTATGCCTAAAGTGACATCAAAGCTTTTTCACATATTTGTAATTCTATAACTAAAAGAACACTCAAAACTCTATAGATCACCCAAATCAACCCGTTTGATCCAACACCAGAAAAAAAACAAACCTGTAAATATTTAAAACTGACTAGACAGACCTTATTATACCGAAAGTGACATAAGTATTCAATTAAAGAGCTTTTAAAATTTTATTATATATATTTATTAGTGGAATGGATAAATATGAGAGTTTTAATAGTTTCAAAGGATATATATATATATTAATCTTAAAAAGCACCGAAAGCACTAGAAGCCGGTTCTTTTATTACTTAAAAAATATATGTCAAGTTATGTTAATAAATTCGAGTTCACAAATAATCAACTTAGAGTGTAAGCATGATGTTAGGTGACCCATAATGTACACATAAACCAAATCAACACTCTATACTAGACATAATTTTAAAGGGCAATTTATCAATCAAAACTCTGATGAATTTTTTTGAGTTATTTGACTTGTAGAAATTCCCTTTCATTACAGCTCGTTTGCAACCTTACTCCAAACTCACTTGAACGTGTGTAATTGTAATTTTGAAACTTGTATACAATATTTCATTTTTGAAACAGCAGAATACTTGCTGCATATGAATAGGTAACATATATAATTTCTCTATAAAGCAGATGTTAAACACTAACACATCCTCATGATTTATGACAATTTCCAGATACAACCCAATTGCAAAAGCCAAGAAAATTATGAAGCTAAGAACAAAGAAACAAACATAACATCAACAACCAAACCTCGAAACTATGTCCCAAAAAAGAGATTCATAGCTTTGTAGCTGACAATCGATCAACGATCAATATATTAACAGTCAACATTTTGAGCAACAATCTACACTGACTGTGCACCAGAAATTCTAGCCGTGTTATCATATCATCCTTGGCAGCTCAAACAACCCATAAAACATCCACATGCACTTACAATCTCTTTCGGGGTATAACTTATTTAGGCCAACCAATGATATGATTCCCATTGCGCCCATTAACCGTAATGATAGAAAGACCAAGTATAGAGCAACAAGGCCCGTTCCTAATATCCTATTAGGGCGCATGTCGTTTCTTAACAGGATTACAAGTGCCCAGAAAAGTCCTAAGATGAGAAACCCAACGGTGTAGTAAAGGCGGTTGTCTTGAGGAACACTGTATGACTCAGATTTTCCTAACCACGATCCAATTAATAATGAAAGTCCTAAACCCATGAGCGTATTAAACATGGGACCCAAATAGCATCCAGATAATGCAATCTGGATACCATCCCCACCGTCCAAAGCAAGTGCAATAATTTATACCAAATCACCCATAGAATTCCCCCAAGCCAATACCGTTAATCCAAGATTGAAGGATTTACTCTTAGAAACACACGGAATCCTACTAATAAAGCAACAAGCTCGTTGGCAATCAAGTAAAACCAAACGATACTCATAAGTAATCCACCTAAAACCCATGGAAACATGAACTTACGAGGTGGTTGGTCTGGACTAGTGTAAATATACGCAAGGATACTTAGTGTGGACCCAACCAAACCACCAAGAATGTACACTATTATCTTGCTTTGAGAACCCAAATCGTCTCGAGTGTTCCATATGAATGCCAGAAGAAGTGGTGACAAGAACGCACTTGAAACTGCATATGGTTTCAACCATGTTTCCTCCTCAACTAATGGAATAGTCAACTTTCGGGGAATAGTCAAAAGAAATTCTAGTAGCGAATATAGACTCCAAAACGAGAACTACAGCCTATCAACCTCAATGGGATCATCATGTCATCCCCATAAATGTCTTTCATGTTCTTGAAACTTCATTTGATTTGAATATATTGCAACATTAGAAGCCCACATCCATTCAGGAAAAGAATTACGAGGTTGTGAACCATCAACAACTTCACTTTCAACATCAAGCAATGAACTTCGTATAGAATCATCATCTTAATTTCCTTGAGAAAATATGTTTACTCTAAGTGAAGCAACGGTGTAACAGCATCTAACTTTAAACTCTGAACATGTTTCTTAAGGATTTCATTAGCAGCAACAAAAACCGCATATAGCACTTATACAGATACAAACGCAGCTGCAGCTGCAGCCACAACACTCACTTTACCGACAATAAGAATCAACAAAAGAAACATCAGCGTGAACAGAAAGAACCCAATGTCCCTAATAAACGCTTTCTTATCAAGCTGAACTTCGTGATCAGCTAGACAAAGAGACACAATCCCAACAACAACACATGTAACAAAAACCACACCACCTAACACGCTATTGAGCCCAACCTCACCCGTATTACTTCCCACAAAAGACGCAATACTTGCAAAAACATCAGGAGCTCCGTTACCAAGCGGAAGCAAAGTAACTCCAGCAACAGTTGGAGATAATTTCAATAAAGTTGAAAGCTTTTGCAACGATAAACAAAAGTAATCAGCAGCGGTATTACCTAAAAGGTAAAACAATGCCACAAGCAAAACAACCAAAACTATAGCACCAAATGCACCTTCATCACAATCACAATAATAAAACTTCAAGTAATCGAAAAGTCCATCAGATGAACAATGCGCTTTTAAAAACTCACAGCTACCCGAATAACCAAAATGGTCAACTAATCCAGTACAAATATCCAAACTTCTAACTGTTGTTATATCGATTGCATCCGATAAATTATCTGATGAATTCACATTTAATTCAATCACAGACCTACCTCTATAGTCCCATTCAGAAGTTGGAACTTGAAATTCTACAAATGTATCAAATTGGTAGTAAATTAGGGCAATTAAACCTAGAGCAGATGCAACATTCACAATTTTACGTAATTGATGCACAAGATGCTTCATTTTGGTATTAATTATACAGTTTTAGTAATAGGAAACAGAACGGATGAACGAAACCCTAACCCTTATTTAAAACAGAGGTATTATGGTTTACATGTGACGATACAAATAAGGATTGCAGTTCGAAGACGAATAATATACTGATACTTACTGTGTACGTTTTGTTGGAAAAAGCTTGATCGGAGGAAATTTGGTCGGAAAAATTGAAATAAGTATCGGCGATCAGTGAGCAATATCAGAATTGTGTCGAAAATTAATGGGATGACCCGTGGGTTTCGTTGTATCGTATTTGTTTTGGTAAACAAGAAATCGATACATATTTCCGGTAGTACCCGTAGAACACCTGCAGTAACCCTCGTCCTCTTAGCAGGGGCGAGCACGGACGGCGTATAAATCGTACAAGCCGTTTGTTGTCATGGATTCCACGAAAAATATGTGACCCCATTTATTTGTTTATTGCTCTTTTCTTTTTCTTCGGTTTAAAAGAGAGCTATATTAATCGTAAAAGTTTACTATGGTTAGAGTTAGCCGTGAGACGATAATTAATTGTGTTTATATGACATTAGCGATTAATCACGACGGATTACTGCGAGTAATCTAATGACCAACAAATAAAGAATAATCGTTAAACAGATTCTTCGATTACAAGAATTCAGTAGTATATTTATGAAATTCTTTTTATTTTACAAGAGATTATTGTTTAAAACTTTTTAACTCTAATAATAAACATGCTTTTTGACCTTTTCTTTTACTAAAAATAATTAAACTAATAAAAGAGAAGGTGTGGAAAGCTCCATTTTTTTCAAATCCATTCACTCTCACTCACTCTTTCTCATATTTGCTCATAGTTAAATAATGTGCTTTTTTATATATAAATACTTAAAAAAACATTTTTACCATTAGAACTAAAAGCTTGGAACCAAAACCTATTAAAGACACTTTCAAAAGTATACTATGGAGATGCTCTAAGTTGACACATCATTTAATTAATTTTTTTTTTATGTCATCTTGAATCTTAATCTAGTTAAATATATATTAGTTGTTATCTCAAGTGGTAATTAACCTATCAATCAATTTTCATATGTATATTTTATCAAAACATATTTTTGTCAAAAAACAGTTACAAAGTTCCAGCCTACTTGATCAAACTATATTCACAGTTTAAGAAGTAAAAGATAAGGAACATAAATTTATATATGTCCACATTTATTAACAATTTATTTAGGTTATATGGTTACAATTTATACAACTACAACTATAAAGGCATAACAAATCATTTATATAACTCATTAGGTACCAAATATGTATTTTTCTTCAGTGTCCAATTTATTACTAACTGTTTACAATTTTGTTATTTGCAAGGGTCAAGTGAACTTATTAATATCAACATTTTTATAACTCAAACACCAACCCAATAATAAAAAATAAAAAATAATAAAATGTGAATAGAAGTACAACATTCATTAACTGTACAAATGCTCCTTTTTATAACTCAAACACCAACCCAAAAGGGAAAAAGAACAACAAAACAAGTAAAATTGTACTACAATCATCATATCATATCATATCATATCTTTTACTAAAATATCTCCTTTTTACACAACTCGCATTTTAAATTTAATCTAAACTTTTTATCATTTTTTTTTCTTTTTTCATAATCCTTTTTCTTAGCACATTAATCACACTTTTACCCTTCCTTTTTATTTTTCATCATTTTTAACCATTTTTCATAATTTCTTGCAAATCAGTATACGACCGGCTGAGTCTAACATTCTTAGCATGCCTCACAGGACTATTTGGCAACGATCGTATCGGCGAATCCAAACTTCGTTTAAGAATCTTACTCATTGCAGCAATCAAATGAACCGCCGTATTCTGCGGCGGTTCAGTTGACCTTGACTTCCGGCAAAAGTTCATATGACGGGTCACTGCTTCTTCGGTACTAATCAGCCTTTCACTTCGTACAATTTCCTCTTTTACCGCCTCTCCGCACAATCCGCAAATCCAGTTACCGTGGTACCTCTTGCAAATCGTCTCTATATACGCTCGAGTACAGTCTTCAATCAATCCGCAACAATCACACTTTGCGGACGTTACTTCGGTTGCCTCAACCGTCGTGTTTACAGCTGGCATCGGCAGCGCGTCAGACATAACCGTCGTAGACATCTGTAATAAATATCAAATCTATAATGATTTGATCGGAGATCTTACATAAAAAATGCTAAAGTACGTAACATGTCACGACTGACAAGACATGTTATTTACACTGTAACTTTAGGATTTTACTTTTAATAACTATACTGTTATTGCACATGACCTCTAAAAATTCAGACCGTCAGGAAACATAAGATTAAATGATTAAAAGCAAGCTTACCTGTATAAGAAAGGTTGCTAGAATGGATCAAGTAATCAAAAGACTTGCGTATGTACAAATCGTGATCGTTGATCGATCTCGAATATGTATAGACTACAATTCGTTGTCGTCGAGCTTAGATTCTTCATGAAAAAATAAGAAAAACAAGTTAGGCATTTGAGATGAATTTGAATGGTAAAATGAATTCTCACCTTTTGTGTTGATATCAAATCGATCACAACAAAATGAAAATGTTTATGCTAAGAATTATGAAGCTAAGAATGTGTGGGTTAATGGTTTTGTTGGAAGGTGATCACTTATAAATGATTAGAAGTTAGAAATGGGAATAAAATCCACGTTGGGAATTAGTGATATATGAATGCTTTCAAACAGAATGGTAGGTCAAATAATAATAAACAATAATATTAGTTGCCAGTTGTATGAACACTTGTCAATAACTTCTAGCACACTTTTATTAAAAAATTAAAAACCAGGAGTAACTTAATTATAATAATCTCACAAAATAAAAATGTAACATTTGCTTAAAACATAACTTTTCTAGAAAAAATGGCATGTAATTCTATCATTAATATCTTAATCTTTAAACTTATAATGTTTAAATGCATGAAATTAGGTGTTTTAAAATTTTAAAATATTGTGTTGTAGTTTGTGTGATAACAAAAACATAACTAGTAATTATTTTTAAAATTTTATTATAAAAAATAGCAAAGCATGATTATTTTCCTTACAAAATATTTATAAAATATATAGCTAAAAGAATAATATTTGCATTCTTATACTTAGTCTTGTCTAAATAAAAAGTGGTAAGTAGTATAAACATTAATTTTATGGTTCCTGTCAACATGAATTTAACGAAAAATCAAATTATGCAAAACAACTATCTTTACAAAAATATGATTTTTTAAATTATTTTGCTCAAACCTTTACAAAAATATTAAAAAGTGCTAACTAGTATTAATTCCGCTTGAGCACCCTTAACTGCAGAGTTTTTATGAGATTTGTTGTGCCCTAAAACGCTTTGTATTTGGAAATGATGAGATTTAGACTATAAGTTTAAGATTTTTCATATTCACAACTGATGTGAGATTTTCTTAAGATGTTATAGGCGTGCCATTAATTACTGAGAAACCAATTAGAGAAAAGCTTTGATCAACAAATAGATTTAAAAGCATACAAATAAGTTGTAGCCTTTCAAAGAGGAAACATAGATGTTTTGAAACAATATATATTTCTAGTATTTTGGTAAATACTTTCATTAGTTATCAAAGTGTATTGGAATTATGACATCGGACATGCATAATAGCACAAGGGATCAGCATCGAAACATATCTAAGAAAGAGAAACGTTAGTTTCATATAGTTGAAGAGCCCTTTATTATATAATATATAGATTTTTTTAGTAAAAAAAGATTTTGATTTTTTAGTAAAAAAGATTTTGATTTGGTATGAAGGAAGAAATAGCATTGGCCACTACTTTGTAACCACGTGTACATACCCGACGTGCACCAACTCAAGCCTTTGACAAAATTTGCGTGTTTTCCTATTCATTTAATTAATTAATAATTAATTGCTAATGTGATTCACTGATAGGTATTAAGTAGTTTATTTTCTTGTATGATATCTTAGAGCAATGATACGGATTTCGTCATACTTTTGCCAGTCGCCCTCTAAATAGTGCGGCAATAAATATATATAATTGACTTTACTTGCATTTTCGTAAATTAAAGTTTTTACGTGAATTTTCTAGAATCGATGGGATTTGAACATGTAGTCTGACATAAACCCTAGTGTAATTTACATTTCTAAAGAGTAATCGTATGAAATTTTCTTTACTCAGATTATTTTAGGACAATAATTTTTTTTTTAATTCAAATATACGTCGATTACACAAATATTGACGTGATCGTTTGATCATTTCCGTTGTCATCTTCAAAATGTTTACTTAAAGAGATTCAAACAGAGACCTCTTATGTAATTTATATTTGTGATAGTATTGCTTTAAAAAGAAAATTATCTCGTTTGTGTTACCTATTGATAAATACAATCCTAGTTATATTTCTTTTGAAACTTTCCCTACATTCACACATGCACATGTATTTATTAGTATTATTACTATTATTGTCACTATTTGAACTCCATATAATTGTGAACCATACTAGTATGTGTTTAAAAACTAATAAACAAAGTTGTACATTAAAATAGTAAAAGTCTCATCTATATGTATCATTGTTTGTCCGCAAAGCATTTAAACACATCGGTGTGAACAATGCGTCATTTCATTTCATATATGTAAACCGTTTCTCATAATCTTATCTTATAATAATAAAATAATAATAATAATAGGTTCTTGTGTGATTCACATGTTTGAAAGGATATATACATATCAATCAAAATCATCATATAATAATAACAAAAATCATGCGCGGGACCTATATTTGGACTTCGGAATGATATTTTATTGTTAATACACACATGATGAAACAACATATATTTTTGTAGGTAAATGTTATGTTAGTTGTTAGATAACATAAACCGTGTACAAACAGACCCACTTATCGAGATACATCAGCATCTCAATAATTATTTTGGTTATGACAATATTATGTTAAATATTGTTTCTGTCAATAGCCAAAAGGCTAATAATTAACTCAAAATAATAATACTTCTAAGAGTTCTATGACTATGAGAATCAAAGTGTTTTCTTTGTGAAAACGCTACATAGGTCCGAATGTGGCCCAGTTATAACTGATCTCTAATTAAATGGACTCCGGCCCATACTTTTATCACTAGAATAAGATAGGTATTAGCATTAGCATTTACAGAAAAATAATAATAATAATAAATAAATAACATTTTTTAATAAACAATATGGCATAAGAAATGGGACAATTACATTAATAGCTTTTGTCTTCGTTCTTACTTCATGCGATTATGTTAAATCAAATTGTAAACTCTTTTGTACCGGTAGCACTTATCATGAAATAAAGAGGATTATGAGAGCCATTTTCTTAAAGGTAAGTACTGCTCTATAACTTTAAATCAAATTTAGGTGTAAATAATGAACTTTAAAACATGTTAATTAGGTAAGTGATAATCATTTCTCGCAAGTGTCAGGAAAAAAATGTTACTAAACTTTACATATTTGTACTAGAATTTAAAATTTTTGAGTAGGCATAGGCCCTTCCTGAATCCATAGTAACTACGCCACTAACTACAGGAGCTGCTGTTGAGTGGTGATTCAAATGGTGGCTAGTCGTTATGCTCATAATGTATGTGGTATGCTTTTTGTTTTTTCATTCTATTTTTCAATTACAATAATGATGATGATAATAAATGAGCCTATTTAACGAGTGTATTTTCGTGATATTTAAGTGGTAAGTAAGTGATGTTAATATCACATGACATAAAAGATTAAAAACATATCATAGAGTATATAATAAATTATATCAACAATGAAATGATTTATTATTGGTAGTTTTCTATTTTATTTAATTAAAGAGTATGTAAACTATATTAATATTTTACTAGTCTTGTGTATTAGGAAATGTAATTACTATACATACTAGATATAAATCACTTTGTGAAGTTGAAATGATAAGTAGAAGCGTAGGATTTGAAAATGGGTCCTATAGTTTGGAATGGTATTAATTAGCTTTACACGAAGAGTGAAGTCACGTGGTGTGCCGGAAAAGTTAGCGACGGCATGAGGGCATTTAGATTTGGCGAGTCTAGTTTTCATACTAGTTGCTTGCTAGTGATATGATGGAGTTAGCCCTCATTTCGCAATCACTCCCCAACCACTTATTTTATTATGCAATTTAACCCAATAAATAAAGCCCATATATGGTTGCCTCTATACTTCAACCACCTATGTAATAATTAAATGTGATATGATCGTATGGATTATCTTTTACTCACTCCATCTTATAAATAAAATTGAAATGTTATTATAAGAAAACCAATTCTGAGTTCAAATTTCACTTGATATAACATCCTACATATAATTTTTTGGGAAAAACAAATATAGTATATTAGAGTCAAGTTTGTTTGAGAAGAGCAGTAAAATAGTCAAAGTTGATTTTTAAACTGTAAGCGAGTAAAAAAGATACGAAAATGTATTATAAGAATTATATAATAGATACAGATAGTTAAGATTTGATTATTTAAAACTTACTCGATCACTATCTTATGAATTGCAACAATATTTAAAAAAAAAATCAAATATGTAAGATTTACATGCCCATTTTATGTTATTTACTTTTAAAATTGAAGAAAAATATGTACTTGTTAGATCACTTTTAACAAATGACTGAAAAATTGAACTAGCAGTTCAGTGTCACATCAACATCTCTGAATAAAGACTGAACACTATTAATAATATACTGAATAACTGAAATTTTGAAGTCTCACATTTGTCAATAATATTTTTACTATATACTCAAAACGAAAAATTAAAAAATTAAAAAAGCTACCCCACACCATTTACGTCTTTCACCGTTTGTCGTACGATGCAAGCCCAAAGACACAATAGAAAATGGAGTGGTGCCAACATAAGACGGAAGAACAGATGAAGAGCGTTGTTGACACGACGCAATGGTTGACACAGGCAGCTGGGATGTACTTGTTAAACAAACATCCCCCTTGTATTTTATTGACAACTTGTACGTTAATGCTAAAAGAGGATATGCAGGGTAGGCACCTTCAGTTAACTGTATGTCCAAACTCGTGTTTTGTCCTCACTGTTAGGCGTCACATTTAGATAACCTAGCGTAGTAAACTGATCAAATCATAATATTAATTTAATATGCATATTGGACTTTACGAATCCATGACAATACAAAAAATAAGTACTCATATAAAAGTATAAAGATTTTCCAAATAATTAAACTATCAACTCTAATAAAAGCATCAATAAAAGCATCAAGAGTCGTCACTTTTATCATTTCGGAAAAAAACGAATGCATAAGCATCATCAATATGGATTAGGATTAGATACACTTTTGGCGTTCTTTTATTCGATAAATAAAATAAATTACTAGTTTTTTATATGCACATGCAAATTAAAGATAGAGATCGGAAATTTGGAAGTCATTCAAATAAATCATGTGTTCGTTGGTCCACAAATAATATATATATTTTGTCTTAGTTTAAAACATACGAAAATACCATATTTATTATTTATTATAATAAAATAAAATAAAAATAGCGACTTTTTTTCTTGGAAGACGTAAAAAGTGCTTGCAAGGAAACATCACTCAAAAAGTCAATGAGAAAAAGCAAACAAAATGTAAATAAGAATCTAGACATCGAAGAGTTAAGGCTACAATCGTAAGGATCATACTCCGTCGAATGTATTCAGATCCTTTGAAAACGTTGTTTGATAATTTAGCATGAGGTTGAATTGGGAGTTAAGCATATACGTTGGACGTCGAGCAAACGCCGTATTGAAGCAACATTATGACCCACACCACACGATTCTTGAACGTGATAATTTAAAGGGAAAACAAAGCCCCTTCATCCACTTTAGTTATCGTATCATTTATACATTTAGTATTTATATTTATTTAAAGAGAAATTTTATAAAAAGTTTACTAAAATTCAATGTAAGTAACGTAAATTCATTTTACAAGTACATAAATTACACTCATTTATCGACAAATTGAACTTCTAGTATATAATTTTTTTATAGATAAATCAAACTTACAGTACTTTTTAACGTGCAACCTAACATATATATGTTATATATCTAACTTTTTCATAAGTTCGATTTATTTGGAAAGAGCAGACAATAAAATACCACTAAAGAACAAAAAACAGAGTCCAAACAGAGAACAATATTTCGAAGAGACCAACATAAAAGAGCAACAAGCAAAACATAACAAAATCAATATTACAAGAAGTAATATTGAAACAAAAAACTACACTAACCACAAACAACAAAATATTACAAGACACCACTATCCAAGGATAGAAACATCAGCATAAGTTCGATTTAAAAGTTTGCCCATCACTTTATTACATTTACATTTAACGTCTTTCTGATTTTCCCCTCATGATTTAGTATTTACATGAAACAAAGGAGAAAATAGGTGTTGGTTTAGAAAAACGATCGAAAGAAAATACAAGCTGTTTTTACTTATTTTCACGTTATCAGATTTCTAACACAACTATTTTATACCGTTAACCGTACGTATGGTATCCCTTAAATCAAATATGCAATACATTTTTGTAGGACCCTAGAACACAAAATAGTGTTCAACTTTGAGTTACTTGTGTGAACACGATTGTAGAATCTTCAACAACTCCGTCTCCACTTTCACATTTTTCCTTCTAAGCCTACTCATATAAAAACACGCTTGCATTTCATGATGATTAGCTTGTTGTTCCAGTGATAAAAAAGAAATGGACACTGACGTAGGTCGAATGACAAACTGTAATTCAAAGTTAAACAAATCAACTACTTAGTAATAACTTTATACACATGCAAATAAAATTATGTAAAACTAAGTACACTCTTCTGTTCTTCTTTTTTAGCGTTACATTAAGAAACCATTAGCAATGGCTTGATTAGTATCGAGACGAGTTGTCTCGTAAAGGGGCAACTCTTCTCGATACTTACTCATTCCGATCATAGACAAATTCTCAAGTTCGAATAAATCCGAGCTTGAATCGGATTCGTCCTCATCTTCATCATTCCTAATCGAATCAAAATCGCTTTCAACTTTCTTTTGGTAATCCTTCAACAATTTCTTGGTCGCTTCCGATATACTACGGTTTTTCTCATTCGAATCAGGCTGAATTACATCTTCTTTCACCGGTTCTGTCGCAAATTTCATTGTTTCTTCTCCGTGTAGCGATTTGTGACCACACGGTTGACAATGTTCATCAAAGATCACGCTAACCGGATAAAACCTAACCGTTCGTTTAACTTCATTGCTCGATTTTCCTCTAGACGACGGAGTGTTACTTAAACACGATCGTGAAAACGAAGAAGCTGATGAACACGTAGACGCATTAGCCGATTTCGATTTCCTGTCTAAATGATCCGGAAAACCAACGGTACTAGAAGCAATAGCAGATGAATTGTTCCGTTTCTTCGTCTTTCCATTAGCGAATAGCAAATTCAAAAACCTCGATAATCGGCCACCTGGCGAAATCGGCTGCTTAACTTTCTTCAAATCACTGTAAATCTTCAATGCTTTCGACTTAGTTTTCATGAACTTACCTTCGTGTTTAACTTTCGATTGCGAATCATTTTTTACTCGTTTGATTATGAATTCATCTTGTTGATAAACATCTTTTGTACGTATAGGTTTAGGTTTAAACATAAATCCGTACATCGAATCACTTTCCGACGAATAAAAACCTCTATCGATATCAGCTGCTGATTTTCTTCCCATCACCAGTTTTTTATTATTCTGATTACATTTCTTAAACAAACGTGCTCTTCTTGCATCATGATGGTTTCGAAAACAATCGTTATTCGATTGTTCGTTGTCTCGGTTATCGATTGAATTGTAGATCTCATCGAGTAGAGACGAAGAGAATGACGGATTGTTTCGGAACTTTCTGGAAGCAGTAGCAGTATCCATAATAACTAACTGAATTATTATATTATAATTATAATTAAAATATAATTATAATAAACACATTTTAAAGCAAAATGAATGTTTTTAGGGTTTAAGGGAAGAAACGAAATCGAAGTGGAAAACAGAGGAGATAGAGATACTATTTGTCTCCATATTGCGCATCCTTTTATGAAGAGGAAGTTGAGTTGGCTTTCTCATCAAAACAAATTTGATCATTACTCTAAAGAAACATCTTATTCTAACCTTGCATTCTCAAATAGAATATTTTTTCAGTGTAAAAAAAAAAAAAAAAAAAAGAAATAAAAAAGAAAATAATAAAAAATTATTCTCAAAATTTTTTATAATAAAGAAGATGAATGAACTTGAATAAATTTTTTATTATAAAGAGGCGATCGTAAAATAAAACAATTCTTTTAACCATTTTCTTATTTTCTTTTATTACTTTTCTTTTTACTCGAGAATATACGTGAGCTATCTTATATTATATTTATTTTAATACTTTTTTTTTCTTTTTCATTTCATATTTTTCTACTAGAAAAATATATTCGAGAATACGGCGCAAAGAAAGTTAAGTCGATAATTAAATATTTTCCCCACTCTTAATCTGCTATACGCAGGACAACACTAGTTTTTCAGATTTACATAGGTGGGATAATCGATTCACATGTTGAAAGAATCTGGTTTCTCTTTTACTCTAAAGAAACAAATGAAAAATGAACTTTCTATTTGCTACTCAATTCGAGTGAAAACATGAGCATGTTCGATTAGTTTAATCAAAAGAAGTAAAATTATGATTTTTATACGTTTAAAAAACCTTCACGTATCAAACTATTTGCATCCAATTCCTACTTGTCCTGTTACTGTGTTGATTCGTTTTCTATTGATTTGATAATGAAAAAGTGTTGAAAGAGTAGTATCATTCAAATAATTATGGAACAAAAGAATTTGTTTAGTTCTTAATTTATGTTTTGTTTCTGCTGTAGTTACAAAGTTAAAGTGCATGTACTTTTCTGTTCTTATTGAACACTCAAAGGACTATAGATATAATGGATAAGAAAGGTAAGTCATATTTATCGTTAGTTCCTAAGTTGCTTTAAGTTTTGTGCAGGTGGTGAAAACTTGAAGACTTGAGAGACTTAATGTGTAATTTATTTTATTAAAAAAATATACAAGGTTTTCTTTGTTTTATTTTCCATTAAATTTCCTATATTCTTGTTCCCTTTCAACTCTCTGTATCACTTGTATTTCTCAAACCCTAGTTCGTTTACATCATTGTAAATTGTTCGTCACAAACTAGATGAACAATATAGTTGATAGGTGAGGTTTTGAGTGATGTTGTGAGGTTGGTTTGGTTTATTTGTTCACATATTTTATTTCTTGATTATTTTTTGATTTAAATCTACGAAGGTCAGTTCTAATAAATTTGTGTTGTCTTGGTTGATCTTGTTTACATGCTTGGTTTCTAACAAAAAGGTTTGATGTGTTAGAAGTTGAACGTTTTGTTTGCCTACTAATTCAAAGTCTTATGTATATAGAGAAAAGTTCAAATTATAATGAAAAATCTTGTGAGAATAATGAATCAGTTTATTTATATATTTTCGATGTGAGATGTCTAATCAAAGAGAAAAAAAGTGTTGATTTTTATAATGTAATATTTATAATATTTTGATTGGTCATTTTTAAAATATTTAATTTTATTAAATGTAAATAAAAAGTGTAATTTTGTCGAATAAAATTCTATTATTGATTCTTTAGCTCTAAAAAAAATATATGTTTATTTAAACTTGCCTCTTCGAATATAACAAGGTGGATCAAAAAACATGTCAATTAAAGTAGAGCCCGTATGTATTAAGATTCAAAAGCCTAATTCTTTTAAGAGTTTTTTATATGGTTATTATCAGATAAAGAAACACTTTGTATATAAAATATACCAATACCAATTATAACATAATAAATCAAACAACCATTAAATGGGTGTCTTTGTAACAACACAATGTGATAAGCCATCTCAAGTGTCATTCCAATCCTTCTTTTCCTTATGCCTTTACTTTTAAACTAAAATTCCTACAGAAACTTATACTTTCAGGCAATAAAAAGTTATAAATTCCATTATAACTTGGGACAATTAAGAATAGGGATGGTATTCGTCTTTATCAACTACGTATCATTACAGAGTATTTTGTCTAATTTAATTGGGAATACTAATACTAATTACTAATGTTGAATCAAAATGGAAATTGGAAGCACAAACAGATTCCAATCCTTTCATATCATACTCACAGACTCACAGACATTGCCATGATGGTTAACAAGAACGTGAGCAGTGATTGATTTATTATTGATTCGATCGATTCAAGTCGTTGTGTATGTGGTATGTAACTGCAGGACCTATAGTTGTAAAGTCGATACACTTGCATATCATATATACTAAATTTCCTAATACCAATGTTTTGGGAAGCGACAATTAATATTATCTTTTGATATAGTTTTAGTGGCTCTATTCCAATCGAAATCATCCTCCCAACTTTTATCAACATTTTCCGTACTTATGTTCTTTTTAGGCGTTTCATCGAACCCCTAATAGTTACACTTTTACCAACAGTTTTAGACAAAACATATTCACATAGCGTCGAATTCTTCATTCAACCCATACATGAAACAATAAATTCTATAATCATCTAGTAATTGCATACGACTTGTAACAATAATAAATTCATCATAATACCCTTTTACTGCATATACTCTTTTACTGATGCAGTGTGTCTCGAAGCTTCTATTTTAGTCATGAATTCATCTGAATCATCATCAATGTGTGTATTCAATATAGATAATAAGGATGTACTTGTTACCTCTAGTTGT
This sequence comes from Logfia minima, assembly GCA_963921325.1. Lineage (NCBI taxonomy): Eukaryota > Viridiplantae > Streptophyta > Magnoliopsida > Asterales > Asteraceae > Logfia > Logfia minima. The sequence goes on from OY992773.1 coordinate 406,288, forward strand.
TTGCTTTCTGATTTAGGGCTTGATGACTTATTGAAATCTTTTCTTTCATGAATTCTTGTTACATCATGTCGCTCACTGACTGAAGAATTGTGATTGCTTGAATTGGCCTTTGATTTCATTTTATTGAGCACGGACATACGAATCTTGAAATGTAGCTTCATTGTTAGATAATTTGTCTTCTTTATTCTTAAACAAACGTGGTTGAATTAACATAACTCCTCTAACATCAACTTGATCCCTTCAATTCATCAAAATCCATTCTCCAAGTTAGAGGATCAAAACTCCGATAACACTTAAATCTCTCTCATCAGATGATCGGTCCTCAGAAAGACCAAATCAACCATTTATTTAATTTTTATATTTTCAATTAATAAAATTACAACTATAATTTTAAAACATAAACATTACATTAATTAATTTAAAAAATGCCGTTGCATTAAAAATAAAAATAACATTTGTCGACTAAAAAAGAAAAGTACGATTACTCTCGTATTGGCTCCCTCTCGATTGCGTGATTCTTTCTCTACGAACCCTGCTCTGATCTCAATTGTTGGGATCGATAGCCACAACAAGAAATCACACAACAATAAATACGTAAGTCAATTTATTAGTAAAACATAAAAGTTTTTATGTAGAAAACGTCTCAAGAGAAAGTAAGAGTCATGAGATACCTAGACCTCTTAACATTCATTTCATTATATGTAAAGATATTACAAGTTAAAGTTGTCAACCATTGAGTTCTATTTTTTTAAAGGTCTCTCGTAGTATTTACTAGGACAATTTTCATGTTGATGGTATTTGTTATCTCGTGAAACAATTTTTGAATGGCGTCCTTGATAAGAATAATAAAAAATCGTTGTGTTTTTTACCAAGCATAAATTCATTTCACTTTGTAAAAATACAAAATATTAATTAATAATTCATATTTATTTCAATTTTATTACATACTTAAGTGTTTATAAGTTTATTATAACATTTATATGTAAATCATTCAAATATCTTCCGATTATTGAAGTATTCTAAAAATCCATAGCATTTGTTAGTATATTAATTGAAAAATAATGATTATAAAGTACGGATATGTGATTGCTTACTAGAAAAAACTTAGCGTTTGCATTAAAAAATAGTTATTGTAACGGTTTATGATGTGTTATGTAAAAGGTAGAAGTGTAAGGTAAATAACAGTTTAATGTTTATAAGATCATATGTGTTTGTTTTACAAGTGGTTTGTAGATTATGAGTTGAATTTGGCAACAAACATAATTTATCATTTTAATGTGTTGAACAGTTGTGATAAGGAATCATTTTTCTACTACATGTTAGCTATAAATGCATGTGATTTCATTACAAATATTAAGGGGGTGTTTGGTTGGTTTCATAGAATGACTATGAGAATGGCTTTCATTTTCACATTTAAAATTGATACCTTTATATTCAAGAGTAATGTTAATGTTAATGTGCCTAAAATGTATATCAAAATATATGTTTTATCTATATATTATATGACATATAAATTCTCTCATTTTTGTACCAATCTTTTTATCATATTCAACAACAAGCAAATTTTTAAGTCTAGATTTAGATATATATTTTTAGGCCTAAATATAAGTATACAATTTTAAGCTTAATTATTTTTGTACATTCAAATATCTCAATTTTTATGATTTTATTCTCAACTTTTATGATCAAATAAACTATTGTGTCTATTATTCCTGAATTCATATCCAAATCTTCCAACCAAACTCACAACATTTGTTTGTCTATTATTCCTAAATTCATATCCAAACCTTCCAACAAGCACGCGCTAAAACGTTGTGTGTTGCTTGTGATCTTTTAGTTATAATTTGTAGTGCGGGTAAATAACCTACTACGGTATTAAAATCCATACATGAAGATGTTTTTTACTCACTTACTCGAATGAAAAAGCCCAATTTCTAGACGGGTCGTATTTTCCGGCCCAAGACAAGGGGCCCAAGATAAGATGTACAAAAGTACGAATGTCTTAATTGATATAGAACTGCAAAATGGCCTTCAAGGCGACACTAGTTTTGCATAACAATAGATGGGTAGATATTGTAACATCTGGATTCTTAAGAATATAAAGTGTTCATGACTCAACATTTAAACTCTCAAGTACTGTTGTTGTATCCTGGCTTTGTTCCGTTCCCACCACATTTTAGCATGCTTGTCTTCGAACTTTTGTCGACTGTACATCGAATATGACAAAAAAGAAATTAGTATATTCATTGCACGATGGACAGGTGAAGGGTTGGGTTAAGGGTCAAAATGAGTTTGGGTTGAAATGAGCAGACCGTAATGGGTGTACCCACATTCTCACCATTTTGAAAAAATAAAAATTAAAAGAATAACTAATGTGTTCATTAATATTATGAAAACCATATTATTAGAAAATTCGACTAAATATTTGAATAAGAAGATATGTATGTATAAATTAGACTAAAATTAAAAGATATTTAAATAAAACTTTAAGCAACTTTCAACTTGTTTAACATGTGCGACCCATTTGAGATAAAACACAACTTATGTCAGATCATTCATAGGGAAATGGGTCCAAAGCGACTTCCAACTTGCTTAACCTATTATATAAATGGGTCAAAATTGCCATCGCTACTGAGACGCATGATTTTTCGAATCATACCTGAATCGGACGCGCCTAAGCTCCCGTGTGGCATCAGGCAATGTTCGGATTGTAATGTATACGCCTGGCTCGTCCTGCTCGATCCATTCATTTTCCAAATCAATTGCATTGCTTAATGAAAGCTCTCCAGATTGATCAGCCTCTACAGACGAACTACTTCTTACTGATGATATCTCAGTTTTGGCTGCACTCATGTTAGAGAGTTTAGGTACAGAAGCATGGTTGGGTTGTTGGTCAACTGAATCTGATGACGAGTATTCTGTTTCGGTTGGGTGGTACAAGTTCCAAGGTGTGTGTTCCTTGCTAAGTGGCGGAGTTACTGGGCTGTTCTCCACAGACTCAGTTTCTGAGCTCTGAAAACGATATGTAAAAATCTTAAAAGTCATCTAAGTGTAGTTTCAGTGCATAAAACCTGCTAAATCATTATACTAAAAAGAAAGAGAGACTATTATTGAAATAATATAATTATTGTTATCTTATTTGACGTACTATTATTTATAGCAAAAGTAATTTTCTTGGATAAAAAGTGTTTTGGGTCAACCTGGCCCGTATGAAAAGTTATACTCTTATGGAACTATTGACCAGTTTTCCCCAACCTACCCATATTGCCACCTCTAGAAACTAAGATAACTAACCTCGTCTTCCGATCTTGGTGGAGATGGAAGTGGTACTCCTTGTTGATTAAAGCGTTGAACGTTGTACAACTCCATAATCTTCTCACAGTTCTCAGACCACCATCTTTGAGCTTGCCATTTGCTGAACATATCACAACTGATAACACACCGTGAAGTGCCATTAGTAATTAACAACAAATAGAATTGTTAAATGTGTAGTGTCAGTTTGTTTTAGAACTAAAACCATAATGTGTCATTGTGCATATCTCTATAGTATCGATATGATAAGACTCATCTCATCAGAGGTAAACCATGCTAAAACACATAAATGTATTTGGGTTCAACATTTGGTCCAATGATGCCCAGCCCTCCAGTAGAACACAATAAGATATTGCATTATCAGAAACTTAAAATGGTTAGCAATATTCTAATTCCATGATTTCATAAAAGCTATCTGTTAACATGTTATGATTTTAGTCTATTACATCCACTACAGTTAGCAAAACCTTCGGTTTTCATGATAAAATACAAAAACATCTGCAAATAATGCATGATGTTAACCAACAGTGACCCTGGAACAACTTCATAAATTCAGGCATAATCTCTAATGCATGGTGGGCGCCAACAAATACAACTGCAAAAACATGTTAGAAGTACTAACGTCAAGTAGCCTAGACTATGATGTTAAGCAACTGTAAATGTTGTAATATTACACCTAAACCCCTAAACTATGACTTAATGTCACAAAAGCCTTCTATCTGTCGATGCACAATATCACTACGACACTAAGGTTATCCTGTAATATACCTGTTGAGGCTAAATTTGTCTCCTACAACCTGTGTAACTCTAGGGATTGTATTAACACAAACTGAAGATAAGTAAATCTTTTTTTAACAAATTTTACATGATCTAATTATCCATCATCATTCAGGCATTCAAGAGATTACTTCCTAATGTGCAATCGTCATTCGTTTGACACTAACAAGTAAATATCAATAAAAAACATTAAAACCGCCAACTAATCTTTAATTACTAGGACCTTAGCATTTGAGAGATTCATTTGTCAACAAGCTTTGATACATTAGTTGAGATGTAGTAAAAATTTAATGTCAGACCCAAAAATTATTGTGGTCACATATTGAGAAGATTAGACCCACATGTCGACATGAGGAGAGATGTCATTGTCTCTTACTTCGACTAATTTTGGTTTTTTATGCCCCCTGTTTGTTAAGTCACTGCATCCCATAAAAATTGCTACAGTACCTGTTCTGGGATCCACTTGTTTCCCTTTTGATAAATTTCCATGCTTTATGTTACCTATTTTATATTGAACCCAAAAACTTATACAAATCACCTATTTTATACACTAGATAACTAATTTCAAGAGACACGTTGAAAAACTGTTTATCTGCTTATTTTATAATGAATGGAGCCCTTTGAAATAAACAATCCCAAACGGCTGAACACACATTATGCAACATCATGTAAATTATTTTATAACAAAAACTTATAGTACTAAAAAATATTGAAATGTGGATTAGAATGCAAACCTGAAACGAATACGTTTTAAATCATTGCCACCTTGAGGTAACGAAACAAACGTAATAAGAACACCAGGTTCAACCTGAGCAACCCATTCTTTAATCCCATCTTCTTCCATAAACACAATTGATTCGGTTTGACTACTAACAGACACGGGAGTGCTCGTACCACTCGAAAGCCCCTTCAGTCTTGCCTCCATTTCCTTACCCCAAATCCTAGGTGTCGAGTTCCCGGTTCTTTGGTACCCGCCAAAAAACCTACCAGATACTGAGCCAGTTTCAGAGTCCGGATAGTAACCATTACGGGTCAGGTTATTGTTGGTTGATCCAGTACATGGCTTGCAGTTCTTATATGCTCCTGATGCCTTCAATGCAATATCCTTGATCTATAAACCATAAATTTATATAATCAATTATGGGTTAATTAAGAGTAGTTATTTGCAATACATGTTAACCAAATACAACACTTGTTTTGTAACAATATTAAATTAATTAATGGCTTATGTCGACACCTTCATAATTTACATATTTAATTAATTAGTTTTATATTTTTATATACATCCATTTAACCATATTTTTATAGTTTTCAAATATTCGCTGCATATCTATGCAGCCAATTAGCAGCATAATAACATGTACAGAGTACTTAATAATTTCAAAAGACATATTTTACAAAAACAATTTAAAAAAGTAGAAAATTAAACGTTTATAAAATTGTGTTGAGAATAGATATACCTGAGATGTGAGGGTTTTAACGGCTTGTTTAGTTCTAGGAGTACCACCAATATCATCATGTAAAGATGATCCACCGTTAAGATCCTTAGTACAAACAATACACGTCAACATTGTTGGATCAATTTCCTATTAATTTTCACCACCGTTACCAAACGATGGTTGTAGAAGAAACAGAGACAGTAGGTTGTTGTTGTTGTAAAAGTGAATAAGTAAAGAGTGATGACAAAAGATGCACGGAACAAGTGTTTATGTGTGTGACAAGAGTCAAGAGAGAGAATATAAAGCAAGCGAGCGTGTGGCGGCTTGTTTCTTTTGTACGAGGAAATGCCGGTGGGTGATTGATCGATACGATGTAAAGGTCCAGTGAGTGACTACCCCCCGTACCTATTTATTTTGAATCGGTACTACAAACTTTCTCTTCTTATATACTCGCGTTTATAAGTTTTAATTTTAAACAATTATAATTATAAATAAATAAACAAAGATACCTCCTCTTTTCCAATATCATTCGTACTCCGATTGTCACAAAATAAGTGTTATCTCTTATATTTAACTGATTGGTAAAATTTATAAAAGATAAAAACAACATTTAATTGTTGAGTAGTATAATGATTACGTTTATAAAAATTGTATAGGATTTAAATTAAAACATTATAGTGATATTTTTAAAGTAATTTTAAAAAAAGGTAAATTACACGAATTGTTCATGTGATTTTTAAAGTAATTTATATGGTTAGCTTGTAAAATTGTCTTTTTAAAAGAAAACGAAAGAAATTACCCCCGTTACTCAATCAATCGCTATTTGTCACACATGTTTTAAGTTCAAGTACAATATTAACCACAACTTTTTGTATCATTAAACAAATACATTTATGGTATTGAATATGATATAATGGAATACTGTAGTTAATTTTTGAAAAAGGCATTGATCAGGGCACATGTGAGTAGGGTTGAAGATTATGATATATGGATGGACCCATAGCCATCAAGGTCTCGATCTATTTCCTCATGTAAACTGGTTGCATTGGTGCACCCAACTCACGCTTCATCATGTTTTTTAGCATAAACATGGTTGTGGGGTGGGCTTCATATCATATTGAACCTATATCATATGTATGGACTGGTCTCCTAAGGTGATTACAAAATCATTTACCAAAGTAATTTTTAGTTAAAGAAATTTGTTATTCTTGCGTAGTGTTCCTAATTAATACATAGGCTTTTTTATGTGATTAATGTGTCCAATGTAACAATGTTTAAAGTAAAAAAAGTTTTTTATAACGATTTTAGAAAATAGACAGAATGGGTCTAACTACACTCGATTTTTTATAATGTCAAGTGGTATTTACACATCCCAAAGAGGCAATAAACCCTTTTTGCTTCTATTAAGCAAACTTGAAATCTTCATTCGAAAAGCTCTCTCATCAATGTTATGACACCATATATTGTGACCCTAATGTGTATCGAACTACACCCGACTCTCTAACTTATTATGATAGAAGCAAGTTGTGTGAAAAAATTTACTCAAAAAACATATATATTAAAAATTATTAAATCCTTCATTTTACTTTTATTTATTACTCTCGATTATTTAGAGTAATTTATTATTTATAATAACTTTAAATTATATTTGTTTTGAGAAGGAGGATTTATATAGTGAAAACTGACAATTCATCGTGAGACAGGGAGAATAGCATTTACATCGTTAAATTCATTAAAAAAAAAAAAAAAAAAAAAAAAAAAAAAAAAAACTTTTACTACCAAACTCTTATTGTAAGAAGGATTATATGATTATCGTTTCATGTTACTCTGTATAAAAGTTGTTTTTGTAATTTATTTTAAGTTTAATTGTAATTGTAATTTACTCATATAGATACATTAAGACTTGAATAGTACGTAGTGATCATTTATTTGGTAATGGGGATAGCCATTGTCAAATTTGGCTTTATGAATACATAGTAAAAATGGTCTTTTGGTTTAATAGTACGCGAGGGATGTTTTAAGTTAAAGGTTGGAGTTCAAGATTCGTATCAGATAATGTCCGCATGATGTGAATAATAGTACACATATATATATATATATAATATGTTTAAATATACAACATGTGAAATATGTATATGATTGCCCTCAAGGTTATTTATCACGATGCAATAAAAAACTAGAAAGTTGATTGATATTTCAGCGTCACATCAATATAAAGATTAAAGAACTAAATTTTACCTATAATAAATGAGTTTTTCAGCGTTACATTAGCGTCGTATAATTTCTTAACTATTAATACATAATATTTATATTTTTAAAATACTATAATAATAATAATAATAATCATAAAAAGGTAAGTTACATTGGTAATAAAAATTACATTAAAACAGGTTACAAATATTTAATTACTTTAACGATGTTCATATGATCAAAACATAACATAACTCAAATAAAAAATTATCCAGTTCAAGCCCATTTATACCAAATTGTTTAAGGCCCAATTTGATTTGACCCAATATAAAACCCAACAACTAATTTTTAATGGTCATAATTAGTCAACAACCTTTCCCATATTTGTGGCTTGTATACAAAACATTCAAAACGTCAAACATTAACCAAACATTACCGCTAAGCCACGTTTTAAACCAACCTTAATTTAAATCGTTAAATCCCCCGCCACATTTCCTCAACCGTATCTCCGCCGTTAACCACCATAATCAACTGTAACCCCACCACCAATCATGTCGTTAATCCGAAGACGAAAACAAACCAACGGCGATTGGCAACATCCATCAGACCAAGAAGAAGACGAAGATAAAAGGTTGAAAAGAGGAAAAAGAAAGAAAACAAAGAATTATTCATGTTTAGATAATTGTTGTTGGTTAGTTGGTTGCATATGTACAACATGGTGGTTATTATTGTTTTTATATAACGCAATGCCAGCATCATTTCCACAATATGTAACTGAAAAGATAACTGGGCCATTGCCCGACCCACCCGGGGTTAAATGTGTGAAAGAAGGATTAAAACCAAAGCATCCGGTAGTGTTTGTGCCTGGGATTGTGACCGGTGGGCTTGAACTTTGGGAGGGTCATCAATGTGCCGAAGGTTTGTTTCGAAAAAGGCTTTGGGGTGGTACATTTGGTGAAGTCTATAAGAGGTATATATATGTATAATTTTGATCTTTGATATTGAATTTTGAAAATGATTATGTTAAACGGAAATTGGAATAGCTAGATTTTTTTCTTTTTGTATTTAAAAAAGCAAAGAAGCACAGTTCTAATCGTACCAAGCGTATTATTTACAAATTCGTGTTGTAAATATGTGTGCAGTGAGACTTGAACGCACAATCTTTCTAATTGTTAGGTTTGCCAGATACTCTTAGGCTATAGGCCCTTTGCTGAATAACTAGAATATTACAGAAAATGATTATTTGAGACCTAAAGTTATAGGTAAAACCAAACTGTTTTAGTGATTATGTATATACTGCAGACCGTCGTGCTGGCTAAAACATATGTCCCTAGACAACGAAACTGGTCTGGACCCGCCTGGGATAAGGGTCAGACCAGTCAGTGGGCTAGTAGCTGCTGACTACTTTGCTCCGGGCTACTTTGTTTGGGCTGTTTTGATTTCTAACTTTGCCCGTGTTGGATACGAAGAGAAAAACATGTACATGGCTGCATATGACTGGCGGCTCTCATTTCAGAACACCGAGGTAGAAATCTTGATTGCTAATATGTTTAGCGTTAACTGGTGGCAAATTCGGCCCATTTACATATAAATTGGTTTATTTGGCTTATGAAATATGTTTTTAATTTTTTTGTTTACTTTTTGATAGGTAAGAGACCAGACGCTGAGTCGGATAAAGCACAATATAGAACTGATGGTTGAAATAAACGGTGGTGAAAAGGCGGTTATTATTCCACATTCGATGGGCGTTCTCTATTTTATGCATTTTTTGAAATGGGTAGAAGCACCAGCTCCGATGGGTGGTGGAGGTGGGTCAGATTGGTGTGCTAAACACATAAAAGCACTGATGAACATTGGTGGACCGCTTTTAGGTGCCCCAAAAGCTCTAGCGGGCCTTTTCTCTGCTGAAGCCAAAGATGTTGCATTTGCCAGGTCTATATATAGTTCGATATTATAACCATCTTCTATTGTTCATTTCCTATAGAGGTGGTATATTGACGGAATTACTTGTAAATGGATAGATTTCAGGTTATGTTTTTTTCTCTAATGGGTCAAACAGGACCGTAAATGAAATGGGCATAATGGGACAAACGGGTCAAAATTCATTAAAAACGTATATTAAATGCATAAAATCTCCTAAATCATTTATTATTAAATTTAGAAATAATTTTGAAGAAAACTCTTTTGGGCCAACCAGAACCTTACCACACCAGAACGACCCGTTTAACCCGAACCAGCTTGACCTGTCACCCAACTCGACAATTTTTTCACCTCTACACCTAAATCATGCTGAAATATCATTACTTAAACTGCAGGGGCATTGCACCAGGTGTGTTAGACTCTGATGTATTTCACATTCAAACACTGCAACATGTAATGAAAATGAGCCGCACTTGGGACTCAACCATGTCCATGATACCGAAAGGTGGTGAAACCATTTGGGGTGGGCTCGATTGGTCACCTGAGGAAGGATATCTTCCAAAAAATAAAACAGACAAAAACCTCAACACTACACTTAGCAGCCAAAACAATTCGGATACTAAAGCAAGTCAAGATAGAAATCCTAATTATGGAAGATTTATATCATTTGGTAGAGATGTGGCAGAGTTACATTCATCACAATTTGAACGTATTGACTTTAAGGTAAGCGTTTTAGTTTCCATAAAATGTTAAAATTGTCGTCCATTCCCATTTATCTTAGATTTGTGTGTTCTTTTAATGGTAGGGTGCGGTTAAGGGTGATAACCTTGCGAATAGAACATGTCGAGATGTGTGGACCGAGTACCATGAAATGGGGTTTGGTGGTATCAAGGCGATAGCCGAATATAAGGCTTTTACAGCCGGAGACCTTGTGGATATGCTTGAGTTTGTTGCTCCAAAGATGATGGAACGGGGAAACGCTCATTATTCACACGGGTTGGCTGATAATCTAGATGACCCAAAATACGCACATTACAAATATTGGTCTAACGCGTTGGAGACAAAGTAAGTACCTTTTTCGCCTTATGTAACTGTATCTGTTTATGGCGATATATAAGTTGCAATAATGAGTTTATAGGATGCATTATCTTATATAGTTTCATACTAGGTATAACAAAGTTTACAATCGAGAGATTTTACTCACGTTTACACAGATGCACAAGTTTCTTTCAAAAATGTCTTTTGTTGTCATTAGGATAAATTAATTTTCTTAATGCATACACAAACATATGATTAACTTGAGAGACTTACAATTTTATTATAGTTTGGCAAGAGCTATCTCATTTGTCCACAAAGGTGTCAATTTTTCGTGTTTTATTTATTAACCTTTCAATTTAAGTGTCTAAGAATGGTCACTTAATTTGCTAAACACTAAAGTTCATTCAAGTAACTCATTACTACATTGTCACTCCTTTAAATACTACTTTTAATCGTTTATTTATTTGTTACAACCGATTATCTGGTTATGTACGCGACTAACCATATGATCACACTATTTTAGGTTACCAAACGCTCCCGACATGGAGATATACTCGATGTACGGTGTTGGGATCCCAACCGAGCGAGCTTACATTTACAAGCTCACTCCACAAGCGGAATGCTACATTCCATTCCAAATCGACAATACAGCAGGGGACACCGACCCTCACGTTTGTTTAAAAGATGGTGTGTACACCGTAGATGGTGATGAAACCGTGCCCGCACTGAGTGCAGGCTTCATGTGTGCAAAAGGGTGGCGAGGGAAAACAAGATTTAATCCCTCGGGGATTAAAACGTACGTTAGGGAGTACGATCACAACCCGCCCTCGAATCTTCTCGAGGGCAGGGGCACCGAAAGTGGGGCCCATGTCGATATAATGGGAAACTTTCAGTTAATTGAAGATGTAATTAGAGTGGCAACTGGAGCTTCTGGTGAAGATTTGGGAGGTGATAGAGTTTATACAGACATATTCAAGTGGTCTGAAAAAATTAACTTAAAATTGTAAAATATATTATCGTCATTGAAATAAATTACTTCTTAAGGCTTAATCAAGATAATCTAAATTAAAGTGTTTGAATATGTATACTTTTGGTACGAGGATGATGATGACACACACCAACATTATAAGGAAAAATAATTATATTAGCGGTTGCTAAGAAGCACCAAATTTGAATAAAAAATGTACTTACGGCAGACAAGTTTTGATCATGCATACTCTGCTTCAATCCAAATTAATTAATTATATTTCTTTATTTTATTATAATTAGATAAAGATAAAGAAATATAATTATTCTGGGTCGGCTCTGACTATAATTAAAACTTTAAATGTTCTTTCTTATCCTTGATATGTATATGTATATATATAAGGTGACCTTGACCGTGTAGATGCACAGCTTGAGTTTCCTTATCTACTTTATAATGTTCGATATGATTTTTAACAAAGATGTACGCGTATTTATTATAAAATCTAAAAAGTTGCTTATATGATTATCTTTATCACGCAATGTTTTAAATTAAACAACTCTCATTATGTGTATATTTTGTGTTACGATTCACAAATTATTTAATTAAGATATTATTTTTATAAACACGATATGAACTTTCATATCATAAGAGTCTAAAAATAAAAATTGCATCACAAACTAAATGTGGATGGGTAAAAAGATCATATACACAAACTTGATCTTCTTTTTTAACTAATAATATCAGTATGTATGTATATATGTGTATATGTGTGACTACGGGTCATTAGATTATACAGTTCTTTAAAAACATAAAATATAATTGAAATCATACAATTCCTTTGAATAACTAATTGAACCAAATTTTCTAGAAACTTAGCTACATTAATAAATACAATTATAAACATCAACAACAAACTATTAAAAAAATATAGCGGGTTCAATTAGTGAACCCATAGGTGTATAGTCCATGTTTTCTTTTAGTTAGAGATTTTATCATTTGAATATCACCTTTTAACTAAATTATACCAAGGATACATATAATAGAAAACAGTTCAGTCTGATAATAGAAAATTTCAATGCATCTTCTACAAAAAGATATAAAAGCTTATATAAAAGGGTAATATTTTCTAACAAAGTAAGTCAACAATTATAATGTGACAATGTACTTTGAGGAATTAACAACACAATGGGAGATGCATAGTGTTTAAGAAACAATATCATCCTCGTTTCCTATTATTTTCTTTTTGACATCTTCCAAGCAATAAAAAAATGTATTAAAATTGGTGTATGAATATTTCAAAACCTTCTCAGTACGATAATTGTGTTAGCGAAATAAGTGATTGACATACAGAGAAAATATAATGAACATATTTGCTCATGTCCACAATTTTCTAAGACTAAATGTGAATTACGAGAGCAAAATATAGTAAATAAAGATATGTGTTTCTATAATATGATGACCATATACTGCTTGTTTTGTGATGTGTGACTCGCTTTTAAGCACTAACATTAATGATTTAAACGATAAAGTAAGTTTAAAATATCATTAAGTTAAATTATAAAATATATATGTTCTAGAAATATTTTTATTTAAAGTAAATTATTAACATATAGAAAACAAAACTAAGAGATGGTAGGAAAAAATTTTTAAGTCCAATAGCTACATTTTAGAGAAAAATAAAAAAGAAAAAAACTACAAATACTGTGATTTGAATTAGAGGTGCACATAGTCTGGGTCGGACTGCGTCTTGACCCGAACTTCGAAAAATTCGGGACTAAATGATACAAAAAAGATTAAGTTTACAAATGTCGAGGTCAGGTTAAATCCGGGCCTTGTGATAAATAGTAGGCATATTTAGGCATGAATGGGTCGGACTGGACTTTTTTAGGCTTCTTTATTTTAAAGAGTATAATCATCTAACAATATGTTTCTTATAATACTTTAAATTATAAAAGTGTATTAAACAAAATAAAGGAAACAATACATAGAACCTACATATGCATGAGTTTATAAATATAAATCTATAACTAACAAATAAGAAAAACGTATTAATTATAGCTTTGACATTTTATTACTTCCGTATCTTCATGATTTCATCAGTACATAATTCCATGAAGATGGAGATGTTCATTTGGTGTTTATAATAGGTGTGTAAGTTGTGTTTGGAAAAATTCTCATGGTGGAAAACTGGATAGTAGGTATTTACTAAAGATGGAGATGTTTATTTGGTAAGCTCTGAAGTATATGTATAGTTGAGAACGATATAGATATATACAAGTGCATGTTGTATGGTAATGTGAATTTGGTGTAGGTGATGTATACGTGAATCTTAATGTAATATCTTGAAGTAATATTGTTATAATAATAAAATTATTGCTTTCTTTAAAAAATAAAATAGACGGCTAATACGCTCATTTTAATAAAAATGTCTTAAGACATATTCTTAGAAACATGTTTTCATATAAATAAATGAATTATCTGCTAAAAATAATAATAAATATAAATATAAATATGAGAAAAAAACATAAAATATGGTGAAATCTTTAATGGGAAGGGGAGTAAAACCTACGCTCGAAACTCAACGCGTGGCGACATATAATGAACCTTATAGGGCGGCTGATTCAGAGGGACAGATAATAAATTAAAAATTTTAATTACTATTTTAACGCATGATTCATAGACACTACTTTTACTTATAAATTCAATTATTTTCTTCACAACACGACAAAAACCCACTTAAATTCCTTCAAATAAACTTTTCATGTTTAAACAACTCCTCACCGGAACAACTGCTCCTCTCTACTTCCGGTAATATCTTCCTGCCGGACCCCTTAATCCACGACCATGTAAACACCTCACTATTTTTTTGTCGTTTTCTGCCTTATCTATACATACAATATTTCTATATCTATATCTTTTTTTATCTATCAAGAGAGAGAAACCCCAAGTTTCAGGAAAGGAGGCATGCCTGGATTACTCCCAACAAAAAGTATAATTTCTTCTTTCTTGGCTTTTTTTTTCTCATTAATATTGTGAACCCTTTTTCTTTTGTTGACTTTATTTGACTTTGACTATAATTTTGGTAATTTTTTGATTATATCTGCATGTTTATCTTTGATGTCTGATCTGGGAATTTATTCAAGATTGTTAAAGACTGTAACTTTAAATGTCAAATATTTAGTATTTTCGCATATGTTTATGCTTTTCTTCTTGGTATTTTTCTTTAAAATTGTGACTTTATCCTTTTTATTTCTTCTTGATATTGACTTTGAAGACACTCTTTGTGCTGTATTCTTCTTATTGAACCATTAGACATTTTGTGGGACCCAATGAACCCACAAGAAAATGATATGATAGTTGCTAATCTTGTATGTTTATTCTGTTCTTTATTTGGTCTATAACGTTCTTGATAGTTAATCTAATCTTGTGAGTTACTGTATAAAATCATTACATTTAGTTTAAGATTCTTAAGTTATGGGATCAAGACATTTTTTAAGTTTAAGCAACTAAACTTGTGCTTAATTTTACTTAGTCAGACACTAATTTGTTATAAATTTTTTAGTGAAATGTTGGTACAAGATAAGCATCTAATTCTTGACATTATCTTGTTTATTTAAGTTAATAAGATTCTACCACTGTGTTTAGCCTTTTTTTATTCGATTATTTTGATACCTGTTGTGCAAAATGACGATATAAGTATAATCAACAGGTAACATCATATCGAGCCACTCGTTTTAGAAGTCATTTGTAGTCACAAAAACCATGCAGGAATTGCTTAAGAACTGTGATGCAGGTGCTGTTGTTGGGTACCCGTCTCAGTGGACTGGTGCTGATTCGTTTGTTGACCAGTCAACATTGTCTAATAAATTAAGTTTGAAGATGGGTCGATCTTCAACGCCACGTCATCAAAATACGAAGCAACTAGGTCTTCAATTTCAGTTTCAAGATCAAGATTCATCATCAACTCAATCCACATGTCAATCTTACCCTGAAGTAGCTAGTGCTGGAGATAGCTATCAGTATGGGGAAAACAAGTTCTCAATTCAGTTTGGTAATTTAATCTATTTATTGTTATTAATGTGGTTTATTGAATCAATAAGTGATTTAATATTATAAGTTATGTTTGAGCTATTAAGCTTTTTGTATAAGTGGAGATTAGACCCTAACATGGATATGGGAATTGGGAAATGGAACGACATGAAAGGCCCATATAGGTGGCAAAATGGTTGGGTCGGGCAATGTTAAGAAGTTGGATTTTTGGTACGGGTCAACATGGGTTATGTTGACCTGAGATACTTTTTGTCGAATAATTAATTTGTTAAATATGATTAGAATAACTATACTGATACACTTTATACAGTTTTTGTTTGCATAGAGAGGTGTAAGTGGTTGTAACGTATGCACCGAAAATACAATTCTAACGCCTATCAACCCATTTAACCCTTTTCTCTTTTACCTATCTGTTTAATTTGACCGGTTACCCGTTAGAGATAAAACATATCCTAAGTCTACCCACTTATAAAATGGGTCAATATTGTCACTTCTTTAGTCACAGTATCCACATGCATCCCCTGAAATTATCTTAAAGTGTAGAAACAATAATAAATAAAAAGATTTGTTTTTGTGGCACATTCCTCGACAGAAGTTCATTGTCGTAAAATGCATGCATGCCCTGGTATAAACATGTGAAATGAAATGACATGATCTAAACAAAAGGCTCTAAGAAGTTACGTACCAAATTGATAGGCAAATGCTACTCATTTTTGGTGAAATTATAACATGGTATCTTACTACTGTAGGCTAAAGGCTGATTCTGTTAATTGCTTAGATTTGCAGTTACAAAGACTATAATTTGAACCCTTATACTTATCGGGTACAAAAGGCTCATGAAGCTCACATTCCTTAACCCTTTTTGCTAGAAGTTTGTGTGACTATTGACTTCTTTGATTCATAAGCCCATAATAATTTGTTTGGTGTTTTTATTTAACCAGCTAATGGGACACATGAAGATGGTAGTGTTGGGTCAGCTTTGCCAATGGTTACTCGGGAATATGCTATAACTTCTCAAGCTGATCGTAGGCAGCCATACGTAAGTTGAAACTAACAATCTGTCACTTGCAAAATTCAGGGACGGGCAGTTTTTGGGTGACAAGGTAAATTGGGTTCAAGTCAAAATGGATGATGTTTTAGTACGGGTTGAAACTGTTGGCTTGACCCAAAACATATTTTGTACAAAATCTGTAGAATTTCTATAAATAATTAGTGTGCCAATTATGATTACTAAATTTATATTATTTTACTTATAATCTAATGTTTTGTATAAAGTGATGTATGAGGTTTTATGCATTAAAAACACACATTAGACGACTTTTGATCCATTTGACCCGTTTCCTTCAGAGCTACTTTCTTACCCATATGATCCTTTTGAGATATAACATAACTCGAATTGACCCATTAGTAAATAAACTGGCCAGATTTGCGACCTAGTCTTTTTACTTATCAGCTCAACCTTAAATATTTGTGTGTTATGATCTTTTTCCATTTCTATTTCAGACCTGTATTCCGCTTCTATACCCTGATCCGTATTATCATGGGCTGTTTGCACCTTATGGTTCACAAACTATGGTGAGCATGTAGCTAATCTTTCTTTTCGTTTTGTTTTTTCTAGTTTTCGTGTTTCGCACATTCATATTATTTCTCGCTGTTAATTTATCACCAGTTTCCACATCCACAAGGAATGAGCATGACATCTACTCGAGTGCCACTGCCGCTTGATTTTGCACAAGATGAGCCGATATATGTCAACTCAAAACAATACAATGCAATTCTTCGCAGGAGACAGTATCGGGCTAAACTTGAGGCACAAAACAAGCTTGCAAAACCACGCAAGGTATGCATGATTAGTCACTTCTTTTTCTCTTTCAAACCAGTTAGAAGTCAACTGGTCGTGTTGAAACGAGTCATTTTTAGTTTGGATCGGGCCATACTGGGTTGACCTCAAATTTTGTTTGTTTTGAAATGTTAGTTTTTCATAATAAACAATTACTGTAAGATGGTTAATACATCAAAATACTTTTCGTCTGAGTTTTAATCCGTTTGACCCATTTCCTTTTCTAGCTAGTTATAAAATTGCCACTAAACTTCCTATTTTCTTCCTTCTGTAAAAACTTGGACAGCCATATCTTCATGAATCTAGGCATGCTCATGCACTCAAGAGGGCTAGAGGGCCCGGTGGTCGGTTTTTGAATTTGAAAAAAATTCAGGAAGGCCAACCTGCTGGGTCAATCAATTAACATCATGATCCATGCTATGCAAATAATGATCGTGGTGGTGGTACATGCTCGGATATCACTAGTGTTTACTATGGAGACAACTTCTTCCACCAGGAAGAACGCAAGTTTTCTATCACAGTTCACAAGCTGATAGGTCCAACAATGGTGGTATGCTTGGTGGGACACACCACATGTTTCGCTGATGAAGCGAAACGACTCAGTGAATCAGCAGCTAATCATTCGTTTGCTGGTTCATTAGGGAAGTCATCCTTGGCTCTTTACTTTCTGTCATTAGTTCTGTACGTAGGTACTTGTCAGTAATGTTTTTACATTTGAAAGCACGAAACTTTGTCGTATTTTGATTGGTATGTTTTTACATTTGAAAGCACAAAACTTTGCTGTATTTTGGGGTTGGGTTTAAGTCTTTAAGACCGACTTTATGTTTTAGATGAGTAGGCTCGAACTTTGTTGTTGTAAGACGTTCTTGATGTAATCTTGTATCTTGAAGCTAGTTCTTCCTTACCCTCATAGTTGTTTTCATATTGAATTGTCTTGAAGGCATTCATCTACTAATTCTTCCAACTTCATTATCAACCATTTGAAAGCAATTTGTGAGAACTTTCAATTATTAAACACACACAGTCTGGTTGATGGTTTCTTCTTGACAACTTTTAGCTTTCCCGTTAAGGCGAGATGGACTGTATCACCATATTAACCTCATAAAGATTTATGATTAACAAAATTACTATCATATTCATCTTGCTTTAGAAGAGGAGCTAATGGTTACGTAGTAAACCATCAGGCTGTGCTGCAGCCTCTGCGAGTTTCATTTGAGAAAGTTGTCACAAATTACTTTCAAATGGTTGATGAAGTTGTAAGAAGAATGCCATAATCGATCCCCAAGTCACTTCTTTCTTGTAGCCCCGAAACCGTTGGTTCAAATGAGTCGTTGCTGTAATCGGTTCATCACATATTATAATAGTTACAAACTGCGGTGACTCATGAGCAGTTCTTTGTCGTGGAAAAGAAGCAGTGGTGCTGTCAAGGTCATACACTGAAACTGCTTCTTTGCCACGATAAAGAATTGCTCGTGAATCACTGTAGTTCCGGTGTATGACCTTGACAATGCCACTACTTCTTTTGCACGATAAAGAATTGCTGGTGAATCACCGCAGTTTGCAATTATAAATATGCGATGAACCAATTTCTGCATCCAGAGCAGTTGAACCAATGGTTTGCGGGGCTATGAGTTCAAAATTGAATTTTAAAGCATCTCCATTTGCTTCAAGGTCGATTCTGGGGAATCTTCCTCCAACCTCATCATCAAACCTTTGAAAGCTTTCTCCATTTGTGAAAAATGTTTTCTTTTAAAGCTACACGATGAGGACAGTAATTGCAAACCTACATCAAGATATAAGTTTGAGGATCTATACTATTTTAGGTGGCAATTTCGATTCATTTACCTAATGCTGGTTGATTGGGCAGTGTTTTATCTCCAATGGTCAGAAGGCTAAAATACAATAAATGGCTAAAAAGGGAACAAATCTGAGTTAAATTTCTTTAGAAGTGTAGTCAAAATGACTAGAGATGGCAAGAAGAGCAGCTTGAAGCCGGTCATTTTTAGTACAGGTCAATGAGAAATACGTCAATTGGTTTACCCGTAAGCATCTGTTTGTCCATTTCAAACTTTTATAAAAACCTCTTTAGGAGTTGTATGCATTATGAATAGGCAGGAGACTTCCATCCATTTTGAATTCTCCCATCCATTTTGACTGGTTACCTTTCTAGCAATTATGTTTTTGATTTGAACAGATAAAACATAGTATAAACTGAGCCTTCCCCAAAAGTAAATGGGTTGATTTTGCTGCCACTAAAAACTACGGTGTATATTAATGATGTTAAATAGTTTTTGTAATCATATCTAATACACATTAAATACGTACACAACTAAGAAAATAGGCAAAGAAAAATGTTGGCATGTCAATCCAACTGCACCCATTTGGACATGTTTTAAATTACCCATTTTGACTAGTTACACAGCACGTCCTACCTTTCAAATTTTGCTGCTATTTAAACATGTGAAATTAACTGAGAAAGAAATTTAAAAATACCTGGGAACCTCCATGACCATCATATACCCCAAAGAAATGGGTGGTCAAATTTGAACTCACCCCATTGACTATGGTCTCCCCAACAAAAATCTTTACTAGAATTTCCATGAAACAAGGAACAACTGAAACAACATCTTCCATTTCCGGTCCTTTACCACAAGAATAATGTAATCCCCAAAAGCGGAATGTATTACAATTCAAACCCAAACATATTCTTTAAAATTGTAGTTTCTAGGGAATGTTGATTTAGAAGCGATGATAAGGGTCTCTGCTTTTGCGCGAAGGCATTCGTGTGCTCATTCTTCCCAACTTCATCATCAACCATTTGAAAGCAATTTGTGACAACTTTCATCCACTAAACAAGCATAGTGTGGTTGATAGTTTCTTGCTTGACAACTTTTAGCTCATCCTATAAAGCAAGATGGATCATATCACCATAGTAGCCGAAAACCTCATAAATATTTATATTATTGAAGTTACTATCGTGACGGTGTTCATTTTGATTTGGACCTCTTTTCTTATTCTTAAAACCAGGTTTTCAAGTAAAATTAAAGTTGGAGTTTGAGTTTTGACAGCTTGTGCAACAAATGAGGGTGACTGAGATTTTGAAGAAGAGATATTATAAGTAATCCCTCTATGAGATTCTTTTCTTGATATAACTGTAAATGCGGTTCTAACATTAAGGAGATCCCCTCTATTTAGAAGATTGCTTCTAATAGGTTGATAAACATTATCCAAACTCATTAAAAATTGCATTAACTTAAGTAGTTGACCATGATTTTGAAAATAATTTGCTTTATTACAAATGCAAGTTGACAATTAATGCTTCACATTGTTTCCACGAAGAGTTCAGTTTATAGTAATATTCAGAATTTGAGGTGCCATTTTGAGTTAAAGAATTAATCTTATGATATAGCTTAAATGTAATAGATCCATGAACCTTATCATAAGTCTCATGGAGTTCTAACAAGACAACATATACAGTGTTTGAAAAAAGTTGACCAAGTAAAGTTCTTCAGAAATAAAACTTAAAATCCAATAAAGAACAATATACTTGCATCCATCCCATTGACTAGCATGACTTCATACTAGTTTTTCTCAGATAAGCACCATTAATAAACCCAATCTTATTTTTAATACCCAATGCAAGTCACACGACACGACTCCAGACATTACAATTTTCAGTTCCATTCAGTTTATAACTAATTAATGTATACCACCCAAGTACAAAGGATCACCAAAATCCAACTTATTAATCAAAGTAACAACAGTTTAATCACCCATGTTTCCAAATAAAGAACTTAGCATATATAATTAGAGAAGAATGTGTATTAAACCAGTTCTTGAACACTTCAAAGGCCATGCCAAGTAAAGAATACATGATCTCCTCTTCTACCGGAAAAGGCTAGAAAAAAAACCTAGATAATCCACACACATATAAAAGAAATAACACAGATAGAAAGTAATCAAATAAGGTGCACACACAAATAAGTAATAAATAAAAAACTATAAACGGTTGGTGTGTTTCCTTTGGTCGGAAAGAGGCGTCGTGGGTGGACTTATACTATTATGATTCAGGTTTGAGAATTTATTCCATTATAGGTGGCAATTTCAATTCGTTTACCTAATGTGGTTGTGGTTTAATCTCTAGCGGTCAAAAGGCTAATATATGAGAAAATTTACAATAAATGGGTAAAAACTAAAAACTAAAAAGGGACAAGTCTGGGTCTGTAGAAGTGTAGTCAATTGCTAAAAACTTCTTAAATCGCTAGATTCGATAAAATGATTAGAGATGGCAAGAAGAGCAGCTTAAAGCGGGTCATTTCTAGTACAGGTCCATGAAGAATACATCGATTGGTTTACATGTAAGCATATATTTCTTTTTCCATTCTAAGTTGTTACACAAACCAAATTAGAATGTTGTAAGCATTATGAATATGCTCTGGGAGACTCCCATTCGTCTTGACTGGTTACATTTTTAGAAACTTTTTATCATTTGAACCGATAAAATGTAATCCTAACTTGGCCTTCCAATAGTAAATGGGTCGATCTTGCGAATACTAAAAAGTATATATTGTCATTATATTAAATAGTTTTTGTAATAATATCTAATACACATTAAATACGTACAAAACTAAGAAAATACACAAATAAATATGTTGGTATGTCAATGAGTCAATCCAACCGACACCCATTTGGACATGTATACAATTAACCTATCGACTATAGTTTTCCCGACAAACATCTTAATTGCAACTTCCATAAAACAAGGAACAGACGAAACAACATCTTCAATTTCCGGCCTTTTATCACAAATAGAACGAAATCCCCAAAAGCAGAATGTATTACAATTTTAGCACACTCTTCAAAATTGTAGTTTTTAGTGAATGTTGATATAGAAGCGATGTTAAGGGTCTCTCCTTGAAGGCATTCGTCAACTAATTCTTCACAACTTCATCATTAATCATTTGAAAGCAATTTGAGAGAATTTTCTTCCATTAAACAAGCATAGTGTGGTTGATGGTTTCTTACTTGACAACTTTTAGCTCTTCCTCTAAAGCAAGATGGATCGCATCATCATAGATACGGGTAACCACATAAGGATTTGTTATTATCAAAGTTATTGTCGTGATCGCGTTCATTTTGCTTTAGAAGAGGAGCTAACAGTTACTATGTAGGAAACCATCGGACCATGTAGAAGTTTCTGCAAACTTCATTGGAGAAAGTAATCACAAATTACTTTCAAATGGTCGACGATGAAGTTAGGGTTTCAACCAACAAGAGAGACCTTTAACATCACTCCACTTCTAAATAATTCAATCTATGGTGACTAGTTAGTTGATTCCAAATGTATTTCTAACGTCGTATATATATTTGAGTCCTCTCTAACGTAACCATGTCTTTATATGTTACCTTACTCAAAGTTTACAAAAGATTTTGTTTGGTATGGATATACATCGCAATTGTCATGATGATCATTTAGTCAAATTTATCTTCAAAATTAGATATCTTACTTTTATTTTATACTTTTAATTGTAAAATATCTAAGAACTATATTCTTTTTAGTGTCTTACGAAAATGTTAATAAATTTTTGCTGTTTAAAAAAAAAAAAAAAACATACTTAACAGAAAACAAAACTATAGAATCTCAGTTTTCATAAATTAAATTCACACATAAGGTGATTTTGTACCTCCACGAACACTATCAATAAATTTTTGGAAAGTAAAATTTCTAATTAAAAATATTACGATGTGTTAGTGAATACTAGCATAATACTCTCGCAAAGTGACGGTTGAATTTTAGATTGATGTTTGAGTTGGATTAAAAGCTTAACGGATTGTTCAATTGTTTGTCTTTTTGAGATATCTAAAATTTTTCATAACGATATGATTAAGTATTTAATCTGTTTTGATTAAAAATAAAGCTTAAACTCCTTTGAATTCAAATGTTTTATATAATCGATTTTTTAATGAATGATGAATCACTTTATAGTTATGCTGTATTGATAATTTTGTAACTTTACGTTTGTAGCAATTTCATGTGAATAGTATTTTGAAATAAAAATTATAAATCATCATCAACTCTCAGTGAACACTATTGCCTTATTAGTGTTACAATATTTTTCTTTCCTCTTTTAAACAATAATATTACGATTAGTTTATGGGCAAAATGTTTTTTTCTTTTTTTTTCTTTTTCTATTAAATTCTAAGATAAATAGATCATAAGAAGTAATAGATAATAGATAAGATTGAATTGATATTTTAAATTTAAATTACGATTAGTTTTAAGTTGCATGGTTATCTAGGCTACATTTAAACTATATCTTTATTTTAATCGAAAATTGTTAGACATCTTTACTTTACATGGGAAATTAGCTTTCAATTATATTGTTTTTAGTATATGTGTAGAATAGATGACAAAAAGATTATGATCAACAGACAAAACCATGCTTCCATGTCATGATAAAGAATGATTCTTAAATAACTGCAATTTGCAACTGTAATATGTGATAAACGGTTTCATTAGGAATACTGATTTAGAAGTGATGTTAAAGGTCTCTCCTTTAGGTTGAAAGAATTCATCCGCTATTTCGGCCCCTAACTCCATCATCAACCATTTGAAAGTAATTTTTTACTTCTTTCAGTGAAACTTGTAGAGACTGTTGCACGGTTTGATGGTTTCCTACAAAGAAACTGTTAGCTCCTCTTCTAAAGTGAGATGAACACGATCACGATAGTAACTTTGATAATCATAAATTTTTATGAGGTTACCGGCTACTGTGGTGATACGATCTATCTCGATTTGAAGAAGGAACTAAAAGTTGTCAAGCAAGAAACAATCAACAACGCTATGCGTGTTAAATGGAAGAAAGTTCTCACAAGTTGCTTTAAAATGGTGGATGATGAAGTTAGGAAAAACCAGTGGACGAAAACCTTAAAACAAAGAAGAGACTTTAACACCGCTTGTCAATCAATATTCCAAGAAAATATTATCTCAGAGATTGGGATATTTAGCCAACACAAAAGATCATGTTCTCTCATACAAAAAATCTATAAAATTTAAGACCAACATTTCTCTTAAAAGGAGGGGATCACACGATTTTTGAGTAAAAGAACATAACCTCTAATGTTGACTTCACTCATGTTGACTGATTAGACCATAAGAACAGGATGTGTAAGATTAGCAACTTCAAGACTGTAAAAGAAGAAAAAAAAAACTATATAATAGATGTGGATGAACCACCCAAATGATAAGCAAGAATCAAGATTTTGTCTTGAACTTTCTTTGAGTTTTCAGGTCTACAACCACCACAGATATATTATCTTTGCTTCCCTTTTGTAAAGCAAGCATTGTTAGATAATCTGCTGCTGCTTGAGCTGCAGGATCAACTTCACTGCCGGTACACCTATCGACTACACTTCCACCATTCTTTTTATGCCATATAAGAATCCGTTTTCGAGCAACTTCACAAACTTCCTCATTAGACATTACATCCCACAACCCGTCACTAGCTAAAACAAGACACTCATCCTCTCTAGCTCGTGCCGTAAATGTGACTTCTGGTTCGGGTATTATCCATGGTTTCAAATACCCGTCACCTAAAAATACAAAATCAAGCAAAAGAGCTTAATAAATGAAGTCTAACTAATCAAGGGAATTTCAACTCGCTTACCCAAAAAGGTGGTCAACATGTGTTACGTTAGATCTAGATATTGGTCAAACAGAATAAAACATCTAACAGGGAATAGGTTGAAAATAACCCAACATCTATTCAAATGCTTATGACTTCCAAAACTTTGCCTAATGATTGGAGAAGACAACATTGCCAAGTTAACACAACCCGTTTCAAATCAACACTTAAGTTTACAAGTTCCTGGACTCACCACCTTCATAACCTTTATCCAATCAGCTTGACGATTTAAAGTAAAGTTTTATCTCAAACGGGTCAAATGAGTAAACTAACCAAATAACTAAAACAAAAAGGGGTTGAAAGTTTGCTAAATTGTATTTTTACATTACATACAAAATACTAAATCTCTGTTCTTTAAAAAAAAATTTGTAACCATCTTTATAATTAATAAAAATATTTAACAACATTTTTTTCCAGTCAACTTGGCTCCTACTGATGCCAGAAAGTGCCAGTTACCTTTACCCGAGCACAACGTTACAAATAATTATACCAATATTTCAGACTTAAAACTCACCAATAGATCTTGACATTGCAAGAACGCCGAACACACGATGCCCATTCCACTGTATAACCTTGCCACCAGCCGCCTCAATTCTCGCATGTTCATCTTCCCGATTTGGCTTATTTCAAGGTCAAATAAAAAACACGTTAATATCATCACCTCTTGCTTGTTATAATACAAAACACGACAACAAAAATAATAATGATGCCTCACTTTATGATCATTTGACAACACCACTACTTCTTTGCCACGATAAAGAACTGCTCGCGAATCACCGCAGTTTGCAATAATAATATGTGATGAACCGATTACTGCAACCACAGCAGTTGAACCAACAGTTTCTGGGGCTACGGGTTCAGAAGTGACATTTAAAGTATCTCCGTTTACTTTGTGGTCAATTCTGGCAATTCTTCCTCCAACTTCATCATCAACCTTTTGAAAGCAATTTGTGAAAACTTTTTCCCACTGAAACTGCAACATGTCGTTGGTAGTTTCTTGTGTGAAAAAGTTTAGTTCCTCTTTTAAAGCAAGATGAACACGATCACGACAGTAATTGGCAACCTACATCAAGATGTATGATTCAAGTTTGAGGATTTCTACTACTATAGGAGGCAATTTCAATTCGTTTACCTAATATGGGTTGATTTGGTTATCTTATATCTCCGACGGTTAAAAGGCTAAAATATAAAAAATAAATTAAATAGGTAAAAAGGGACGAGTCTGCATCAAATTTCTCACTGTAGTCAATTGCTTAAAACTTCTTAAATCGCTAGATCCCATAAAAAGATGAACCAGGGCAAGAAAAGCAGCTTGAGAATCGGTCATTTACATTCCGAAAAGGAATGCGTCGATTGGTTTAACCGTTAACATCTTTTTGTCCATCTTAAATTTCTAAATAAACCAACTTAAGAGGTTGTATGCATTATAAAGAGGCTACGGGAGACTTCCATCCTTCTTGACTGGTTCCCTTTTAGCAATTTTTTATATTTGAACCGATAAAACGTAATCCGAACTGAGCCTTCCAAGAGTAAATGGGTTGATCTTGCTACGTAAAGAAAAATGTTGGCATGTCAATCCAACCGACACCCATTTGAACATGTATAAAATACCCGTTTAGAATAGTTAGACAACCCGCCAACCCTAACAAATTTGAACCATATTTAAACATATGATCAACTAAGAGAGAAAAAGATATATACCTGGGAACCTCCATGGCCATCATATACCCCAAAGAAATGAGTGGTCAAATTGGTCAAATTTGAACTCACCCCATCGACTACAGTATCCCCAACAAACATCTTAATTGGAACTTCCATAAAATGAGGAACAACCGAAACAGCATCTTCCATTTCTGGCCTTTTACCACAAACAGAATGAAATCCCCAAAGCGGAATGTATTGCAATTCAAACACACTCCTTAGTCCTTTGGTAAGATTTTTCTCAACAATCGCCGTTACGGATGAACTTAGAGTTGTTTCTTCGTCTAAAGTTATCACCTTAGCAACAACTTTATCATTCTCCATCTCTTTAATCGCAACAACAATCGGTAAAGTTACTGAATTTACATCAATGGGTTCATCCCCAATTGACATAACTTCCTCAACACCATTTTCTTGATTTATAATATCATCATTACCAACGGATCCCATATCCACTTTGTTTGTTAACAAGCTTGCAGTTTCAGTAAGTAGTTTGACCCGAGTGAAATCTGAGTGATTTCCAAGTGGAGCTTTCTCCGAAATACTATTCGTTAAACCAATTGTAGACATCTGTTCCATAAAAATCTTTAATCCTAATTTTTCATCCCTCCTTCTATTACCATCATAAATCTTGATCAACACCCTTAATCTTTTTTTTTTTTTTTTTTTAAACCTCAAATTGCAATTTCAATTCAAAATAGATTCTTGCAAGATTCTTGAAAAAAATCAAATAAAAAGAAAAAAACCCTTTTAAGCATTAAACGTTAAGAAAAACCCTTATCCATAAACCTAGGCAATAAAGGCAAAAGAGGATTCATGAAAACCAAAAAGGGGGATGAAATCACAGATGAAACCCTAAAAAGTTTCAAACTTTATTGAATTCTGGAACATGTGACATGTGGGTTACATGGATCTAAGGCAACCATTATCAGCCTTTCAAAGATTAATTCAATCTTGTTCAATTCTTATCATAACCAAATAGCTAATATCAATACAAATGGGGTTTTCCAATAATTGTATTTTAAGTAAAAATTTTGGCAAATTTTGAGTCCTGATTATTCAAAAAAGCTGAAAATTATGATTAAAACGAGATGAAAATACTTACCAATGAGAAAAAATGATAATTGGAAAACCCTAAATGCTTGATCGTCGTGATTTTGGTGCTTAAATTTCAAGATGAAATTTTGTTTGTTATTTATTTGTTTTTTTTTTTTGGTTTGAGACTAGAGAAAGAGAGTCCCTCGGGAATGCTTTAACTGATTTGATGACACGTATATAGACATATTATCTAATTTCAATTAATGCTTTTTATTATTTTAATGATTTCTGTAATTAATATTTAATGGCGGTATTCTTTATTTTTTTCTTTCCTTCCAAACAAATCATCAAGGTGTGATAAATATTTTAATCGATATCCAAATGCTTAAACATATATTCCATATATTTAAAATTTTAAAAATACATTTAATAGTGATAAATAATAAGCTATTATTCATTACATTTCATACGTATCAAGTCCATCTTAGATATATAAAAAAGAATATAAAAAGACTTACAATTAGTTTTTGTAATATGCAAGTGAAAATAAGGTTAAAGAAACAACAAAAGTATTCTATCTTTTAGAATTAAGAATTTTCAAAAAAATTATTATTGTTAATCAAATAAATATCAATTTGTTAAAAAACAGTCAAATGGAAAAGAAAAAGAAAAGAAAATTCATGTTACTAAAAATGGTCTTCTCTAAATGTTTTAAAAACTAAATATATTTCTTTTCTTTTATAAAAAAAGAAAAGTTAACATTAAATATTATATATCTTCTAGTAATTTTTGATAATAAATAAATTGATATTCAAATTTACAAATATGTGTATATTACAATAAATGAAGGTTTAAAAGAATATTGGATGACTCACGTATCCATAAAGTATGTCTATGATATAATAATCATAATTATCTTACAGATGTCAAGATTAAACAATAAAATAATATTATTTTTCTTTTCTTTTAAATATTAATATTTTGAGCAAATTAAACCGATTGTCTCTGTCTTATATCAATAAAACACGTGTTATCCCTCGCAAAAAGTAATAGCACATGACATCTTTGTATGTGCATTTTGTGACATACGGTCGTTCTTATGCCTAATTTCATTAACATTTTTCAGTTAAATCATACCATATACATATAATGTGAGGGTATATTCGTAACATTATAACCCCTTTCTTCTTTCTCAAAACCAAACCCCCCCATCTTTAACTTTCACATTTCAATATGTAAACCACTCAATTACAATTCCGAGTAACAACTCAACGATTAAATGAGTATAAAAAAGAGGAAGCCATAGGTCTTCTAACAACGTCAAAACGAGAGTAATCCCACCACCACCCTCTCATTTGGTGGTAATCATTTGTTTTCCAATACTGAAACTTTTAGGGGATTATTATTATTATTATTAATATTATTTACATCAAGATCATTTATATTATCCAGATTTAAATTTTGAGGAATTGTAAGTGTATGTATTCATCCAGTATTATCATCTTTTGTTATGACCACTAATTGCTTCATGTTCCTTAGAAGTTAGATCTGCTGGAGTTTCAGGTTTCCGATGGTTCATGTCAGGGTTGCAGGTAATCGATGGTTCGTGCCGGAGTTGCAGTCATCAAATCTGACTCTTTTTTTTTTTCTTTACGAATCAGGAATGTCTAAAACCGGTTTGGCTTTTTCCTTTTTGTTATTTTTTAGGTGGTTGGGGGTGGTTAGATAAAGATAGATGAATCGAAAGCACGCTTTCGTGTGTGTGTTTAGATCTGAAACGATGAATCGGTTGAATTTCTTTAAGAGTCGGGCGTAAATAGTTTCATTTTTAGTGTCTTTTGGATCTGATTCAAATGAACAAAGTTTTTGGGGGTTTTAGTCGTGTGAGGCCAGATGTTGTTGTCGGATTTGCGAGGAGAGTAGTGGTGACCGGATTTGCAGATAATAGAGGAAGAAAGACGATAGAATATTAAGTGGGAAGGATGATTATCTCTTGTAATATATGAATATACCCTCACATAATATGTACATGGTTTGATTTAACTGAAAAATGTTAATTAAGTTAGGCATTAAGACGACTGATGTCATAAAGTGAAATATATGGATGCTATGTGCTATTAACTTTTGCAAGACGGGCTATTCTTTGCACACCTTACATATATATATATATATATGACCTATACATCTACTCACATTAGGAGTATACACAACAAAATTTAGCGTGTACAAATAAAAAATCTCATATTTTATTGAGATAATACGGAAATAATTCATGCAGTTTGCTCAAAATTTTATTTAAGAAGGTTTTAATTGTTTTTTTTTTTTTTTTTTCTCTTTGCATTATTAAAGAGTAAACAAGGTCCATAAATGAACTTTTTATGGTTGAAATAAAACCACGTGTCATTATTTGAAAGGGTAACGCTCAACAACAAGATCCGTTCCCAAGCACCAAGACATTTAAGCCACCAACCTCTCATCTAAAATAACGTTAATTTATTTAAGTATTAATCAACTTGTTCAATTACAAATATTTCCAAAGGTGTGCCGTATTAGATATCCAATGCCATTCGTACACATTCTTTCTATCAATATGGTAAAACAAAACCATTATGTCACCTAATTCAGTTTCAAGTCTTAACAAATTGCAAATGAAAATTAATTGAGTATAAAAACCTTGAAGGTACTAAAATGTAATTTGAAATGTGCGTAAACAACACATAACTATGGGAAAATCCTTGTTAATTACACGGATACTTGTATATAACAAATCAAAGGGTGATTATGTATACTTTAAAAGGTTGAAGGGGTTAAAAAATATCATTGTGTGTAAACTCCACATAATTATGGTTCAATTGAATCCATATAAGTCATCCCTATAGTTTATCACACATTTTCATAATTTAAAACTTAGAAAACATTATGAAACTACAATCTTGGATATGGATTTCACAGTGTGCAATATAAGTTTGAAGCTATTGTTAATAACAATACTAAGCGTTGTCATTAAAAACTTAAGACATAATATATGATTGTACTTTTAACCATATATTAATAACTACATTAGTACTACTATAGTTTAGATACATCTATTAATGCATGTATAAGATTTTAATAACAATCTTAGGGTTTATTTCCTTAATTAAAACACTTAAATTGCCCTGTATACCTCAGCATTTATCATCATCATCATCATCCCATAAAAGATCAATTAACTTTTAACAATTCCAATAATCAGCATTATGAAACAATGAATTCACAGAATGTAACAACTTCAACCATACTTTTCAAAATAGTTGATACGTACAAATATAAAATATTGTAACTATAGGTGGCCAGGTGCCACGATGAGTGAACAAATCTACCGCCAAATTTAACAATTAAATACTTGGTCCACAGTTTTAATTAGCCCTTTAATACTTTATTAACATTGTTTATTTGTGTTAGATGAGAGTTTAGTGAACAAAAAGGGAATAATTTAAATCCTGCCACCATTAAATATGTGATCTAAAGACAACAAGATCACTTCAATTTTAATCCTCGAATTAAAATAGGCAATTTTGATGACGTGCAAAGCACTTGATTATTAAATAGAAAATCACCCTCTTATAGAGTTTGAACTAGCATGAGGTGAATTGTCATCCTCTTATTGGACTATGATATTATATTAGATATTTTTTTTTGTAAATGAAGGTAGTTGATGTACAAACAAAATTAGCCTAACCTATAAGTAACAAAAATTGATTTATAGAGTTATTTATTATTATTTTTTTAATATATAAAATCACTTCTTTAGCAAAAATGTATCTGTTACAGATTACTTCACTCAGTATAGAGCCTTTTAAAGTCTAAGCAATATATAAATACAAAACTTGATATCTATAAGCAAGTAGAGATATATTAATGAGTCGGTACTATGGTCAGTAATGGTAAAAATTTGGTTTGAGATGGTATTCACCAACTACTACAACCAAAAAATTGACCTATAATCGGACACTTTATTGGTTACCCATTATTTATTTTTTGACCTTAAGGTAGTCATAAAAATATAAAATTACAGGTTTTAGACCAGCTAAATCTATAATCATATATAGCTTCTAGTCCTTTAGTTATATTTTTGTTGCATCACAACCTTATTATGCACACAATTTTTTCCACTTGCAACAAAAAACATTCCCTTTTGCCATATTTCCATAAAGTATGCATAAAGCTTAAGACATACAAAAACATTTTAAAGATATGATAAAATAAAAAGGGAGAAGTACGTCTCACCCTCTGGGTTAATACGGGAGACGGTTTATCTAATTACATTGCAACTCGTGTTGCAACGTAGAACGAATATTGGGTGATCAAACTTCTATCTTTTGGGCCTAAACCATCGATCAAAGATAAGCTTCAGTGGCAGAAATTACATGTCCCCAAAAATTTGCTGATATAATGTAAAGATTGTTGCAGTATGACACCCAGCCTTGACCCATCAGTGAAGAAATATCGGACGGTCAGATGTTTATACAGTGCATAGAAACCATCAGGGTCGTCTGATTACTGCTCGTATCCAACGCCTAAAATAGAAGAATAAGCTAACTCAATAACATCTAGTGGAAAATGAGTGGGACAATATCAAAACATGCAAGTTTAGTATGAGTCGGGTCAGGTTGACCCAAAACACTTCTAGTCCAAATTTTCAATTTTTTAATACCAATTTGTGAGTTAAATTTATGATTACAGAAATGATACTATTTCACTAATATCTTTTTTATTGAATAAAATGATTCAAGAGTTTTATGACTTTGAAATACATTTTGGGAGACTTTTGACCCATTTGAACCATTAGATCCATTAGATCCATTTGACCCATTTCCTTCTCAGCCGATTTCTCTTTTAACTTTACCCGTTTCCGCTGGAGATAGAAAACAATCCGAAGATAACACTCATAGACCTAACAGAAATGGAAAAGTTGAAAAATGAACAATACCGCTGCATGGTAATATTTCTTGCTCGATTTTTTATTTCTCTGCTGTATGTATTGAGATCCACTATGCTAAATCCAGATCTTACGAACAAATTTGACAAATGATCTTCTGAGAAGTAAAACGATGACTGCAGAAATATATTAAATAATAAACAAAATGAGTATGCAAAGAAAATGAATAACATGAACATCACAAGTTTACGGTATCCTTACAGTGCCATCTCCACGAAAATAAAAGTTCTCACTGATAACTTGATTCTTGCTCATTAGCATCGACTGCAAACGGGCCATGAAATTACGGTAAAAAACTAGAAGTGGAAAATGGGCAGCTCAGGTAACAAGTTCAGTTCAAAACGGGTACTTTTCATGCAGGTTGAGTAGGATGACCTACCTCACTTTTTGTTCAAGATATTGGAATTGTTTTACAAAAACCTAGCGTCTCAAATACGATCAAGATTTTTACGTTTTTAACAACAACTTACATTTTTGAATAAAACATAGGTGGTTTCAGACATTAAAAACGGATATTGGGAGACTTTAGACCCATTTGACTTGTTTAGCTCAAACATAATTCAAATCGATTCATGAGTAAAAGGTTTGAGGTGCCATATGTACAGAAGATACACTCAAATAACTGGATACAATAGTATAAGAAACTTGGACACTCACATGAGCATAATCCCCAATAGCATAATCCCGTATAAGAACATGACCATTAGGCTGCAAATATTCATAGTATCCACAAATAAGAGAAGTGATAAATACTAAAATTAGAAAAAATAAAACAAAAGTTCTTTAAAGAGTGACCTTTAATACACGTCCAAGATTTTCTATCACGATAGGCATCTTTTCGGGAGAAATAGCCGATAATGCAAAAATCTGCTTTAGATTATCAAGTGTTTAAGTTATCTACAATTTCTAAATTCTCACAATCCCATAATAGGGTCACAAAATGCTTACCAATGTCACAACGTCAACAGATGCAGGCATAATATGATCACAAAGATTGTCTTCAACTATATTACAAACAAATACATTCATTTGATCTTCACGGAACTTTGGATTTGACTACACTTGTATAAAATCCAATGTCAGTCACAAAATTCCAATTTTTACTTCTGCTTATGCAATTGAGAAAGTTGCTAACAGTAATGAACCTTAACAAGCGTAACTGCATGATGTGAGAAATCACAAGCATGAACATAAAGTTTAGGATAACTTTTGGCGAGAGGAAATATCGTGTTGCCAGCTCCACAACCAGCCTGCAGTCGAGCAAATAAACAGGTTGAACTTCAACATTGGCTGTGAATTACAAAACTATTATTACTAACAAAATTACTAAAAGTTTGAACTTTGCAGTAGAGCTGCTCCTAGGAGAGTAAATCTAACCTCTAAGATGATTTTTCCATTCGAATGGATACTAGCTTTATCGTCACAAAAGTAATGCCCCCAATCCTTCTCTAGGTAATGTCTATCCTTAAAAAACTGCAATTACTTCATGAAATCAAACAAGGATTTTATATCTTTATATACTTTAGAATTTCAGTTTAATTAAACACAGAACATTTAGATCACAATTTAGCTCAATTTACATTCCAGGTTGCTATTCTGTGTTGATTTTAAGGGAAAATTGTCAAGAAATGTAAATGAAGTAATAAACTATCAAGTTTTATCATTGTATACAACATACTTATTTTTACATACACTTGCTTCAGAATGTAACTAAGTATTATAAAATGAAATTTTTAAAAGAATAAAATGGATGAAAACAGAAGTGAGAGTATTTTATACTCTGATAACTACCTTGTTTTGATGGCGGTCGTAAAAGTTATCCCAATGCATTCTGGATTCTTGGCTATGTTGTTCGACGTCAAAACCACTGTGAGACCCTAAACATTGTAATTGAAAGGCGGTGAAACGTCGTCGTTTCAGTACGGCGACTTTGGAAGTTAGGTACTGTGAAAAGGCATAATAGGTTATATGGAGGTAAGAAGGTGAGACATAAATGGCGGGAAGATAAACCGCCATGGCCGTTAATTTTTCCGTCAACGGTTTTATTACACTTCTGCACTAGTGCTGTGATTGAAATTTGGGTAGACGGTAAGAGGTATTTTTATTAATAGCCCCTGTATTTTGTTTATATTGTCACTTTTGCTCAATCTATTACACTTTTATTTGGGAAAAGAACCCTTTGGTCTGGTAACTCAGAAAAAACTCGAAAGAGTCAAGATGAGAACTTGTTAAAGGTAGCTCTATGAAAGTGCTATTAAGTTTGCTTTATGATTAGATCTTACTGATAAATTGTGAAAGTGTTTTAGATGATTGTTTATGGTGATTTACTTCCAGAAATGGTAGGAAATGTATAACTGAAATTGTTCATCGTGAGAGTTAGGTTAACACAAAGGCATCACCAAACAACGTTAACGATTGTCTATGTTTCTAGTTCCAAATCCACACCAACGACAGAACGATGGCTTATCAAATATCCCCGACGATAAATCACTTGTTCATCAACAAGGGCATATAGCAACATTGACAGAATTGGTTACTTTTATTTGGAATGCAAGACACCAAAAATGTGAGAACCGCGTTTCGTCACTTACATTCGGGTAGATTACAGAGGATTATTAGCAATGTTTTTGTTCATTTTAGGGCTGCATATTATGAACAAAGACTGACTCGCATTAGACAAAGGTTCCTTATATAAGATTAGGGCAAATCTTTACTTGGAATCAAACTTATTCACATATTTTCAAATAAGATACTCCATAGTACACAATGCTTTTTTTTTTCTTCTCATGATCACATTATCCTTTTCTTAGTGGAAAAAAATAAAGTTAATTAATAAAAATCCAATGTTGAATGCAACACTAAAAAACAAACATACACTAAAAAGTACCCAACAAATTGGGCAAAGACAGTGATCACGCAGTTCTCTCAAAACATTGGCAGACGCTTAAATGCGTCGCCAAATAACCCTAACCTATAACAGAGCAAAAAGAAGCAACCTTTATGCCTAAATCACGTATTTTGGTAATCTATATGGTCTTTGCAGTTGCATAGTGAAGTACCAAATCAACCAGATACAAGCTTTACGACAATGCAAAGGGAATTAAGGATCATAAGAAGAACTCTTAAGTACTGTGTTGCATAAATGAGACCAATGATTTGTCCTTTAAGAGAGTTTCTTTTGACCCCAGAGTACTCCTGAAAGCTCCAACCTCTGGGTGCAAGAAAACGATCCTCGTTTAATATTGCTAATGCATTAGCAATAAGCAAGCAGCCTTCCAATAGAGTCCACAAACCCATCTCCTAAATACTAATTCAATGCCTTGCTTCAAACTGTAAAAAGATTTCAACATAATGAATCATAGGGATTAGTGGTTTGTTCGCACTAGAAAGTCTATTATCGGATTTGGATTACATTTTTTCAATTACATTAATGACGTAAACATAAGCAATGAGCTAAGCCAAAATATATGTACTTCAAGGACTTGAATTACCTTTACATTAAGCTCATATCTATATGTTTTGAATGTTCAAATTGAAATCAGTCAAAATGAGATCATTTCTTTGATTACACCTAACAAACCTCTGTGTCTATGCCTATATATGTAGTCTAACCACATAACTAAAAGTAGTAAACTAAGGCAAAC
Organism: Logfia minima; assembly: GCA_963921325.1. NCBI lineage: Eukaryota > Viridiplantae > Streptophyta > Magnoliopsida > Asterales > Asteraceae > Logfia > Logfia minima. The sequence continues at coordinate 442,870 of OY992773.1, forward strand.
AAATTTATATGTAATCGATTTATAACAATTGTGCAGCATATATGTTTAATTGAATTGCAGAGAGCCAGAAAAACAACCAAAACTGGGAAATAATCATAATCATTATTAACAATGGAAATGCTAACGAATATATCTAGCGATTAATTGGCTATTGCGAATCTATAAATCGATAACTGCAGAAAGAACATTGAAATTGAGGTCGAATTGAAATGAAATTAACAGATTTGAGAGAAAATTTACCTCCGATTAATTGTAGATCGATGAGAAGTGATTGTTTGAGATTTACGGTTGAAGATCTAGGGTTTTCAAACGGAGCTATAATTTGTAGAGAAAAACTAGAAGAGAAATATGAAATAACACGTGCGTGTCATAAAAAGCAACGGGTCGTGGACGACTGCAACGGTTAAGAGTGGAAAACGGCTCCGAGCAATATCAGTCGCAACTACGTATCTCTCGCAATAATACGCAGTACTAACGGTGGCAATATCCCACAACTACAAAATAAACCTCATAACTTTATTTTATTTCTATTTTTCTTAAAAACTAATTCTATTTAATTATACAAAATTAATAAAATTATTAAATAAAACCCCACGATATTTTAATTTAAAAATACTTTGTTAATTAATAAAAAATCACAATACTAAAAACAAAAATACAATAATTTAAATTACAATAATTAATCTAACAATTACAATAAAATCTAAAATAAATAATAAAAATAATTTGTCTGTCATGATTGTAGTTGTTGTTGGGAAATGTTATGAACTCCTGATATTTTTCTCGAACATATATCTTCATATTGATGATGCCCTTGACGTCGAGTAGTGTTGCTTCAACGATTTGATCGATAAGAAAATAATCGCCTTCATAGCGTAACATATTTTTTCTCCCTTGTTGAATGTATCAACAACACATTGACGAGTTTCTAACATCTTATCTTTATAGCCTGTTACACGTTTGATAGAATCATCGAATCTTAGTTTTGTAGACAAACCGTTAGCACCCGCAGAAGTCGTTGCGCTGCATTGGAAGAGCCGAAACTTCTTGCCGCTTTTCGTGGGCTTGTACTCAACCATCCGGGGGGTCGAGAATCGGCCCCAGCTCGTTCCTTTCATCTCGAGATTAATCGCATCGTTTTCACCTTCAAAGTCTTCGTGAAAAAATTGACTATCACTTCCACATACTCTTGGTGGGTCATACCACTTTGGTTTATCCTTTAAGACGTCCCGAGCTTCCTTCATATTAAAGCTCTTTCTAGTCGTGTTATTGTAGTCTTTACAAGCTCGGTCATAGATGTTGGGGTCATCTTGATCACTACCCCATGCGCAAAATTAGCGGAAGTAAATATAAAATTATTAAAATAAATAATAAATAATTATATTAAGGGTATCACGTTCAGGTATATCCGGTTGAAGATTGTGGAACGAGTGATATCAATAACAACGGTCTAACGATTGAAGAATCACACTACGTAAAGTTGCAAACATAAAGTAAAATAAGAGAGATAAGGGTAAATTGAGGAAAAAGAGGGCTAAAAGGGACAACGCCATTTTTGTGGATGACCAAATAAATTGTCTGAATAAGTTGGGTGACCAGTTTAGACAATAAGTTCAAAGTAAACATGGCAAAAGTATTAAATTCGAGTTAACGATGTTCTTACGCAAATATACCAACAAATACATTATAAATACATTATGAAAAACATTGGGCAGTCGATTCGAGTTGCGGACAAACTCCGGGTAAATAATACCCAAAACAAAAACGAAAATGGATATCAATTCAAAATTAAATAAAAATAATAAGTATATAATAGAATCTGAATAAACTTACAATACAAATTACAACGTGTTTTTGCTCGCAAGCAACCTTTTCTTCTGGTCCAAAGTTTTTGGCTGCTGCGTTTTCGTTTTAATTTTGCTTCATCGTGGCTGTTTTATAAGGCGTCGGGCCAAGGGTCTTTATTCGGTTAGTTGGTTCTATCATAGCTTTTCATGGCAGTTTAGAGGTTGTCTTTTATGGTTCTTCAAGTTGTGCGGCATGTCATACTTTCATGTAACTTGTACTCTTTTCTTCCGAACATATTTTCCGGGTTGGATGCCTTTTCTTTTAGAAAAGAGAAACTAAAACATGTTTTTCCTTTGTTGTTTCACAAAAGAACTCAAAACATGCTTGGTTTGTTGTATGGAATGATAACGTGTATCTATTTGATTAACTAGTTGATTAGTAATGAAAATGAAATGGAAACTCACTCCCTGTGAGAAAAAACTCATGATATGAGAATATGATGCCCTTATTATAAAACTCATACACATAAAACAAACATTAACTTTCATTTCTATTTTTATTTTCATTCCTCCAAACCAAACACACACCTTTAGCTAGTGTTAATGGCTTAAACCTTGTACCCAAACATCCTAGTTAACCCTAATCCATCTTGGCCCCAAATTACCACTATAAAATATCTCAATTGCGCAGCTCATGCATTTGAAGAAACCCTAGCTCTTCACGTACACGTTTTATAATTTTTGTTCGTATATATATATCTCACAGCCGACATTATTAATTCATGGTTCATGTTATTTTTTCCCTAATATTTCCCTCTTATGTTTAAAAGCGATAGATATAAACTTATGTATCTATCATTAGCTTTATTCATGTTATTTTGATTATTTAAGTTACAGTAATTGATAAATTGGGGAAGAGGGTAAGTTGTTTCTGTTGATCAGATTCATCTTACGATTTGTTTAATTTCCCCATATAAAAACATAACAAAAGTATAATGCTTGTACATCAATTCTCTATGGTTCGCAAGTTTCGCTCTTTTGTAACATTTTTTAAATAACAAGTTTTAATCTTTACATGATAATGCTTGTAGCCCTTTACATTAGCACCAATGTTTTTATTAATGCATGTGATTATTGAGGTAAAAACCGATATGCCCTTACGCACGGCCATGGCTGCAACTGAAATGTACTCTAGCAAATTGAAATTATTGAGGTAATTTGATTTATAAGTTTGATCATGCAAATTGAAATGTACTCTAGTTTGCTAGAAACACAAACCATGGCTGCAACTGAATTTTGAATTAATTTTATAAACAATATATTATAACAAAACAATAGTAATATAGAATTGTAGCAAAATGTAAACAACACCCACAAACAACATATTTGAAAGCCAACAAAAATATAGACATGAGTTACAAAATGTGGATTCATGTCACGATGATGGTCAACGGGCCTTTGGTGATGCAGGCCATGCACATCCTTGTAGGGTGATTTATAAAAGTGTACACGGTTTCTTGAAACAAATTTACAGGTGCGGGGAGGACAATGAGGGATGATTGAGCCAATGTTGCATCTTCACTTTATCGTATCAAATACGCATGCCCTCGATTCCCTTAAGTGTAGATCCAAGGTTTTTTAGGTTTCTGCTAGAAGCATTTCTAGAAACGGGTCGTTTTTGATCTGAGGATACAATGGGTGAGCTTCTTTGGGCAGAGCTTGAACCTCTAAGGGCCCCAGAGCTTGCATCTGTTGGGCGTGCACGGGATGAGTCAGGTTCATCAGTAGTTAGCCTTGAAGATCCAATTGTTTGCAAAAAGGTAGACCTCGATACCTGCAAAATGTGCAATTTGAATGAGATGGGTCAGCTTCCCCCTTCACTCACGGTGTGTAATTTTGGTACGGGTCAGGATGAGTTGGCTTGATTACAACTATATCGTACTACTATTACAACTTTATATTACTTTCAATAATAAAAAAAATTGAAAATAAAATAATTTAGCCGTTATGCTTAGAGATACACTTTCTTTTGACATATTTGAGCTTACGTCTTTGAGTTGACCCGTTTAACCCTTTGGAAATAGAACATGACAAATTGACCCATTCTAATTACACCTCTGCTGTGTGTGCTTATGTATCAACCAAGGTGCAAGGCACATACTTCTCTACTCATAGATGGATCACTAACAGTTGGGACTTTTTGCTTAGATAAAGTCCCAGAATTGGTCGTTCCAGGATTTTGGCTCCATGAGGGATGTGCAGAGGACCACCCAGGTCTATTATCTTCACCACCTGAAGAAAATAATCACTAACAGTCTTGGTGAAAACAATTTGATCAACATACACTTCGACATATACGAAAGATACTCAAATGGGACCATCAAGATTACTTGAACTCTATTTGTTACAGGAAAGTTTACATGTCTGATGAAATAGACAAGTGTAACTATCTTCATACGATCCAGGAATACTAAAAAAATTAAAAAATCCATGCGAACAATTGAACCATTTGGCACATGTCCTTTTCAGCTTCTTTTTCTTTGATTTACCAAAAAGAAGCTTCAACAGTTTTACGAGTCAACAATAAAATTAACACAAATTAAACCATTCTTCAAAAAACAGCTCACCAGGTTGCCTCAAGTTAGATACCGCAGGAGGGACACCACCACTACTTGGTCCAGCACTAGCACCCTGACAGTTAACATAAGTAATTAAATTGTACAGGGTTTTATCAAATATTTCCTTGAACAAACATATAACTTACAAGAGCATGCGATGGCGGATTGGCAAGCTGTGATTGCTGATACTTTAAAATAGTCTAATCAAAGACATAATCGAACTGGAAGCCTGAAGCAATGATAGGTAGATCAACCCAATAAACATCATCTCAACAACCAGTTCCAACGTTCAATTTCTTATAGATTGAGGCAAAGATTAAAACCTTCCCGAATAAAAAGATCACGGAAGATTCTCTTCAGATAAGCATAGTCTGGCCTATCATCGAATCTTAACGATCGACAGTAGTGAAAGTACGATGCAAATTCCGTAGGGTAGCCTCGGCATAAAGCCTGAGAAAGAAGATAATTTCCTGTCAATCCCATTGAAAAAAACTATATACGGCAAAATGAATAGGTTGGATGAGTTAAGGAATGCCATAAACGGGTAAGTTTTATAGGGGTGACCCAAAACTGTTTGTTTTTTCAATGGATAATTAAATATGATTACCAAAATCTTATTTCTTTGAATCAAATGATTTATGAGGTTTTATGTATTAATAATACACTGTGGCCTACTTTCAACCGATTCGACTCACATCCGTTGATTGAAATTTCTTTTACCCATTTAATATGTTGGTGAGAAAAATTATTAGAATACACTCATTCATAGTAAATGAGTTGAAATCGCCACCTCTAAAAAAACTACTTGCTAACATAAAAGATATTGATTATAATTACTTACTTCAATAGATGTCATAACTTTCTTCTCACTGATCTTCTCATATTTTTGTTTCTTATTTCCGGCTTTCAGTCCTTGCCATGGGAGACTACAGTGTAGAAAACATTTAGTCGTAATAAGCCAAATTATGTACCAATTCTATAAAAGGTAGACAATAAACAAGCCAAACAATAAATATCTACCTTCCTCTCAAGAAGTACATGAGAACAAAACCAAGGGATTCTAAATCATCTCTTCTGCTTTGTTCTACATGTATAACAAAGAACTAAATGTTTGAATAATAATTTTAAATCACCTTCCTCAAATACATTTTTTTTAGCGCTCCACAAGCTTACCTATTCCAAGGTGAGTGTTCATGCTCGCATATCTAGCTGTTCCCGTCAAATTCTTGTTTTCTCTGCATTTTATGATAAGCCCTTGAATTAAATTCTGCAGTAATTAATAGTCTAAAAAAGAACATTTTTTCGTCTAAAGTAGTGCATTCCGTGAAAACCATTTGAAATTCTACTGCGGCAGTTAGACAAAAAGAATAAGAAAGAAATAAGGAAACCGTAATCAATTGTTGTAAATGCCGGTCCATCATTATAAATTTAATGGCTAGTATTTCCAAATTCCAACAAGTTGATATCCTGGCAACTCCAACCTGCCCACGCCAGATTGCCCTAGGCCCATCATGTAGGTAATTCAAGCTCACCTAGGGGCTCGTTTAGATGGTGGCCCAACCACCTAATCCACCCTAATGAAGGAATTTTGTCTAATAGATTAGACCCAGGATACTTCCAAACGCCCCCATCTCTTAACCAACTAGGATACACATTTGAGGCAAACCAACTAGAATTTTGCTACCCGTAATAAATTAGGTCCCTCTGCCATTATTTATTATTTAAGATCATTAAAAGGTTAGTTATGACCAAAATGACAAACCGAACATATGAATTAGCACTATTATGTTAGTACAATAGTATCGGAAAACCAAGTAGGGTTGCAAACGAGTTAAGTCGGGCTCGAGTTCGCCTCAACCACCTAAGCCAAAGCTCGAAGTGGAGCCTTTTCGTGATGCAGGCTCAAAGAAGATTCAAGTTCAAATAGTTAGGAAATATTGATAAAAAAAAAAATGCTCAATTAAGCAAGTTCAGCTTGAGCTCAGTTCAAGAGCTTGATATAGCTTGAAACGAATTTGAGCTTGAATAAGAAAGATCAACTTGTTTGCAACCCTAATTAAATATATAATAGTACTTATATATTACATTCAATTGGTCACATGTTTCAAGCTTGTTTCTTGTATCGAGCTCAAACTAGGTAAAAGACTAAAAGTTCGACCCAAACAAGGTCGAATCGAATTCAAGCCTCTAATTTAGACTCTTTGGCAGCATAGAAGATTGAAAATTGAACAACTAGTCAGCTCACCTATATGGAATGTGCTGATGAGTTGAGGAGTCCCTATACTTCTTAGCTAGCCCAAAGTCGATAGCATAGACCTGTAGACATTACGAAGTAGTACAAATGCATGTTGAGAATGTATACAAGGTCATCTATGTTATTAAATATAGAGCGATTTATTAATTACGGCCTGAAACCTGATTCGCGCCTTCCTAAACCCATAAGAAAGTTATCTGGCTTGATATCCCGATGTAGAAATGATTTAATATGAATAAATTCAACACGGTTGATCTGCTTTGAAAATAACCACAAGAAAAAAGTAAAGTAATAAAAAATAGAACTTATAATAATCAAGGGGACGACAGCAACGAAGAAACATGCACCATTTGATCCGCGAGCATGAGAACTGTCTTCAATGAGAGCTTTCTACTACAGAAATTAAACAAATCCTCGAGACTGGGTCCCAATAAATCGAGCACTAAGACATTATAGTCTCCTTCGACGCCAAACCATCTTACGTTTGGAATTCCGGCTAGCAAACAAGAAAACACAATAAATCAACTAGAGGTGGCAAGATTGGACAAAGTTCGGTAATAATTCAAAACGAGTTCGGGTTGAAATGAATCCCAAGGATACTGGTTGGGTTGACACACACACTTTTTCGCTCACTTCTTATAGTAACTACTTATGAATACAGATTCTACTACGATAATAATCTATGTAGTAGAATACAAATCATTCAAGAGGTTGTATGCATTAATGCATTAAATATATACAACCGAAGCAGGGACCTTTTTTTCTTTTACTTTTCTTATTATTAAGTTCTTACCCTCCCTTTTCTGCAACACTAAATATTTTATTTTTCGAAAAATTTACTTGAGTCACACTTTTATTTATGTAAAATCTAGTCAAACTATTCATTTATGCTCTATGACTTTGGATATTTTATGTCTTAACAGGTTTGTATCTAATATATAAAGTCGGAACTTTTTTGAAGAATCACAAATGTTACGTGCCCTTAGTAACATTTACCTTTATTAGTCATTATATTTGAACAAGCATGCGGCATCTAGTGAACAAAGGATGTATTCTTTGCATATCAAAGACTTGTCTATCAAAGGTTTTGAGTTAAAATACTTGACACATTGTCAAGTTTTTGTTAGTCAAGTATGTAAATTTGAAGACTTCAAGTTTGTTCGGATCATATAAGTGATTTACATGGGACCCCAAGAACTAACTGAAATCATGAGTTATAGACTGAAGTCTTGATCCACTATTTTGCAAAACTATGGTACAGTCAAACATATTGATCAAAGACTTGCATAACAAAAGTTTGAAGTAAGAAACATTGCAAATTGTCAAAGTCAACCCATATTAATATTCACTATTTTCACTGGCTGCAAAAGAACCATTGTAAGATTTCTACATACAAAATGCCACTATACTTTCTAGTTTCTCCATATATCAATAATGAATCAAGAAACCAGCAATTCCAAAAAAACAAAAGAGCATGAGAAATGAACTTACAAACCCTACACAAAAACTATAACATTATCAAAAAACCAAAACCAAAACCAAAAAATAAAGGAATAAAAAAAAAGTTACCGTGTTGCGGCCAAAGCAACACGAGGACTCAATACAGAAGACTTCTTCTGCAACAGTTGTCGCAAATGTCTTATCTTAGCATCTACTCTCGCTGAAAACCCGATCTTTGTTTCTTGTCTAGCTTTCGATCTTTCTCTAGTCCACATATGTCGATCCTCAACGTCTTTCTTGTAATATTTAATTTCTTGAATAACATGATGATCCATTGGATTAAAAGATCTTTGAAATGATATATGAGCCAAATACGGTAGATTACAAGCCACCGTTACTAAAAGTATGCTCAACCAAAATATCGGAGCAGGAGCGAGTGCTTCAACAAAGATTTGATACGCGTTTCCAGAAAGTTCCGGAGACATCATCCCATATAGTACAAGAAACACGTACCATGCGATGATACTAAAACCGATTAAAAAGTGTTGTATCCATGTGAAGTGGCTCATGGTGAGGGCGATTTGACAATTGACAGCATAGATTACACATGTGAACATGGCGGTCCCAACCACAGTCATATCGGCTGTCTGCCCGCCTATCCGGAATGCTTGGTCATAGAAAATGATGATGTTGAGAAAGAATACGATGAGAGAACAATAGAGACCGTTTCCCATCCACCCAAAGATTCGGTACCAGTCGAAAAATAGGTTTCTTGGTCCTTGCTGATACAATGCTGGAAACTGCAGTGGTTCCACAATAAATTAATAAATAATTATATAAATAAGTTGAAGGAAAAAAGAAACAAAAGGAATGTGATGAATATCTGTATGAATGGGTTGATTTGGGTTGTGTTTTATCTCAAATGGGTTGAAAGTAACTCAAAATGTATTTATAATGCAGACAACCTCCAACATCACTTTCTTTATTCATAATATTAGATTATTGTTGTAGAATATAGTTTCTATAATCAAATTTTAACACATTAAGTAATGGGCAAAAAAAGTGTTTGTGCATCAACTCAATCCATCCTGGTCTATTTCGACCCTTAAAGAAAGCTATCCTTCTAATCTGTTTGGCTCATATGTCACGTTTCCTAATTAACTAGTTCCTTATTTTAAGGTTAAACAACGCAATGTAGCCAAATCTACCAGCTTTTACATAATTGGATGAAATTGCATAATGTTAAAGATTTGCCTCAAGGGGAGTGAACGAAATATAAGAAAGCTAACCTGTAAGCAGATCTCGGAGGACACATCTTGTTCAAAAACACCAAGTGCAATAACGGGCAATGATGTAAGAACAACATTGAATAGAAGCATATACCAATCGTCATACACCGATTGCCCCGAGAAGCCGGTAAATGCCTCAAAGTAGAAAAGTGTAAGGCCAAAAGCAATGTTCTTGTAGAAGAAATAGCAAATCTGTGTTGCAGAGAATCATTTGTCAATAATCCATTTAAATCATTAACAGTTAGTAGTCCCATTCTGGTTTCCATTTACTAATTCTTTAAGAAATGAAACTGTGATTGCGAGTTCCATTTAATATAACCCACGACCACATCTTAATTTCGATCATATTTTCATTTGGTGGTTCCTATTTATACGGAATTGAAAGTAGTGTTGGGGTAAAATTTAGACTAAACCGACAAAACCAAATTGAACCAGAACCGGTTTTTTTAAATCTAAATATCTTGAAACAACATGTATGCAGTTACCATTTGAGCGATTCGCTTATAGCACCAGTGACCATGTACGACCAAAAGCCTCTCCAGAAACCGAAACTGTGCAATAGAGAAGTCACTAGCCATCACAGCCTACAGACAACATCAAGTTCGTAAATCAATTTACAATTTTACATACATGAAGTCGAAACCAACTTTATACTCAAAAAGACATTAAAAGTCCAAAACAAACTCGTTTGCATATTACTAACCTGCATTCCTTCAAAACCACTTATTCCAACACCAATATCTGCTTCTTGAATCATTCCTACATCATTTGCACCATCTCCAATTGCTAATGTTGTTTTCCCCGTGCCTTCTTTCACCAATCTCGTAACCTAATTTCAACATTTTAAAAATAAGATCATTATTTTAGTGATAGTTATTATAATCACATTTCCTATAGTAAACATATATTATATATGTATTCACATAAAAGGTGTTGATGGGTCAACCTAACCTGTTTTGACCCACTGCATAGAAAGTCTTTGTAATTACTATATTTAATATGTATCATATTTATGCAAGATTTTTTTAACAAGTATTTATGTTACCATGGCCTTCTGCTTAGGGGAGACACGACAGCATATGACAGAAGCACAATCGACGGCTAAATGTAAAAACTGATGCTTCAAATCTTCCTCCAAAGCGTAAGTTAAAGTCTTCCCATCGATAATCAACGCAAATGCAGCATGTGGATCCTTTTCAAGCTTAATCATTTGAGAAGCATTCGTGATTTGCATTACAATGTTCTCCTTTACAGCCTGATCATTACACAATAATAATTAACACTAGCTTGAGTAAAAATGTTACATTATTTTTCCAATATCGATGGATAGAGTGAACATAAAACAATTCTTGTGGACTCAAATCACAATCATCCATTCAATAATAAAGTACTGCTTTTGGAAGATAATATAAATAATAATAACGTACCTTCTTAGTATCTTGGTTTAACATGTCCACATTTGTCGATATACATATTTGTTTCATGCCCTGCCGAAGCAAGCTACATGAAAACCTGCACAAACCAACAAAAGCTCATATTGTTCAGGACTCTTTGCCGAACACTTGAAAAAACGACATTAATTCACATTAAAAAATAATACACACATTCAAACACTCGCTAACTAAATATTGGATGGAACCCATTATCAAAAGCGTGAGAGACATACCCTATGTTAATTGCAGTTTCCATTTTATCGCCTGTTAGAACCCATAGCTTAAGACCAGCTTGAGCCAATTTATCGATGCATTGAGGCACCTATACATGAAAAAATAAAAAAGTTAAACTAACATAACAATAAATGATGTAGAGTAGGCAAATTTCGACCCTTTTACTTATGAATAATATGATTCGTGTTATGTTGTATCACTAGCACGTCAAACAAGTATAACAATAACAATAACAACAATAATAATAAAAATAAAAATAATAATATCAGTAGTGAAGTAATAACAAATTTTAAATCATTTGTAGACCAAAGGCTCTTCAGAAAGTTAAAAGAACAATAAAAAATTGACAGGAATATTTCAGGTCAACCAGCCGGACCCGTTTTGACCCATACCAAAAATGACCCGTTTTGACTCAAACCTTTTCATACGCCCGACCCGCCAATTTTCCACCTGTAAGTGATAATTAAATAAAGGTGACTATTGAGTATTGTATTATTAAGGTAATATAAGTCGTACCCCTGGCTGAAGCTTATCCTCAACAGCAGTTGCACCAACAAGAATCAGATCTTTTTCCATCATGTCTGATACTCGTTCAAGCATTGCTTCCCTGTCACCACCAATCGAAGTTTTGGCTTTTACAAACTCGCCATTCCACGCAATGTATTCAGATGCTTCGAGTTTTTTGTATGCAATTGCCAGTGTACGTAGTCCAGCTTCCCCATAATCATTTAGATGCTTTGTGGTGGCCTCCTCAAACACTCTTCCGTTTTTTGATAAACGATCAAATATAATGCTGCAGGACATATAAGATGTAAATACACTTGTCTATGTATCATGTGTCTTGAAAACAAAAACGAGAAACTGACCTGTCTGCACCTTTGCACAGTAAAAGAATCTGTCCAGCCTCGTCCTGAACAATAACCGACATCCGTTTTCTTTTGCTTGTGAAGTCCAAAAGATTTAGAAGTTTGAACTCCCTGTAAAGAACAATAAACAAGTTACATATAACAACAAATAGAGGTGGCAAAATGAGCAGGTAAGGTCGCCCCACTTAAACTTTGACTTTTTATATACTATAAACAAGGTATGATATTTGACCCGTTGGAAATAGTTATCACCCAATTCAACCCACTTCATATAAATGGTCCAAATTTCTGAGCTTTAGCAACAGTAACATAACTAATAGAAATAAAGTTCAAACCTTTCAACAAATTCTTGAGAAGAAAATTGTCTCTCACGAACAAATATACTCGATTGCGTTCTTTTGCAAAATTCAAACCCGAACTCTCTTGCAGCCACAAGAAAAGCTCCTTCATCTGGTGATTCTGCTTCATAGCTATAAGTATCTGTCTCTTCATTATGCTCAGGAATCGCTGTGTGACAAAGAGCAAGTATCCGAAAAAACAACAACAAAACATCTGCATTAGTCTCTCGTGACCAATTCCCATTCATAAGCCGATTATCCTCAAAGCTAAACCCCTTAATAGCCATTTGTGAACTTTCTCTCGGAGTCACTACGGTATCTAACTCGATTTCCGACCCATTCTGTCCACCAGGTCGCGAGAAATCACCACCATGCCCTTCAAGATCCATAGCCATTTGACTGGCGGCAGCAAGCTCAACTTCACTCGACCGCATACCATATGGGATTCCAGCAATCGAACACTTCAAAAAGTCCATTTGATTACACGTTAGAGTCCCAGTTTTATCAGACAAAATTGTGTCAACCATCCCTAATTCTTCGTTCAAATTCGAGGTGCGGGCTTGCGCGGGAGTACCCGTTTCTTCATCGTACATGTGAATATCTTGATTTATAAACAATGCTTGCAAAACCTTAACGAGCTCAATAGAAACATAAAGTGAAATCGGTATCAAATACCCGTAGAGAATTAGTGCAGTAACCAAATGATAAAACCCCGACGCTGCAGCATGTCCGGGATCGTATAAACCCTCGTCATCGGGAGCCCGCATGTACCACCAGCTTGGCATTTGTGTTTTCGTCTTGATAGCAAAACCCGTTGAACTAATTAATGATATCAGCACCAAAAGGGTAAAAAGGACGTAAATAATTTTGTCCATTTGTTTCTCAATCGTGCTTCTTTTAGAAGGTGATTTAGTAGCGTTTTGCATCACTTTACTATCATGACCCGAAAATATCACCACCCCATAAATGTGGCCTGTGTTCCGCAGCTTCGAGTCCCGGAGCAAAATCTGACTCGGGTCAAGAGGAAACACTTGGCGTTCATATTCAAGATTCCCGAGAAATGTATAAAGATTCGGGTTGGGGTCCTCACATTTGATCGTTCCTCTAAAATCTTTAAAAAGGGAATCGTCATCTAAAGTTAAGGTCGTTTCTAAAGCTCTTTTAACTTTTAAATTCGTCTCACCGTCTAAATTCATCGTTTCAACGTAACAAATCCCGTCTTCATAACTAGACGATAACAAAAGTAAATCCGCTGGAAAAAACTGATCTTTTTCCACTTTTACCACATCCCCGACACGTATATTCATCCACGGTTTCGGTAAAAACTCACCCTCTCCATTATGAACCCTCACTTTCCTCATATTTACCTTCATGTCCTGCATGAATCTATGCCAATTTTCAACGGCTTCTTTACACATACTAAGCCCAATCACAAAAGCTAATGGTGCAATCATACTGTAAGCCGAAAAAGGTGAGACGGGAGTCAATGATAGGAATGCAGCTAAGAGGAAGTACACATTTGCAACACGTCGAAATTGCTCAAAGAGGGCTTTTGGCAAAAACGTTATTACATTATACTTTGTGGTTGATATGTAATTCTTGCTGTATTTGAGTGGTTTCTTTTGGTGTAATTGAGGTTGGTTACAACAAACATGTCTAGAAAAACCGGGCACAGGAAATAGATGAGGCTCGTCTGTTGATTCACGAGGCGGTCTTATGCATCCGAATGTGTAAAGACTACTTCTCTTTAGCTTAGCCCTTATCCTCCCATGAGCCATTTAATATTAGATTCCTCCCAAAAACCACTAAAAGCGCATTCCTTTAAGAGCCTTAGTGTTATAAATTTCTAGATTGCAAGTAAATCTCGAAGGATGGATCTGAAGTGCGTATTTTAATTAGAAGAAAACTGACGCCACAACTCAAATACCAGAAAACTCCTGCATAAATGTGATTCTGTCAATCAAGCTGAAAATCCTAACTATTTACATTTTCTTACCAAAAAATATAGTATAATATACATCATACAAGAAAACATATAAATTCAGTAGTAAATCGTACCTATGACTCAATAATCAAATTAAGTATTCACAATTGGTACCTAAGCTTACGTGCAGCCAAACAGCTTTGTTTTAGATAATACACATGAACTGAAAACATAGATCAAAAGCAACAAATTTATTACTTCTATGAAATTACCATATGCCAAATTCAAAAAAACATAGTACTTCCGTTAATCAAATCTATATATCCCAATTGGTGGATACCTATTATCATAATTCCTTTGATCAATTTTAAAAGCCATATTGGTGCCTAAGCATGTTTATCGTTTGAATCATACAATTTGTAAGTTTTTCAGATTCCCGTTCAAGTAAACAATACTATGTACATTATAGTATTACACAACAATGTTTTTAAGTCTTTTCAATTCACAAATGCATAAATTAAAAGCATTGATCTGAAACAACTTCTTAAAAATTACCACACTCCAAATTTAACAAATGCATATTAATTCAGTACTAACACATAATTATGATGATAACAAAATTTAAGGGGAAAAAAAGATCAGCTTTGAAACCTTACAATATAACTAAATTAACAGTCACAATTAATCTAACTACGATAAATTTTATACTACAAAATCATACTCAGTAACGTAATATAAGAAACTTTTAATAAATAAATATATAATATTCGCTACAGAAAAGCAAGAATCAAGAAAAGAATATACATTACCCATGTAATAATTGAGCAAAACCCAGTGACTAGTTCAACAAAATTTTCAATACCCAATTGAAAAAACATGATCTTGAGAAACCCCAAATCGTTAATTACAAGAAAAGTAAATGGAAATCAAAAGGGTACCTTAAAATCACGTGATTTCTTCAAGAAATCGATAATGGAAGCAATCAAAGATGAGAAATCAATGAGATCAAATAATGCCAGCTAGAAATTGGAGTGAGATCTTAGCGATTTAGAAGGAAAAAAGGGTTCAAGCAATGAAGAAAAAAAAAACCCTTTTTTTTGTTTTTGCTTTTGTGTTCGTCATCAAGAATGCTTTAGGCAGTATATTACGGGCCGCTAAATTCTAGTTTCTAGAAATTAATTATTTAATTAATTAACTAAACAAATGGGCTTTTTTAATAATAAATGCCATATGGAGCAAGTTTAAATTTTTTGGTTAGGAAATTATCTGGGAATTAATTTAAATTTAAATAGTGTTTTGGAAATTTTGGGTAAAGTTTTGGGTCAAGTTGATGTGTACCTTCAAGCAAGCAAAGGTGGGTTTAACAAGTCAACGTGGCAGTTTCAAATTCATTTCCATGTGCGTCTTGTTGAGGTTCAATTATAACGACAACATTCATGTTTTTTTACCTAATATTTATCAAGACAGAATTTTATTTTATATTATTTTTGTAAATTTGTTTAACTGATGGTTTTTACACATATGTGTAAGAAATAATGTTGATACATATCTTTACTAAAAAAAAACTACTATAGCGTAACATAACTTATAAACAGAACTTCTAAAGATTATATAAGAATAGCAACATCAATTTTAGTGCTAAAACTTATGTCAATAAGTATCTCCACAGTAGGATAATATAGTAGTTCTTACCAACATGGTAATTGAGTATTTGTTAGCGAGAATCATTAATATAAAGCCAGTGCTTATTAAAGATTATAGATGATAAGAAATAGGAAATAAATCAATGACAAACGCGTTGATTAAGTATAATGAAAAAAAAATAATTTAAACTGACTTGTGCTTGTTCCAAGATTAATTAACACCTTAACACAATATTAGACCATAAAGGAAGAAAATGTCATGTGGGCAGTTTTAAATTGTCAAGGAATTAATACGTTAGCTTAATATATATGATAAATGATAAATAAATAGAGTAATCTTTTAAATTCGTGGACAAACTTGTTCTAAACGTTTTATTTATATTTTTATTTAAGTAATATATTTTATTTTTTATTGATAGTAAAATTTAAAAACATAAAAATAATCATCTTAACCTAGAAAAAAGATCCTTCGAGGACTGCTATGTAATATCTTTTGGTTGTCTTTGGTGTTGAGTTATTGAGCTGTTCCGTGAAGCTTGTGACTCGTCTTTTGTATTCGTTGTTTGTTTTGGGGTTGATTCAAAATGACAACTTGTATCATTCAAGTGTAAAACAAAATAACTTGTAGCATTCTACTAGTAGTTATTCAAATTGAATCTTGGTAAGGAATGAGGTGTGGGGGTGGGGGTGGGTGTGGGGTATGGTGTGGCCCACAACGAGGTATTCCACTATTTGCAAAGACTAAATCAAACTTTGCAATATGATATTTGCCAACTGTTGATTGTCATTGTGGTCACAATACATGGTATCTAAATAACAATTGTTTGTTTTTGTCTTCCAACTCATTAAGTCAATGGAATATCATTACTCGTTTAGTAGTTGAAAATGAGACAAAGTTACGTGTTAGACCATTTAAGAAGAAAGAGGATAGTAGATTTATTTGGTTGTAACGTAATTTGAATCTTTTTATAATTTTATGTAGAATATAATTAATATTAATATGATAGTGAAAATATACATAGAAATATGGTTTTTTTGGCAAAAATAAAATATGTTACCTAATAAGCAATGAGTATATGAATTAGATACATAGTTTTTAAGACAACGTGCATGCTTATAATACGCTGCAATCATCATCATGTGTATATTGGAGTAGCATTTATAATTAAAATAATAATCATAATCATCATATAATTATAATTAAGGTAATATAAATGATGAGAATATTGTTGTATCGTATTCAATTTCATAACTTGCGTGTGATCAAGAAATTAATTGTGTTTTAAGATATAGTTTTAATAATACTACTTAACTTAATCTATGTGACCGTGGGATTGTTTAAATCATATTTGTATTGTATTGTAAAGCATCTTATGTTATGATGATGATATGCACAATGAACAATCTCAAAAACAAAATTGAAGAAAAGGAAATTAATTGCATGCAATTCTATTAATCAAAATGACGTTATCTCATCCCATCTCATCTCATCTCATTATCATTATAAGTAAAAATATATAGATACGTACAACATCTATTTATAAAAATTTCACATGTATTTCTAGATTCTCAGTAGAAAGTATGAACATTTTACATGACTAAAACGGAAATCATACATACTATTAATTATTCATAGCATATATAACAACCGTAACAAAAATTTAAAGTTAAATACATACGCTTTGAATTCTCGAATATTTTATGATATATAGTTTGTTGAATGTAAAAATTCATATATTTTATTGCACAAATAATTCTCTGTAAATAATTATCATTTTATTTTACTCATGCACAACACGCTATCTAGATGTGAGATATTTATGTGACTAAGTTACAAAATGCCAAAACACATTCTTTGGCTTATATAGGTTTTCCACATTCATGTTCACGGTGGAAAAATATGATAATATTCCAAATGTATAATATCTTTCGATTAATATAACGTGTGATGTGTGATATGATCATGTGCTTTCTTGTTTATTTGTAATTTTTGTCTGTTTAAATTTTGATGGTTCATATTTTCCTTGGCAACATTTATGACGTTGAAATAATATTGGGGCAAAGGAGATTTTGTCCCATTTCCACCTTATTCGATTTTATTGACCAATAGAAACGCCATTTACTTATTAAACTTTGTAACGTTTAAAGCAATATTAGATGCTCTACTTGTTATAATTCACATAATTACAATGCATTTTGTCAATGTGTACTGATTTATAGAACACGTTATATTATGAATTAAATAAGTCCATAGGTTTCATTAATGTATGCCTCGTGACACATGATTAACTACGTCGAATAAACTCGGAATTTTCTTTAGATATGAAAATATACATTTATGATGGACACTGTAAAATGTAACTATTAAATCAAATTAGTAAGCATTAAGTGTATATATATATTGGAATGGCTTTAAGGGAGAAAGAAAAATTGGTGGAGCAAGAGGATAAATGTTTCTTTAACTCTTTTGATTCAACAAATTAACTCTCCGATTCATCAAATTAACCATTTTGCTTCAAGAAAAATGTTTATTAATGAAAATGTTTTTTGAATCATAGATAACTATTTATTGAATCATATAAAACATTTTTTAAAATCATTTTTATTTTTTTGCTGAATTATATTTGTTTTTTATTTAAAAAATTTTCTTTCTCTCTTTTCTCCCACAAAATTTTATTCTTTTAAGATCATATTACTATATATATATATATATTATATTTAACGAAATATTGAGTTAATTCAAAATGTAATTAATTGTGCTTTTCGGAGATGTAATTTATGTTCTAGGGAACTGAGAGCATAGGTTAAGAACTATTTATTGAAGCTATACTTTTTATAAATAATAAAAATCATAATAAATACACATATAAAAATGGAAATTAAAGTAAATATGTTATAATTAAAAAGTTTTAATATATTTAATTAAGTTTAGCTCATATCCTTAGGGTATGCGTTATTTTTAAATTTAAAGAATCTCTAAGCATATCTATCACAAGGTACATATCGTCAAAACCCGTTTAGGGTAACCAAACTTTAAGTAAGTTACCACTAATGAATATGGAGCTTTAATATTTTGTTAATCATATCTATCACAAGGTAATAATATCAAGAATGTGTTATGTAAAAATGTTTTTACGTTGTGTAGTGATAAAATTATAGGTAAATACAAAATAAACGTTATATACATGCTTCACCTTCTAAGGTCATTCGGCGTAAACGCGTTTGGAAGTGGATGATCGTGATGCCAACAATGAAGCTTCTATTTTCCAACAAACAAATTATCTAATTATTCCAATCGATCAACGACATTATTAATTAAATTGTCTCATCAACAACCAAACTTGTTAGCATCAATAATATTGTAAAATGTCACGTGGATATTTACTGCAGTGAACGTTAAATTAAACATAGTAACTTCGATCTTCCATTAATGAAAGCAATGACGACGATTAGGGATGTTTTCAATTCAAAGAGAACTATGAGAGTCACTTCGGATACTAAATAAATCTATTTCAATTTTATGGATTTGTAGCAGATCTCAAAATACTATTTTAAATTTGGATTGAGTGGACTTGCACCTCAAGTTCATCTCTATCTTTGTGCTTGTAGTTTCTTGTTTATGTAGTTTCTTCATAGTTGCTAATAAAATTTCTACTTAAATTTTCTTGTTTTAAGAAATTAAGTTATTTTTTGTATTCTACGATTGAATGTAATCATCATTAATGATTTAACGGTATTATACCCTCATTAATAATGAGATATGAAAATGATTT
This sequence comes from Logfia minima, assembly GCA_963921325.1. Classification (NCBI taxonomy): domain Eukaryota; kingdom Viridiplantae; phylum Streptophyta; class Magnoliopsida; order Asterales; family Asteraceae; genus Logfia; species Logfia minima. Next base: position 462,469 of record OY992773.1, read on the forward strand.
TGCCAAGTGTCGCATTAATTTTTATATGTACATTAGCTTTTTACGTACGAAAAATGATATGTAGACCTAAAAAATATATAAGTGATTTTTAAATCTGTTTAACATTACTCTTTATGCACATCTGCTAGAACATATCATATATGGGAGTGTAAAAAACACATCCGTTTAAGAAAAACTCATTAATCAGATTATGTAACGTTTAATAAATATAATCACTAGTCTATCCACAATAAATTAAAACGCTTATAACCACCAAAATATTTATAGATTTACAACCGTTAAATACAATAACTTTCAAGTGTAAAACTACGCAAGTTTTGAAAGCTTTTCATATTTACCATGCAACTTTCAAAATAAAGCTTTTCATATTTATACTCCGTATATTGTCTTTAAGTATTTTATATAAAAAAGACCGTCTGTTTTGTAATAAAGAATGATTTTGAAAGTACGAAGTGGAGTAGACATCTCGACCAAGAAGGGGCCAAAGTGGATGATGAAATTGTAGATTTTAAAGAGATATTTGGTGGCCACAAATTGATGGTTGAGCATCTTCAATAATACTAACAACTAACAAATCATATCATATTCTTAATATATTTATTTAATTTAATTTAAATTAGTCAGTTCAAACGTTGCTTCCAATTTTATTTCCATAGAAGAAGACAATATGGCAGGCAATACACAATGATACTATTATTATATTTATATTATATTATTATTCAAAATCCAACTTCTAATTATTCTTGCCCAATGTCAATACAACAACTCATGTTACTAATAGGATACTCCTATTAGTAATTAATAAATATTCCAACTTTGAATAATGACATGGAGATAGTACTCATAGATCAAAATTCGGAATAAAAGGTTAGTTTTCTTATTATGGTACGAAAAGATGTCATCATCTGAGAAATGATCGTGTGAGATGTTCGCGAGCTGTCGCAAAAGCTTGAGTAATTGTCTGTCATCATTTGAAACACAATCTTTAGTACAAAAAATACTCATGCGAACCTGCAAATGTCCAAACTGAAGATACTTGCAATGTCATATGGGTTGAAAGTCACTCAAAGTATGTTGTTTCTGTAATCAAAACTGACACACTATTTGTATCTAATATATTCCAGTTAATGGAAAAGAAACTTTTTAAAGCCTGGCATGGTCTGTTTCGATCCATTCTAATAGTGACCCGTTTCAACCTGACCCCGTTACTCAACTCACCCATCTTGTCAAGTTATATGTATGTATATGCACGTTGGCCATAAATATCCAAATCATGTCTTCAGTTATGCCAAACTAGTTGGGTAGACTAACAAACTTTCATATTGTTTTGAGTGTTCTTCTAGGTAGAGGGAGAACACATAAAAAACTAAGCTAAATCTAAACGAAATATCTTTGTTCATCGATTAGGAAAATACTAATCATGAACATTATTGACAATTTCATATGATTACTATGCTCATTGTTCGTCATCACCTCATTATAAGAAAAACAATGTTGAACCTAAGTACAGAACATAGCAAGTCTCACCTCAAAAACCGAAACTTGGCGAAAAATTTGTTATCCATAGGGAAAGTATTTCAAGAATTATAGAACACGGAACATTGAAAAGCATCGAGTTAATATAAAAGTCTTAACAAAAACAATAAGAAAAATATGCCAATACATCCCTACATATATAAACACATTAGAGGAGATTAAACCAGAGCAAATTACACCAGAATATATTTAACTTTATTATTTTTGTTATTCTACATATTGACTAAAAGTGGTTCCATTTTGTGTATTAAACTTCTGAAAACTTGACACTAGGACCCATCATAACAAGTTTTAGGAAGTTTAATACATAAAATACATTTTTTTCAGTTTGGTAGATACAGTAGTTTAAATGGTAAATTAGATATATTCTAACCTATTTTCCTATAAAACACATATGCTAAGGTAGAGACACCAAACCATGAGAAATTATGAAATTGTAAAATACCTATCACATCAGAAAAATGTAGATGTTTCAAAAATGGTTACATAAGTGAAGCCTCAAAGCCCAAAGGGGTAGTAATGTCAGGTGAAACAAGGCCCACTACTTCTTTACATATGCTTAAAAAGAACAGAAATTGAAGTGCTTCATAAAAGATGACAATCATTTATTGGTAGAGTTGAAAAGGTTTAAAAAAGGTAAAACTTCCTAACAAAGCTGACATGTTTGAGTACTACATGTCAACAACAACTTCAACTATTGATTCATTAATAACTAACATAACTTCTATAATGGTTCATTAAACCAACTTAATGATAGTTTTCATAGTTAAGAACCATGTTTGATTAGCGCAGAAACCAAAGAGTGACAAAATGAAACTAGAGTGATTGATATAAATGCAAATTATAATTGCTTACCCTGCATCAACAATCTCATCAAGGCATAAAAACATCATATCTAGGTTTTCAAGTGCCTCCCTTTGATCAACATTACCTCTGCATCAAGAACTTAAGGAGGTTAGACCATGAAATTGCAATACTAAAAAGGGCAAATTGCAAGAAAATACAACAAACTAATCACTTTTCGTTGATATATGTAACACACTTTTAACCATTTAAAAACATATACCACTTCTTACCAAAATACGCAATTTGTACCATGTAACGGCATACTTAAACCTTTTTGACCCTTTAATGGAGCATACTTGTAGTTTTTATCCATTGAATGCAACAAATTGGATACTTGGTAAAAAATGGCAAGTGCGTCGCATTATATAATTAAAAAATTAGTTCATTTTACATATATTAGTAAGAAGTGAATAGTACTAAATTTTCATTCCATTTTCCCTATTGCCATATTAGATATCTCTAATATCTAAATGAGTTAAATCGAAAAAGTTATCTTCTAACCTGAGAAGAAATAAAACTGCATCAGAAAAACCATGCCACTTCAAGAAAAAAGGGCTAAGACGACGAAGCCTTTCTGCAACGACGAAATGTCATTGGCAAAAGCCACAAAACGAAAAAAATCCGCTCTTTTAATAGCTGGACACGCGTCCTAGAAAGAATCGATCTAATGTGGACAATTATACATCTATTTAAGAATGGATTATAATGTTCCAACAGATAAATAGATATTATATACTCTGCAAGCAGAAGTAGCCATTGATGATGAGAATTCGGTTACTGGAGTACTGGAAAAAACAAAAACTAATAATTGCAAATGATATTTTAGCTACGTATCTAGATTGAGTTTTTAGACTTTTGCGCATATTTGTGTTGTTAAGATTTGATGGCCCCAAGTTGAATACACAACTTTGGGTCATATTACATGATCTAAAATACATAATTGTTTCTTATAATAGTTTAATTTATTAATTTGACATATTTAGGTTGATAGATGGGCAACACATTGAGTGTGTGTTGACCCATCAACCTTTTCTTTTTGAGTTTCATAAAAATTCAAGTATTAAATATGATTACAAACTATGTTAAAACAATAATAATTTATTGTGTGATTGTAACCAAGTGATTTGCGGATCAACCTTTTTCTAATGGATTCAAAACATATGTTTCATAACCACATCATTTAGTCTTCAACATAAATACACATACCATTACAAAATCCTACATCTACTTATGTAGCTAAATCATATTGTGTGATTGTAACCTAAGTGATTTGCGGATCAACCTTTTTCTAATGGATTCAAAACATATGTTTCATAACCACATCATTTAATCTTCAACATAAATACACATACCGTTACAAAATCCTACATCTACTTATGTAGCTAAATCATAATAAAACAGTTTAAAAATGCTAAGACCCTATATGGGATTTGCTCATGTTAAGTTATACTAAATTATAACATAATCATCATGGGCTATAAAAAGTGGGCCCACACTTGCATTTCCATCCTTCAGGTTCATAGTTTGTATACTGAAGTCCCACATGACTGTTTGTAGGCACTTGTGTAGCTTCACATGGACTACAACCATAGCACTTGTGATCACAACTTGGTGGTCTTGATCCTATTCTGTTCTCAATCCCTCTTCCATATCTTTCATCTTCATTTTTCATCATATCTTCATCCTACATTAAGTCCAACTTTAGTCAAATGGTCAAATGAGTAACAAATATATTTATTTATGCTTTGTAATGCATAAAAGATAAAAACTTTGTTATGGTAGTGCGTTACCTTGGTTGAAAATTTTGAACTTGTCATAGGTTTGGAGTCAAATGACATAGTCTTTGTTGTTGTACCTACTGATCAAAAAGATTGCCATGCATAAGAAATAAATAAAATGTCTATATTTGGTGAAGTTTTCTTGAAAAAGATTGAAGAATGATAAATGATATTAACAAAATAAAACTAACCTTGTTTTGTAGAGACAAGAATTGGAGGGCCATCATTTGGTCCCAAAGGCCTGCTAATTACTCTCATTATACACAACATTATAATAACAATAACAAACCCATTAAATATTCCCTTCATTTCTTTTGAAAATCAATGATATGATTATGATGATGATGATGATGATGATGATGATGATGATGATGATGATGGTGATGGTGATGGTGATGGTGATGGTGATGGTTTGTTGAATGACTCAAAGAAAGAGAGATGATGATGATTTACAGTTTGAAAGTATAAATCAACATAATTGCATAAACTTATATATACAATGGGGAGTCAGTAAAGAAATGGCCCCTACAAAACAACAAAAGCAAGAAAAATCCAAGATTTTTATTGGGATTATCAGAATATGTTGCTTCACAAACAAGTGATTCTATTTTCTTGATAAAGATCCCTAAAAATTCAATCTTTTTACCTTTTGACAACTCACTTGTAAAGCCCTTTGTGTGTGTATGCTTTTGTATAAAAATATAAGCATAGAAGCAATCTTCAGGCTACTTGTCCATAGACTGAGGAGCCATCTTTTAAATCGGAAACTTTCATTCCACAAATGGAAGTAAAGAAATCAAGTGATCAGAAAGCCTATACTACTTTTTACCATTTATTTTCATCAATGAGTTGGCTAAAAAATATTTATGTAGTCCTAATTAATTAAATAAAAGAGTGTACCTTTAGAGTCAACTGATGAACATTTTGATCACATTGCGGTGAACCATGAACATGGGATATATGTACCATTTCTTTCATCTTTCAATCTGGACCACTGATTGACCCTTCTATGCCCCACTTATGACAAACTATTAATTGAATAGTAGATGATGAGTATTCATTGCTCTTTGGGTACCACCATGTATAATTAACAATGTACTGCATTCAAATAAGTGACTTACAAGTATCATATATTCATTTCATATCAATTGTACATACGAAAGATTTGTAATCTTGTATGAACAAAATGCAATGTTTTGCAAAAAGAATCAAAGAAATGCTACACTTTTTAATGAAAATATTAATATAAAAGGTGATGTAATTAATATTTGAAGGAGTGAAAAGCGTAAGGTAATAAATACTTAGCAAGATTTACACTTGTGTTTTTTTGTGTGAATCTGTGAAAACTAGCTAAACCTGAGAAGAAAAGGCAGTAATAGGTGGGTAGTAGGATGAGCAAAGTGCACTCTTTTAGAGGCTGATTTGGAATTTGGAGTGGGAAAGCCTATTCTTAAAAAAGTCAATTAATTTTGATTGGATCTGTGAGGGTTATAAATACTACTACTATACATCTATAGATTACTTGTCAATGCCCAAATAGTAATTGCATTACTTCTGTTATCACAATTTGAAGCTTAAAATGTCCAACGGATCAGATGAGTTGAGATTTAAGTAACAGACTAAAACATGTATAATCCCTTTGGATTGAAAAGGTTAAATTATTACTAATTTAATAAAACAAGTAGGAGGACTTTATATCGAAAATACATATTAGTAAGACTTTCAACCCGTTCAACCCATTTCACTTGTTTATGTTTCCACATCCTCTGTCTATTTTTTATTTTACCCATGTGAAGTGAGATGAAACATAACCTGCATCGACTCATTCATAGTAAACAAATCAATTTTAACATGTCTAAATATTACTATTACTAGTTGTTGATAATTCAAACATTAACAACCAATTTTTGGCAATGTTTTATAGCAGAGTGGAAATAATATACAAAAGACAACGTATTTAAGCAGGTATTTTTTTAGTGTGAGTTGTTTGCAGTAATAAATGGGATGATATGGGGATCTGATGGGTCAGTGAAAGATAGATGTCCTATTTGCAATGGCAGCTTGAGCCTGGGGATATGCTCTCATTAATGGCAATTGTTATGATTTTGGGTTTTCTCCAACTAAAAGTAAGAGTAGCTGCCTGAAATGGCTCAGTAGTCAGTTGGCTATAGTAATACTGGTATGTGCTCTTAACCACAAGGTCAGAGCCCCTCCACCCACAATTTTTAAATCATAAAGCTAAAAACTTTATCATTGCCACACAACTTTCGAAACCAAAGGGTAACATTAAAAACTGTTCAATATGTTTTGGGACATTTTGTGGTACAAATTTGATTTATCACTTGTCAATTGAGATGAAACATAGGTCAAACCTTATAATGGTCAGAGGATCAAGAACAAAATTGATCCAAAAATATCACCATTGATATTGGGAATGCGCATGGTATGGTTTGCGCCTAAAAATTTAGATTAAATTGACCAAAACTGCTTTAGTTCGGCCAATTTGACTTTTGCTTCCATATAAGCAGGTGACTGATAAAATGTATATTTCAAGATCTATTTCATTGATCAAAAACAACTCACACAACATTATCTTAGAAGAAAAGAAAAACATGCCTGCAGCACACACCAGCCACTCCTATCTGTTGCAAATTCATAACATATATCTGCTTTTTCGTTCAGAATAGCTGCCAAAAGCAAGATTAGTCTTAGTTAATTGATATTTTATTCGAAAAATATTGCTCACTAATTTATAAAGCATGAGTTGTTAGTGCTGTGATTCAAATAAAGCCCAAAAACATTATCTCAAGCTGCATATTCAAGCTGTTTAAGTTAAGGTTTTACTGCTTCTTAGTCTTACCTATATTAATGAAAATGAACTTTATTCGCAACAACAGAAGCAAAAAAAGATGTGAAAATTAGATAACAGCAAACAGTAAGATGAAAAATATTGCTCACATGGAACAATATGTTTTTCTTGTATCACTAATCTATTGATATCTAGTAGAATGAATAATGCCGTTCTCCTTAAAACTGTAATGTGAATATTGATTGATATTATTGCTTTCATCAATTGCATCTATGATACCTATTAGCAAATACTATTAACTAATAACAAAGACCACGCCTTTATGTTAAGTAAACTTCAATGTAACAATTTACACACAAAAACATGAATAATTAAAAACACATACATACTCATGTGATGTGGCTCATATAAACAAGAATCATTACACACATCAATAAGCTTCTGAATCAAATAATTCCCAAATATCCTTTATCAAATCACTATTCGAATCTAACACTTCATACAAAACAATCTCAATCTCTTCGTTTGTCGGATTCTCAAACTTCGATTGTATTAATCTACAACAATTTTGATCTTTAGCTAGAAAACAAATCCTACCCCTCAATTCTTTCAAAGACAAAATACTGACAACCTGTTGATTTCTTAAATTACTTGACGCTACCGTATTACTAACACTATTATCATTACCAGTTCTTGAACAATTTGAGCTAAACTCAGCCCAAATGACAGAAAATAAAGATTTTCGGAATAAAAAAAAGGGTGTGGTTCTAGAGGGAAACATTTTGCAAAATTGTTCCTTTATTTGCGAAATGGTTTACCGCATAAAATAGAAGGTTTTGTCGACAAATCCTCCCTTGTACGGGGACAATTTCACATTCAATCGAAGAAAGAAAGATTTCCAAAGAGAAAAAAAATGTTAGCAAAATTTTCTCTTTTTTTGAGAAATGCTTTTGCCACAGAAAATTTAACATGATGTACCAATTTAACTGGAATACTTGAACAGCCATGCATAACCGAACTGTATACGGCAGTTTAGAAAATACAAACCGGTGGGCTAATCTATGGAAGCGTAACTCGGCTAAACCAGCCACACTGCCTTCGGACCATCAGTTTCATCCAAACCGAGCATATTCCTAACTGACATAAAATAACAGAATCCCGTACCAACAATAGTAGCAAAGACGTGCGTATATTTACTGAAACAATAAACATACGTGATTCATGCTAAAAGTAGCAAAGACGTGCGTATATTTACAGCAGTACAAACGATCAACTAGAGATTACTAAAACAAATATTTACAACAAGTGATTATCATGTGCATAATTCACTTCTTAGGGAGAACTGCTTCAACAACGGCTTCGACCTCTTCTTTAGCTCTTTCAAGAATGCCAGGACCTTTGACTTCATCGACAGGGGTATCTTCATCAATATCATTGCTTGTTCCATGTGTTTCCTTGTCATGAGTAGGTGATTTCTTGGTGTGTAGCATTGCATCGATCTCTTCCTTACCTCTTTCGATCAAGTTTGGAGCTTTCACTTCTTTCTCTTACATATTCAAAATACATAACAAAAGTGAACGTGAGTGATATACATATACATACACACACACACACCCCAAAAAAAATCCCTTTTTTAACATTCGAAAAATTTAAATGCCAAATTGACTAAAATGAAAAGAATCACTATGCTGTAAAAATGAGTAATTTGGTAACCATTAGTGGCATTTACTGATTTACTTACCTTTTTTCATAAAAGAAAATTCATCAATAATTACAGAGAGGTAAGTATTCACCTTTTCATCAATTTAGAACCTTTTATTATGATACCTAATTTATGTAGTTGGATCCAAGCCAATACGAACATGTTTTACACAAATATCACTCCCATCAACTAATGAATTTCGTTTTTCAAACACATAACCAAATTTATCAATAGTTAACATCTAACTTAGTTAATTGAATGAATCAGTTATAACACTTTGTTACTAATCATTAATAGTCAAAACCCTAATTGGAAGAATTTCTAAAAGTAATCGATTATGGAAGCAAAATACATAACATATATGATTATCATTAGGTTAATTGAAGTGTACCTGAATGAGATTTGGTAGATTCAGATCTTTCATCGGCCATTGTTAAGATGAATCAAGCTTGGTTTCTTCTGGAACTGAACAAAAACGATGATGCCTTCGAAGGCCTTTTTCTTGGGCCAGTTACTTAAAAAGCCCAATAACTAATTGGACCTTTTACAAGTTGGGCTCACGTTGTAATGAATATTTAGTCCAATTAACTCATTTTAGATAGAAAAATTATAATATTTATTTTTTAAAAAGCTTCTATTCTATATACTAAAGGGCAGTGTCCAAAACACCTATAGCTGATTTGACATCATATTAAAAGGAGAATTTAGTGATGTGGCATTGTTTAGCTTTAAGAAAAATTTCCTTTTCTTGAATTTCTTTATAATTCAAAAATTAGTTTAAACTCAATTTTCTATTATTTCCAATACATACAGCTGACATCCTTAATAATTGTTACATGCGCGTGCTTTTTATTTTTTCTCTTGCAGACCTCCCCTTTTTGGCTTTTTCTCTTCTTCCAATTACTCTCTTTTCAAGATTTTAAAATTAAATCTCTTCTTTTTCATCTCATTTTGTACTGTTAGAAATCAGATGTAAACAAGTGACAATCTTTCCCTGCATGTTTTTCTCTTCAATCTCAAAGATATTGTTTCTCATCTTCCCAGTTCTTCATCCCCATGAAATCTTCACTGCAAGCTTCTATTCAACTTCTTCTCGGGCTTCTTCTACATATTGGCCTCCTTCCATTTAGGTAACTCAAATTATTTGTTACTTTAGTTTATTCTTCACTTTTATTTTGAGTTTTAAATATGGAAGAATTAATCTTCTCAGTTCAATCGATTTTTACAAAGTTATTTGTAAATAAGTCAGCATTTAATTGATGCTTACTATGATGGGGTGAGTACGAGTTTGTGAAAATCGATTGAAATAGTTTACTTATCAAGGTGATCCACTTATTTTATCCCAGGTAGTTGAGTCTTTGTTCCTCCATTTTTGTAGCTGCAATTGTTAGAACGGGTGACTATTTGATATTGGGTTTCGATTGGTATATTTGATTGTGACCTGAGTTTCTCTTTGTATTTATATTTTGAGCTTGTGTGACGGTATAGGTACAAAAGAAGAAGACCGATTGCTTTTTTTTTGTGTCTGTGTATATTCTTTTTTATCATCCTGTTGTTCGATTTCTACGGTAGCAAGGTAAGATGTATACATTAGTTTCCAAACATTTTAATTCTGTGATGAAAACCAGTATTTTGATAAACCAACTGATGTCATTTTCCAGCATGCTAAGTGTTCAATTAAATGCCTCAATGATATATATTTTCTTAGACCAAAGTAGAATTGTAATCATTATGTTTTGTCATTCTTGATTCATATATGAATTTTTGTTGTAGATTTTAGTATCTTACCACTTTGATGTTTATGTGTTCTATTGAAGTAATGTTTGTGTTTATTGAAGATCCTTTATAGTGATTTTAGTATCTTACCACTTTGATAATTATTTTTTTTCTGTATGTGTGTGAGATAATCAATTTATGAGTAATCTGAATTGTATGTTCATGTAATAGGTTGCCTCAAACCAACGGCCAATGGTATAGCCGAAACAGGAGCAAAGATAGTGATGGCTAGATTGTGGTTGGTTCAATTTATTTAACTATAAAGAACCATATGTATTGTCTATCTTTTTATATATGTTAGATTTAACTTTTATTTTGACCAGAGTCAGGTAGAATGGGGCTGATTTAATTATTTATCGAGTGTGTAGTAAGGCTGTATATAATTTATGTAATGGTTTTGCTAATATGTAATTGTCGATTGTGCATCTTATTTGTGGTATTGTGATGATTTGTATAGTTGCAATGGGTTGGTTGAATACTTGAACCGCTTTTAAGGATTCTTCATTGAATAAAAACTAATAATAGTTTTTTTTTTGGTTATATTCGTGTGTTTGTTTGGATTTGAAAAACCATTTATCTTTGACTCTTCTTTGTCATATACTCATATTAACCTAACATTGAAGGTTTTTGAGGTTCCGGACGATGCATCATGTGAACCGTTGGTAAGGATATAACAGGTTGACGTGTGGCCCTAAAATTCTGAATTCATGTATACATAAATGGCTTGCGAGCTGGTTGCTGAGTAATGTAAGGTATGATTTAACTATTATACTTTTGGAGATTTAATTCTTGGGTATCTCTTGTAGAAACATTTTTATGGTAACTTTTCCAAATATGTACAAGTTTGTATTACTTTGTTGTTAGAATGTGATTAGTCATGCACCAGATTGTCGCTCCAATTTTGCAGGTCTGCAACTCTATTATTTTTCATATTTATCTTAGGTCCATGGTTTTTAGTGGAGGTTTTTAAGTGGTTAAGTGCATTTATTTATTCAGTAATTTAGAAATATCTATTTCGAGGCGTTGGACTATTATCCGTTATATGTTTTTATGATCACGGTGTCATATAAATTTAAAAAATAATCAGCTTTTATTTATTATTATGTTAAGTTAATCTTTTCAAAATGTAAATATAAATTTGAGATTCATTCAAAATATTTTGTAGTAATCGTAACAATTAAATACTTTACAATAATCTTCATAAATTGCATGATAGTCTATTTATGTATTAAATTATATAATAATCATATTCAATGTTTAATTTTCAAATTAATTTGCATGTTACTTCAATTGACACTATCTTTCTATAATTTTCACATTGAAATACAACTTGCAAAATGTAATAATATGGAGTAATAAATTTCTAAACTTTTTTACTTCGGCATATTTGTTTTATTACAAAGTATTACACAGAGGTATCACACTAAAATGGCTGCAAAACATATTAATAGAATATGTAACATATAAAACTTACTACAGTATGTATTTCTATTATACTTCCTAAACAAAATATATTAAGTAATTTTAAATATTAGATCTTTTCAACATTTACGGGTTAATAAACTTACTTTTACAATTAGCTTATATATGAAGAAAATATATCAAATAATTTCCGCATGAATGTTAAGATATAACATTCATCAGTGCATATTAACATTCATCATGATGAATCTTATCTGTTATTGAATGTTCTAGTTTACAATGTCTCACAGATTGAGTACAATAAGTGTTTTTTTTTTAAGTCTTTAACATTCACCATATGGTGATTAACATTCACTCTGTATAGTTAACATTGATCAATTAATACTTATCCACATAAATGTTAATATATAACATTCATCAGTACACAATGTGACAAATATTAATAACTGAACATTTATTAATTGTACATACACAGACTTAGCCATTTAGATTGAGTTAATTACAAATCAACCCTTGTACTTTCTGGTTAACATTCATCGTGGTTAATGTTAGTTAACATTCATTATGATTAATGTTAAATTAGAAACTACAAAATACTTTAGGCATACCTAGAGGGAATTAATGGATATCCCAACCAAACACTAAACTAAACAATAACATTATAACTAAAGAACCTATACCTATACATTTCAAAATACCACTATCATTTGCAAAGTAGATTGAGCTTGGAAACAAAAATACAGCTTGATACTGGAAAGTCACATTCTCATCGTTCTTGATAAAATGACACTCTGCCTTTTCACAACTTTCTTGCCATCCTCATCTAGGTAGTAATAATCCACTTGAAACCTTCTGAGTCATCAACATGATTCTCAATTAGTTCAAAATTTATCAACAAACAATCTGCAAAATCACTACTTAGTGTATTTTTCGTATAAATCTCCATATGAATTGACATTAGAATAAGGTACATATAAATTTTATTATAAACAAAAGTTACATAAAACATCATTATAAAGGTAAATACCACAAAAACTATTATAACATTCACCAGGAGCAATGTTAACATTACAATGTACCAACAGACTGATACAAATAGAAATATTACAATTTGGACCCTTGCACTTTACAATATACATATTGAGTCTCACAGATCGAGAGCTTCCACTGAGTAAGAGCTTCCATTGACTGAGAACTTCCATAGACTGAACATATAATTAAAATATAGACTCATGACAATACTTGCAGTCTCATCTCTTAGCAAATTTGGTGACAACCTTCTCTTGCGCATTAACTATTCTCTTGGAGCCACTTTGACCTTTTTTACGAACGTTCTTTGGAGCTTTAATACTTACGTTATCATATATAACATTAGCATAATAAATGCTACTATTACAACTTTCTGCTCTCCTTTGTAATAAGTTATGCATCAACAACAGATCATATGCATCCTCTACCAGGCAAGTAGTGGGGTTGTATTTGTACAACTAGTAGTAGACACAATACTTGTAACTCAACAAAGTCAAAGGAAGAAATACAAAAAGAATGTTGTCACATCGAGGCATCAACTAAACTATAACAACACTTGATTGGATAGCTAACTATGCATCAAAACACATATTCTACCCATGTATTGTAAATATATCACCCATTCCTACTAAAATAATCAAACTCGATAAGATCATGAATACAACTCAAAATTCCATAATTGCATTTTCAAGAAATGATATACTGATGCATTGAGAAACCAATTCAACTCCCCACTACACTGAAATGATCTAACCTTAATTGTTCACAAGGAGAGAAACATCATTATAGCATTTTCATTTAGAAATTACTCGTATCTCTCAAGCATCACTAACAAGTAACTGTAATTGTAACTATACGTAAGATATTCATATTCTTGTATTAATTAAGGTAAAATGATGGAAATATCAAGCCACTTAAGCATATAGCATAAGCATGTTCAAATTCAAACCATGTCATATTAATCAAAATCCACAAACGAGTTTACAACCCCAATAGCCCTAATTTTGAAATTAATAGTAATTCAATCCATAACTACCGATCAATATACAATTCTTCAAATGAACATTGGAACTAGAAAACATTACATAAACTACAAAAACATCATCATAAACATCCACACATTAATTAAATACACAAAAAAATTAAAATAGATAACATTCATCAATGGTAATATTATCATTATCTGAGATCAGTATCATGAACAAATAAGTTACAACATCAAAAATTCACTTTGAGAATAGCTTTACCGGTAGAATAAGGAACATCTGAATTCAACACAAACGGAACATTGGAACTAGAATTCATCGCAATAGTTAAAATATGACATTTACAAGTTAATACCTAAAAACTGAACAATGAATATAAATATTGAATAAAATCTAAAGACATATGATACGAATCAATTAAACAAAATCAAAAACGCATGTACAATCAAAACAACGAACAATTGAAAGAAACAAATACCAAGTGAAATTGATGAAATATCAAAACAAACAATTGAAATCTTAAACTAAAAAATTAACGAATCACTGACCTAAAATTGATAAATTGAATTTGGTTGAATGAAGCGATTAATCATGAAGAAGAATAACGAATGTATATACTGATTAAACCTAAACACGAAAGAAGCTGAATAAAAAACAAAAAGAAGTGAAATCTATGAAAAATCACAATCAAGAACAAGTGAAATTATAATTGAAAAGTAATTCAATCATAAACACAACAATTAGAATTTGACTGTATTAGAATTAAGAATGATTTTGAGTTTAGGTGATTGAATGTTTAGGGGAATTGAACTAAGAACAGACGGAATTACTTCGTACGTGTATTTACATTATTAATAAAAAATAATATATAATTAAATTAAAAATAGAATGTAAAAGGACCCAACTACCCTTGTCCCTGTAAATAGAGTTAATCAGAAAATGACAGAGAACATACAATGGAGTTTTTAATTGATGAGATCAATAGTCAGATCAACACTTTCCCCTTCCCTTAAGATTGGAACTTCCCTCTGGATCATTTTCTATATATATATATATACTATAATCTTGATCAATATAGAGTTTATAGTGAGCCAGTTTGTAATCAAATGGAACTAATGACATAATAGTCTAACGTGCTTATGTATTTTATGTCGAGTGTTTGCTTTTAATAAAAGAGAGAAACGCGATAACTGATCACGAAGGGTAAAGAGTCAAAAACTATGATAAATTTTAATATTTTGGCCAAATTTACGCAGATAATAGTATAGATATATGCTATATCCTTGGACATGTCTAGCTGTGTTCACATATTTTTAGATGGCTACATGCATTCATAACTCATGGTTTATACATCATCTCTTCTACGAAATAAAGGGTCTTTCTTTTTCTTTTAACGTAAATATATATAAATATAAAAAGATGATAGATAGGCCTAAACTCGACCTAACAAGAAAGTGACATAACAAATTCAATGAATAAGAAAATAAGAAAATAAGAAAAAAGATATACAAGTATATGTACTAACATGTAAATAAATTAGGTCAAACTTTAAATTAAAGAAACTAGCAGGATGCTAGGAGATACAATCATCAAAAACAAAAATGAACAATCCCACATCGAGTTCTAATGAAATACAATGTTAGTAAATATAATAGTTTTTTTACTAATGATCCATTTAAATTTATGCATGGTAAAATTAAGAAATATCGTAGTCTTTAATACCCTATAATCCAATTGGGTTACCAATCATATCGATATCAAAATGAATTTGTGTGTAAGGGATATTCAAAATAAAAACATGATACATCACACCAAATTCACTTTTTGAGGACCATTTCTTCCACATTACACCACCCCATCAATGGGACTAGAGGAAAAACATAAGCTAAATTTATTTCTGCTTCACACCCCTTGTTGGTTATATTTTTGATGAGATCAAGTATGTCTTACATAATTTTGGAAGTTAAAACACAACTTAATTGCTATGCAGATCGATCTTTTCTTCCACCATAGCCATGCCTACTATCTGACCAAAAAATGTTGCTTGCTCATTTGAAGACTCCTTAAATGACAACGATGATCAGCTTTCTTTCATAGTGCCCAATGAATGTCTAGTTCATGCTTAGTCGAGTCGACCCATAAATACTTCTTTGTCCATATTCTTATTTTCACTCTAATTCATTGATATTGTATTCATTATAATTACAGAGACATATTAATAGAATAATAACCAAACTTATAGACAGCAACCAAGTTAAGAGATTGTATGCTTTTAACACGTTTGAGATATAACGCGACCAAAATCAATCCATTCGAACATCTACTCAGAACTCGTAGAGAAGATTGCCACCTCTACCTAGATGTTTTCTAGCGGGAATCTAAATAAATGTTCACTAAAGAGTGGACATGTTCGTTCTTTCTTTTGACTACGCATCACAGCGCCCTATCAAAAACTTTGATTGACAACCTATCCCAAAACGACCCGCAAATTAATTATCTACCATACCCTGAACTCGTTTCCTCATTCGTGATCCACAAGTCTAACCTGCTTTATGAATCTTCTGGATACGTACACATAAATTCAATTTGGCTTAGCATACTCAAAATGACTATCAATATAATAATGTTGTGTTATCAGTTAAGCAAACACTAACTTATAACACATACACACATCACGTCATAAATTCCAAAACACGGTTCAAGATTTACAAAACTATGCACCTGTTCAATTTAGGTTTCAGTTATAAGTCATTATAACGTGTGGTTTAAGTCCAGAATGTCAAAGGTTATAATCACTACAAGTCTACAACTAATCAGCTGTATAAGTTATTTATTTTTATTTTTTCTAAAACATGGCAAACATACAACATATACCACCTATTATGCACAATCACATATATCAAACATGCGTTATCCCAAGTAAAACTTAAATCCACAACCAAATTGGTTGATGGCTTCCACCTAGACCGCTAGGCCAAAGGCGCCCTGTAATCAACAACTTCAATTATTGAAAACAGTCTGTTTTCCCTATCCATTGGATGTAAAAGAACCAAGATTCGTGACAAAATTAATTGAAAACGACACATCACCAAAGTCTACTATCTGTGTCAATTGACAAGACTTTGATTCCTACTTTTGTGTCCTATAAGTCCAATACTGCTAGTACAACCTTATACTCAATGCAATAAAAGTTGTATGTCACAACATTGATTCCTGTTGATGTTATCCTAATGCCATTAATTGTTTTATGTTACTTCATTAAATTGAATAATCTTTTTTCTATCTTACATTACAATCATCATATTCCATTGTTTTTCTGTCCTAAAGTCTCATTCTTAGGTTGTGATACTCAAAGGGGAGTAAGCAAAGTTAATCAAGATTTTAGTACATTGGCTAAAGTAGGACGTAAACAAGGACTACGAGGACCCCATCGATCTCCCTTTCTTCCATGCACCCCTATGTTATCTCTTTCTCGTATGACCTAAATAATTATCTTTGATTCCCGACATTTCAATATCATAATCAATACATATCTGACAATGATTAAATGTCTTATATTTAGAAGTATATATATCAATGTAACATTACTCATTTGTCAATAATCACTCATGCATCATTCAACTAAGATGAAAAGCTCACTAAAAAGAGGGTTGTGGTCACCTGAAGAGGACGAAAAACTCACTAGATATATTACTACACACGGCCGACGTGGTTGTTGGAGCTCTGTTCCTAAACTTGCCGGTCTTCCTTTCTTTCTCTTTCTTTCACTTATGATATATATATATGATATATTCATATTAGGATTAAGGATTACAAAAACTATTGCAAGTAGTTCTCAGAATTTAGGTTTTTATGATCCTTATAATGGAGGTTAGGAACATCATGTATCATCAAGTTTAATTACAGTCTAAAATAAAGAGCTGATTGGGCATCGTGGGAGAGTGCCTCACCTCTCGAAAGTGGTCAAATCATCAATGATTTATTCTTTTCCATTAGCTTCCGAAACAAAAAACAAAAAAACAAAAACAAATTTATTTTTTTTGACCCACCAACAAAAATTAAGTAATTTTTATGGAGATAACTTATCATCCTGTATAATGAACATAATAGTTAAATTAACTATGAACCTATTTGTCATTGGAGCAGGGCTACAAAGATGTGGCAAAAGTTGCAGATTAAGATGGATTAATTATCTACGACCAGGTCTAAAAAGAGGAACATTTTCTTCCCAAGAAGCCATGCTCATTATCCATCTACACAATACCTTGGGAAATAAGTATAAGCGACTGCAAGAGAATTTTACATGCAATTCTTTTGGTTTAATTTGATTCAATTTTTGGGATATTGATATCTTTTGTTATTTGTAACAGATGGGCAGAAATAGCAAGATATTTACCTGGAAGAACAGATAGCGCAGTAAAAAACTTCTGGAACTCCAACATGAAAAAGAAGCTTCTGGCTGCTACTCCCAGCAATGATCACCCTCAAACATACAATGATCGAGATTACCAAGTTTGTTCACCATCGCCTATGCTCAAACATGATCAAGAAATTGAATATGACATTAAGGTTGATGCTGATCTTCCTCCCCTTCCACCATCATTCATGGGTGATTCATTTCATGTTCTTGATCAACATCTACCAGAGAACTTTGACTTCATTTATGGTCAAACTATGGATCCGATAATGCAATTCGAGCCATGTGAGACGAACTGTGTGAATTTGATCCTTGATAGTCAACCAAATATTCAATTCTTAGATGTAATACCATGAGACCTTCACGTCGAGTCATTCACCATCATCATAGTCATCGTTGTACATAATGAAAACGATGCGTAAACATATGACTATTCTATGAATGATGGTATAACACGCTATATTCATGTCATTGAGGATTCGCATATACAATAATGTAACAAGAGAGATGCACCGACTGATCAATCATATCAGTCATACCTTTAGTAACACATTTAGATTCATAAGCCTTTGTATTGATGGTGAATTATAAAGATAGTACAAAACAAGATTTTTCACTAATAAAATCGATATTATTTGTGCCTCAAGTTCTCCGTAAATTAAAATGATGTTTGTAAAAGCACTATTTTGGATCACAGTGCAAGAAACTAAATGAGTGCTAACATTCCTCTATTTTGCATGGCTGAACATTGAACTTCTACTAATAAAAATAAAGTACTCGAATGTAAGAGAAGGTTAGTTTCACTAAGCAGTGATTCTGAAACGGCCCTTAGCAATCCTCCGTGCAATGACTCGCCTACCTCCCTTGGTTGCTTTACTGCATAACAATGAAAACAAGTAAGTTAAAGAGGATAACATCTCAGTGTCATTCTTTATGTGCTTTGAGCATTACTCATCTTTTCACCTTGTAAAGATGTGCTTATCGATCCCATTTACTTAATGGGACCCAAAAACTGTAATCAACTAGAGAATTTATCAAAACCAAAAAGAGCCTTTATGCATTCGTCTCTTATGGTGATATGGCCTTGATAAGCCTCTGACTATTTGTGTCGGGTAAATGTGGCAAAATGGGCAGTGTCGTTAACTCATATCTAACATTTTTTGTCCAAAAAACTTGATCTTTATATAAACAATAAGTGTGCCAATCTGATTACAAAAACTATATCATTTATATCAAACATGAGGGCGGACAGAGCGTAGTGAAAGAGGACGAAATTAGGAAAAGATGGGGAGAGTACTTCTCAAATCTTTTTAACAGAAGCGGTAAATTAGAGAGCACTGCTACTGGACAACGTTGTCAAAACAACTGCTTTTGCACGAGGATTAGACAGGAGGAAGTCATGGTAGTGCCTAGGCGATGGAGTGAGGTGGCTTACAAATCTTTTCAACAAGCCATTTAAAAGTGCTAAAATGCCAAAGGAATGGAGACTCGGCGAGATTAAACCCATCTACAAGAACAAAGGTGAAGCACAAATTTGCAGCAACTACAGAGGTATAAAACTACTTAGCCACACTATGAAACTATGGTAGCGAATGACTGAGACTAGAATTCGACATGAGACAAGGGTGTCAGAGAACCAATTCGGTCTTATGATAAGACGTTCTTCTATGGAGGCGATACACATTATCAGAACTCTTATGAAGAAGTATAGGGAAAAGCAAAGAAACATACACATGGTTTTCCCAGACCTGGAAAAAACCTATGATAGCGTTCCACGTGAGCTTATCTGGAGGACCCTAAATGATAAAGTAACCTCGGGTAGATACATAAGAGTTATTTATGATATGTAATAAGGGGCGGAGTCTTGCGTACGGACACCAGTGGGAAACACAGAGTATTTCCCGGTAGTAGTAGGCCTTCATCAAGGATGAGCCCTTAGCCCCTACCTTTTTGCCTTAATCCTAGACAAGTTATCAGGTAGGACATAGGAGAGCATCCCATGGTGCTTATTTTTGCTGACGATATTGTTCTGGTAGCGGAAACCAAGGATGGACTAAATAGAAGGCTGAAGCAGTGGAAGGAGGTCTTAGAAGACCAAGATTTACGAATCAGCCAACAAAAAACAGGATACCTATAGTGTAACTTCGACAGGATCGAGGACGAGCAGGACGATAGAGTGGACATCCGCATTGGGGACCGGATCCTACACCTGCAAGAGTATTTAGATATTTGGGCTCAATGCTACACAAATCAGGGAGGATCGAAGAGGACATGACTCACCGTATAAAGGTAGGTTGGCTGAAGTGGAGAGCGGCGACAGGCGTCATGTGTGACAAGAAAGTCCCTCTTAAATTGAAAGGGAAATTATATAAGGTAGCAATTAGACCTGTTATGTTGTATGGAACATGGAGCAGAGTGTTGGCCGATGACAAAGGCACAAGAAAGGAGGATGGAAGTGGCAGAATTGAGAATGCTAAGATGGACATGTAGTAAAACCATGTTAGATATGATACCGAATGGAGTTTTTAGGGCGGAACTAAAAGTTGCGAGCATCATCAAAAAATTTAGAGAAGGAAGACTAAGATGGTTTGGACATGTAAGGAGGAGACCGCAGACGACACCAATTAGGAGAGTGGAGGCTCTCACAGTCGACGGCTTGAGGACACCAAGACGTAGGTGGGAGGATAAACTGAAGCTCGAAGGATAAACTGAAGCTCGAGATGAAGGAGGTTCTCTTGACCGATGACATGACCTCTGATAGGAACTTGTGGAGGACTAGCATACAGATTGATGAGTAGAGTGTTTTTAGGTAGACGTGTAATTTATTATATCTATAGATATTTATATATAAATAAATAGTAAGTAGGGTTTTTTTAGGTAGAATTATGATAGATGAGTATGGTGTTTTAGGTAGATAGATATCTATTTATGTAAGGGTGTTTTTGTAGGTCTAGGATCGATGAGTATGCTGTTTTAGGTAGATAGATATTTCTATATTTAGGGTGTTCTAGGTAGATAGATATGTATATATATATAATGGGTTTTTAGGTAGGAATATGATAGATTGGGTTTTAGGTAGATAGATATATCATTCTTTTTATTTATTAGTTTTAGTTATATAATTATATTATATATATATTAAAGTGCATATCTATATATATATGTATTGATTTATTATTATTTGTCTTTATTATCACTTTTATTACTATTACTATTGTTATAATTATATTATTATTATTTGTATTACTATTATTATTACCATTATTATTTTTATTTTTATTTTTATTTTGTGTGTGTGCATGTGGGTTCACATATTTATGCAGGCAAGTCTGTCAGAAGTCTTTCTGGAAGCAGTCTCTCTACCTTCGAGGTATGACCGTCTACATCTTAACTCCATCATACCCCGTCCTCAACGGGAATGGGTGATTTTGTTGTTGTTGCTAATTTCTAAGATAAGAAATTAGGAGGTTTAGGCATTTCGGATACTCTTTCGGGTACCAGTTCGGCCCGTTGGACACATCAACCCATTTAACCAATTTCCTCTTTAGCTAATATCTTGGTTTCCCCCATCTAGGCTGTTAGAGATGAAAGATAACCCAAACCGACCCATTCTTAGGAAAAATAATGCTGTATGGCTGGCAAAAACGGAATTGAGGACACTTATTTAGGTTGTAGGAAAATAAATAAATATTTAAAATGCAGAGAAGTAGCTCTAAAACGATGCCAAAGAAACATGATTAATATGAAAAAGCAGATTTACATATGTGAGTGCATATACAGGTGCAGAAGCATGTAAAACTGGATAGAGAGATATACCGAGCCAAGTATCCATGAACCCTCTTGCGCCTGAGGTTGCTAGGCTGATAAGTTCTTTTGATGCACAACAATGGTTCACTTGATGATGAGTCATCTCCTGAGAAAGAATAATATGGAGAATCGGTATAATGTTTCTTAGTATTTCTTATTCTTCTAATAAAACTTCTTTAAGCATTATTGTATTTCAGATTAGAAACTGCAAGCTGTCACAGATAGTTTTTGTGAGATATATTCTTTTTATACAGCCTCATTGATTTAATACTCATAATTCCAATTCAAAGGCTATATATATTCGTTTTCTATAACTGTGTTACAATAATGTAATTACTTGGTCAGAAACTCTCATTTACTGGGTTTGTTTCTAGAGCACTTATGAAGTATAGGAATGTCACTATTAATCACCACGGAAGCGCATGAGAATATGACAAAGCAATTATAAAGTTCACAAGTATTAAGCTAAGGACAACAGCACTAGTGCCTAGTAATCTAGTATACACCCCAGTGTGCTTAGCCCCAGATGGTTATAGCTAGTTAACAACATCAATAGTCAATGCTAGAGGCAGAAAAATGGGTGGGCCAGGCAGAATGGGTAGAGAGTTAAAACAACTCAATGTTTAGCATGGGTCAAAAACCACGTCGAGCCAGGTTGACCCATAAAGCATTAGTCCATTTTTCTAAAACAGATATAACTAACTAATGTATTAATCACCTCGTGGATTAGTCGGCCAAGGTCAGCCACCACGATTACCAAAAAGAAACCAACTAATCTGTTAATTATGATTACATGAAAAGAATATAATTACAATAATATAGATTTTTGAACTTAAGACAATTATATGCATAAAAAGTATATTTCGTGTGACTTTTCAACTTATTTCACCCATATAAATTGGTCTCCTTTTAGCTACTTTTTTTATTTGACAAGTTTGAAATAAAACACAGCCCAGATGACCCATTCATAGGTAAATACATCAAGATTGCCACCTATAGTCAATAGCCTTATTACTCAATAAAAAGTTTCATACTCACTCATTTTTCCAATACCAAAAGTATATTTCGTGTGACTTTTCAACTTATTTCACCCATATAAATTGGTCTCCTTTTAGCTACTTTTTTTATTTGACAAGTTTGAAATAAAACACAGCCCAGATGACCCATTCATAGGTAAATACATCAAGATTGCCACCTATAGTCAATAGCCTTATTACTCAATAAAAAGTTTCATACTCACTCATTTTTCCAATACCAAAATTACAGTATCTTAGAGAGCATAAAAGCATAACAGGTTTTTAGCATATTCTCATTTCTATCACATCTCCACTCGTATGGTCACACGTTCAAACATCCAATTAACCATATACATCTCCACTTAAGCTTATGCGCCAACAGTTAATCAGGATTACACTAGCGGAAAATCACATTTCATACATATACGACCTATAAACTTACAACAACCTAATGAAAAAGCCACAAGTTCTGAAGGTGAAAACGTCCAAGAGAAACATTAAAGTTCATATTTATGCTACATCCAATTGTAAAAATATACTTATGATTACTTAATCTGTGAGGTACTCTATATATGTATAAGTGTGTGTATTCAGATGCATATAAAGACTATTCATGTATACAGTTAGAGAAATTTGGGGAAATACCATTAGGAAGGAAGAATTCGAGATAAGGAAGACCACAAGGATACAAAAATGCTTCCTTAAACATTCTATTTAGGGTTCCGGCGTCGTTTTGTGCCAAATTGACTGAGGTTTGGAACTTCAATAACGATGGGAATGCCGGAGGGGGTGTGGAAAGCTTCGGAGCGATCTCAAAGCATTGAGAAGCAAACTGGGGTGGTTTCTGATTCATAAAACGCGCCACTAGTGAAGCTCCTGCGCGAATTAGGGTTTTAGACGACGACATTTTCCGACCAAAATCAGGGCAATTTTTCGGCGGTGATCTTCTCGTTGCAAGTTTTTAACCTCACGGAAATAAAGAAGAGTTTCAATATTATGCCGCTAGTTCTCTAATTTTTCAGATAACACCCCTATTTGAAACTTCTGTTACATATTTGGTCTTAGGGATCCAAAGCTTGAGTTCCGCTCAACTGGTTTAGACTAGATTTGGGTTTGGCTTGATATCCCGAGTAACCTAACCTTTAATATATAGGCTGGATCTTGACTCAAGAAGGATTCAAAATCACTCGATGCTAGTTTGAAAAGCTCAAATGTTTATATAAAATTAGTTTTTGAAAAAAATTATTCCATTTCAAAAATATATAAATTTTAGCATAAAAATAAAAATGTAAGTAAAACTTTTGCATAACCTACTGGCATCAGGCCCGGCCCTGTGATTCATGGTGCCCAAAATAATGATTTGGTTTCTGTTTAAATGTGTATGAAACGAATAAACTAGTTGACGTTTTCATTTAGCCCCAAGGTTAATCCTATGTTCAAACCACGGATTCAAATTTTTTCATTTACTTTCCCAATTCAAATCTCATTATTAATTTATTTGCATTTACTTTCTCAATCCAAATTTTCATTAATAAATAAATAAATACTTGACAGGGTCATCTTATGCCAGTTATTAATTTTAAATTAACTAAAATGATTGTGTTTTTCTTAGTTATTGAATTATTATTTTTTGTTTTAACTAACGTTGCTACTTTATTGAAGTAGAAATTAATTTGATATATAAAATGAGAAATGAGTAATGATATATAAATCTAATTATATGAACATCAAAATAGATCTAATCAATTAATCATTTTACATGTCACTTACGTATTTTATTCCTCTTAATTTCTATCTACCATTTTATTACATTAACCAAACAAATTTTTAGTTCTAGTTACAAGTTTAGTTATGCGGATTATTTTTCATACAAAATTTATTGTTTTAAAATTCAATTGTTAAAGTAAAATATTGTTAGAATTTGAAAAATTATTTATATAATCAACAATTAGTTGGAATTAATACTTTGTACAAACACAAAACCTAATTAAGAGAATGAAATATAGGGTCTAAATTGAAATTACAACACAGGCCCACTGAAATTCACGGGTCTACCCTAACTTGCAATATAAATATAGTTTTGTAAATCTAACAATGATGAGTTACAATTTTCAAATTACATGTATATATACGCATACATATGACTTAATGCTTGAAAACTTCAAACCGAGTTATAGACATAATTGATCTCAGGTTGTTTGATAAAAACACGATTCATTTGTAGCTCTGTACGGTGAAAAGGACATACATTTAAGTTGTAACTTAATAACGGACATAATAAGGTTATCATAGGTTTTAAGGATTTTTCGGAATATATGTAGGTTTATTAAAACTTTTTGTAGAATAAAAAATAAGAACAACTATTAGTTAGGTTGATTATATGTTTTTCTTGCATATTTTCATGAGCAGAGTAAACATATATCATATTAATCAAGCATATGTACTAAGGTAATACAACAATCTATATAAACGAACCTAAAAGCGGGCACATGATTTTCAAGAAAGTCTTCATTTGCATTAAGACAATGTTAACATAAGGGTGTCAACATGATACAGACTCAACATCCTATACCTAGAGAAATTGTACATAGAAATAGCCTAAAGCTAAGGAAGTGTACAAGTTAATAGTAGCAAAGTACAAAGTGACTTCAAGTTAAGGAAGTGTACAAAACATCCAAAGTGACTTCAAAACCAACAACTATTCATCATCATCTTCGTCTTCTTCAAATTCCAATTCCTCCTCTTCATCATCCTCATCGTTTCCTTCACCTATATCCTCATCATCAACAATAAAACCACCCAACTTCTCATCATTTTCATCATCATCATGCTGCTCACCATCATCTAATTCATTCTTATTTGTATTAACCTTAACACTTTTACTAGTATCGCACCCTTTTTGTTTTTCTCTTGTTTCTTTGATTTAGTTGAATACTTAGGTTTCAAATTCCTCTTCTTAATCATCACAACATCTTCTTCACTCTCACCTGTCCACACATCATCATCATCACCCTTCTTCCTTTTTCGTCTTTTGCCCTTCTCAGTTTTTCGCTCACTATCCTCATCACTCTCTTCTTTCGCTTCTTCAAGATACCAATCCCAATTCCTTATGTCACGAGTCATTTTCTTCGAGTAGCTATCACACTCATGTCCCATTACAACAAAATTAAATTCTGCAATGCACCAAATTATAAGCCTAGTAAGTAAATATAAACATAAAAACTATATATGAGCATTACACATACATGTGTATATATATACTAGCAGTATCCGCGCATTGCAGTGGGTAAATATTTTGTTTCGTTTTCAAATATAAAACAATTATTTAGATGAAATATGTAGATGTTTATTACTTAAAGTTATAATTGTCTATTTTATATATAGTTTATTTACGCGAGATTACACATCTAATTTTTAGTAATTGAATGAAGACACTTACATTTTTATTCCCAGAAATGAAAGAAAAAAAAATGGTCAAAAGTATATCATGTGAGATGTCTAATCGAAAAGAAAAAATGTTGATTTTTATAGTGTAATTTTTATAATTTTTTGACTAACCGTTTTGGGATATTTTAATTTTAAAGAACGTGGAGGAAAGTGTGTAAGTGATACAAAGTTTGAAGATTTAAGATATATAATGTTTGAATTGATAAATGGGTAATTTAGGTATTTATGATATTTTTCAAAGACAAATATGATAATGTGTAATAAAAGAGTATAGATAATATGTAGGAGTGGGCTCAACTGAGAAATAAAAATTGGTGGAGAAAAGAGAGAAGAGTTTATTTAACCCTTTGATTCGGCAAATTAACACTTTTGATTCAAGAAAAGTGTTTATTAAAAACAACTGTTTTTTGAATCATAGATGAGTGCTTGTTGAATCACATAATACATTTTTTTAAATCATATTTACTTTTTGTTGAAACATACTTACTTTTTGTTTTGATGTATTTCTCTCCTTTCTCCTTCAAAATTTCCTTCTTTTTAGATCTAGATACTATATTATGTCTTATCTTAGATATAATATAAGAAACGAACGATGACATCATCAAATATTCAATTGGCCAATAGAATTCTTTAATTTTGTTAAATTGAGTAAAATTAGGGATTTGATGACATGATCATTTAATTAAAAAAAATTGTCAATTAAGTCATTTAATTTCGCTCAATTTAAAAATAGAGTTCCTAACTTTTTAAATTATATAACTCTTAACGGAAAGATCATATCGTTATCAAAATTTATAAAATCTATTTCATTTATTTGTATATGTTCACAAACATAAATGAGTACTTATATCAATAAATGTTACATTATGTTTTTTATGCGTAAAGAAATTATATACGAATCACGTTTATGACATCATATATATTCAATTTAAAAATGCAATTTCAACTCAATTTTAATAAAAAGAGTAACCTATATTTTTTTAGTATAATTATATTTATTATATTTATATATCTATTTAATTATATATTGTTATCTCTTAGACCATCAATGTTGATCTACCCTTATTTCGAACAGTTCTCTATAACTTTTATGTAACTTTATTCAAATCGCCAACAAATATATTTTTATTTTTATTATCTCTTTGTGTTGCGTTTATGTTTGTAAATTTCTAGTGTGTTTACATCTATTTTTTTTAATGTACATTGAAATTCATATAACTTTTCTTTTATTTAAATTAACTTTTATTAGATTAAGATATACGTCAACAAAAATCTTATTTTGTCAAATATTCAATTAATCAATAAGATTATTTGATTTTTTTAAATTGATTAAAATTAACGAAAAATGACATCATCAATTTTCAAAAGATTTAAATTAAGCAATCAGATTCCTTATTTTAATTAACTTAAAATTTTAAATCCCGTAAAAAGAATTATTTAATACTTTAATAATATGAATCGTATAATAAAATTGTACTACCCGTAATTAATTGTGAAATAGTAGGTTTTATTAATGTTAGAGAAACTATATACGCATTATATAATACCTACAGATTAAGGGAAAATATATTACCATTCATTTAATTCAGTTAAATAATATAATATACTTTTATTATACGAATTTATTATTTTAAATAAATAAAATTACTTCAAATACTTCCACGTACATCTCGAATCTCACATGTAGTGTATTCAACATTTACAATTTACAAGTTATAGGTTTAGGATAAGATTTAAGGTATCAAAAAATCTCCAACGTTTCAACAAACATATAATCTTAATATATAAACTAGTAATAAGGATAAATATAAGTTATTACTCTATCATCTGAAAGGAGAATTCTTAATTAAAACTGTCAATTTCAATGTGATTACAGTTATCATCTTAAATTATTAATTAATCGATGTCCTAATATGATTACCAAAATCCCTACTCAATAAGTGTTGATTTGAGAATTAAGACAATTGCATTGAAAAATAATCTAACTATTTCATTTATAATTCTTTTGATTTAATGTTTATTTTAGTAGCTTAAGCGATATGTGTGTATATACGGGTTTGGACGCTAGTATATATATATGTATATAGATCTAGGTTCAAATAAAAAATCTAAATATCGTAGGAACGTAGAAAATTACTTCAAACTCATTTTTAAATATCTAAAACACGTTATTTTACAAAATTTTCTTCGTAGCTCATTATTCAAATAACTTTTAGAAACTATTTTTCAAATAAAAAAAATTGACTTTTTTTTTATTTTTTAATTATTTTTAATCATAATAATCACATTTTTTAACTAGATAATCACATGAATAATATGTGATTATCAAAACCTTATTTTGTAATTATCTCCAACACATAATAATCACATTATATTAGAGAATAATTACATGTGATTATCATGTTATATTTTTTGATTATATTGAATAATCACAAAAATAACTACTGTGAAAAAAAGTTAATATTTTTTATTAAAATTTTTATCATAGCTTACAAAAGTTATTTTAATAATAATCATTAAAAAATCTTTGAAGAAAAATGTGTTTTGAATATTTAAAAAGTGATTTCAAATTCATTCCTACATTCTCATGATATTTATATTTTTTATTTGATCTCTCCCCTATGTATATATATCTATATATACATGTGTGTGTATGTATTCACACACCCTTAGGGCCTGCTCCCGAGTTGTTTTCCTGAAAGAAGAGAAAAGAAATGGAAAGAAGAAAAATCAGATCATGTTCCTGAGTTTTTTCTATGGAGAGAATAGAAGAGAAGTGGGTGGAGAATTTGGACATCTTTTCTCTCCAAAAATGAGAAGAAATGGAAGGATGGAAGATTAAACAAGTTAGAAAATGACATTTCCTTCCATTTCTCTCTAACTCAGGAACACGAAACGTGTAAATTTCCTTTCTCTTCTTTTCAACTCGGGAACGCAATAGTGTTCTTCCTCTTCTTTTCTTTTCTATCATTTTCTATCATTTTCTATTCTTTTCTTCCGACGAAAAACTCGGGATCAGGCCCTTACTCTGCGATACACAAATTAAAAAGCCTAGTAAATAAAAACATCATCAAATAAATGGCATAAAAATGTATCAACTTTATCAAATTTCTCATTTCAGGTATTCAACTTTCTTTATCAATTTTGAGTATACATTTTTATATATTTAAGTTTTTTACAGCAAAAATTGGAACTTTTTTTATAAAATTGAAAAACTTAAGTTATTTCGAATGGTAAAAGAGTAATTCTTTTGGGGCATGATTATTTAACAGGTAAACAATATTATTAAGGAAGAAAATACTCAATGTAGTTCCAAAACGGTTTCTTGATGCTTCAAAAAGATTAAACAGATCTTTTTTGTGAAAAAAATGCATACCTTAAATTGATAACAACTACCAAGTTTGAGTTCCCAGAATACAAAATTTAGTAAAAAAGAGACAGACCTTTAACAGGATCAGCAAATGAAGTATCGCCGGTTTCGATATCATCATAATCAATCCCTGAAGTCTCTGCAAATACGTCGCCGTATTCAACCTCGCACTTCAATTCGCTATCATTTTCATCGATTTTATTCAAATTAAACCAAACAGGATTCTTGGAAACAAAACGAATCACCACTATTAATCTCACCCGTTTTTGAGCTTTTGTAAACCCTAATTTCATCGTTACTGCTATCGCGTACCCAAACGGGGTTTTTCCGTTGACTTTGAAATAAACTCCGGTTTGACTTTCGTTAAGTTTGAACGAAATGTGGTGACGAGAAACTGTTCGATCGGTGGAATTAAATCCTAAACCTCTACCGAAATCGATGGTTTCTGAAGGGTTTTTAAGTTGGATTTTAGAGCCATTTTTGGTGTCTATTTCCATGTTTTGAAGTTTGCCGACTGACTGTATAGATCTGTTGCATTTTATTGACTTCGACTTGGACTTTTGTTGAGTATAATTAGGCCTCAGTATGGGCCTGGCCCAATCTCATCTACCTTGGCCCAGCTAGTTATCGTTGTGATCTTTTTTTGATCAATGTTATCATTGTGATCAAGTGCATACTATTTTGAAACTTTGGAAGTCAGAGAAACCCATACAAGTATACAACTTTCTTGGTAGCCTCTCATACTATCCACCCAAGCAAAATTTTAAGTGGCATTATTTTCGACGACCTACTATGTTTCATCAAATCAAAGTCATCTACAAGTGTCATATATGTTTCTTCCTACTTCTTCACTTGGATTGCAGTTGGCGTTAGTGTATTTTCATTGTATTTTTTTATAGGATTTGGGTTTATGTTGAAGGTCCCAAAATTGATAAACACCAATTGCTTGATGAAATGTCTAAATGAAATGGATGTGAGTGGAGGTTCAATTTTGTGGGCATGATGAACAACAATTCCTTGATTAAATGCCTCAAAGAAATCAATGTGAGTGAATGTTGAATTTTCTCTTTACGATTTAGCTCGATATTGTGATGTATGTTTCCTCAAAGTAATAAAATGGATGTTGTTTCTTAAAACACAAAAAAATTAAAAATTAAAAAAATAACCTACAACTTTAAGTTTGGAGTTGGAGTTTGGACTGCAATAAGAGCACAGGGAATAGGTTGGTCAAGCGTATGTGTTCTTAGTCATGAGCGTTGTCAAAGAGTGCACTTGGACGACTTGGATTAAATATTGTTTACAGGTGTTACGAGTTGGATGTGAGAAGATCCGGGCGAAATGTCGAAGCTTACATAAGTTTGAAGTTGTAAGCTTGAAGTTGGCCAGATCAAGTACTTGTCGAGTACACCCACCAACTAGTCGAGTTCTCTATGCACATCTACTACCCGTCGGGTAACCTTACTACCAGTCGGATCGTACTAGCTTCAAATAGGTACTTTGCGACATAAAGTTTTGGATTGGATTATACCTGTCAGGTACAAGGTCTACCCGCCATATATTGTTGCTATCTGCTTAGCTTTCATCCAAGTACAACACAAGCAACCGGGTGGTGATCTCTTGTACCTGTCGGCTACTCATATCTACTCACTGGGTACATGTGTCAGTTACAGGATTTTTCACCTGAATCCTAAATTAAACTCTAATTACAAAAAACTTCCACTTAGCATTTTCTTTGGTTTCTTATGTGACTTTTGGTGATTAGGAGTATTTTTCATCATATTTTCACCATTGTGATTTGAGATTGAAGGTTCCAACACAATCACACGTTTACGATTTCGGATTATCATGACTTCCTTTGAACAATGTTTATTTCCATTTCGTTTATGTTTGTTGTTCTTATTAGCCTAATTATGGGCTAATTCATTTTACATTCACTTGGCAGATGTGAACTATTCATTAGTGGTGTTAATCATTCGACGTTTACAATTGTTTAACTTGTGTTTACTTGAAGAGAGTTTTATATATTATATCGTCTTGTTGGTAAAATGTTTAGTGTTTATAGTGGAAGCTTTTACATATGTATAGTTTATTACAATTGTTTGTCAATTAATGATTGTCAATTGATTGCGGAAGCAAGATTGGAATAAGACTTCTTAATTAAATTTGAATGTGTGTGAATTGACCTAGACGAGGGGAATCCAATTTAGTGTAGTAATTCTACGGGCGTAGTTTTACAAGATTAAATCATAAGTTAACGAATTGAATTGACATTTAGCTTGTGTTAGAAACCCATAGCGGAAGCCATAGATAACTTCTAATCATTTGGTCGGGAGGAGTGGAAGCAAATCCTATTATGAATTCAATTTTGATTAACAATATAATTTAAACTCGATCTAACAAACACCTCGAAGTCTTTAGTGAACTAGTATAAGTGAGTGTAGTTTTTATTATTTGATACATTTCTAAACTGATTTCTACGAAGTCCAATTACCTTTTTAGTTAGTTTTTTTTTAATTGGCCTTAGTGTTTGTAAATGCATCCAACTTTGTTGAAAAAGCTATTGTATGTATCGTACTTTACGGGGCTCTATTAAATGTACTGAACTCGTAATAACACATAATTGTACGTAATATTTTGACGTGGAACTTTGTATGAGTGACACGTGGGTGTTTTGTATGAGTGACACGTGGCCAAATTACATACAATTGTGTGTTTTTACGAGTTGATTACAATTAATAGAGGCGTTCAAAGTACGATACACACAATAGTTTTTTTGAAAAAGTTAGATACATTTAAAAACACATAACCCCTTTTAATTTTAGTTGTGATTATTGCAAAGCAACAATTCGGTTGCACAATCCCCACGTTTACTTACTTATTAGATTAATTGCACACTTTAATACTCAACTCTTGATTACACGGTTCCTTGGGTCGACTCGGATTTACT
This sequence comes from Logfia minima, assembly GCA_963921325.1. Lineage (NCBI taxonomy): Eukaryota > Viridiplantae > Streptophyta > Magnoliopsida > Asterales > Asteraceae > Logfia > Logfia minima. Next base: position 495,357 of record OY992773.1, read on the forward strand.
GTAGCTATACTACTCCACGATAGGGTACACTAACCAATTGTGTTATAGTCTAATTGCGGTATTTTCAGTTTATAAATTTTATAATTAGATTTCGCACATCAATCGGTGGCTAACTCGTTGGCTATCGGTGTTAGCATCTCGTGTGGCAAGTCGTTGTCGTAACAATAAAATTAAAATTAAAAGTAGTATATAAATAAAATCGCGGTATAAAAATATTACAGGATCATAGTTGTGCTACTTGCAGATGTTGTAAACATTGCTCCCAACTCATGGTGTGACCCCTCTTCCATGCAATGCCTGTATGAATCTCATCAGATGGCTTCTTGGCAATGTTTCTTGCAAACGGGAAGGCCTCAAATATCCAAATCTACACATTACATAAAAACATATTATTATCACAACATTAATATAATTATAATGAATACCAATAAGTTAACAAATTTAATGTACATATTAATTACCCTTAAAGCCCACACACGACCTAACAAGATATACTTCATCACAAGTTCCTTAGACTGGTTATGTAGCAATCTTTAACTTGAGATTGTAAGTGACCAAATAAATGATCCCATGGAATCGGTTACATGCATGTAGATCCTCAACAAGGCATAAAATATCATCACCAACGACTTGGTGGGGTTGACGACCTAAGAATCCTATATCTATCAACATAATCAGACAAATCCTAATTGCATCATCATCATCATCATCTTCTATCATACCAAAACGATGCTGCCAAAATCAGAGTAACATCTGTGCCGAAACGAAGCCTAGTAATAAGGCAGAACTCTTGACGAAGAAGCCTAATGACACGACCCGAAATAAGAAATAACATCTTGTTGGGTACAAGATCTTGAACTATTTGTGTTTGTAGTATCAAATGGGTCAAGTACGGATCTATGCAGTAAGCTTGACTCTCAACCATGGTCTAAAACACGTCTGCCCAAACAATTTGTTCCTAGTATCGTTCAACTTCCCACATATATCTTCAATAACAACAAACTAACATTTAACAGTTAAAGACCCTTTGTAATACTCATCATAACCAAAACAAACAAATCAAAATATATTAATCAAACAATTACAAATATATTTTCAATATGTAACTGCACTTCGTTAAAAGACAAAAACCAATTCATACATCTAGGATATATAGTGATTTTTCGCAATAATTAAGTACCAGCAAAAAAATGTATTGAATTTTTAACACATTTAGCAATATATGGTGATTGTATGACTATTTTCGCAATGGATTTCATATTGCTAAAGCCCAAATGTCACACATACATTGGATTAAATTGTAATCTTAGATCGAAATGTTAAAGAACTAATACATAAATAACAATATCGGTTATCTAAAACATATGAATATCGCTAAAACTATAAAACCAACACAACTACTTTTCACAATAAGTAGTAGATCTTGAAATATATGATTTTGCGGGTTGCAAAGACCCGAAAGTCATCAATGATATCGTAAAAAATAAGCAGAACGAACTGATACTTACTTGATTTTGTGGTTAATTATCTATTGATTTGGTGTGAATCGTCAATTTTTGTCGGCCTTGTGATTTAAGGTTTTAAAAAGATACAAAGTGGTCGAGTCTACAGGGGGAAATCCTAATAGGAAAAGAAGTGCAAAATTTACAAGTAAAAACTGGTGGGGAAAATCACATGATGGGCAAAGAAAAACGCTAAAAGAGTGTGAAATTATGCGATAGTATGTGAAACTTTTTTTATAAGCATATAATATATTGCCGGCCATTTGAATATCAGGGTAATTAGCCCATAGTTATATCAATGATGACATATTTGCGTCACGTATAATCCACTCGCTTGATTAGGTTTAAATCATATTCTCACTAACGATATCTTATATTACATTATTTTTTATTTTTATTCTTTTGATCTTTTTTATTTTTCATTCCTTTCTTTTCTCCATAAAAGAAAAGCCATAAAAGCGCGGTGTATCCATTTCTTTTTATCTTTAACCTTCAACTTCAATTTCCCCTCACTATCATATTATCAATTATCAATTATCAATATCAATTTCTAGGGTTTTCGATTCCACAAACAATCGTCCGCCATGAGCAAAAACAACAAAGAACCGCTGGACGTCTCCGATTTAGATGCATCTCTACCGGCGGCAGCTGCAGGTACGTTCATTGCTCCTTCTAAAATCCTAATTTCACGTTTTCACCGACATGTTTGTATAACTATGAGGTACGTAAATCCTAAATTTCCACGATTTCACCGGCTCATTTGTATTATTTTTGAACTGCTTAAACCCCACGTTTATAATAAAACCATAATATTACGATTTCACCGACTCGTTTATATAAATTTCGTGCTTTTCTTAATTTTTTTTTATATATTTCAAACTATCTAAACCGTAGTTTCATGCAAAAACCCTAAGTCTACGATTTCACCGATTCATTTGTATTAATTTAGAATGGTTAAAAACCTAAATTTTATTCTAAAGCCCCTAGTATTATGAGTTTCACCGACTTAGTCCTATATGTTTTGAACTAATTAAACCCTAATTTGATCATTCCTGCAGCTCTTAGTGCCGAGGACCGTGCTGGTCTTGTAAACGCACTGAAGGTTAGTAATTACTCGTTATGTTCAATACTATTTATATGTGAATGTTCACTTTTGTTATATATAGGCAAGGTTGTAAAAGTTGTTAGTCGGGGACTAGTCGGCCGGGACCTTGTAGGGACTAATTGGCCAATTCGGGGACTAAATCCAAGTAACATTAATCTGACTTTGACTTTGAATGAATAAATCCAAGTAATCCCTGACTAAATCCGACTTTGACCGATTTTGATCCGTTGACCGACTAGTTTGACCGACTTTGACCTAGTCGAGTCCGACTAGTCCCAAAAGCCGACTAGTTGGCCAAGTCGGCCGACATTTACAACACTGTATATAGGTGGTGACTGATATGTATATATACGTGTATGTGTTCGGTTTGCAGAACAAACTTCAAAATCTGGCGGGAGAGCACTCGGATGTTCTTGAGAATTTGACGCCTGCAGTCAGGAAGAGAGTCGAGGTTTTGAGAGACATTCAGGTTATTTACTACGATGTATATCTATTTGCCGTCTGATTATAAGTGTGTTTAACTATGCTGTATGAATTCAATTTATAAATTGTTATGGCTGAAAGGTGGTTGATTGGTGTATTCTAGCACATGTGTGTTTGCGAAATGCAATAGATACTATGTAAAACATTAGACGGATGTGTTTGACGAAGCACAGTGTGATGGCTTGAATCTGACATGTCTTCACGACCCAACTGTTTTATCAATTATTGATTAGCTATTTTATTTGTTAGGTGATGATAATTAAGTTGGGCATTTGGGGTCCTATGGTTGTGTTCATATCGTTTCTTTTGTTTTGGACAATGCTCTGAAAACAGTAGTTCTGTTTAATGAAGGCTATAAACAACAACAATAGTTCTGTTCATAGGCTTAGCTAGGTGGCTTATGGCTAAGCATGAGTATTGACGCTTAGTTGGTAAAGCAGGGGATAAGATGTTTGGTTATATTGTGTGAAATCTATCTGGCATGAAATACGCAGTAACGTTGAAGTTAGCTATCTATCTGTTGTTAATATTATTATAACTATATTAATGCACTAGGTTAGTTCAAGTTTGTTATCTATACTAATAGGATGGTAATTTGTAATTGGTCAGCAAACAAGTAGTAGAAAATTTAAAAAATAAGATTATGTACCACACACCACTTGAAGTTGAAATTTTTTTTAGAATCTGGATGTGAGCACTTTCTCAGATCTCTTCACGTTATGATTATAACTACTTGGATTATCGTGCATGAATTCCGTTGTAGTGGGATGTTTTTACTTTCCTTTTGGCATGTCAAGCACCCTAATAGTTTTATTAATATGCAGAGTGAACATGATGAACTAGAGGCAAAATTTTTCGAAGAAAGAGCAGCACTAGAAGCAAGATACCAGAAACTATATGAACCATTGTATTCAAAGGTGAGAGACATGACTTATGGCAACTTGGATATTAGTCATTGCATGATTGCTGTTTATGTCTGTATTATGTAGACTGGATATATGTAGGTTGGATTTATGTTGGTTCTTTATCTATCTCTTATGTAGATTGCATATGATTTTTCTTAACGGGTTTGATTAATTCATTGTGGGACATTTGCCACTTTTTATGCTAATTCATCACATACCATTACTGCAGAGGTATGATATAGTGAACGGTGTTGTCGAGGTTGACGGAGTAAAGGATGAAGATGCGATGGATCAGACAGACGATAAAGCTGCAGAAGGTTTTTTCCTATAATGCATTCTATTATATTAAGTACTTCGAGCGGCTTTGTGATATTGTTCCTTGTTATTAAAAGTAATTTTGACGTAATTTGAACAATATTTGCAGAAAAAGGTGTGCCTAATTTTTGGCTAACTGCAATGAAATCTAACGAAATTTTAGCAGAAGAGGTACATACCCTGTTAATATGCTGTAATTTTTATGCATTTTGGTCATTAAATGTTCATTGATTTAATTGTGGTTTTCCGCCAGATCACAGAACGAGATGAAGAAGCTCTCAAGTATTTAAAGGATATCAAGTGGTGTCGTATCGATGATCCGAAGGGTTTCAAGCTTGAGTTCTTTTTTGATACCAATCCATGTTTTAAAAACACGGTTTTGACAAAAGTATACCATATGATCGAGGATGATGACCCTATTTTAGAGAAAGCAATAGGGTAATCCACTTTATCCTTAGTTTACGATACATCGTTTAGCATGCCTTTCCGTTAAGCTCTTGTTTTTTGTAATTTTTCAGGACAGACATTGAATGGTTACCTGGGAAATGTTTGACACAGAAGATCCTTAAAAAGAAGCCAAAGAAGGGATCAAAGAATGCTAAACCTATCACAAAGACTGAGAAATGTGAAAGTTTTTTCAACTTTTTTAGCCCCCCACAGGTGCCCGAGGATGAGGAGGATATTGATGAAGAGCTGGTAAGAACTTGTTAAAATTCGATAGTCAACTGTTTATTCCCATTAGAGGTTGTGATTTTCACTTATTTAGCGATGAATGTGTCAGTTTGGGTTGTGTTTAATTTTTAACAAGCCAATATAAAGAATTAGCTACATTGGAACTGCTCAAACGGGGTTGAAGTCGCCAAAAGTATATTTTTATGCCGACAGTTTCTTAAAAATTTATATTTGAAGATTTAATCTATTATTGTACTGATTTTGTAATTCTAGTTGGCATCTTATATGCTCAAGTGTTTCTGGGGATACTCAATCTGACCCCACACATATCAAATTTGGCCCTTCACAACTCGAGCCACTTTTGACTCCGTCACTGACCCATCCATGTTGCCTCCTATAACTGTCATTGTAATTGTTTTGAGTACATTATTTGTAGGCTGAAGAGCTTCAAAACCAGATGGAACAAGACTATGATATTGGGTGAGAGCTGAGTCCTGTTTTGTGAGTCGAATTTGTATTTGATGCCCGAATTCTTGTAACATGAGACATCTTTATTTTGCAGTTCAACCGTACGAGACAAAATAATCCCTCATGCTGTTTCATGGTTTACGGGTGAGGCTGCTCAAGATGATGAGTTTGAAGGTATTGATGATGAGGATGATGAAGATGAGGATGATGAGGATGAGGAAGATGATGAGGATGAAGAAGATGATGAGGAAGAAGAAGATGATGTCAAGACCAAAAAGAAGGTGACATTTCCCTTGACAGCGTTTAATTAGAAGTGGAAAATTGTGTGTGTGTGGCTTTGGGGGTTGTCTATATGGGTTGGGTAATGGGTCAAAATTGGTAAATCTTTTGGAACGGGTTGAAACGGGTCTTGAAGCATATAACTTCCAACTCATTTTACTCATAAAACAATACTTGTAGCAACTAATTATTTATTAAAGCTTTTATAATTTTCAGTAATCAGACCATCAGTTAACCTGCTAGATTCAGTTAACCTTTTGAAATTCTGTTTATCTTGTTCCGGATAAAGCATGTGCCTAATCGATCCATCACAAGTGAATAGGTTGAAATTGTTATTCTTAGTTTCAACATTCCTCTATGTTTTGCGTTTTGGATCATGCTGATCCATTATTTGTATTCTGTTTCATGCAATATTGCAAATGTAATAACATGAATGTTTTTGTTGTAATCTAATTGTTGTGTTTGATTATAACGAAATGCTACTTTACATGTTTTGCTGTGAATTGCAGAAGGGCGGCATAGCACTTGGCGACGGTGAGCAGGGTGAGCGACCTCCCGAGTGCAAGCAACAGTAGATTTTACTTGGATTCACATTTTTTGCCCTTGTATGAAGGGAGTTCTTAGCTTTATGTTTTAGGCGTCTTAGGTTTTCCATATTGAATTATTTGACGATACAACTGAAAAGGTACATGTTTTAGGATCCTTTGGAACTGTACTATTTTCCGTGTTGGCACCAAGTATATGCGGGTGTGGCTTTTTATAGATATTTTTTAAGTTTATATAGAATTTGGTGTTGTGGACATGTCACAACTTGCGATTATGATTTTATTGATTATTTGTCTTCTCCTTCAAATTTGTTGCATTCCATTCTTTATATTACATTCGAACTCTTCAGAGTGATAAACTTTAATAACATCTCTTTACGTGAATAAAGCTTGTCACGCATCGTATATTTGCCAAATTATTTTGGATATCCTAAAGGATATAACTTGTCCATCCACATGGAGTGAGCTTTTTGTGCTGAATAGGATCTTCTTGTATTGAAGCCAACATGAAATGGCACGTTATTTGAACTTTAACGATTTGAAAATAGCTACTTACCAATAGTAAAAGAAACAGGTATATATTTTCAAAAGAAAGAATCCATCTCATGGGCAAATACTCTACTTCAAAACACGTATGTGTCTACTTCAAAACTATAGATTTCATTTGGTACAAACGCGTTTATTGGTCAAGGGTAAATTGCTCGAGGCATGTCTCGAGATATATGGTTTCATTTTGTAGTGGGAGTCCGGCGTATCACTCTGTAAATCATATAACTTTTCATCATTTATAGTATCATTCTGTCCTTTTACCCAAAAAGAAAAAATGTAAGTCACCTCCACCGTTTTAGCAGAACAAAAATCATTCCTGAATTATACGGCAGAATTAAACCCTCAAAAGTTCACAAACATATTTGAGGACAAACCACAATGACTAGATTATTCATTCTATCTACTTGTAAGAACTCATTTGGTTGACTTGTTAGCATCTTGTTTTGATCCAGACATGGTGGCACTAGCAGCAGCCGTTACAGCAACTGCAGCTGCACCCAGCTTTACACCGCCTGCAGCTTTCGCAACTCCTGCTATCTTAGCAAATGCGGCTATACCTCCAACCAGTATAGCCCTCATGGCAACTGTTGGTTTTACATTCATATTTTCTGTTCCCTGCAAAAACCAATACTAATTCAGAACCAAACTTAGGATGTCTCATCTAGAGGAGATTATTCTATGCAATCAAGAGAAAATCCTCTATTTTTTATATTTATCATTTTTGGGATGAAATCTCTACTTATAACAGATACAAAGACCAATAATAATATAGCTAGTGATCATCCTATAAGGTAACAAGATTAAACATAGATGTAAAGGTTAAAGCATTGTATGAATAAAATCATCCTAGGTGGCATGGATTCAGTTATTTAGGCTGTGATGATCAAACTCAGAAGAATCATAAGAGGTGCTTGGAAGTGCGTTTTGATAGCAATTATCATGCAATGTTTGATTTAGTACAATTCAATGTATTCATTTATAAACTACGACTGAAAAAATAAACACACCAATAACAAGTATATACACAAAAGGATATCGTAACATATTGTCATCACAAACGGCAACTGTAGAAACTATACGAATGGCAATACATATACAAATTTATATTCAACCATATGTAAGTATTTTTCATAAACTAAAACTGCAAATCACGTTATAAAACCAAAACTGATAGTCCTTGTCAATAAATAAATAAACTACAATAATAAGATTTGGAAAAACAAGTCAAAAGCAGCTTTAAAAAGATTGATTATTAAAATCAATGTGATATCACATACCTATTACATAGCTTAATTAACGTAATTGATTACAAAATCCACAATCACATTTGATACTTGCAAAACAAGAAAAGGTTTTAATAATTTTGAAACAATTTCCTTCGTTTCCATCTTTGATTCTATGTCTTTTTTTATTTTATTACAACGAACAAAGAATTAATACTAAATTTCATTCTTGTTCATGAAACAAAAGGAATAAAATTAATGAGCCCTAAACCTAATATGAGCTGCACACAGATCAATTTGTTTGATATTAAAACAACTAGTAATCAAAGCAAAGACAAATAATTAATTCTAATGGTAATCATATGAAATCAAAGAAGCATGAAAAACAGGGGGTAAAGAAATCAAACCTAATTAATGAAGAACTAACAAATTCAAGATAATTTTGAGATCGCGTTGACCAGATAATGATAAAAATCACACACACACAAATTTGAGATCTGTAGATGAAAGAAAATAACCCTAAAATATCGCGGTAGCAGTCGGTATTTCGAATAACCAGATTTAGGGAAAAAGTACGCCCATATGTTATAGAAAAAGGTACATTTGATTCTTAAAAATATGCCAAATGCTAATGTTTTTATTTATTTTATTTTCCTTTTTATTACTATAAAAAACTTCTTTGTAATAGTAATAGTAAAGTAATATTTGATTAAAAAGGTTTTACATTAATTATTGTACCATTTGTCATACCTTGACATACACGTTAAACCTAGAAGGTTGTTGAATTACGTTTGCTTACAATCGATTAATATTTATCTAGAGGTGTGAACGATCTAAACTACACAATAAATATGTGTATAATTCGCCGTATGTATACATTTGAACATTTTTATCTGGTTAGATGTTTTGCATAATCTTAAATAACTCTTCTAGTTCTCAAATATATTCGATACACAAACATGCATTAACCAACCCTTATATAGATATTTTGTGTAGGCTCATATCAGAACCACTTGAAAATTGAGAATTCAGGATAACCACAAGATTGCATGTAATAGTGCTAGAAAGTTTTCATGTGACTTTAGTTACTCAACTAGAAACATATGAATATTAATTTTGTGTTGCGACACAGTGAATACATGGGCGAATCTTGACCCACTCAATAGCTCAAATTTCCCGATAAAATATAATCTATTATTTCGCATACAACTAGCAAAGGCGTCATTTGCTTTTACCTCTTGCGAGAGTCACTCAATTACGCTTCTATATTTTTCTATCGACTATATTTGTTTTATCATAACAACATATTTATTACTAATATTTTGCAAATTATGTTTAATGTTCTATCATTTACGTCATCGATTTATATAAGTGGTGACTGGGGCTATTGATCGGATATACATGAAATAATTCACTATATCATGTTTAAATTATATATGGACATACCCATGTACCATAGTTTCTCAACAGAAACTGCTGCATTCAATATATCTTGTTAAACTTCCTTTTTATTAAGAGTTTGTATCCAAAACTAAATATAAAACCAAAAGACTTAACCAAAACAATTGAGAGTTGCACAAGAAAATAGCTCACCATGCAACTAAATCAAAAGAATCCCAACATATAAGTTCAAAAACAATTGCATTAAAACTATAAAAATAATCCGAAGTATCATCGCGTCTTCATCCTTACTCTCAAATCAAGATCTTCGATGAAAAGCGTCTGTTCTTACCATTTTGTGGCTTATTATCAACGTGTATTTCTTCTTTTTCGGTTCCTGCTACATTTTGGTAGAATCTCACATATCTCATTTCTTTCGCTTCGTTTCCTTTCCCTTTTACGTCCTTTTCATTTTATATCAACTCCCAAATCTGCTTCTTTTTTCTTCAATAACATTCAAACATAAATGTAGGAAGAATGCCACAATTCTTAGAATTGTGTATTGCATATATATAGAATATATATATATATGCTTGTTTCTTTATCTATATATTGGATGCTAGTAACAAGAAACAACAACATGGTTCTCAGAACAAATTATAAATTCTTGATTAATAGGTGCTACAATTTGTGAGAGTAAACAAAGTAGCAGCACCCTTAAGATCATGGTCTTCATTATGTTGTTGGTATGTTACATTCTCTTTTGTGAAAAATGTAACATTCTCTTCTTTTGTCGACTTTTTCTCATTTCCTTCATTAAATAGGGTCTCTTCACTGCATTATCCAACATCAAATACAATCATATACATAGATATATACATACACACATATATATATATACTAAACAAATATGTTTAACATAAATAAATAAAAAGAATCTACCAATAAAATTGTGCATTCATTAAATTTATATTATATTAATATTGAAAACCATCCGTGCAGCTAAGGTTACGTGCTGTTAGGCTTATAAAAAGAGTTAATGAAAGGGCCGATAGATCAATTGTATGTAACATTACGTAAAATTAAATAGGTTAGGGACAAGATTAAGAACCTGGGTACGTTTATTTCATCAAATTCAAATTTGAATTCATGTCGTTCTCCCGTGGGAATCTCATTAATCAAAAGCGGTTTAAAATCCTCACATTCATCCGACTGCAGTTTCACCTCCAAGCAAATGGTGGAAGACGGCGAATTGTTCATATTCGCCCACGAGTTTATCTCTTGAAGTTGCACAGCATTATCATCTTCACAATTCTGTTCCCCTAAAATATATTCCTCATGATTCTTGTTATCTTGTTGTTGTGGCATTTGACCCGTTTGGCCTATTTGACCCAAATCAAGATCAAGACCCTGATGTTGTTCATCATCCTCATATAAATTTGGATCATGGATATCGCAATCCACGCCGTCTATTATAATTTGATCATGATTTTGATGATTATGAATTGCATGTGTTCGACAAACCGCGAGCTGATGCAAAACAATATCGAGCTCAGCTCGCGAATATTCAATCTGTCGTTGAAGTTCCCTAATGATACGATAACAACCACCAACAGGATCATGAGCACGAACATCCGATTGATAAATAATCGTCCGCATTGCTTCGTCCTTTTGTGGTGGATCAAGGTCTTTAATTATTTTCGTAATGTTACTAACACCGAATAATTTATGAGCGTTTTGAAACTGTCGTTGGCGGTCGTGTGGAAAGTACGGTGCGAGAACGCAATCTGGCGTGCACTTTCGACGTTGGTAACGGCACCCCGCGCATGCTTGCGTGGTGGAGTTGGACCGTGTGGTGGTGGTTGTTGTGATGGTTGAGCGGTTACTTGTGGTGGATGATGATGGATAATGATGGTGGTTAGTTAATTTGTTGTGATTATGATTATGGGACATAATTAATTAATGTGTGACTTTAATAATATTTTTTATTTTTTTTGAGAAGAAAAGCGAGTGCGGCTGCGGGGGGAATGAGGGGTTCCGTACAAAGAGACAATGACGGGGGGAGGGGGTATGTAGAGGGTGGTTATTTTTGAAGAGAAGACTAACTATTTTATCGTGCCACGTGATTATTGTTTTGTTATGTTTTTTAGTTATGTTTTTTAAGTTATACGTGTGTGGTTAAAATGGTTCATCCGAAATTTACGGTAACTAATTTTTACTATTTCCTTTGGTTTAGTTCACTGTTAGTAATTAGTAGTTACTATTCAACGTTTATGTTTTGTTAGCGAAGTACCATGAGTATTATATTTAGGTGTCAAACCCTTCAGAATAGGGAAATCTATTAAAGTTGGTGGATGTATATACTCATTCTTATTGCAACTACTTTACTCTGTCAAACTCATATTCATAATGAAATTTGAATGTGAACCAACCATAAAAGCCCTCAGGTAAGCGTTCTTCACAAAGACTTGTAAGACAATTTTGTAAACCATGAGGTGTTGAAAGTTCAGGCACGAGTCGCTCAACCTGTACTGTGTTATTCGTTGGTGCTTCCGGTTACAATAGTATCAGAATCGATTCTATTAATAACGACTCCATTTTTCATATTATCAGTTAAGTATAATAAGTATAAATAAATAACTAGATCAGTTTTATTTGATCAAAATAAAGTATGAAAGAATCAAGTACTACTTATTAATCATTTTTTATTGAACCGTAGTAGATTTTGTTTAAAAAATACTAGAAATAAAATGAAAAGAATTTATACTACAAAATTATTATTTATTTTTAATGCAAGATCCGCCATTGTATCATCCCGGAATCCATTAAGTTGGGCTCACATTCTTGTAGATAAATGATATTGAGAGCATGCACAACACATAAATTAACCATGCCAATTAAACTTCAACAAATCCCATTACCATGTTTCAAAATCATATAGCCTCGTTATTTCATATAGCCTCATTTGCTATCAAAGTTTGCCTACAGGAAATGCACTAACCCTACTTTTACAAAATGTAGCCGAACTCTTTGACTTTATAAATGAAATGATAGAATTCAATGAGGTTAAAATTTAGTACATTTTGCCCCACATGTTGGAATTGACACTAGAGATTTTTGGGGCTTACAATCAGAATCCCATCCCCATATTGTCCATGTTCGGCATCCGATTTGCAAGTGGATTTTTCTCTCCTTGACGGTCCACAATAGCAACCTCCGTGGTTGTTAACAACAATGAGACACTGCACATTTTCACAGCACTTGTTAGCAACTTAAGTCTTAAGGAGAGAGAGAGAGACGATCCCTACATTTGACCATTTAAGGCTAAAGAGTAATAACTTTATCCCAACGTTTTGCCATTAACGACTAAAGAGTACAAATTCAACCCAATTATGAGTTTTTGGGCCGATTTGAGTTGTATCTTGTTCATTGTGGGTCATATATGTATAATAAACAAAACTTTTTAAAAGCCACACATAGCAAATTCAAGTATCTACAAACTCCTAAATTGTTAAAAGAATATTATTGTTGTCATTATTATTATTTCTGTAATTATATCTAGTATACTAATTATTTGTGAAATTTAACAAAAATGATAAAATTGGTGTTGCCAGTCCGGGTCCGGGTCACATGTCAATTCAACATGTTTAGACCCAACCTAAAGTATACCTGAACCTGTTACACATCCTGTAAAAGACATAACTATATACAAGAGACACACATAAACCTAGTAAATATCATTGTGTTTCCATTGTAATAATAACGACGAGCAAAAGGTAATTTATGCATACTTACTATAACAAAAATAATGCAAAATTCACATGGAATGTATTACAGTAGCTTACCTGGAAGCATCTACTAAGGCTGTTCTCACAACTTTTAGAGGATCTATGATTCCAGCCTTCACCATGTCAACATATTTGTCTGGTTAAACACAAACAACCACCTTTAGAAGTCTCCTCTATTGATCCATTCAAGCACAAGAAGAAGAAAGACTTGAGGGTATTCGGATATGCACTTTGAAAGAGATTACGTGATAGTAAATAGTCAGGATGAGAAACTTAATTAGTTGTAATGAAACAGGCTGTAGATGAAAGTGATTTATGTGCTTATCATGTTAATTGCAATAATCAAAATCGCATGTTTGGTCGTTTTGGCAAATTTTGATTATTTACGAAGTTAACAGAACAAATAACCAAAAAGACTATTTTTGCCATGATATAGGAGTCAGTTTGTAAAATAGGAGTATAAGCCTATCAAACGAGGTTAAAAAAACAGTAACTAGACAATTCAAATTTACCCTGAGATTATTGATTTTATTGCATTTGGTATAACACTAATTCAAAACTGATTATTTGACCCATAAATAATATGATTTTTATACGTAAAAGCACAGGTATTACCAACCTTGGGCAGCATCATATCCAAAATGAGGATCATTCTGTTCCAATAGCTTGGCAAGAACCATGGCTCCATCACCACCAGCATTTGAGACTATTGTGAAAGTAGGTGCCTATACAGAACATATATGGATGTCTACATCAAGAAATGGTAATTGCTTGATGATAACTGAAGTACCAAAACAAAGTACAAGAAAAAACCTTAAGAGCATTCTCGACTATTTCCACTCCTCTCTTCTGGTCCTCATTTGCAGTTTCAAGGCTTTTAAGAACCCTAGTAGCATATAGAAGGGCAACCCCACCACCTACAAATGAAATTACATGGTGACATAGTGTCACAAGTTTGCAAATCCCATTTGTACTACTATTGGCAGCAAACAACAAATTATGCTGTCAAGTTAAAATATGCGGAGAACAAGAGAAAATATTTGAAAGAAACGGTAGGAGGATAGAGTTTCTGCCAAGTCAGCCAGAACCAATTTGGTCCGTTGATCTTTTCTTTTTTTTTTTAAAAACTTTAACACATAATGTTGAAAGTAGTAAACAAATTAAATATGATCTAACCATATACAATCAAATACATCTTACCATAAGAAACCAAATCTAACATTCTAACCGTTCACATATGCATTAACAATTCATTGTTAAACAAAAGAATAAACATATTCCCTCTTCCATATATGAAGGAAACTTACCTGGAACGATTCCCTCTTCCACAGCCGCTCTTGTAGCATTCAGAGCATCAGTAACCCTATCTTTCCTTTCTCCAACTTCTGCCTCACTAACTCCTCCAACCTGAAAAATAAAAAACATATGCAATTTCAAGAAGGCGGCTATTATTGTTATAATTATTCTTTCTTTTGAACAAAGAAAGTAGTTATTAGAGTGAGCAATATCTTCTCAAAATATCAAATTGGGTGCAATTTATATTTAATGGGTCTTATAGGTAGAAAATACATAAAAAATTCAAGTACGAACAGGTGTGATTATTCTAATAATAGTTTTTGCAATGATATATAATATATTTGTTTATTTATGAAATTTAAGAACAAAAGGTAAATATAAGCGTTGATGGACCAAGCCAATTATCCAACCCACACATAGCAATTATTGAATCTTCATTCAAGAAATATACCTTGAAGACCGCAACGCCTCCTGATAACTTTGACAACCTCTCTTGTGCTTTCTCTTTGTCAAACATGGCAGTACTGTTCTCAACTGTTGACCTTAATTCCTCACATCTTTCTTCGATCTTCTTCTTATCACCACCACCATGTAGAATAATGGTATCATCAAGAGAAACAGTAACCTGGTAGAAGAAAACTCTCAAATGAAATCCGAGGTAGATTTTAGTGTCACGGATGTGTAGCGTAAGCATTAAAAATTAGCACCAACCTTTTTTGCTGTACCAAGTTTGTCGAGTTTAACATCACTAAGACTTAATCCACGTTCCTCACTAATAACCTGCATATAATACCCTTATAAGTGCATAGACATAGCAACATACATGGTTGTGATTAGGGGTGGCAATTTCGACCAACTTGCATATAAACTTTGGGTTGAGCTAAACTATCTAATCAAAAGGCAACAGGTCAAATGGTCAAATGGTTAAAAAAATGAAGTCAGATATGTATCCATTTTATTGTAATGATAAACTTTAAATTATAAGTTATAAAAATGTAATAGGCAGTATTTGTAGGCAGGCACAACTTGACTCAAGCTGTACTAAATTACCCATTTTTACCCCTTACCCAACCTGCCCAACGGCCATTTCTCCACCTTCAATTGTGATTAAGGATATAGATATTTCTCTCACCTCCCCTCCGGTAAGCACGGCCAAATCTTCTAGATTGGCTCTCCTATTATCTCCAAATCCAGGAGCTTTAATTGCACATACCTGTGAGTAGAAATCATAGGCTAGTTCATTTTAAATGTATTACGGAAATTACACCAAGAGAGTACTAGTGGGATCAAATAGCAATGAAACATCACTCTGAACTAAATCCGAATACTTACCTTAAGTCCAGCTTGATGCTTGTTAATGATCAGCATTGCCAGCAGATCACTTTCCAAATCTTCGGACACAATTAGCAGAGGCCTACGTTTCTGTTCCAATGATTCAATGATGATATAAATGTTAACAAACGTCCAAAATGAGAGCTTAACCAACGTAAGATTGGCAATTATAGTTTCATCTCTAACAGGTGAAACAGGTGAAACAGGTCAAAACTAATCCGAAGTGTACCGAAATGCATAAGAACTATAAGAATCTCTTTATTAATAAAAGTTAGATTGCTATTGCAAAAATATAGTTTTTGTAATCAAATTTAACAAACTAATTAGTTATAGAAGTCTTGAAATTGGATAGAAGATAGGGCTAACCCAACCCGCACAAAAAAAGAAATACCCCATTTGACCAGTTAACCAACCTGCCTGAACGTGCCCATTTCGTTTCACCACCTCTAATCCAAGGTTATATATTGACCCAAACGAGAAAAAAACATGGATATAAGTTACCTCTACGGCTAGTTCCAAGATTCTGACAAGTGAATTCATGTCTGATATTTTTTTGTCATGAATAAAGATCAATGGATGCTCTAATTCCTGCCTACATCCAAAGAACAAGTTCACATAATATGAGAAACTATAATTACCAGCAAAAACATTGTTCTGTTCATAAAATAAATTGTCTCCAATGGGGACCAAAAATAAAGGCAGTGAATGAAGTTGATAGCCAACAAAAACAAGCACAAAAGATTGATGAGCGCCAAGGTAACAGAATACGTATTTATGCATCTGCATTTTCATGGCCCTTTTTTCTTATTCAATTTTATTTTATTTCTGTAAAGAATCATTAAATCTGATCAAATACCATCTATATATACAGGTAATTCATAAACTAGGAAGAAGCTAAAATAAAGTAAGAAGTAAACTACAAATTCTGCCGATATGCTATGATTTTTTTTTCTGAAACAGTACCTCGACTTCTATGGCCTTTTTTTTCCATAACAAACTTCAAGAAAATTATTTTATCACTTGATGGGGCTGTAGAAAGTGATTAGGGACCCAAAAGGCAAACCAGAAGTCAAGGGACCGTTTTCAGGAAAACTATCAAACCAGATTAACTCATAAAGTAAGCAATTGGAACTTGCAGCTTATACATACACATTTTTGAGTCTTTGTGTCGGTAACAAAATAAGGAGAGATGTAACCTCTGCCTAGCTTCATCCCCTCCACAACTTCTAGTTCGTTAAACAAAGTATTACCGTCCTGCAGGATTATTAGATTAATTAATATAAATTAAAAAACAAAGGAGTGATGACTAAGGGATGATCTTATAAATTCTTACAGCAACTGTAATGACTCCTTCTTTTCCAACTTTCTCCATAGCTCTAGCTATCAGTTCACCAATCTCACGCTCCCCATTTGCAGAGATAGTGCCAACCTAATTTAAGTACGGTATACGGAGAAACATTCCAATACAAGAAAACACTGTAGGTAAGATAATTCCCAATTGCTTTAGGAAGCGTTTGGTTTTACATTTATAACATTATTGTAAATTGAAGTCACAATAATCAGTGTTTAATGTCTGGAATAGGTTTTAAGAAAATGGCCGTTTTTAGTAATTTTATGTATTAATTTCTTAAAAGATAAGAATGTAAAATACTCAAACAACTGATTTTACCATTAGAAACAGCAAATGAACATCCAAACTCTATGTTTTGCAGGATTATTGATTACAGCTATTTATTTGGTCCTGATTATTCAATATCCGAGAATCACTTTTGAAAAACACATCCAAACACCTAGCTCCTTAAGCTTATAGCATTCGATGGAAGTATAAACCTGTGTAATTTCTTCTGGTGTACTTATCATTAGCGCTTGACTTTTCAAATCAGCTATAACAGCCTTAACAGCCATACTGATACCAATGCGCAAATCCATAACATTTACACCTGCAGCTACAGACTTGCAACCTTCGGCGAATATTGCTTGAGTCAAAACAGTGGCACAAGTTGTACCTGCAATAGCATCGTATAAATCAACAAATGATATCTTAGCACCTAACCGTAATGTTGATACATGTAAGCTAAGGCTATATTATCACTGCCAAATTTTTTATGAACCTACTTCAAATAGGTGGAAAAGTTCCTTTTCTTCTGGAGGAACAACTAAGTACATATAGAATTTTTGTTTGAAGGAACTTTTCATTTGTCTGTTGGGACTTGGACATTAAATTAAAAAAATAATAATAAAAGTGAAAAGAAAAAGAAAACCTTTTAAGATAAAAGAACTTTTGGAATACATTTACTTGCTATTCTTCATCATTACACTTATTAATACGTAATAATATTGATTTTGATCCAAAAGTTTCCCCATTTTGTCATATAGCTATTGATGCATGATTATTTACCATCTCCAGCAGCAGTATTAGTTGCACTAGCAACCTGCTTCACCAAAATTTACTTGCTATTCTTCATCATTACACTTATTAATACGTAATAATATTGATTTTGATCCAAAAGTTTCCCCATTTTGTCATATAGCTATTGATGCATGATTATTTACCATCTCCAGCAGCAGTATTAGTTGCACTAGCAACCTGCTTCACCAAACTAGCACCAACGTTTTTAGCCTTCTCCTCAAAGTTGATGCTTTTAGCTACAGTAACACCGTCCTTTGTAACTTTAGGACTTCCATGACTTTGCTCAATTATCACATTGCGTCCCTGATTGTAACATACAAAACAAGAAAGAAAAGATCACTATTATCGGTTTAAAGCAAACTGAATTGAAACATATTCTTATTTCTATTATTTATAACAATCTTTAGTTTTGCAAAAAGAACTAAAGATGATTACCTTCGGTCCCATTGTGACCTTTACAGCTTCTGCAAGCTGGTTCACACCGAGTAACATGGAAGCCCGAGCTCGAATCCCAAACTCAATATCCTTCGCAACATAGTTTCTGCTCCAAAAAACTCTACCAGATACCTTCCAATATTTCCAATCATTGAAGAATTTAAAGAAGACGCCAATCGTGTGATTTGCTAAAGAGAATAAAAGATGGATAGAACAGCTACTACCTCATTTAGAACAAGTACCTCCCAATCTATAAATCATCTTTAACAAGAAAAATGTAGTCACTTATCAATTTCATTGCATATTTAGGTTCTGTTTGGCACACGACTTGATCTAGATCTCTCTATTCTGTAATGGCAATTCATCTATTTATGACTTTTAGGATCATCTATGAAATTAAATGAGAAGCTAGTGGATGTAGCCTTTTAAGTTCAATCTAAAACTACCCTTACCATTTGTCCTAGATGTAAAACTCATGATTTAGATTTACACAAATGCTAAAATGATCATCTCCTTCCACATCAATATAAACAAATCAGGTTTTATAGAAAAACAACTCGATTAATCTGGTCAGCTAGTTCTGACAAACATCAACAATAATAAGTTTCAAGAAGAACAATGTGACACGGTGAGTAAAACAAGCTAATCTAACAATGCAACAAAATCAGTTAAAACTGATTCAATAGAATAAGTTCATGATCCACGCTGCGGCACGTTGCCGGTTATTAACATTTTGTGATAGTAAAGCTTCAGACACCAGCAAACATTTCACTTCCTTATATATGTTTGTCCTAATAAAAAATTATCAACAAAATTGAGGACAAACTTAAGGAGATTCTTACCAGCTTCCGTGAAGTAGAAGACCTACAAACAATTAATCGCGTAAAATCGATCAGATTTCATTGAGTATTCAATAACCTAGCAATTTTAAATACAAACACACATATATATGTGTATCCATATCAAATAGAGATAGAATATAATACCTGATTGAGGAATTCAATGCTACAGCGATCCGATACATGATTTGTGAGAAATTAAAAACAAAAAAGTTGAGTTGAGTTGATTAGAAGAATCACAGAATGAGAAGATACACGAGGGTTTTGGGAAAAGTAGGGTTTAAGCCGAACTTGCCTTGCCGGTGTATATTTCGGTTCAAAAACAGAATCTAGTCAATTTTATAAAAGGGTAGCAGCCTCGGGTCGCCCAGACCCATATCATAATCTCAAACATATATTATTATTATTATTATTATTTTATTTTTTTTACATGTAAAATTAGTAAATTGACAAATAATCTGAAACGGAGTAACTAATAGGGCGTATATGTTTTTACTGATTATATTATGTACATAACTAAGTTTTTTTATTTTGTTATTTTAATCTTCGGTAAGTAATTGCTAGATCTCGTAAATGCTAATAATTAATTAATTTAATATTAACACTAGTAATATTAATAATATTACAAGCACTTAAAAAGTATTTGTCTAAGTTAGTCATTGCATGGATATGTTTGGTCATTGCATATATTATACGTGTTACTTACACATGCAATAATATGCACATGAAATGTATCATCTTCTAGTACCTACATACTCCATTTCCAAACCATGACGGCCTTAATTTCATTACAAACAATCCTAACATTCAGTTTCTTACTCTTATATCTTCCCATCTTCATTTTCACCTTACCATTCATCACTATCTTCAACAGAAAATCTTCCTTCTCATTCAAATCCGACTTCAGTTTGGTACTAAGTTGATGAGATGGTGTGTGATTGAATTGAGAGATTTTAGGCGATGATACGGAGAATGTAGAACGATGAGGGCGATACATAAGGAACAGTATTGCGACGATTATGGCGGATATGATGAGTATTAGAAGGATAATGAATATGATCCAAAGGCAAAAGTAGCAATAGCAGTTACAACTGTTGCGGTGCGGATGTGAACGGTAGATTGGACGTGCCGCATTGTAAAGTTATTGTTTGGTGGTGGGCGGCTCCGCGGTGGCAGTGGTGGTAACGGTTCCGGAGGTTGGTTTGGAGGTAGGGAAGATTGTTTTATCATCTTTCTACCATTGAGTGGATGTTTTAATGTTTTTTACTAAGTTTGTATAGAACTTAAATAAGGTTCGGAATTTTGAAGTTTAGTTAATATCAGGATTGGCTATATTATAGTACAAAATAATATTGTAGTCCCTATTAGATTTGAAAAACAGAATAAAATCTTTATAAATTAAGTTATAAAAGCATGATTCATGGTTTCTAATCTCTAGGAATCATTAAGAGGGAAACTTCTTATGAAACACTTCACATGCATCATCTGTTGATGTACTGTTGACGGATTTTAGAAGGGTGTTACTTGTACATCAGAGTTAATTGTATGAATAATTTACGCAGTTCTACACACATTCACATCGTCAGTTTATATGCTTGTTTTCTATATCGATAGTCTAAAAATTCAAAAAAATTTGCGCTATCAATTTCTCATTCAACTAAAATGACAGAACTACCCTTATGTTTTCCTTTTTCATTTTTCAGTTCATTTTAAAATACTTATATTTATTAGATAATACAAATAAACAATGAAACTTTCAATCTAAGTATCTAACCACCATTATTCCAAACATAAAACCTAGATTTGAAGATCTGAACTACTAAAACTTTCAATCCAACCTCCATTATTCCAACCTCACCACCTCAATTCACTCTTGTTTCAATCTTACCCTTAAAAAGATAGACAAAGAAGATCTGAACCAACTCGAGAAGTCATTAATATTCGCCGGTCGTCTTCAACCTGATCTGAAACGAGTAGATCCGGTGGTGGAATTTGCCTGGATATAACCCCACCCCATATTTTCTCTTCGACCACTGCGGTTATAGACATCACCACCGCTACTTGCCGAACAAATTCCACTGAAGAAGACGACGTTATTCTCATTGTTTCGGTGGGTTAGGTGACCATGTCGAAGCCGGGAGCAATCGCTCTTGCGATAACCAATTATGCCAAAACGCACGGTGGTGGTGTTGATCGTCGGGAAGTGAATATACAGTGGTGAACATGCCCGGAGGTAGAGGGGTGCCCGATGGGTAGCTACGCATGGCCCCCAATTGTGATGGGCCTCTTATATTTTAATATAGTTTATATATATATATATATATATATACAGGCTCAGTTCTCAGTAAATATTTAACTCCAATAACTTACGGCCTATTTCATAATTAGATTTTCAGCTTTATTTTATATCAACAAAAATAGGGCCCAACAAAATTCTTAGTAGTCTAGTACTTAATTTTGTTCCTGAGCCTCCTAGCTTTAACTACAAAATAGATGTATAACATACTTGTGAAAACTAAACATATGTATTGAATATAAATAAAAAGTACGCACATGGCATGGCCGTCTAGTTTCGTCCTACTTCTTGATTTCAGTCTTAGTCTTATAAAGTTTCAGTTTTTATTTGACACCATAATTCAGGTAAGACATTAAAAGTTTACAATTGTTATTTTTTATTTTTATTTTTATTTTGATGAAAGTTTAGATTTTTCAACTTTTAGGGTTTGTATTATTTAATGAATTTATATCATTCAAGTTTAGCATTGTGTTTACATTTTATATGTATTAAATTGTTTTTATGTTTGGTGAGTAGTTAGACATTCTTTGATTATTGCTACAAAATTTTTAAAAACCATGTCTCCTAAAACAATAAGACACTGTGTTTCCAGACATGAAAAGCATAAAAATAAACAAAGACGTGAAGAACTCGCTAAATCTCAACTTGAAGCCTTAGATAAATTTGTTCAAAGAAAGACAAAAGTTTCTTCTTCGAATGAAAATATTGATGGTAATGAAGGTGCTGATAATGATAATCATATAGCTATGAGGATGAAAATAGTATTGTTGATAATGTTGGTGATAATGATATTGATAATGAAAAAGTTAACGAAGATAATTTTTATGTGTGATACACACTACTAATTTTTTAGTGTGATACACAAATTTAATTTGTATATCATATATATATTTTTTTTAAAAACTTTTTATTTCATATTAAAGAATATAGAATTCTAATAATTTTGATATAAATTTTTTTATCAAAAAGATTAGTTAATGTTAAAATAAAAAATAAAGAAAGTTCATTCTTACCATTACTATCATAAAAAGTAATTATTTGAACTTTTTTTTATAAAATTATTAAATAGATATTATAAGTATAAAATATTTTATATTATTATAATTTGTATACCAATTTACTTTTATATATGCATAATGATTAATATAAACCATAATTATTTTAATTTAATATTATCATGTGAAAGTACATTTGCGTGGTGCGATAAATTGAAATGTTACAACAACTTATTACTCTTTTAATTTTAATGCTATGGTAGTAGTTACCCGATTGATTTTAAATAAACAAAAAACTTTGATTGGTTAATTAGGTGATTAGACTTCCACAAATGATACGTTGAACCTACATAAATTCTTTAAAAGCCCTTTTACTATATAACAATTATAACAGTAGCCCATTAGATCAAGCTTTGTTAAATGCTCACCTCTTTAGAAAATACAAACCAAGCTCTAACGACAGTAGGTTTGTCGTGTGTATAAGACTCACCTTTTATGGTGCCATAGCTTATAACGAATGGAAGGTGATCATCAAACAAATTTTATAAATCCACTAGAAGTATAAAATATATAAAGTTAAAAACTGTTAAAGATTTGGTAGAAATTCACTATAACATAAATTCAGGTAACTCTCAATTTACTTGGTGCGAATATCGCCTTCCATAGTCAATATATCGTTTTCTTTCAAGGTGTCTAATTAAGTGTTAACTAGTTAACATTATATAACCTGTTTTGATTATATCATAAGTATGTCTCATAACCTATTATTTTTGTCGCGTCTGGTTTTGCTCTAAATAATGCCGTTATGACTATTCGACTAACGAGAAAAAAAAGAATTTCAACCATTCAACCAAGATTTATGAGATGCAACAATCTTTGGTCATTTATCTAGTTAGGGTCACGGATATAGGTGCTACAAAGTATGACAGATTTATTCAATTCGATATTACATGACATCATCGACATTGATTTTTCCTATATTTTAGGTGTCGGGTGATGATGACTACGTGCCTACGACTATGACTTATGCATGATAAATGATGATATGTTATAACAGTGACATCTGATTCTGTCAAGTGCATTGTGTATTTGTGTTTCATATACTTTAGGCAAAGGAATGATTTGTCTATGGGGTTGGTAAGCTTCAATATCAGATCGATGATTCTATATATAGTCATTGAGAAAGCTAAAAATCAATGATATATTGATCCAGAAACTAAAGCTAAATAACGCGCTAATAGCAAGTGGCCATCAATCTATGAGTTGTGCAAAAAAGTCTCATTTTTTCGTTCATTGATTTGACATTAGATCAATTTTTAAATACGTTGTTACGTTAATATATCATTTTTCATAGTCACTTGTACTACTTACTAACTCAGTAGAATTACACCGTTAGAATAAATTTACAGTATTATTTAGTTAGGCAACTTTTATTGTTTCAGATCCTGGGCCGATTAATAAAATTGGTCTCAAGATTTGTGATGTTTCATTTTTTCTAGGATATGAAAGTTCGTATAGACAGTTTCATCCATTTTGTCACAATACGTATAAAATACCAGTATTTCATAGGGACACGAACACAAAAAAAGAAGAAGATTAAATTAAATGAAACGCCACAAGCTTACACAATCTAAACATCAAAAACACTGGGAATACAAGAGGAACCAATAATCCTAGAAATCTTAAAGAGTTTTACGTTCCTTAATTCGTCGAGCTTTTAAGTTCTTTACAAATGCTCGCTAAGAATGCTAAAAATCGAGAATCTCTAACTATATTTCTCGACAAAAAATACGTGAAATCGTCATCACGATCACCACACACGTGCTCCTTTAGCTTTTCTTGATCTTTCTCTTAAAATCGTCACCCCCATATACCTGCATTGCATCGAGTTATACACATATTCGACTACTCGTACATAACGTACAAAAAATTTCATTTAGATAATAAATAGACTGTGTAAATTAAACACATTCACATTTTTAAGTTGTGCCTTAATTACCTGCCCATCATCATAACCGTCGCTTGAGGATTCGTGCCAGGAGATTCCGAAAAAGTGGACCCATCAATGACTCGAAGTCTATGTACACCCATAACTTCATAATCCGTATTCACCACCTGGCCCACATGGCACCCTCCATGATAATGCCAGATGGTGATCACAGTATCCTTACAAAATTGCTCGAGAGACTCGGTGTCATTCGTGTGTTTAGGTATCAAATTAATGTTCGCAGTGACACTCATATTGAGCAACTTGTTAACGGTTTTACTATCACATTGGGTGAAATTGAGAAACGGTTTAGACCTCGTAAGATTCTCCATTATTCTGACCCCGTTAACACACGCCTTTAAATCTTCTTTGTGACTGAAATAATTAAACGTGACGTTTGGATTGTTGTCGACATTGGTATCGATCAATTTAAGTTCCCCTTTTGATTGCGGGTGAGAAAGTTTTGACAAAATAAAACCTCCATGAAATGCTTCATATGGGATATCTTTCTTGTGTCTTTTGTACTTTTCAATCGCTGCGTGTGTTCGTTGTTTTGGAGGAATCGTCGAAAGTTGTCCGATCTGTAATAATCACACGTATTTTAAGTAAAACCGTCATTAATAGTATAATTATCTATCGTTAACAAGTTGTTCGACACTAACCTCAGCCGAAGCGATACCATGGTGACAAGTAATATTGTCTTTAGTTTGACCGTAACCGCTACTCGCTTCAATGTACACGCCCATTTTTGTAATCCCGACAGTTTCAATAAGTGATTGTTTGACCGGTCGATTAAAAGGAACAAAAATCGTGTTCATTGGATTATCTTGCATATCTTTCCCGACAAATTTGTTATCGTGCACAACCGAAATGTTTAGTTTCTTGAGATCGGCCTTTGGTCCTATACCGCTAAGCATTAGTAGTTGAGGGCTCCCAATGGCTCCACACGTCACAATAACCTCACTCCCCCGCCTCTTAGATATAAACGCCTCGTGTTGAACTCCATTTTCGTCTTTAAAAACTACTCCAACTGCCCTCGGTTTCTTTCCTGTATTCGGTTTCTCAAACCGTTATACTTTTTGTTGTAATGTAAAGGTTGTACTTGTAGAAAATGTGATATCTTGATATGATGACTATATAAAACATTAAGTAATTCTTTCTAATAATATATGTTAAAAAGTACTACATAATATATGTGGTTGTGTATAATATATATATGGTTGTATATAATATGAGATGTGAGATGCGAGAATTTTTTTTAAAATGGCATACCAGTTGTGTCGAATGTGATCTTTTGAACTTTTGCGTGAATCAACACGTCGATGTTTTGATGGTTTGCGTAAGATAGTAACTCGGCAGCAGTGTGTCGACGACCATACTTGTCAAAAATGGTCCCGCCAACCTTTGTACCATACATATGGTCATACGAGAACCCGTTATTGGGTGAAATCCCAACATCTAAAAGACCATCACGAACCGCTCTTTGCCATGGTTCGAACATGGGTTCATGAGCAATTTGCTTTTCAACCCATGGGTATGATTCATTGACCAATTTTGCGTTCCATCCTACTCTCTTAACATAACTACCAAAACCCAAACCATTATAAAGTTAACATAAACAAAAATGTTTCATAATTGTTCTCTAATGTTTTACCAACACAAATAGGAATCTTGAAACCAGCAACTGATTTTGTTTACACATTTTAGGAATCTTGAAAGCACGAGGGGTAAAAAAGGAAAATCAAATGATTAATCAACAACATTGAAATGAGTGGGTACAAATGGGTCCAAAATAAATGTATAATCTTTCTTTCACATGTCACTCTTAATGTTTCATTTGTCTTACGATCACCTACCCAACTCACCCTTCTAGCTTACAATAAATATCTTGACCACACCTAGAATTTATTTATTTTTTAACATAAGTGTGATGCTTTACAAAGTTTTTGGTACATTTTAGATCTCTATTCTGTTTAAATATTGAAACTATAACCTCTTAGGTTCATTTTAACATCAGACAACTTAACATAGTATTTATCAGTATCAAAGTGAACTACTATTACCGAAAGAAATTTATATAATAATAATAATAATACAGGCTACGTATAAGCCCGAAAAGTTGTTATGGGTTTTAGGATTTAGTAAGCCCATAACAAGCCGTTGAGCTCAAATATAACATATAGTTAATATAGTTAAGTTATAATTACATCCTAATAACTCCGGTTCTTAAAAAAATGTTCTCTTTTTAATCAAGTTAATTTGTGTATCTAGCAAGAAAAAAAAGTTGAAATATTTGTTATAATGTATTTAGAAAGAAAAAAAAATTATACGTAAGTAACAGCTCGATCGAAAAACATAAATATGTGTTCGAGTGCATCCTTGTTTTGAAGAAACAATATCAAATCAAAGACATCAACATGCTAACCATCTTCCTCATGATTAATGCAAATCAATGATGCACATCTACCTTTGACTTGTAAGTCCAACCCCTTACCCTTATGGCCTTAAACTGAATGAAAGAGGGTAGTCCATATCTATTGATGTTTCTTTTGGTTTAGGAAAATGACTTGGACACGATTCCTATGTTCTTTCTATTCATATATTTAAAAGCTTTTTTACAGAATTCTTAAGACGAAGAAGCTTATGATTTTGATTGGTCTCCATGATTTGTCTATTGTATTCGTTGAGTGACGTTGATCGACCATGGCGGTGATCGATGTGTTTGATTTATATTCAACTAGAAGATACTGTAGCTTAAAAGTTCGTGTTTATGTAAAAATTTCAAATTTAGTACCTAAATTTAAGAGGGGGGAGTGAAAATGAAATTGGTAACATGTTAAAGGGTGTCACAACATTGCTTAACAATGCATGGTGGTGAAGTAACTACCTAGTTTCAGGGTCGTTCCAAGCAATTTTGAGGCTCCGGGCGAAATAGGAAAATGAGGCCCTTTGATGGTAAAAAAAGGTTCTAATTAAAGGCTGTAATTTTTTTTTTATACATTATAATTAGAGTATATAAAAATATGAGGCCCTAGAAAATTGGAGGCTCTGAGCCGTCGCCAAGTTGCCCCCCGTTGGGCCGGCACTGCCTAGTTTGATAATATAACTTGGTGTTGATGAATTAATTAAGGTTGGTGATAAAGTTGGTTGAAAAAGTAAAGAGTCTAAGCTAACCTTTGTAATGCATGCGAATAAGTACTACGTGTAAGTGCACAAAATAATCATATCATTGCTTTCACAACTACTATCAACAATAATATATTTGGTTGAGCCTTTAAGTCTCAAATGGAATGAATACATAGTTAATGAGCTTATCATTAAAAATGTATATTTTTCTCTCTAAGGAGATGAATATTACAATTCAATAGTGATTATACCTATATCATTTATTACAATTTTTAATTTTCTATTGTGTGCCAGCTGTAATATGTGTACCTTGTGGCTGGTGTAAAGTACTAAATGCTAATCCAAACAAAATTCTAAAGCTTTAAATCAGTATACTTGACTTCTTAATTTTGATCAAATTCCTCTTCAATTAATACTGCTCAATTTTGATAAGATACTGTCAACTATACAAATTATTACTCAATCCAGGTTGTTATTTTTTTTTCTTCAATTGTATTTTCGCATAATGTTATGAGTTCTCAGACCAAAATACGTGACACATGATCGAAAAGAAAGAAGCTTAAGAGATCGAATTGTACCTTGCGCTTGCTCGGGAGTAAAATCCTGCATTGATGGAAGTACCACCACCCAAAACTCTAGCTCTTGCATTATAAACTCCATCATTAGACACAAAGTATTGTGAAGGAGAAATAGGAGAAGTGTCTGCAAGTGTAAGATGGAAATTTGCCAAAAGTGACACATTTATATTTGTAAAAGGGACACCACCCCTTTCAAGTAACAACACTTTGTATTTTTGAGACAATGTGGCTGCCAATGGACATCCTGCTGTGCCACCTCCTACAACAATGTAGTCATAACCCTTTTGTCTAACGTTGGATGATGATGATGATGATGATGACGATGACGACGATGGTGGTGATGGTGACGAGAATGAGCTTGATTGTCGGATGAACGGGTACTGAGTTTGCCAAGATTTGTAATCCCCTGCATCGCACAAGTGAATATTTAATTAATTGTCCCTTGAAGTAATTTGGAGCAAGGTTTATATGTGAATACATTTTCCCCCCAAGTTGCCATCTTTTACGCAAAAGATTGCATTTTGAACAAACCCCATATATAAAATGAGATAAAACCTAAAACCCATGAATCTTTTGTCTTTTTTCCTTTTTACAAGAGCACATATCAAGAAATTTTGTTCCAATTATTGTGCTACCTTTTGTGCCAAAAGGTTGAAGCTTTGCACTAAAAACAGAGAAATAAATTGAGCTAAAAACAAAAATTAAATGAACCGCCTAAGACAATCTATATGGCTGTTTAACTGTAAAAGTTAGAGTTAAAAGTGAAGAACCAACAAGATATGGGATGTTTGCGATTATTTACTTTAAAAGATTTAAGGGGATCTTGTTATTGAATGTTCATTCATTCTAAAGCCATCCTCAAAATGTATTTGAAGTTGTTAATCTGCCGTAAAACTAAGCAATAGGGAGATAAACAATTACATAACCAATTTCGATTCAAACAACCCTTCTATTTGTATACACATATAAATGTAGAGAAAAAGATAAACAATAACCTTGAGAAGGGATAATGAGAGTGGCAAGACAAGAAGAAAAGAGAAAAATGAAGAGAGAGAGCTTGTTGTTGCAGTTGATTGCCATTGGAGAGAAACTGATCAAAAAACTTGAAATCAGAATTTAAGTTGTGTGGCCAACTGTGGTTGGTCTTGTTGTTTGTGCAAACCACCCTGCTACTTACATTCAAATCATCACATACTTATATATACTACTCAACTTCTAGAGACTACAATGCACATACACAACTGTAAATACATTATTTGTTATTACTATTAAATGTAATAAAATAAATAAGTAACAACTAATTGCTGTGCTGCTAGAATTATTCTGTAGAGTTGTAAAAAGAAGGGAATTATTGCATATATCAATATCAATTATGTGGAGGAGGATATAAAGAAAGAGAAGCATTAAATGAGGGAGGAGAAGAAGAACAATAAATGACCGCTCCATCTTCCTCCTACACACAGACATACATATAACCAATCAATGTTTACAGATGAGTGTTTGATCTAGATCAAATCATGGCCGTTGGATAGAAAGCAAGCTTCAATTCTTAGAGCAAATACAATCATGGTTCCGAATAAAATATTTAGGGTTTGCTTGAAGATTTTAAAAGAAAAATAAAATAATGATTGTTTTTGTTTTAAGGAGATTGAGTAACTAACTGGTAAGTACCAAGTAGAAATGATAATAGACAAATGAGAGCATGGTAAACTTAATACTTAGAAAAATGTTAGGTTGTGCAGACTGGATTATTGTCATGGTGTGTTTATTGGGGTTGCATAACCGGTTTCCGAGGACATACGCCTAGTGGTAATTTCTTGCAAAAATGTTGATAACCGACCCATATGGTATTTTAACCTAGTCTACAACCTTGTATGGAATTATAAATTCTACATCAATGACTCAAATAGTCAAGTAATATTCATTTTTTTCGATAAGGGACTTTGAAGATCGATCCAGATATAATCTTTCAATCAATATTTAATGGCAAAATGATATACGAGTTTGTATCATGGAAATGGTCATAATTTGATTGCATTTAGGGCATGAACTTTGACATACATATCTATTAACTAGATGGAACTAAATCCTTAGAAAATGTTTGATAGGTATTTAGAATGTAAATTCAGACATAAAAAGATAGATTTTTAGAATTCAAATTAAGAGGTAATTTGCACAATGATACATTTTTTTAATGAGAAATTGAAAACAATGCCCCAGAAAAAATAGACTTAGAAAGATTTTTCCTAAAAAAAAATTTTATCTCATTTTGCCCTACCTAGTCGCGAAATACTGGTCGGAAGGGTCCTTCCGACCAGAAATTTGCGACATTGCGACTTGAAATTTGTGATTTGCAACTCGAGGCTGATCGTTGCTGACCTCGCAGAATTTTTTTTACTTTTTTTACGTTTTTGACTTTTATCAAAATTGATTGAGGGTATATATTTAATAACTATCACTTCATATTCACTGTAAATTTAACGAATTTGACATTAGAATTTTCAAAGTTTACGAGTAAAAAAAAGTCGAAATGTTTTTTGGCTTTTTGACTTTCTTTTAATTTTTTGAAAATTGATTGAGGGTTAATGTTTAATGACACTCCATATTGACTGTAAATTTTACGAATTTGAAATTCAAATTTTCTATAGCAAGTATGAGCGGTCAAAGTGCGTTTAAAAGTCAAAAGAATCATAAATTGTCAAAATTGAAGGTCAAGAAGGTTGAATTTCAAAAAAGATTATGACAATGGATACATATCGAAAAAATACACAAATTAGAAAAAACGGTGACTTAATCGGGATTACGAGTCAAAATATATGACTTTTCAAAATTTACGAAAAACTTAACATAATTTACGAAAAAAATGGAAGTAAACATAAGTGAAAAAGAAAGGCTTGGTCATAGGTCTCGATCGCGAGTCGTAAGTTTCGGTCGCAAGTTACAAGGGCTGGCCGCAAATCACAAGGTACCGGTCGCAAATTGACCACATTATCAAGTACGTCCGGTCGTAAGGTTCTTACGACTTGCGACCGGATGAGACAAAATAGAATATTCTTTTAAAACCTTTTTTTTTAAACAAAAAATATCAGTTTTCCTTTTTTTATTTATTGTGCATACTACAATATCACGTTGTTAATATTAATATACAACACTTTATATACATATTACTATACTATAACAAGTGTATATATACCTAAAAAGGATAAATCGCAAAGGAATGTTTGGTCGAAAATGAAAGAAATGAAAACGTCCTGAAATACTTTGAACAGTGGATTTAGAAATATTTTCCAATCATGAGGAATTCTGAAATTCCATCTAGCAATTTCGATTTAATATATACTTTCACGTAGTCTTTAATACGGAGTAGTGACTTTTAATATTTCTAACTTCACATATAACAATAATTGTTAATTGTATATTATTATATTAAATTTAATAATATAAATAAGGTTCTGAGAAGTAACTGCATTTTGAGTATAAAAAGAGGTAAACGATTTCAGTCAATGAAATATGTGATTGACGGACCAGATTTATTGCATCTTAATAACATTGCATTTTACATAAAATGCAAACAACATAATATGCAGTATTGTGAATTTAAACCGTTGATCATAAAAATCAACCGCTGAGATCGCATGTCCCTCTTTCCTCTTACAATATGGTTGCTTATCTAATCTCACACATAATATTAATCAATTAATATCATATTAACTTTTATATTTAATAAATTAGTTAAATATTGCAAAATAATACTTCAATCTAACATTTATTATTTATTTTTTCAAATTATCGAATATTATCTAATACGTCCATTAATCCTTTGATTGATATACTTTTTGTATAAAACAAGATATCAATATCAATATGGACAATTAAAATGAGATGTAGATAATATTATTAAACATCTAATACTTATATATTTAGTTATTCACTTATATATTTATTTATATATCAATATCATATCTCTTTTGTCCAAAAGTTTATTATATAATTCGTCGAATTTATTATCAGTACGCCATACATCTATGACCTACTAATCTATACCAAGTAGTGCTAGCTCGAATGTATAATTTGAATCAATAACCATAAACAACATTCGCAACTTAACAAATTCGATTTTTTTACCCTTCGGTACCACAAAAGTGGTTACTAGTTGAAGTTAATAGAACTCAATTATATACGATAATATTTATGAAATGTACGACACAATATAACACATTAAAGATTAAACGTATAACTTTGAAGTAATAATAATAATAATGTCCAGAAAGAATTACTAGATGTCTAATTAAATAGTCATTTAAAGCTAACAATATGAAGGTGATATAGCTATTTGACTTGTAATTATCACTAAGATAACATATTAGTAAGATGTTTTGATATTTCTAAAAGAGTTTTTAAGTTCAAACATTTCTACTTAAAACATTTTATGGATTGTTAGGAAAATATCAGAAACATTCACGGAAATTCCAGTCTAGTAAGTACGTATATTTGATCAAAAAATATGATTCCTCTTCGAATAACATGAAGAGGAAAAATCTCTATAAATCATAACACTTTATAAGAAATTCGTAATTCGACGCAGTTTTATAAGCAAAATAAATGGTAATCGCCTAATATTTGTCTTAGTTAGGGATGAAAAGATAAAACCCAACCATAGCGTAACGAAATCATAGTTAACTTTCCCAAATAATTATTGGGTTTTTAATATCTTATGATGGACAACTTTTTAATCATCAAAAGATCCCGATTTGCTTTATACATGGTGTTGGTAAAAAGTAGAAACGAGTTCATATATAGCAATATACTTCTTTCGTCTCATTAAAAATATTTATTTTAAAATTAATAAGATTTTAAGATTTTTCACTAACAATACTTTCCACCAATAAAATAGCATCTCTACCCACTGAAGTCTCTTTTAATTATCTGAAATATAAAGTGGACACTTATTTTAGACAACTCAAAATATAATTATAAATACTTATTATAAAATGGAGGTAATATCTTTTTCAGGTTGAATTAGAGGAAAATTAATAAATATAAATGGTATCAATATTACATAATTGTGTGATTTTGTTCTACTATATTGCAGTACTATTTTATTGATCCGTGGCTACGCGAGTGAAAACACATTTGGTTTTACAAAAGAGCATATAAATTTAAACTTAGATATATCAAAGTGGTTATAATTACAAAATTTAAAATTTAAAATTAAGTAAAGTTTTGAGTTCATAATGTTCAGATGTATGTCGAAAGTGGGTCAGTTTAACTACTTTTATCCAAACACAAACTTTCGAGCTAATTGGGTAACAAGCAAACTATTTTCTAACTGCTGCAAATATGCCAAAACAAAATCAACGAAAAATGTAAGTTATATACTACTGATGGGCACCAATATGACACTATTGATACCTTTATATACAAGCGCTACAAATACGGATGTAAAACTTTTTACCTTTTTCCTCGGCCAGTTATTTCTAGACTCCTTATGATATTGAGTGAGTAGTCGTAATTTCTAAATTAATATCACAGTAGAATTCTAAATATGCCTTATGATTTGGAAGTTGATATTTTTGTGTAGCATGTGGATGGATCCAAAATGAACTGTAGAAAAAAAAAACAAAATTTTAAATTTTAATTTAACTCAATTCATTGATCGGGTTATAAATTAACAACTGTCTTGATGTTAAAATTTGGACATTTTTATCAATATCTTTGTCAGTGGAGGAATGTGTATATTTTATCGAGAAAATTGATATTTAATATGGAGAGTACCGCTATAAAAAATGATGGTTTCAACTAAGAGGTAGACTTGCTTAAATAGTTTGAATGTCATGATAAATTTTGGAAGTGATCACATCCTTCAAATAGTTTGTTAAGAATAAATAATGAACGATTAGTAATATTTATAATAATATGGGATTCACATAAATATATAATTAATTAGCTGAACATACATTGACTATAAATATAGATATGATGAAATATTTACACATTAATGCGTATTTGAAGGGGTTTTGAATTTTTCAAGTGTCAAATAGATGTAACTTGTTAAGAGATATACGTAGGAGTAGTTGGTTATAAAAGTAGATAATGATCAAACATTCCATTTTATAGACAATGAGATAAAAAATCACATTTTGAATTCTAGTTCAAATTCAAAGAAATGTAAATATTGTATGGTTGAACAATAATGGTATGTGTTGAAACTTTGACAATATATATATATATATAGATTCGAATACATACATATATTATTTAAATTTAACTATTAGGAGTTTAGGCTAATTAAAATAAGGTATATTTTTCAATTTATTAATGCTTTAATGTTTATTAAACGTTATGATTTCTATGTTGTTAACAAAGAACTATAATTAATTAAACGTATGTACAACAGTTTATTCATGATGTAATACATAGGAATATAATATATAATAATTAAACTTGTATATTTTATGTTTCATATTAAGTTGTATTTGAAATATTAACATAATTACATAACTCTTAACTATTATCTTATGTATCAAATTCACTAATACCCAGATCAATTATCAAACTGATAAATAACAAAAAAAATGTGAATTTCTTAATAGTGTATACAACATTTTGCCTTTAAAAGAACTTAATTATTAAAAATACTCATAAATATTATCATTTGTAAGGAACTGAAATAAAAATGTAAGGATCAAAAGTGTCAATTACATGAAACCTATGGACATGCCTTTGAAAATTAAAATTGGATGCATGAATAAATTTAAACTGTAGATCGCGAAGAAAAGAAACCAATGAAGAATAAGGATTGCTTCGTGCTATCTTCTTTATTTATTTAAATAAAAAAGATATAATAATACGGTTGATCGTTTATTTTTTTATATTTTTTACATATTATACATGATGTCGCAATAAACCGGAGAGAAAGTTAGTGATCATATCGTTGATAATCGTATGACTGATATTTTATGTAAAAGAAATTTGCTTTTAATTAATGCATACCATTAAGTAACTTATGTCCAATTCCCTTTTTTTTTTAATCCTTGCAATATATCATTTAATATTTACCTTTAAAAACTTGGGACAGTTAATGTATAAAAAGAGAAATATCATATACTTCTATATGGACTGCATATAAACACAATCAAAGGTTAATAAGTATTTTTGTCGTCTTTTATTTATGTATATTTTGTTTAGAACTATATATACCAAGCATGAATATGTAGTAATCATTGACGAATAAATACACAAGTTACATATACATACGTATATATGTATATGTATGTATTTCACATGTATATATATGAGTTGTCCAATGGATGACCTAAACTAAATTGAAAGTATTCATCCACTTTCAATAAGTGTACAACATGCCACATAAAACTATTCAAATTCGTTTCTGCCTCCGGTATGTGTTACTGTGGGGCATAAAAATAATAATAAAGGGGGCATGAATAATTGATAATCATTTTAATTTATGTTTTGAAATATGTATTTTTGGAGGACGAGATATAGGGGGATTTTTTTTCAGTCTAACTCATCCGAAATTTGGCATGTAAGTTCAGATGGGTTTTAACTCAAATATCAAATGGTGGCAAAGAAAGAGTAGTTATGAACCTATATATATGTTTTAGTTTCCTTTTATTTTTATGTTGAATATAAATTTGCACCCAACAATTTTCTCTTCAAACTCAAATTCTATATCGAACCTCCCTTTCAATGCAAACACATACCCCTATTAAAGCTTTATTATTCTCGTCGTTTCGGACGTGACTACCCAATCACCGGGATCATTGACCGGAGCTCCTTTTCGATGATGGAACATCCCCAACATCAAACCTTACTGCTCTCTTAAGTAAGTGAGATGAGACCAGACTATCATTAGGATCATTGATTGAAGCTATAGAGTTTCAGAGGTTTCTGTCCATATCAACATCAGGATATAACTGTAGTTATGATATCGCTTTTCGGGATCTTTTTCAGTTCAACTCGTTTAAAACCTAACACATAAGTCCAGATAATGTTTCACTTCAAAACC
The DNA here is from genome assembly GCA_963921325.1 of Logfia minima. Taxonomy (NCBI): domain Eukaryota; kingdom Viridiplantae; phylum Streptophyta; class Magnoliopsida; order Asterales; family Asteraceae; genus Logfia; species Logfia minima. Next base: position 531,894 of record OY992773.1, read on the forward strand.
AATTGGTAAAAGAAGTAGCTCATAAACTTATATATATGTTTTAGATTTTATTTTTTTTATATGAGATATGAGGTCGAGCCTAACTGTATATGTCGTCGAGGTTTACATCTTTAGCATAAATGAAAGGATAAAATTTCCCAATATGCGTACATATTATTTTTTTTCGAATAGCTGAAGATTTATTAAGAAAGGTTAGCAAAGAGCTAACAATAAATTGCATAGAAATAGAAAGAAGAGGGTTGACTTGCCAAAGATCCCTTCGTATACTTAACTTCCTATTCCTAATAACAAACCAATTATAAGAAAGATCTAACAAGATTATCAATAAAGAAACTTTTTCTTCTCTTCTTATTACCCGACAGATTGTCATTTCTAAAATTCCAATTAGTCATCACAATGAATTGTAAAGTCATCTTTCTAGACCTCGAGAGCTTAATACCTTCCAACCAATTGATCACAATGGATTGTACATATTTAACATTAGTTATTTGCTTATTCAATGAAATTTATGTAGTAATTACTAATTTACTATTATGCATCTACCCACTTGTTTAAACTTTAAAGTGGCTCTTATTATTTTATTTTTACACTTCTGGCAACTTGTACTATGTACCATTTATTATAAATTGACTCCACTTTGCTTTTTCCACTTGTTACTATGAACCATTTCTTTTTTTTCCATAAATAGTTTGGTATAAACTTGTTTATAACTTTTTCGAACTAAATTACAAGTATATCCCTTGAACTAGCAAGCCAACTTGCATATGGACTTTATTATTAATTTTTTTTGTACTTTTGGTCCAAATATATTCACACTGTTGTTGTCAATTATTATTCATTAACATCAAGAGAAGATAGTTAAAAAGGTCATGTGACCTTAACCAACTAGAACGTATTTTTCCTTTTCTTAACTACTTTTTATTCTCATTCATAATTTTTTAATTTAAACCATAGTTGAAAAACATTCCGCTTAGAAAATAGCTATGGATAATCGTCTTAAGACATCAGTTTCAAAAACCCTGTAACTATTCCATTTACTATCTTCGACAATTAAAAATATTATGCAGGTCAAATATATTTCGAGACATAATTATACTTTCATGTACCATCATGTTTCCATAAACCTTGCATTGCTTCTTCTTGTAAGCTTCTATAATAATGGGCTCTAATTCATCTTTTTGTCATGTGCTATTATTTGGTCCAAAAGATTATATTGCTAGCTTGAATAGTTTTAAGAGAGAGTTACAAAACATACTAGTTTGATAAGAAAATATTGTTTTGAAAATTATGATACTGTTTTACAAATTGATCAAAATAAAGAGGGTAAATGGGTAACAAGGTTTATAAATATGCAATTTCACTAAATTTATTTCTAGTTTCATAAATTGGAGATCTGTGCAGCAAACTTAATGGAAACTTGCGTCCTGTTAGTATATTTTGAGGGACCAATGATGAACATTCAGATTAGTTGGAGGGTTAGTATGTAAAAAGAAATTGTACCTATGTTGCATCTAATTTGTATGTAGTGAACAACATACTTGTTAGCCCTTCTTAAAAATGTTTACAAATTGTGTATAAAGTTTATTCTCCAATTTTTGTAGTTAGATATTATGGTTTCCAAGAAAAGAGAGCACTTTATGTTTTCATATCAAACTAATAATTAGAAATAAGTCGAAATTACCACCTAAACTTGTTATTTTTATGAAGGGGAGTTTCATGCATTGCGAAGGTCATGATAACAATATCTATATTTGTCTTTCATCATAAAATTTATTTGTTTGAGAATATTTTTCATATCCGTTCAATTGCATCAAAAGCGGGAAAAGAAGTAGCAAACTAACTACATATCTATAATCATAAGTAATTAACCTGTTACAAATACGATCAACGTATAGATAAAAAATTTTAGATTACAATAAAATAACCCTTCAATGAAATTTGTCCTTTTCATTACTAAAAAGTAAATTGATCACCGAAAAGAATCATAAACTTAGAAGAACACTAAAAACTTATAAGAACTATCTCACGTAAGGTCAAATATCAAATAAACACATAATACAAAATTTAAAAAAAAAAACTTACATAAAAAATCCTCAAACTACATCCCTCAAAAATCTAACACTCAAAAGAAAGCAATATTCATCAATTTGATGAATATTGTTATACAGATCATATACCATAAATCACCATCAACAATTTGTGGGAGAGAATAAGAATGCAAATAAAAAATGAAATAAGTGTGTTATATGTTTCTAGCTCAACAATACGGGTATATACCCAATCGTTAATAAAAGTTACATCTAGCCCCTCCAGGTACCTGCAATTACAAATATTATCTCAAATACTTACCTGTTAGTAAGATGACCATATGTACTTTTAGTCTTCACCATTGAGCCCACTTCTTCATTTATCATTACAATTCCAATCCTACAACTACAAAACATAATAAGTTACATGTTAATAAATAATTGTTACCAAACATCATAATGAATTTATTATATTCAACAAACACCAAACAATCCCATCCATACCTACCATAAAAATATTTAATGAATGGAATAATTATTTTCATTTTTGACAGCTAGGCATGCAAACCCCATTGGTTTACAAGCAACTACTTTGATCAGTATATATATGGAGAAGGTATGAAAGCTAGTCATTGCTACACAACTCATTTCAGGTGAAAATGTGTAAGTTATTTTTAAGAATAATCTTAAAAAGTTACCGGAGTTGCTGATATATACACAATCTATTCTTTGTTACCTGATGTGTTTTTAGCTGCACATTACACTTTCCTCTTAACAATCGCTAATTTATGAAACTTACAAGTAGAGAACAAAAAAATTGTGCGGCTTAAGTGATTAACCCACCTATTTTGACGGTAACCAAGGGTTTACATGTTTCGGATGATTATCATAATTCATGGTAATAAAACATGGTCCCCTAATTTATGGGATTCGAGCTAAACTTCCCAATTCATCTATGTTGGACAAAATTATGTAAATCTACAGGACGTTCCCATGGACTGCTGTGAGCAGAGGTAGCGAAATGAGCAAGTTGGACGATTAATCAAGATGCATTTAAGTATCTAGCTATCGGTTAAAACATGGAACTGGGTTGACTTGCTAACATTTTTCACCCATTTTAAAAGTTCATACAAAGAGTTAATTCATTATAACTCATACTATAAACTAATGTTCTTGGTTAATAGTTTGACTTATTATTTATCCTGAACTGCAGATATTAATAGTGAATACTAACAGGGTGTTTGACTCGTTATTAATAGAATATCAGTAAAATGTACTTCTTGTTATATAAAATTATACAAGTAACTTGAAATATACTAGCAAAGATTCAACTCTTGTAAAACTGATCGGCAGGTGTGACCATATGTTGGTGACCAAACAATGACACCCACAAATGTTATTGTAAAATTATGAATTATGATTTTGTGGTAAGATACAATTCAGATATTAAATATTCACTGAAAACTTCTGAATCCCATTCAATGTCCATTACTAAAAAAATGTCATTTTGCCACCAATTTGAGCCTCTTCTTTAAAACAATGTGCTCAAACATGAATTTTAAAGGCTCCTACACCAAATCAAGGTATGGAAGAAAATGTAATTTTAAAGCTACTCACAAACATCTTGTGCTTCTTGTGATTTCTTAGTGACATCAAACAAGCGAATTCAATAGGGGTTTGCATCTCGTGATCATTCTCCTAAAACGTTTTGTTCTACTTATTACATCTGTAGAAAAAATGAGTTTTTACTTTTGTATGCGTGTGTTTGCTTTGTACTTTCATAAACTACTAACAAGCTTTCGTATGGTCCCTTTTAATGGACCTAGGTTAAACTAAACATCATAAAGCGTGTTTTTTTGCATCGTTGCAAACTTTAATCATTTAATTCGAACCATGATGTTAAAATGTAACAATGCCAGCTTGATGACTATTTTCGTGCCAGCTTGATGACTATTTTCGTGTAAACCAAGTGATACAAGTTTAGGTTATGCATCAAAGCCTAGTTAGATTGTAGGCATGGGCAAAAGTGAGATATACTCAAAGAGGATATTTTGAAAGACATAATATAGACCGGATCATAACGAAGAACATATATAAAGTTATGATATACTAATACTATTTGATTTTAAATGTTGCATTCAATGTTGTCACCTACTCTTCTTGTTTTAATAGGAAAAAGCTTCATGAAAACTTGAATTAGAAAGAAGTCTATTAACTTTTCATATTGGGAACACGATTTTTCCATTTTTAGCCTTTTGAACCTCCTTCATATTGCAGAATGCCAGAATCAACTCAATTTGCTTTGAAATGTGACTAGATTTTTAGATGATTGATCAAGAGTAATTATGTTGTTTTTACCATATTGGTATTATTATATTAAAGGAAGTATCAAATAGGAAATAAATATTTGGTAGCAAATATAAAAACCATTAAAATTTTCAAATTTTAAGCCATATAAATTGAAAGAACACAAGTTATATGTATATTAATTTTAGTTAGAAATTCTGTTAAGTTTAGATTAAACATTATTCATTGAAAAATATTGAAAAATTCACATATGCATTAATTCATTTCAAATATATCTTCATCAGGTTGCATTTATCGAAAATTGTTATTTTTATTATATCTGACATTTTACAATTCAATTAAAAAAGGTTTAAATTCATGTATAAAGTGTGATTTTGACAACTTATATGATTGTAACGAATAGTTCTTACAAATATTTGAGTTTTAGGTTTTTTTAGTCGGGTATATGTTAGGTTTGGTTATTATATCGTATTTAGAATAATGAAACAATGTAAGTTATTTTACACTAATAACTTTATAAAATAAAGTTATTACATGAAAATTCTATAAACCCCAACAGACTCTACCTCGTCTATACAAATATATAATCACACTCGACTGACATAAGCTAACCTAGCCTATACTAATAGTTAGATTGATATTTGATGGTTGTTTTGTAATTGATACCACGTACAGACAAATCTTGACCCTTGCATTTAAAGTGTGCAATCTAATGAAGCATTAACCTCATTTGTTGGGATCACATGCACGTATTATTTGTTGATCTAATTAGTGCTTTAGTTGTAATACTTTACATTTTGGTCTTCATTTGTAAAGTTATAGCTTTCGAAACGTTGAAGATTCCCTTATGACGTATGCACTATAAACTGGTACAAAAGGAGCCCATTTTATACAACAAAACTACAATATTCACACAAAAGTACCTTAAAAGCTATTCGTCCTTTTTATGTCTATATCAACCCGATTCTCATTTTGTGACGCAAAGAACGGTTTACGAAAGACGTATCGACATCAACATGTGCCCTGCACTAATGCTTAGATAGCAGTTGCTGATATTTAATTGTCTAGTTAATAAGATTCACCAACAATCAACTATTACTGTCCCACAAAATTATCACATTTTCATTTCAAAATACACCTTAAATATGACAACACATCTTTTAAAGTTTTCATTGATTTTAGGTACATAACATTGCAGTTTTCATGATAAAAACTTAGCACGCAAAACAGAGTTGAGACGTAACAGTTAAAAAAAGCAACTTTAAAGGGATAACATATACATGACACCAAATTCTAGTACTGAAAAGTCATCGGCACTTGCCCCGTGCTAAATGTGTGGATACGTTTGCACACATCTATAAGCAACGTATGAAACACTTGTAATGTATGAAACAAATCACAAGGTACGAATGTAGCAATCATTTATTAATTGTGTTTGCTACTATAAAACAAATACAGTTCAGTATGTAAAATACAGACTCCAGGTAATCAAAAATATTACTCGTATAACGTCTCTTTTTCAGTCATATCCACATTATACAAACAAAAAACTCAGCATGTGACATGACCAAAAAGAATGTTGCATGACCCAACAAAAGAAAACAGTGATATATGATCCCGAACAATAATGGGAGACCTGAAACGGGTCGATGCTAGCAACATGTTCAGTCTTTCTTTGTAGTCACACACTGCAGAGTCTGTCGGTTTCTGAGTGTTCATGACCATCACAACAACTGGGCACAATATGACGCCTAATAATTATCCCTCGTGCAAGCTAGTAGTATAAAACCCAATAATCATATTTGCAAAAATAAGCAAGTTTTGAATGTGAAAGTTTGACCGCATAAACTGATATGCTTACGGCATGAATCTACTGTTCTTTGACATGTCTGGAGGGACTCGTGTATTCGGTTCCGTTTTCCAAGGTCACATTAGACGATGCCGTTGAGGATGCTACACCTTGATAAGTCCCTAATACTTGAGGTGTGTTAGAGGGGTTTCTTTGAGAATCGGTAGCCACGGGCTTTTGGCCCTCTTCTGCAAGTTTCCGAAGAAGGTTTGTGACTGTAGGAATAATCTTAGTGGATAAGGAGAGAATTCCTGGAAGCTTTACACAAAACAACAAGCACCAAATATAGGGTGTGAGAGACGGAAAAACAAAAAATGCATGCTGAGATTGAAAAGTGAAGGTGTTTTCCCGGAAAACAGAAAACATGCTCCAATATGACTTCACCCAAAAAAATCATTGAAAATAGAAAACCCACTGTTCTAATAATAACTACATTTTTTAAAACTTCATTTTAGAGTTTTCAATTGTTTTTTTTTTTTTCAGAGAATGAAAACTCATGTTTTCTGAACTAGAAAATGAACGTATTTGAACATGTTTTCAACCTTATCAGTAGTTTTCTAGAGATAAAAAATACTTCCCATTTTATAGAAGAAATGAAGATAGAAAATTAGAGATTACACCCCAAAGTTCTATCTCTGACTTTCTTTGAGTACAATTAAATACAACTCACCATGCCGTTGCGAAATTCACCAGTAATGTCCAGTTGAACCCACAAAGCTTTGGAAAGAAGATAACCCACAAATAAAACAAGTAGCCACAAAGGATTCCTGCAAAAGAAAGCTCAAAGGTGCGAATTGTGGATTTCAGTATAGAAAGAAACGGAGACAAGAGGATAACAAACCTTAAAAGAGTCATAAATTCATTAAATCCCAAGATAACCAAGGCAGCTATAGCCCATGGAGGTGGTAACCAGTTGTTATTGCGCATATTAGCTTCCTGAAAACCATAAAAGTAAAGATAAGAATTTCATGACAATTTTATTTTATTCGTTATTACTGATTGAAGATGCTGATTGGATATGGTAAATAAGTTCAACAATGGCAAAAAAAATTATAAAATTCACAAGAATTAATTTTATTCTTTTTAGATCTTATTTAGCTTTCTATAAGAATTTAGTCATTCTTTTGTAACTTAATGTATCATATTTAAACACATTAAATATTTATTATTTATTAAGTTAAAAAAAAAGGATAAAAAGTTACTAGCTATAACCCAACCTACACAGACTGCTCGTTTTTTGCTATATAAACAACAGTACCTGAGAAGCAATGGCTTGTGTAATAGTATACTCTGTCTCTCTCTGAAATTGGCTCCACAATGATTTGCATTGAACAGGAGTTATGAGTGTCTTCGTTGCTGGAACCTGCATATAAATAAACAAAATGCAACTAAATATTACCAAGTAAGCAGTTAATAATTCTGAGATACTGATGATGTGAACAATTTATTGGTTGACATCCATAGATTTAAGAGAAAACACAATGTTTTGATAGAACTCACACCTAGCCCGAGTGCAAACAATATTATGCATTTACATGATATTAAATTCAAACAAATCCCAGCTACATGCAGTGATACGAGCAACTAGAGAGTCAATTTCGACCCATTATAAATGGGTTAATTGGGGCTATGTTTCACACCAAACACGCCAAATGGGTCTAATGAAAAATCTTTGCTAAAACTGGAATCCGTGTGATGGGTCGAGAGTTGACCTGGGTAAAAATCTTAATGCATACAACCTCCTAGATCAGTCTACTCAAGATATTATGATTATTAATGTAGTGAATAATAATATCATTACACAATATATAATGCATACATTTTTAGTAAGTTTGTTAATACAGGAACAATGTCTGTGGGTCAATCCAACCTGACCTGACCTGTTTCAACCCATCCCAAAAAATACCTGTTTCAACCAAACCTGTTTTGACCTGTAACTCAAACTGCTTGACCCACCCATCTTGCCACCTCTACTAGTAATACTTAAAGAAATGAAACACAGATCCTCAACCAAGGTCAATAGTATTTCTGGAAGTACAGCTTACCTCTTCCCATGTGCTGGAGGCCAACGGATCCTGCGTGGAGATACTCTTGCTAGTGTCCTTTTTGTGATCCACTAATGCAAGAACTAATGTGTCCCCAATCTTATCAGCATCCACATCCAAACGAATTGCAGCCAATACAGAGAGCAACTTCAAAGACTGAAACAAAAATATCAAATTAGCATGATCATAAGCCACACGATATTACGGAATGATTGACATGGGAGCAAATATGATTTCAGCTAATTATTCTTTAGAGACTAATGAGGTGACTCTTACAGAAGAACGAGCTGTTTTGGTAATTGTTCGGATATCTTCCTTTCCGGTCCAGATTCGTGGCATTGAATCACTATCGTGGTTGAACAGGGATGTAAATCTGCACAATTTTTTAAGATATAGTAATGATGAGCTACAATGAAATCACCACAGTGATGATGGGCATAAATCAATCAAACAAATTAGCAGACATTGGGATGGCACTGAACCAAAACGAAAGAACAAGAATTCAAACCGATTCAATCTGGTTTAGTTCCAATTTGAAACCAGTTCAGTCCCAAACCCAACATTGAACTGAATATATATATATGGGTTATCTTAATTTGAAAAACACAAGCCTAAAATGACATTTCAAAATTGAATAATAAGAAAGGTTGTTCCAGTTTGGATGGTCCAGTTCAATCCAGTCCTATCTAGATTCTTCGGTCATGTCGGTCCAAACTGAGTTTTGCAAACCCTTATTAGCAGGTTATACCTCTCTTTCATGCGGTAAAGAGCTTTGCCCGCTTCTTCTTTTGTTTTCCCTTCAACTATTCCTCTAGCATAATTTTCCAAATTTGAAAGCATCTCCTCATTGGATTGCTCGTCCATTTCAAAACCAGAAAGTGCAACAGAAAACTCAGAGACAGCTACTTTAGTCTCATGTTGAAAAAGTTTCCTTATTGCAGTCCAAGTATCATCACCACCTCCTTCTAGTAGGGCTCCAACAGGTCCATCCAGTGCCTCTTTTAGTTTCGACTACACAGAAATTCAAACCATATATATTACCTCATATTAATCGAGTGATTGTCAAAACCAAAGGAGTAAGGTCATACTTCAAAGGTTAATATACCTCATATAGTGCATTAAGTTCGGATAGCTTGGCAGTTCGAACTTCAGAAATATGTGAATCTATATCACGTGAAAATTTATCCCTTACTTTAGCCGAATCCCAATCAGCCTGTTTGATAGCGGCATCTGTGGAGTCAGTTAATTAGGCAACATGTCACATGCTTATTATGTACATGATATATATAAATTCCAGATGAAGATTGCTGGTATAGCTTATAACAACAACGTGACAAGCTTTTTGACACCAAGTAACATTGCCAAGAGAACGTTAACTTAGCATGACATATGCTTGTGAAATTGCTTGAGGTTCAATATACAACGATCAAAGAGGGAAACTTTGACCCATTTGCTTATGAATGGGTCGACTTGGGTTTATGTTACATCTCTATCAGATCGAGTGGTTAAACTAAAAGGAAACTAGCCTAAAAAGAAATAGGTTGAAACTGTCGAAAATCGTCAAAGGTTATAAATGCATAAAACCTCCTAAATCGTGTTATTCAAAAAATTAGATTATTAATTAAATTGTATAACTTTTGTAATGATAATTGACACCCTAATTTTTATTAGTAATTGAAAAAAGAAATGCACAAAATTTGTTCAGGTCAACCCAACCTGGCCTGTCTCGATACTTACCAAAAAGTACCCTTCTCAACCCATTATTACACATGTTTACCCAGCCTAATTAGCCACCTCTAACACCAATGTAGTGTATACATGTAACGTTCATAACCAAACCCAGTACATCAACAAATAAATTAATAAGCTAATAATACTAACCCACCGCACCGGCATTAAACTTAAAATACTTGAATATAATGAATGTATGGATTGCATTGATTCTCACAAGTAATAAGAATAGGAAATGCCATCTACTTTTGTACCTTTGCATTGCTCATCAAATACTCTGATCAATGATCCTGTGCAATCGCGAGCAGCATTTGCGAACCCTTGTCCTCTACTCAAAGCATCATGAAGTGCTTTCTTGAATTTATCAAGTGTCTCTAATTGTAAGTGTTCCAGCATTAATTGGTAGGTCGGTTGAACAAGCTGAATAGAACAGAAGACAACAACCAATGAGTACAACAGATATGAAACACATTTGGCAACACATCACCTATTTTGAGAATCACTAAGAATAGTTACTTGAGTCAACTTCTCTTCCAACTGTCTTCGCTTGGCAGTTCTGACTCCATCTTCAAAGTAAGTAGCCTCTTCATCATAACTAAAATAAAATAAATAAAAAAATTCGACAAACGGGTAAGAGAGAAATATCGGGCAAGCAGAAAATAGATACCAAAAAGTAACTGCTTTTAGATCTTTGTGAGGTCAAATGATAACACGTGTAATCATATTAATCTGTTATTCTGTTATCAAGACACCATAATCCATGATAAAACATATGCAATATCGTTGTACAGAATGATTACCTGGATAAAGAGGTGTCAATCATTGAACTAAGCTTCCTTCCAAAGCCGGGCACTATATGAGATTGTACAGCTTCTTCTAAATCACACCAGTCCTGCTTAATAAAAAAAAATTGTTTAACACAATGAGTTCGGAGCTTGTAAGTAGACTTTTTCAGTTGTACCTGGTTTTTTACAAATAAAGAGTACTTCTCGTTAGCAATTTCTTCACATCTTACAGTGGCCACCATCACCTGCAAAACTAACAGGAGCTTTAATATCCACGTAACATTTGGAAGCTTTTTTGAAGTTTTGGAAAGGTTGACAGTTAAAATTTTAACCTTGTGAGCAGGCAAGTCAAGGTCTTTGTTCTCCTTAATAACTTCCCAAATTTGTTGGGCACTAAAGGAAAATCCTGAAGCAGGAACAACCCCCCTCCTATCTCCCGCAAGGCCATTAGGTGCAATAGATTGGAAGAACCTTTGCCTCAAACTAGCCACCTTTAGTGAAAACAAACAATACATATTTAAGAACTGTATGACGCATATTACATATGCTTAGGGGTGTCATCAAGTCAAGACCGACTCGAGAAATATTCAGAATTTACTCAATAGGATATCAACTAGTAATCACTAGCACACCTGCTCCTTGAATTGTTCTTCTTTCTCTTCAAAACTAGAAAGGGCAACAACTTCTACCTGGTCAACGAGTAAGAAATTATAAATACAAAGCAGGTATACTTTCCAATCTCAAGAAACAATAATTCGCAAAAGAAATTAACAGCAACATCATGACATCTTACATTAAAAAAATCACTCAGTGGAGTCTGTTTGTGGGCTTCCGGTTTGGGAACAGAATCCCATATCTGGAGCAAAGAACAAAGGATTAGAAGCATCACAATTGTGTTAGATTTTGAGGTAACATGATAACGAAGCTAACTTACCTTCTGAATATCTTCCCTCAAAACAGGCTCGAGATTTTCAAGAGGTGTCTATACATAAACAAAAATATATATATATATACATCAAACGCAATCCAGCATTTTCATTCTCTAACCGACATTAGCCTCAACAGTAGGAAAACATACCCTTGTTTTATCACGTATAACGAACATTAAAGTTGTCTTACGTGGACTGAAGAGGCGCAACATAACCTGAAATACAGAAAGTATAAGTTCAATGATTTGCCATTACCAAACAAATTAAAATTCTAAGAAAATATACATGCAATGCACCTGAAATACGGTTTTCAGAAGAGGTTTGTTTGCAGCCTGCTCACGCCCAATATCATGACACCACCTGCATAACACATTTTTCCCAACAGAAAGCAATTAGTAAAAAAGTAAGACATATTTGCATGCTATATCAGACAGCCAAAATGCTTACATGTTTATAAGAACTATATCTGAAACGGCAAGGGCAAAAAGTGCACTCTGTTTCTCAAATGCAGTATCATCCTGGAGAAGCAACAAAACATGATAAGTAAACGTAACCAGTGATGCAAAAACCATAGCTACTTACGAAAAAATCCACAAAAATGAAACTAACAATAAGTACTAACCTCTCCCCGCTCTCTTCCATCAGTACCCTCGAGATCCATTACTATAGTGCAAGGTTCAATACCAACACATCTTGCCATCCAAATACCTTTAGTGGTTTGAGACCTGATAAAATAGCAATCCGATAACTTATAAAATCAAGAAAAAGACAAAAAAGAACGAAGCAACAAGAAAGATATATACATGCCTTCCCCTATAAGCATCCATTTCTTTGAAGTTCGTGTGAAATAGATTATTGAGAAGTGTGCTCTTCCCTGTCACAAACACAAAATTCAAAACTTTCATATAATGCAATCTCAAATATATGCATTGATGAAAGACCCCACTTTTCAACAGATTATAAACGACGTACCACTACTTTGAGGTCCCATGATGGCAACAACAGCATAAGAAAGCCCACATTCAGCCATTTTAACTTGCTTGATAAAACTATCAAGTCCTTCCGCATTAAAAGTACCATCTCCTTCTATGAGGTGTGTGGAACAGCAACCAGCTTCTTTGTCTATATTCATATATTCAAAAAAAAAAAAAAAGCTATATCATCTCATAAATAAAAAATCAACCAACTAACCAAGTACACCTAATTCAGAACACCACATTTTCTACACAACCAAAGTCAACACTTTAATTCAACACCTAACTTCCAGCAAAAAGACTTGCTAATACCAACATACATAAAACATTTCTTTTTACTTGATCCTAATTCAATATACAGAGGTTGGTTTTATATATATGTGTAAATTTTAATTCATAATTCATTATTCTTATGGATTTCAGTTCAATGCAACTTATTCCTTCAATCACTGTCCGGATCTCATCAAAACAACAATTTTTTACTAAAATTTAACAAAATATCCCTGAAAAATCAACCAAGTCAATTAAGTCCTAGTTACTCAATAAAAACAATCAACAGTAATCAAAACGATTAATAACGTGAAAATTGAAGTCCAGTTGTAAGTATTCATAACTTAGAACGAACAATGTCGAATCAATCAACTATTTATACAGATTAGGGTTTAAAAATTAATATATGTGATGAAATTAAAACTTAATATGATGAAAATTGATTGACTTACCCATGGAAAAGTTGTTGAATCCCGATATTTGATTTGAATTGAAGTTTGTGCAGTTGTTGAAGATGGAAATAAAAAATAAGTGCGATCTCAAAGCAGGTCAGAATAAGCAGAAAGCCATAAACCTCTTTCTTTTGTTTCTGTGTCTTATTATACAGCGAAAAAAAACACAGTAAAAAAAAGGAAAAGAATAAAAAGGTTTATAAAAATGATATTGTATCACACTTTCCACTCCTCATTGTTACGTAAATATATCATTATTAGATTTAAACATGATAATTTAAATTAAGCAATTTTTATATTCATAATTTTTATAAATTTAATAGTTTAATATTATTTTTTCAATTAGTGTCGAATAGGATTTATAAATTTTTTAATTAATTATTATATTATAAAAATATCTAACTCTATCTAAATTTATTTTTTAGTTTATCTTTTAAATTTAAATAATTATAATTATTTTATTTGTAAATTATAAGAAGTCGTCACGTGTCATTTTGCCTATGTGTCAAAATATAAAGCAACATTTTATTCTCCTTTAATATATATATATATATAATATATCATATATCATCTAAAAAAATTAAAAGTTTAATTTCATATATACCTTATTTAAAAACTCATAATATCATATTTACCCACTTAAACAACCTAATATATCATATTTACTCAATTTAAAGATTAAAGTTTTTATATCTACTCATTTTACTATGAATTAAATATCTTACTTATTAAAACATAATAAACATCAATAATTCTTTCTTTACCCCTCGTAATAAATAAATGACTAAATTCTAATAAAAATAAGACCTTTAAAACTAAAAATAAGTAAAATGAACATAGTAAATATAAATAAATAAAAAACTTGATTATTTATATTTATTCATATTCACATAAACTTTGAAATTAAAAAAAAAAAAAAAAAAAAAAAAAAAAAAAAAAAAGAAGAAGGAAAACAAACACGAAACAAAAACTATTAAACAAATAAATATGAAGAAAGTACATTTAAAAGAAATGGGTAAATGTTAGTCCTTTAGAATCAACTGAGCAAATTTAAATCCTTTTATAACTATTATTAGGAAAAACATTAATAATTTAATCATTTAATTATTATGAGGGGTAAAGCGGGGTTTTATTGACGTAAACTGTGTTTTGATTAAACATTTAAAAATAAATAAAACAGGTAAATTTGAAAGTTTATTTTTAAGTTGAGTATATATAATATTAAATTATTTAGCGGTGTAAATATGATATTACGAAGTTTAAATAGGATATATATGAAATTAACCCAGAACAAAATAAGGTAACCCACTTTTTTTTACCTATTTCAATAAGTATACTTAAACTTAAATGTTATAATGCAAAATAAAAAGTATCATTTATTTATATCAAATAGTTGATATCTAGTCCTTTCGATTTTTATTTCATAAGTAATTAAAAATTAAAATCACTTTCACATTTGATAAATTTATAATTATAATTTATTTAGTTATTAATATATAGATATAGGTTTTTGCAAGCATAATAAATGGTTAACTAACATGATTTTGTCTAAGTCTCACTTTAATATTAATTTGTAACATTAATTTAATGTTTATAATATAGAATGGCATGACATGATGTAGAAATTAGACAAAATGGAGGCAAGTAACTAAAAAATTAATTTTAATGATTATGATATTGTTAGAAGACTATCAATAGTCTTAAGTATCAAGTATAAAAAATATTATTATCTGAGAATTGAGAGAAATTAAAATTTAACGTAGATACATTTGATTGATGGTGTATATTAGGAGTGAACGAAAAAAATTGAAAAATTGAATCGTAATTAAAATAATCGATCGAAAAAAATCGGATCGACAATTTGATTTTCAGTAATGTAATTATCAAGATATTTCAATTCAATTTGGGTTATACATAAAAATTGAACCGATAATAACCGAACCGTTATTTTTCAATTAATTAAAATATTTACTTATAATTTTATATATTCTATTTTTAATATTACTCTAAGTCTATACGCCTATAATTTTAGTTAAATAACAGTTACATGTTTTGTTTTATTATATGTAAGATAGATAGATATTATATTTTTAATACTCCATGACTCCCATCAACTCTTCAAGCATAAATCGATGATGCTCCGGTGATCCATCTAATCCATAGTTCCTTTTAACTAACTAAACCATAACCATTAGTCCAATCCAATCCATAGTTTCTGATCCACGAAAGACTAAAGAACAATAAGACCAACTCAGAAAGACTAAAGAACAATAAGTCGATACCTGATCCACAAAAAAAACACAACAAACAACAGAAGATAATGAATTCGGCTCAAACTAAAGAAAATCAACTGTACGTGATTAATCCAAGGAAACATCAAATTCAAACTAAAGAAAACAAATACAATAACCCATGATACTCACAATGATATTAGTCATATTTCACACTTACACATTCTATACTTTGTCGCACAAGTTGTTACATCCCATATTTAAGAAACTATTGTTGAAAATGTGAGAATTAGGGTATCATGTCCTAATTATATATTCCACCTTGACCAAATCATATTCATTTATCAAATCACCCTCACAATTTCTAATTTCCTTTTGGCAGTTATGATTTTATGAAAGCAAGTTATATAATGCTTTCTTGACATTCAAGGAGCTTTCAAGCATCAAAAGTAGAGGTCAATATTGTATTAACATCCAAGTGTATAAGCATGGTACTTTCTATCCTCTCCTCTTCAACACAAGATTTGAATTTTTTTAGTCTTGTGAGGGTAGACCTCACATACTTCACAAGAGTACGAACTTTATTCACAGACAAATGGATATCATTCATATTATCATTTTGATTAACCAAATCCATTTTTGAATGATAAAGTGTTTGATAAAGTTTATGGTGGGTGAGTAGATAAGGTGGTGTAGTAGAGTACTAGAGTATGTGGTGTGATAGAGTTAATAGTAGGAGTCTAAGAGATAATGAGGTAATACATTTGTTATTTATAAAACAGTTAACTAAATGCATAAGGTCATAAACCCTTTCAACCACACAAGTATAATTGTAGAAGATATTTGTATAAATAGAAAATGAATAAGACAATGCTTGTGGATCTTACAAACATGTTAAAAGAAAACAAACAAACTACACAAGGGAAATATAAAATTTTAAATTGCCTTAAAAGTTTTATTCTGGTCAAAGTTTCGAATTCGGCTATTAACCGAATAACCGATAAGAAACCAAATTAAAACAAGAAAAACCAAAAAACTAAATTGTAGAGAAATTGAAATTGAACGACTTTGCTTATTAAAAACTGAAATATACTATTCAATTCAATTTTTGTCAAATATCAAATTGAACCGAACTGTAAACACTTTTAATGTGTAAAAAAAATATAAAATCAAAGACACATAATTAAAATATACAAAGAAATCGGAAACTATAGAATGATGTTGATGGACTTTATTCCTGTGACAATGGGATATGTTATTGTCAAACATTATTATTAGAATCTAAATGAAATATTTTTTTACACGAACATTCGATTAAAGTGTGAACATATCTTTAAATAAATGATTAACTTATATCTTACTTACGTACAAGTTTTTTAATTCTCTAGTTGTCAAACACATTTTGGTAACAATTAATATTTGATCCAACACGAATGTCCGCTTACTAATTAGATATTAGAAACTCGTCTAAATAAACAACTATTTGGTAACAATATAGATTTCATCATTATGTTATAAGATCATCACGATGAAATAAATATATATTTAATGTATTTTATTAAGCTAATGTATTGTCGTGCTTTAAGATAATATATGACAATCATGATATACACCGTACTTACTCGTTTTAAATTAGTGTATTTAATATGAACAAAATAATTTTTGATATGATTAAGACAAAAGTAAAATACTCGATTAGGTAATTAAAAAGCTTTAGTTCAAATTCTTTGTTTGTGGGGGCGTGCCACCGACTAGTGGGTCCGGTCAACCGTCCAACTATGGACCTTTTCGAAAAGGATACGTCCATTGAGACATTTTATATTTTGTTGAATTGTTTTTTAAGATCGAAAATTATTTTTATATATTTTTAAAATATAAAAAATAAGACGTTTTATTTATTCTATACAAATATATAAAACATCTTCGTTTTCTATTTTATATTAACATCTTTTTCTTATCATTTATTGATATTTATATTTATCTTTTTGAGAACAATAAATAATACTGTTGGTTGCTATTTATTATTATTTCTTTTAAATATAACTTGATTGATTGATGGGTATCAAATTAAAGAAGACAAAATGAAACTTAACTATGTAATATATTTTACTTAAAAGTTAATGAAACTTCATATATGTTTAACTTGGTAGTCTACGAATAAAATTTGATGTGAGAAAAAAGTTATTAGAAAAGCAGCCTGAGAAAATATTGGATTACAAAATGACATGCTTGCCCTTGTATTTTCTTTATTCTCACGATAAGATAACTTCATATATTGTTGTTTAACTTTGGATTCTAACGTTGTACGAAATAGTAAAATATGAATATCTTTAAATAATCACATAATTTACTCGAGGGTTTCTTTCTTATACAAAATATATATTATACACTTTTTATTTATCTCAAATAAAACAACTTAGTATATTTTGAGTCACTTTGCTTTTACAAGATGATTTTAATTTTAATATAAAAGGTAGTTTTTTACAAATATTTTACTGTTGGGATTTACAATATTTATTAATCTACGTTGATGTCATCACTTAAAATCAATTTAGAATCTTTATGTTAAAATCCAAACCAATTACTCATGTTACAATTATAAATCAGTTTTGAAAAATAAAATAGACTGATTTATTATAAATTTAAAAGATACTTAATAGAACATTTTGACACATCATTAACATCACAAAGAAAAACATCTCTTTTCAACTGTACGTTTAGCTGATTTCTCAATTTCCTTCCATATCCATCCATTCAATTTACCACTACTAAATATAACCAACCATCTTGATACGTGTTAGGAATTCATTGTCTCAGCCCGTGCAAGCACTTGTAACTCATCTTTAGAGTGTCAAGGGATGAATCTATACCGAGTTTGGTAGGTTCTTCTCCAACGTGTTAAGACCGAGCCTTTTAGGTCTAACTCTTATGTATCACTAAATGACAATGTTAGTTTTGGTATAACTACCAAAGTTAATTGTTTGATATGAGGTGATCGGAATGACAAATTTATGAGATTCCTTAGAACCCATATCCATGGTAAGTGATTGGTTTACAATCACTACAGCAAAACAACCGATCTTCCATGGTCAAATATGTGAGAAAAATATGAGATATTACCACTTTCTCACGAAGTTGGTCCAAGGTAAAACGAGGTGTATGTAATCAATTTCCTCGTAGATTTTCCCATGGAAGTCAATTGTCTGACGGATTTTGCCATGAATAATCCATGAAAAGGCTTATTCCAAAGCTTTAGAACATTCCATGGGAAATTTGAAATTGTCACGGATTTCCCACCGAATTTTTTTCACAATTTCCTACAAATACATTTCCCATGGGTTTCTCATGGATGTATTTTTCATGGTTTTCCTACATATTTTCCAAGGGGATTATTGTACTAATTATGTAAAACCGACCCTATTTTTTCATTTTCCCTATATTATATACCTGCTCGATAAAATATACGATACAATATACAATTACAACACGTCAAACATTCAACTTTGCTTTAATCATCTAAATAACAAAAAAGTAAATTTACACAAGATATAGATAACGGTAATATATCTTTACGTGTTAACTTTGTACACTGGGTATTTCTCAAACCCATTGTACTTCTGGATAATAGCCTACCGTTGGCCAAATACATGAACACTAAATTCCAGTTCAGCATTGAGCTCTCTCTTTATCGCTGGCCAAATACATGGTAATGTACCTTTTACGTGTTAACTTTAATGTAATTCTCCATTAAGTTAGTATATTGATGATGCTCATCTGATTTAAATTTTTTCAGCTATGAGCACAATTTATTACTTATATAATTTGCATTTGCTCTTGTATCTATAAGAATGTTAATAGATGAGAATTTGATCCCATTATAATATTCTCATTGGACTTGGTAATTTCTCAAATTATCTTCTTTTGTTGTTATCATTGATTTAATCTATTTGAGCTAGTCAACCTTTTTAAATGGTGGTTAAAAACACCTGTACTTGTAAAGGATAATCTAGGCATAGATTGGCCTGTTAAAAAAGGTTTATCTTGTAAATCTAGATCTAAGGGTCTTGATTCTATTTCTTATATCTTTGGTAATGTAGGTATTTGTTCCTGACATACTTCATTAAATAAGTAAGGGAAATCTATAGTATTTTTTATGCTTAAACAATCAGAGTGATGCGCATTTGATATAGCACAAAAAATAGCATATGTTATAGAATAAGGTTTATTATTTTTCTTAAAGAAATATTTCCTTTTAAAATATTGTAATAGGCCTAAAGTCTTATCAAAATCTTTATGTTATACATGATAAGAAATTATTGAGTAAATATGAAAGTTAAATTTACCATATTGCAAATTTTTTCTAAAAATTCCTAAACATGCTTCTTCTCTATTTTGAATTATATTACGCATTATAGCCAATTCTATGGGAGTATCTATTCCTTCTCTAAAGTTTAATTTTATTATTATTTGTAGAGCTCCTATAGGTATCCATCCTAAAGCGTATCTTATGTCAACCTTTATTTTATGTAACTTGTCTTGTATATCTTTGCTACATAACAAAGGTATCATTACTTTGTTAGAAGTTACATTTATATCTAATGCCCTTTCTTGGATATATAATCCATAAAATAAATGATGGTTTCTAGGTCTTATTCATAATTTTTGTTTAAGTGTTTATTTTAAATCTAGAATAATTAGATAAAGAAAAGTGTTTATGTTGTATTTGTTATAACTTTTTCTTATTTATTAAAATTTCTTGTTTATATTCTCCATTTTGTTCATTTTTATCATCTATCATTGAACTATCTATTTAGAAGAACCCTTTGATACTATCTCTAACAGTATGTTCTCAAGTTAAAAACTAAGTGGAAAAGAAGGGAAGAGAAGAAGGAAGAAGAGAAACGAAAATAAATGAAAATAAGGAAACTTGTAAAGTTGTGTTCTTAAGATGAAAGGTAAAGAAAGGAAAGTAAGTGATTTCTTCCCAATCATCCCAAATATGAGAGGAAAGGATGAAGGAAAAAATACATTATAACATTCCCTCCTCTTCCACCCCTTCTATTCCCTTTCTTCCATAAAAAAACTCAAGAACAACATTTTGTTTTTAAATCCTTTCCATTCCTTTACTTTCCATCCAATAAATAACTCGAGAACATAGTGTAAGTTACCCGTCTTTAGTGTCCTATAAATATAAATATGCTTTCGTTAGAATCTACGTTTTGTGAGTCATGTATTTGGATGAAGTCTCCTTCCTCAATCATCTTTTCAGTATCTTCATCTATTTCAAATATCTTAATATTTTTATTAAAATTTTCTGGACATTTATTAGCATAATGACCCATTTCTTTGCAAAAATAACATTGACATTCTTTAGGCTTTTGTTTTATTTTGTAAGTTGGTTTATAAGTTTTTCTAAAACTTTTTTTCTTCTTAAATATCTAGTTTTTCTTTTTTTAAAGTATCTCTTTTTATTGACTTCTCTTTGTATTTTATTTTTAATCTTTCCATAATAGTATGAATTGTCACATCCTATAATTATAAGCATTTTAGTGTTATCACAACATAAAGATATTATTTTCCTTAATCCTCTAGTGCTTTGCGTTAGCACACCACTCACTTAATTTATCTCTTACAAATGTTGTTCTTTTTCCTAGTGTAGTGTATCAGTCATTCATGGATTCTATGTATCTATCAATTTTTGTCACCATGGGTCAGGTATTTTAGTAAAAAATAGTGGGAAGTAACTATATATATCCATTACTTGATTGTTTATGTGATAATAATATTGAAAAACACAATATATATATCTATTTCACAAAAATTGCATATTTGTAACCTTAACAAGGCAGTAGAATATTTTATAACAATTGAGGGGTCTTTTAGAATATTCCCTTCTCCGCAAATCTCTAGTCTAAATACTTCTACCGCTCATGTTATGATATTTGGTACCGTATTTTCTGTTTCAGAATTAGTTATTTTCATATATGGGTGCGTGTTCTTCCAAAATCTTAAAGCACTATTTAATAAAGTTATTTCTAAAAAGCTTTAGATTCTATTTTCATTTTATTTACAGAGACTACTATTATAAAAGCCATCTCCCATTTATCTATTGCTTCCCTTATATTACTAATACAGGCTAAATCAAAATATATTCCAAAATGATTAATTGGCTTATTTTTAATGATTTCTTATGGAACATAATTTTTTTTCCTTATCGTTGATTGGACCGCTACATAGCCTTTAGTTGACCTATTGAATTAATTCCTTATGGGATTTGTTTGCTACTAGTTAGTGTATCATTTACGTTAGCATTCCGATTTTCTTGTTTAATCTCAGGTTATAAGTTTACAATTTTATCGTCAATATTCATATCTCCAATTTAACTTATTAAGTTATCTAATTCCGAAGGTATGTAGTCTATTTATGAGTAAGAAGACATATCAGGTTTTCCTTATACCCTTTAAGTATTTACTATGTAATCACAACTTGTCCACTCAAATCTATCATAAGTAAAATCTTCATTAGAAATATAATCTCCCTTTTCTATATGAAAATTAGTAGTATTATTTATTAATCTTTTATTTTAAAAACTGTAAATTCATTATATATAAAATTAATCGACATCGTTAAAATTTTCTCTACATACATACATTCTTAATGTGTTTTCCTTTTCTCAGATTGCGTGTTTCATAAGATGTGAGATTAAAACTGCCTCAAACACAAGATTAAAAGTCAAATTAATTTTGGGACTTTGGATGGGCCAGATTTGCTGGTCAACATTTGCACTTGACACTCTATCAATTCAGTGTACAGGTAGAATATGCGATGTAAAATTGTTAAATGACAAAACCACAGGGACTGAAAATACAGGTTACCCTATCTTATATAAATTTGTCACTGAAAGTGTAGGTTATCCTCTTAATAAATTTGTCATAAGTTAAAGGACCAAATATGTGACTATTGTGAGTACATAGATGAACTGCAATCAAAAACAAAAGAAATAGCCACAGTTTCAGAAATAATCAGAAGCCCCAAAAACAGGCGGGAAATTAAAAATTAGAAATGAAGGAGAGGAACGCCGCCGGCAACGGCGGAGCACGGAAGTCGGCGGTCGACAATCGTTATTCTCAGTGGAAGTTTCTGGTTCCGATTCTCTACGACTGGTTCGCTAATCATAACCTTGTTTGGCCTTCTCTATCTTGCCGGTCCGTAAACTCTAGGGTTTCAATTTCTCATCGTTTTTGTTGTTGTTGTAATTGTATCGTTTTAGTTTTTTTAATTATATGCCGATGTCACATATTAATATCATTATATATATATATCTTTACTATTTTTTATAAAATGTAGTCTAGAAAGGTTAATTTATTTTTAAAATATGATTTCTTTTTTGTTCATAGATGGGGACCACAGTTAGAGCAAGCTACTTATAAGAATCGCCAACGACTTTACCTATCTGAACAGGTACATCATGTTCTTTTCGATATTTGTAGGCGTTTGGCTTAGTTTATTTTTACGGTTTATGGGATTGTTGAAATTTGGAAAAGCTTGTAAGCTCGATTTTAACAGCTTATGAGCTTATTAGCATCAGTTTATGGTTTATTAAGCTTGTCAGCTTAATAAGCCGTTGGCTCAACGTGGTAAGCTCGTCAACTGTCAAAAACGAGGTTTATCAGCTTTTCAAAATTTCAACAAACATATATAATTAGGGAAAGGTTCACTTAAAAAGGCTTAAAACCCTAAAGTGTAGGAAGGATTCTGTTGCTTACGTGTTTTGATGAACAAATGAATTGTGTGTCATGACACACGGCATGATGTAGTCAGAATCCTTTCTGCACATGTATTGGCACCAAAATCCTTACACTTTCCACGATTATAATCGTATTTATATAGTTTTGATTGTATTACTTATACATGTATTTGTAAAAGTAAACTACAATTTTTATACACCACCAATTTGAAATGTTTGAATGTTAGAAACATTGAATCTGCATTAGTAATGATGGATACTACTCGTAGTTTTTAGGTAGTGACGAAATTGACCGGTGGCTGAATTCTTCATAGCCCTAACATATCCAAAATGAATTTACAACTTTATACCGTCTATTATCTGATATCATGCTGAATATCTGTTGTAAAGTTTGTCTGTTTTATTTTGAAGGTGGGAATATGGGATATGAAATCTGAATGTGTTTGATCTGTTTTGTCACCCTCTCATTTTTCTCTAATCTTGTTTGTGCAGACTGATGGTAGTGTACCAAACACACTTGTGATAGCAAATTGTGAAATTGTTAAACCTAGGGTGGCAGCAGCAGAACACATATCACAGGTGAGTCCAAAAGTCATAAAATACCCGTTGATTCCCGGGTATCTTGGTCTGGTTTTATTTGAATGACAAATGTTTTATCTATTATTATTTTTTTTTTAATTATTTGTAGTTCAATGAAGAGGCACGGTCACCCTTTGTGAAGAAGTTTAAGACCATTATACATCCCGGAGAGGTAATTTTCGGTGCGGTTTTACTCCTTTTTCATCCTCTTCCTTGTTTCTAATGAATATATTGTTCATTTTCGTGGTTTAATAATTCATCTAAGCCGTTGAGTTCTTGAAAGGAATGAGAAGATTCTGGTGGGAAGTAGTTTTTTTGGGTGAAGTGGCGGAAATTAGTTGCAAATGCAATTAGCACTTAGACATGATTTGTGAAAGAATCATGTTAACCTGATATACGACGAGTATGATAAAAAGGAATACCTACTTGATCCACGTATATTTATTTAATCACACATGTTACTCAATTATGCATCCCCTCATGTGCAGTATTTCTTGAAAATGTAATCCAACGTTTTCTTGGTGTTGCTTATATATCTGCAGGTGAATCGCATCAGGGAGCTTCCTCAGAACAACAATATAGTAGCTACACACACAGACAGTCCTGATGTATGCACTCAGTTTAGACTCTTTTTTGTTACAGATATTGTTGGTTTTGATAGGTAGACCTTTTCACTGCCATTTTGTTGGTTTTTAACTTTGTTTTTCCTCGCCTTTCTTTTATCAATCAGGTCCTTATCTGGGATGTTGAAACTCAGCCTAATCGTCATGCTATCTTGGGAGCCACAGAGTCTCGACCTGATTTGGTAGGTCCTTTGTAGGGGGTCTTTGTTCCGAGTACTCTTTTTTGTGCCTATGTAGTTATGTATGTGATTATATGTTTCTGTCCTACGAAGGAGAAAGTTCATGCTCTTTTATGCTGTTTATCATGCAGATATTGACTGGTCATCAAGAAAATGCTGAATTTGCACTTGACATGTGCCGAAGTGAACCCCTTGTACTCTCTGGAGGTGAGACATTAGAACCACATTTTCTTGACCTACTTTGTGAAATGTGGCTGTTATAGCATTGGTTGATGCTGATATACTAGAAAGACAGTGTATAATGTGCCAAATGAAAACTTTATTTTTAGCGGTTAATCAAAAAGGAAGATACCTTTGTTATATTTTTTCTATTTCTTATTTTTTGAATTTTAGAAAGGCAAACTTACACCTACCTCACACTGTATATATTTACAACCACACTATTATATATATATATTATATAAAGGCTAAAATCGTAAGAACATGAGAATGACTTTAAAATCACTTTTTAACTATCCGAAACACATTTTTCTTCAAAACTTTTTCAACGATTATTACTAAAATAACTTTTGGAAGCTATGATAAAAGTATAACTAAAAAATATTAACTTATTTTTCGAACTTTTATACGGCATTTTGATTAAAGTCACTAATGTTGTAATTATTCAAGATAATCACAAAATATAACATGATAATCACATGTGATTACTCTTTAATATAATGTGGTTATCATGTGTTCGAGATAATCACAAATGGGACTTGATAATCACATATTATTCATGTGATTATCAAGTTATAAATGTGATTATTATGAATAAAAAAGTTAATAAAAACAAATTAAAAATTAAAAAAAGTGGAATTTTTTTTATTTGAAAAATAGCTTATAAAAGTTGCTTGAATAAGGAGCTACAAAGAAAATTTTGTAAAATAACGTGTTTTGGATATTTAAAAAGTGTTTTTGAAGTCATTTCTACGTTCTCACGAGATTTATCCTTCTCATTTGTACCTAGGTATATATATATGTGTATATATACACACACATTGCATCCCCCGAGGCTTGAACCCACAACCTCTAGGTTAGAGGGTTCCTCACATACCATTAGGCACTTAGGCCAAAGACCCTTTGGTCTTTGTTACTTTATAATGATTTTTTGTTTATTATTTATTTATTCAGTGAATACTGGGCGACATCACTATATTTTTACAAGTTTGAGTTTTTACGAAAGTTCTAAATTTTGATTTTAGCATTCAACTGACAAAAGGGTACTACTAGCTTTCGGGAACAAACTTATATATTGTAATTGTACTATATACTGGTGTAATTTATTAGCTTGACACTAGTTTATATTTGCTATGTTCCACGAGCTGAAATTGTGTTAGTGCTAGTATTTGGTTACATGAATGGGTTTGAATTATATAAGCACTTTCCTGCTTCTGGTATTCTACTTTTGGAAGTTATTCTTCATATTACAACATATATTTGCTTAATATACTTAAATCTGAGTTTTCGTTGTTTGTTCTATTGACAGGTAAGGACAAATCAGTTGTACTTTGGAGCATTCAAGATCATATATCTACATTGGCAACACATCATAGCGAAGGTAAGAGCCCGAAGACTGATGGAACTGATGATAAGCGTACTGAGAGCCCAGTTATTCAAGCTAGAGGTGTCTTCCAAGGGCACGAGGACACTGTCGAAGATGTACAATTCTGTCCCTCTAGGTACATTACGCTGTCCTTGTTTTGTTAAATAAGATTCCTTCTAATTAAAGCTGTGATAAATCTAATTAATTAACTGGATTCTTGTTTGACTTCTGTTGACGTTGGTGTAGTGCACAAGAATTCTGTAGTGTTGGTGACGATTCTTGTCTTATCCTATGGGATGCAAGAACAGGTTCTTCTCCAGTAGTCATGGTAATTTCTACATCTGCTTGTATAAAGATGGCAATTTCAACCTTTTTATTTATGAATTGCTTTAATTGTATTACTCCGTATATTTTATTTGTATCTCTAATGGCCAAAGGAAAACGAGTAGCTTAAAAGGAAATGTGTCAAAAGTTATTTTATGATGCATAAATCTTCTAAATCATTTTTTTTTCTTCCAAAAAAGTAGAGTTTTATTTCTATAGGGCAAGGGTAATCTTTGTATTCATATTTGAAATGCTAATTACTCTTAAATAAAAGTCAACCCGCGCTGACCCATACTAAAAATTAACAGTTTTGGCTGGACAGCCCTATTTCTCGCCTGTATGCTTTACCTTAGGGCTTCCAATATGCTGATGCTTGTTGTATGAGTTGAATGGTTTGTTTAACTTTGTGACTTTACTACTTATTGGTTTGTTTTTGCCATCTTAATAAGATCGCACAATGTAAATCAGATCTTAACCTTGGTTTGCCATCTTATTGAGTGTATTCATTTCCTTCTCAGTTATTGCAACATCTCCCACAGTTAACATTTGCAATTCTATGTTGCTTTAAAGTTACTCTTGTAGACGTACTTAAATGAGTTTTGCAGATGTTTCCTTGGTATAGACGTATAAAATTACTTTCATTTTTACGGCTCTTTTGCAGGTCGAGAAAGCACACAATGCTGATCTTCACTGTGTTGACTGGAATCCGATTGATGTAAATCTTATATTGACGGGGTAATAAGCATATATGATGTCTTCTATTTGTAGGTTGTAATTTTGGCCCCTTATGAATGGGTCGGTTAATTTTTTCCTCTAAAGGGTATAACAGTAAAGATAGTTGAAAAGGAAACTGGTCAATGGGTCGAAAGTCCCACAAAATTTTATTTCGAATGAATAGAACCTTCGAAAGAATTTTGTATAAGAAGTTAAATAATATATTGATATACATCTTTCAATCAATTCGGACACTAAGACTTTATAAAGCATTTAAAATTTTAATCCATACGAAAAGATTGGTCTTTTTGACTTGTTACTTAACTTGATCATTTTTCCACATCTAGTTCTAGATTCTAGGAACTTGGAACTTCTATTCATCAAAGAAAGATACTTCAAAGAAAAGAACTTGGTAGATGATAAATAAGTAGTCATCAAGCTTCACCTATCAATTTCTTTTTAGGTCTGCTGATAATACTATCCGCCTGTTTGATCGTCGAAATCTCTCTGCTAATGGGGTTGGATCACCCATCCATATATTTGAGAATCACACTGCTCCTGTCCTTTGTGTACAGGTATAGTTCGTTAGTTTTTGTGTGGCTTTTGATATTTTTTATTTCTGGATCATTAAACAACATTTACAAGATTATATTTATATATCAGTGGTCTCCCGACAAAGCGTCTGTCTTTGGTAGTTCAGCAGAGGATGGAGTCCTAAATGTTTGGGATCATAATAAGGTTTGAGGCTCTATTATTTTTTTTCCTTTTGCGCTCCTTTTGTCTATTACTATATTTTAGAGGTGGCAATTTCAATCCATTTAGTTATGGATCAGTTTACGTTTTATCTCTAAATGGGTCAAATGATCAAAATAAGAAAATGTAGCTTAAACAGACAAGGGTCGAGTGGTCAAAAGTCGCCCAGAATGTATTTATAATGCTTAATACCTTCTGAATTGTTTTATTCAAAAAATTAGACAATCTCTGAAATCATACTAGAATTTTGGTATTTGTTTCTAACATTGTAAACTATTGGCCAAAAATTATAACCTTTGTTTCATTTTGCCACCTCCACACTGTTTGCTCTTTTTTTTTTAACCTTATTAACATATTTGTTCTTGAGCAGATTGGTGAACCTTCTGGTCCAGCCTCAAAAACTTCACAAGGCTTAATGTTCCGTCATTCTGGCCACAGGTACAAAGCTTATCATTTCATTTATTATATATATATGAATCTATTCAGCTTCTTGCATGTCCCAAAAAATGTAAATTTCTGCAAAAAGTTTGTATTCTAACATTAAGCTTCGGCCTTGGGGTATCATTTCATCATTGAGAGGCATTTTGGATATTTGACCAACATAATAATTATAAATAAACGGTTGTTGGACACTGTTTAGCTAAGCATTGTGGAAGTGATTGAAGGTACTAAAAAGAAGGATAATTCTCTCTATCTATGCGAGATGACATTTCTTACATTTCTATCACACTGATATTAAGTGTCTTTTTATCTCATTTTTTGCCCGACACTTATTTATTGTTATTGTTTTGTTATTCTATATTTATGTGAATGACATATGTTTACAATTATAGGGACAAGGTGGTTGATTTTCATTGGAATGCACATGATCCATGGACAATTGTTAGCGTTTCTGATGATGATGAAAGTACTGGTGGGGGTGGAACCTTACAGGTAAGCTATTTTTCTTTCTATGCATCATCAATTAACTTTCATGTCAAGTCAATCTATTACTAGTGGCAAAGTGTGCGGGCCGGTTCAACCCATAAATCTTTATTTGCTCTTTTCAAACAAATAAATAATGTGTTAGATATGATTACAGATACCGTAGTATCAAAATAATATTTGAAGTATTTGAATAAAGCAACATAGCAGGTTCTATGCATAAACTTTACACTTTGGGGGACCTCTAACTTTTTATACCCATTTCTTTTTAGTGAAATATTTTTATCTTCCCCATTTGTTCCGTTTGTGATAAAATCATAACCCAAGTCAAGCCGTTCAAAAATAAATGGTTCAAAAGTGCCACCTATATGATATATCCACCATTTATACTATCGAAACTGATTTTGATTTGAACGTGTGCAGATATGGCGGATGATTGATTTGATTTATCGTCCTCAGGAAGAGGTTATTACTGAGCTCGACAAATTCAGATCTCATATTCTCAGTTGCCCCGCAGAACAGAACTCTAAGGATCAAGTTTAGTGTATCATATGAGCTAGATGTGGAAGTGGCAGATTAGGAGTTTGCATTGCATTGCATTGCATTGCATTGTTATCTATCGTATTAGACTGTTCTTTACTCTTAAGCTTCTTTTACAAACTGTCCATCAAGCCGCTTTAGCGGGTTCTGGTTAGAAGTGCAGTTTATGACTTTACTCTCGATGTTTTTTCATTTTGTTTGTGGGTTTGGATGTCAATTTTTAGATCCAAAAACTTTGTTCTGATCTTTGTTTGTTTTGATTATGTTTGCTGGTTACTATGTTTATTTTATTTTGATTCTTGATTTAATTCAATGAGCAACATTGATGCAAAGAATCTAAATAAATAAATGTTACTACTTGTAGTAAAATATTAATTCCGGGAACGATATAAAATATTCACTGGCTTACATATTCAATTCAATAAAATATATATTTCGGGATGATAAATTTTAGACGGTCCTTTGATGTTAAGCTAGACTAGATTACAGATTGGTATAAAAATCACAAAAAGAAGATTATGATTTTTAAAGTCAATTTTGAAAAGGCATGAGTCGGTTAATTGGAAGTACTTGGACTATGTTTTGATTCAGTTTGGTTTTGGAGAGGTGGTGAAGCTTGATACAAGAATGCCTACGATCTGTTCGTACTTCTATTCTCGTCAATGGAAGTCCTATTGAAATTCTCAATGAAAGGGGTCTACAACAAGGGGATCAATTGTCGGGTGTCACAGTAGGTAATCCAAGTATTCGGCTTTCTTATTTATTTTACGCTGATGATGTCGTGTTGGTTACAGAATGGAGTCGTGTTGATATGGATAACATCATATATATTTAATGTGTTTTTTTGGCTTCTGGTCTACGCATCAACGTTCACAAATCTAGTGTTTATGGAATTGGTGTGTCTAACGAAGATATATAAGCAATGGCTCGGTTTACAGGTTGCTCAACGGGTTCCATGCCGTTTACTTACTTAGGCCTTCCCATTGGTGTAAACATGAATCGTTTAATGCATTGGCAAGGTTTAATCGACAAGTTTGAAGCTAGATTGTCCAAGTGGAAGGAAAACCTTCTTTCTATAGGAGGTAG
Source organism: Logfia minima (assembly GCA_963921325.1). Classification (NCBI taxonomy): domain Eukaryota; kingdom Viridiplantae; phylum Streptophyta; class Magnoliopsida; order Asterales; family Asteraceae; genus Logfia; species Logfia minima. The sequence continues at coordinate 562,548 of OY992773.1, forward strand.
ATTGACATTAGTAAAGACGGTTTTAGGGAGTGTTGGTATTTACTATATGTCGCTTTTTAAAGTTCCGGGATCCACTCTTTCTCCTTTGAAAGATTAAGAGTTTGCAGACAAAGAGGCGAAAAAACTCATTTGATCAAGTGGGAAAATGTGTTGGCATCTTTCGATAAAGGTGGGTTAGATATTTGAAGTTTAAAGGCTTTTAACTTTGCCCTCCTTAAAAAATGAAGGTGGAGATTGATTTCCAACCCGTCTTTGTTGTAGGTTCAACTTATTAAATCCATTCATGGGAAGGAAGAGGGTCGATCATCTTGCGTGTAAATCTAATGGTTTATGGACAAACATCATTGGTTCCATTAACCATTTACACTTTAGTGGCATTATTCCAAAAAATATTAATAAATATTTCACTAATATTAAAAATGTTTCATTTTATAGACTAGCTTACTTGAAAGTAGAGCAGCTTGTCGTATGCACTTGAATGATATATGATTTGACCTTTACTATTTCATTTTTCTCTATTTATCATAGCTAACGGGAATAGCCAATATGTATTATTTATATCGACAATACTATTAGAATGAGTCTTGGCTTAATAACATTTCATTTATCATTACAATATATATATAATATATATATATATATATATAGGGGTTAGTTATTGTAAAACAAACATTAAATTAAAACAAATAAGAAAGAACATGGGTTGTTAGATCAAGTCTTTTATTATTTATTTATATTATTAATTAGTTAGTCCTTTTCAATTAAACAAATTAAATGTAAAGGTAAAAGAGACACTGTATATCAGGCTTAATTTATAACCTTGTGGGTTCTTTTCTATTACACTTTGAGATTTAATAGTTTTAAATATTTGGTGCACAACATCATGAGATACAATCGATGCACGATATAAAATATTTAGTGATATCATGTAGAAAATGAGATGCATAAATAGATATTAATAGTTGATGCACATTATAAAATAATTAGTGATACTACGTAGAAAATGAGATGCATAAATGAATATTTTGATATATATATGTAGGGGAGGGATCAAGAGGGAAGCAAACAAATTAGAGAAGGAGGGAAGCAAATCTCAACTATTGATTTCATCATAAATGAATGTTGTTAACATTCATTTGTGATGAATGATGAATGTTAATCAAAATTTAACATTCATCACAAATGAATGTTAAAAAAGTCTTTTTATGAAAAAATCAAGTGCTAAGATTTGTTTCCCTCCTTCTCCAAAATTTAGAGGTTCCCTATGGATCTTTCTCCTATATATGTATATATATACGTTAAAAGTTGATTCACAAAGCTTTAAGTTTCGGTGCATAACTTAAGGCGATACAATTTTGGATTAAAAAAGTTTGATTCAATGTAATATATGCACATGAAAAGCTAACTTATGCATACTAACATCTGTTTCAAAATGACAACTATGATTTTACAATAAAACATTTGTTGAATTATTATTTTATTATTGTCTGCAAGTGATGATAATCATCTTCATTTTGTTTGTCAATAGTTGTGTGGTTTCATAGAATGCATTTTTAATTTTGGTATTTGTTACAATACGAGTGGGCTTAATGTTGCTAGAGCCTAGATCGTTTCAAAACAGAATATCAGTTACAATGAGTTACGATGATTTACATGAGTTACGATGACTTACAGAGAGATTTAGTTAAATACCAAACTACCCTTGTTGCTATAAAATTTCATTTAATTAAGTTAATGACATATGTTTTTATCACGGTCTTTTTTATTTGTTTTACAATAAATTTTATTTTATTTGAATTAATCTTATAAAGAAGTATAGATAATATAAATATTTCGTATAGTTAGAAACTTCAAATGTAACGTATATAAAACTTTTATTTTTACTGCATGTGCAAGTTAGCTTATTTGCAATTAACGTTATATTTGTCGACTCAAGTTTCAATTTCAATGAACATTATACGTGTTAAGTGTCAACACTAATTTTATGCGTCGGTGAGACTACGTGAGGTGGTAAAATGTAAATGGGTAAAAGTCTAAGGACAAAAGATGTAACAAAACCTTTGTAGTATTATGCTAAAAGCCTAAAACAGTGTAATGTTACTCGTAATTCCGATAGATAATACTTTCAGAGCCAGCAGCTATCAACAATCGAGCAGCGTCAACAAAACTAGTCGGAGACGGAGATAGATTGTGAGCCTAACAAATTAACCGCAACTATCGACAATCAATCTTCATATTCACCTATCTACTATCAATATATTAATTATGAGTCGTTACGACAGCCGTTCCGGCGATCCCGCCTCATATCGCGACCGGAAAAGGTATTCCATAAACCCTAGTTTTCATACCATTTATCTCATACTTTATATGTTTTTTTTTTTTTTTCACTCGAGTTTCAGTTATTGTCAGTTAGGGTTTGTATTAACTCCATATTTAGGGTTTCACCAAATTACACCTTACTACATTTAATTTGCCTATTTCATATACATACATAGGGGAGGGTTTCGGTAGGAACTCAAATAATATAAATCATTTAAGTATGCAAATTTACAAACTTGACGATTGTAACTCTGATTGAAGTGTGAGATAGCGTTCTGAAGCATTTTGCATTGAAATAAGCTATCAAATTAGCACTTAAGAAATCAGATGCACAGCCATAAAACTTGTGAATCATTCAATACTTCACTTGAGATATACAATTGTCAACTTCGTGAATGTGTTAACTTCTCTGGTTCAAATTGTGAGTTTCGAGTAGTTCTTATGGCTCCTACAAATATTTAAGTTCATATATGATCCTTCCTCTACACACACATATAAATTATAGTGAAGTATAGTATTGATTTTGAAAGTTAAAAGTATCTTACACAGCTTATTTTATTTGTTTGTTTTCAGTGATTCAGGGTTTGGTGGAGGTTCTAGTGTTGGTGGGTATAGTTCATCTAGTAAAAGGGACAATGAAAGCTCAGAGCCTCAGCGCAAGGTGGATTTGGATGGACTGACTCCATTTGAAAAGAATTTCTATGTGGAGTCTCCAAATGTTGCAAAAATGTCTGAGAGTGAGGTGGAAGAATATAGGACAAAGCGAGAAATCACTGTTGAAGGTCGCGATGTGCCCAAGCCTGTTAAGACTTTTAACGATGCTAGATTTCCAGGTAAAAAGCATGAAAGATTTACTTTCTGTAATAGGGGCAAACATCTGCTAAAAAAAAAAGGGGCGAACATGGTGGGTTGGGTGAATAGTTACTTTAGTGTATTGTATATGATTACAAAATGATTATATATCAATATCTGTTTAAATTTTCAAATAAAAGGATTTAGGATGTTTTATGCATGATTAGTACACTTTGGGGAGTTTCAAACTGTTTGACCTGTTTCTTTTTAGCTAACCTTTTGAAGCCATTTACGATACAGAATTGGCATAAGTAAATGGGTTGAAATTGCCACCTCTACTGTGGAGTATGATATTGTTAAATAGTTGAATCATTATAGTTCTTTGTATACCTTTCACTTTGAGAGAGTTCTTAGTAGTTTATTTGTATCTTAAATAAAATAATGTGAGTAGTTCTGAAGGTATAGTGAACCGTAGGTATAGCTAATGAAACTGAACCAAGAGCATTACTCTTAAGCCAATGTCATCAATTAATCTTATAGAATATGCATATCTCGATTTTGGGTACACTTATTGTAAGATAACTACATTGATTTTGAATAGTTATTTTCATTTGTTTGTAAGGCATGTCATTTATTGAGAGAGGTTGCTAATTGCCTCTGCCAGTAATATATTTGTAGCATCTTTGGTTGTTAACTTTGCTTATCAGTGTTCAATAATTATCTTGAATTCTTGATTAATATATTTTGTGTTACAGAATATGTTATGCAAGAAATCGAGAAAGCAGGCTTCACAGAGCCTACTGCAATTCAAGCTCAAGGATGGCCAATGGCTTTAAAGGGTCGGGATCTCATTGGAATTGCTGAAACGGGATCTGGAAAGACTCTTGCTTATTTATTGCCTGCCATCGTGCATGTTAATGCTCAACCAATCTTATGTATGCATTTTTCGCCGTTCTAACTTCGTTTTTTGTTTTTTTTTGTGAGTGTGTGTGTGTGTGTAAAATTTCTAATTCTAGGTAAGCAACCCTCTGCTAGGAGTGATCCTATTGAAGTTTTTATGTTTTTTTTAGCTCATGGGGATGGACCAATCGTCTTAGTTTTAGCTCCAACTCGTGAGCTTGCTGTTCAAATACAACAGGAAGCAAGTAAATTTGGTGCATCATCAAAGATCAAAAACACTTGCATATACGGTGGGGTTCCAAAGGGTCCTCAAGTTCGTGATTTACAGAAAGGTAGGTGGTGATAAGCACAAGATGACTTTACTACTACTCTATCCCGTGATGTTCATGGATCGGGTATATTCTAATGCTTTTCAGCTTATATAACAATACATCGCATACTTCTATTTGTTAAATGTGCATACGTTTAATCATATTATAAATACCAGGCGTTGAAATTGTTATTGCGACTCCTGGGAGACTAATTGATATGTTGGAGTCTCATCATACAAACTTACGAAGGGTCACTTACCTTGTGTTGGATGAAGCAGACCGTATGCTAGACATGGGTTTTGAACCTCAAATGAAGAAAATCGTTTCACAGGTTTGTGATTTAGCAGATGATACTTATGAAAGTGTCAACATTTATCTGAGAAGTTATAGTTGCTAATATCAGTTATCACACATTTAATAGATAACTAGAGATATATGTTTTAATGACAAAGTTCTTCCCAAATGAATAATTTATGCTGTCAATATTTTGAAAACTCAAGAGCTTAGATAATCCTTTGTAAATAATCTAATATAGTATTTGTAAGATGGCATGGTTCAAAATGACTTGCATGTCTTTAAATTTAGTACTTGTCTAATTTGGAAACGAAGATGGCAGGGTTTTAGTTATGCTCATGTGAATGACACTATCTAGAAATGAGACCGTGTTTTTTGTTGATTGTTATGGTTACATGGAAGTCTTTTTGTGAATTAATATTCAACACATCGAAAAAGGAAGCTAAGATAAAGTTATTTTGCTGTGTTACATGTATACAGATTCGTCCAGATCGTCAAACTTTATACTGGAGTGCTACATGGCCTAAAGAAGTTGAGCTACTTGCAAGACAATTTCTATATAACCCGTATAAAGTAAGAATTTTTTTAGACTGTTAATTACTTGCGGTGGCAATTTTGACCATTTACTTATGTAGAGTTTGTTGTGAATTACTGGGTGGAATAGGTTGGAAGTTGTCCAAAGCTTTTTATGCATACAACTTTTCAGATCATCTTATTCATATAATTTAGGTTATTATTGCAATAACGTCCTTCTGACGCAATCACTGCATTGTTGTTTATTAAGAAATAAACAAAGGTAACAGTGATTTAACTTGACTTTGATCGCTTTGACTCTTTTACAAGTGACCCGTTACCCAACCCGCTCTTCTCACCATCTCTACTAATTACATATCTAGGTGTTTTGCAAATCACCAACACATGATGTTGACATATTATCGCTTGAAATTTATACAGGTGGTCATTGGTTCCTCAGACTTAAAAGCTAATCATTCAATTCACCAACATGTGGATATTGTGACCGAGAATCAGAAGTATAATAAGTAAGTGGATCATTTTTGTTAGCATTGATGGACCAATAATTTCCACCATGTGTTATTGATTCTGTAGATACAGATCCTTGTAAGTAATTATTTTGGTTGGTTTACAGATTGGTGAAGCTGTTGGATGATATCATGGACGGCAGTCGCATTTTGATATTTATGGATACCAAAAAGGGGTGTGACCAGATCACTCGCCAGCTACGGATGGATGGTTGGCCTGCTTTATCAATTCATGGAGATAAAAGTCAAGCAGAGAGGGATTGGGTTTTATCAGAGTTCAAAGCTGGTAAAAGTCCAATAATGACAGCAACAGATGTTGCAGCCCGTGGCTTAGGTACGTGTAGTGGAAAACAGCTTAATTTGCCCATAGTGACACTTGTAGAACTCTGAAATCCTGTATATATATCCTTGTTATGCCAACTGGATTGGGTTAAAGTCTTAAGCCAGGTGATCTTATCTGTGGGTCAAAATACACTGGGTTGGGAGTTGGGATCACCTGTAACCATTTTCTTATCTCTCTTTTAAACTTTGTAAATAATTAATGTAAAGAAGATACGTTCGCAAAAACTTTATTACCAAAATATAGTAATATATATTCTTTCAAGTCGAATGATTAGGACGTTGTAAGCATTTTAATACAAGCTAGGCCACTTTTGATCCATTTACCTGTTAAGATCTATTTGATCCATGTCATAATCAGCTAGTTATTTTTAACCTTCCAATATTAGCCGGTAACCATAAAGTATTGTTCACTGACCCATTTCCAGACAAATGGTGAAATGGGTTGAAATCACCTAGGGGAATAACCTTAAAAGATTTTACTTTTGTTGAGAAGCACAGTGATCTATGAGGTAGTTTGTTTTATGGTTATTTAGGTTAGAGCATCAAACTAATTCTTGCATGCATAAAACTAATACAACTTCTCCATAAAATATGTGGTATACATATCCTTTATATGTTTTGAATCAATGGCAGATGTGAAGGACGTGAAATATGTGATCAATTATGATTTCCCGGGTTCACTAGAAGATTATGTTCATCGAATTGGTCGAACAGGAAGAGCTGGGGCCAAAGGGACAGCATACACCTTCTTTACTGCAGCAAATGCCAGATTTGCTAAAGAACTTATTGCCATCCTTCAGGAGGCTGGCCAGAAAGTCAACCCTGATCTAGCTGCAATGGGCCGTGGTGCACCTCCTCCTCCAGGTTGGTTGGCTGGATTATTTTTATGTTGGTTGCAATTTGCCGGTTAGGTGCAGTAGTATTCACTTGATTGATCATTGGTCTACACGAACCATTTGTTTCATTTCTAGAAGGAAAAAAAATGGTCAAATGGGTCGGAAGTCGCCCAAAATGTGTTTCCAAAGTTTAAAACCTCTCATTTCATTTTTTTTCGCAGGAGAATTAGATTGCTTTTAAGATAATATAGTTTTTCTTGTCATACCTGAAGCACTGTTCATCGAAAATTCAAATTTTTTGGTAAAATATTGTTTTTAACCCATCATCAACTTGCCCGACCTTCCCATCTTGCCACCTCTTTTGAAGTATGTTTTTAAGGCAAAACTGTAGTGTATTTGTTCTTGGTGTGGCTATGTGTTCATACAAAAGTAATATTATATTTTAAGGCTGGAGTTTTGCAACCACGATGTTTCCACTTTTTATCAAAACTGAATGTATGTATCTTTTTTGTCTGGTAGGACGTGGTGGATTTCGTGATCGTGGTCGGGGTTACAGCGGTGGTCGATCTTGGAACTGAGGGGCAAAAAAATTGACAAGACGTGAGGTACCAAGAGGTGGATTCTAACGTTTTTCCATATGAAACGAGTTGGTAGGATCTTTTGATCTCACTTTGAACCCTATTTAGATTGGGCAGCTAGCACCAAGTAGAATTTTCAGTTATGTGCTGGTTGGCTGGACCTTGAACCTGTTTTCAGACATCAAAATTAGTATTTAGAGCATCACCACCTATACCGTACATGTGTATGCTATCTGGCTCTTTAAGGTTGTAATGTATGTTTGTTTGAGTACTTGTATGTTTTCGTGAAATTTCGAGTAGTGCCCTAAACTATCCATAGATCATAGTAAAATATATGAATATGTGGAAGCAATTAGATAGTAAGTATTAGCAATGACGTTAAATCAGTAATTTACATTCTCAACATTTTGAAGTTTAAACCTCTACGTGACTTCCTAAACTGAAGGTGTTTTAATCCTTATGATTTAAAATTGTGTGTTTTAGGGTGGTTGAACAAAACATCTTTGTCTCAGTCATCTGTTCAATTTTTTTATATTATCAAACTTAAAGGCATATGATGCCAGTGATCTCTTAACTAGAGGTACATAAATTCGAGCTCCAGTAAGGATGCAAATTCATTTCTACCTCGTTTGCAACTTTGAAACCAACTTTGTAAGGTGTAGCTCAGCTGGTTCCTTAGCAAAAATGTGTGAGTCGGCAAGGAGATTGGTAAAGGGGCACAATGGAAGTACATAAATACGTAGTCACAATAAATATGTTTGTATTTCTATGTATCTGGTCAACTTTTTTGAGCAATACTTATACAACTCAGCAAGAGTTGTGGGGAGAGGGCCATACAGGATCCAAGTGTTGTATAAGATAAAATATGTAACATCTATTAATTAGCAAAAGCAAAAAACGGAAGATATTTTGGTAGAAAATGCATAATCATAAAAAGCAAGGACCACGGATAGACAAATGTAGTATTTTTATGAAACACATCACATGTATACAAAGGTGATCCTAACAACCTCCCATTTCGGCTTGATTTCATGCAATCGGAGCTATTGCCGGCTTTCTTATAATGGCCCCACCACTCTTATCTATTCACTGGGGGCAGTTGCAAATGTCGGATCCAATAAGATCCGATCCATATAACTACAACCACTAAATGCTCATCATAATATCATATTTCAAATAACACAATTTGCATATATTTAGACGGGTGTATCAAGGCAAACAAGTATAAATCTTTCAATGAGTGGCCAAAATGATAATCCACTTCTAATATTTATATTATAATTATAATATATCTATTTGTTTATGTTATAGTGTGGAAGACTCGATCGTTAATAAACTCTTTGATATTGTCAATTTTTAATTTCGTGGGTCACACTAATTATACTTTTGATCAAACTAATTATAAATTAACCTCGTGGTTAGAATTTGGAAATTCACTTCGATACTATTAGATCAATAACTCTTTGATAACATAAATGATAAATGACAAATGACTTGTTAAATTACTAGTAGACATTCGCGCAAAGCAGTAGAGTACTTATTCCATTTAATGATTTTATAAACATGTATTTCAAATGTACAGTTATTTATTAATGGATTATATTACATTTCATTTAATATACAATAATATCTTAAATATCTGTCATTTTCAAAATTGGGTAATGATAGATTAGTCTATTTCGTTGAAGATATGGGTATTTGTGTTATTTGTATTCTTTAAACGTTTAGCTTATTGAAAAAAATAGTTAAATTTTTTATAAAGATGTAATATAAATAGCGTTGCGTTTGACGTTATAGGAGGAAGTTATCAATCAAAAGTTTGATTATTTTATACAAAAATGTATATATCAATATTATATACATATGGATATGAATATAAATTCCTTTTATTTCCCCCCGAAAGAAGACCAAAAACAATCTTGTTAAAAATGTAGTTGTAAGTTGCACCACATGCAACTTGACCTCCACCATTAATCCATTACTCTTCCATTATTAATATTCCACATTTCTCTCTTCATTTCCTCCAAAAACATCTCTTTTTCATTTACTCTCCAAACACGCGTAACCCCTTTCTCCCCTTCTCTTCCCCTAAACAATGTCGAATTACGGCACGATTCCAACGTCATCCGACACCGTCAGCGTCACCAAGACCGAGTTCCTAACCCGTGCAACCGAACAAATAAAAACAAATCTCGGCACGATTAGACCATTGAAAGAAATGTTCAACATACATTCATTAAACCTCCCACACGGTTTCCCCGATACCGTTTCTCGTACCAAAACAAATATTGCATACTTTCGTATGAACTACGCGATGATTGTCCTAGGAGTTTTGTTCCTAAGTTTGTTATGGCATCCAATTTCATTAATTGTTTTTATTGTCTTGATGGCAGCTTGGTTGTTTCTTTACTTTCTACGCGATGAACCACTTGTGATATTTCATTACACGGTTGATGATCGTGTGATTCTCACGGTTTTGTCCATTTTTACTATTGGTTTGTTGTTGTTGACTGGTGCCACATTAAATATATTGGTGTCGGTATTGATTGGTGTTGCGGTCGTTTTGGTTCATGCGATTGTTAGGAAGACGGATGATTTGTGTTTAGATGAAGATGGTGTTGAAGCAGGCGGATTTTTGCCTGCTTCTGCTTAATCGTAGATTGTATATGCTCGTTTGAGTATCAATTAATTATTTCGAGTTGTTAATTTTCAGTATTAGTGATATATGAGTTTTTGATGATTAAGTTGCAAAGTGTACGATGTTAGTTACAAATGTTGCTATGTTTTCACATGGAATTAATTGTTTATGTACTTCATTTGTGTCTCTATGAAATTCAGTTACTGTGCCAAGCTTTTGTACAGTTGTGTGTATACGAAATCAATAGAATTACTTGGTATAAGAAAAGAAGAAGAAGAAGTGATATCTTGTGTGTTGATATATATTATTTACCATCCTGAAGGCTAACCCCAGCACGTACGAATTGAAGTTGGATATCCTTAGAAGATTCTCAGATTCTTTAACCGGCAACCACTAGTTACCGGCCCTCGAGTTTGTATAGTACATTAATATGGTTTTGAACTTGTATTCTATTACAAAAAATAAACGTGGTTACATGATTATAATATGAAAACTACATCTACTTAGATTTCTTCCCGATAGTCTTCATCCAAGAAGATAAATTAGTCCCGTTCGGCAGAAGGGCTCTCTGTGGTTCGGATGTCAATGACAAGCGACTCTGTGCTTCAATGTACTAGCATGATATATCTTCCCCGCTCTTCGAGTCGGAATAAACTACCATTTATATTGACTTTACAATATATCATTTTTAATCAAACAATCTTTGGTTTAACATTACGCTATTTAAGTTTCATAGGATTGTGGGTTTAAGTTTTGCTTGATACAAATGTATATATTTATTTTACTTATTGGATTCAATATGATCGTAAATTCATAATGTTATCTTCTTAACTTGGATTTGGAGTTTTTTGAGGTTCTTAATAATAGAACTTTACTAACTTTTCATCATCGATTAAATATTTGTGTAAGATGGAATAAATATATGTTTGTGAAACCATATAACGTTTGAACGATGTCAAGTCACATTAACCCTTAATCTTCACATATCCTAATTTAGTATTATGTCTCTTAAAGACTGTTAATTGCATATGTGTGTACCTCTTGGTCTATCGTTGGTATTGACCCTTAATTTGCACTTGCGCTAAATTAAAAACGGTCACATACACATAATTCTGGTCAGAAGGTAAGCCAATCAAACAAGTTAAAGTACATAGGATTAATAATGAAATTCTTGGCTAGAAAAAGGTTATGTGCCATGGACGCCCAACTCAAGTTGATCAATCGGTTGGCCAACTTGAGATATCAAAAACTTGTTGATCGATTTGATCAAATTTAAAAAAGTTTTACTGTAATTCGTAATAGTATAAAAAATATTGATAATTTTTACACTGTTAAATTTAATTATACATTACCTAACTATGTTTTAGAGAGTTGTACGTTGGGTGTTATAAGACCCCTGTCAATGGTCCCGTTCTTCATCCATCCTTCTTTGCTTCCTCCACTTTTTCCACTGGAAGAGGTCTGAGACATACTTTTAATAACGTGTGGGCTATTCTCTTTTTTTATTATTTTTTTTTATTTTTTGTTTGTGTGTGTAGTAAATTAATTATTGATAAATGGTGGGGTCCAGTCTTTCTGAAGAAGCTTCATCTGTTGACAGTGTTCAGTTTTTCTTCAGTCTTTTTGAAGAAGTGTTGATGTGACGTTGACGTGGCATGGAAGAAGCTTAAAATAAGCTTCTTCCATTGGATGAGGTCTAAGATATACTTTTAATAACGTGCGACTCAATTCGTGGTGTGTCAAATCATCACTAAAATTGGTGTGGAATCTTCATTGTTCATCTAAAACAATGACCAAGCTATTACTGTGTTCGCTAGGGGTACTACAGTGTAACTACAGTAGTACAAGGGCCTGTTATGAATATTAATCGTCACACAAGGGGTGTTAATGTAATTTACATAAATAGAAAGAAAAGCAGTCGCATACTCACCGGTTTCCGGTTGTCGTTCATAATCTAGGGTTTTACGACGGGACCCTAGGACTGAATTTATTCCGATTGAGTTTTCCTGCACAGGCGATGGCCATACCACATCCGTACGATCCAGTATACTACAATATTCCTTCAATTCCACCGTTGGAGTACGCCGGTTACGACGACCCGAATGCTATTAACACACTCTTCGTTTCGGGTCTGCCCGAAGACATTAAGGCCCGTGAGATCCATAATCTCTTCCGTCGTCGCCCCGGTTTTGATTATTGTCAGCTCAAATACACCGGCCGTGCTAATCAGGTCTTAATTGTTACAGTAGTTAATGATTTCGTCAAAATTGGTTAATTTTAGGGGTAGTGTTATAAAATTAAAAAAATTATATATTTCAATGTTTCGCATTGAGCCCTGGTAATTTAGTCATTAGAATTGAAAATTAGTAAAAATTGTATGTTTTTCTTCGTTTTTTGGACTAAATGCGGAGCATTTGAGAAAGTGTATTATGGTTTTATGACGTAAAAAATGGAACACGATTACTAAGTTTGTTGATTGGTGAAATTAAATTAAGTTTGTTGTTGGAACTCCAAGATTAGTGAGTTTGTTGGAGTGTAGGCAGTCTGTTTAATTTTAGCCTTTCGAAGATCATAAAACCAATGATCCCTGAATTGCTTATTTACGTCAGAGGTTTTTATTGGTGTAAATCCTTTTGGTATTGTTTTGAATTTGCAGGTCGTTGCATTTGCAACTTTTGTAAACCATCCGTCAGCAATGGCAGCTCTTCATGCTTTGAATGTAAGCAATTTCTGCCGATTGATTACTTATTCCAATCAAACCTTGCATGCTTATTAAAAGCTCATTCGTGTTTTTACGAACTTTTGTTGCAATGTTGAATTATAGGGCAATCACTATGTTGGTAGTGAAGATTGTTTTATTATAGAGTAAAGGTTGATGGTTATCTACCTAGCAGCCTTAGGATATACTAAATGTTAACTAATTTCGAAATTCATGGACCTACTAGGATGTTTGAAAATCTTAGAATATTAGATTACTTGAGTAACATGATAACATTCTGAGCTTCATACCTGTGTTTGATGATGACATAACATCTATCTATTTGATTAAATGATACTAGCCTTGTACCAGTGCAAAGTAGCGGTGCTAAATGATTTGGTTCGGCATCATATTTATTAGTGTCCGATGTGTGTGTTTTCTATGGTGTTCATTAGGTGTTTTTATGTCCAGATGGTAAGTATGTGAGGGAGACAAATAAAGCTATTGTGTGAAATTTTTGGTCAAAAGTGTTTGTTTATTTGTTAGGTGTGTTATTATATAGGTAGGTTAAAGTGAAATGAAGGGATGAGATTAAAAGTGATGTAGATTCAATGGTGAAGATTTACTTTACTTAGTCTTAAAAAGTGAGAGAGTGAGGAGGGGGTAAATGCTTTATATATTAGTATAGATATTTGGGATGAAGAATTAATAGTAGAGGCTTTGTATGAAATCTTGATTTTGGAAATATTGATGGAAACAAGGATGCAATGAGTATAAACTGCAAATCATCTTCCAGATTAACATTTTTTAGTAGTTTTGAGTTTATGGTACATACTTGTATCTATAATTTTTTTTTTTCAGGGTGTTAAGTTTGACCCTCAAACTGGGTCTACTCTGCATATTGAGCTTGCAAGATCAAACTCCAGACGAAAACACAAACCAGGTAGGCAATTGTATCAAGTACACAAGAACTAGACTTCTTAGATTCCTTTTAGCATATAAAATAATCCTTTAATCAGCCCCTAATTTACATTTAGCAATGACTGATAAACGTCTTAATACACAGGACCCGATGCTTATATTGTCATTGATAAGAGATCCACGGCTACCAAAGATGATCAAGAATCTAGTGATGATGGTAATGGTTCATTAGAGTATGTTGTTTAGAATTTAATGATGGACTGCTGTTCTTGTATATTGTGGTTGAGAGAAATAACACATCTAATTTTTGTACCTTCAGGCGACAATGTATCTGAAGAAGCATCTGAGCCCGATAAACATACTTCCACAAAGAGGTTGACTGCATTTTCAAAGAGCACAGTTTGTGATGTTTTATAGATCGGTTGTCGATCATTACAATAACATGGGAAATAGAACTCTGCGTGATTGCAGACGACTAACTTTTTTGTTGTGTTAACCAACAGTGACGATGAGACGGCTGTAGATCCTGACAATAATGGAGCTGCAGAAAATGTAAGTCGAACCTTCTCTTCTGGATCCTGATTAGCATAAAAAATGGTTATTTATTTCTTGCAGAAATTGGTCTCAACACATTATTTATCATAGTTTCCTTCAGTTTTTAATTGTGAACGTAGTAATTGTTTTGGCATGTTCAATGCCACTCTTACAGGAGCAGACAGAAAATACAGTCGATGGAGCATGTTCGACTTTGTTTATTGCAAATTTAGGTCCCAATTGCACAGAGGTTGAGCTAAAACCTGTTCTTTCTAAGTAAGTTCAACTGTATATAAGAATATTAAGTTTGCTAGTATTCACATTCAATCCGGGTATGATACTGCTTATACATTTGCAGTCCTGACTTTCATGGATTTTTAATAATAGATACCCGGGTTTTAACACACTCAAGGTGCGTAATAGAGGTGGAATGCCTGTAGCATTTGCTGATTATGAGGTATGACTCTAAAGTTTATTATAGGCAGAGGACCTCAGTGAACGTTTTTCTATTATCATTTCTAGATGAATTGCTAATGCTTACTTTCGATCTCTGATTTTCAACTTCGGATACCCATGTAAATGGTGTTAACGTGATAAGGAAAAAAATGAAAAGAACTCTTGATTTTAAGCGATCAACTAACTGTTTTGAAAGAGTCAAGCAGCGTGAACTACAACTATTTTTCAAATATGCATTTTGGAGTTTATTAATACCTCACTTCCTAATGAATACGTGTTCAGTTTTTTCTAGAATTCGTGCTAGTTAGACATAATAATTGCTTCCTGTTGGCAGGAAGTGGAACAAGCCACGGAGGTCATGAATTCCCTTCAGGGAAGCACACTACCATCATCAGACCGAGGAGGCATGCATATAGAGTAAGTTTCATTTTGTCTTCCTTTATGTTTATAATTGCATACGGGATGAGTGTGCATTTGCCAGGGGTTTTCACTCTGTAGCATCTCCTAATCTTGTGTGGTCTTTGTAGGTATGCGAGGTCAAAAATGAGAAAGCGGTGACACGTCAAGGTTTTGTAGGGAAAATCTTGGTGTTAACTAAAGTGGGTCATTGCTATTTCGGGTTCATGTAAATGTAGGAGAAATTTAGTTTTGTAGTTAATATGCTTGCAAGTGTCCTTTATGATCCCCAATTATTAATATGGTCTGAATATATATTATTTGAGGATCACTGGACTTCTTGAAAAGTTACAAGGGTGTTTATCTAGCAAACGGGTTGGTGGATGTGTTCATTGCAAGTTAAAACAAGTTCAGATCAAGAAAAGTAATTTTTTTTACCCAGTGTCAAAAGAGGTTGGATTGGAGCGTTGCACTTCTTTTAGAGTTGTATAATCAATTAAGTTTTAAAAAGACCGTTACAAAAATCAGACTAGTTAATTAAAGTGATATGCTTGGGCTATTATCGACTGGATTTTTTTCTGCAACGTTATACGTATTTGATGTTTTAGTCATGGTTAAGTATGGTTCATAAACGACAATGAAACCAGGATCACACTTATTCAGACAAAGATATTAAAGTACTTGGTCTTTCTTTCGTGTTTCAAAGCTACTTTAAACTGTGTTTGAGACCCGACTTCATTAGGAAAAGATAAACCAAA
Source organism: Logfia minima (assembly GCA_963921325.1). Taxonomy (NCBI): domain Eukaryota; kingdom Viridiplantae; phylum Streptophyta; class Magnoliopsida; order Asterales; family Asteraceae; genus Logfia; species Logfia minima. The sequence goes on from OY992773.1 coordinate 578,361, forward strand.
TACTGGGTTTCCTTTTAGTCAATTTCGGATTAACAAGTTGAATGAGACGGTTTCAAATGAGTCAGTGTGCGCAAAATGTTGTTTTTGGAAATAATTTGAGTTGAATAATATCTAATATGCAAATGGATTGTATAATTGTGCGATTACAAACTAGTATACAATAATTTGGAAACAAAATCTCTTTTATAATATTTTTTTGGTTATTTGAAATCGCCGAACAGAAGTGAAAAATAGAAAGAAAAAAGGATCAAAAACAACAAATATATAACATTTAGTGAATTATAAACTCATAAAATGTTAAGTTTATTTAAATTGTTAAAATATTAAAAATACCCATGAGTTGGCGGGTCAACCCGTTTATAAATCTACTAACCAAACCAACTTGAAAAATGGACAGGTTGAGGGATTGACGGGACAACCGGTTGACAGGTCGAAAATCTCCATCTAAACCTGTTTATTATTGTGTCGGGTTTCGGATGGTGTCGGTGTAGTAAATTTGTTAACAAGTTATTCAATGAATATAAAGAGAGAAAAATAGGTTGGTAATAAGAACCGAATATGGAATATTAACATAACATGATGAATGTAAGTGTTTTACAAGAATTAATGAATCTTTGGTCATAGTTCAGAAGTTAAAAAAGAATTTGGTATATTTTGTTTGTGTATGGAATATTGGAACTTTTAAAATAATTTTGTATTTAGTCACCACTTATTCTATACTGATTAATCATCAGGAACATTTTAATTCTCCATATCATCATTTGACAATTGCAGTTAACATTGGTACACTTACAAGGCGATGACGTGTTTATTTTTTAAGCTGCTAGAGGTGAGATTTACAGAATCACCAACTCTGCACCGCAAGGCCTTAATGATTGAAGCATCCGTTTGGTAGAAAGCCAAACAGCTTGCTCGTTCTTGGAAAGCCAAAACACTTGACCACTCGAGGCGATCATCGATAACAATCTTCTTTATTGCATCAGCATTGCATATGATGTTCGCAGCAAGTTCAAATACAAAATCATCGCAAATCCCACCGTGATAGATTTTGTTAAGAAGCTTGAGTTGTTTATGATGATGACTAGGAACGTAAATTGCGTTCTCCACAGTTTTGGGCATGCATTGTACCTGCAAAAAACCCCAAGAAGTTGCTTACACTGATGGTCGTCGTAGATAAAAATTCAAGTCACATAATATGGTAAGATTAAGTAAGTTCTTAATTGGACATAACTGTAAGTACCTCAACTCAAAAATTCTCCAAATTTGGGCATGCGTGCGCCATGGAATTTATCTCGGGTTGACAATATGCAAGTCGAGAAGCATGAATCACCAGTGTTAATTTCTTGACATTTGGTAGCACAGGAAGGGAAACAAGCTCTGTAGGATGCTGCAAAAACAAATTAAAAGTGTCGTAGACATTTACATGAATGATGATTACAATCATAAATGAGTTAGAGAAGAGATAAACAACTAACCCTTGTAAAAAATATACTTATGGAGAGAGCCTGCAGAGACGATACAAAGAAGGATAACTGGCTGAATACACTACCATAAAAATTATGACCAATTTCAACTTTATCAATTTCAAGTTGTTGAAGTTTTGGAAGTTGAGTGAGACGTAAATCTGTTGGGTCACCATGGTAGGTAAACGACACAAAGTCAAAGTCTCAGGAAAGGAAGGACTCAGACAATCTTCGCGCAGAGTTCTATTACTATTTATAGGTGGCCCCACGATTTCTCATGGGCACATGCATCCCAGGTAATTCAGTCTTATGGTTCTTGGACAAATAAATGGATTCCAATGACGAGCATTTCATTAATCCAAGGTGTTTCAAGTTAAGATGTCGTCCACCAAATTGGATACGCTTCAAGTATTGCGAATCATTAATTGACATCCTCTCAAGATGTGGAGAAGTTGTCAAAAGCTCGCCAAGCATTTGGTCACTCACGTTAACTCTCTTCAAGATAAGTTGCTTTACATAGACTAGCTCCCTTGCTACGTAGGATGACGGTCAGTTGAGAAGGTGTGATTTGTTAGAAGTATCATCTGATAATAGTCTTCATGGGAAATCATAGTATGGAAATTTAAAATAAGCCTCTGACTACATTTACTGCAAAGCGGAGCCATTCATCAGTAACTCCCTCATCGTGATTACGCAGATAGAAGCAAATATGGAGGTCTTGAACCGTTGGTTGGTTGTAGCTTTGGAAGACACTGTTCACCTGGTTGATGTACTTATGCTTCTCGGAAAGATAAGTGGCATAATCGCTGGGCACGTTGTAATGAAAGAAAAATAATGTCTACCGATTCTTCATCCGGCGACGAAACAACATTACAACCCCTCGTTTAAACTTGTGATTATAGCAAAGAAGTTTTAAATTCAAAGAAGAAGCTAAAAGTTTCGACTGGACATGATTGACACGACTATTGGTTTGGAATGTCCATTAACATCTCCAACGGTGATGCCCATAGTAAGTTGTAAATAACAACTATTTATTTTATATTAAAGATTTTTTTGAGTGCAGTCTCTTTACTAAAAATTCTTCTCTTTGTTATCAATATATAGTTTGTTGTTGTCACTTTATGGAATTCCTGTTTTTCTTTTATTTATTTTTTCTTTGACAAACTATTTTTACCATATCTGTTGTATTAATAAAACGTAGAACATCAATGAGTAACATGTTAGAAGTTTGTTTACATATTTTGTTTAAGTACATATACATTGATGATTTTTCAAATGCTATTACAAAATCGATTCCTAATTATTTTGTATATTTTCAACAACGACCTAATACACATGGGGTTCCGGGTTTTAAAACTATTCTAAAAGTGACATCCGCCTTACGTCAATTGGTATATGGCACAACACCGGATGCATTTAATGAGTATTTGCAAATGTCAGAAAAAATGTCACGTGAAAGTTTACAAACTTTTACAAAGTGCATAATCGATTTATACTGTAACACTCCAAAAATATAAGTAATATTATAATACGTGTAAGTGTTGCATTTTATATGTTGTATAAATCACGTGTATTATTATTATTATTCGTGAAGTATTTAACTAATCTAAGTATTAACTTGAGGGTAGTATAATGTTAGTAAACAAGGCTACAAGAGGTTAGAATTGTAAATACTCAAATTAATATCGTTTTCTAATAAAACTCTAGAATCTTCTCTAATCGAGCTTCTTTCTGTCTATCTTTACGAGATTTATTTCCTGAATCTTCTTTAGCTACACCATACAACATAAAATTTTCATCTTTTAACCAACCAACATATAATAAGTAACAAAAAGAAAGAAAATAATAACTTGAAGAAGTTCCACTTCAATACTACCAGACTGCTCAAATTAATAAATGAATAATACAAAAAAGGTTACATAAGCCAACTTAGCTGATATAAATCAGAACTTTATAAATAAAACATATACTATATGTAACCTAAACGCTTAGAAACATGTAACAAGCATGATTATTTTTATAACATTGAGCAACAAAAAAAATGGAATTAGGATTAACCAGATAAGGTAGGCGGCGCAAGAGAGTTGACCGGAGAAGATCGGCGGCGGCGGAGGGGAGTCGACAACGGTAAACGGCAAGGGGTTTAGCAAATAGCAAGAGAGGAAGGGGCCAAGTGTTTCACACAATTTTTTTACGGGTGAAAGGAACGTGCATCTCACGTGATATAATATGTCGATAAATAAATTAAGAATAAAAATACGAGTTTTCAAAACAAAATTCAACATGTACAGCCGATTAACGAACTGTATAAATGAAAGTCCGAGCTTATGTACAGCCGATTTTACAAACTCAAACCCAATTCACTCGTTACATATAATACAATATGTATTTATTACTACGTATTACTTCATTTAATAATTGTGTAAAAAATAGTTTTTACTCCGTCTTAATTTATTATAGATTTTATCGCTAAAGACCAAATTATTAGTGTATAAGTTTATAGGGTGGGTCAGACTTACTAGCCAGTTCGAGTTCAACATAAGAACACCAAAAGCTCATCTGTCAAAAGAGCTATAAAATATGTTTAAGTTCCACTTGAACCGAGCTATTAATGAATCGAACTCGAGTAGTTTGAATCAATTACATCCTACTGCCAATAAAGTTAAAACAAGTATTTATATTCAGCGGTATTCAGCAAGCTATCAACCGAGGAAGTCCGTTAACTCATGGTCAATTTTTCACAAGATTACCTGCACACTAAATTATAAAAGTAAAAGATATATATATATTTTTTTTCTGTTTCAACTCACTGACTATATTTCACCTGAAATATTATAAAAGTAAAAATGTAACAAGAAACACTGTGAATGTACCAAAAGGAAAAATAGGACCTAAAATGGATAAAATCCTAGCTACAAAATTTTCTTGCATCCAATTCAACACATCAAAAGGAGCTTTAAAAAATTGAAGTATTTCAACTAAATGGGTCTTCTTCAACACTTTTAAGGGCTTTCTTGGCAATTTTGTATTTTCCTGCAGATAGTTTTTCACCACCTACACCGTATCTCTCTATGAAAAACTTGATTCCGGTTCGAAGGGTTTCGTATTGTGAAGAACCAGCTATACGCTTAAATATGTTCCACACCACATTATCTGCATACTCGAAAACCACTTCAAAAAAAATCTTAAAATGCATAATCTTTCTAGATGTGAGTTGGGTGGTGTCGTGTAAATCTGCCTTTTTCAAGACTGCTAGAGAAAGTGTATAAGAAGACACCATTTCTGCTATGAGTTTTGCCAGGTGCATCGATCTGATTAGCTGCATTGATTCCAGCTCGGTATAGTGATCCCATATGCAATACTGAAAAAAGATCAATTTCTAAACTTTATTTTTTCCTCCGAATTGAAATTGAATCTATGAAACTGAATCCAGATATGAAATTTGAATTTGCAAATTAATGGATCCCAGAAAACAAAATGTTTTTTCCTTTCTTTCTATCAAGAGAAATAAAACTCACACACTACGATTTATGAAGGCACCAATAGTTATCGGTCTTCGACTTCAAGTCTATTGAGAATTGTTCATAGAGGTGGAAATTTCGACCCATTTACTTATGAATGGGTTGATTTGGATTACGTTAAAGGTAAATAAGAAACTTAGCTAACAATGAATATTAAGTCGCACACAGTATTGTCAATGCAGAAACCCTCTTCAATCACATAAATTAAAAGAAATAATCATTTTTTACGCACTGATTGTACATAAAACAGCTGACACATATTCGTTAAAAAGTTCTTCGAGTCAACCCAGCCGGACCCGTTTCAACCCGTAGAAAAGATTACCCATTACCCACTGATCCATGCATTTTGCCACCTCTATTTCTAGATAAAAACAGGAAATAAAATACCTGTAATGTGAACTTGTGGTTCTTGTCATGACTGCATAGCTTTGAAGCCAGAACACAATAGTACTTGTTGAATACTTTCTCCTGCAGACAGCACTCCACAAGGACTCGCATGATCTCTCTATCCTACGATTTCATGACAAACTGATAATTATATATAAAGATATCCTGTTAACAATTAGCACGATCTAACAACTTATAACAGAAGAATATATACCTGCTTCCCTTGCAAATCCAAACGCAAAAGTTTCTCAAACGCGTCAATATAATCCTCTCCACTCATTATTATACAAAAGATTGCCCTTCTTGCATCAGTATTCATTCTTTGTCCAGCAGCAAGCTGAAGCATTTTCTGAGCTTCTGAGCTACCTCTATCAATCTTTCTTGCAACTTTATCAATATTGTCAGTAGCAGATAGCATATCTCCAGATAACCACCATTGACCTTTCTTCTCAGGGTCAAGAAGCTTGCTCCACTTCAATCCCCGAACTAAAATACTTTCTACCCTCAACTGTGAGAAAAAAGTAAACAGAAGTAGAAAACTGTCAAAATATTTTTCCGGATTATAAGTTTATAATCGTTTCAATGATGTATAAGACTACAGCAAATTATAATGACCTTCTGAAGCCACTTTTTGATACGGGTATGTTGTAAGGTATCCTCTTTAGCCTTCTTTTTGTTGTTCTTGATGTCGAATATGGTTTCAAGCATAAACTCCATCTGCAACGACACACAAATTTACAAGAGAAGCAAAATCAGCAAGAAAGACAGAAGTTAAATAGTAGATCAATGAACTAATGACAGGGGTACTCTAATATCTCACCCATATTAATAAGTTAAATAAATACATACTCTTTTACTTCTAGTGTTTCCCAGGCTATCTTCAGAAGCAGCCTTCAGTTCTGTCACCTTATTCTGGATGCTAACAATAAAACTTTTCATGGTGGCTGGATCATCACTCCTCAATCTCATCCCGGAACCTATTGACCGCAACATTTAGAACTTTGGGACAACAAGTGTTTCGGGTCAACCCAACCCGCCCAGTTTTGACATGTACTAAAACTTACCCGTTTCCCAACCACCCGCCCATTTTTCAACCTATAATAAAAACAAATAAAACATTGCAATATTGGGAATCTTACAGTTAAGAACTGTCAAGATAGTAGAAACATCAACCTCAGTTAACCGAGAACTGAGCATCATCATAAAGTCGTATATTAAATCACTGAAAAGGCAAAAACTCAATTGATAAGTCAAACAAAAGAGTGCTGTCAATATGCTAAAGGAAACATGCAAGCAACAATTTAGTTTACCAAGTACATTTAACTACATTGTTAACTTTCAGATGAAATGCCTAACCTTGAGCAAACTCCAAATATGTACAAATAAGAGAGTAGAAGAGTCAGATTCCGCAAGGAAAGATTGTCTTCATTCTGGTACTCATCCTAAGGTAAACATCAAAAACATTATCAAAAATAATATTCTTTACGTTGCTTTTAAGATCTAGATTTAATATTTTATTTAGAAGTGAACTCATTAAGAACAGCAATTAACCTCAAAACACTTTGCAAGCGAAGCAAGCAGCTTTGCACCAAAATCAATCCCAACCAAACAAGCCAAACCAGAAACTAAAGATGCAAATACAGCAGCATACCTGAGGTAATCAAATGTCATTTTGTCAATGGTATACCACACGGAACTATATAGAGGAATACAGTAATATTTTTACGGTAGGACTCAACTGTTCATTACCGCGGGGTCCGCGTGAGCATGATGCCAAAATTTCTTCACTGATAATTTGAGTACCATCACTTCGGCTAATAGACTGCAAATAAAAATATCAAGAAAAAATTAGACTATTGATCTTTAGACCTCAAACTGAAGCATCCTAACGATAAATGATAAATAAAAATCTTAGGTAATGCAAGATAACTAGGTAATATATATGAAATTACAAGGCTTACCTGGAAGATCGTGGACATTTCTGATGTAATTCCTTCCAAATTGGATTCACCCAGCCTGTTTAGAAGACCTGAAACCAATCAAGATTCGTGTTTCATGCACGAATTTATTAGCTTTTTTATATATCTTCAAGAAGACAATGTGACACCAATATCTATTCCAAAATCCAATTTGCATACCGCGCACACATTTACGAACTTGAGAAAATTCTTCTGATTCATTTCTTATCATCGATCTTAGATGAGGAGGCACGTATTTTGCTTGACCTTTCATTACCGGTGCTTTAGCAGGAGCATTTTCAGATTCATGTTCGGGTTCTTCAACGACATCCTCGCTATTAATCTCATTATCCACATTTTGTTCCGTGTTCTTTTTACGTTTCTTTCTTGAAATCTTTTCTCTAGAAGTTTCTTCTTCCACGTCCGTATATACCTCAGCCTCCAAAGAATCAAATACAGATGAAATCCCCTCAAATAGCATGTTGATCTCGTCATCATCTCCCCCTAATTTCCCTTTTTTAACTTTAAGCTTCTTCGCAAGTTTTCTTTCCAAAGCCAGATCCTCCTTTGCAGAAGCCACATTGTTATGCGTTTCCAGCTCCATATATTTTTCAAAATTTGTTTTCCTTTTCTTCGTTTTATCATCACCCGATGACATGCTTCTCTTATCTTTCTTACGTAAAGTACTAATCTTTCTAGAAGCTCCTTCTCCCCCTTCTGTGTCCATCGGTTCAGTTTTTGGTTTTCTCGGTTTAATCGGTTCGGTTTTGAAATTTTTGGGAGCAAAACTGGAAACCAAATTTGAATTCGTTTAACAGTAAGTCAGCAAGTGTAGAAATCAAAACCCATAAACCCATACTTGTTCAGCAAGTCAGCAATGAACAAGTAACAGGAACAAGAACAAGTAACCATAAACCCAACATAGTTAAAAGGAAGTCAGTAACAGGTAGTCAGGAACATACAGTTTGATCATGTAACATGTAACAATCAATAATCCCAGAACAAGGGCTAACCAATCAATAATCAAAGTGACAGGAACATAAAACACAAAGTGACAGGAACAATCAATAAACATGTTTGTTTACCCAACATAAGTAATATGTCACATGTAAGAATCAATAATCCACAACATAATTAAAGAATGAACAATTGAATAAGTTTGAGAAACCCAGATACCGTAATCATCACAATCAAAATCAGATTCGAAATTAAAGAATGAACAATTAAACATAATCAAAAATCGAAATTAAAAACGGAAGCAAACCTTGAAGAAACCCAAATATGTGCGTGTGTGAGCGATTTCGAGAAACCCAGATCGATTCGTGATTTTGTTCGTGTGTGCGTGATTTTGATAAACCCAGATAGCGTGCTGATGGCGGCCCAAATGTGTTCAAGAACCCTAATTTTAATTAGTCTATCTATCTCTATACTAATACTATAGTACTATACTATTTAATAAAGTATAAAGTATTGGACGTAAAAGTTTTAAAACTTTTAAAAAAGAGACAAAGTAAATTATTATTTTACACTTTTAAACTATTACATATATAAAGTTAAATAATTAATTACTATTAAAAGTTAATATATGGTAACTATTTTCAGCTACAAAAGGTATAATCTCATAACTCTTTGATTCTTTATACAACTAACATAACATGTGAATTACGATTATACAAATATAAATTTTGGTGAAAATTTGGATAGTTTTTATCGACTCATTCTTTTCTGCAATATTAATGGTCTTCTCCACATTTTTTGCATTCTTATTTTTACTAGTCTTTTTCATTTTTTGCAATTGCTATTGCTATAAATCAACAAAAGAAAAAAAAATTGTGTTGGTAAACTGACATTGTGCTTTCTAATCAAACGGGTTAGAACACAATGCATAAAAAATAGCATACACGATGTTGAACCCATGAGTCAAACTTTTTCTTGTTCTTCTCTAATCGAGCTTCTTTCCGTCTATCTTCATGAGATTTATTTCCTGGATCTTTACGAGATTTATTTTCAGACCAATGGTCCTCTGTCTCTATATATATATTGTTTGTTTTTTTGTTTCATTTCTATAAAATGGGTGTACAAAAGTGAATCTGAGAATTGGCGATGATAAATGGAGCCGATGATAAATGAAGATTGGGTTAAGTTTTGAAGAATTTACAACCCTTATGTGTACCCCCAGTAAGATTCCCAATGGAGATCGGGGCGGGTTTGAGTACTTCTCTTATTAATGAGTTTGGTGCGAGGACCAAACTCCCAGCCTCTAACCCGTTTTGAACATTCATATATTGTAAATTTATATTGGAGTGGAAATATTCGATAAATAACCTTCAAAATCACTTCCAAAATGCCTGCTAGTATAAAGTTGAAGAATATGCATTTGCCAGAAATGTAACTTATAAGAAGCTAACAAAGAGAAGAGCAAAACTATCACCCTTTAAAAAGGAAAGATAATATGGATTTCAACCTGCAACTTAATATCTACTACTGCATCAAGCTCTCTTTCTTTGCCAATAAGTTGGCCCACTCGAGTCCACAGGAAGCTCGCTACTTGACCTATCAAATGACTTACTCAAAGGAGATGTGCTGCATTGTGGCTGATCGCCCCAGCTCCTGTCACTTTGGTTACCTACTTCGCACGTTGGTGATGACACGTGACTAGATTCCATGACGAGGTCACCCTCTAGTATGCGTAGTACCTTAATTCCAACATAAACATTCAAGAAGAAGCATATAAAGAAATAAACACTTTCCAAAAGTTGCATAAACGAAAGAGTCAAGGGCTGACCAAAAAGGTGAAAAGGTTCTTCTAATAAAAGAAATCCAGTGCTTTTGTTGGATTTTTACACATACAAAGGTCTTTACGAAATGAAAATTCTTTCCCTAACAATGGTTAGATATTTAAATTACTCAAGATAAAAGTAAAGGAGAGGCAAATGTCGCTAATTGGGTGGATTTAACAAGTTGGGTAACCGGTCAAAACATAAAAATTATAATACCAGTAGAAGTGCATTAAAAATGGTTACCAATTAGGCGACGATGTTACAATAACAATCTAATCTAAGTCTTCTAGTAAGATAGATTTAAGAGGTTGTATGCACATAATTCCACCAATTTGACCCATATTCATTTTAGAAATATATAACTCGATTGAAAATAAAAAACAAAAATCTCAAGTTACCTGAGACATGCGAGGTCGTAAGTGAGGGTCTCTTTTAATGCATAGAGCAGCAGCTTGCAACATGCAATGGACCTCATCTTCTGAATAACAGTTTTCTAGCTGAGGATCAATTAACTCGCCAATAGCTTCGTCTTCCAACAATGGGCGTGCCTACCAAATATCAAGGGAAAAAACTAAATTATAGGTAAACGGGTCAAAATTGTCACATAACTTGAGACCCAAAACTCACCCATTCTGTGAGGCATTGTTGGCCCTTAGGCCGGTTAAGATCCACTGCTTTCCGTCCAAAAACAAGCTCCACTAAAATAACCCCAAAGGAATATACATCAGCTTTTTCCGTGACCTGGCCACTTTCTGCATACTCTGGAGCTACATATCTAAACAAAAATTAAATATGATCTTATCCACAGTATCATGGAGATAGTACAAATAAAGGGACACAAGAGTTAACATTTAAAGACTTACCCAAATGTTCCAATCACTCGTGTTGCTTCCCCTATATCTTTGTCAGGCTGCCACCTTGCTAGGCCAAAGTCCCCAACCTTGTGAACAAAAATGAAATGGCACTTTTTTAGTATCCAAAGAAGAAGAACAAAATATAAATCAAATCGAGGTGGTCATGTTCAAACAAAGGACTAAAAAAGTTGAAAGTCCCCCAAAGCTTTTTTGGAATGCCAAAGACTTCCTAAATCATATTATATGAGATTGATCTTTGTAATAATATTTAATTTTTAATAATAATTTAATTTAATGATATAATCATCTGTAGATATAGACAAATATCTGTTAGTGGGTCAACAGCCCGTTTTCGTTACCCAACCTGTTCACCTTGCCTTCTGCAAATGTAATAGAGGGACTACTTTCGAAAGTTTCTAAGTATATTAGGTAAATACCATAGGTTCAAAGTCATGGGTGATGAGAATGTTGTTTGGTCGCACGTCACGACGCACAATGCAACCTACTCTGCATTCTTCATGAAGATATCGTAGTCCTCGAGCAGCTCCCACAGCAATTTTTTGGCGAGCTGACCACTCCAACGTAACTTGATGATGTCCTGTTAAACCAAAGATCTACTTAAGAATGGGTAAAAATTTTAGTGTATTTATCTTAAACAGGTCAAATAATAAGAGTTAGTTAAAAAGGAAACATGTCAAATAGGTTATTGTAACATAACTAACACATCAATTCGTTATAGAAATAATATTGTAAAATAGATTAACAAGCCTCTACAGATCAACCTAAGCTCACCTGGCCATTTCGTAAACGGGTAAATGGAAAAGGTTTTCCCTAATCTGGTTACCCGGGGAGGACGAGCATTTTTACTCAGATGTGTGCAGGCTAACCTAGTTATCCCGTGACTGTTTCCGACCCTTTCCCTGACCACCCCAAGATGTGCTGCTAGTGAAGTTTGAACCTGAGACCTCTTGTGAGGATATCAGGACGCCAACCACTAGGCCATCTTGTGATGGTTCACCTGGCCATTTCATTCATACTAAATGTGACCCGCCCATTTTGACCAGTTACCCAAGCTACTCATCTTCCCACCTTTAGATAGCATTCGATTTTTAAGGTTAAGGACTTACCATAAAGATGAAAATCCAATGATCTGTTGCATATATATTCATAAACTAGCAACCTCCTTCCATCTTCAACACAAAATCCAATTAACATTATGACATTTCGATACTTCTGAGCAAAATTCTTGATCACCTTGAGAACTTGCGAGTTTATGTTGCTTAACCGCGACCGCCTGCCCATCTGAGAGTACCCCTCGGTGTACCGACTCAAATCCACCTTCAGCCAAGAAATTAGCTCGAGAAAATCCACCAGTAGCAAGCTCCAGGTCAGCATTCGTGAACCATTTCGGTGATTTTCCAACTACCGGTGCCTTGTGCAAACATATTGAACATAAGGGAGGTGGACCTGAAGGAGTGTTTCGCGACAAAGATATCGCTTCTCTAACACTTCCCAAAAATTCCGTCTCGGCACCTTGATCATGTTTAGCGAATTTCCATAGAAACCCTTTATTTATTGTAGTTTTAGCTTGCGAAGATCAACAACTTGAAGTGATTACATCAGCCGCCCATAGTTGAAACCTTAAACTAGAAGACGATGATGATAAATTGTCGCTTTCATAATCCAAACTTGATTCAATAATATCTCCATTCCCTTTTCTGGTCAAAGAATCATCTTTTGAATATATTGGTTTCAGTGACAGAAAATGGTGAAAAAGTACCCGGATCGGAACTCGAGACCGATGTCCCAGGTTCTGTGGTCGTAAATACCTCAGGACTACTCGTTGGAGTAACAACCGTTTTCTGAACAGTTTCAACCGATGACTTTTTGTTTATTTTTGGCTTTTCGGATGATTTTTCATCATCTGAAAGCAACAGAGACTTTGCTTTAGATTCTTTCTTAGGCGATCCACCTAAATTCAGACGAAGAACTTTTGGCTGTGATTTCTTCATTATAACAACATTGCATTGTAATGCTTCCGTACATGACTTTTGTTCATGTTTGAGCTTTCTACAAATAATATTTTCTCAAAAGTAAGTGAAAACTAAAAAGTAGAACGAATGCCCTAAATAACTAATTATTATGGTAAAAATAGTACCTGTCCAAAATAACCCAACTAGCATGATATTTTTTAGCTTCTGCAGCAACTACTCCACACGTTGTTCCAGAAACTACTTTTATCTTCACATTTACCTACGAGAAAAGGGAAAAATAGTTCTTGCCAGTTATGCAGACAATAAAAGTATGAAACTTCCAGCATTTGGTGATCAAAACTGATCATGTACATTATGATAAATAGTGAATTAGCCGACGGAAAAATTGCTAGCGAACCTTATTTGGATCATACATATCATGAAGCTGAAGAATCATTTGGGAACATGAATCAGTAATATCGACTTTGTGTTTAGAACTTGTTCCTAAACCCGACTTCCCGTGAACATTAGTACAATCTCCAGAAAATCTTGGAAAGCCCCATAATTTTCTACCTATGAAGAACAACAGGTTACAAAATTTGGTTAACAAAAATATTTGGTTATATTCAAAAATTTGGGTGAAGATTCCTATCGTCAATATACAACAAAAGCTTTTGCACGGGCACTCACACACACTCACAAACCAATATCTGAATATAATCAATGATTGTCGCTTTTGCGCAAGTACCTTACTAGTGATTGTTAAGAAGCATATTACCATGACTTTGTGGAGGGCAGACCACAAGCAATGTAATGCAGTGCCCTGGTTGAGCAACATGAGTCAAGGCCCAAACCAATGCGGTTTTTGAAATTTCTTTAGACGCCTTAACAGCAACAACAACCTTCTCCATCTTTCCCATATCTTCTCTACTTAACTATCCCTGCGATATATATATATATATATATATTTATAACGATTGGTTCAATTATACTATTTCCTTCAAATGTTACACTAAGTAGTCAAGTAGATGCATCACACTAGTTTAAATAAATTTCTTTAAATGGCAACTATAAACACAAGTATGAGGTATCAAATGCTTTATATGGATAAATTAACAAGTGACCCAATTTGCATTATTGTGTTTGTGACATTGTACCCCCCACCACAATGTTAGATTCCTAATAAACATACATGCAAACAAATTTTCAGTAGTGATGTAACATTTGCTGAATAACTCCAAAACTGTAAGGAAAAAATAAAACTTCTTGTGGAGCAATGTAAAATTTATTCACCAAAATGATACTAAAAAGAAAAGACTGCAGTAAAAATACACATTGATACTTCCAATCATGCACAAGACATAATACTTCAAAAGGACTTATTGGGTGGCTAATAGTAATATTTAGCAAATTATAGGTTGAATATTCCAAAACTGCAAAACTTCAAACAAATGAATCCAAAAAGTAACATATTCCATAAATGAGGATATCTCAAACACAAAAAGTAGACTATTTGAAGCACATGTGCAACACAAAAAAACAATTCATATATGTAGTTTTTTCATAAAAAAACAAAAGTAGGAAATTCAACTGAACTTCAACTATTGGTCTCAAATGCAGAATATTAACTCTATTATTCACACTGAACATATGAGTAGAAACTTATAAACTGGCAAATAAAAACAAATAAAAAAGAAAAGAAAAGAAGTTTACAATTGCAGGAATCAATCAAATGATATGACAGTAGAGTTGAACAACTATTGTGATTATACCTTTCGATTCAATGTCGAAAAGACATGACAATGCACTCACAATCATCGCTAGATCCTGCATTGTCCACCAGTCATCAAAATTACAGTTAAAGTTGTTAAATAAATTACTTTTGGCTATAGTATATGGTCACAAATAGAGCTGCAAACCAGTCAAACTCAGCTCAAGGACTTATAACTCAACTAGACAGTTTAATAGCTCGATGAGACTTCATAATACAGGGTTGAACTTAATTAGAAGAATCAAGATCGATTTGAGCACGGTTCGAAAAGCTCAAGAATTTATCAAGGTCGACGAGACTTCATAGTTCTGTACTTTCAAAAACTAAATTTCAACTATATACAGTAGCTAGCATGCAAATGCTAAATTGTTTATGTTTTTATTTACATTACTAACCCTTAAATGTCTTGTATGTATACATTGGTTCCCTACTTTTAGCCTAACATATCTCATCTTAAAATGGGCTATTTAAGATGGTAAATGCCCCCTAATATGATATAGATTACAATAAAATTTGAACAGTAATGGCTTATTTTGTAAGCACCTCTTTCATGGCTTATTTTGAATGCACTTTTAATTTTAAAACACAATGAAACTCCTCTAAGCAACACTTAACAAAATTTACAGTGGTACAAAAACACATTTAGCTTAAAGAAAGGAAAAAAAAAAGGTTCAATAACGTACAAAATTGCTAATGCTAACAATAAAATCATTTGTAAATTTTACATAGATTTGAAGTAATATAAGCATTACTGTTCACATATCATCTTCGAAATCAGGTAAGTTGAGAAAGAGATTAAAAGGATATAAATAAAAATGAAAACTAAGTAATGAAGATTATGATTAATTACCGAGTGTACGAAAGAAGATTGAACGTAAATGTTAAGTAGCATCAAACTATCAACATCATCATCTTCTTTGTAAATAAAGAAGGCTTCTTCTTTTTTACTTGTAGGTGTGTTTGAGTTATGACAGTTTGATGTTTGCTTGCAACAGCTTCTTCTTTTTTACTGGAATTTCTATTTTCACTATATTTATGGAGTCTGTTTAGTTTACCGAATTGCCCTTTGTTTGTGGACATATCTTCACCTCTGGCCTTTTCAGTTTAAGGCTGCTGTCGATGGGCGTCTTGGTGTAAAAGTAAAAGAAAGAAAGAAAATAAACTCAAAGTAATTTTTAGTCTTTATGTAAGGACTTGAGATTAACATGTTCTTGCAAGTTTGATGCAGCTAAGTGTGAAAATGAATGAGATCTTACATATTCTCATTCTCATATTGATTTAAAAGAAGAGATGTACAACCACAAAACTTTAAGCTTTTAGGGTGTTCAAATAAAATACTTTATGTATATATTTAATCTTGATATCTGTACATGTATGTGCATTATGTATGTAATATTGAAGAAAAAGTAGAATTTGAGAAGATGAGGGTACTTGGGTCATTTTATAATATTTAACGGACTTTTTAACAGAAACTTAACGAAAGTTAGTGAAAATGATAATATTGGAAAAAAAAAATACAATATTGGCAAAATTGAAAACAGCGGGGACAAAAATCGAGAGCAAAATCGGAAAAAGATAAACACCATGAAGCGTGACTACCACATGGACAAAAACGGACAATTTTTCAAAAAAATAGTCTTAATAGCAGACCTCAGCATGAGAGATATAATAAATACTACTTTGTGAGGTCATGTAGCTTGTAAAGTTCTCAAATCATCCATTGTAAAACATGTAACAAATCCCACAACATATAGGTAAACACAACTACATTCCAAATAACTTCTTTTTCTATTTTTATTTATGTTTGTGTAGACTACTAGACTAATCAAACTATTGCATAGGTAGACAATGTTTGTAATGTATGCTTCTATGAATTTAAAGTAGATATATATATATATATAATAAATTTTTGAATAAAGTTATATACATAAGTTAAAGTGACTAATAAAATGAATTATATCTTTACAAAAAGTTTCAGATTTGAAATTATCTAAATAAATATATTGGGGTGACCAATTAAAGAGTCATTAGCAATCATGACGATATTCAAATTATGTTGCATACATCTTAGTCAAAAATAAATTTGTCCTTCCAAAATAAATTGATCAAGAAAATACCCAATGTTTATCCATTGCTTATATTAAGTGGGTAAGAATATAACACCTTATATCTTATAATATTTTTAATATTAATATAATAATCGGATAATGATGTCATCAAAGGTTCAATTGGCTAAAAAATTGTTTAATTTTATTAAATTGACTAAAATTAAGAAAATGATGACATCATTAGCTAAAATTAAAGATGATAATTAATATTAATAATATAAATCATCGTTTAAAAAAGCGTAGTTTTAGTAGCCATTCAAAATCCTTTATTTTCTTTAATTTTATATATTATTTAAAAAACCGTCTATTATGATCTCCATCCCGAATCCACCACCACCGGAGTTATTTTTTGGCAAAAAGAACTCCGGCGACTCCTGCAAATAAGTTCTCGAACTATTGTTTTATTCCGACGCCGATGTTTATATTCAAGAAACATCAAAATCATTCAAATTCGTTGTTGATACAAATGATGATATGGGTACCCATTTTTCAATTCACTCATCATCAAATCATTAAGATGTTATTGACATATAGATGATGATATAGGTACTGTTTTACTCCGACGATTTTTTGATCCACTCATCTCGTTCGATCTATTTATCACGTTTGGTTAATTTATTGGATTTTGAGTATACATAATCGATAGATGTATATATAGATACATGATACATACATTTTTGAACTTATGGTCTTGAATCCATGTTGAGTGTGTTAGATTTGTAGATTCTCTTTGTAGATTTGCAAGTTATGATATGTATAATCGGGTTATGTTTTACAATACGGGTTGGATTAAACAGGTATATGAAAAGTCAACGTGTTATGCCACGTATTACGAAAAGGTGACGTGTTAAAATTTTTACCGGCTACCTACACTTTAATGACACACAACATACAATAGAGATTTTAGCAGGTTTACATCATAAAAAGAGGTCTTAGAAATTTATTGCATACAATAAAAAAAAAAAGTTAAAGTTTAGCATATTATGAATCAATTATCCCTATAGACTCTTAAAACTTTACCTTACATCATTTGCTATAACAATAAAAATTAAAAACAAATTTAGTGACTTATATATATATACGTATTCAAAAACTAGTATAACTTGTATAAAAGTGAAACCAAGTTCACTTTCTGAGTGACACGTCACTAAACATTCTTTCTTTTCTCATAATCATAGATCAAACTTCTTTTAACATAATATAATATATAATATAACTACCAAATAATAATAATAATACATAATTGATTTACATCTTCTATCAGCTTCATGTTTACACTCTGATACATTTATATCCTTGTATCTTTTTTATTAAACACTTTCTTCTTCTCATTTTTTTAATTCTTTTAGCAAACTTTATTTAACCGCTTTAAAAATTTTCATATTTATGTCTTCTCTATCGAGACGTACACATCTTATAGTGCACTTCCTCTGTCTCATATTAAGTATTCACAATCAGAATACATAAAGTTTAAGAAAATACATAATTAGCATATATTTAAGCAAAGTTTATTTAGTATCCTTTTAATTTGTCATTTTCATTTACTCTTTCGACACGAGTATATATTTATTTTGCAATTTTTTATCAAACATTTCCGCTTTCTCAATATATATTTGCCAAACAAATATATGCATCTCTTAGAGCTTTTAAACTTTTTCATATTGGAGATAATAACCTTTTTTGATAACTTTGAAAAATTGAGTCTTTACCTAAAGACTTTCGTTATAATGTGAGTGTGCTATTAAAAAAAACTATTAGCTAGAGTATACAATTGTTCTTAAAAATAAAAAGTTACTGAGATGACATCGACTAAAAAGAGAGTAATAACTTTTTTCTATTAGGGATGTTGTTGGGTTGCATATTCAAATTACTCAGTATGAACACATTAGCTTTTTTTTTTAAATGAAATGTAAACTTTTTTTTCAAAAAGAATCATACTTCCCTTTTAAGAAAAATAAGAAAAGTCTGCTTTATTTTATTCATATGTATGATTGATATAAACATTACATATGAGTAGTGATAAGAAGCAAAAAATTTATTTATGTAGTGTTTTTGTTTGTTTAGATACGTTCAGACTTTTTTCAAAAACTAAAGGCTTAGTCACTTTTTTGTTTACATCATCTAAACCAACATAATTTATAATCAAAAAAAATTTAAATTAGTTACACATTATATTTAATTCTTTTTTCATACTATTTAGCTCTTGTAGAGTTCCTTTTTTCATAAATTTCCTTTTACGATATTATATGCTTGAAACATTTTACATACATATCCGATTTTATAGGTTAACCGAGAGAATTTTAATTATTCTTTAGTTGTGACAACATCATTGACGATGATAAATACGAACCATTGAAAAACTATTGCTCGAGAATACCTAATAGCAAATTGATCATCCGTTTATAAACGTTTTAAGATTTTTACTAACTTTCTTTCATCATAATTTAAAATTCAAGGTATATCAAATACAATTATTAAAAGTGTTAGAAGTTTTTTGTTGTCATGTTAGGCATTACTAGAGAATAAGTTATAAATGTTTTTTTTTTTTCGATTAAGTATCAATTTTAAAGATAATATACATATAAAAGTCATAAAATACCGACATTAATCTTTCTGAGCGTAGACAATCTCACACAACCTGTTAATTTACTACACAACCTGTTAATTTACTAATATGATAATACGGTAAATTAATCCATTAAAAACAATGTCATTTCTAAGTTAGACTAGTGGGGGTACTAACATTCAAACATATGAGATCTTGATTTGTTAGCAAAGGAATCATTTCTGTCATATTGTTCCATTTTGGTCCATGCAAAGTTGCATATACTTCCATGATCCATATACAGAATGCATCTGTTTACAGCATATATGTAAATTAGTAAAGCCCACAAAAGTATTTCAAACATAGTGGAAGAAGCCGTAAAGAATTCAAGACTTAAAGTGAGAGCAGGGCCCAATTTATCACTCTATTTTTAACGCGCCATTAACTGAGTTAGAGGTGGGCAAAATCGGTTTTGGCCCAAACCGAAACCGGTTTTCAAACCGAACCGGTTTTCAAACCGAACCGGTTTGGGTCAACTCCGGTCAAAATCGGTTTTGACTCAAACAGGATCGGATTGAAACCGGTTTGGTTCGAAAAAAGTCCAAACCGATCGAAACCGGTCAAATCGGTTTGAAACCGTAGGATCTCAAACCGATCCAATCCGGTCAAACCAGTTTCAAACCGAACCGGTTTGGTCAAAACCAGTTTTGACCAAACTGGTTTATGGTTTAAAAACCGGTTTCAGATCTTGATTCGGTTTTTTTGGACACCTCTAAACTGAGTAATTTTACAGGCCCCTACGCCCAACAAAAAAAAAAAAAGGTCAAACCGCATATGAATTCTTTATTAGTTGGTTGAATTTGTAATTTATTACCTGCTAAAAAAATATGTAATTCGTATCAAAATGTTTAGATATTGTTGTCGGTCTAGACGTCTAGTACATCTTTTAGTTATTTTAATCATTCTTCTTGCATATAAGGTGTTTACGAGTTATAAATCGTTTATTAGTCTTTTATGTTGTTTTGGTAAAATAAATTTATTTGTAAGCTGTTTCAAAATGGTGGATAAGACCGGTGCCTATGGCACCCTTCGTCCTCGTCTTGTGCCTACATGGATGCCACCTTGCCACCGTCTTGCTTCACCACCATAGGCACGGTCCCGTCTTAGGGACCGTCCTATGGTCAATTGTCTTAGCTAGAACGAAGGGAGGACGGGAGCAGTGGCCAGAACAAAGGGAATTTAGGCAAGGGAAAAATCAAGATGTTTATATTTTGATAAAAGGAAAAATTATCTTACCTGTTTCTTCTTCCAGATTGTATCAATCCTCAATTATTTGAGCAAGCGGCCGGATTGTAACTTCCCTCAGGAGAAAAGCAGTTTACATTTAGGTTTAATAGATACAGATAGTTTTTGTTGGGCCAATTATGGGGGCTTTGCTTTTATAGATCAGTCAAATTTGTTTATAAATTTTTAATATAAATTAGTTTTTAATTATTATAATTTTTGTTATTAATATAAATTAGTTTTTTAGTTATTGTAATTTTTATTATTAATTAAAAAATGTATTTGTATTGATATTTAAGAATGACGTGGCGCTGACGTGGCACTGAAAAGTTCAGTCTTGCAGTCACCATAGGCAGCGTTTAGTCTTGGGTTAGTCCTCAGTCTTAGCGCTGACGTGGAGGTCAGTCTTGCAGTCTTGTTCAGTCACCATAAGGAGTGGTCTAAGTATTACTTTTTTTACGACACGGAGGGTTGTCTAAGTTTTTAGTTGCTTTAGTTTAGGGTATGTTTGAAAAAAATAGTTATAGCTTGTAGATGGTAGTTCGAGTTGTCAGTTACAGCTGCTAGTTACAGCTGCTAGTAGGAATGACAACTGGTCGGATTCGGAAAAAGTTTTAGTGTAAGCCTATGAGTTATAATGTAATTAGAAGTGGTGTATTTATAGAAATCCAAAGGAAAAACAAGGACTTAATTTTCTTTATCCAACACATTGTTACAAAAATGATTCATTTTAATCCAACGTTCAACTTTTAATTTTGTGAAGAGTTGAGAGATAAGTGGTGGTAATAAACTTATTACATCTAGTTATTAAATAAAGTGATTGAAACTAAATAATCTATCATTTGTTAACTCAAAAGTTTTATATAATCACTAAATTTAAAAAGAAAAATAACGCATAATTTGACCAATCTACTTTAACTTAAACTTATTAACCCGACCTTATAAAACTGACCATTTAGATTGGAATCCGTTTTTGACATGTTACTCGATCAGTTTATTTTGCTCGTCTACCAAATCTTCATAAACTGCAACAAAAGCCTCTTCAAAATCATATAAATATCAAATATGACATGAATGTTAATGTAAGTGTTACTTACACATGTAAAGGTTTCAAACTACTTTTCAATATATTATAATAACAATAATAATAATAACTTTTTTATTAAGATATTCTCATTAAGCATTATACATGTGATATATCTTCAAACTACATTTAGATATGATTTAAAAATACATTTTTATTACTTTATTTATTATTAAAATGTTAAATATTAAGTTTATACCATAATATAAGATTAATTTAATAAAATCGGAATAACAATGTACATACATCATTGATGCTTTCCTAGACAAGGTTATTAAAGATTCTTACCTTCAAATTTAGGAAGAAAAGTGGCAACACTAATAGACAAAATTCAAATTCAGACTCATCATTAATTATTATTGAGCAACACCAGTTCTGATACACATAGTTTTGTAATAATTTAACTTCTTCTTTTTTTCTGTTATTAATTTTTTGAACCGTTTGTTGAATTAAAATTTGACAAATTGTAAATTGGAAAATGTACGACATGCATGCTAGTATTCATTTGAAAACAACACCATGTATATGATTTAAATAATCAAACAAAAAAATCATTATCAATATTCGTAATCTATAATATAAAGTTCTTTTATTAAACTAAAAAATGATACATATATTATATTGTTGACACTAGTAAATATATAAAGTTAACAATAATGACAATTATCAAAATATTTATATGAAAACACTAGAACTTAACAAGGTTCCTGTATTACACAGGCTATACATAGGAGTAGTTCAAGGATAAAGTTAAATTTTATAAGGTTTTAAATTTTTGATACCATGTATTAGATATAGAATCACGATAATGATATGTAAGATATTTTAGCCTTCAAGACCTTAGAGAATATAATGTTAAAGAGATTAGATCCACTCTATGTGAAAAAAACAACATTGTAAAGCTTCAAAAGAGTTCAAATCTATAATATTAAGACAATTTTAGGTGAAAAAACGACTAAGCTTATTTTTTGTCACTTAGTTCTAAGTGATTTTGTTTAAAAGTTTTTGATTTTCTATTTTACATGTCTTTAATTTTAATATCTTTTTTAAATTAGCTATCATCAAAGTGATTTTCTCATAATCTTTATGTTTCGCGATTAAATTCCCCAATCATATTGTTACACATGATCATTCATCATATTGCTCAAATAAGCAACTCAATCATTTCAAACATGACTCGAATTAGTAGATGACTTGTTTTGAATTGCATAGTGAATTTAATATAATATTTTACTAATATATATTTGTTAAATGTCACATACAACTCAACATTAAGTATATCATGTAATATTTTTGAAGATGAAAGCAAGACATATCTGATATATATACAATTAAATTTAGCAAACTACTTATAGGTAACACATGAAAATATTGTTGTAGTTTTTATTACAAGTTAAAAACTTCAATCAAACCTTTATATAAATTAAGAATGAAAAAATGTAAATCCCTAAATCAATAATTAGTTGATAACTTGATTCCTTCGTATTATCAATATCTATATTTTATTATTGGCGACTTATTACTTCTTAAAATATATCATCGAGTCCGCAATAGCACAAGTCACAATCGCGCTGAAAATGGAGATCATAGTGTAACAAAGTGTATGTCTGTTTGTAACGTTTGAGTATTTACTAGTAGTATGCTTGTGCAAAACGACGGCACCAGAAGGACAAGGCAACAATGGTTGGTGCTAAATGGTAATAGCAATCAGATGTAGATAGTGGTTGATTATAACGTGAATCCGAAAACAGTGTCACTTCCTAGTAGAGGTTGAGTTTACCATCTCGAGCCAACATCTCTAGTCTAATACATTAACAGATTGTACAATTATCATCTTCAAATGAATCGATCAATTCTAAATGATTCTTATATATACCTAAAAAGATTAACGAACAATTTAATATGCATCAAGGCTGTGTTACCAAACTTTAATTATGTACTTATATGGTGGTAGTAGGTTACATAGTTCGGATGTAATTAATGTGCGTCGGTTACAATTTAAATGGTAAAGATTAGATCGTTTAATTTGTATGAAAATTGGACGGGTAAGATTCAATTTGTACTATACTTGATTTTAAGACATCAAGATTCCTCTTTGTTTTCTTTTGTACATTTCTACCTAATTGAATGTGGTTTGGCCAAAAGAGGATCTCCCCGGATCAGTGGGACCCACCAAAGAAAACAAACCCATGATGTAGATGAACTCAAAATGTATGCAATTAGTACCGAGTAATTATGGCAGCTGGGACCATCTACAGTCGAACGATATATGTCTTAGAAATCTTTACCCCGCATACAGAAACTCAAGAAATATAATTATAGTTAATCGATTATAACACACTTTGTTAAGACAATTTGAATTGAGTTATAACATTACCTTGCTTTTTTTGTTTATAATTATAGATTGTGCATTATATTGACAAATTAATTTATTTGAATATGATAATAATTATAAATTACTTGGATAAGACTTTGAATCATGTATAAATCACTTTTATATTATATTATTTCGACCAATTATTGCCTCGGGTTACACGAAATTCACAATTGAACAAGACAAAGTCCACACTCTAGATTAAAGCAATGAAAGTCTAGAGCAAAATATGAAATTGGTTTTTGTATTTGTTCTTGTGATTATCAAAGATCAAATCATGTTTATACTTATATATTTAGAAATAGACTATTGGTGAAAAGTCACAATCCTTGGTGAATGGTTAAATCTTTTTGTAATTAGTCACAATATCTTTTCAAGTATTCATTTACATTTAGTGACGGTTTTTCCTTAACTGTCACTAATAGCATCATTTGAACAAATATGTTGTTCAGTAGTGATGCTCCAACAACGACAATTATTTCAGTCACTAAATTTAACTACCTCATCTTCTGAACCACTGTGACCATTTATACTTACAATATATTAACAATCTTTATCACTAATTAAAATTAGAATCAAGTTAGTTTATACAAATGTGCACTCCGCACCTTTTAACTCATATTATAACTTAATTTGAACTCCCTTTGATCTTTGTATATTTTAATTACACTAAAACATCAACGTACTATATGCAAAGCGATAACATAAGTGATGCGGGCCCTAGTGTGGAGGATCGGACCCTTGTGTTTCTTGAGGCCCAAGATCGTATATCAAAAGGGGTTTCACGAAAAAGGTCGTAACTTGGGCTAGGAGTGTCCGTTTGAGGCCCATGACCAGGCGAATCGAAGCTTGGGCTGAAATTCGCTGTATTTTATGAGTTATGGACTTTTTAATGTTTTTTTTCGTATTTTAGTGGACTTTTTTTTTGGGCTAGAGTTCGGCCCGTTCGAATTTCTGGTCCTTGTTTAGGGTTTGGAGAACATTGTGGAAGATTTAGTTTTGGTTTTTATGAAATTTCAATTTTCTCTCAATTTTGAGTTGAATTTACCCTAATTATTGGTATTCTTTTAAATCAACAATAGTTGGAAGAATCATTCCTAATATTTATGTGAATCAACAGACTCGATTTATATTATCTCAATTTCAATCTACGTAAAGAAGCCACTCAGCAAATGATGTCAATCTGTGAGTCGTGACATATTTGATTCAAGAGCTATGCTATTAGATGCATAACCATTTACTATTAACATTAATCTTATTTTATCTTATTCTTTTCTTATAGCGTATATAATAATAATAATAATAATAATAATAATATAATAATAATAATAATAATAATAAGAATGGCTGCGGATATCATCATTTTATTAAATTAGTTCTATTAAGCTATCCAAAAGGACTATTACACCCTCATTCTTTTCGCACATGCCTAGAGTTAACAAACCGTTTTAACGGACATCTATCTCAGAGAATGTAGACGTGCAAAGTTTGAAAGTAAGTACTATTAATGTAATTTCAAGAGCAAAACGGTACATACCAAAAAAATGGTAAACCGAACCGGTACTGAACCGAATATACATGTATTGGTTTCGTTCTCGGTTATGAGTTTTAGACATTTTCGGTTCTCGGTACGGTTCGGTTTGGTCTGATTATGCCCTTTTCTACATGCCTAACTGAATCGTAGCCGAACCGGTAACTTTCGGTATGGTTCTCGATTTTGTAAATTTCATTTTTTCAATTCTCAATACGGGCCGATACGGTCCAGTTTGATTCGGTTGTCCTTTTGCATAGGCCTAGTTTGGCATTTACAGAAAACCATTTTTTATATTACATCAACAATAAAATATTACAATTAAAATATTAATAAACTAGAATTCACTTTACATATAAAACCATTAGAATATATGTACATATATTTCTGTTAACGTTTATTTGTTTTAACCGGGTTATTTTAAAAAATATTTCATATTTGCACCCCCTCGTATCAAAGGGTAGAAGGATTGACTCCCTTAAAAATTAGCCAATAATAATGTTAAAAGACAATACAATATAACAAAAAGTTACATATCTATTTAGCAATGTTTATCACACATTACCTAAATATTAATTTCTATAACAATTAATCTATAAATTCTGTTTAATTCAAGGGATAATTGTTCCGTTATATTTTAAACTTTAACCTTTTTCTATTGTATTAGCATGACTTTAAAAACTTCTATTGTATGAGGTAAATTTTCAAAACCTCTATATTATATATAATTTTTTTTTTGGCTACTCCAAAAAAGGAAAGTTTCCTTTTTTGTTAAGGTCAAAAAAGACAATTAAATATACAATAAAGAGGTTTTTAAAGTTTACTTTATATAATAGGAATTTTTAAAATTACGTTTATACAATAGAAAAAAGTTAAAATTCAACGGATAATGAAAAATAGACTCTTAATTCAATTTTAGATTGTATACCAATTTAGTAATTGCTTCTATAAAAGATTAATTTTTAAGGATTTTAAATGTGTGGTGGGTACACCCATCTTATCTCCTTATTGGATTTTCCCCCCTATACATGGATGTCGGATGCTCTTAGGTAAATAAATAATGACTAGTGCCATTGCCTACCTCTTATCATGACTTACGTAGCTACATACGTATGTTGATTGTGCAACATTGATTTTCTACATAAAATACTTCAAGTTGATAATAAAAAATGTATACTTAATATGCTGACAGATAATGACAATAATATGAACATAATACACTGGCAGACCGGATCAATTAACTAAACGTCTAAACCTATTAACGAAAACAATTAAGCGACGTTGACGAACTTGTGAATAGAAGTACAAACCAAATTTGGCACTTAGGAACCATCCACGACTGTCAAATTCAAAGATGATATAATTGTCCCAAAGAATTGAACACACTTTGATTAAAACTGTATCATATTTAATTGAGTAAATAAATTATTTTGCATATCAAAAAAAGGAAATCAATAACGACAACTCTAAATGCCATTATTAACGTGTCGTGGCCTGCTTGATATATTTGTACTTACTAGAAGCGGCTTAAGGTTTTACGGGGCCTAAAGCAAACTTAAAATATGGGGTCTTACTGATTTGATATAATTACTATTTTTCTACTATATTTTGTTGCAAATTCAATAAAATTTGTTCGATAACAAGAAATCTATTTTTCTACATAAAAAAGGTCAATTCATCCATTTTGTCATGATACAGTACATCGTTTTTATAAGTTTATTACTAATTTAGTACGTTTAGATAACAAAAAGGGAAAAAAATTCTACCAAAACAAGTGTTATTTAAAAAAAAAACATATTTAATCTTTTACATATATAAATGTAAAAAAAAAATCATATTTAAACAAGAGTTTTGAAAGGAATCAAGTTATCAACTAATTATTGATATAGGGATTTATAGCTTTTTACTCTTAATTTATATAAAGGTATGGTTGAAGTTTTTATCTTGTAATAGAAATTACAACAATATTTTAATGTGTAACCTATAAATAGTTTACTAAATTTAATTGTATTCATATCATGTATGTCTTGTTTTCGTCTTCAAAAACATTACACGTACATGATATACTTCATGATGAGTTTTATTTGACATTTAACAACTATATACTAAGTAAAATATTAGATTAAACTCATTGTGTAATTCAAAATAAGTCATCCATTATATCGAGTCATGTTTGAAATGATTGAGTTGGAGCAATACGATGAATGATCAGGTGTAAAAATATGATTGGGGAAATTAATTGCGAAACATACAAATTATGAGAAAATCACTTTGTTGATAGCTAATTTAAAACAAATATTGAAATTAAAGACACACAAAATAGAACATCGAAACCTTTTAAACAAAATCACTTAGAACTAAGTGACAAAATATAAGTCTAGTCGCCTTTTCACATACAATTGGCTTAATATTATAGACCTGAACTCTTTTGGGGCCTTAAAATGTCATTTTTTCACCTAGAGTGGATCTAATCTCTTTGATATTATATTCTTTGAGGCCTTGAAGATCGTTGTCATTATTCTATATCTAATACACGACATAAAAAATTTGGGGCCTTATAAAATCGGAGGCCTAAAACGCTTGCTTCACTGGTTTTACCCTTG
This sequence comes from Logfia minima, assembly GCA_963921325.1. Taxonomy (NCBI): domain Eukaryota; kingdom Viridiplantae; phylum Streptophyta; class Magnoliopsida; order Asterales; family Asteraceae; genus Logfia; species Logfia minima. Next base: position 606,597 of record OY992773.1, read on the forward strand.
AGCCACCCCTAGTACTTACACCGTAACAAATTCTATACCCTCCGAATCTTGGTTACAGTACCATCTTTAAGCATGCTTAAAACTCTGATCATTCTAATAACAACATATAGAATTGTCGTTAAGAAAATCATTAAAAAAAGGTATCTACCGCACACAAGACCACATTATAAACTTTTGAGCACATGATGCCAAAGGGTATCAAGCTGGAGAGAGTACTTGGATAGATGTCTTATCTTCATGAATTTCCCTTGTATTTGTTTTGTCTGGAGGATAGATGTCTTATCTTCATGAATTTCTTAGATAATAATTTATAGCAATACTTTTAAACTTATTATCTAGCTGCTAAATTAGTTCAAATACAAAACCTTGATGGTTTTCTTGTACACAATTTGAGCAGTCATTCAATCGGAGAAGTCCAGATGGCTTCTCTGAGGAGTCTGCATGGTACCTTAATCTTCACTTTCAAACAGAGTCTACTTTCATCAAAATCAACTGTTTTTATACATGATTGTGCTTCTGAATGTCTGAATATATCTGCTTTTGGAGTCCGTACCATTCATGCAACTTTTTATTGATTCCTAACAAAAAAAAAGGTTACACTGTGATTTTATGATTGTAACATCTTTTGATTTTTTTATTTGCACGGGGAAACCAGACTGTATCCAAACTACTTATTCAAACATTGTTTTACCTTTTAATTGAAAAGAGGAATTGAATTTGCTTTTGGATGCCCTTTTGATGCACCACGCCTTCGAGTCGCCACCTCTTGACAGGGCTGATACTAAGTAAATTAATGACGACGAACAAAACTTACACAGCTCGGATCAGTTAAATAATCCTATTAAAAAAACAATTGAGCAATGTTGTGGATGAACTTGGGAAGAGAAGTACAAACAAAAATTTGGCACTTAGGGCCCATCTACTATCTTAAAAGATGATATAATTGTCCTAATTAAAAACATATTTTGATCAAGACTACTACCTTTTTAATTGAATATAAAAAGATTAATTATACATTATATCACTATAAATTATGTTTAGTAGTGTGTGAATAAAAAATGATGGTGTACAAATCACTTCCTTTTTAGAAAAGGATGTAAACTACACACCATACACAAGGCGATATTAGAGACCTTTGAGTACATGATGCCAAACGAAAGAGTAGTTGGATTTGCACATCTTTGAATAGGGAACTATGCTGCTGACATGCAACAAATTTTTTTTAGTTTTATTTATTTATTTATTTTTATTTTTGTATTTTGTCTGGAGGGTATCTGTCTTATCTCAATAAACCTCGAAGATAATATCATATCACTTTCACACATATTCTCTAGCTGCTAAACAAGTCCAAGTGCAATACCTTGATGGTTTTCTCGCAGTCGATTTGAGCAATTTTTCGATCAGAGAAATCTGGATGGCTTCTCTGAGGAGTTTGCATGGTACCTTCATCTTCCTGTTCAAAATGAGTCCACTTTCACCAAAATTAACTGTTTTAATAGATGAATGTCTGTTTTCCGAGTCTCTACCTTGCATGCAACTTTTTATTAATTCCTAAATCAAAGTAACAGCGATATTATGATTTTAACATTTTGATCTTTAATTAATTGCAGGGGGAAACCAGACTGTATCCGAGCCTTTACTGGCTAACGAAAATACAAGCCAACTAGAAGAGCCTAGTTTTCTCAGCAAATTGATATTTTCTTGGGTCAACCCATTGCTTGCTTTAGGTTACATAAAACCGTTAGTTCTTGAAGATATTCCTTCTCTAGCCTCTGTAGATCAAGCATCCATTGCCCATGAGGAGTTCAGCAAAGCATGGGGTTCGCTTCAAATGGAAAAAAATTCAAACAACGCTAACATGGTTCCTAAAGCATTAGCCAAAGTTTATTTTAGACAGATGATTTTTGCGGGACTTTGTGTTCTTCTTAGAACAATTGCTGTTGTTGCTAGCCCATTGTTACTCTATGCGTTTGTAAGATATACAAACCGTGAATTTAAAGATTTACGTCAAGGACTTTTATTAGTAGGATGCTTGATGGTAGTCAAGTTAACGGAATCATTGGCTCACAGACAGTTTTTCTTTATTGCAAGAAGAACTGGTATGAGGATGAGGTCGGCTTTAATGGTGGCAGTGTACGAAAAGCAACTTAAGCTTTCTAATTTAGGAAAGAAAAGGCATTCAACAGGGGAAGTTGTGAATTACATAGCGGTTGATGCATACAGAATGGGTGAATTTCCTATGTGGTTTCATGTGTGTTGGTCTTGTTTCATTCAACTATTTCTAGCTATCGGTGTCCTGTTCTCTATAGTAGGACTAGGTGTTCTTCCTGGTTTAGCCCCACTGATCTTATGTGGGCTTCTTAATGTGCCATTCGCAAAAGCTATTCAAAAATGTCAGTTGGAGTTTATGGTGGCTCAGGATACGAGACTAAGATCCACTTCTGAGATCCTAAACAATATGAAGGTCATAAAATTACAATCTTGGGAGGACAAATTCAAGAAAGTAGTTGAATCGTGTAGGGAAACTGAATTCAGTTGGCTGCGTGACGCTCAGCTAAAGAAGGTTTATGGTACGGTTTTGTATTGGATGTCACCAACACTCATTTCTTCGTTCATTCTTTTTGGATGTGTGCTATTGAGAAGCGCCCCATTAGATGCCGCGACAATCTTTACAATTTTAGCAACATTAAGAACTATGTCTGAACCCGTACGGTTGTTGCCTGATGCTCTTTCTACATTAATCCAGGTCAAAGTATCCTTTGATAGGATCAGTTCTTTTTTAGTTGATGACGAACTGAAAGATAATAGAGTGAAAAGGGACCAAGAAATGGAGAATTCAAATGATTGTATCAGAATACATGATGGGAATTTCACTTGGGATCGTGACTCACTCACTCCAACACTTCGGAATGTAAATCTTAGAGTAAACTGTGGGCAAAAAGTTGCAGTTTGCGGGTCCGTTGGTGCTGGAAAGTCATCTTTGTTAAATGCACTCCTTGGAGAAATATCCAAAACTTCGGGAACAGTGAGTTCACAATGCTTAAAGCCATGTAACTTCAAGTGATTTATATATGGTTAAATGTTATTTTTTATCTTGCAGGTGGATGTTTCTGGATCAATTGCTTATGTTAGTCAAACTTCTTGGATCCAAAGTGGGACAATTCAGGAAAATATACTGTATGGGAAACAAATGGAGAGAACTAAATACGAAAAGGCTATAAAGGCGTGTGCTTTAGATAAGGACATAGAAGCTTTCAACCATGGGGATCTAACTGAAATAGGCCAAAGAGGACTTAACATGAGTGGTGGACAGAAACAGAGGATTCAACTCGCTCGAGCAGTCTATAATGATGCTGACATTTATCTTCTTGATGATCCTTTTAGTGCAGTAGACGCACATACCGCAGCAAGTCTCTTTAATGTAAGATTCTAACTTCTTAAAATGGGTTCGTGTAATTAGTTTCGATTTTCTAGCTATTATTTTTTTATCATGTCGGGATACTTCATTTTTAGGACTTTTGCTACAGGATTGTGTTATGAATTGTCTCAAGGAGAAAACAGTCATTCTTGTCACTCATCAAGTGGAGTTTCTCTCGTCAGTTGACAATATTTTGGTAATCAGGATTAAACTTTTGCACACAGGTCGATGTTACCTATGGCTTTTCAATCATTTTTACCACTTGAATATTTTTCTTTTAAGGTTATAAAAGATGGTCAGGTTACTCAATCAGGAAACTATGAGGATCTCTTGATGGCAGGGACAGCTTTTGAACAACTTGTGAATGCTCATAAAGATGTCATTACAGGCTTAGAGCCAGCACCTTATGATGATAAAAATGAACTTCATGAAACAGGAAATATACATCAAAGCATGGAAGACACTAATAAAAGTTACCTCAGTAGAGAAATTAGCGAGGAGAAGATACCTCCAAAGGGCTTCGCAGGCGTACAGTTGACCAAAGAAGAAGAGAAGGAGATTGGGGATGTTGGATGGAAGACGTTCTTAGATTACGTCAATATCTCAAAAGGATCATGGTTCTTTTGTTTGTGTGTCCTAACTCATGTTGGTTTTGTTGCTCTTCAGGCAGCAGCAAGTTACTGGCTAGCATTTGGCATTCAAATTCCTAAAATCACCAGCATCATGTTGATTGGTGTTTACACTTTGCTCTCATCCACAAGTATCTTATTTGTGTTTTTGAGATCATTTTTTGCTACCCTTTTGGGATTAAAAGCCTCCAAATCATTCTTCAACAAGTTCACCGATTCAATTTTCAGTGCTCCCATGGTCTTCTTTGACTCTACTCCGATTGGAAGAATTCTGACAAGGGTATGAATTCATTGAACTTAAGGGTGGCAAAACGGGCAGGGCAGGTCGGATTGGGTAACTGGTCAGATGGGTTTGGGTAAACGGGTCATGGGTCAACTTTATAAGCTGGGTTAAACTGGTCAGTCCAAAACTAGGTTGGGTCGGGTTGACCTGTTTATAATGATAAGATTTTTTACCTGTGTTAGATGGAAGTAGGGGAATAAAAAAGGGTGTAATACAACATGTTTAGTAACTAATCTATTATTCATGCAGGCCTCATCTGATCTTAGTGTGATTGACTTTGACATACCCTTTTCGGTTGCCTATGTGGTTGGTGCTGGTATTGAAATACTTGCTACTATTGGCATTATGGCTTCAGTAACCTGGCAAGTTCTCATTGTAGCCATCTTCGCTACCGCGGCCTCAAAATACGTTCAGGTGAATCCTGATTATCCATCAAGTAGTTTCTACAAAAATAGTGCATTTATTCAGATATCAATTAGTTTTCTACAAGCATGCTACCTCATTCCTACTTGAACTAACTTATTTGCTTGGGTAACTAGCTTGTAGTGTTACATCGACATAAACTGTCATGGGTTAGGCCCGTGTATTGGTATAACATCTATTTCTGAACTTCAGGGATATTATCAGCCAACCGCAAGGGAACTAATGAGAATCAATGGAACTACAAAGGCACCTGTTATGAACTATGCATCGGAAACATCACTTGGAGTGGCAACAATACGAGCATTCAAGATGCAAGACAGGTTCTTCAAAGACTATCTCAGGCTAGTGGATACAGATGCAAGTACTTTCATTTTCTCAAATGCAACCTTGGAGTGGCTGATTTTAAGAACAGAAGCTTTTTCAAACCTGACCCTTTTTACAGCTGGTTTCCTCCTGGTTCTCATACCAAAAAGTTTTGAGTCTTCAGGTATGCATTTCTTTGAGTCCATGGTTCCCACTATAGTCTGCATGTATTCAACCAGAACACGTTAAATCAATGAATTTGATCTTTGTATAGGGTTAGTTGGACTATCTCTTTCTTATGCACTAGCACTATCGGGTACCCAAGTATTTTTTACTCGATGGTATTGTAGCCTAGCCAATTACATTGTTTCAGTAGAACGAATGAAACAATACATGCATATTCCACCAGAGCCACCAGCGATTGAGGAGAACAATAGACCACCATCTTCTTGGCCTTCCAAAGGAAAAATACAGTTCGAGGATCTAAAGGTAAAAGCATATTTGACCAAGTGTATTCAACATTTCTCATCAGCTACATTTTTTTTAATGTTTATGGATTGTGGTTTCAGTTGAGGTATCGTCCGAATGCACCACTAGTTCTCAAAGGGATCACTTGTACATTCAAAGAAGGGACTAGAATAGGCATCGTTGGGAGGACAGGAAGCGGCAAGACGACACTAATAACAGCCCTGTTTCGTTTGGTAGAACCTGATAGTGGAAAAATTTTTGTAGATGGATTAGACATTTGCTCTATAGGCCTTCAAGATCTCAGGATGAAACTGAGTGTCATCCCGCAAGAACCGACCCTTTTTAGGGGTAGTATTAGAACAAACTTGGACCCTCTTGGACTACATTCTGATGATGAGATATGGGAGGTAACGTAACCATTTATATATGATCTTCATGAATTCGATATGTACAATATTTATTAAAAAATGATTGTATTTCTAATTGATTTGCAGGCATTAGAGAAGTGTCAACTTAAAAGTACCATCAGAAGTCTTCCGAATTTGCTAGATTCTTCAGGTAAGTCGACTTTATAGGATTATTATACTAACTAAATCTAATACAAGACAGGGATCGGGTACTAGGTGAAATGGGTAATCTTTTCATATGGGTCACGTCTGCAGGCTGGGTTCACTTATGTCTGAATAGATATGGTTAGGAAAAAATATATTTACGATTGTTATTTTCTTTAATTAGTCGATTTAGGAAGTTGTATACATTCAAATTCACTTCGTGAGACATTTGACCACTCAACTGATTAGTTATTTTTTTGTTTTTAGCCATTTTTCTACCCATTTGACCTGTTTAAAAAAGTACACTTTTTATCTTCCATTTTGACAGTAAGTGACGAAGGAGAGAACTGGAGTGCTGGCCAAAGACAGCTATTCTGTCTTGGAAGAGTATTACTGAGGAGAAACAAAATCCTAGTACTCGATGAAGCCACTGCATCGATCGATTCAGCCACAGACGCCATTTTACAAAGAATAATTAGGGAAGAATTCTCGAGTTGCACTGTCATAACTGTTGCTCACAGAGTTCCAACAGTTATTGACAGTGATAGGGTCATGGTTCTTTCTTTCGGTAAGCTCGTGCTCCACATTGTAGAAATCAACATTTTATGGTGCATATCAAAATGAACTAAATAGCCAAGAAATAATCACAGATTAATGAGTCAGGATGGTTGGGTTTGCTGGCTTGTCATAAGTCAAAATGGGTGATTTTTAAGTACAGGTTAAAAGAAGACATTTTTGTCCAATATGATTGCTTATAAATTTTTTTTAACAAGAATTTAATATTTTGAATAAATAGATTTGGTAAGATGTTTGCGTTAAGAATAGTATTCGAGTGAGCTTTGAGCGTTTTGCTCCATCTTGCCTACTTACGTATAAGCTAATTTTTGCTTAATCTTACTGGCTATTTGACCCGTTAGGAATAAAAGAATAATTCAAATCCAAGTGTTCATTAGTCAATGGGTCAAAATGACCACATCTAAACTTATAAGGGCTGTTCTAAGAAACAGGACTCATTGATTTGCAGGGAAAATGGTGGAGTATGATGAGCCTTCAAAGCTAATGGAGACTGACTCTTTTTTCTCCAAGCTTGTAGCTGAATATTGGTCCAGTTGCAAAAGGAACTCTAGTCAGAGATTCGACGAACTTCAGTGATAGCAAAAAAAAACAGGTAATTAAGGAGTCACTGTGGCAACTTGAGCTCAGCTCGATAAATTAAGATCTAGCCAGGATCAAATAATTTCCTCATAATAGTATTATGTTGTCACATAGTATTTAGCTCTTCTTATGAGCTTGAGTTGCAGCTAGGACAAATACATATTTTCGCCCTGTAGGCTTATATTTTTCTTTTGGAGTAATGATATACACGTCTGAAAAATCAACATAAAAAAGTGGTCTAATTCATGTAAGGGTTAGGTAATTTTTAGGCCTATTTATTACTTTTATTTTCTAAATACACGAATTTGGAATCATGAATTCTAAGTAGAGCTCGTGATACTAGAAAAGAACTATTTCTTATTCGAGCTTGAGGTCCTAGTTGAATTAATGATTCAGTGTCTCGAAAGTGTCATTTAAAAGCTTAATTAAGCATGTTTAAACTGGAACAATTAATACACACTCTTGGCAGTAGTAATGATATATCAACCTCATCACAATTTATGTATTTATCTACAATGTATGTTTATCATCATCATTATATGAATATCAACAACAATCAGAATCTGTTTGGAAAAAAAATAAAAATAATAATATGAAGTTCGCATGCGCCAAATGGTTGGATCTTGAGGTCTATGACTATTGTCAAGGAACCATGATCTTGACATGGTGGAAAATGTCGAGTCCTAGGACTAGGTAGCAAAGATTTATCACAAGTCAAATACTTGAATCTTGACGTGTATGGTTGTTTCCAGTTAAAAGTGTTATGATGGTGATAGTTTTTTCTTCCCGCAGAGTATCAAACAATAATTCTCATGCAGTACTTATTCCAGTCTTTCTGGGAATAACCTTTTATAGCCACTTGCATTATTGCTTTTACATTAGTTGTTCACGAACTTAAAAAAGTCATTTGGGCACAACCACCCTTGCTGTCTTCTTGCTGCTTACATCTGCCCCATGGTCATTTTCAGCATTCCCTTGCTGATGAAGAATTGCATCTGGCAGTGAATAAATGTTTATCATCCAATATATATGAATGGGGAAGATGTAATGTATTAGAAAGGTCCATTTGCGATCTTCTAAGTCTCATGGAAATTGTAACTAAGTGCTTCTGTAGAGTGATGATAAGTATATACCCAAGAACTAGGGGTGGCTCAAGGGTAAAACCAGTGAAGCAAGCGTTTTAGGCCTCCGATTTTATAAGGCCCCAAATTTTTTATGTCGTGTATTAGATATAGAATAATGACAACGATCTTGTAACATCCTCTCCTGTGCCCTGGTAATTTATAGTATTTTAATTGATTATTTAATCGTTTAGAAATTAATTGAAATTATGTATTTCATTGTGAAACTTAGATGAATAAGTTCTTTGACTTATTGTGACTAGTGAAATATTAATCGTTTTAAATTATTAAGGTTATCGGTAAAATAAAATAATATTTCTCGCAAACGGTTTTCAGGTTCCAGACAAAAGATTTGGGACGGGTATAAAATTATACCACTTTAAATCTAAAACCGACCTTGCAATCTATATGTTCTCATTTCTTCTTCTTCTTTCTATTTAGAAGCTTTTCAAATTCAAAACCATAACTTGCAAATCAAAGAAACCCAAAACCAAAATTGAATTCATACTTGTGTTCCTGTGATTCCGAAATCAAAACAACAGAGCTATCATCATCCATAACTAAATCAGCAACTCTTTCAATTACTATTTAAGAAGAAAAGAAGGTAAGTTTGGGTTTTGAGTGAATAAATCAAATTGGAGCTTGATATGTTGTTATTAGAAGTTATTTGATGCCTATTTGATGTTAGGAAGTTTGTGTGATTGAAAGGAAATCAAAATATTAAGTTTTGGGTTGAAAAAGTATGATTTTCGGCTGAACAGCGTCTCAATTCGCAACTTGTGTTCATCCTGCGAGTTGAGTTGACTTGCGAGTTGACTTGCGGTGCGAGTTGACTTGCGAGTTGACTTGGCCTGCGAGTTGACTTGCGAGCCGAGCTGACCTGCGAACCGAGTTGAAACCTGCGAACCGAAACCCTGCGAACCGAGTTGAAACCTGCGAACCGAAACCCTGCGAACCGAACTGAGACTGCGAACCGAGATTCCTGCGAGTTGACTTGCGAGTTGACTTGCAAATTTTGAAAATGCGTAAGTGTTTTTAAGACGCGGTTCTGTAAAAAATATCATTAACTCAGATTTAATTGAAATTCGCATGGTCACTCGGAAACGACCTAGTAATCAAGGCTATATTCTAATAGCCTAGGCAGTTTTTGGCCATCCGGGGTCATCTAGGACCCGAAAATGGCATTTTTCAGTTTTAAACGTCATTGCGGGATTTTTCTGAGTTTATTTCTGATTGAACTTTTGTTTGCCTAGACTTCAGGGATTACCTGATTTGATAAATGGACTATAATGATAATTTTGGAACGAACTTCTGACTTGTTTACGATTTTCTGTTTCAGATCAGCGTAAGACTCAGTGATATAAGAATCCTGAGTGTGGAGACGTCAGAGGTATCGGTGAGTGGATTCAGAACTCATCATTTGATTTAGTTGTAACTATTTGGTTACAACAAGTAAACGTAGATGTTTATTAGACTGTTTAGTCTTGATTATTGATTATTGATCTACGTGATGTGCGAAGCAATGTGCTGTATGTGATTGAGGTCAACGTGTAGTTGGACTTCTGGTTATTATGTGTATTACACAGGTTTTGATTCATTTGTTGTGTTTGAGACCTGTGTATGGGTTTAATAACCATTAGTTATCGGTCTATTCTGTATTGGCCATACAGATTGTTGGTAAGTGTTCTTGGGGGAATCCCCGGGTATTATGATATCCCCAGAGCCACCGATCCTCATTGAATTATGTGTGTTTACGATTATTTGGTGTAATCAACTAGTTATGCTAAGTTGAATGTTGTGTGATGAATCCATTCACTTAGCTTCGTGCTAACCCCTCATTTTACTTCCTGCAGGATATGTTTTGTTTAATTGTGGGTGCAGGAAGTGATTGGTTGATCAAGGAATGTTTGACTGCGCTCTTGAACTCTGATATGGTTTTGTAATAAACCTTGTTTGTGAATTTTTATAATACCCCGCCTTTTGTAGTTTAAAAAGTTTGAAATTGGTGTAATTTGGGAATTGTAAACTGTTTAATGTATTTTAAATTCATGCTTCCGTGTTTATTAATATTATATTCTTATATTGAAAGAGGGGTGTTATAGATCTTCAAGGCCTCAAAGAATATAATATCAAAGAGATTAGATCCACTCTAGGTGAAAAAATGACATTTTAAGGCCCCAAAAGAGTTCAGGTCTATAATATTAAGCCAATTGTATGTGAAAAGGCGACTAGACTTATATTTTGTCACTTAGTTCTAAGTGATTTTGTTTAAAAGGTTTCGATGTTCTATTTTGTGTGTCTTTAATTTCAATATTTGTTTTAAATTAGCTATCAACAAAGTGATTTTCTCATAATTTGTATGTTTCGCAATTAATTTCCCCAATCATATTTTTACACCTGATCATTCATCGTATTGCTCCAACTCAATCATTTCAAACATGACTCGATATAATGGATGACTTATTTTGAATTACACAATGAGTTTAATCTAATATTTTACTTAGTATATAGTTGTTAAATGTCAAATAAAACTCATCATGAAGTATATCATGTACGTGTAATGTTTTTGAAGACGAAAACAAGACATACATGATATGAATACAATTAAATTTAGTAAACTATTTATAGGTTACACATTAAAATATTGTTGTAATTTCTATTACAAGATAAAAACTTCAACCATACCTTTATATAAATTAAGAGTAAAAAGCTATAAATCCCTATATCAATAATTAGTTGATAACTTGATTCCTTTCAAAACTCTTGTTTAAATATGATTTTTTTTTTACATTTATATATGTAAAAGATTAAATATGTTTTTTTTTTAAATAACACTTGTTTTGGTAGAATTTTTTTTCCCTTTTTGTTATCTAAACGTACTAAATTAGTAATAAACTTATAAAAACGATGTACTGTATCATGACAAAATGGATGAATTGACCTTTTTTATGTAGAAAAATAGATTTCTTGTTATCGAACAAATTTTATTGAATTTGCAACAAAATATAGTAGAAAAATAGTAATTATATCAAATCAGTAAGACCCCGTATTTTAGGTTTGCTTTAGGCCCCGTAAAACCTTAAGCCGCTTCTGCCAAGAACTGATTATTACTGTACTTGTCAAGGATTTTCCCTTCTTGAAATAATCTGTTCGAGATTGTAGCTATTGTTATGTACCAACATATACAGATTATAGAGATATTATGACACACTTCTTGATAAGTTTCTTAATTGATTTCTTACAATATATTGTTATTGGTTTAATTTTAGAAATGAATAACAATGGAAAAGGGGGATGAAATAAAAATGGGATGTTTCGAAAATTCAAGTGTGAAGTCAACTGATTAGTGGTGTTGAATTTGGACCCAGTACTTGAATATAATCATGTTTGATTTTGTTGGAGGAATGCGATGCAGAACTTTCATTACTGATGGCATGACGAAATCAAATGTTTGAAATAACGTTGAATTATTTTCAACAGTCAACTTATCCAGTTTTGATAGAAACTAACTATTTGTTGAAGTGGATTTTCATTCTTAGGATAAATTTTTATGAATTTGTGTTTGAGGAAGAAGATGAGGTTGGTTTTGAGTGTAGAAGAAGAATGAACATATGAGAGAATGGGAATGAGGGTTAAGGGTTGAGGAGGAAGATGACGAAGATGAGGGTATTTTTGTAATTTTAGTATGACTTAACGGAAAAGGTTTACAGATTTAACGAAGTGGACTAGCGGTGAGCGAAACTAGCTAACAGAGGGACGACCGGTGACATTTCATGAACTTAAGGATGAAATGTGATTTTTTGGACAAATACATGGACTATTTGAGAAATATTCTCCAAAGTTAATTATGATTATAAATGTCTAAATTTCTGATTCTGTACCATGCATGATGCAACTCTTTGATGCCTGAAACAAACAAAATAACAATATGATTTATGAGGCTGACTTTGATTTGAATTCACAAGCTACACAAAGAAGCATGTTACATACCTTCCATTTGGTGCTTGCTGTTCTCTTCTACCTGTTGTTACTCTTATGTTATTTTAGAAAAACTGACAACAGCAGATCAAGGAGAAAAAATGATTGGATATCCACATCAGTTGCATTTTGTTGTCTCCTGACTTCACTAGCATATTTAGTTTATGGTCCATGGAAGGCAACTGATGAAACCCACTAATTCAAATCTAAGAATTGGTTGGTGTTCATTGTCAAAGCACTGATATGGGTATCATTGCGGTATGGGTATCATTGCGGTTTCATTGCTAGTAAGACAATTTACATCTGTGAACATTCTAGCTTTGTTTGATGCGTTTTCCTTTTCGGGTCAATCTCTTTTGTAAACGTAAACAATTTCTCTGAAAGACGTAGCATCGTGAACTTGGTTTGGATCGAATAGGCTGTTAGCTTCTTGCTTCTCTTGTGTGCTTTAAGAAACATAAAACACTTTCTCACTCGGTACACGCAAAGCCAGACATTATCCAAGCCCTTATTGGTTGATAAAAATACAAGCCAACGAGACGAGCCTAGTTTTCTAAGCAAATTGACATTTTCTTGGGTTGACTAGTTGCTTGTTTTGTGTTACAAACAAACATTAGTTCTTGAAAACATTCCTTCGCTAGAAACCAGTGACCAAGCAGCCATTGCCTACGAGAAGTTCACCAAGGCATGGGATTCACTTCAAACGGATGAAACCTCAAAAATTATTAACATGGTTTTAAAAGTATTAGCCAAAGTTCATTTATGTGAGGTGATTTTATCAGGAACATGTGTCTTTCTTAGGACAATTGCGGTTGTTTCTAGCCCATTGTTACTCTACGTGTTTGTCAGATACATCAAAGATTTAGATCAAGGACAGTGGGGGAGCCACTTCAGACGTAAGATGGGCCTTGGCCCACCCAAAACTTCTCTCGTAATTGGTACTAATTGTGTATGTTAAGAAAAATTGATCAACTATAAGAGTTTTGGCCCACCCACCATTTCAAAACAACGGCCCATCCCATTAGAAACTCCTTTTCAACGTACGTACTTACTCAGCTATACAAATTTTTAATTATATAGTTGTCCATTTAATTTGCCACGTGATTAAACAAATTAGCAAATTTGTTCCGTTTAATTAGCAAGTTGCAAATGTTATGTTATCATTAATTACGATTTGCATGTTCGTTTAATCAACTATGTTCATATACAAATTCATTGAACTATACATTCATACATTTAATTATCAACTTTGAAAGTGTTGATTCAACAACTACAATTAGTTCATACGTTATTGCTAGATCAAGCTTATATAGCGGCCCACCAAAGTGATCAATCCTGGCTACGCCACTGATCAAGGACTTTTATTAGTAGGGTGCTTGATTGTAGTCAAGGAAACGGAATCATTATCTCACCAACAGTTTTTAATTATTTATTGCACAAAGAACAGATATGAGGATGAGGTTGGTTTTAATGGTGTCAGTGTACGAAAAGCAACTTACGCTTTCTAATTTAGGAAAAAAAAGGCATTCAACAATGGAAATTGTGAATTACATAGCGGTTAATGCATACAGAATGGGTGAATTTCCTGGGGTTTCACGTCAGTTGGTCTTGTACCTTCAATTATTTTTAGGACTAGGTGTTCTTCCTGGTTTAATCCCTTTACTCATTTGCGCGATTCTTAACTTTCCATACGCAAAAGCTATTCTAGAGTGCCAGCTGGAATTTATGGTTGCTCAGAACAAGAGATTGTGATCCACTTCCGAGATACTAAACAATATGAAGATAACAAAGTTACAATCTTGGGAAGAAAAGTTCAAGAAGTTAGTTGAATCTTGTAGAGAAGTTGAAATTCGTTGGTTGTGTGAAGCTCAGTTTAAGAAGGTTATGGAATAATGCTGTATTGGATGTCACCGATACTAATTTCTTCGTTTATCCTTTTTGGATGTGTGCTTTTGCTAAGTGCCCCTTTAGATGCTGCAACTATTTTTACAATTTTAGCAACGTTACGCACTAAGGCTTTTCCCTGATTCACTTTCTGCATTAACACAGGTCAAAGTATCATGTGATAGGATCAATTCTTTCTTATATGATGACGAACTGAGGCATAATATGATGATCAGACCAAGAGGAGAACTCGGATGATTGTATGATCAGAATATGGGATGGGAATTTCGCTTGGGATCCTGAATCGCTCACTACAACACTTACGAATATAAATCTTGATGTAAAATGTGGGCACAAAGTTGCAGTTTGTGGGTCAGTTGGCTCTGGAAAATCGTCTATGCTATATGCTATACTTGGAGAAATATCCAAAACATCAGGAAAAGTGAGTATGCAAATTCATTGCTTGTATTATAAATACATTTTCTGTATCTTATAGCATACAAAGCGATTCCATAATACATATATATATGAAGTTCATTGTCTTTCTTTTTTCTTTTTTAATTTTTTTTAAATTTTTTATGCTTTTAGGTGGGTGTTTTTGGGGTCAATTGCTTACGTTAGCCAAACATCTTGGATCCAAAGTGGGACAATTCAGGATAACATATTGTATGGGAAGCCGATGAACAGAACTAAATATGAAAAAGTCATAAGGCTTGTGCTTTGGATAAGGACATAGAAGCTTTAAACCATGAAGATTTTCTTTGACTCTACTCCAATCAGACGAATTATGACAATGGTATGTGTTCACTAATGCCTACATTGAAAATTAAGAAACTTGTCTGGTAAAAAATCTACCGATTTACCTGGACCAAGTCTGTGTCGATACCAAGGCTAAAGGATAAATAAATAAAAAATAATAATCTACGGCTTTCTGCAGGCCTCGTCTGATCTGAGTGTTATCGATTTTGACATACCATTTGCATTTGCCTGTGTGGTTGGTGGTGGCATTGAACTACTCGCTACAGATTGGCATTATGGCCTCAGTGACCTGCCAAGTTCTCATTGTGGTCATCTTAGCCATTGTGGCTTCAAAGTTCGCTCTAGTGAATCCTGATTATCCTTTACAACCAATACAAATGTTAAAGTCAATGTGAACAGAGTATTAACCAAATTAACTATTTCTTCGAACTGTAGGGATATTATCAGCCAACTGCAACGGAACTAATGAGAATCAATGGAACCCCAAAGGCACCTGTTATGAACTATGCATCGGAAACATCACTTGGAGTGGCAACAATACGAGCATTCAAGATGCAAGACAGGTTCTTCAAAGACTATGTCAGGCTGGTTGATACGGATGCAAGTACTTTCTTTTTCTCAAATGCAACTTGGGTGGTTGATTTTGAGAACATAAGCTTTTTCGAACTTGACCCTATTCTCAGTTAGTTTCCTCATGGTTCTCCTACCAAAAGGTTTCGAGTCTTCAGGTACGTATTTTTGTGACTCTATCATTTATACTGTAGGAATACTGTGTGTATTCAAGAATAAACCTATGAACTCAGTGAATTCGATCTTTGTGTAGGGTTGGTTGGCCTTTCCCTTTCTTATGCACTGGCACTATGGGGTACCCAAGTTTTCTTTACTAAATGGTATTGTAGCTTACCCAATTACCATCGTTTCAGTAGAGCGAATGAAATAATAAATGCACATTCCAGCAGAGCCACCAGTGATTGTGGAGAACAATAGACCACCATCGACATGGCCTTCCAAAGGAAGAATACAGATTGAGGATCTAAAGGTAAAAACATATTCGTAATTATGCAGCTCTTCTAATAAAGAAACGTGTAAACATAATGATGTTCAATGCTTCCGAGACTTGAAGCTAAAAGTACTACATAGGAATCTTTTGTGCTGTCTTCGGGATTGTGGTTACAGTTGAGATATCGTCCAAATGCACCATTAGTTCTTAAAGGGATCACTTATACATTCAAAAAAGAGACTAAAGTAGGTATCATTGGTAGGACAGGAAGTGGCAAGACGACAGTGATAACAGCCCTGTTTTGTTTGGTAGAACCTGATAGTGGAAGAGTTCTTAAAGATCTCGACATTTTCTCTATTGGCCTTAAAGATCTCGAGATGAAACTAAGTGTCATCCCTCAAGAATCAACCTTTTTTAGGCTGCATTCGAACAAACTAGGACCCTCTTGGACTACATTCTGACCATTAAATATGGAAGATAACACAACCCATATAACCATCTGTTTGTAGCGACCTTCATGAATCAAATGAATCCATAAAATCTTTATCCAAAAATGTTTGTAATTCTTATTGATTTGCAGGCATTAGAGAAGTGTCGGCTTAAAGTACCATCATAATTCTTCCAAATTTGCTAGATTCTTCTGGTGAGTCGATTTCACATGTATATCATCCTAACCAATTCTAATATGAACTTCAAGCCTTACGATTTTGTCGTTTTGTTAGTGAATGATGAAGGAGAGAACTGGAGTAATAGTTTACATGAACTGCATGATCTTTAGTAAAAGTACTTGGTATAATGTTTATCTAATAAAAGATTATAGGCATACTTAATTTATAGACTGTAACACAAACATTTCCATGCATGATGTTTCAACAATCATGATAAAAAATATGCTAGTGACAAAAAAATGTAACATATGTATTAGTTATAAATGTAATACAAATAAATGAGATCCTCGTATGCTCTGGCTTCTCCAAGACTGTTTCATGTTTTCATGAATGTACATTTAAGATTGACCTAACTCACTTCACCTGTAAATCGTATATTAGTGGGAAGGTCAAGAACAAGAGAAGAAAGGCCACATAGAGAAAGTCAAATGGCATATATACGCTCATGTGTGTTGCACGTGATAGAGCGCCTTAAACGTCGAGTTTGAAATGACCATCCAAATAAAGGACCTTTGTGGTAAAAAGAAAGAATACCACAATAAATATCTCATTAATTTTTATGCAGCTCTTTTAAAGAAGCAATAAAATTCTCTCATTTTATTCACAATGATAACAACTCTTTTCCTCGTTAATTTTTGTTCTTGATTTATACATAATTTCATATTATCCCATGTAAATTGTGACGAAACACAATGTAGTATGCTTTTACTTATTGAACTTTCGTTATCAAAAGTGCAAATGTCTAGACTCCACGATATAATGACTTCATTTATAAGAGTGAACGAAATGATTAAATGTGACACAAAGTTATTCTCAACCACATGGAGGTGATCAACCATATTACAAGGTTGTCGTCCAGGTGGTTGGCTAGTGTGATGACTACCACTTTGAGTGATAACTGATTCTTTTGACATGTTGGACGAGAGGCTTTTAAAAGTTTTTGAGAGGTTTAAGTTTTTAATTTTAACACAAACGCTCCTATTAAATAAAAGACTTGTTTGGATGAGAAACTTTAAGTTTTTATCTCGTAACAAAATCCTCTAAAACTATTTTTTGTTTTGTCTTCGGTTGTGCGTGTAATAATTTTAAAGGTAAAACATATTTGAATGCGTGCTCAAATTTCAGTGTGATGCGTACGACTAAAAGTGAGTTACAATTTGATTTCAATGTGAAAATGATGTGGCGCTAAAGTGACAACTTTTCGTCGAAGTAATCCCCATGCTTTAAGATAATAAACTCAAAAATAAGGTCGTCACATGTAATAGTAACGTCCTTCAACAGTTCCACCAATGCTTTAATGAATACAAATTACTTATTTGTTCGTCGTAATATATTGTAGCTGCAAAATTTATCCAACTTTTGAAATTTTGATAATTTTAAGATTATGATATTAAAACGGAGTTAATAGTGTAAATTATGGGTGAGTACAAAAACCAAAAATCGAATTGTAATTGAAATAATTGAATCGAAAAAATAGAACCGAAGGCGAAATTGATATTTTGATTTTTGATAATGTAATTGTCGAAGTATTTCGACTTGATTCGGGTTTTACCTAATAACCGAATTATTAATAACTGAACCAATATTTAATTACTATACAAATTCATAGATTATATTAAGTTTTTTAATGATGTTATAAACCCATGAACTTTAGAAATATATACATAACTTGTTATTTCTACAATAAATTGTGTATTTTTGAGGTAAAATTTTGAATATTTACTACATAATTTATATAGTATAATTATGCTTATTTTAACGTGTATGTATATATATATATATATATATATATATTTTCAAAATACTCCACGATACATTTTTTTTTTCTTCCAGTATTGCAGCCTATATGTTTTAATTAGCTTATAGGGCAAAATTTAGTTATAAACTGAAATAACTGATAAAAAACCGAATCGAAACCAAAATATTGAAAGTTTGATGTGTAGAGAAATCGAAACCGAACGATTATGGTTATTGAAAAAACCGAAATATTTAGTTCGATTCAATATTTGTCAAAAATCGAATCCAATCGAACTGTAAATACTTCTAGTATGGACAAGTACAATGAAACATACTAACATATATAGTATATAAAACCATACGCTTTCGAAACTTCAATTACTTAGATAGACATGAATACGTTGTCTGAATCCATATGATTCATTATATTCAACTTAAGGAAGTTAAAGTGTCAGAGTTTATATCTTAATCTTGTAATTTTCATCTATGATTTATGCAATTTCGATCATTTTAGGTGGGCCCCAAAGGATGGGCAGTTCACTTAAAAGTCACAATATGGGATATCACCTTTGATTTAACAACCAAAGGATGAACAAATCAAAATCTAATAAACATCCTTATCCCATTAGAACAAAACACAATATAAAATTACATCAAGATCAAACAAGCAAGGGCAAAAGCGTCTTTTCAAAAATCACCCCATGGGTCCTCACTAATTCAGCCCCGGTCGTGTACAACTATAGTTTATTAACTCTTGACTAAACTCACAGCCTACCACATAATTTAATCATAGACCAATTATATACATCCACGTGTCTATACCATTGGATAGAATTCCATCAGTGACCTAACCACCATCCATCCCCCGTCACTTGATCATAGATCAAATCACAGAAATTAGAAAATAGGAAGAAAAAAAATTGTATCATTGAGAGAGAAAGTTGTGTGTGTTTTTCTGTGTGTATTCGGAGGGCCAAAGGAACGGTTTAGTTGCTACAATTTCCCGAAATTATCGAAAATATCCAACAGATTCGCAATCTGTAAACGAAGCGATTTCTTGGTGCTGTTATTTTGGATGATGAAATCGATGATGAATTGATGATCGAATCGATGAATGAATGAATAAATGAATGAATGAATCTGAAAGCGTGATCGACTTTAATTTTGTTTCTTAATGAAATTAACTGAGGATTTTGGAAGCTACGGTGTGAAGAAATGATAAATTGATAAACGATCGGATGATGATGTTGTTGAATTAAATTTTAGCTTGAATTGATTTATCGGTTATTTTAATTTTAATAAAAAAAAGAAGAAGTAATGAACGGTGGCGATGGCGGAGATGTGGCGGCAGCTCCCGAAGGTCCACCACCTCCGCTTGACTGGAAATTCTCTCAGGTGTTCGGTGAACGTACCGCCGGTGAAGAAGTTCAGGAAGGTAAACTAGCAGAAATATTAATGTATACGCACACACACACGCACGCACACATAAATATATATGTATTATATATACTATTTATGTATAGATAATGTATATGTGGATCATACAGATACGTATGTGGTTAGGGTTTGGATTAAGTATGTATATGCAATGGGTTTTGAATCGTTGGAGATTCTGGAAATGTTTCTATAGACAGTGGTACTTCATATTGTTGTTAGACCAAAAAGTGGAAATGAGAAATTTACACTTGTGGTTTGATCAAATAATGTCAATTAATATATTTGAAGGCTTTAATAAGGTTTGCACCAGTAATAAGAAACTATTTTATGTCACCTGTGTATATTTTCTTAGGTGTGGATATGCATAGGAATGAGGAGTTTATAATGTTGTATCTAGCTGATGTCAGCTCATGAGTTACCCCAAGTTTTAGTCAGCTATATTCAGAGGAAAGGTGTATGAAATGCTAGGGTTATTGATTGTATGGATTTGATAGGTGGTGATACTTATAATATTACCTTTTTATACTGATTATGGTATTGTCGACTCATTCAACGGTGTCTGTTTCTAACTCTATTTCAAGTACTTCATGTCATTGTCTAGCACGTGTAAGATAAGTTTATCTGTAGGAGGAACTAGAATCACGTGCTATTGATGCTTGTTCCAATTGTAAGTTTCGTATATGTAGTAAAAAGACTGAAACTTTTTATGTAATTAGTCAATATACTTGGTTCATTCTTCACCAATGAAATTTTGTGGGGCTCCACATCTGTATGGGAATATTTTGTTATTGTTACTTCTACTTGTTTCTAAAGTATAGCAGTCCAAGAATTGGTGCTTGCTCTGCCTTTGGATTAAAGTTGTAAAATACTCTTCACGTGGGCTTATTTGGAATTATAGACGGCCTTTTAGATTATTAATCATTGAAACATTTTTGGCACCACTAACAAGACACTAGACACATAATTTCACCTTATTTGCTTTTTGGCTTGCCTTTCATTAATGAGGCAATGTCATCAGCTATATTTCCGTTAGGAGGCAGACTATCATTAAAAATTATATTTGATTTTGTTATTTACATCTACCCTGAGCCTTGGTCACCGGTGTTCATTTTATTCTGAAGTAACAGAAATGTGATGCTAACTTTAGGAGTCAAAAAGTTTATTCAATTATATATGATGCTAAGTTCATTCTGGTTGCTAAGATGCTGGAAGAAGATCACAGTTACATGATGTTTCTGTTGCGGGCTTTTATAATTATGAAAATGCTATTAATGTTTCTTTAGAGGCTTTCTTTCATTGCTTTGCCTTATTGGTGATTTCTTAAGGTATTCATTTACAATATTAAATACTCCGTAAATGCTTGCAATCATGTAACTTCCATTGCATTTATTTGTTTCTATTATACAAGTATCAGATTTCTACCTATGTAAACTTTCTTTATCTGCTTGTTATGGATAGTTTAAATGAAACATCCAAGACATGTTGCCTTTCTTGTCCATTTCCCCCACTCCTTAGTGACTGTAATTCACCAGAGAAAAAAACATGGTCATGGTGATATTAATCCTATTGAGTTATTTATAAAGGCTTCTTAAAAAGCTTTTGTATACCCTTGTTGGGTTTTGATTGCTACTTAAGTGAAGCACCTATTTTCTCCCCCTTTTTGCCTCTAGCTTATGTGTATTTGTGTTTGTTCACCTTATAATGGCAAATATAAGCTACCTACTTGGATAAACTTTATTTTCTTTGGTATTGTTCCACTTGTTTTGCATTACATAATAATCAAGTGATGCATTTGTGATTATTCGCAGTTGATATCATCTCGGCAATTGAGTTCGATAAAAGTGGTGACCATCTTGCTACTGGTGATCGTGGGGGCAGGGTAGTATTATTTGAGAGGACTGATAAAAAGGAGGTCGGTTATGCCAGATTTTGTATATATCATGTTCTATTAAGATCTTTTTTGAGGGTTCTCCATGTCTGTTTTTGTTGTTTTTTACTGTATCAAGTTTATATGTTTCTCACAGTTTTTTGTATTTGGTTGTGTAGTATGGTGGAAATAGAAGGGATTTGGAGAAGACTGATTACTCAATTAGTAGGCATCCAGAATTTCGCTACAAAACTGAGTTCCAGAGTCATGAACCCGAGGTTTCTTCTCTTGCCTTTTCTTTGAGTTGTTTATTTCTTCATCATTTTTTATTCTTCGCTACCGCTCCAGATAGCACCTATGTTTATATTCATTCATTTCCACCTTCTACTTCCAGTTCGATTATTTAAAGAGTTTGGAGATCGAGGAGAAAATTAACAAAATCAGATGGTGCCAAACAGCCAATGGGGCCCTCTTTCTTCTGTCTACTAATGATAAAACCATAAAATACTGGAAGGTAGCTACTGTAACTCTCATTTTACTTGCATTCTTTTTATGCTGATAGGTTATGGAAATAGCATGGTGTTCTGGAACTACACCTTACCGTAGCTTTGCAGTTTAAAAAACAATTATTATGTAGAGAAGTCAATAGAATAACAGTGTGGATAGGATAAGAGACCGCAGAAGAGTCTATTGCAGTATATCATGTATTTGCTTTCTACTTATCATGTCACTGTCTCGAAAATATACTACTTTATGAGGGTTTTTTTCATTCTGAGAGGTTCTACTTAGAATTAACTGTATTATATGGTCACTCGCAGAAGATTTTGAGATAGTTTTTTAGCAGTGATGTGTGTTGTTGACCATTAGTTATTTGTTTTTGTAAGGTGTGAAGATGATATTTTATTCATATAATTGTAACATTAGATATAATAAGGCCAACTGTTAGTTGAAAAAGCTTTTGTTCTGAGTTAACATACTTTAAATGGAAACCCTCTATTGATTTGTGGCTGACCCAGGTCTAGTTTTGCCTTCTTCATCCTTATTTACATTACCATTATTCTTCCAGGCAAGTCATGTTTTGTGTGGACCTGGCTTGTATGTCTTGTTGAAGTTGTAAAACTTATATCAACTCACACAGGTCCAAGAGAAGAAGATCAAGAAAATTGCTGAGATGAGCATGGAGCCTTCTAAAGCAGCTGGAAATGGCAACATTACTAGCTCTAGTGTTGCCTCCACCAATAAGCCGCATCTTGCAAATGGCGGATACACTAGTTTAAGAAATGACTTATTATTTCCAGCAGGGGGCATCCCATCACTCCGTTTACCTGTGGTAGTTGGACCTTTACCCTATATGTTTTATCCATCTTCTCTTTATTCCCAACACCTCTCTTGTCTTTCATCTAAAACCTCTAATCTTGTTTATGCATGAATTGTTGTGGTGGACTAGATAATACACTATGCATAAATGTTACTTGTGAAAATGTGTATGTCTACAGTCTACTACAGGTGGCAATTTCAACCCATTTATACACAAATAAGGATTTGGTATATCAATTTTCTTTAATTGGTCAAATGAATATAACTAAAAGATTTAACTAAAAATAAAATGGGTCAAGTGGATCAACAGGTTGAAAGTCATCATCCGAAATGTAATCGAATGCATTAAACTTCTTAAGCAACCTCATTAGAAAGAAGTTTAATTATTATTGTAACAATCTAGTTCATTAATCATATTTACGACAGATAAATTTATCGAGTTCAAAAGATAGGAACAAAAAATGTTTATGTAGCACCCTGATCTGTTTTAGTCCATACTAAAAAAGGTACTCGTTTTTTATCTGTTATCCGACCTGCATGACCCACCCAGGTTTCCTCCTTTACTGTCTAGTCTCACTCATGGTAATACGAGGATGGTTCCGGATGATCATGCATTTGTGCAGTTGAGATAAAAATGTTGCAGATTTTCTGCACGCCAGGTCAACCAAACTTGTCTTAAAATTTCATGATACCGTTGTTGATTACCTTGGTAACGCGATTTTTCCTTGCTAGTACAAGTTGAAACTAATATCTGCAGAGAAGCCTCCATGGTTGCTTTATGTCATCATGACATTGTTTAACTTCATCTAGTGTTTTACTTTGTTCTTTCACAATAGTGTAACACCCAAATGTAAATTTGTAGGTAACTAGCAGCGAGACCAACCTTGTTGCGCGATGTAGAAGAGTGTATGCTCATGCACACGACTATCATATCAATTCTATCTCGAATAACAGGTTTGGGTCTTCATTTCTTGCAAGTTTTTATCATTTAATTTCATTTATATAAACATGTTTACTCTATTGAATTTGCCTCTTGACTATCATGTACCTTGAAATTATATTAGTCTACATATTTATGATTAATGAGCCCTCATACGGTTACTAAAAATGATTTTACGTTTAGGTGTTGTATATATTGGTCAAAAAATCCTTTTCTCACGCTCATGTGTTATCGATGGATGGCAAAATATGGATTATGTATTATTACTACTGTACTTGCCCCTGGTACGCCCACCACAAATATATGGTTCTGTATAAGCTGAGGTGGGATATGAATTCTATTTTCAGTGGTTAGAGTTTCATTGGCTCATGCTTGAACCAGTAGATGGTTTGGATGATGGGAATAACATGCTTTCTAACTTTTGATGATTTAGTTAAAATGCCAAGTGTTGCTATATTTCCTTCATTGGCAAACAGGTTAACTTTGATGGGTTTTATTAATTTATTTAGCGAGTTAACTTTTGTTCTTTTATGTTCTTTTGTTGATAATTAAGAATTTTCAGGCTCTGTTTGTTTGCTATTATCTTGGATGGATTATCATTTTGTGTTCAAGCAATGGTTCATCTAGCTATTATATTTGGTATAGTTTGCTTTCTTGATTGTCTTCTGACACCCCCTCCTTTGTATTCATTAGTGATGGCGAAACATTCATCTCCGCTGACGATCTTCGGATAAACCTTTGGAATTTGGAAATCAGCAACCAGAGTTTCAACATAGTGGATGTCAAGCCTACAAACATGGAAGACCTCACTGGTACGATATTTTAGTAGTTATTGAGTTTACAATCACTTCCGTTTTAGCTCTGCAATCTATATCAAATATCAGCATCATACACATTTGAATACTTTCTTGCTTATCAATGCAACTAAACATGGTGGGCTAGTTTATATGTGATCATCTGAAACTGAATAATGGTCCTGCAACTATGGGAATTTTGATGAACTGGAAAATCTTGTTGTCTCGTAAAATCTGTCAAAACTATTATTACTAGAGGTGGCTTTTTTTTTTTTTTTTTTCTGTAAGAGTTGATTTGGGTCATGTGATATCTATAATGAGTCAAATCGGTTAAGCAACACAATAAAAAGGGAGCAGGTCAAATATTCAAATGGGTTGAAAACCTCAAAAATTGCTTCTACTTTTTTTATTTTTTTTATGGATTATCTTTTATTAACGTAGCTTTTGTAATCATATTTAACAAACCAAGTATTTATAAAATATAAAGGATGGATAAAAAAGGATGTGCGGTTTGTTCCAACCTATCCCAGTATGTTTGACCTGCACCAAATAGTTACCTGTACTTGACCTATTAGCCAACCAACCTGTCCTGCCCATATTCCACCTCTAACTATTACTTACTGCTGTCTGGTCTTAGAGGGTGTTTGGGGTTGTGTTATCAAAACAGGTTTTGCGTTTTCAAAAAGCATGTGCCAATCTGCTCTTTTAAAACTGCGTTTTTTTTTTATCGGAAAATGTGAATAATCAATTTTTTGCCAGACACTTTTTACTGATTTTTTGCATTTTACAAACGTGAAATCAGATAATATCTCAAAAACACAATCCCAAACACCCTCTTAGTAATGTTGGCTGTGTGCATTTTTTGGTGGAATTGCTTCACAACAGAATCCCTTTGCTGTGAGAATTCTCTTTTTATGATTTGATGGGCTAGTTTCTTTATGTTATAGTTTGATGAATTACTTCCTTTTTTCACAAGCAATTAAAATTATTAATTATGCATGTGACACTATTTTGTATTTCTTAGCATCCTTTTTTATACAGAAGTTTGTGCCTTGACTATGACTCCACTTTGTTGCAGAGGTAATTACATCAGCTGAGTTTCATCCCAACCATTGTCATACACTAGCATATAGTAGTTCGAAAGGATCTATTCGCCTTATTGATTTGCGTCAGTCCGCTCTTTGTGATAAGCATTCTAAGTTGTAAGTTTTTTGGAGGCATCTTCGCTAACTTTGATTCTAGTTTGTTCTTTCTGCTTTGCACAATTATGCATCATCCCTAACTAAAGGTGGCATGTTTGACCCATTTGGCTTAAAATTTGGTCAATTTGGGTTGTATTTTATCTGCAACTGTCAAAGGGGTCAAATTGGCCGAGTTTGTCCGACTTGTCAAAACTCATAATCCACACAAATTGTTCTTAAATGTTGCCTGACTTGCCTCCTAAAATCACTTCATTAAGAAAAGTTAGATTGTTATTCCAACAATATTGTTTTTATATTATTTAAATACATTTAGTGTTGATTACATTAAAAGACAAAAAATTGGTTAGATGAACCATTAATGATTTTTCTATAGGTTTGAGGAACATGAAGCACCTGGTTCAAGATCATTTTTCACCGAGATAATAGCATCAATTTCAGATATTAAGTTTGGAAGAAATGGAAGATATCTGTTAAGTCGTGACTATATGACCCTTAAGGTTTGTGATTCTTTTCTGTTCTCTATTGTCTACTTTTAGACGTTTTTACATGAAAGACATTTCGAGTCCTCAAGATCTGTGTTTGCTTCGCATGTGATCCTCAAATTAGGTTATGTCAGCAACAGTTTGTCGTACATGTTTTTACATATATCTATATGTTTTACACAGCAAGTGCATTCATTTTCTTACACATTTAACTTCAATGGCTGAATGTGTTGTATTGTTCAGATAGTACAGTTCTAGAGCACCAAGGTTTTATATTGTATGCTGCTACAAATATTTGGTGACTATGAAGAGATAATCCATCATTCATGTTTATGCATTTGGCCCTGGCACTATTACCATGTTCGAACCAACTGAGTAAATAGCCTGTACAACTAGTTCCTGATGATTTTGAAGTGGTTTTGTATTTGTGTTCTATTTTTAGCTTGGGGACTAGTAGTGATTGTGATAGTTTGGACATGTATAAATCTCATTAATATACCAAAAGAACGTTCCATTAGGAATTTGCAAGAAAGACTTTTTTATGTCGTTATATAATAGGGAGTAGCACCGAAAAAGAAAAATAAAAAACAAAAAAAATTCTGGCAGACCCCATTTCCCACCTATAAGTATGACAGATTGTCTGTTGGAAATGACAAGTGATTGACACATCTTAAGAAGAGCATAGTTGTGCCCATCATACAGGGTTTGTGTATTTTTCTTTTTAATTATATTTATTTTAAAACTCTGACCTTTGTTTAAGTATTGTTCTTTATTGAAACCCTTGTGCAGTTATGGGACATCAACATGGACTCTGGTCCAGTCTCGACATTCCAGGTCCATGAACATCTAAGACCTAAGGTATACTTCGATCTATTTTTGACCAAAGTATTTACTCTGCTAAGTTTCCTCTAGCATTGAAATAACTGATGATGTACAATTGATAATTTCCAGCTGTGTGATTTGTATGAAAATGATTCTATATTTGATAAATTTGAGTGCTGTCTGAGTGGTGATGGTCAGCGTGTAGCAACTGGTTCTTACAGGTAACATCCATGTCAAGTTTTATCACAAGTTCCATGTGTTTTCTTTGGCTGTCTGCTCACTTGTAAAGACAATGTGCTTTCAGCAACTTATTCCGTGTGTTTGGCGGCCATCTGGGAAGTACTGAAGCAACTACCCTGGAAGCTAGCAAGAACCCAATGAGGTATGTAACAATGTCTGAGATATAGTTTGAATAATAGGGAAAACCGGAAAAAAGAAGCAGAATTCTAAGAATGTGCAAATATAATATAATCCTAAAACAAAATTTTCATTATTTTCCTGAGATTATTATTTAGTGATATTAATCTAAATATTATAATGGATAAAGATATACAAGTATGTGTGTATCAAAAATAACTTGAACACCTTGTAGGAGGCAAGTGCAGACTCCTTCAAGGCCTTCCAGATCCCTAAGCAGCATAACCCGTGCTGTTAGACGAGGTCAGTCGTCTTCTTTTTTTCACCCCTTACAATCACAATGCGTCCCAAAAGTCGATGCAAAATTGAAATTTGATTATGAGTTACATAAAATGAATAGACTGTAACAGACTTTTTATTTTATTGAAGAAAAGTTGTATTAACCAGATAATTATTTATTCACTTATTCAAGTTCTTGGAAAATCTATAATGTGTTTAGAAAATACATATGATAAACTGACTGAAACAGACACTTTATTTTATTGAAGAGTTTAACTATAAATTACTGGTAAGCCACTTTTCTAAACTACACAAATTTGATTTTACAATGTTCATACCTATTGTAGCAGAATGTCTTTTGCTATCTAAAAGGAATAAAATATGGTGGAAAAGGGATGTCTGTTTCATAATCAGTTTTACATTTTGGCTACAGCCTACAGTAGGTATGAAATTGATTATCAGGATTATAATCACTTTATCCAAACACAACTTCAAGTCGCAATAAACAGCTAGTAGTTCTATAACCCATCTCAAAACATCCCCTTCAACTATGAAACAAGGAAATTGTGTATGTGTTTTACGATTAATCTAGTTAAAATTCAATCTACTTACAGGTGGAGATAGCCCAGGGGTTGATGCAAATGGGAATTCATTTGATTTCTCAACCAAGTTACTCCATCTAGCTTGGCATCCAACCGAAAACTCAATTGCTTGTGCTGCTGCAAACAGCTTGTACATGTATTACGCATGAAAACACTCTACTCCCCTTGACAAATTTTTGGTTGCCAAAGTTCAATTGTTCTTTTTTTCTTCTTTAGAGAAGCTTTCACTCAGAAGATCCCCACCTAAAATGTCCCAGAAGCCTTAAAAAGGTCACTATACCCCAAAACCAAAAGAAAACGAGCTTTTTTTCAACCAATTTTTAGCTCTACCCTCGATTCGTTTTATTAATTCTTTTGACCTATTAAGGACTTTTTTATTTTTATGTTTTGTGCTGGGTTGAAGTGAGCAAGAGTTATTGGGATCTTCATAAACTCAAAAGGGAATGGATGGATGGAAGTCAGATTTTTAGGTGTAGTTTTAGTTGGGAAGGAGCTTTGCTGCTAACTTTGCAGGCCATAAGTTTACATTACTTGTCTGATACCATTAAATCTTTATGTTTAAAAATTCTTTACACCATTATTTTACTTTGTTAGCTACTGTTAGATTCTTTATTGTTGAAAGTGATCTAATCTGTATAAGAAAACTCTTTAAGGATGTTAGTTTTGTTTCTTCATCGTCACTCATAAGCTTGTTTAAACTACCAACTGTTGGTAAAGTTTATGCAATATGCTGTATTACATATTCTGTATTTGAACTTGAACTTCCATTTTGATACCAAATTTATTGAAATTTCTAATGTGAAACTGATTAACCTGATTATGACCTAGTGGAGTTGATATGAGTTGTGTATTTGAACCATGTTATTGGTCAATTGGTTAGGGACCAAGACTGAGAATATAATAATTTGAAGCAATTGCATTCGCTTCATGGTTATGTAATTCTCATTATCAATTTTTATTTGTTTTTTTTATCCATTGTTAACTGTATGATTGTGTTTTTCTTTGTTACATGGGATGTCGTTGAAACAGTCAAAACAATATATGTAATCATGATCGTGAGGAATTCCATTTGATATACACTTACAATTGTTTTTTGCATTATTTAATATAATGTTGTACAAAGCAAATCTCTTAGTAAGAGTTTTAGCCATCTTGTTCAAGTAAAGACATTCTTTTACAAGTTACTAGTATGTTGTTACGTTTGGCTTCAAACTAACTGTATTTTCCTTTTATTTTTACCTTTTCATAAAACCCACGGATTAAGTCCACCAGCAAGGCTAGCTGTGTTATACTATTACCTTACGACTTGAAAACCATCTACAAAATCTTGCATAGCACAACGACGACTAGCTTTGTCAGTTGCCATGTCATCGCTACCATAACAAGTTTGGTATATAATATGAAAATATAAACTTATCAAATTTTATCCATCTATTGAATATAGCTCTAAGGACTATGACTAATGCTATCGTATTCAACTTGATTCTAAATCTAAAGCTTGTAGTTACTATTAATAGATAATCTTATCAAATTTAAATAAGGAAAGTTAGTATTAAAAAGGAATATTCATACTTTATAATTAATTTAATTGATTAAAATTTTAAATATAAAAAATCTTAACATAATTCTATGATTAGTAGTTAGTTCAATTTAAACTAATTTGAGGGACACCGCTTGTTGATTTGTTTAAAGGTAGAATCATAAACAAAATTTGATAGAGTAATAAACTCAGAAACTAAACGACATTCTAGACGTATAAATAAGTGCGCAAATTAGGAATTTGGCGGGGGGGATTCCGTGTTTTTAGCGACGATAACGACGCTCTTACTCGTTGAAATGTTGAATCCACAAACATCATTAGTAAACTGGTGGGCCCCGGCTATCCCTTTTCTAGCAAGCTTCATTCATTTCACCCACTCCACTCCTTCGGTCCCACTTTGTTCTTTCACCCTCGTCAAACAGTGCTTTTTTGCAATTTTTATTAAATCATTATTTAATTTGTGTCTTCCAAACGTTTTGTTCGATAATTATGATCCCCATACAAACGTTTTGGTTATTTATTCACAAGTTAAAACGTTTTTCTCTCAGGTTCGTAAAATTAAATGTTTGAATAGGGGTGTACATAAGCGGTTTGAAACCATCAAAACTGATAAAATCGAATCAATCCGAAATACGACAATAAAGTTCTTGATTCTAGTTTTTATCTTTAGTACTTTGCGGTGCGGTCCAGTTCCAGAACCATTAAAACTAGTTTGAACCGTCAAAACTGACTCATATGGTTATCTTTTTACTATTAAAAGAAATTGTGTTAGCAGATGAACTATATGCTAATTTGAGAGTTTTCTTTTACATATACGCGTATATTATTCAGTTCCCGATTCATAACCAAAATCACAAGAACCGAATCAGATTAAACTGAACCAAAACTGTTATTATATGATGCAGTTCATGGTCCTTAATTTCCTTTTTATTAGTTCACACGCCGATTCAATTCTGATATAGTTTGATTCGATTTTTGGACCATATACACCTCTACTTTGGAACATTGAATTAAAGATATTAGCCGCATTTGAAAATAGTATACTAATTTAAGCATTTCTGGTAGTCTATTGCTTCCATAAGCAAACCCCCCAAAATGATGGAGTTAGAGAATGCAATGGCTTTATTATTGTAGTTTATTACTTCTACTAATACTCCATATTTTTTACTTAGGATGGTTATGTAACCATTACTATTATTTATTATATTTAACATAATAAACAATAATATGATTACAAAACAGTATATTTGTCAAATTTTTAACAAAAGTATGTATTCCGATACTCGGTATCGTTTTATATGCTTTGTCTTGATATTAATTATACATTTACAATAATCGTTACATTTTTTAATACCGAGTTTTTCTTCGCATTGTAAAAAAATTACTTTATTATGTTTCCTTTCATCATCTATCTACTAGTCATTCATATGATAACTCATACAACTAATAAACGAATCAGATCGGATATTACTTAACAGGATCGACGATTATCATACCTACACAAATACATGATCATCTTACTAAAAAAACTCTACTTAAACCAATGTATATATATATCTATATATATATAATAAGGTTATGACACTTTTTAATTTCACAGATAATTTATATTTTTCGTTTAAATTTATAGAAAACTGACTTAAATTTCGCTTAAAATTTGTCTTTATTCTTTGTATTTGTTCGAATATCTAACAAAGTTATTACGTATTTGAAATGAATATAATGTGACTAAGCTTAGACTTCCCCAACAAATATTCCAACTTGAAAGAGACCACTCTCTTCCATAAACACACAAATTGTAAATGTATAATTATATGGTGGTCGTCATTTTCACGCACAACACTTGATTCCCATCCCTCCCATTCATATGTTTCTTTCTTTCATTATTCCATTTTCACATCTCTTCATAATTTTTCCTTAAAACATCCATAGAAATCATAATCTTTGTCTTGATATGTTTCCACTTCCAAAATCATGTTAAAAATACGTTCCGTTCCGTTGATCGAATTTCACTAGAAATCGAGCAAATCGGTTGAATTTCCCTTTCTTGATAATAAGAAAAATCTCACACGAGTCAACTTTACTGACCAGACAAACGATTTAATATTTTTTGTAAAAACAAAAACAATGCAAGGAGACAATCAACTCATGTTTACTACAGCAACGATGAATCAAACCCCTCAATCACAACCACAACAACAACAACAACAACAACAACAACATGAGCATCTAAAATGTCCTAGATGCGAATCAAAAAACACAAAATTTTGTTACTACAACAACTACAATCTCTCACAACCGCGTCATTTCTGTAAAAACTGTAGACGATACTGGACGAAAGGTGGTACTCTACGTAATATTCCAATAGGTGGAGGTACTAGGAAAAAAAACAGCAAACGTTCCTTAGATAACTCAAACAAAAACACAAGTATTGGAACTTTATCTTTAAATTCGCATACGGCGAACGTGCAAAAACATGAAGCTAGTGTTATACAAGGTTATGTTAATAATGATCAGATGCCATTGATGCCAGGTGGACAGTTTGCGAAGTTGTTGATGGATGGTTTGAATCCGAATTTCGCTGGTGAGACAAATGAGGATGGGTTGATTCGAAACACTTCTAATATTGGTGAATTTGGGAGTGGTTTTATGGGTATGGATCATCAAAGTAATGATCAGAGTCATGTGAGTGAGGGTGATCATAATGGATGGCCTGATCTTTCAATTTATGCACCAGGTTCGAGTTTTCATTAGGTTATGACTTATTTTTCGTACAACGTTGATAATTGGAAACGTTGATCAGTCCACACGTGTTATTTTGTTCTGATGACATTTTATATGATAATATGTGAAAGACAATAATATTCAGACTTAACTGTCCTTCCGCGTTGAAAAAAATAGAGAACAATGAGGTGGGCTATTTTTTTCATTTAAAATTTTCGGTATGAATATGGAATTATGGAGATTTCTAGTTTGTAAAATCTTAATTACTGGGCCATTAAGTAGTTTGTTTTTTAAATGAGTAATATTGCTGTTTTTATTTGTGCAACATGTAATTATTTTTGTTGTTTCTGTTTTACAAGGTTAATTCCTTCTGTTTTTATTGTTATAGTTACTTAAACTAAGAAAGAAAAGTGATTTGTATACTACTCTTATTAAAATACTTGATGTAATGTGTTGTCATATAATCTAGTACAAGCTAATCTGCAATTTGTGTTGGAATTAAGTAAATGGTCATATGCACGCACAAAACCTTCTATCTGATTTGTTACATATATTATCCAGGGATCACATTATAAGATATTTTTATTTTGAATTAATGTAATAGTTTAATTTAATTTAATTTTTATTGATTATGTATATATTATATATCATCCATATTAAACATATATATATATTATGTGATATAAATAAAATATTATGAAAAAAATGATTATTATATATTACTCCGTATTAGACTTTTGAAGTAGTGAACCTTGAAATACAAAGTACTATTTACCGTACTTTAAAACTTTCTTCAAATATATGGTTGGGGAATATTATTTTCATTCTAAATTTTAAATTTAAAGAAAAAAGTAATTTCAAAACACATAATTGGAGATACATTTTGAAGACTCGGCTTTTTATACACAAAATAAATCAATAATCTCTTCGTTTACGTTTAACATGGTGTAAAGTAGGGTGTTACTAACATCACAAGTAATTTTTAATTATTATATTAATATTAAATATTAATATAGTTTTTCTATACATTCTTAAGAAAACTTTGAAAAAATATATTAGTTTACATACCAAGATTTATTCATTTTATTTACAAAATCTAAAAGGCAAATGTGGACTGGATTATGTTCCGACAAAATCGGTTGTAGATAAGATATGAATCTTTTTAGGTCGTGGACATACTGATAGCTGACGTCCTTTTAAGTTCTTGCAAAGTAGTAATACATTTAATGATGTAGATATCATAATATTCACTATAAAATATTATTACGTAAAATGGAATGGTGTAGTTTTGATACAAACATTTTACCAAGTACCAATTGAAACTATAACATCTTGTTCGACAACTTTTACCAAATTTATATGCATATTAATTCAGTAATCATCACCGGATACTAACACACATTGATAATAAATTTGCCCGCGCTATGTGCCGGAATTTCCAAAATAATAATTAATTTATGTGTATAAAGTTGGATTTTATTTTTTATTAGAAGATTATTTTCATCACCTATATAACAAAAATGTTGAGGTAGTGAAAGTATTTAATATGGAATAAACATATATTTATGGAAGTAGAAATGGATAATGAATAAAAAGTAATTTAAAATGTGTTTTATTATCACACCTAAAAAGACTTGTTACCATTTATTATGAAAACTTTAGTATATAATAATTGTTTTTTTTTTTTGACAAGACCATCATAGCATCCAAAATCTCAGGAGAAGATTTATTATCATCATTTAACGGTAAAGTTTCATTTTTACCCTTTAAAATCTCATGAGAATTAAGCACCTTACTTCACCTATTGATTTTAAGGTACAATACATAACCGTTCTTTACTTTATCTTACTAATGAGAATATTAATTACTTATATTAACCGATATACTTTATAAAATGAAAATGTTTATAGCAATGCAAAAAGTACTCAAAAGTTTCAAAAACCATGTACTTAATACTTGCACACTATTTTGTCACATTAATAAAGATGTACCAATTTCAAAAACTTGATTACATACCATTGAGTTCTTATATTACAAAACCGGTTCTTCATTGTATGTGATTTCCTTGACACCTAACCGTTATGTTTACTTTTGCTATAACTGACAAAATTCTATATTACACGTATAAACATATATCTTAGGTAGAGCCGGCAATTTAAGTTAAAATTTTAAAGACAGACCTTAATGGACTATTTTGTATTTCATTTGTTTCAAATAGGTCTTACTGGCGTTCTATCATTCTCACTTTAGGTACAATGGGCAAATAGGTGATGAAACTAAAATTTCATTATTTCCAAACAGTAAACCATACATTACAATATTATCATGCTATTTTAATAATAATAATAAAATATTTAAACAATAATAAACGCAAGTAATTAAAAATTATATCGATTCTTTATAGATTTTACATGTTCTTTTGCAATTTTATTTTTAGTTTTTTGGAGTTGATTGAGATAAATAACCTAATAAATTCAATTCGAAGCTAAAAATTAAGGCACAAAAGTTTTTGTTTATGTAAGCCCATTTTGACCAGCGCACTCGTTGTGACCCAAGCCCATTTTGACCCAATTACCCAAACCGACCCGCCCGCCCATTTCGCCACCTTTAGTCTTTAACTAATCAAGTCAGTGAGTCCAGCAGAACAAAAAAGAACATTTATGGGTTCGAACAAAGTCAAACCCTGTTCAGAATCTGTCGTCTTAGGAAAGCAAAATTACACCCTTGGGTTATATATCAAAAGTTGGCATTGATCAGTATTTAGAGCAACTTTGTATCAGGAAAAACCAGCTTCCAGATTATGGGAACCAACATTTGTTGTTTCTAAACACCACGAGTGGCGATTGTTTCTAACTGGCTCTTGATGAAGAATGAGTAGATGAGTCTTTCTCAGCTAGGTAGTGTTCAAGCATGTCATCTTCATCATCTGCAACCAAACAGAAATGATACTTTATGAGATCACATAAAACATAAAATTCTAGATGTTACAAGTTCAAAGCCATTTACTTAAGAACGAATCGATTTGGTTCATCTTTTCTCTCTAACGGGTTAAAAGTCAATTAAATCGTTTGAATATTACAAAAATGAAATTTTTGACTTCATATCTACATACCAACTGTTAAAAGAAAATGAACAAAAAGTGTTCCGGGTCAACCCAATCCTCTTTGTTTTTTTACCCGTACTGAACAATTACACATTTTGACTCATTACCCATTTACCCGACCAGTGCATTTGGTGACCTCTAAATAGATCGCAACAAACCAAATAAGGGGGCAGAGAAAAAAACATCATAATAACCTTCAAAATCTTCATCATCATCAAAATCGAAATCCTCATCATCATCTTCATCTTCTTCATCATCCATCGCCACTGCACCTTTCTGCGAAGGATACCACATCAAACCAGAAAATGAAAGTCAGAAGATTCAAGTTGCAGAAACTGAAGCATTCATCTTCATCTTCTTCATCATCCATTGCCACTGACAAACATGAAAATGCATAATGCTTTTTCTACATTTATTGAAGTTGAGAGGTGGCAATTTCAATCAATATATCAGTGAATGGCAGAACTGGTCAATTTGGGTTAAAACAATTTTGACATGTCGAATTAAAACATTTACTAAAATGAAAATGGGTTGAAGACCACCAAAGTTGCTTCAAAATGTATACAACTGCATTCATCCTTTTTACAAATAAATTAATTTATCATTGTAGTAATACAGTAACAAACTTATTCTTTATGTAATTTAATAAAGACAACAAAAACAATCGTTTAATTTTGACGGCACAATAAAGTATTTCCTGGCAAACCTGTATGAGTTTTTTTGCTCGTTCTGATCCATTACCCAACCTGCCCATTTTGCCACCTCTAATAGTTCATGTGCTTAGATTAGTTCCATCACTGGAAAACATCATCTTAACTGAAATGATTGAAGTAGTGACAAACTTCATTCTTAAAGCATTCCACATGTATTCCTAGAATCGGTACCATGATGATAGACAACTTCTATATTCACAAAGAAATACAGATGGAAAAATTACCACAGTTTCAAACCACTGTCTTCCATTAAGTCTCTTTTCTTTGGTGGTTGCAAGTGCTGAATCCGGCATCAACCTGGAAATAGAGAAGAAAAGTAACCATCAAAGACTAACGTAAAATAATGCAAGAAGTTGACCACTCCCTTCTGTAACATGTAGAGTAGGCAAATGGGGGACATGCGGGTTGGGTAATAGGTCAAAACAAGTAATTGTGTAGAATGGGTTAAGTTGCACTATAACCATCTATCCAAAACTTTGAAATATTTTCATTTAGGCTTCTTTTTTTTCCCAAATTTTACCCATTGGACATGTTAGTGATAAAAAACGACTCACGAAACAACCCATTCATAAGTAATATGCCTTGAATTGCCACCTCTAATGACATGAAACACTGCAGTTAGCAAGTAAAAATGTGTGTGTATAACCTGCATATGCAAGATATAACGCATCTGGAAAAGTTATCAAGTGTTTGTTCATAAATCACGGACTATTAATTTGACAACACTAGGTATGAGTGACAAAAGAAGACGAAGATTGGAACTTGAAATAATAATAGCATCTTCTCTATTCTTGAAACTTACTTGGCTCTTTCAAGTGCTAATTCTGCTTCGAATCTGTCTCTCCATGCCAAAAATGTATCAATTGTGACAGGTTCTCCATGAGGCACAATTACCTACCATACGAGGTACAGCACATCAATCCATCAACTCTAGTTATCATATATTACAGTGACA
This sequence comes from Logfia minima, assembly GCA_963921325.1. NCBI lineage: Eukaryota > Viridiplantae > Streptophyta > Magnoliopsida > Asterales > Asteraceae > Logfia > Logfia minima. The sequence goes on from OY992773.1 coordinate 644,108, forward strand.
GAAACTGTTCAGGGGAGTTAACAGACCAAGAATCTTTTGATTCTCGAGTGAAATTGAATATACATTACATGAAAATAAAAAACCGTGTAGCAGCATATAGTGTTTCCATTAGGGGTTGGGGAGACGCACATATTGCATAATAAAGATTATAAATACCTATTTCTCAACAACGGCAAACCTACAACCCATCACACATTATATACACATTGTCTCAAGTGAGACTTAAGCCCACAACCGATTGGTTGATGTGTTCATACCATACCGCTAGGCCAATGGCCATTTAGTACTCACTCTTGTTCAAAATAAAGAGCAAAATGCATAAGTAACTAACTGTGTTGCTAGTCAAACATCGCCTTTATTTAAGAAGTAGAATTATATTTCTTAGACTACAAATTTAATTCATGAATGAATGAGCAAAAGAAACACATACTTCATCCTTTTTCGAGGTATCCTCTTCACCATCATCATCAACAACATCTTGAGCAAATAATTCAGAAAGCCAGTCCTTAGCTGAGCTAACTAGAGTGTAGATCATAGCCATTCCTAGATTCTCCGATGCCTGCAAATATCTCAATCAGTTGCATGAGGTGCATAGCTACATGTGATTATGCAATAAGTAGATATTGTGTATGCCAACTACTTAAAGCAAGAACTGCTACTTTTTATTCAAGTACTTTGAGAAATTGTAAATCTTGGTAACACTATATTCAGTTTATTTGAGCAACTACGAGGTCAAGAAGTTCTGAACCATGCCAGTATACTAAGAGGCTGTATGGATTTGCAATCTTGAACTAATTATCTGATTTTAAAATAATCAGTCTTTTGTGTTTCATATTCTGCTTCTAGTTATCTATGTATTTAAGGGTCAAATAATCAGTTTTGAATAATAAGTTTCATCCCAGTTACAGCAAAACTGATTATCTAAAGGTAAAATAAAGTAATCTTTTTAGCCCTTCCTTTGACCTAATTCAATGTACTTCTGCTCTAACTTAACAAAATTCTGGTTCTTTTTTTGCAAAATATCCCATTTAGCCATTTTACCTAATAAATCCGTAAATAATCCTCAAGCATCTGATAAACTTGTAATTACAACTTCAAACAACAGAAGCACATCTAAATATTATCTTCTACAACCCGTTTTACTACAGCTAACTCTTTCCTGATTATTCAATATCACTTAATTACTTTCAAAGCGTACATTTAAGCATTCCCTGGGAAGAGGTATGGTTAATCAAAAAAATTAGTTGTTCAACTCAAGGAAGTCTTTGTTGCAATGTGGCCGATCTAGGTTAAAAGAGGACATGTAAATTCATAATGCGACGTAATTGTTAATATGTCAATATGAGCAAAGAGGATGATCTCCAATTAACTAATATGGTACTAAAAATCTTTTTTACCTCTTGTTCAAGCTTTTCTTTCAATACTTTAAGGTCCGAGGTGTGAATTCCTCTTATACTGCAACAGACCAAAAGAATGGATTACACGAGAAATGCATACTTTCATAGTTCATCATAAAAAACAGTACAGACTAAAAATACCACCTAAATAAATCATATGTTATACTGAGATAGCTTAACATTTAAAGTTGGTCAATTTACATCTAACAAATGATGAAAATAGTGTAAAATACAAGAGATTTCAGAAGACAGCAAGACGCTAAGCAAGCATCATGGATTAACGTAATAATAGACAACAGGCTGTCTCTGGACTCGGTAAGTAAATAAAAAACCCGGATATATTAAAAGATGTAGCAAAGAATAGAGTATAGTCAGCCACCTTTTCACATTCAGAAGTGGTATTTCATCTGGATATTTTTCTGTATGCGAGAAGATTAACCCCAACTGAACTGCAACAAGATTTAGCAAAATTTATTTTAGATAATTCAAACAACCTCTAACAGTAATCTAATAAGAAGATGCCTGATACAAACCTGGAGTAGTAGAAGATTCATCAGTCTCATCATCCTGCAATAAACAAGGTAAATAATCAGTGCTAGTACGGTAACAACTAATAACTATTAAAAATACACGAGCATCCGTAGTGTTGACGGTTCTATTTATGCATGACATTGATAACATAATATCTAGAGGCGGCAATTTAAAGCCATCTATATGAATAAGTAGCTAAAATAGAAAAAAGATTAAATGGGTCAAATGTCGCTAAACATGTATTCAAAAGTTCACGGCCTGCTGAATCCTTTTACGTGGAACACGTTATAATCATTTAATAATTGAGCTCTGTAAACGAGTTCTAACTGAGTTTTGATCGAACTTAAGGCAGAAATATTTACAGAATTTAGAGAAGAACCATAACTGTTGTCGGGTAGGCCCCACCCGACATATTGTGACCCACACAAAGAAGTTACCCATTATGACCCAAACCCATTTTAACTCGTTAACTAACCCACATGTTGTGTCACCTCTAATAATATCTACATAACACTACACAAAATCATGTAGGATCCTTTGGTGAAGCAAAACTATTTATCAGTTGATATAAGTTTATGATACGAATTCGGACCTATTAATTACTAATGACAAAAGACCCAGAATCATGCATTTATATTCTAGAAGGAGGAAAGGGGCAATTATGGAAAGTGGCTGAGAATTCTGTTAGAAAAAAGAGAATAGAATAAATAGTGGGGAGTATGACGTTGTTTGCATGTTATGTTATTTCCTTGAATTGTATTGGCTCTCAGCATCATTCTGTAGAGAGAGGGAGATTCCCTGGGATTGTCTTGTTTCCTTTTTACCATTTTTAATCATTAAGTCATCTTCCTCTTTTATTCACCATTGTTATTGTTATTCATAGTAGATTCTGTACAATCTTATCAATATCCTATCATTGGTCCGACCTGCCTCTGACCTGCCATTTTTCCAATGGAAACTCGTAGTCAATTACAACGTTTGGAACACCATGAAGGGTTGATTGCTTCATTGCAATCTGATGTTTCTGATATCAAAACAGCTCTCCAGTCACTAGAAGACGATAAAGTTGAAGCAACAGAATTTCGCACGTTGATGTTGAATTGGATCAAGGAGAGGAAAGGCAAAGATCAGATAGGTGATTCGTTTGTTAATGGATCTGGTGGCTCAGTGTTCAACGGGACCCCTCTGTTCGGCGGTCCCAAATCTACAGCAGATGACGGAAAATCACACGTTGATGGCTTACCTTGGGCTGTGAAGAAGGTGAAACTCCCGGAGTTTCATGGTTTCGATCCACAAGGCTGGATTCAGAAGGCCACTTTGTATTTCGACATCAATGGTACCCCTCCTCACTTACGTCTTCGCTTAGCACAGTTGAGTATGGTAGGTGTTGCCCAGCACTGGTTCACCATCGTTCTTCAAGTTCATGATAATTTAACTTGGGAACAGTTCCAATCAGAGCTCCTACAACGTTTTAGTGGGTTGGAAATTCAAAATCCTTTTGAACAACTTGCGTCGATTCATCAGTCTTCATCGATTTTTGATTTCATCGATGAATTTGAATATCTTCTCTCGCTCGTTCCTCGTTTGCCTGAATCTCAAGCCATGGGATATTTTATTGCCGGTCTTCGTGATGACGTCAAACGCTGGGTTCGCCTTCACCGACCAAAATCGTTGTTAGACGCGATGTATTTGGTAAAGGACGTCGAAGATATGCTCCATCCACCGGCGGGGAATGTTTCTTTGAGCCGTTTTCGCTATCAGCAACCTAATGGGTCTGGGACTTTTTCCCAAGTGGGCCGTTTCCCTGCTCAGGCCCATAATGAATTAAAAGGACCTTCATCACTTAACCCCACTTCAGGAGCTGGGCGTCCTGAAACCACTCGCCAAATTAACCCTACCAGGCAATTTGGGGATTCATCTGCCATCATCAATCGCGACAGGGGTGTTCGGTCTCTCACTCGATCAGAGTGGGAAGAACGTCGCAAAAAAGGGTTGTGTTTTAGATGTGGCCAACAATTCGGTCCCGCTCATAAATGCCCCGAGGGTAAGCTTCGTGTTTTATTATTGGGTGAAGATGAATACGAAGATGAGGCTGCTGAACACTTTCAATTGGAAGCACTACCTTTGGAATCTCAATCGCTCACCGAGAATATTCCTCAAGGTTCCTGTTCTGTATTGGCATCTTTTGGATCTCAGTCTTCTATTTCAGGGGGCAAAACCTTGAAATTGGAAGGTAATTTAGCTTCTATTCCTGTTATCATTTTGGTTGATAGTGGAGCAACACACAACTTTGTATCTCGAAAATTGGTACATTCTTTGGGGTTGGTGATCACTTCTTTCAGTGGCATTCGTATTCAACTTGGTGATGGGTATAAAGTTTTCATTACACAACAATGTCACAAGTTACCTGTTATGGTGGGGGAATGTTCTTTTTTGGTCGATGCTTTGGTCTTTGATACAGGAGACTTGGACATGGTGTTGGGTATGGCATGGTTAGAAACACTTGGCGAAGTAATGCACAATTGGCAAAAGGCTTAGATGCGTTTCCTTTATCAGGAAAAATGGGTGCAACTTCAAGGGATTACTTCTCCACATCACCATCAAGTTTCACTCCACCAATGGCTCACTTCAACCACATCGCCACACCCGAAATCAACTACTCCGTTGTCATCCAACCCTTTTCATGTGACATCTCCTTCTCCAGCACAGAGTGCTGAGTTACAAGATGTCTTACACCAGTTTGCTGAAGTCTTTCAAGCTCCTTCAGGTCTTCCCCCAGCCCGAGTTCATGATCATGCTATTGTGTTGTCAAATCCAACCGATACGATTTCGGTTCGGCCTTATCGATACCCCCATGTCCTTTTAGAGGAAATTGAAAAACAATTTACAGAATTGTTGGCTTTGGGAATGATTAGACCCAACAAGAGTGCATTTTCGAGTCCTGTCATTTTGGTTAAAAAGAAAGACCACACTTGGCGTATGTGTGTGGACTATCGGGCTCTCAATAAGGCCACCATTCCAGACAAGTTTCCAATTCCTATGGTAGAAGAACTCATTGATGAGTTGCATGGGGCTCAATTTTTTTCCAAATTAGACCTTAAATCGGGTTATAATCAAATACGGATGCAACCTGATAGTATCGAAAAGACAGCATTCCGTACTCATGATGGCCACTACGAATATTTGGTCATTCCATTTGGGTTGACCAACGCCCCATCCACGTTTCAAGCTGTGATGAATGACGTATTCCGGCCTATTCTACGTCGAAAAGTAGTAGTTTTTTTTTATGATATTTTAATTTACAGCTCTGATTGGGGAACTCATATGCGCGATTTATGTGAAGTGCTAACGGTTCTGTTGCGAAATCAATTTGTGGTCAATCAGGGAAAGTGTTCGTTTGGTCAGACAGCGGTAGAATATCTGGGTCACATTATTTCAGGGGAAGGAGTGGCCATGGACCCAAAGAAAATAGAAGCGGTGGTGGATTGGCCTAGACCAAAGAACATTAAAGAGTTAGAAGAAAGAGAATAGAATAAATAGTGGGGAGTATGACGTTGTTTGCATGTTATGTTATTTCCTTGAATTGTATTGGCTCTCAGCATCATGCTGTAGAGAGAGGGAGATTCCCTGGGATTGTCTTGTTTCCTTTTTACCATTTGTAATCATTAAGTCATCTTCCTCTTTTATTCACCATTGTTATTCATAGTAGATTCTGTACAATCTTATCGATATCCTATCAGTTTATCATAGAAAAACCGTCATTCCCGAGAAAATTAGAAACAAAGTAAGCATTGCTTTCACATTAAACCAATATCTATGCTATAAAGGTCGTACTAGCAACACAATTGGTTATAGAACAAGTCATAAAGATGGCCAGAAATGTCTTGAAAAATGGTTACTAGCATGGATATAGTCCTCATGCTAACCGCTTTTGGATATCAGAGAATAAAATCAAAATTAGGTGAACTTTAAAATATAACTATTCATTGTAAACAGAGCTGAGTAGATAAAAACAAATTTCAACGTTCAAATATGTATCAAAATCTACTGTATTATTAAAAGATGTATTATTAAATCGTAAACAAGTAAATTTTGTATGAAGTGTTCAGCGCTTATACTGTTGAAATACAGATACCTAGTGAGTACGAACACCATAATCCTCACTGGAAAGGTAGACTTAGTCCCCACTCTACAAAAGTTACACTAGCTTTTTTACATAAAATTCACTTTGATTTGATATCAGATTATGGATTCTTTAATTGCAAATCAATAGTACTTCTAATGTCCGTAGTGTGTAATCAACCAGTCAGCAGCCGTTTATGTAAAAGCTATAGGATTCACAACAAAAAAAAAAAAAAAAAAAGCCTCAACAGCTACGAAATTGGCTACCTGGGGAGATAAAGTAATTTGGAAACATTGATTTGAAGTATTCAATCCACTTTCACTGGGATGAATTTCTGTCAAATACATTAACACCAAAAACTTGTCACAAGTTTGACTATAGAAGTTGAAGACCATAAATCTAAGAAGAGCACAATGCATATCAATCAATTTATTAATAATTCTCTGAACCTTGAAACTCGTCCATGAGAATGGCTTCTAAAGCTTCGATTTCCATTTCCTGTTCCTGCACATGGTCTGTCATGAATATTTCCGTTAACAGAGAACTTATATCTACTCCCTGTTTTATTACGAGTTGAACTTTATTCAAACCACCACGGAATTTCATTGAAATTTAAGGACACGTGATCCGACTACACTGTTGCATAACCAAGTGTTAATTGCACTAAACAGCCACTTCGTACATGCATTTACATTCATAAATTTATAATATCAGTACTAAAGCATTTAATCCGAAAACTATTCGCCGCCGCCCCTTTGCACGATTACCATGATAGTACACACATACACATATACATAATGTAACTAACTAATCAACAGATAATTAATCGTCATTGCAATTAACAATAGATTACCAACCAATTCCCCTAAATCAGCTCTACTTTACTAGAATTACGATCATATTATATACATACACCTATTAAGAAAAAAGAAAACTAAACCCTAATATCCTACTAACTTATGAAGCAATTAATAAAACCATTCATGACGCAATTACCTGTCATTTTGTGCGGTTGTACTTTATGCTTCGAAATTTGTACTGTGTATCTTCCGATTTCGTCGTGGCTAATCTCTCCGTCAATCGCTCTTTGAAAACCTAGTAGGCTAGAATGTGAATAAACAGTATGACTAAAGCTTTATTCGTGTGTTTCGTTCCTCACTGTAGTTATCGTGCGACCGCGTCTTATCACCGTCAAAGACATCAATCCACAACGTTCATATAGTATTTCGGTATTTCCCCTCAAACTTTTGGGAAGATACAAAATAACCTCTTATTTTGTTATTTGTTTCTTTCCAAACACTATCAAATGAATTATGTTTTACACTATCAAAGCATTGAGATCTTCTATTTTCTACGTTAATTATTGAGTATTTTGTATCTCTTTGCGATCTTTTCATCTTACTTACATTTAATGTGTATCATGTGATCATAGTTATCGCCACATAGAATTACAAAGTTATATAATATAACTTAATGTCAATCAAAATGAATCTATTTTGTTGATTTTTAAAAACTTAAAATCAAACCATATATTATATTTTATAATTTATGTTCAAGTCTTTATTTTATCTGTATTCGGTTAGAAAAAATATCATCTAATATGAGACACTTAGGAATGTGGCCTATACTTAGGTAACAATCCTTCTTATTAATATGACGAGACTACTTTTGTTAAAAATGAATTATGTCTAATGAGATCTTATCATGAAGAATCGTTACAATTCTGCCCCGTTTAGATTAGTTGTGCTTCTTTAAATATCGAGTTGCCAAGGGTTAACATCAGTATTTTTTCTCTAATCTACTATGAAAGTCATCGATACATTATTAGGAAAATATAAACTTAATCATATAGAAAACAAAAAAGTTGGTTCATCATATGCAATGATAATTTGATAAACTTTGTTATATTTAAATAATAATTTAAATGACTTCAATTCATTCTTTACAATATATTATCCGCTTTGATATAAAATCGCGGAGTGAGTAGCTCAGTTAGTAATTGGTGAATCCGAGCTTTGGAACCTCCATGACTACAATTGCTTTGTGAGTCAGGTATACCTCACATTCTTGATATGCAGCCTATTATGGATTAGTGAGTTGCCGATTATCAATCTTTTGTCACAAATTATCTGCTTTGATATCAAAAAGGGATTAAGAAAGACAATATACATAAGTTAAGGGGTGTTTTTAGGTTCTTGATAAAATGTGTGCCCTAGTTTATGAGATCAGAGGAGTAAACCCCAAGTTAAAATACTAAAAACATAAAAATAATCAAACCCAGTCTCTCACTCACTCACTCACACACACACACACACATATTCCCCCTGTTCTTTTGTTTTCTGCACACACTACAAAAAAGCCAAATTTAACCCTAAATTAAAACCCTTAACGCTAATCGGTCACAATCAGAACCCAGGTTTGATTTGATGATAATACCCCAAAAGTAAAAAATCTTGAAAAAACTAGAAACAATCATTTTATACATAAACCGACAAAAGAAATCATTTCTGCTAGTTCTAAAAATTTCGAATTTTGAAAGTTTAAACATAAAATTTGAAATTTTATTTTACAATTTTGTTTCTTGATCCGTTTATCAAATTTACTGTATAATTTAAGTGGGGTTTTTCTCTGCATGCAATATTGCTGATATTAAATTTTAATATAAATTTTTTTTCTAGGGTTTGTGACCTAAAGCATTAGGTTATCCAAGAGCCTTATTTTAACTCAAGATTTTGTACCATTGTTTACATTATCTTTGTAATTTTTAGATGGTTGTTTAAAATTGGGGCAAGTTTTTTTAGGTGTATTTGGGTTAGGGAAATGGGTAGTTCTTGTGAAGAAAATGATAAACCTTTAGACCCAACAGTGGGTGGGTTGGTTTGGGTCCGGAGAAGAAACGGGTCATGGTGGCCGGGTCGGATCTTGGGTTCTGATGAGTTACCAGAAAGTTGTTTGCTTGCACCTAGGTCGGGTACTCCGGTTAAGCTATTAGGAAGAGAGGATGCAAGTGTGTAAGTATTCATTTTCCTTCTAATAATTAATATCGGTTTGCATTATGTTATTTAAATGTGTACTGCCCTATTTGTTCTTGTTAGATTGTTACGCTAGTTTAGTTTATAAAATGTTGATAACATTTATCATGTTTGTACCGCGTTTTGAAAGTAGGATTAAATGATAGTAATCAAATTGTTGAAATAAAAGTTACTTATATATCATATTTTAGGATATTTCTCCTTATTGAATATTTTAACAGCAGATGAGCGCATTCAAACATTCTTTTAAGAACGGTTTATCTGCTAATTTTAGAAGTAATAAGCATTTAAAATAAGCTAATTGGTACTTTCTTATATATTTAAGTAGATAAACATTTTTAAATAAGCAATTCTAAGCACCCTCATATTTGATTTGGAATATTTATATATTAACTTTTCAAATGCACATCCAAATGCAAAAGGATTATAACTCAGATGGCACCTCCGTAATTGAGCTATAAAAGCACTAACTAGCATTTTCTTCTTGTACGTTTAGGGGGCCTTACTTCGTGGTTTGATAAATTAGTAAATTATGCAATAGGCTACTTATATGTAGTAAAATACCACCAATACATGTCTCACAATAGTTGTAATGACAAACTTTGAAAGCTTGGTAGCCTAAGGCTGTGTTAATAGCCAATAGTTGTTTGAGCTGTAGAAAAGCATTTTCAACCTCACCTTTTACTTATTACACCCAAATTCAATGCTTTGTTAACAAATCCTTAAGAAGGTTAATAATTGAAACGTAATTTGCTACAAATCTATTGTAGAAACATGGTAAGTTGATGTGGCAATGGGATGGTTGGATAATTAGTCAAAATGGGTAATCCCAAGTGCAAGTCAAAAAGGACCGACCTGCAAACACTTCTTTGTCCATCTATATCAATTTTATGTATCCTTCTGCTAGTTGTGATCACAAATATTATATTATTACCCAAATAGTCTTACTTTCTTTAATAATCAGTTTAAGACAAAACATAAGCCAAACTGTTTTGTATTATTGCTCTGTGGTTGGATACTAGAGGTAGGAAGATGCAAATGGATATTGCAAATCGGGTGGGTTATGTAACAAGTAAAAATAGGTTCACGCAAAAATCGGTAATTTTTTTGGATGAGTTTGAAAGGGTTGGGTCTATCCATCAACACTTTTTCGTTTATGTAATTCATAATTAGGTACTATATTAAATGTGATTACAAAAACTATTACCTTTACTGTGATCAATTTTCACGAATAAAGCAGTTTAGGAGGTTATAAACACTCAAAGTCCATCTTACATGACTTTAACCCCATAACACGCTTCTTATCAGTTGAAATTCTAAGTTGACCTATTTGAATCTCTAGCAATATCAAAATAACCCAACTTGGTATTCGGTCATAATGTAACAAAACAAACTGCATTCTGACTGTTATTGAGTTATTTTTCTCTCCTGGTTTTTGAATTATGATTTTATCTTTTATACTTCGTTAGTTTCTTCTAATCTTCTTTGTCTCTTAATATTTTTGGAAGAAGTATATCTGCAAATGAATTCTCTAGTTCTTTACCAAATAGGGGCATCTTCTTCGTAGCTGCTTGTTTTCTTGTATAACAATCCATCATCCATGTATACTAGAAGTGCCAAGAATAATACACTCAAGTAGTATCATCTCAATAATAAAATAGTTAATTTAATCTAATAAGTGATTTAGTTGGTTTTATACGTTATATGTGCACTTTGTACGACTTTCGGCCCATTTGATTCATTTGACCTGTTAGAGATTACGTAACATAACCGGATTGACCCATTTATAAGTCTATGGGTAAAATTCCATTCTTCTACTTGAAGCCGAACTTGCAAGCTATGATTTAGTTTGTTAACTAACAACAAATTAGAAGAACTAACTGGGATAAAAGTGATCGATAATTATATATATATATTATACATATATATGAAGTTAGTGGGTTATTGACAGCTACAGGTAGGAAGATGCAAACTGATATTGCTAAATGTTTGGTTTGGGTAAGAAGTCAAAATTGGTTCAGGCACATGTGCAAAAAAAATTTAGGATGAGCTAAAACAAGTTGGGTCAACCTGTCGGCACTTTTTTTTTCCTTTTAAAACTTCATGAACATATGCAATATGATTACTAACACTATTACCTAAATAGTGATCACATTTCATGAATAACGCAATTTAGGAGTTCGTAAACACTTTGAGTATGTCGTGTATGACTTTTAATTCATTTAACATGTTCTCTTCTTTTAGTTAAAATTTGAGGATGATGTTTGAAATATTTTGTGTATACTCTATTAACAGAAGTCAGTGGTGATTATGGTGCAGGGACTGGTATAATTTTGAGAAATCAAAACGTGTAAAGGCATTCCGATGCGGTGAATATGATGAATGCATTGAAAAAGCAAAGAACACTGCGTCTATGTCTTGCAAGAAAACAGTGAAATACGCACGTAGAGAAGATGCAATTCTTCACGCCCTTGAGCTTGAAAGTTCCCAATTATCCATGCATTGTCGTGAGACAACCTCACAGGAACTGTCACATACCGCTGCCTCAGCAGATCGTCGCCTACATGACTCATCAAACAGTAAACAATCCGATGAAGAAACCGAAAACGTATCAGATAAATTAAGTAGCTTAGAACACATCTCGATTTCCCCACAGGAATTCTCAACGGAAGATGATGCAACGGAAGGAAGTAGGAAGCGTATGCGAGGTCTCGAGGATATCGGGACAGCAAGCGCGGTTTCGTCATTTAAGAGGAAACGGACGCAAGTGGCGCATGTACATGATTATCTGAAAAAGAGAAACCGACGCCGACAATTATCAAAAGTTTTAAAGAGTAGTATGATGATAACTGTGCCTGTTAGGTGTGAACAACTCACAAGTACAAACGGGTCGTTTCTTCCAGGCGTTTCTGACCGTAAAGCGTCATTAGAGTGTAATGAATTGAAGACGAGTTTTTCAGACAGTACCGGTGATATCACATATAATGCAACCAACGGGAAACTGAAAGAGAATGAAATCTCGAGCATTGAGGAGTTACTTGATAATTACAATTCTTCTGGAAGGCTCTTTGATGTTCCGTTTATTGGAGAAGAAAAGCAGACTGCAGGTATATTTCATGTTCCTACTTTCTTTCAAATTTCCACTTTTAGTGACTTTAAGGGGCATTTGGCATTACATTTTGTTACTCGCTATCAGTTTTTTGGATCTTCATGCCGGATATACATCAGTTCTGCTATTTGGGGGTAGGGCTGCAAACAGGTCGAGCTCTTATTGAGTTTGAGCTTCAGCTCGCGCTATAAAGCTGGTTGTATCATATATAGAGCCTGGTTTTTAGCTTTTATCGATATTTTCGAGCTTTAAATGATATGTACGTGTGTATAAAGAAATATATGTTATTTGAGACTCCGCAAGTAAAAACAAATAAATAAGAATAGAACAAGACTACAAGTCAAAAACCTTTTAGAAAAGACTAACAATGTTAAATTCAATAAAAATATTATTTTAAGGCTCCAAAAGCTCTATGTTATTATTGAATTATATTATTGTTGGTCTTTTGTAAAGGGTTTTGACTTGGTCATGTTTTATTGTAACTTTTTTTGGGTTTGTTAATGACAGCCTTAAGGGTTGTCAATAAGAATTAGTTTTATGCATTAATAGCTGTATTGTAACCGCCAGATTATTTATGATAATGACAGTTAACGGTGAAGTACAACAAGTTTATGCATAAAATTGATTCTTATTGGCAGATCTAAAAGCTTTCATTATCATGTCCCTTTTTATATCAATATACAATCTTTTGGAGCTGGCTTGAGCCCTATTGAGTTCAGCTCGACTTGTTTGCAGCCCTATTTGGGCGCGGTGTTCTAGTGGTTAGGGGTCTAATAATTAGTTTTGGTTGACCAGGTTAGGAATAGCTGCAACAAAGTTGAGCCCATAACTTATTTTACATTAATGCAAAATGTATTAATCTCTAGGTTCTTCTCGACGGTTGGTATCTGAAAAGGCGCGTTATGTAGGTGCTGCAGCTCGTTCCGGTCAAAGTAGCCTCGCTGAAACTTTATCGGGAGGACCCGATGAAATCCAAGAATCTGGTTCGATCAGTTCAGGTGCTGCTGTTAACATAACTGATGATACGAGCCAAAAAGTCGATAACAATGGTACTTCAAAATGGCAGCATAAAGGGAAACGAAAATCAAGAAATAAACATAAAACCATGCAGAAATTTGCGGACACAAACGCTCTTGTTAATACGTCAACACAAGTCAATATCGAAGAAACAGTTGATGTAATGGCCCCACAAAGATTTATGTCTTATCGTCAATCCTGCTTTACGTTTAATCCCAAATATGAGCCGTCTGATCTTGCTTACAAAAGAAACGAAATTGGTTCACTTTATGATGTCAACATTGAGGTTAAAGCGGGCCATTTTCCACAGCATGTTCCTTACATATCTCTCCTGAGTAAATTAACGGGCCAACCTATAACCGGGCATTCACTTGAAGTAGAGGTTTTGAACTATTTTGAATGTTTTAGTAGTAGTTCCGAGCTAGATTCGGTCAATGAGGTCAACGGAAATTCCCAGATGGTTCCAGAAGCTTCCAAGACTTTAAAGAGGAACAATGGAGTTTCGTCTAACAAGAAAATCCGAAGGTTGTCATCGTTGACGGGTTCCAAGAGGCCAGGTGAAACAGAAATGGTTAAAAAGCCGATTGTAGCTTGTGTTCCATTAGAAGTTGTTTTCAGTAGGATAAATGCAGCATTGGGTATAAATTCAACTGGGTGAAATTTTTTATTACTGAAGAGGCGCGGGTTGTCGTTGATGGCCCGAGGTCGTTTTTGTTATTTTTTCTAAAGCTATGTAGGGATTTTGACGTTGTTAGAAAGTTAAGGTTTAATTAAAACGTTTTGTTTTCAACGCCCGTTGTATAATAATGGAGTTGTGGGTGATAGTGTGGAGCCAAGGTTGTTAAATGGTTCGGGTTTTGTATAGGAATGGTGTAACTTGGTATGGAATGTTACGTAAAAACTAGCTACCTTAACCCGGGATCACCTAATGTTGTAACCAAGGGTGCCTATTAGGACTTGCTGTTTTTGTTCAATTATATCAGGTTATGATGAAATGGTGCGACAAGATATTGAAATGAGCAGTGCTGTTGAATGATAGCTGCAGTTGTGCACAAAACTATAATCATCCTTTTGGGATCTTAAATGTTGCATGTTACTCAAGTAATTGAATTTCAAGATATAGTTGAAAAATGCTGCGAGGTACCTCATGTCAAATTCTACATCAAGTGCTTTACATTCTGCCGCCAATTAGATACATAAACTGATAAAAGATTCAAGGTTCCAAAAACGGTTGATAAAGGGAATGTAAGTTCATTTACATAATTTTGCTTATAAAAAAGAGTGAGTTCAATTTTATCATTCGAGAAGATAAGCTAGATATTTGGTTGCCTACATCAAGCCTTTTATTTTGTTATCTTTTTACGAGCAAGAATTGAATATTCACTCCTTTTAACTTACAAATGAACTTACTTTTCCCTTAACGAGTTTTCTTTATAACATCCGACACTTCTTTTGAAATGTGCCCAAGATTTAAAGGTAAACAAGTTACATATTTATTTGAACATACAAATAACAAAATGTACAAGAGTATGATGATTGCCCCAAAACATACGCCAAGAAACATGATTAAAACACAACACACGAATAATGAAGTCCAAACTCGCACTCCAAGCACTTAAAGATCATCTCGTACTGCAATCGTCCACAACAGAAGTTGCATTCGCCAATACTTTCAATTCCTTGAACAAACACCAGAGTGTGCGAGTGATATTTGATCTTAATCGTTCCTCCAAACTTGACATTTAGATACTTAAAGATGCCTAACCTATAGTTGGAATATGTAGCTTGTTCACTTTGAAGTATCAAGGGCGCACAAGCAGTATGCATAAACTCGGCACATGCAGTGCAATGATAGAACCACATTCTAGGGTCAATTTCATCCTCACAAATGCTACAAAAGTATTCGTTAATATGGTTCTCAACTGGATAGTACCTTAGACTCAATGGATGTTTATCGTGCTTGTGCCTAATTTCTCTAGGCAATAACAAAGCACAGTTTGCATGAAGATATAAATCACAACCGGGACAATGGAATCCCCATTCAGTTACAATCGAAAAACGACATGCCTTGCAATACTTTTCTGAAAGCCTGGTTGAACCCTTAATTCTTAAGAGGAGATGGTTAGGGTGACGTTCATGTGTAATTGCTTCAGGTATGAAGGCACAATTGATATCTACATAGTATTGACAAGTTCTGCATCCATATGCGAAACCATTGGAAGGTAATCTGCAGACGTCACATATGAACACACCAAAAAACTTACTAGGGATTTTTGTTATGAGAACTAGCGTATGCTCTGGATGACCTGGGTGGTCTTGTACTTGAGAGGGTAGCTTGGCACACCACTCATGCAGAACGAAATCACAATGCTTAACATATTGGGAACATTTGTAAAATGGCACTGTCGTGATTGGTTTCACACATCCGTCACATAACAGTTGAATTTTTTTCATGGGATCATGAAGAGAAATCGATTTGTTACAGAGCGTCACATGTGTGTCAAAAAGAATCAATGGGTGTTGATGAATAAAATAGGTTGGCGTTTCATCATTCTTTCATTCAATAATCGTGTTTTCTCGATTTAAAAAATGCTGCTTGAGAAGGTTGCGACTTTCATCAGGAAATGGACAATGGAGTAGATTAGGATGATCTTCGTCTTTGAAATTTTTTGAAGTTGCACCAAGGTCTGGCGAATAGCATTTAAAACTATGATCGACAACATTTTCCCCACACAAACTAGTAAGAAGAAAATAAAGTAATAGGTTGCTCACCTGCAGGCAGAAAGATAGACATACCTAGTTTTCCTTTTGAAGTCGCACATTTAACATGGGCATAATATCGACATTTATCGCATTTATAGAGCCATGTGTAGTGTGCAAAACCTATATCACAAACTTTGCATTGAGGAAAGTATTTAGCTTTCTTTTCAATATAGGGAAAGGAATAGGCAAGGGTGAGTAAATGAAATGAGTGAAAGTCTCATTCGTATACTCTTGAATCGATAACTTGGTTGGCAGCAAAGCGCAGTCCATGTGAATCCGGAACCAAGGGCAAATAGTACAGTGGTAGAAAGTTCCTTCATGGTTATTGCGACAAGCATAGCACCTGGATACATTCTCCCCGAGTAAACGGTTCAGTTGGTGAGGGTGACTTGGGTGGTCCATCTTTTGTTCAGACATAGTAGCACAAATTATGTCCATGTTGAATTTGCAAATAAAACAATGATAATTAAAGAACATTTTCTTAAAATTATTGCAGATGTGACAAGACCAACGAGCATCAAATGCATTATCGGTGAAATTGAACTCAGGATCATGTAACTGATATCCCTCGGACAAGGAAAGTTCATGGTCAGGATGTAATGGATGGTTTTTATGGGTTTTGGGCAGTTCCGCACAGAATTTGTGCAGCGAGTAGTCACAATCGTGGCAGTTGTAGTAACACAAATGAAATGAATATATCCACTCCTTACACATCTTGCATTGGCCACCATGACGGTTTTCCACCACAAAATCATCTCCATCTTCTGAGTCGGAGTTTTCATTGATGCGGTTGGGCTGCAGATTCACGAGGCTGAGTGTATGATGGTGACTGAAGTGCTTAAGTTGTTCCATTGCAACTACATTCAGGATATAGATATATGTTAAGCCAAATCATTCATCTAGCCTTATGATACCCTCTAAGAACCTAATCTGCTCATAATAAAAATCAGACCAAGTTTCATTTTATTGTATATCATTATTTTCTAATCTTTTTGTCATGTATGTCAAATGTTATGGATTATGTCCGTCAATAGTATATTTATTTATTTTCTAAATAAATGGAGTCGTTATCCTGGGCAAATTTACTATCTTATCCCTCTTCGAAGATGATGAAAGGAATAATAGCCCTTCGTCCATATTGAGTTGACCGTAAATGCACATCATTATACAACCTTGATTCATCATTAAAATTAAAAGATAAAATCACAATGAAAAATAATTTAGTAACTGAAAGGAAAACCACCTTCTGCTGGAGAAAATCAAGGTTTTCAGTGACAAAATTGACGGTTTCCTTGTACACAATAATAGGGACGGTTTCCCTTTCAAATTGATTCACAACAGATGCCCTTAAAATGTGTAATTTTTATTTCTTAATTTACAAAATTATCAATAAAGTTTTTAAATTATTGATTATCTAATCTACAGGTCATCGTCTCTTCTCTCGTATCTTTCGGGAAATTTCATTTTGAGTATGTTTGGTGAAATAGCTGTAGGTTGTAGCTGTAGCTGTAGTTTTACGTTTGGAGCTTTTCACGAAAAGCTACTTCTAGTAGCTTTGGAAATTTGAGCTTTTCATTTGATTCTAAAGCTAAAACGTGTACATGCCAAACAAGACTTTTATCTTCATAGGAGATTTTTATTCAAAAACTAAAAGCTAAAGCTTCTAAAATCTTCGAAAAGCTCCGTACCAAACAGGGCCTTTATCTAACTTATATATACTTGATAATTCTCAAATATATATTTATATTTAAAGATTTCAATAAATTTAAATTTAATAGTTTAATATTATTTTATATTTAAAGGTTGCTACTTGACATCTTTACTTATATGATAAATTTTAAAATTTTCATCTATACTACTATAATATATATGTGTGTATATATATATTTATATCTATATATGTATAAGAACCCTTAAAATGGATAAAATAAACGAGAAACCTGTTGTAATGTAGATGATGATTCTTCCTTAAAGCAATGTCAGATTGGATATAAAAAATATATGCAAAATGAGTAGTTATGATGTTTTGTCATTTAAAATGATAAGGAAATTCATCATTAAATAGATGAGGATAAGAATATGTTTGGTCACATATGCACGAAAGGAATTGACTCCTCAATAAGAAATCTAATTTCTTCAAAAGTTAAGAAAAAACATTTGATTTGTTCTGGAGCAAATTACACAAGATATGAAGATAAATAGCAACTGTACAATCGTTTCTTCTAATTTTAACGATCAAATAACATTAATTGCTAAGAACTCTTATATACTAACTGTCATTTTCTAAGGTATGTGATTCACTGATTTGTATGATGATAAAATATAAAATGAGTTACACTTAGAGTGTGTTTAATAACAATGAACTGGAACTGGAATTAGAGCTATGGTTTATGGTTGGAGCTGAAACTTCTATTCAAAAGTTACTTCAAAAAGCTTCTTATATAAAGACTTATACGAGATTATTTTTACAAAAAGTCATATCTTTATTGTGTTGTCAAATGATACCTATCGGTTAAGGTTTACTAAAAATAAAAACTCAAACTTCTAATAAACCTCAAAAACTCCTTGTCAAACACACTCTTACAATTTATATAATTGCTCACAACAATGATGTGGAATCATGCAAATTGCAAAGAGAGAAAGAATTTGCAAAGAAAGAAAAAAGAAAAAGAAAATAAATTAAATTATTAATTCATTGCGGTGACATTCTTATGTAGACATTTTTTGGTGACTCCGGCATTTCTCTAAAATGGGTTCTTACAATTTAATGGTTATGAGAAGTGTTCAATAATTGTTACGATAAGTAATTATGAAATTTCGGTTGCCAACATTGGTAAAAAATGTAGTTTAATTTCCAAATAGCAACTGATTTATAGTTGATGACCGCAATTGAAAAGATATGTACTATTTGTTTTTGTTTATGCCATATGCCCTTTATTCTGTTCTTGGATAGATTGAAAGCAATCTTCCATTCTTTATGCTTATTCTTTGGCGTTGTTTTGAAAATAGTTATATTATATCACATAATTAAACCAGTCATAGTATTAACAACGTCAACATATATAACTCAAAACACTTGAGTTTTAACTAATGTATATTTAACTATGATTTAATCTAAATCCCAAGCTATCGAACACTTATCGTTATAGCTCCCACATCTCAATGACAAAGTTTAGCTATCATTTTCTTTTTTATCTCAATGTTCAAACCGAGTGGTGGCAATATGATGTGTAGGGATACAGTTAACGCAGGAGTCCATGATTATTTCGTCACAGGTTTGAAATGACTAACCAAGATTTGAAATCGCCAAACTAAAATCACCTAACTGAAACTCCTGAAACCTCCTGAGATCACTAACATGAGACCACATAAAAGCACCACTGAAACTACCGAACACCACTACCAAAAACTACCGTGAACCACCACTTGAAAACTAACGACGACCACCATGTGCAACCCGCAAACACCACCACCTGAAAGCTACGAAAATCACCAACCTGAGAACTACTAAACACCACCACCTAAAAACTACGAAAATCACCACCTGAAAACTACCGAATACCACCTCCTCGTGCAACCACCGAAGACCACCACCTGCAACTCCCGAACACCACCACCTGCAATTCCCGAGCACCACCACCTGCAACCACCACCTAAAAACTATTGAATTGGTTTTCAATTCAGACAGAAACTCACACAAAAACTCTCTCTATTTTACTGATCAAAATTGATTCGATGATTTTATTGATACTAAAAAGCCCTATTTATAGATAGAGCGCTACAATAGAACGTGAACAACTAAAGAGCTAACAAATAGCAGCAGACTAGTTCAACTAGCGCTATTCCTACGGCCTCCACTTAAGAGTGAAGTACTTATTCAAAGCATACTAACGGAAACACATAAAACGTGGATATTTTGACCCAATCAAAGCTGAGATATTTGTATCATATCCTTCCCCAAACTGAGAAGGCCATGGGCAGTTCAGTTTGCTTCTTCAAGTGCTTGAACTCCAAGTCTGTCACGAAGCTTACATAATGAATCATATTTCAAAGGATTCGTCATGATATCTGCTAGTTGATCTTGTGTTCCATAGTAGACTAAATTGATGTCGCCTCTCTTCACCAATTCTCGCAGAAAATGAAATCTTACTCTAATGTGTTTCGTCCTACCATGAAATATGGGATTTTTCAAAAGCTTAATCGAAGAGCTGTTATCACAATTGATTGTCACACCATTGGACTGATCCTCATTGAACCCTTTGAGTATTTCTTGCATCCAAACTTTCAATTCCTTGAACAAACGCCAGAGTGTGTGAGTGATCTTCGATCTTAATCGTTCCTCCAAACTTGACATTTAGATACTTAAAGATGGCTGACGTATTATTGGAATATGTAGCTTGTTCACTTTGAAGTATCAAGGGCACACAAGCAGCATGCATAGACTCGGCACATGCAGTGCAATGATAGAACCACTCTCTAGGGTCAAATTCATCCTCACAAATGCTACAAAAGTATTCGTTAATATGGTTCTCAACTGGATAGTACCTTAGACTCAATGGATGTTTATCGTGCTTGTGCCTAATTTCTCTAGGCAATAACAAAGCACAGTTTGCATGAAGATATAAATCACAACCGGGACAATGGAATCCCCATTCAGTTACAACCGAAAAACGACATGCCTTGCAATACTTTTCTGATAGCCTGGTTGAACCCTTAATTCTTAAGAGGAGATGGTTAGGGTGACGTTGATGTGTAATTGCTTCAGGTAGGAAGGCACAATTGATGTCTACATAGTATTGACAAGTTATGCATCCATATGCAAAACCACTGGAAGGTAATCTGCAGACGTCACATTCGAACACACCAAAACACTTACTAGGGATTTTTGTTAACAGAACTAGCGTATGCTCTGGAATATGACCTGGGTGGTCTTGTAGTTGAGAGGCTAGATTGGCACACCACTCATGCAGAACGAAATCGCAACGCTTAACATATTGGGAACATTTGTAAAATGGCACTGTCGTGATTGGTTTCACACATCCGTCACATAATACTTGAATTTTTTTCATGGGATCATGCAGAGAAATCGATTTGTTACGGAGCGACACTTGGGTGTCAAAAAGAATCAATGGGTGTTGATGAATAGAAGAGTTCGGCATTTCATCATTCTTTTGTTTAATAATCGTGTTTTCTCGATTTAAAAAATAGTGCTTGAGAAGGTTACAACTTTCATCAGGAAATGGACAATGGAGTAGATTAGGATGCTCTTCGTCTTTGAAATTTTTTGAAATTGCACCAAGACCTGGCGAATAGCATTTAAAACTATTATTGACAACATTTTCTCCACACAAACGAGTAAAAAGAAAATAAAGTAATAGGATGCTTACCTGCAGGCAGAAAGATAGACTTAAAAGGTTCTATTTGTGAACTCACACATTCAACATGGGCATAATATCGACATTTATCGCATCCATAGTGCCATCCGTGAAGTAAAATATCCTCATCACAAACTTTGCAAGTTGGAAAGGGGAAAGGAATAGGCAAGGGTTAGTAAATGAGAATGAGTGAAAGTCTCATTCGTATACTCTTGAATCGATAACTTGGTTGGCAGCAAAGTGCAGGCCATGTGAATCTGGAACCAAGGACAAATAGTACAGCGGTAGAAAGTCCCTTCACGGTAATGGCCACAAGCATAGCACCTGGATACAGTATTCTTCCCGAATAAACGGTTCAGTTGGTAAGGATGACTTGGGTGGTCCATCTTTTGTTCAGACATAGTAGCACAAATTATGACCATGTCGAATTTGCAAATAGAACAATGATAATTAAAGAGCACTTGATGAATATTGTTGCAGATGTGACACATCCAAGGAGCATCAAAAGTAGTACCGGTTATTCTGTTATCAGAATCATGAAATTGATTTCCCTCGGACAAGGAAAGTTCATGGTCAGGATGTAATGGGTGGTTTTTATGGATTTTGGGTAGTTCTGCACAGAATTTGTGCAGCGAGTAGTCACAATCGTGGCAGTTGTAGTACCACAAATGAAATGAATATATCCACTCCTTACACATCTTTCATTGGCCACCATGACGGTTTTCCACCACAAAATCATCTCCATCTTCTGAGTCGGAGTTTTCATTGATGCGGTTATGCTGCAGATTCACGAGGCTGAGTGTATGATGGTGACTGAAGTGCTTAAGTTGTTCCATTGCAACTACATTGATGATATAGATATGTGTTAAACTAAATCACTCATCTAGCCTTATGATACCATCTAACCACCTAATCTGCTCATAATAAAAATTAGACCAAGTGTCACTTTATCGTTTATCATTATTTTCTATCTTTTTGTCCCGTATGTAAAATGTTATGGATTATATCCGTCAATAGTATATTTATATGCTAAACTAGTGTTAAGACAGTGCGATGTACGACAGTGGGATGTTGTTTATTTATTGAATAAAATATTAAAATGTATGCAGTTATTATAGTTTATGCGTTAATCAAGTTACAATTTGATCATGCAGTTAACTAATTAATAGTCAACTATTTGGTATAACATATGAAAAAATGAGCAGTTAACAAATATATTAAAAACTATTAATAAAATTGATTCAAAAAACGAAAAAAACAATAACAATTAATGATGGTCATTAATATATTTAATCACGGTCATTAATTTATTTTATTAATTTTAAGAATGAAAAAACAATAGCAATTAATGATGATCATTAATTTATTTTATTAATTTTGATTTTTAAATATTTTTCACATAAGACTTGATAGTCAATCAATTATATGCAAAGACACATCAGCAATGTATAAATGAAAAAAACTCAAAAAAATTGTATACTTGGAGCAAATTGATATCCTCTCTTAGTTATTAATAGCTAAATAAAATTGTTATCCGGGCAAATTTACTATCTTATCCCTCTTCAAAGACGATGAGAAAGAATAATAACCCTTCGTCCACATTTTTATATCTGTTTGTTTAAAAAAAATCCACTCACAAAAAAATATTAATAAGTGTTCCATATTGTCCTCAGTCGCATATTTTCACAAAAAATGATAACCAAAAATAAGGGTAGAATGATTTCTTTAAAACAATCCCTCATATGACCCTGTGACAGTAAGGGTGTGTATTCCACCACAAAAAATGCAAACCACACTTTTTTTTAACACGAAATGAGTGATTAACTAATAAAACTTCGTAGCTAGGTAACTAAGGGTGTGTTTGTTAACAAATAAGTTTGGTAATGAGATTGGAAATGATTACGGATTTGAAAGGAATTAAGAAAATATATGATAGTTAATAAAAGTGTTTGTTTTATTGATTAGTTTAGAATTAGAATTTAATTTAACATATAACTTTAATATAAAATAAAATGATTGTTTAGCGAATACAGAGAATATAAATTTTTAAATTTTGATATGGTTGACAACATATGCAAAGGAAGAATGATAGATATTAATGAATAAAGTTAAAAAATGAATGGCAATGTAAATATAAAAAATGGGCAACACAAAATTTAAACTACTAATTTGTAGATAAATATCCCAACCATAAAAAAATAGTTGACATACGTATTTTACATTTCAATGAAAATCCCAATCTCCATAATAACTTGCTAATAACTCCCGATATAATGAGTGATAAACGCCTAAAAATACCTGTTAACAACTATAAAATAAATACATTTTATAGAGCAAATTCACTCTTAAGCATGAAAAACAAAAAATAAATAAACTATGAAAATAATTTCAACTTAAAGATAAATTTACTTATGTTTGTTATTATAAGAAATGAAGGATGTTCAATACCTGTTGATCCATAAATATCGTTTTCATTGAAGCAATTTGTGAAGGATTGTTCAAGTAGTTTAGTTTCCATACAAGAAACACTTTCACACGGACCTTTCAATCGTCCCTTACACCATTTATAAGATTCAATGGGATAAAATCAACATCGACCTGCATTGTTTAGTTCATGCTGAAATGTTATTAAATAATTTGAAATTGATTATTCAGAAAATATCGTCAATTTATTCCTCCATGATAGTTCTTAATGACATGTATTCATACATTTGAAACAATAAAATAATTATTACACAAAAAAATAAAAAATTAGGGAAAGAATATAGGTGAATTGCATTTTGGAAATTGAAAAGTCAATACCTGCAAGTGAAATATGATCTAAATTGAATAAAGTAATAATATTTATTATTTTCATTTTAATGTGAATTTAAATTTCATTAAATATTTAATGGAAATATATATCATACATGCAAATAGTCCGTTAACATACAAAATCATTTCCTTAAATTGAGATATGTACAATTAATGTATTCCGGTCAAAATGAATTTAGTAATTATTACTTTACTTTACTATTAGTATTATTAAATTTGCTAATCTAGATTTTGAGAGTTAAATTAATGGTCTAGATCGTGTTTTCCAAAAAAATATAGGGACGAGATCAATTGTGATTAACTAAATATAATTTTCTTATAATATATAAGAGAGAGAGAGAGAGAGATAGTTATTTTAATTTTAATACTAATTCAGAAAAGAGAAAGAGATAATAAGAAGCTGGGGCTCACTTATTGACTAAACCCAATCCGTTTAATTCGATGGATTCTACAAGATCCATGGTTTTTACTATCATTCCTATTTTTGAAACTAAAATCCTTAAACAAACACAGTTATTTACTTTCAAACCAACTTCCACTAAACAAACACACCGTAACTACTTCATTTGACAACATCCGTTTAAGGGAACAAAACCACCAGAAATATGTTGCACGCGATCATTGTTGATAAACTTTCTTAGCTACTTGATAACTTTTGACAAGAATGAATCGTGTAATTTAGTATGTAAAATAAAAAGATTAAGGAGAGCCCAAATAATACAATATATTGCTAATCAAAATGAAAACAACATGACTAAGGATCTCATGTTGCACTTTAGTCAATTAAAACTAGTTTGTAATTTGAGATCACAAGTACATTAAGTACTTTGAAACAAATTAGGCAAAGTCCATAGCTAATATATAGCACTTTTTATCGATACGTTACCATTATTGATAAAAAAATTGATTCGTTACTTATATTAAAACAATAGTGAAAATATATTGTCAATCCCTATACCTTTAATCCTAATTTCTAACACCCATATATTACAAAGCCTTTTGATTCTATATAATAAGTAAATAACTCAACTCATACATGATCACCGGTAGATTCAGAAATTCCTTACCCCCATTTAAGTTTGAGAACATGGAGGGGTTTAATAGTTATTTGAGATCATTTTCAGATACTATTTATGAAATTTTCTACTCCTAGACAAAAAATTGATGGGACATCCTCTCCCGACGCGATCTCGGTAATTACGTTGTGATCCCGTGTTTGGTCAAAATTATGTTTTGTTTAACTAAATACAAGTTTGTTTGGTTCATGGTTTGCGTTGGTTGTTTACTATCTCAAGTATAATTTGATAAAAACCAAGTTGACAATAAAAAGATTTAAAAAATAAAATAAAATTTGGCCCAATTTGTGACAACCGGAATCTTTAATTACGGTTTACATGAACATAAGAAAACAACGGAAGTGAACAACGACTTTATGCTTTATGTACTTGAAATAAACACAAACGAACCCAATTCGGACCGAGCAAGAGATCACATTGTAATCCTCCAATATCCCGTCGTGATTTGAGGGATACGAGACCCTCTGACCAGAACTGACCACAATCGCGCCGCGATTTCTTGCTGCACCTGTACGGAACTTATTAACAACAGTTTTTCACCTAACAATTGCCAAACATACCGACACATTGAGAAAACCAACTCAAATCAACCTATTTTCGCCAATATGAAACCTACCAAAACAAACTTCTCAAATGACCACAATTTTACCACAACTTGAAAATACAAAGACCCTAAAACAAATAGCGCAAGCAGCTTTTTGAAACCCATAACATACCTTAACTACATCTGTTGATCAAAACCACAATCACAACTACTTGACATTCACCCCTTTTTCAAAAATGACCAAATTACTTGTACAATCAAAATCATAACCATTTGTATACCAAAATGTCCAAATGGACCAATTCAATAATTAGACCATTTGTCATCTACATTTCTACCAATTTGATCAATTCCACTACTAAACCTTTCAATTATATATTACCATCATACTTGGTGTAAATGACCATATGAATAAAAGCTACTAAACTTTTCAATTACATATTAACATTATACTTGGTATAAATGACCGTATAAACAAAAGATTATGAACCATGAACTTTTATACGCACAGATAATTCCATTGACCCGTTCCTTTAACGAGTGGTAATTTCAACCCAAAATAAAATTTATCAATTCTGAGCGTGAAATAAATGTACAATAGAACATTCTTGTGTTTCAATTGACAGTACTTGGTTTTAACCATCAAACTAATACATATTTTAACACCCTTGTATCTCAAATGTCAATACCTTATTCTAAGTTACAATGTTACGTGTATGATTAAAACAGGCGATAACGGAAGTAAAGAGTCATGTATGTAGAACCATTGAGTAACACACTAGTAATTTACTCTTTCTAGTAACTATATAAATGGTCAGGCATCATATTGATCAACGATATATCTTTTAGTTGAACATTAACATGTTTTCAGTAGAAAATTGCTTACTAATGTTCGCGACTTATTTTCCTAAAAGTTGTCCACATCGTTAAAAATACGTTGCCAAAATCTTCGATCCTTAAGTCGTCATATATGTTAAAGGTATCACATGTGCCTCTATATATACATATATAAAATAGTACATTGATCTAAAAAGAAATAAATTTTTGAGAGAGAAATGAGAGAAATACATATTCAAAACAAAAGGCCAGTATAATTCAGTAAAAAATAAGTATGATTTCAAAAAATACATTATATGATTCAATGAACACTCATCATTGATTAAAAAACATTATTATGAATGAACATTATATATATGATATATGATTATGATTATCATATTAAAAGAAAAAGAAAATGTAATAGGAGAAACATTCTAGTGGAATGCTACAACCACTAAATATTTACAAACAAATTCACACAAAATGATATGACAATTGACATGGACTAATCAGTTTTAAATTGTTTTTCTCTTTCATGCTTCTCTCACTTCATCTTATTGGTCCACCTCATTGTGTGGTTATAATTTTGTAATTTTTTTTGTGACCCTTTTATTTCTCTTCTATTATCCTATAATGCAATTATGTATGTATGTATGACAGTTTTTTTTCCTTAATATTTGGAGAATCAATACTCCAGTTAAAATTGCAACAATCCAATTTATTGATATATTTTACAGATCATACTTGCAATTATCTTAAATACATGTAAAACTCAAGAAACAAATTAATTAATGTTGGACGATGTAATTCATCTTTATGTAGTTTTGACTTTCGCTTTGTGGTCATCTTGATACATGTGAAACTTAATCTATTAAGATTATACAAATTGATTACATACGCATGATCTTGATTCAAAAAATCAATATCAACGATTCACAGATTTTATAATATCGACTCACAAATTCTATCGCATCGATTCATATATTTTATAACATGAATTCAAAAAATTTATAACACTATTTCACAAAATTTATAAATTATTAAAATATTTCAAAGGTGTAAGCAAAATAAATATATTCATATTATTAATGAATTTAAAAAAAAAAATTGAAAAAAGAAAAATATTCATTGTTTCACCCCACATGTTTTATAATTCTTTATTCATTATTAGAATTGAAAGATAAAATAATATTGAAATATAATTTAATACTTTATTTGATTAAAATATTGATTTTAACTATGTTTACAGTTTTAGAAATATCTATTAATTACATTTTTCACTAATTAAATATTAAAAAAGATTTATTAGTTATAACATAAAAATAAACACTTATTTAAAACAATTAAACATAGTAATATGAACACT
The DNA here is from genome assembly GCA_963921325.1 of Logfia minima. Lineage (NCBI taxonomy): Eukaryota > Viridiplantae > Streptophyta > Magnoliopsida > Asterales > Asteraceae > Logfia > Logfia minima. The sequence continues at coordinate 672,074 of OY992773.1, forward strand.
TGCAAAACGAAGATAGTAACTAAAAGAAAAATCACCTTTTGTTGGACAAAATCAGATGACAAAATAAAAAAATGGAAAATAATATAAAAAAATGAAGATAGTAATATGAACCTTAATTCTTTATTCATTTATAAAAATTAAATTCGTTCGCGTTATTGCGGCTCTATGAACTATATGAAAAAATGGTCACAATATTTTATTAATTTATAGAAATCAAATTCAGCTCGCGAGTCTATAATCTAGCAACAATCACCATTTCTTTCGTATAATTACACATTCGGCCCTTGAATATTTGATGTATTTGTTTAAATTAAAAAAGTCGGTCACAATATAAAAAAATTGACTAAATTTTTTATTCATTCATAAAAGTTAAATTCGTCGTGCCTTATTGCGGATATATAAACTATATAAAAAAAATTAACCACAAATCAACCACATTATTTATTCATTTGTAAATTTTTTATTTCTTAACTTACAAAATTACCAATAAATTTTTAAACCATTGATATCAAATTTAGTGGCCCTCATCTCTTTCTCTCATTTCTTTCAATAAATTTCATTTTTTTTAATTCGACACCTACACACCCATGTGTATTAGAACCCTCAAAAATGGATAAAATAAACAACATACCTGTTGTAATGCATATGATGATTTTTCCTTAAAGCAATACCAGATTGGATATAAAAAATATATGCAAAAGGAGTAGTTATGATCTTTAGTCATTTAAGATGCGACGGAAATACATCATTAAATAGATTCCGATAAGAATTTGTTTGGTCACATATGCACAAAAGGTATTGACTACTCAACAAGAAACCTAATACCTTCGAAAGTTAAGAAAAACATTTGATTTATTCTCGAGAAAATTACACAAGCTACGAAACTAAAGAGCAACTTTACATTTATTTCTTCTAATTTTAATAGCCAATATAAAATTAATTGCTAAGAACTTTTATATACGAACTTCCATTTTTTAAGGTATGTGATTCACTAATTTGTATAATGATAAAATACAGAATCTACTACATTTAGGGTGTGTTTGACAACAATGGACTGGAGCTGAAACTAGAGTTAGGGTTTGTGGTTAGAATTTGTGGCTAAGCTTCTATTGAAAAGTTACTTCAAAAAACTTATTATTTAAGGGCTTATGCGGGCTTATTTTTACAAGAAATCTCATTTTTATTGTGTTGACCTACAAAACTTATAGGTTAGGCTTTTAAAAGTAGAAACTTAAACCTCTACCCTAAAAAATTCCTTACTAAATACACCCTCTCAATTTAAAGAATTGCCCACAAAATATATGAAATCTTGCAAATTTCAAAGCGAAAAGGATAAAAAGGAGAAATAAATTAAGTTAATAATTAATTGGTAATGACATTCTTATGTGTGACTTTAACATTTCTATAAAATGAGTTCACACAATTTAATGGTTATGATAAGTGTTCAATAATTGTTACGATAAGTAATTAGGAAATTTCGGTTGCTACGATTGGTAAAAAATATAGTTTAATTTCAAAATAGCAACTAATTTATAGTTGATGACCATAATCGAAAAGAAAATGTACTATTTGTTTTTGTTTATGCCATATGTCCTTTATTTTATTCTTGAATGGATTGGAAAGCAATCTTCCATTCTTTATGTTTATTCTTTTACGTTGTTTTGAGAATAGTTATATCACCTAAACCAGTAATAGTGTTAGCAACATTAATGTAAATAACTCGAAATACTTTAGTATTAAAAATGTATATTCAACAAGTGATTTGTACTTGTCCTAAGCAGCACGATGAGTCCTCCATGGGTCATTTGCAACTGCTCTCAAAGTATATAATAATATAGTCTCTACTTTAGGTTAGTACTTAAACATGTTTAGTAATGCTAAAGGGTTTTGATGGTTCATATAAGGAACTAGGAGGGCTCAAAAGGAAGCAATTAGAACGTTTAAATATTTAATTAAATTAAATCATATATTTATAACATATTATCTACGAGTATTAATTAAATCTTACACTCTTATAAAGAGTTTAGCTCTTTTTTTTAACAAGTTAAACTTTTAAAGAATGAAAATGACATAAATACCCCTATCTTCCACGAAATATACCAATTTACCCTTATCTAATTTTGGAAACGATATAAATATTTAAGATATGATTATATATTAAATTAAATACAATTTAGTCTATTAATAAACAAGTGTACCATAAAATTACTAAATAAAATAAATTATCTGCTACTTTGCGCGAGTATCTACTAGTACTTGATACGTTCAATTATAAGGTTTAAATAGATATAACATACATAGAAATATTTATTAAACACTGTGCCAATCACGTAAATCTTAAAAGTTGTAGGATTAATCCTACAAATTAGCCATCAAATATTCGAATTCTTTAAATCCCCAAATCTGCGTAGAATTACATAACACCAAACCCTAGCTCACAAAAAACGCAAAATCATACAATCTCCAATTATTCACCGATCAACTCACCAATTATATACAAAGCGATGGGGCAAGCCGAGAAATTGATGAACCAAATCATGGAGCTAAAATTTACCGCGAAAAGCCTTCAACGTCAGGCGAGAAAATGCGAAAAAGACGAGAAATCGGAAAAACTCAAAGTTAAAAAAGCAATTGAGAAAGGAAACATGGACGGAGCACGAATTTACGCCGAGAACGCAATCCGTAAACGTAACGAACAAATGAATTACCTCCGATTAGCCTCTCGTCTGGACGCCGTTGTCGCTCGTCTCGATACGCAAGCGAAAATGAATACGATTAGCAAATCGATGGGATCGATTGTCAAATCGCTCGAATCGACGTTAGCTACAGGTAATTTACAGAAAATGTCTGAAACTATGGATAATTTTGAGAAACAGTTTGTTAATATGGAAGTACAAGCGGAGTTTATGGAGAGTTCGATGGCTGGAAGCACGTCGTTATCGACTCCTGAAGGTGAAGTTAATAGTTTGATGCAACAAGTTGCGGATGATTACGGTTTGGAGGTTTCGGTTGGTTTGCCGCAACCGGCTGCACATGCTGTGCCAACTAAGAATGCTGAGAAGGTTGATGAAGATGATTTGTCTAGACGTCTTGCAGAACTTAAAGCTCGCGGTTGAATGTGATACGATAAGGATTTAGATATGTGGTTTAGTAATATGCTTACTATATGCTATGATTGGAATAAGTATATATATAATTGACTGAATTTTCATCTAGTTGTATGGATTTCTGAATTTATACTGGTTTAAACCTCTTAGTTGCATATATGTTTGCATATAATGTTCTTGCTTTAGTAAAATGCAAAGTCTACCTATACTATATCTATGGATGTATGTGGAAATTTCAGAAAAGGTAACGTAGTTACCAAAATTTCATAGGTAACCAAACATCATTTACTTCGCTTTTATCTTACCTTGTTATTGTTAAAATAAACTTTTAATCTTTTTATGAGTGAAATGATGTTATGGTTGGAGTTATATGTTAGTACTCCTGTTTTTATTTGGTTTCTTAGGATATGGTAACTTTGGCATGCCTTGTCTTTGAAGTCGTGTTTAGGCTTGATTGCATAGTGAATATTGTGTTTAGTGTGATTAAGTTGAGCTAAGATGGTTAACTATATGTTATGTGCTTTATCTCATGTTGACAGTTACACTAAATTGCTCAAGTCTTAAGATATATCCATGTGTTCAAGTTTTTAGAATAAGTCTGTAACCACCCTACTGAGTCTTCATGTTGATTGCTACACTTGCTTCCATTATTGGGCATGGTATAGATTTATGATCTTGTTCTACTACCTCAAAGCCTATGTCATGTTCTCACGTGATAACGTCAGTTCTCAACTTAAAACAATACAATGGTGAAAATTATTAGTCAAATATCTATTCAACGTCATTCAAGGCTTATAAGGTGGTCAAATATCTCTTCAAATTCCTTTATCCATGTGGGACGGTTTGTTAACCCCCTCTCGAACCACAATATTTCAACTTTATACCCTAGAGCTAGGGATTCCAGCCACTCCGATGCACGTTCCATGTAACTTGCAAGGACTCAACATGCTCCTATCGCATAGAAAGTTACTCCCAGCTACATGCGTATCTATCGTCCACATGGAAGTAGTGGGGGAGGGGGCCCTTAATATCTTCAACCATGTTTTGAGTTGATTTCAAAGTTGTTGGGTAACCTATGGCTTTTGGCTTTTAGCTTTTAGATGCTACAACTCTAATGTTATTGATTCATTGTTTTTAGTAAGTACCTTTGTAAATATTTGACTATATAACTTATTGAAGGGTCATAATTCCATGTTGATGGTTCTCATTTAATTATTTTCATGCTTGTTAGGGTTTGTTGTGTGTTAGACGACAGATTTGATATGCTTACTTTTTATGTTGTATGTTAATCTTGTAAATATTTGACTATATAACTTATCGTGGACTCTTGTAGGTGAAAATCTCTGTTAGCTGTATTTGGATCGTACTGTGTTATGCTATTGTTACATTCTCATTGGTCTCTACTTAATGTTAAATTATCTGAGGATATTCATGGTAAAAGATGAGACGGTTGTCACAGTTATATTGGTTTTCATAAGATTCTGGAGTTTACTGCTGTAAATGCATAGGTTATTAATTTCATTGAACAAGCATATGATTGTCAGGTGTTTTCCTGTACTGATAAACCCCAATCCAAGGTAGGAGATAAGTGCATAGCAATGAAGAACTAAGAATTGGATTTGAAAAGAGAGTAATCTGGCTAAGAAAAAACAGGGCTCAGCCCTTCTAGTTTTGCATTTGAAGTATTCCTTTTGGAGTGTTTATTCTGCTCTTAAATAAATGATGTTTGTGCGATTCGAAACTTAAAATGAAAATCTTACTGGGCAAGTAGATACTTTTTGGTGGTGAAGTGAGATGGATAAGTCTGCAGTTCCTGAGTAGTGACTGTGCTCATGCAGCAAGAACTCTTAAAGATGAATGTTACATTTTTTTCTACTAGAGTAGAGGTGACGAAATCTACTCATTTACATTTAAAACAAATAGTTTAAAATGTCAATTTAGTCAAATGGGTTGAAATTGCCCAAATTTTGTTCTTAATGCGTTACGTCTCCTAAGAGGTGACAAAATAAATGGGTTGTTGGATATCATTTTTATAAATTAGATTATTATTGGACTAACACAACTTCGTTTTGAAGTGATAATCAACACTGCTGACCTACTGATTTTGTCACCTCAAGCATGGAGAATAACATTATACTTGTGTACCCTTTATGACTGTTTTCGAATGTTCTTCTCCTTCTGCTTTCTCCTTCCTTTAGACAATGTGTGTCTTTGCATATGTATATGATGATCTTGTTACGACTTCTTTTAAACAAAAACACTAAAGTTGAAGCACATGTGAGAACTGTTCCTCGTAGCAGCTAGTTAAAAGCCAGTTGGTTTCGGTTTATGTTCATCTTTGACAAATTATTGTTGATCCATTTCCTGGTATAAGATATTATTCTGGTATACATTTAGGCAACTGCTGTTCCTTATGGATTAGTAACGTTTACTGAGCTTTGTATAGAAATAAATTCTTATAAACTTCTTTTTTTACCACTTTGTTATGACTCTACGTCCAACAAGTACTGCTTCCTTTGTTACGACACTATAGATGTCTTAATTGTGTATCTTGGCTTCTTGGGGTATTAGGGCATGGTTGGTAGGGAGAAATGTAGACACTGAAAATGGTATATTGGCCTCTTGGTGGTTATTAGGCATGGTTGGTAGTGAGAAATGTAGACACTGAAAATAGTCTCTCTCCTTGTAGAAGCAGAGAAATCAACACAGGGAGTAATAGTTTCCCAAGAAATGCGATTTACATGTATTCATAGTTTTCTTAATCTGTTGAACAAGTCTCTAGATTTTACGCTATAAAGTTGAAAACATAGAGAAATCGATTCTTTTGAATTTGACAACCCAACTAAAGTTGAAAACATAGAGAAATCGATTTTACGCTATAAAGTTGAAAACATAGAGAAATATTCTCTACATTTGACAACCCAACTAAACTAACTCACTTTCAAATGAGTTATTAACAAGTTATAACCGATGAATATCGTTTGTAACATTTCAACCCAATTTTGTTAGAAACTCTCCAAGTTCCGATTTAGAAAAGGATAACGGATATTTCTTTTTGGTGTGGTATTGGAGGGTAGATGTATTTTGAGGGGATTGATGGGCAGAGGATCTCAGTCGTTAATTCTGTTATCAACGACCCAAATATGCAGGAAGACATTTTACATGCATAATGCATTTTACGTAAAATGAAGTGTTGTTAAGATGTAGCGAAACAACACAACATTTTACATAAAATGCATTACGCACATAAACTGTAGTGTTACGAATTTGGATCGAGTATTTTGAGGGGAATGATGGGCAAAGGATCTCAGTCATTAATTCTATTATCAACTACTCAGATATGTAAAACTACATTTTACGTGCATAATGAATTTGACGTAAAATGCAGTGTTGTTAAGATGTAGCGAAACAACACAACATTTTACATAAAATGCATTATGCACGTAAAATGCAGTATTACGAATTTGAATCGTTGATAACATAAATTAACAACTGAGATTGTATGCCCCTTCTTCCCCTCGAAATGCAACTGACCCTCAAAACCTTACCATATTTTTTCTTTAAATTTAAAGTCCAAAAAACATCGATACAAACTATAATAGCATAATACCCGCTCTATGCAGCAGAATACAATGTTTTGTTATATGGTTAATTCATTAAAAGTGTAACGTACTGCCACATCGTGTTCTATGTATGCAAGCTACTCATTTTATTGTCTGGGTATGCAACAAACTGGACAATTATATATCGATGCATGCAACATGGTAACCGATTACTTGGATAACAGGTAAGAACGTATTTGTAAGTTACCCATTTTATTGTCTAGGTATGCAACAAACTGGAATATTTTGTATCAATGTATGTAACATGGTATTCGGTTACCGGGACAACGAACTATGGAAACGGTTTCTTTCGGTTGGTTGCATACCCAGAACATAAAATGGGTAGCTTTTATACATGGAACACGATGTGGCAGTACGTTGCACTTTTGATGAATTAACCCATTATTATAAATTGTAATTCAACGACAGTCGTGTATTATGTTTGTTATTCACGAATTATCTATAATCGTGACTAAATAATGATAGTTTACTCGTACGTAGAGTTAAGGATTTAGGATACGGTGGTGAGTCTTATGAGTATGATAAATTAATATTAAATAAAAATTACATAAATTATATTTAAAAATGTTAAATCTTAATTTTAAAAAAAATTATGTAAAAAATACCAAAATAATTTATATATTAGTATAGATATACATCTAATAATACTAAAATAATTGTGCACGTGACTTTTTCATAAGAGCTCACTGAGTGGAGAGGAACCCGCATGTTCCCCGACCAAAACATCGTCGGAAAGGCCGTTCCCTCACTCCCAAGCAGCGTTCCGGCCGAAGTTCCGGGCACAACGTCCCCCACTCCCGGACGTTACGTAAAAATTACATAAGGATTTTTTAATGGATCCAACGACTAGGTTTTAAAAAATAATAATTTAAAACTAACGGATATATAGCCGTTTTTTCTATTATTTTTTTAAACCCTATTTTCTATCTATAAATACAACACTTTCAACACAAGTTTAAACATATCAAAACACTCTTTCTCATCTACAATACTCTCAAATATTCAAAAACTCTACCATTCAATATAATTAAACTCTTTCTCATCTACAATACTCTCAAATACTCAAAAACTCCACCATTCTATATAATTCAACTCTTTCTCATCACCATGTAGAACAAACAAAACAACCAAAACAATCCATACAACCTATACTCTCAATGGAACCCGTTTCAACAATATTCATCATCACCAAACCCGCAATCCGACATACCCTCTTTTGGCACTCCATATCAACCACCATCCTTTTAAACACTGCAATTTTCACTCGATCAATTTCAAACCTTTCTAATGTGGCAATCGTCATAAAATACCCAACAACCCGTCACCCAACAACAACAACCCATCACCCAACAATCGGTTGGAGACGAGGTCCCGACACCAACATCAGGTAGAAATAGAACCAAAAAAGGCAAAGAACCCACGGCGGAATCATCACAACCGAAACAAAAAAAGGTTTACATCAATGTGTCCAGTTGAGAACCCACGGACGAGCTTCGGTTAGCCCAAAGTTAGGTTGCTGTTTCCGAAGATTCCAACCGAGAAAGCGCGCAAACGGACAACTCTTTTTGGTATCTTGTTATGGACGAGTACCACGGCGGCAACCCTCCCTTTACCCGCACCAAAGATGCGTTGACATCCGAATGGAGGAAACTCAATGCCGATTGTTAAAAGTGGGGAGACATATGGAACCGGTTCAACTCACAAAGAAGAAGAGGGGAAAATGACGACGACTTTCGGATTCGGGTGGAGGCGCAATTTAAGATGGAAATGCTAAAAACTTTTAAAAGTTTTCAAGCGTGGAACTTCTTAAAGGTCCGCGAAAAGTGGTTAATCCCGATCCCGTTGTTTTCGGACGGCGAAACGTTCCAAAACGTCGTGAGACGCTTCACTTGGACGACTTAGATTTGGACGAGGGACCGGAGGACAACCCGAATGCCGCGTTATTCGATGATGATGCCTTCCAACGTCCATGGGTAAAAGCTAGAAAATCAAAATCCTAGAAGACGACATCCGGTTCCAACTCTTCTTCTTGCGCTTCATTTGACGAGTATCTCATCGGTACCTTTGAAGGCGTCCATCCCGACAAACAAGCCTACTATCGGAATAAGAATAAGGAAACACAACTAATCTTGACTATTATGACGGACCACTTGTTGGGACGGGACAATCAAATCATAGAAAAACAAAAATCAAAGATTCGGGCGAAGTTGGATTTGGACGACGAACCGGAGGACGCTAATTCGGGAGAGGTTGATTTTAATTTTTAGGACTTGTTCTTTATTTTAATTTTTAGGACTTGTAATCTTTATTGTTATTTTTTAGGATTTCTAATTTTTATTTTTATTTTTAATACACTTTTAATTTTAGGACTTGTAATTTTTATTTTTACTTTTAATGAATTTATTTATTTTATTTAAATTAATTTATTATTTATATTTATTTATTACATTATTTTTATTTTCTAAAATAAATACAAAAAATTAAAATAAATTATTTAACATTGTCCGAACTTCTTTAATTCATCCTTTTCTTTCTGCATTTGACACGCTCAATTTAGCTAATTTCCCATCCTCACAAAACTCAGTTTTATCGTCAGTTAACTACTAATTACCCCACTAACCCAAAAAAGATGAAACTTTCCAATTGGGTATCAATAATTTTAATCATTTCACTATTAAAACCTCGAATCTCAACTGGGGTTTCTGTTTCTGAGTTTCCGAAGCAATTTCTTGATTTTGCAAAAAAAGATGAAAATTATAATTGGATGGTTGGGATTAGAAGAAAGATACACGAGAACCCTGAATTGGGTTATCAAGAATTTGAAACAAGTAAACTTATTAGACAAGAATTAGATAAATTAGGGATTTCTTATGAATACCCAATTGCAGTTACAGGTGTTGTTGGATTCATTGGTTCTGGTGAACCTCCTTTTGTTGCTTTAAGGGCTGATATGGATGCTCTTTCTTTGCAGGTTTTGTTTATTTCTTAAGAAATTATTATTATCCCTTTAATTGTTAAATGAAAATGAATTTGTAAGATACTTGAAGTTGATTATCCTTTGAGAGATTTATTTCATTTTAGTTCTTTGTCAAGTGACCGTTGACTTTTAAAAATTTGTGAATTGACTTAGAATTCAAAATTTTTACTAGAGTTAGTTGAAGTTGATGAGCTTTGGAGAGATTTATTTCACTTTATGATGTTTGGGGTTTTGATCGTTGACTAATCCGAAATTGAAGAACGACTTAGAATTCAACAGATTTTAACTACGGATGAAAATAAAAGCCTGAACTCGATTTGTAGTACGAAATGTCTTTTTCTTAAATGATCCGAGAGCTTCGTTAGTTCAAGATTCCCATCAGTTCTATTTTTGATTCAAAATTTCACACCAAAAGGGATATGTAACAATAAAAGGCTTGCAAAGATTTATAAGAATTTGAGCCTTCAAATCATTATTTTTTGAGCTAGTATTGGTACTTGAATTCGATAAAGTTTGACTTAGTCAACTCTAATAGAGTTCGAGTGAATTATCTGATAAGAACTAGACTTGTTTGCAGCACTAGGATGTAGCATACAAATTGTATTGATATCTTGTGATTAGGAAATGGTGGATTGGGAGCATAAGAGTAAAGTTCCTGGAAAGATGCATGCATGTGGTCATGATGGTCATGTAACCATGCTTCTTGGAGCAGCCAAGATTCTCATAACCCATAGCCATCTTTTGAAGGTACTTTTGTTTTGTTTTTAGTTCATACTCATGAGAATATTTGCTCTTTCTATAGGTTAAATTTTAGTAAGAATCTAGGTTTTCCTTAAATCATCGACTTGAACGAGCCTAACCCACAGTTGGTTGTATGTTGAAAGTTGACTACTTTATTAGAATTGGAAGTTGCTATAATCACTTTAGAGTGTTGAGTAAAAACTAGTTATAATTGGATTTTATGATTATTTAGGATATATAGGTTTATTTAGTAATCATAAATCGATTATCTGATAATTTCAAATTTGGTTATGACTTTTCAAGTTGCGATAATCACTTTCGTAATGCACATCTAAACATTCCTTACATTTTAAGTTTAACTTTGTTTTGGGAAAATGCACAAAAAGGGTATCCAACTTTATCAAATATCTCATTTCTGGTACTCAACTTTCTTTTTGATCAATTTGAGGTTTCTAAGTTTTTTTTTTTTTTTGCCACCAAAAAGGAACCTTTTTAATTTTTTTTAAAATCTATTCTAAGCATTTAAGTTTTTTTGGTTTTTTTTTTCGGATGTTAGAAAAGGGATTTTTTTGGGGGCCATGATACTTCAAAGGTACAAAATGAACTCCCTTTTTGATGGTAAAAGACATAAAAATATAGTCCCACAATTGGTCAAAAAGCAATTTTTTTGATGTAGTGATGCTTCAAAAAGTTAAAATTAAAAAAATAAAATTGGTGGCAAGAGAAACCTTAGATTCCTTGATAAGGAAATAGTTGTGTACCCGAAATGAGAAATTTTGTATAGTTAGGTACCTTTTTGTGCTATTTACCCTGCTGTATTTGACCAACTTGACCCATTTGAGATATAACAACACCCAATATAGGGTTGAAATTGCCACCCCTAATAATAATGAGCTTAGTAATGACACAGCAGAGAGTTTTCCTTATCCCATTGCGCAGTTGACTTATAAATTCAAAGACAGGCCCTTTATGGCACAAGAGAGCTATTTAATACTCGAGTATTAAAATACACAAACAATGCCCATTTCTTCAGTTTAATGTGCTTGTGCGTGTTCTTACATAAAGACATATTCATTTATTGTTGTTATCAGGGAACAGTAGTTTTAGTTTTTCAACCCGCAGAGGAAGGAGGTGGTGGTGGAAAGCAGGTGGTAGATAGTGGATATCTCAAAAATGTAAAAGCCATATTCGGTTTACATGTTTTTCCAGAGCAACCTCTTGGTCAAGTATTCTATCGATCTGGCACTATTTTAGCGGGAAGTGGCCGTTTTGAAGCGGTCATAACCGGAAAAGGAGGTCATGCTGCTATTCCTCAGCATTCAATTGATCCAATATTAGCTGCCTCAAACGTTGTTGTCAGTTTACAACATCTTGTTTCAAGAGAAGCCGATCCTCTTGATTCTCAGGTAACTTTTGAGCCACTTGTTAGGGCTAATAACATGAAAAAGTAACTAACTTTTCCTCGATTTCTGTTATAGGTAAGCCATACATTTTACCCCATGACACTTCAAAGTCAACATGTTTATTGGCAAAAGTTACCTGGTTACGTCATCGGTTTTGACCTGTTAACGGGGTGTTTCAACTAATATATATATATATATATTTGCAATAATATAGTTCTTGTAAAATCTTAATCATATTTTACACATTAATTATTCATAATTTTTTTAAATGACAAGAAAGTGTAAGTTGTTCAACACAAGTGGATCTGTTTTCTGTTTTGACCTGTCACTCAACCCGCTCATTTTGCAACCTCTACGTAAGAGGATTTGTATGTTGTACTGAAAATAGTATCTTTTCAGGTTGTTACAGTTGCTATGTTCCACGGAGGTGGTGCTTTTAATGTCATACCAGATTCAGTCACCATTGGTGGAACCTTTCGAGCTTTCTCTAAAGAAACCTTCATGCAACTAAGGCAACGAATAGAGGAGGTACGTTGCATACTAGTAACACACAAGTAATCAAACTATTCTTCTTACGAATTGATCTCAGTATCATTACATCTGCAACCAAAATAATTATACACGTGAATGATATTTTTTGTCGACGTGGCAGCCGTATAAGTTTCCACGTCATTAGCAATAATTAGATGTTTGATACGTACAATAAACTATTTTTAATTTCTTAAATAATCAGAATTTCCCAAACACCAAAACGTATATGATGATATCTGATAATCACAAAAACAGGTGATTGTAGCACAAGCAACTGTGCATAGGTGTAATGCAACCGTAGAATTTGGTGAAAAGAACAGACCTTTCTATCCTGCCACCATAAATCATGAGAGCTTGCACAAATTCTTCCAAGACGTTGCAGGAGATGTTCTTGGTGTCAACAATGTCAAAGAAATGCCACCATTAATGGGAGCAGAAGATTTTTCATTCTACCAAGAGGTTATACCTGGTTATTTCTATTTTATTGGAATGAACAACGGAAAAAATGAAAAAGTCGCTTCACTGCATTCCCCGTTTTTCCAACTTAATGAAGACGTTCTTCCATATGGTGCTGCAATGCAAGCATCTTTGGCTGCTACGTACCTTAGCCAAAGTCAACATGCAGAGCACCGTGACGAACTGTGAAGTGTTTATTTTAGGAAGTGTCATGGTCATCTCATTGGGTCTAATTTGCAGACAAGTTATATTGTTCCTGCTAACATGAAAGACAATTTTTAAGCCATATTAACAATTGATGTCATTGACCCATGTGTCTATCTAAGTTTGACTTTTGTATTGATGTCATTGACCGATGTGTCTATCTAAGTTTGACTTTTGTATTGATGTCATTGACCAATGTGTCTATCTAAGTTTGACTTTTGTATTGATGTCATTGACCCATGTGTCTATCTAAGTTTGACTACGAGTATGATGAAACTTTTTAAATAAATGCATTTTGATGTATAGAAAAATTTATACTAAATTGAATATTTAATTTATTCCAAATAAATTTACTTTTAATTGTTTGTCAATTTTAATACATGTAATATTATATTCATTATCAATGAAATAAATTATAGCTTCTAGTTATAAAAAAGTTTAAAATGTTATAATGATAAATATTAATTTTACCATATAAAGAATAAAATATATTATAACTTTTAGTCAACATGCAAATAGAAAAGATTTATTTTTTAATACAATAGATATGTTATCAAACATAAAATATATTTACAATAATAAATAAATGTTATTTGTGTTTTATATCAACAATTGTATGCAAACTAGATAAAATATATATTATGTTAAAATAAGAAAATACAGTTTATTTTCAAGTTCGAAGTATAAAAATTTTAGCTAAATTTTTCTGAAGAACCATAATGCATCTCTTTTTATACGGTATGTCATTCCTTTTTTACGTTGAAAACCCCTTCTGAATTCGTTATATGAATATTTATATTTTAATAAACTTATTTTAAATTATTGAAATAAAGCTATAACCTTTTATATAAAAAGTTGTTACATACAAATTTGTATAATATGTAATTTTATTTAACAATATCTTAAAACATTAATAATTAAAGCTTACTGTCAAAACATTATTTGCCTATATTCATCAACTAATTTATCAACTTTAAAATCATATTCTCAAATACAATTTCAACCATTTTTCCTCATCTGATTTATCATCTTAAAATTGATCAATTTGTAGTTCATATCATATCTTCCAACTCCAAATAATTGACAAACGTAACAAAAATGAAGTCACTCTCCAAAACTCAAATTAAAATTTATTATTTGTGTATATCAAAGGACTCAAATTAAACTCGGGATGTTAATCTCCACCGATACTAAAAAGTAAACCTTACTAAAAAAGATAGTGTCAAACTATGGAGTTATTTTATTAAGCTTATAAAATATTTTAACTATTTAAAGAATATATTTTATAAACATATATAATTTTATAATCGAGATAAAAAAAGAAACTTAATTCATTGAATATTATATTTATTCCTAGTGAATATAGATATTTTTAATGCGTGATAATAACAATAATGCTTATTGTACTTTTACTTTCACTGTAAATTAGGTGAAATGATCGTACAAGTAAAGGCAGATCTTAACATAACCCATTTTGATGTCCCCACCAAAAAACACCCCTTTTAAACCGACCACTTTATGATGGGTTACCTGGTAAGTTACCTGCCTGTTATGCCACCTCTACACGAAGGCATCAAAGCTTCATAAACAAAGGGTTCATACAAATACAAACAATCCCAATTTGCATATACAACTCTGAACTACATGAATAGGCTATTCAACCATAAACTGTCGAATAGTGGATAGCAAAACTTCCATCTTTTTGTAAGTACGACAAAACCTGCCTTTGAATACAAACTATTAGTAGCCAAAGAATTCTGTCGAATGTTGTAACAACTTATCAAGAGAACTAGGAGCAAACTTTCTTGCAAAAAGAAAGCAGACAGAAGTTGGCTGATTATTATAAATGCATGTTTGATCTTCGAGTATCTTCTTGAAAAAGTTCTTCGTAATATCATTCTTCCCAAACGTAGCCGGATGTGCACCACCCCTCGACCAATCTACATAAGTAAGACTCCTATTTGCCAATAAATAGGGAGATTGAATTGTAAGCATTGTAGGAAAATAATGCTCATCAACATAACACGCGGGTCTACAAAATTGTTCAAATTTTGGGTAAAATTTTGTATCTTTAATGATATCAAGTGCAAGATTTCTATTGGTTTCAAACCATTGAGACCCTTTTCGCCATTGAGTGATGTTGACTTCTGGTAACATATTAGGATTATATCGGCCTCTGCCGTACGGGCCGAGCTCATCAACTGCACCCATGAAGCTGAATCTGGATCTTGATATGTAACGATAAATAATACTGAAATTGTGAAGCGGTATGCATGCTTCGGATAAGAGTACAAACCACTCGTTTGAGATGTCGAGTAACGCGTTGCCTAAAAGTCTTCTCTCGGCATCACACATACTCATTCTTCCCCATTCCACCATCTACGTGGAATCAAGTAAAAGTGAGTTTAATTTCTTTACATAAAACCTCTATTCAGAAACTGAATGGAATATATAAGAGTAGGTATGGTAACTGATAAGTAAAATAAAGTCATGGTGTGGGTTGGGTCAAAGGGGGTTCAGGTAGAAATCAGTCTGTTTTCTAGTACTGGTTGGATTGGGTTGAACTGCAAACACCTTTTGTCAATAGTTAAAATAATAAATTAATGTTATCTTTAATTACAAAACTAATCATAATAATAAAAATTATCACAATAATAATCTAAATCTTGCCGTAAGAAAAAACGATTTAGTAAGTTATATGCGTAGAAAATAGACATTGGGCGACTTTCAACCCATTCCCATTTTCACTATCTTTTTAATTGAGCCATTTGAAATAAAACACAACCTAAATTGATGCAATCATAAGTAAATGGGTCAAATTTGCTACCTCTAAAACGTACAATTAAGTGTGGTTACCGACTATGATTTCTGCAACAGCAAAAATGACTAAACAAGGGAAGATATAACAAAAAAGATGATGAAACAATACACTTGTAGGTGTCTGTGACATGATGGAACTGTGCATTTTCGCTTCAAATGAGATTTATAAGTTAAATGTTCCTTTCGAGTTTGCTAATGTTAGTAATTATGTGTATATGGTTGATCCTTCTTTTTTTTTCTCATTTTTCCATGGCCAATCAGGATTCATTACTAATGACAGTTAAAAAAGCATGTACTCCAAATGAATTATAAACACCGAGAATGACAAGTTATGTAAAGTACCTTACTCATGCGATTCACAAACTTTTCTTAGTGGCCAAAAGACATCAAGCATACTAAACCATATCCAATAGTTCCTATTTATAAAGCTATGTGGATCGGTCGGTTTGGGCCACAGAGGGTAAGTTATCATTTATTTGTAGAGTTGAAACACTCACAGAGTTGCACTCTACAAATATTATAAAAGAATCATGATTTACATACATATGATTGCCGGCTAGAAGATTATTGAATTTACTTTTTCACTCTCAATGCACACATCTCCCGTTATATTATAGATTATTAATTAATGAAACAACTAACTTCACTTTAGAATTAAAACTTAACCTCGTCATATTTACGTAAAAAGACCAGAAAATGAAACTAAGATTAAAAATTAAAATATTACTCATTAACTATACTCTATACAGTCCCGTTTTTGGTCTTTTTATTAGCCGAAATGTTACACTTTTATTATGTGCCTTCTAGTGTCAAATTAAATATTATAAAGAAGAAAGCCAGCTTCAATTTACATCCATTATATATGGACGACCGAAACACACATGATATCATTTGACCCGTTACAGTTTTCAGTCTTGTTATCATAAGTTCATAAGAATTCACGAACAGCTTAGACACATGATCTGTTTCTGCTTAAAGTCTTCTTATAATAGTTTCATAAGAATTCATGTACGGCTTAAAGTCGAACAATAAATTTGTGATCTCATACAACAACAAAAGAACATAAATAATGTAAGAAAAAACATAAAGATAAATACTCACCTGACAAGGTATCTGTTTCCCGTAAAAGACCGAAGACGTCAGAAAGCTAGGAGTATAATGAGGCAAGGAATGAACATAAATCGAATAAAGCCCTTCATTCCCATCAAAAAACTTCTCCCACAATGGTGACATTGGCAATGGCCCTCTTGTTAAAAACATAAATGCAATCTTTCGTGTTCTTTTAAATGGGTACTCTTTAATTTGAGGAACAAATGATGCTCTCCATAACAATTCACTATCATTCATACTATGTATATAATTAAATGGAGGTTTTATCAAATTCTGTAAAGTTATAGGTTCTTGAAAACAAGGTTGTGTTCCTGGAACAATATTCCTAATTCCCAAATTTCGATTAATTCGTATACTAATAATTGAAAGAACAATGCCTACACCTAAAAGAAACAGCATAAATCTAAGTAATTTAAAAGGAAAAACCCTTGATTGATTAGTTCTAATTGAATTTGTTGTGGGGTCTTTGCCTTCCTCCATTGCTACTAACCTTGACAGCATAAATTAGGGCAGGAAAAAGAAAGATTTGTTCTCAGAGACAATTTCACAAACACCTGGTCTGCAGATTGCGATTATGTAAGGTTTTCATGCTCAAAGATCGGATCTTTTTGAAAAGAAATCTACACCCATATCATGAAAACGAAACCCGACGTGAGATTTTTGAAAGAAAGTTGAAAAAAGGAAGAATTTTTATTTGTCTAACTACAAAGATCAAAGCTGATTCTGTTAGGGTAGTTTGTGTTTGAAAGAAACAGGAGTTTGGGAGTGTTTTGTAGAGTTGGATGCGTGTGTTGGTGAACGTGCAAGGTGGATGATAAAAAGACGACAAACAACAAAAAGAATTTAGTGGAAGATATATCAATGAATGCTTTTATTTTATTATTGTGATGAAATCATTGAGTAAGATACAATAATTTGTCTAAGTAGGTATACTTTATTAATCTATTTTATTTATTTTAGAGAATTTCTAACGTGTGCCCATAAGGCATAGTTTTACGAATATTTAATGTTTTTTATTTTTCTGTTACAATTTTTGTGAAGGTTTAAATATATTATTAATTATTAATTTTTGGTGAACACAATTTTAGCTATATACGTGTTCTCTATCTAGTCTAGTAATAAAAAGAAAAAAACTCGATTCAATTAAACATTAAGCCACCACACCTCCATACCTCTTTCTCACTTTCACTTCAAATCCTCCCTTCTTTCTTACCATCACCCACTCCATTCCCACCGAACACCCATGTCAACAGTACTGCTGTGACGTCGACATCCACCTCCGACGAAAGGCGACCACAACGAATAGGTCCACCAACCACCGTTTTCAAATATGAATGATCTGCAAAATCGTTTTTAAA
Organism: Logfia minima; assembly: GCA_963921325.1. Lineage (NCBI taxonomy): Eukaryota > Viridiplantae > Streptophyta > Magnoliopsida > Asterales > Asteraceae > Logfia > Logfia minima. The sequence continues at coordinate 690,404 of OY992773.1, forward strand.
TATGAGTGACCTACAAAAATAAAATAATATGTTTGAATAGCCTCCAAATATATAATACCTTTTAACTTTATACTTAATATCCTTAAATGTCCAACTTCAACATCTGCAAATTGAAGCAAATGTTAGCTGCGGTCCAAAAATTCAAGAATATTGTGACTTTAATACTTTTGTTACAAAAATTATTCCATGGTGCAATTTGTAATCTTTTTGAGAAAATTCTAAGAAATCCTAAAAAATCATTTAGATTCTGTATAACCTAAATCAAAAAGGTTATGCATTAACGAGGAAAGCTATAACTATTCCACAAGGTAATGATCTCATTTAAATACGGGTGGGTGTTCAAACATTACTTTCTTTCTTTTTTGCTAGCTAATGTTGAATCAGAGTCATTGTTACCTTGTTTCCTCTTCTCTGTACATGTGGTTGTGACTTATCACGCTATACAACATCTTTTTTTTCATTGATTTCATTGCACCTTTCACTTTATTTTCTGTAGGGCGTCCTTTTGTTTTGGAGATAGGTGGACATGGAACATGATCTATAACCGTATCAAACTCATTGTTGTTCATAGATATGGAAAGAAACGATACATTATGAGATGAAGAAACTTCTTTTCGACTCCACCGTGAAAGCCAATAAGTCTGAGAATTGATGAAGCAATCCTTTTGGATTAGAACATTTAATTTATGAAGACATAATATCCCAACAAACTCAAAATATGCTAGATTGATCAGCCTATTTTATATAACAAAACAACGTTAAAATGAAGAAGAATTGGAGGGAAAATTAATATAAATTATAATGAAAAATTAATACGTAATCAAAAATTTTAAGCTAGAAGCCTTTAGAATATTTTTAGAAATAATAACTTAGTATCATGTAATCAATTGTGAACAAAATAGTAAAGTCATACTCATTCAATTAATGGATCCAATAAAGATTAGAGGAAAGGACGTATAAATAATTGTAGAAGATATGTAGCTTTGTGATTATTTGTTTGAGATGACAAAAGACGGAGGTTTTTAATTTGTTTGAGATAACAAATAGAATAATATTTAATAGTTTATAATGATGATTGGTATAACGATAGTAGTTGTATTAATTTATATTATTATTATTTTAAATAATTCTATGTATTTTAAATTCATTTTTAATTGATGTAGTTATGAATAATAATAATAATAATAATAGTGATCGAACAATAAATATATTGATTATTTAAAATTTTAATATATATGTAGACACTTTAAAATATATAATATAGATTAAAAATTGAATTGATTGAATTTAGTAAATAGGTGGATTATATTTGTTATTTATTTTTAAATTTTAAATAAATATAAATATAACTGTCTAGCGTATACATTAAAATAAACAAATAGATATATATTGAGTTCTTTTAATTATTTTTTATAATTATGTAATTAATGAAAAGAATATAAGTGTGGTTTTTAATATCTACTTTTAAATTTTTTAAAATTTTAAAAATAGTGCTTAAATTCTTTATTAAGAGTTTTAGATTATTCATGTGTGATTGCAATAAATATAGACTTGTAATATAGGCAAATTCCCTTTATTTTAATTTTTTTAAAACGTGGTGCACTTACAAACAATTATCAATATATATTTATATATATATATATATAAGATTAGATTTAAATAAGAACCAAATAAAAGGTGAGAATTACTAGAACCATTAAATTACACATTTTTTCGATTGACTTCATTCATATGTGAACATTTATGTATATTTGATTTATAAAGAAAAAAAAAACTAAAAAAACTCTAAAATTATATCTCAAAACACAAAATAAGAAATACATGTTCACAAGTGAACCATAATATGAACAAATCGGTAAAATGTGTTTTAATACGTAATTTTTAGATTTTTAGCTTCTTTTTCTTTATCAATCAAATGTACATGAATGTTCACATATGAATGAAGTCAATCACATGTTAAAAAATGTGTAATTTATTAGTTCTCGCAATTTTCATCTTTTATTTGGTTTTCATTTGAACCTGAACTTATATATATAAGGTTTTACATGGATCCATTTTATTTGACAAAATTATTTTTATTTTTAGCTATTTATGTCATGAAAATAAAATAAAGTAATCACTTATAGATATCGACGAGACGATACTTGTAATATTTCTACGTGGGATGGATGCATTTTAGTTAAGAAAAAACACAAATTATTTTTTTTAACCGATCTATTTAACAAATTAATTTTTTGATCAAATATTTTAACAATCATTATGAGTTATTGGCTCCTCATTAGCTTCCGTCATATATATGTTGACTTTAAATTTTCATTAATAAGAAAATAACCCATGAATATCTCTTCAATAAAAAAAGAAAAAACAATAATATTTTATTATATTATTATTATTTAAAATAGAAACAAAATTTTAATCTTTGATGTCTCAAATATTTTTTTATCATTATTATTTTCTTTACGCTAACGTCATACAACTTAATTAAAACCCTATTCTTAAAGAAGTAATTTTGCATCTCAATTTAAGTATTCATTAGGCAATTATACACGATATAATTTTGTACTAATTTAATTATCCACTAAACGTAATTTATAAAAATAATTAAAACGGTTAACAAATCAAATTTCATAGGGATGGTTTGTTGGACCCTGCTTCCTACCCTATATCTTTCTCCGGTGGAGTTCCGGCGTTCAATGGCAGCGATTATGCCAAATTTCAGTCTCCGGCAACTTCAACAGCTACACAAATTCCGTTCACCTTTTCCGATGCCGTTACACTGTCATCCTCCATCTTCTTCCAAAGCCATTTCTTTAAGTATAGATAATTTAGATAAACCGAATTTAAACACAATTACATTATCAACCACAATTGAAGAACAAGAATCAGATATTAACAACAGCAACAACAATATAATAATTATAATGATAAATAAATAAACCTAAGCCGTTTTTCACTAAACGTGGTGAGACATTAGAATTAGTGTGTGAATCGTTAGGTTTAAAGGAAAAGGCTTGTGTAAAGTTGAAGAAACTGGTTATGTTGTTATGTGTGATCGTGCGCTTCCTCGTACATGTATGTTTGACTTAGGAGGTTGTAAATTGGTTTTGTGATAATGGATGTTGATGTTGTTAAATGGTGTTTACGTTTTGGAAATGATTGTCAGGTTATTTGGTTTTGGGTACTAAGTGTTTGATAAAATGCTGCAGAGAAGGTTGAACTTATAAGGCTGTAGGTTTTTGATAGGATTTTTTAGAGGTTTATAACTGATTATTTAGCTGTAGCTGTAGGTTGTAGCTATAGGTTCAAACAGAAGTACATACAAACCACCTGTTAGTTACTTGAACTCACTTAAATGATTAATGCACATTATTACAATTTTAAAAAGAACAGAAGCACGTACAAACATTATCTCCTACAGCCTGTTTTACTACAGCTAGTTATATGATTATGATTTTTACCATAATGTAATCACTTTCAGAGAATACATTGAAACATATGTGGAAAAATGAAGAAACTTGATTATGAAAAATGCATGGATATTTTAGTTAAATGTAGCATATGTATAGGTGCTTCTAATATTGATGCTATATGGCCTTGTTAGAATTGCAGGTGACTAAAGTGAAGACACTAAGTCTTCATATGAATATCGTGGAAGCACCATGTGAATATTCTTCGCATTGTGGAGGTTGTAGGACACAGAACCTGTTATATGAGGGTCAGGTGAGAGCTAAGGAAGAACAAGTTAGAGACTTAGTGGTACTTGTTGGGAAGTTCTCTTACAGAGACCCAGAATTTGAGATTGTAATGAAGCCCGTTTTTCCCTGTCATATGCAATTTCACTACAGAAACAAGGTCAGTAAAGACCAGAGCTGTTTTCTCATGTTTTGATGTTATTATTTAAGCGTCATGCCTGTTGCTTCAAATATACATTACTCACGGTCTGCTCCCTGTCCCTAAACACGTTCACAATGTCTAGTAATATCATTGATAAGCAACACAAGTAAATCCAACAAAGCAACATATTAGCTTTATTTATTGAGCAAGTTAATGAAGCATAGAAAATTTTAATGTTTCTTTTGATTGGGTTCTGGAGCTGTATTAAAACTAATGGTTGCAATTTCGACCCATTTATGTATGGGTTATTCAGGTTATGCCTTATTTTTAACTGGTCAAATGGGTAAAATTAAGAAAACTAGCTTAAGTGGGAACTCGTGAAACTGTCCAACTGGCCTAAAGTTGCATAAAGTGTATTTATAATGCTTAAAACCTCTTAAATCATCTAATTCAGTAAATTATGTTAATACAATACAACATTATTTTTGTAATCATATTCGGTGCTAAATATTTATAAGAACTTCTAAAATTTTACTGAGAAAGTCTGCAAGGTTAACCGGTCCCAACTAGTTAAAACTCGGATAAAAAGTTACCCGTTTCATGCAAACCTGTTTTGACTTGTTATCGGACCTCCGACTTGCCCGTTCGGCCACCTAAGATCAGTAGATCTAATCAACAACAACAAGCTACCAATCCTTTTCATTGTTTGTTTTTCCAAGCTAGTTGGTGTCTCTTATCCTAGTGTATCGTGCAGGATGATTGCAATGTGATTTGACTTTGCGAACAATAATATATGTGTAATAAAATGGCTTCATCTACAAGAGGCATGTTCCCACCCACTATATCTATATTTAGGGATTTTATCTTCTCTTGGCGATCTCTTCTGTTGTATTATTTCATACGATCTAGAAATTGTATGTTGACTATACAGATGGAATTTTCTTTGGGTCCCAAAAGATGGCTGCCCAAAGAACAATTGATTGATAAAACTCAAGATGCTAATGTCTATTCTTTGGGGTTACATGCTCCTGGTTTATTTGACAAGGTGTTAAATGTTGAGAAGTGCTTTTTACAAAGTGAACCGGCAAATAAGGGAATAATATTTTGAATTCCGAGACTCTTGCCTATAGTTGCTACTGGATAGTTCAATATTTGTGGTAAGAAGACATTTTTAGGATACTTTCTATTTAAGTTGCATTTCTGATGCATAGGTTCTTGCAGCCGTTCAAGATTGTTGGAGAGATCCAGAACTAGGATTATCACCATATGATTGCCATTCACATGGTGGATTTTGAAGCACCTGACGATAAGAAGTGGAAGGTACTACTATTGGTTCATTTTTCTAGTAAATGACGACCACAGTATCTGCCTATTGATATCACGTCACGATTAGAGTTAGGCTAAATATGATATGGACATAAATGCATACACCAACCTTTCCTTATTCCCCTATGATTATGTTCGATATCATCATAGGATTCATGTTTGTGATTAATTTCACCAGCAGATATAGTTTAATATGCAATTGTTTTTTCAGAGCTCAACTAAACTAAAAAGATCTTATTCTTGGACCTGAAATTTATTGTTAACTCTTTAATATCTTATTATAACAGAATTTGCTCTTTTTGCATACTTAGGTGTTAAAGATGATCCTACTATATTTTAAATTACAATTCTGACATTTTTTCTAGAGATGCCGAGACTAGGCTCCCTCAGCTTATGGTTAGTTTTGTGACCTCATCCTACAAGCCAGAGCTGTTGAAGTCCCTTGTTGATAGACTCGAGTTTTTCCGGAAGTGGTATGTAACATCTATACATAGTTTGATGTTGGTTCCCTTAAGATTCTGCTCGATATGTTCACTACATATCTGGTATCTGATGCTCAATAAAGGTGGCTTAATAGGTGGGTCGGGCGAGTTAATCTGGGTCGACCCAAAACACTTTTGTCCAAATTTTAAAACTTATCTACCTTATTGATATAAAGTAATTTGGTATCTTCTAAAGTAACTAGCCCCGTCTGTTTATGATAACTCTGAAATTTACTTTTTCCGTGGTCATGTTCACAGTGACAACAGAGCAACCTATCTTTGTCCTACTTTCACAAAGTTAATATTATAGAAGGATTAGGAATCATAGCATGCTCGTTTTCAAGTAGCTATAAATAATCATCGACCTATAAAAATAACTATTTTGGCATATTGTCCAAGAGTCAAGTGTTACTTACTTAGTAGTAGGATTCTCGGTTGTTTCGTCAAGTTAATTTTGATGGTGGGCAGGTAAGCATAATGAACAATATAAATACTTCTGTTGGCAACACATCTGTTGGAGAGGAAAAATACACACTATATGGGAAAGCTACCATCACCGATATCTTAAGAGGATTAGCATTCGAAATTTGAGCAAATACTTTCTTCCAGACAAATGTGCACCAGGTATGGATCAAAATGGACATTAAATTCACTGCAAGCCAGTTTAATTCGTTCTGTTAATTCCTGATATTTCATACATGATACTTCCCTAAATGGTGACTACAATAACAATATGCCACAATATGGGCAGATCAGGAGGGTTGGATGATGTCGAAATGGGTTGGGGGTCATTATTGGTAGATTTTCAGGACAAATCGCAACAGGTTGGGTCGTGTTGGGTTGATTAGCCTACAGGTTTCATTTTGTTATTTGGTAAACCTGTCACTAGTATATAAAATATGGCTACAAAGTAAATTATTGAAATAAGGATCCAGTTTTTTGAAAAAACCAATTTAGGAGGTTGCAAGCTTTCAAATATATTTCTGAAAGGTCGATATTTCGGCAACTGCAACCAAGCCCAACAACAACAACAAAATATTATTATTATGATTATTATTATTATTATTATTAAAATGAAATGGGTCAAAATCTCAAAAGACGCCTAATCTGTATTCTTCAAAGCTAAAACCATCCTAAATCCCTTTATATAAAAATATAGATTAGTAGTCGAATAATTTAAATATCTTAACATACTTATTTATATGTAAAGAAATAAAACGGTACTACGGTAGTATTTTGGGCAGAAAGTGTCTTGGGTCACCCGACCTGACCCACACAAAAATACCGGTTACTCCCATATTGCCAGCTATACATTATGAGTAATTATGACTCAAATTAACCCATTATCATGCAAACTGGTTGAAATTTCCCCCCATGATAATGACCACACTGGTGCAGGCTGAGATTCTGTACAAGCTAGTAGCAGATTGTGCTGGTCTGAAAGGTGATGCCCAGAAGTAGTTCTCGACCCGTTCTGTGGGACCAGAACAATCGGCCTGACACTAGCCAAAAAGTACAATCACTTTGATCTGTTAGGTTAAATGTATGAATACCTCTGAATATGATTTCTCTCTTTGAATACATGATTTCAGGGTAAAACATGTTTATGGTTATGAAGTAGTTCCTGAAGCCATTTCTGATGCTCGTTGGAATGCCAAACTGAATGGGCTCAACAATGCCACATTTATCCAAGGGGATCTTAATAAAATGAAGGATTATCCAAAACCAGACATTGTCATATCAGGTTGTTACTTGGCTTGCTCATATAGTAGTTAATATTCACGCTATCGTAGAGTTTTCTTTTTCTATTAATGAAAATATTGACCGGGGCGGTTAATATCAAAGTTTTTTCTGACAGTAAGTACTCCAGCTCTGATGCCCTGATGGCTGACGGTAGTGGTGGAAACATGGGCGGGTTGGATAATGGATCCGTACATATAAGTCTCTGTCTGTAACATAATATGTGTATTGGATATCAAACTGGAAGAGGGATTCAATTCTCTTCTAGAGATTTTAAATAGGAACCATCAGAAAAGTTTTTAGATCAACTTTAATTGCACTTTCATACAAGTATAGACACAGAAACATGTTTGTAGTCTGATAAAGTCACATATAACTGGAGGTGGCAATTTCGACCGGTTTTTACTTATGAATGGGCCAGCTTTGCACCTGAGCTACTCCATAGTCTATTATATAAGTTCCATTCAAGATTTCTTGCTCTCTCTATTTTTGTTTTCTAACTTAATTTACGGAATCTTCCATGTCTTTTTGTAGATCCCAACTGACCAGATTAAATACTTGCTAAAGCTGAAGGCACCACGGATTGTCTATGTATCATGTAACCCTGCCACATGTGCCCGTGACCTTGATTATCTGTGTCATGGTTTGGTGAGTACCCATTTTACGAAGAAGTTTTGAATTGGCAATTGGATCCATTTACTTATGAATGGGTCGGTTCGAGATATATTTTTATCTCTACCGAGTCTAATGAGTCAAAAGTTCCTACAGTGTATATTTAAAATAAAACCTTGTAAACCTTTCATTTTTGAAAAATTAGATATTATTTTTGAAATAATATAACTTTTCTACTTGTATTCTGTAAATAATCATAATAAATAGAATTCTTTTTTCATCTATTTTCCACTTATAAATAGATTTTTTTAAGTTGAAAAGAATAATGATTCTTTATTATTATCATTTTATTTTATTTTATTTTTGACAAACTGTGTTTCGGGTTCAGCACAACCAGAGCTGACCTGTTTCAATTGTAACAAATTTATCTTATTCGACCCGTTACCCAATCCATTATTTAGCCACCTCTACCTTGCACCAGTATCTGAACTGTAACCCTCTTTGTGCAGGCGGAACAAAAATTACAGGGATGTTATAGACTAAAAAGTGTTCAACCTGTTGACATGTATCCTCACACTCCTCATATAGAATGTGTTTGCTTTGCTTGAGCTTTGTTGATTTCTATTGTTATCACCATTTCAAATACGGCCCTGCAATTTTGATGTGAACTCTGAGTTAGGAAAGAAAAGGCTCTCTACATATCATCTAAACTCAAAGGTGAGTGCATCTAAGATCCCTGTCAGTGCATATTTTCTAGGATTGAATAAAAAATTATCCCTTTGTAATATCATGTTGTGTTTACAAGAGACTTTTGTTTGTTCATTTTAGTTAGCATTGAAATTGAATATTTGGTAAAGTTATGTGAATCGAACATAATGTCATGTATTCGTTTAATGGGATTTGTTTTTTGTTGCTTTCTTTTATCTATGATATGCACTCTTCTCTAGTCATCAGCCGATATAGTTGAAGTCCATTTCATGTCTTGTGAATCTTGGCTTTGTGAAACCTTAAGCCCTAGTTGACTTGTTAATTGTTGAATTAGTCTCCAAATTACATATTTCTAAAGAAATAGTCTAATTCGAGTTGAATGGATCATCATTGTAGAGTTGTTGCTTTGGATATGATTTTTCCAGCTGATTTTGGTTGCAGAAATTGAAACCCTGTTATCTTGGTTCCTTTTTATTTTATTTTACAGGGAATTAATATACTAACAATGATTACAACAATTGGTTCATTATATGATAATAACTAAATTTTGTTAACTTACATGATTTATAAAGCTGTAAACATTTGGATACAGCAGTTGAGCTCTTTTGATTCATTCAATATGTTCTATTTATGTGGAAATTAATTAATTTGATTTGTAATTTTTTACTCATTTAACCGGTGAAATCAATAGTTAAGTTATACAAACAAAGTAACGATATATATACCTATTTAGATGGACCTAGAAGTAAGTTTAACTCATTCGTTAGGCCTACTTTAAGTCTATTTAACTAGATCTATCTATCAATTTTCATAAGATCTCACCTAAAAACTTATCAAAGGTTTACTCAGTAATTCCTACTGACTCGTACCGTTGTACTTGAATCATTTTATGAAGCCCAAAAAATGATGACAGACTCTCTTTGGAAATAGAATCTAACAACTCTTTATGTGTACTCTTTATATCAATGCCAGGTCAAACTAGGACCAATCTTTTTATTCATAAACTACACCATCATTGGTTACTTAAAAAAAAGAATTAAAAATCACATGATCATAGCATCTGTATGGGATTCATTTGTTACTTCCAGAAAGCTCTTTGATGGTATATGAAAACAAACAAACAAGCATATAACTTGTAACGATGCCAGTGAGGGTGACTAAATACGGACCATTTTGAAACAGGATAAGGGGGGGTTTCAATCAGGTCCCCTACAAGAGGAGATGCATGATCATTCACAAGAACTGAGAAGTAGCGTGCTATGAGCTGTTTCTTTATGGAAACATGTTTGTGAATCACCGTGTTCATGTAATTTTTCATCTGTCGTTGTTAGTGATACTGTAGACAAGGTTGTTTGGCGACATAATAGCATCTAAGGTGAAACCAGCATCTCTCGAACTCACATTGGCCGTGGATATGAGAAAAGTTTAGTTAACAGTTGTTGGAACATGAATTCGGTCTTATCCGGATCCAATCCGCTCACTAACTTTGTTAGTGGTTAATAAGAATTAAACACCCATTAAATTTGAAGTATGTGCAAGTGAATATTAATGACTGTCTATTAGACAACGAGAACGTGTCCAATTCGTGTATAAGAAATGCAAACGAGTCTATGTCAAATTAGGTTGTGAACCACGAAAGCTTTTAATTTGTGATTGCTTTCCCGACTAATCTAAACAACATTTGTCGCTTCCGCTTCTGCTATATGTATTCGGCTACATTTCGAATCCTTTACTTTTGTCACTTCCACTTCTGCTATATGTATTCGGCTACATTTCGAATCCTTTACTTTCAACAATACGTAATTATGATTCATACAAGACACTATACTTTTGGGTGTTACAAATACAACGCATCATATGAATATGAAAATCTGTAGTTACGCGTAGCTTTCTCGACTATTGTCTTATTCTAAACTTAGATTACGTTTTGTTTATAATCGTCTATTTTTTCTGTTTCCTTTGGCCAATCAAAGCCGAGTAATTAGATTCTCACGCATTCGAACGTTTAGTAAATGTTAACTTAGGCTTCCATGCAATGACCACTTGAAATTTGGATGTTGTAAATCCAACCAATGCCTTTAAGCCACGTTTGAGAAAGGATACGTTGTCACGTGTGTGCCCTGCCACGGAGGATGAAGTAAGAAAATGACCGATACATGTCATTGTAAGATTCTACATCCTACCAAGCATAAACGTACACACGAGGACAACGTTACTTAAAAATATTGACACTTTAGTAGTTTGATACCCCATTTGCTCAAGTGACAGAAACACATATATTAGACGCTATCAACGTAAACTTTTATTTTCTCTTGTTGTATAGTAATTTGTAGTAAAGAAAAATACAATATACAAATTAAGTGACAAGAGGTCATAAATGATTATGCGTATGTTTTAATATCCCATCTAACGAAAAGAAATATCAATTGAGGTCACCTAAATCCTTCACATAAAATGCGATTAAAACCTTTGATATGCGTGAATGCTTTCCATTTCTAAAAAATAAAAAATAGGCCAAAATGATGAAATGTGTGAGAATTTCTTTTATATTTCAAGTCGGAGATTAAGACAAATCTGCGAGTGACATCATCATTTCAAACAATGACATCATCGCAAAAACCACATTTTTCATGTTTAATTGTTGAAGCGTGGTGGAACTCTAAGGAATTCGCAAAGTTGATACGAAACGGCCTAACGAGCTATACCGACTGTGGCTCAATAATCATATAAAGATGTTTTTCGATTATTCTAGATCGTTTATGGGTCGAAAATGACATTTTCTATTTTTTGGGTTCTATTTGAATGTTTTAGGGTGCATTTGATTTGATTAAGGGAATCATTATGAGTATGTGATTGATATTAACATAGAATGAGAATGTGTATCTCTTTCAAACCCATCTCCCTGGTGGGTTTGAAAAAACTCTCATTTTGAGAGTTTGATTCTCAAATTTTAAAGCCTACACTTACCTCTTAAGAAAAACAAGCTATATCATTCCCTTTTATATCCATTCTCGTACCTTTGATTCAACTTTTTTGTTGTTTTTAAGAAAGACACATGCTTATTTACATCCCCTATCATAAATGTATATATTAACTCACAAATATATATATATATATTTATCCATCTTAGGACTTGAATATTCAACCTTATTATTAAAAGAACACCATGATACCGATATAACATACGCTATGTTTTGTATATTTGATACAAACTTCCAACGTGATCTGAAAGAAGTAAATTATTTGAAAGAAACCAAATATTATACTACTTGATTGTGTCATATAATTAAATAAGTATTTTTATAACGATATGATTTTTAACAGATGTTTCCGTGTCAATAGGAATATTAAATAAAATTGCTATTTGGTCTTTTCTTATGTCTTTTTTTGAATTGTTTTCAAGTAGATCATATCCAGCCAAATGTGAATGAAAGTGGTGTAGATTCAAGTTATTTAATTTGTCCTTTTGAGATAAATAAATGAAGAAATACAAAAAAAGAGTTGACATGAATACTTGGAAAATTGAAGTTGCGATGTTAGAAAATTTCAAATGGGAACCCATTCATTGAGCTGTAGTTATGGGCTGCATGTGGATTTGATATTTGAAACCACTAAAAAAAGAAGACCATAGATACAAGTTGATAACCATAACCTTTAAGATATGGTTAACCATATCATTTTTATAAACCTCCTAAAACTTTTTTTTTTTTAAACAGTTTCACCAAACTAGCTAAAAGCTAGAGATATTTACAGGGATTTACAAGCCAATTAGTCCAATCCATATTACACTTGGATCTTCTATGAGACAATCACAGAAAGGAACATAATTTAACACTATCAACTATATCACTTTTACAAAAGTTATCCAGATAAAAAAGAACCGAATTTCTATATTTCCAAAGCAACCAATATGTTGTAAGTATTACTACTTCTAGCCGTTGCTTCCGCCACCTCTACATGTTACCATCATCCACCCATGATAGCCACTTTGAGATAGGCCATACCTCTGGGAGAGAGATGCCACACCAAGAACCGATAGCGTGCCAAACTGCGTTCGCAACCTCACACGAGAAAAGAACATGATTGCAAGATTCCACCTCAACCCCACACACCAGACAAGTTATACCTAAAACTATAACAAATTATTTCTATGATAAACATTTATACATGTATTTATGGAACTTTGAATTGTTGTGAACTAAGTTTGCGATGTAATTTTAGGTAAGCTTAACTATAGCGCTAAATAGATTAAGACACATACACATTGTACACAATAACTTATTTTCTTTTGTTATATGGAGCTAAAATTGATGTCATGGGGCTTTATGCATTAGAACCAAGTTGATCTAGGTGTTGACATGATCAACTTAGAGCGTTCGTTCTGCGCTCGTGGTTCCATCTTCACCGGTCGGCAAACTTCCACATGCCACAATGGAGTGCTCGGCTTCAGAGTTGGAAAAGAAGAATCGACTTTCTAACACCGATCAGTTCTGTTTTTTTATCTTATTTTTCTGCAAATTATTTTTTGTTTTTCTTTTTGTTTGTTTGTAATTTTTGTAGGCCCAATAATATTTAAAAATATCAAGTACAACCAGTAACATTGTATAAGATTTTTCTTTGTTAAATGTATTTTCTTCAACAAAATATACCTTACTAAGTATTTTTAATAATAGGAATCAAGAAGTAAAAAAGTTAAAATTGATGAAGGTGATAGGTAGTAATATTTATTTTTAATTAAATGTATTATTATTTAGTCTAATAGTTAATAGTTAATTATATTAAAAAGAAATCAAAAAGGATAAATTTAATATAATAGAAACAAGCTATCAGACGATTTTAGAATATAGAAACCAACTACGGGAAGCTTTAAAATTAGAAACCAGCTCTTGATTATTTCATATTTCTAGTACAGTTTTAGCTAACACTATCATATTTTTTCGTAACTTTTAGATAACATGTTACTAGAATTATAAACAAATTGTTAGTTGGTTTCTATAAACTAGAATCGGCCAACAGATTGTTCTTTTTTTAGGCAAATTTTCCCTTAAAATAGGTGGTGAAAGAAGTTCAAAATGGCTAAAAAGTGGTTGAAGAAAAAAAAAGTAAAAACACGATGTGGGGCACTGATGGGTACAGCTTCGAAGGAATAGGTTTACGTTACCATATAGTGGGTGCTCTTTGATACTTAAATGTATGATTTTTAGTCGTGATATCTTGAACATTAGCAAAACAATGTTGTAAGTCTGGAACTGATTGTTGCGAATTTAGGTAGCCGGGTTGCATGGCCGAGTACCTAAGCTCCATGGCCAGATTGTGAGCCGGCAACCAATGGTTCCGTACTCGGCAACAAAGTTATAATAGAAAGTGAAAATAAGAAGATTTTTGAGAAGAAAAGGTGGGGATCAGGATCGGGTTCGGGAGACTCTTGATTGAATTTTTAATTGTTATAAATTTATTTTTTACGATTTAAAATATTTATTTTATTTTCAATGAACTCATTTCTTTTATTTAATTTATTTTGTTATTTGTTTCAATTTATTTAAATTATTTGAATTTCTAAAAAAAACAAAATAAAGTCCAGAACACGATCTAAAATACCGTTCTCACTCCTCCTATTTTTCAACAACGATTTTCTCTCATAACACTAGCCATAATATTATTTTTTAGTATTAATACTCTGCGAACTCTAAAACGAAATGTAAATGTTATTCGGCAACTAATACAATTAAAATATAAGCAATGAAAAAATAGATAAAGTGACATGTTAGTTTTTGTCCAATATATCTATCTAGTCATATAGATATTATTATTTTACTAATCATAAGAGAATATAAAGACTAATATATACAAGATCTAACTAAATAGATTTAAAGTTGAATCTTATTCATTTAATCAACCGATTGCTATATTATATTTAAAATAGTAAGACGAATTTATGTAAAAATAACAAAAAGGATTGGTAAACTAACAAGATTGTTTATGTTATTTAAAAATTCACTTTTACTTGAACTTTCAAAATTAAATATTTCATAAATAGTATATTTATAAATTATAAAAATTGTATTTTAGAAATTAGTGTCTTTTTATCTTTAGTTAGAGATCTCACAAGTTATACTTTTGACAAACTTTTTCTTTGTCGAGTTCTAAAAAATGCATTATATAATCACATGTGATATACGCTAAAAAAATTAAATTTGTAGACGATTAGTTACTTATGTTAGAAGTTAATTCACACATTATTTACTATTTAACATATGTTCAAATGAATAATTATAAATATGATTTTAATATTCTCACCGCTAATCACATGTGATTAGTATATTTGAGTTTTAATCAAATGTGATTTATTATATATCACATGTGATTTACAATTGAACATAAATTTTTATATATGATGAGTAATTACCGATATATGATAATTCATACGTGATTTAACTTGATATTTATTTTGCATGTATAATTAATCTTTAATCTCACGTGATTTACTACTTTGATATTTAATCATATGTGAATACAATTGTAATAAAAAAATTACACAATTAGAACTAACGACATTTTCTCCTTAACTAGATAGCTCACATGCAATAATTTTGACGAACTTTTTTTCTCTTATTTTTAATAAGTGTATGAAATTCATAATGTTAAATCGCATACGATTTAACATTGATTAATAATCAAATTTTAATTTGAAATTACTAACAATAATCACAAGTAAATTATCGCATTATCAATTATAACTTTAAAAGTTATATGAAAATAATTGTATCTGACAGTTTAAAATTGTAATCGCATTTGAACATAACATTCGTGAGATATTGTAAAATATTTTAGTTTTGCAAAAAATTTTGGAAAATAATTTTTAAAATGAAACAATCCTATAAATTTTTTCATTATTAACTATTTTTTTAAAAACTTTTCTCAATATTATTAGCAATATATATAAGGGTCAATCACAAATTTAATCTATTGACCAAGTATAATTAACAAAATAATCCTTTGATCAAGCATATCACCAAACTAATCCATCCCTGATCGAAAAACCTTCGATATGTTCGATCATCAACTAATTTTCGAAATGTATCCGTTAATTACAAAGTCAAATGGAAATTATAACACGTAACCATCCTGATCGAATTCGATCATCCATGATCGAAATTTAAAAAATTAAAAGAAGAGGAATTAAAGAAAATCGATCATCTTTGATCGAAATTAAAAGAATCAAAAGAAAATAAGTGAACCAAGTAAGTTGTATAAGAGCAAGTTACTGCCACCATGTGATCGAAACCAAAACCAAAGACATAAGTGGGTCAAGTTTAAGATCGACATCCTAATTTTCTAGAGAAATAAATGCATACTACCACCATATCTGGGCCAAAGACATATGTTTTTTTAATTTTTTTTAATTTCGATCAAAGTTGATCGACTTTCTTTAATTCCTCTTCTTTTAATTTTTTAAATTTCGATCATGAATGATCGAATTTCGATTTGGATGGTGACATGTTATAATTTCTATTTGACTTTGTAATTAATGGATACATTCCGAAAATTAGTTGATGATCGAACATATCGAAGGTTTTTCGATCAGGGATGAATTAGTTTGGTGATATGCTTGATCAAAAGATTATTTTGTTAATTATACTTAATCAATGGATTAAATTTGTGATTGACCCTATATATAAAGAGTTTCACATTTAGTCTTGGAACTCTTGAAGAAAAGTTAAATTACATTTTTGTAGTTTTCTCAATTCTCAGATGACGTCATTCAGTAATTTTAATTGCATCTCGCGTCCTTGTATTGTCCCATTTTACTCACCTTGGTCCTTTTAAACATGAATTGATTGAAACAAGGAGTAACTTTCCGTCTTACCCTCGCTTCGTAGGGGGTTAAATTAGACTATTTAAATCAGTTTTAATTTATGATCTTAAGTAATGATTTTTAGATTTGTTGTTATAATATAGGTTTATCGATCTCATTTTTTTATTTATTTAACAATAACTATATTATTGAAAGCAATAGCTTAGAGTGAGGAAGTAAAGGCGATGGTGCTAATGTGATATGGTCCCTTCACAGAGTAAAAAAGAGATGAGTAGGGTTGCGCACTTCTGTGGATGAAAAATGATTAACAAGTAATAAAACAAAAACAAAAAAGAATATAATTTATCTTATATAACTATGATAATTTTATAATGGGACATAAACTGCAGTAGAAGACAAATTACCCTTGAGAATATGATGATATTTTTGTAGATTTTAATTTATCATTTCAAGATAATATCATGACAACTTCTTTAAAATATCATGATAAATTAGCTATTTAGTTTGTAAACTGATAATAACGTATAATATCATTATGTTTAGAACAATTAAATAAAAAGTATTAAAAAAAGATATAATATTTTGTTAAAAAAGAGCAAGTTCTGGAAGAATTAACCACCACATGAAACTTGCAAATTTATAGGTTGCGGGTGTCCATTTGTAAGTTGCGTGTCCGAGTATTTGTGGGTCGTGACCGAGCATTTGCGGGTTGTGATCGAGAATGATCTCGATCACGACCCTTATTTGTGGATATGATCTCGGACAAGAATTCAAATCGAATTTTTTTTCATTTTTAAGCAATAACAACTGCAACAATTCATATTAAATGGTTCCTAACACGAAAGCTAAACATTCCTATGCCAAAATAACCAAAATTCTACATGCACTCCAAATGGTTGATTAAATGCTTCAATAGAAATAAAAATTAAAAATTTCAAAATCTTAAACAGTTTTACCGAAAATGAATAAAAGATAAAGTAATTTATTCAAATAAATCATTACCCGCCTGTGCCTATTTGTGGTATGCGTACCCGGCCACGATACCACATCGTAAGACATGTAATCCGCAAACGGGTACTCGCAATCCGTAAATTTACAGGTTGCGAAGTGATGAGTAGACTTTTTTAAATACACTCTTTGTAGGTTTTATTTAATTTTTCTTATCCTTATCAGTTATCTATTTTCTAGAACTACGATACACTTGCACTATTCTTTTTATAATTGTATTCCACCAATTTATACGATGATGATGCTTTTCGTCTAGTAGTAATTCAGTTCATCATAATAAAAAGAAGTGTATTATAATTCAATAAAACACAACACTATCATTTCCATCATTCAAATAAAGGTTAAAGAAACATAAAAAGGTGAAATAATTGTTTGAATAGGTTTAACGTCTAAGTAAAGGAAGTTAAAAGAAACTAACCAAGGTTACAACGTTTTAAATAAAATGTCAAATAAATTTTAAAAAGAGTTAAATGAAGATAAAAGAAATTAGTAATAAGTCTCGATGAGGCTACAAGTGTAACTAAAAGCGATGGCCGCTATTCCGTTCAGTTTGAGAGAAAAACTGTTTAAAAAGTTAAAAGATTTTTTTACAGATATGGAACAAAGGTTTAAAAGTATTTAAAAGATGGTTGAAAGAAAAAAAGTAACGAATAAAACTGTCAAAATACGACAGTTGCGACGGTGACTGGCGGTTGGTGCCTAGAATGTGGAGGTGAAGTTTGAAGTTGGGATTGGGTGGGTAAGGGTGAAGGATGATGTAATGGGTAGGAGAAGAGAAGTTACAGAAAAAAAATAAGAAGTAAGATAAATATCACTCTCTTATTGATTTTTTATCTTTTGACACATCTCACTGTTTTTACTCTTGGACCACACTCTATCAGTAATATTAGAACAATAAAATTACGTTAACGATAATGGTTTTAGTAAATTTAAAGTCTAGTAAAATGTCAAAAATACCGTTCAAAGTGTTATGAAAAGTTTCGTTTTTTTGGTACTATATAATTATCATGATAATATTTGTAAGTTTATAACGGGTGAATCACCCAGTTATGATTAATTATTGATTTTTCGATATGTTGGATGAAACCAACAATTAGTTGATGATTAATGATAATAAAAGTAAATTGAAAGTAATTAAAATATTAGGAAAAAAATATATAATCGACGATTTATAATAGTTTGGGTGGACGTTAATTAATCCACTCATTGATGACATGATATCAAGATTTTTTACTATGAATCTTCTCTAGTGTGAGATAACGGGAGCTTTTCCAAAATTTTAGGGAGATATCTAGTGTGATGAAGCGTATCAAAGATTTTTTCACCTTTGTAAGGGATAATGAGAGTTTTTCCAAAATCTTCAAAGTGACCATGTATGGGTGATAAAGTACATGGTGAACGTGATGGTGAATTTTTTTTTTCATTGAACAAGAAATTGACATAGAATTTATGAATGTGATGAGGGTAAATGATGTTAAAATGATGGATAAAAGTACCCCATTCATTATCCATGAATGCTTGAAGAAAGCCTTGGTTAGAGATGTAATTGTGCTATACTTGACAACCCTCACAAATTTTCCTAATTGTAACAAATAACGATTATATTTGGGAATTTTACGAACATCGTAGGGAGGATTGTACGTGGGATTTGGTTTTGCTTTCTAGGCCCTCTTCTTATCTCTTGTCATTTTTATAAACAAACAAAACACACAAATATATATACGTATGTGATTAGAATGTATAAAACCTTATAAGTGTAGTGTCTATCTTGTGTGTGTAGAGAGCAACTTGTCTTGACTCGTTAAATTAACTTTTGATGTTCAAATTTTTTGACTCAAAAATCTTCAAGATCTTTAATTGACTAACTTGTTGCTTGTGTAGTGCCTTTTAGGCAATAGTTAGGCATACATTCAAAAAGTTTAAATTCAAAAAATCTCAAATGGCTCCCGTCATACCGCCTTAGATTTATCACGTGAAAGGTAAATCAAGTTCACCTAATGTCCGTTCATATGGTGGTCTAACCAGCTCATCCAACAAATCCAACAAGTTTTACTAACAAATTAGGTTCCTCATTATCGTTGATGGGGATTAAACATGAGATACTTTCAAATGTCTACGTTTTCGAGACCAGCTAGTCTACGTGATGAAGGAGATTAGATATAATTTTTTGGAGCATGAATTAATTTTCTCCATCGCAAAATTAATTCGTGAACGAAATGAATTAATAAATGTGAATTTTTGATTATGATATGATGAAAGTATGATTAAAAGTCGAAATCAGAAAGTGGTTTCTGGCAACGAGGTGAGTGCTCGACTCGAATTACTCGCAGTATCACATTACTTTACAGAACGCATGATCGAAATACACCACTAACAGTTGGTTAGTTTTGCAGCTTTATTCACTGCAATATTTTACACATCGATCGATCACTTACTATGTAGTATCATTTTAATATTTTATTTTTCTAACATAATACTCTAATTTTAATTTAACTTATTCTTGTACTTGTTTAGATTCTTCATTCTAATTGTTCCATGTTCAATCGCAATGCTCCCACAAAAACATACACATGCACTGACACACATGTATATATGGATATTTAAATGTAAATATGTGTATTGATGGAATTAAAGCAAGGAATAAAGTATTAATTAGTTTGAAAGTCTCTGAATTCTATTCGAGGAAGATTCGAATAGCTCAAAATATCGTTTGGAACGATGTTTATTGATAAAACGAGTAACAACATAATTTAAAATATAAGTTAATAAAAGAAACATAATATTGTATACATCGTTCTATATATGTAATATTTTAGATGAATGTCACATCGGTCATAAACATGAAAGATCTTGAGTTTATAAGGTAAATTTCTCCTTATCAAACACAACACGTTTTAGAGTTACAAGCACAACATATTCTGTGTGTGATAAGAGTACTCAAGCGGAAATAGTACTAGGATGTGTGACCTCCTGAGAAGTCCTCGTATGGTCATCAAGAAAAAGTTGTGTTACTGCGGGTAAAACGGACAATATTGTGGTCGTCGTAAAGCGTGATGTTACAAATCTTATAAGAGCAACTCATGTGTCGTTCAGGATGGTGGGGCAAACCTAATCGAGGACGATGAGTTCCACTAGGAGGTGTTTGTAACACCTTAGGCGAATCCCACATCGGCTGTAAACATGAGAGGTTTTGGGTTTATAAGGTAAATATATCTCGCCTTACCAGACACAACGCATTTTGGGACCACAAGCACAGTAGATCTCGTGAGAACTCTGCAATTAAGGGTGCTCAAGCAGGAGTAGTACTATAATAGGTGACCTCATGGGAAGTCCTCATGTGATCGACAAGAAAAAACAGTACGACTGCTAGCAAAGCAAACAATATTGTCTTCAGGATAAGACGAGATGTTAGAATATAGACACTTTTTCTTACTTAATTATTATCATTGATTAGCCACGAAAAAATCGCGCTTGCGGGCAAAATGCACAGTATTATGGTCATAATAAGACGGAATGTTACAATATAGGTGGTACACTTTTTCTTACTTAATTATTATCATTGGTTGGTTAAGAAAAAACCGTATGCTTGCGAGCAAAGTGGACAATATTGTGATGATAATAAGGTGGGATATTAAAATATTAGTGGTACACTTTTTCGTACTTAATTATCGTTAGTTTTAAGTTTGTATCAGTCATATCATTAGGCATGTGTTTGGATATCCTAAAAAATTAATTGTTTCCTAAACTAGAAAAGCAACTACTTAATGTTATATGGTTCAATGCAAACAAGTCTTTTATCAAATCTGCTAATTTTGTCACCTTGATGTAGTTGTTTTGCAATGACTAACGTGACGTAAACGAGTTAAGAAAATCTTATAAATATTCAACCAATTAAACGAATGACATTGAAATTGGTTTCGATCATAACTTCTTTCGATCCATCACATTATTATTGGAAACAAATGAACATATGTTAAAGCATGACCCTTTACATTGATTTTATGATGACAACAACTTAAATTTAACACAAAAATGATTTTATGTACAACCAACATATGGAGCTCAACATATAGTTAAAACAACTCACAGGTCTGTTCCGTGAGTTGGGTCCAAAGGATTTATGTGCATGACCAACTAACACATAGATATAAACCTTGGACAATTTTCAAGTTTTATCCTATTGAAAGTTGTTTCATGTGCTGCCTATGTTTCAACACTCAACTAAGTCAAAGATGAAGAATGAAGACTTAACAATGGGAATGATGTTTACTTGAAGCCAGTACAAAGAATGAAGTTCATCATACTTGTTGCAGATTCAAGTTGATGATTCACCAAGACTTAGGAACTATGATCCTTATCCAAATGGCATTTTCAGAGGTTGTACAAATGTACATACCTGCTAAACATGGTCGTTTGTACATATTATGTTCCCTTATCAATATCAACCAATAAAACAAGCATATGCAATGTACTTTCTGACATACTGTGCAGATAAGAGACATTGTCTGGCAGTACATGTTAGAACACACAAATAAGCATGTCCAGAATTCTCCAATGAAGAAGAAGACATATGGAAAATTCGGATTGGTTGAAGTGGTTACAAGTTAGATATATGATCATCCATAAATATTGGACTTCAACGTTGAAGTCAAGGGTGTGTGAATTTGTGTAAGTTGAGAGCAATAGTATTAACAGTTACCATTCCTTAGTAACAAGCTTAGAGTGTGTTGTTAGTTGATAGGAAAGCTTTAAATCTATATTCAAATAGTTAGTTATTTCGCAACTAATTTTAAATTCTTTGATTCATTCAACTAAAAGAATTATATTGAAATTTTACTATCTGTTCTAATTTATAACTTGCAGTTTAACTTATTATCAATCAAGTTAAAATCAAAAAGATTGTGTCCCCCCCCCCCCCCCCACCCCTTACAACTTCCATTGTTAGTTTAAGACAAATCACTAGTATCATAGTAGGTTAAGATTGTTTTAATCTTAGATCTTTAAAGATGGTCATCTATAGTTCAAACTCTAAGGCTTCGGCATGGAGTAAAAGCGTCATCCTGGAATTTTTTTCTAGTATGTCGAGTAAATGCTTCACCTTTCTAAAAGAACTTTTAATTGAGATCTGAACTAGGTTGCACAAAAAGTACCTACTTGAAAAATGGTTCTGAATCTAGACCACATAAATGTAATGCAAAAGAATTTTAAACTTGAAAATCTAGAATAATTCTTCACTTTAAACCATTGACCCATTAATGTCTACCATTGTCCTAAATGGAACATTTGTTCCAATAACCTCTATTGATGTTTCTGCTTCTGGAAGTACCTCTACCACTTCTAGGGATGTAATTAAGACATCAAACATATGGTCTGGTGAAGATATATGCCACCTATAAATACTTGACTTTAACATTGCAGTCAAGGGTGCGTGAATTTTTGTAAGTTAGAGAGCAATAATATTAGTACTTAGAGTATGTTCTCAGTTGATAGAAGAGTGTTAAATCTGTATTCAAATAGTTAGTTATTTTGTAACTAAATTGTAATGTTTGATTCATTCAAATAAAGAATATTGAAAAATTATTATTTGTTCTAATTCATAACTTATAGGTCTAACTTATTATCAATCAAGTTAAAATAAAAAAGATTATATTCACTCCTCCTCTACAACTTCTATTGTTAATTTGGAACCAAGAACATATTATTTAAAATTAAACAAAACAATATATATATAGCGGGACGAATTTAATTTTATAAATGAATAAAATATTGTGACCGATTTTTATATAGTTAATAGACTCGCAATGACGCGGTTCGGACGAATTTAATTTTTATAAATGAATAAAATATTTTGGTCGATTTGTGGCTGATTTTTTATATAGTTTATAGACCCGCGATAAGGTGGCACGAATTTAACTTTTATAAATGAATTAAATATTTTAATTTAATTTTTATAAATGAATAAAATATTGTGACTAATTTTTTTACATACTTTATAGATCGTGGGTCGAATTTAACTTTTATTTGGTCAATTTTTTTATATAATATTATAGACCCGCTATAATGCGTGACAAACTTACTTTTAATAGAATGAATAAAATATCGTAGTCAATTTTTTTATATACTTTATAGACTCTTTAATTTTTATAAATGAATAGAATATTTGATCTATTTTTTAATTTAAATAATTACATCAAATATTTAAGGGGTCAAAAGTGTAACTATACAAAAAGAATTAGGATTGTTTGATCGTAAATAGTAAAAAGCAATGAAGGATTCAAATTCCTCTGTCATATCCTCTTTAAGTTATATATAAAGATTTACTATAATAGAAGCAAACCAAACCCGAATAAAATAGCCAAAGACTATTGGATTGGGACCTTATTTTTTTGAAACCCTACTTTTCAACTATCAACTTGTGTAAACTAAACATCTAATTTGTTGTACTTGTCTTTCCTTGTGCGTTCGTGTGTATATGCGTATGTGTGTCGACCATGTGCTTCTCTCTCACCCCCCCCCTCTCTCTCTCTATAAGTATATTTATATATCTATCTATGTCTATATCTACATATATATAAGCTACATTATGTTATCATATGTTATGCTACCATAAAAAGTATCTAGCTTCATACTAATTATTCTTGCCAAAGGTTTAAAGAAAATAAAGCAATTCCTATCTTTTCTCGATCAAAATTCTTCTAATTGCTAGAATTGTATCGATTTTAAGCAATATATCATGGATGATTTGCAATTCCCATGGTTCAACCTACATGATCCTCAAGATCAACAAAGTTTCGGTTTTGATTCAGAAAATATGTTCTTGAATCCAATTCATCACCAATTATCACCTACTACCAATTGGGCCAATCAAGCTGATTTGGTTTGTAATTATGGCTTTCAAGAGATCAAGAATATAATATCCACCACCGCCTTGGAACCTTTACTTTCGGGCACAAATAGTAGCACCAACGACACATCAGATGGGATTTCAACCATTTTATCAGATTGCAAAAGTTTATGGCGTAACAACATTGTGGCCGGGAATAACAACATGAGTGGTGATTCCTCCGGTGATTCCATCTCGGATGAAGGCGTTGTTTCTCAATCGCTACAACAAATTAATCAATTGTACGTACTTAATTTTCTCGACATATTTTTGCTACACTTAGAAAATTTCACAAAAATTCTTAAAAAATGATTTGACATCACATCATGAAGAAAGAAAGATAACTTTAGAAAAAATAAGGTATGAAATATATGTAACACTTTTTATGTCACCTTGTCATGTAAGAAAAAAAAAAAAAATATATATATATATATATATATACTGTAAATGAGCATTTCTCTATTATAAAGAAGTGTCGATATGATTGATTTATTAATCTTGTTTGAAAAAATTGACTGTTACAAATCATTTTAGTTACACATCTATTGCTATATAATGTTCGATTTCTCAATGAATAAAAGTGTAAATATTTTTCTACCACTATATTTTTATATAGTGCTTTAGCAGTGTTTACACGCTTATAAGAGCGAACAACATTGTGACATAATTATATACTTATCCTTAGCACGAAAAGAAAATTAATGTATGCAATTTGTATGTTTGATGTATAGTGAATGCTCATCGGGTAAAAGAGCGATAAGCGGGGTAGGGTTTTCTGACAATCTACCAAAACCTAAAAGATCCAGATTAGATACGGCTCGACCCACTTCATCAAATATCAGTTTTCAACAATCGGGTAATCCATCAGAAACGGATACAGAAGCGATTGCACAAATGAAGGAAATGATATATAGAGAAGCAGCATTTCGGCCAGTGAATTTCGCGGTAGACACGGTTTTGGATAAACCTAAAAGAAAGAATGTTAAAATATCAAGTGATCCACAAACGGTTGCGGCTCGAGAACGAAGAGAAAGAATAAGTGAAAGAATTAGGGTTTTACAAAAATTAGTTCCTGGTGGAAACAAAATGGATACAGCATCTATGCTTGATGAAGCTGCTAATTACCTCAAGTTTTTGAGGTCACAAGTGAAAGCATTGGAACAAGCATGGTTGAATAGTACAACAATCAATGCAAGTGGTACAATTCCAATCATTCCTCATCCTTCAATGATTGTACCTTTTACTCAAACCTCATTTTCCATGCAAAACCATTTTTCATTTGCTCATGAACATTTGTACCCTAATGCACCACCAGCATGAGGTAGGGAAGAATAGTACAATAGTTAATGAAAGTGGTACAACTTTACTGAGCTAGTAAACACAATAACCTTCATGATTCAATGGTTGTACCTTTTAGTCATAATTAATCCATTTTTCATGCATGAAAATTTGTATCCTAATTAATTTAATTTCCAAAATTATTTCCAAATGCAAAGAGAAAAGTTATAAAGAAATCCTAGATATTTTATTGTTAGCTAACCCCAAGAACCAAGATAATGATCATTATATCATTATATGATCATCGAACCCAAAACACCTTTATTATGTGATTATACT
The DNA here is from genome assembly GCA_963921325.1 of Logfia minima. Taxonomy (NCBI): domain Eukaryota; kingdom Viridiplantae; phylum Streptophyta; class Magnoliopsida; order Asterales; family Asteraceae; genus Logfia; species Logfia minima. The sequence continues at coordinate 716,430 of OY992773.1, forward strand.
CCTATCATTCATTTGTATTAATTGTAATGAACATAATGGCGACACTCATTATTGATTGAGAATTACCGTAATTACAAATTTGTTGTTTGTGTTTGAGCTCGTGCTTGTGGAGTACGTTTGGTTTGTTATACATAACTCTTACAAACATTTTGTAACTATAAAAATGTTGTTTGCGGACAAGTTTGAGTCAATATGATCAAAAAAGACTGATTTTCAAGCTGTCGAAAATTAACCTCACATCTATGCCATAGTTTACAGACCTAATTACGGATCGACTTGATAATAACTTTATTCGAATGTGAAATTCATTCGGGTTTAGCTTAACTCATGCCCTACGGGCATAAGTTAAACTTCATTATATAAACTAAAACTTTTCAATTATAACATAAAATTCATTTATTAAACCCTTAAATTTTCATTTGTACATGTGTACCATTTTTATTATCTATGGTAAAATGAAGCTTCAATAAATGGTTCTATGTTCTTAGCGCATAAATCAGTTCATCTCAATTTATAATGAATCATCTCAATATGCATGATTCTTACTTTAAAACGTAGTTATGGTTAATAGAACTAGTTAACTTAAGTTTTCTAAATACAATACAAGCTGATCGATACATATAGTCTTCTTAAGATATACGGAGTACTACGCATTCGAACTATATGTTGGTTTAACTGTCAGCTGTAAAGATGTAACCTAATTCAAGTCTATTATTTCTTGTTGGGTTTAGTAAAATAATTAAGTAATTAAAATAATAGTTTATGTGGTGAACACATGTGGCGGTGAGTGGGTCCTGTCTCCTTGATTCTATCCAAGGCGTGCCCCTCGAAAATCATCCCTCTGTTTTGACCTCTTCCTATTTTCCTATGATATGCCTACCACATGTCCTTCTTTTTTATTAGTTATCCTCATTTTCAAGATCACAATATATAATATTTGATCTATCTTAAAATCTTGTATATATAAGGAGTATTTGTTTATGAGACATTATTTTATTTACATAAAATATTTTACCTCAAAATTTTTATTACATTTGTTTTAATTTATTATAAACCATATATTTAAACAATTTTTCTCATTTATCAGTCATATTTTTATATTTAAATTTAATTTTACAGTTTAGTCTTACATATATTTTTCTAAAAAATATGACAAGATTATTGATATCCCATTCCCATGATGAAATTTGACATTTGTCTTGGCATTGTCATGATTGATAAGGCTATTTGTTTGGAAATCAGTTGTGTTTGATTACTATTTATAGAAAGTTTTGTTCTGTAAATGACCCGGATCTCTCGCTTGCATTTTATTCATTATATTTCCCCATTTGGAAATAAGATAGAAACTTGCTTTTATGGCTCCAAGTTGACAATAATACAAATTATATATATGGTTGGCATACCATCACACGTAAATACTTTGACTTTCTTGATTTGTTACAATAATTACAAAGTATACGATAACAAACCTATATCAACTTGTTCATCATTGTAAGCGAATATTTTTTCTGTCTATTTTTAATCATGATATAAGAATAATTGATCATGGTGACATAATAAAGAGTTTCAAACGTGTGATATATCAATTAAACGGATAGCAATATAACAGAAATATGATGTAAGTGACAGTTGACATGGTTCATGTATTGCGCATATGGTTACAATTTGACTTTTATTTTTTGTAGTATATATATTTATATTTGTATGCCATTCTATAAACGTGCATGTTTTTATACAAGAATTTTTAATGCGTAAAACTTAACTTTCTAACGTGTTTTATTTGATATCTAATTATGTTTTTTCTTTTGAATATAAACTTAAGTACCCATATATTACATCTATTTTATCTTCGCAGAAATTGAGTGTACCGATAGTTACATCTAAATTACGTACAGTCAAATGTAAACAAGGAAGTGAGCTGGTGTACATATTTAATGATAAGTAAGATGATAGAATTTGTAAATATTTTACTGGAATTGTCGTATTGTAGCAACACCAAACGTATATCATGCCATATATGTTATTTTACACACCCATGTTTTAATTGATACTTTAATTTATAATAGTTTATACACCTATGTTTTATTGAATTCATAAGACTTTAGTTATTGCTCTTTTTATCATGTATCGTTAGATTCAACATCCATTTACCTAACACCTTTAACTTGGTCTATATGAGCAGATACAATATTTCTAACAGATTCCGACATGAAACATTTATTACCCCCTAAATAGCTCCTGCCAAACTAATTAATTTCCATTTGCTCAATTGTAATGCCAAAGAAAATGCATCTCAAGCTGAAATATCAAAATAACAATATATAAATATATAATAAGAGATAGATCAGTTAAACTCAATATAGATAGAGCATATCTAGATAATGGTCTGATATAAGTCAATACAAGCCCGCTAACATCCCTTGCAGTTGAAGCGGGAGATAGGTAGACGCTCAAACTGATTCGAAACTCGTCAAAGAGAACTTACGACAATCCGTTGGTGAAGATATCAGCAAACTGATAGCAAGAAGGAACATGTAAAGCACGAACCTAAGGCAGAGCAATGTCGGAACTTAACGATGTAGAAATGTTGTGGAAGAGGACGTAAGTAGTATATCGTCAACATAAGGCAGAGCAATATCGGAACCCTTACATTAATAAATCGGTTGGAAGATAAGTTACCAAAGATAACAAAGTTTGGGTAGTCGGTGTAATACTGTAGAAGATAAGTCCAAACTTAGTTATCTTCGGTAATTTAGTTGGTTTTAAAAGGTTGGAAGGTGGTTTTGTCTTATCTAATTTAAACTAAGTACAGTTAAAGTAAAAGTGTGGAGGTTACTAGGAGTACTATGGATAAATCGGTGTTTACTATTATATCAAACTTATGTTCGATTTTAGATAATTATGTAATATAAGGCATTAACATTGATAAAACTATTCTTCAGAAAGAGTCATTCCTACAATCTTACTAATTATTTTAAGTAGAGTTGTATGGAATCAAATAAAGGTATATCACATAGATATCAGGAATAAAGTGTTACACTGCACTGGAAGTTCTCTTAAATGCAATAACCAATTTAATTTACGGTTATCCTCGAATCTCATTCCTTATTTCTCTGTCATCGGAGACGTGTGAATCATGTCATAAATTGTTGAATAAACAAAAACATGAACATGTGTTAACCCCTAGAATGAGTTTGGATAACCTTTTATAACGCTTGGTTAAATTGTCATCGTTCACTGACGTAGATTATTAAAACTATTCTAGCATGTTAAACATGTGTATGATAGTAAACTATATATGAAAACTTAATTATACATTCAAACAGACAGTATACAGATTAACTAATACTAACTGGCTAACCCTAAAGATACAATCAAACAAGAACATCCACAGAGGTAGTATGGGTAATACTAGGTTTAAACATATCAGTTGTAAACTTGACTAAGTTGTAAATATTCCGAAGGTTGCCTAAAAAATATTTACAATATGACTTGAATCTAACCTAATCCCATGCTCTGTGTCTCCCACAAATTTATTTCAATCAGGAGAAGAACGATCATGCTAAGCTCAACGATCATCAAACACAGAATAATTGAGGGATCTAATACTTTCGAATAGACTTAATTCTAATATATAGCTTTCAAATCACAACATAAGTTAGATAGGAAATCACATCCAATTCAATTTGTAAATTCATATATATTTAATTATCATACATACATAATAATAATACTATAAATTACATAATTACCCCAATTTATATCATTATTGTTACAATTATATAAAAAACATAATATCTTTTAAATTTTGGACACATAAGTATCTGAATGATGTCATATGTCCCTAACTAACATTAACAAACATAAATTAATTAAGTTTTCTCACCCTATTTGTTATATGGTTTGTTAGAATAAAGTGTATATAATATTATTACTTATTACGCTAATAGCGCGTAACTCAATTAGTAATAGGTTGAGGTATCTTTGTCACCAAATAAGCAGAAGGTTAGGGGTTCAAGCTCTAGCACCCTCATACCCACAACCGCTGAGTGAGTCAGGTATACCCCCCACATTATAGATAGACAGTCAATTGTGAGCCAGTTAGAATTACTGGTTATCAACTTTTTACCACCAAATATTATTACTCATTACATATCTCATTTATCCTTATACATAAAAAGAGGTCTAAGCTATAAAAGAATTAACACCTCAATCTTTCAAATATTGGTAATTAGTAATTAAAATTAAGGTTTTGAAAATCGGGCCAACTAGTCGAATCGGGTTTTGAAGGTTTTCTGGTTCAAATATAACCAGTTTACAGGCAAAGTTGACCAAGCCAACGACCAGCTGTTCGACAGGGAACCGGTCGGTCAGACCGGTTTTTGGGCGAGGTTGGACTGGTTTTTGACCAAGTTGACTTTTTTGTAAACTTTGAAAGGTCACATCTTTTCCCTCGTAACTCGGATTAAGTCAATGTTTTTTTTTCAATTTGTGTATTTTTTCGACATCTATTCGTTGGTAAACTGCCAAATGTGGTTTGTCCATAAAAATATTGAAATTCGATCTCCTTTACTTCAATTTTGACAATTTCCATTTATTTTGACTTTTAAACGCATTTTGACCACTCATAACTTCCTATAGAAAATTTCAATTTCAAATTCGTAAATTTATAGTCAATATGGAATGTAATTAAACATTAACCGTCACTCAATTTTAAAAAAAGTTTTAAAAAGTCAAAACGTGTCAAAAAGTCAACAAACGATCCGATTGAAATTGAAGAGACGACCGGTCCGGTTCAAAAACCGGTTTCAAAACCTTGATTAAGACCACTAATAGCTCTTAAAACTTATTACGGGTAGTCATATTTTAGTTATATACATTTGCTAATTGTTAATAATTTATTGTTTTTGCAACCTTAAACATTATATCTTCAAAAAGAGAAAAATGAAAGTTGTTATATAAATTACATATTGCGAATCCAAGATAAAAGAATCTAACTTCTAATAATTTTCTAGTGTCCCAGAAATTTATTAATTATTTTATCAACTTTTGAATATTTAGTTTTTTAATTAGTGTGGGTTGTGCTTTACCGCAACCTATATCTTTCTATTAAATATATAAAGAAGTCTATATTAATTCTAAACTTGCTATTTAAAATGCCTTTAATAACTTAATACATCATCAACTTAATTATATTATTAGTAAATAACACAACTAAAATTTTTCATAAGAACACATAACTTTTATAACCGCACATTTAATAACCATGTGTTACTAACTTTTTATTATTAATCTTCGAAATGATTTATTATTCATTTTTTTATATGTTAAACTTCCCATTGAATTAACATCAATATATAATCACTAACTTTTTATTACTAATTACTTGTCACAAATGCTACACTGTCATTAATTTATTAGAAATTTAATAAATTAATACTCAATTAACTAATAAACTTTCTTAATTAATAACTTTTTAGGCTTCGATTTGGAGATAAGACGTTAATTAATACTTGATTAATTAATAACATTTTTAATTAATAATATTTAATAAAATAATTTTATTAGCATTAATTCATAGAATTCATACTGTAGTTTCTTAGGTTACTAAAGGACCTAAGCAAGATAAAGTTTTGGTGACCTAATGATATTATATATAAAGTATTATATACATTTATATCCTAGAATGGATGAATAAAACATACCACTAATTTTAAACAACACTTTCTTATAAAACAAACTTGGGTATGAATGTCTATCTTATAAACTTATTTTTTTATGGTCATATATACAAAAGTACAAGTTTATTGTTTAAAAAGAATGTTGTATGATTTGATTTTTAACATGAAGATAATTTAGTATAATAACATATTTGAATAAATAAAAAGCATCTCAGAAATACTTTCCCCATAGTTGTCTTCATTTTATGAATCAAAGTGCAAGGATAACAAAAGTTGAATGACTCATCATTGATGCTCTAAAACCAATTAATCATAAAATTAAAAAGAACATAATTACTAAAAAAGAAAAGATTAAAAGTTGGATCTCAGGAAGATTAATATTATCATCAGATCCAGTGAAGGACTTAACAGATAGATAACGCAGTTTCTTCAATAAACATCATCGATCCAACACGTTCAGCCTAAATTAAGAAGAAAAGAATTACATAAAAGTTTTGAAATTGATTAAATATATGCAAATAAATGCAGATATAAACGAACGACGCATACTTATAGCGGCCATATGAAGATGATGATGATAATGAACCCTAATTTTTACTACTACGTATTTAATGGACAAAATGGGCCGGACTGGGCCAAGCATTTGTAATTTGTGATGCCTGTCAGATACTAACAAAAGTAACAAGTAACAACGGTTTTGAATTATGGATTTTAATATTTTATTGACTAGAGATGAATATGCAACTTATTATTACTTTACTTTTTTTTTCTTTTTAGAATTGATAGTTGACAATGATTAATTATAGTTTGACATTAAGAAGTCTTGAATTTGTATATTATTTAATTTTTTTTATAGTTAGTCGGTTAATTTTCTATGATCTCTTATAAATATTTGTTGTTAGATGATGATACTTAAACCACTCGTACTTGTGACACTCACCTGTGGGAGTCACGTTATCGATGACTGCATATCATTTCACGACTGTTCCCATTATGGGTCTCACTATTTTATTTTAGAGTAAATTACATGGATCGTCTTTGTGGTTTGTAAGATATAACACCGATAGTCTTTTTATTTTCAAAATTACACGGATCGTCCTTGTAGTTTGCAAGACCGCACGTTCACGGTCCTTGTGGTTTGCAAGATCGTACGTCCACGGTCCTTGTGGTTTGCAAGATCGCACGCCCACGGTCCTTTTGCTAAGCAATAGGACCTTTTGCTAAGCAATAGGACCGTGGGCGTGCGATCTTGCAAACCACAAGGACGATCCGTGTAATTTTGAAAATAAAAGGACGATCGGTGTTATTTCTTGCAAACTACAAGGACGATCCATGTAATTCACTCTTTATTTTATTTTCATTTAAAATAATAATAATTACATTTAACTAAATAAAATTAAAAATAAACTAAATCAAAACATTTTTAATTACATAAATATTTTTATACAATTCATTTATTATAGACTTATAAATTTTTAACACAAAATTACATTTGATATTATATTTAACTAATTGTGCTAGTTAATCTTTTTTTCCACTTCATCTTCCTTCACTCTTTTCTTCTTTATTCATAAACTTGCAACTCAATTCTTCATCTCATAAAAAACTTCTTTCTTTATTTCTTACCTTAGGTATTAAACATTAGATGTTTTAAATGAGTGATTAAAAGCAAGTTAAAATGTTTTAGTTATTAATAATTTAGCTTTATACGACCAAACATGTCATATATATTATTTAGAGTGTTATGTCTTAAAGCCTTAAGGCAAAACTTGAATTATAAATATATGAATCGTATACAGTGGAAATCAACAATAAAAAAAATGATCTCAATCACATAATATTATTGAATCAATGGTTACAAAACTTTGTTTGTAGAGATTAAGAACAACTTTACTTGTGTTATTGGCATATATTAGTATTAGGTTTTTCTAACCTATCAATCTCTATTTATACAAATATATTCGAGATAATAAAGGAAACGGAAACCTCTAATTACTCAAATATATATCGGATGGTAACTACTTAGCCGATATGTTTGAAAACTAGATAACTAATATTAAAATTGTGAATCTTTTATTCTTTGTAGTTATCCTCATATTCTTTCAGATGCCAACTGTAAAGATTATATTCTTTTTTGAAATCTTTAAGTTTTCGCTCTGGATCTGATACTCTAAGTTTGAAATGTTCTTGATCTGAAGTTTCTATTTCGGTTGAATCTGAAACCCGGTTTATTTTTCCAGCGTACAGTACATATCATTTTCTCACAACTTTACTTATAACGACTTAATCTATTGTACAAATCTGTATGCAAAAATCTTGAATTTGATTTCACTTGATTGAAAGACAAGTTTTCCTGAATTTGGTAGTGTTACAAGTGCGCTGATCATGACCGATAATGATAATGGAAATCAAGAGGCTTTGGATTTGTTTGACACTTTGAGTCACATGTAAGATAGTGTTAAAAACGCCTTTGAGTCTCTAAAACGGCGCAATAATCAGTAAACCAACATCATAACTTGTTTAGTTTAGGCAATTGTGTGCATGGAAACAAGTTGTGAAGAATGGTGTGTTGGAATGGAGATAAAGAAATCCAAAAGGGGGTTCTCCGATCTTTTGACCTTCTTATCAAAGAGACATGATGAATGCTTAAAATCGTTTTGTGACGAGTCTTGCTACATTCTTAGATAAATGAACTCTTTAGTAAAATTGTTGTGTCTATAAAAATGGGGTAAGCAAAGGGTTGGACTTCGGAGTAATGCATCTTTCCTATTCAGATAAGCAAAGATAGCTCATTTGCTTAAGGTAATTAATTTGATTGCATTTTGCATTCTTTAATCTTTATAATATCAGGCCGAAAACTGGATGTTGGTTTTGTTGAATTCACATAAGTTATTTTAACCATGGGAATGTTTTTGTCGATTTGAGTAAAGAAGAATTGCCTGAAAAGTACAAGCTCGTTTGCATCCCAACTGATTATTGGTAGCACTCCATACTTCCCATTTAAGTTTGGGTACTTGAATAGGTTTTTAGGACTGACTTATTGAGAAGGCTATGAAGAAAGCCATAAACAGTTGTTCCGACTTGAATGAAACTATACACATTACACAGATCAAGAAGCAATTTTGTTACAACACTGTTGAGATGGAAAGATCACCATATCACGGATCATCAAAATCTTCAAACATGAAACAGTAGAACACACAAAACTTTTGGTTAGACTGCACAAGTTTTACACAAAAACAAGACCATTACTACTTGCTATGAGTCATCACTTCTGTACTTCTATCCATATCTGCCATTGTCAATCAGTAAGCCAAGTTCCCGTGTAAACCAAACCCGCCTTCATTTGCTCCAACTTCATTCTTAACTTGCACCTTCAAAAACGCCTTTCCTGATCCCATTACCTCAGGTGTTTTCATCTCCCACAGCACTCGAGACCTCTTCGCACTCAGATTCTGTCAAAAGTCAAAACAAACAAATGGTATTCAGCATCAGTATTCAGTTAGTCACTCATTTGTCTACCATAGGAACTAACTCAAAAACTTCATAGAAATCACGGTGTTGATTTATGGTATACCTGATAAGCCTCCTTGGCAAATGACCCCTTTGAGAAACAAGCATTCAATCCCTTAAATGGTTTTCGATCCTTCTTATAGCTCAAGTGAACACCTTCCTGAAATCGTAACAGTTTTTTTTAGTCTATAGAAGCTTCATAATGTGAATGAAAGAAACATGCATAAATGGTTAACACTTTATAGCTTTAGATACCTGATGACTCAGTGGCTTAGAAGTGGGTAACACTTGCATACTTCTATAGATCTTTGGCTGCCAGTATGGATCATAGACAGGTGTTTTACCATAGGAATGCATACCATAGAATAGTGGGAGATACTGACTGCTACCAAAATTCTGTTGTGATGCAATACGAGCTTGTAATTTTCGGGTACATTCTTCTTTACTCATTGCGCCAGTAACAATCATGTACTTTCCATGGTAAAGTTTTCCTGCATGAATTCAATGAAACCAAGATCAATATTATGATTGGAAGAAGAGAATTGAACATTATCAAATACAAGATGCAATCAAATTAATCACCATTAAGTGAATCACAAGCTTTCTTTGCTTCTTCTGGATTGGAGAAACAAACGAATCCAAACCCTTTGCTAGCACCATTTTTATCATGTACAACTTTAGTTAAAACGATATCCCCAAAATCACCAAAAGTTTCCTCAAGAGTTTTTTCATCTACAGACGCAGCAAGATTCCTCACAAAAAGATTCGAAGCATTTATTTTGTCCTTTTTATAAGAAAGTTTCAACCCTTCTCTTTCGCCTTTTTTCATAGCCTTCCCAACAAACCATTCCTTGAAACCTGTTTTCATGCACAAAACTTAAATGGTCAAAGCCATACAAAACAGATAAAATGTGTAATACAAAAAGTTATGATGTTATTCACCTATTATTGCGCCGTTTAGAGCCTCAATGGCCATTTTTGCACTATCAGGTGACTCAAAGTTGACAAATCCAAAACCTTTTGATATCCCATCAGCATCTTTCATGATCACAGTACTTGTGACGTTACCATATTCAGAAAACTTGTCTTTCAAGAGATCCTCAGTGAAATCAGAATCGAGGTTTTTCACATACAGATTTGTAAATTCGGGTTCCTTCCTTTCACTTTTCTTGAGAAACTTGGCCACAGATCTTCACAAGAAACCATGTTTAAAACGTTACGAGTAATAAACATGAATAAGAACGTTATGAACAAAAGATATTAAGAAAATTAACCGAAACCACTGATAGACTGCTAGTTCTGTACTTAAAATATCCCTAAACCATGAAGAATATCATCAGCATAAACCAGTGACATACTCCAGTGTTGTAATTAATGATTTTGTCATAATTTTTCATCCAATATAAGAAAGTTCTGATCAATTTCACAAATAATAATACGAAAATCCCAAAAAATCTTTTAAGCCCATAAGCCTAATCAAGAATTAAAGCAAAGAATTAGCATAATTATAGAATACGAGTTTGAATAACTATAAAACTTACATAATCTTTTCACCGAGTGTGGATCCATCTAACGCGTTAAGAGCATTATTAGCAGATTCCTCTGAATCAAACTGTACAAATCCGAAACCCTTACTCTTGCCGTGATTATCTTTAGCAATTTTACAAGAAAGAATCCTCCCAAACTTCTCAAAAACCTCTTCCAATTTACCATCAGTAATCAATGAATCAATGTTCTTCACAAACAAATTTGCTAGTCCAGTTCTTCTTGTAAATGGATCACGTTGACACCACATTATCCGCATCGGTTTCCCCCTCATTTCAGTATGATTCAACTTCGATAACGCTACAGCCGCTGTTCAAACAATTTCAATAATATTGAATTATTAAGCCAAAAACTCCGCAAAGAAAGTCAATTCAATCAAACAAGAAACTAAACATCACAATTCAGTAATTCAACCAGACCTAAAGAATGTAAATACTCCAACTAAATCACAAATTCCATGAATATAATAATTTCAATGAAACAGATAAATAATTAAACACAATTTTATGATTCAATCAGACCTAAAGAACGTCAATAATTCAGTGAAATAAAAATATTACACAACTAGAATTAAATCAATCAGACAAAAAACAAAGAACACGATTCAGTAATTCGATGAAAATCAAACCCAAAACGTGTGAATAATTCAATCAAAGCAAAAATCATATAAAAGAATTCAATTCAGTTGCACAGAGAACAAAAAATTGCAAAGCAGTAGTTCAAACAAACCAAACATATGTAAATAGTTCAATTAAATCATAAATTTCACAAAGAAAATCAATTCAATCAAACAAATAACTAAATAATGTAATTCAGTCGAACTAAAATTATCACAAAATTCACAGATAAAATAAATTCAATCAAACAATTAACTAAAGAACCTAATTCAATCATTCAATCGAACTACAAAAATGTAAACAATTAAATCAGATAAAAAAGTTAAACAAGAAATTTAACAAGTAATTATTACCGTGAGAAGTGAGATTAAAATTGACGTAACCGTAACACAGCGATTTATACGAAACACGATCTCGACAAATACGAACAGAATGCAGTGGTCCGATCTTGGAGAACAGAGTGGACAGATCGTTTTCAGTGGTATCGGAATGAAGATCGCCGACGTAGAGAGTCGCCGGTAGTTGCAAGGGTGGCGCCGGTGGTGTTGGAATGGGAACAACAGTTTGCATTTCAATTGCCATAACGAAATGAATTGAAGTTGAAAAGATTGTGCGAATGAATGTTAGAAACCCTAGCTTTTGATCACTGTATGAAATTTGATTTGATAATCGTGAAGCGTGTTAGGGTATATATGTATATATGAATATGTATGTACATTCTACACGTATAAAGAAGTGTGAGTGAGGAAGCTGTTAGTTAGTTAGTTAGTTATTAACCGTTTTCTTTAGAGTAAGAAATTGGTGGGAATAAGTGACGTCATCAATCATCATTCATTGATGGAAACAAACTAAGAGATGGATTCATTTGATTAAAATGTTTATTTATTTATTTATTATTTTATTTATCATAAATTTTGTAAATTATATATCGTTTTTTGTTTTGGATAATTATATATTATATTTGGATACAAAGTAAGTTGATGTTATGTTTGAAAGTTATAACCAGTTTGGTAGTATCTTGTATGCTTAGTTTGGCTTTGATTTCTAAGAGCATATGGTGTGAACCTATTTTTGTATGTATTTTATGTTGAGAACGTTGGATGACGTTCCGCCACTTCAGAATGACGTTTTTGAACGACGTTCATCGCACGATGCTACTTCGTTGAATTTTTTTTTTTGACAGTTTTATTACCAATTAAATAAAAGAAATTTAAAAAACATTCCAATGACAATGTACCCATTTTTTTAATACTTAAATAATAATCATTCATATCATATCTCTAAGGGTAACACCGAAAATTCTTTTCAAACTGAAAATGGGAATGTGCCTACTAATCCTAGTAGGTCTGCTAGCGAGTGCTAAAGAGTCTTATATACGTAGGAAGTTTGATGACTATATTGTTGAGGGTGAAGTTAAATATGAGTTAGAAAAAGTAGTCAATTATTCAAAACTCTCTCATTAAAATTTTTATTTTACTTCAAGTTTAAATAAAAGTATTGAATCAAAAAATTAATTTCAAGATTCTTAAGATTTTAATTGGATAACTGCCATGAACAATGAAATTGAAGCTCTATATAGACACAATACTTGGGGTTTAACGAATTTTCTTCCTGGTAGGAAACTACTTTGTTGTAGGTGGATGTATAAAATTAAATATAAGTCTACTAGAGAGATAAAGAGGTATAAGACTAGGCTTATAACTAAAGGCTATAGCCAAAGAAAGGGAATAGATTATGAAGATTCATTCTCTCCTATTGTGAAAATGGTTATTGTAAGGTGTTTAATTACTCTAGTTGTGCAAAATGATTGGAAACTGTTTCAACTAAACGTAAATAATGTCTTTCATTGTGGTGATTTATCTGAGGAAGTGTACATGGAATTGCCTCAAGGGTATTTTTTAAAAAATGAAAAAAAAAAAAAATAGGTTTGCAAGATGGTCTAGTCATTATATGATTCGAAACAAGCTAACATTGGCTTTAGAAGAAAATGGTTTTGTTCAAAGTATGAGTGATTATTCATTATATGTTAAATGTTCTAATTTTCTGTTTGTTGCTTTACTTATATATGTGGATGACATAGTCATCATTGGAAATGATGAAAATGAAATCAATAAGTTAAAGTTTTTCTAAAGTCTAAATTTCAAATTAAAGACTTAGGTGAACTTAAATATGTTCTTGATATTGAAGTCTTAAAACCTAAAATTGGTTTCTGCTTATCTCAAATAAAGTATTGCATTGAGTTACTTGATGAGTTTGCATTAGTTGGAAGTAAACCACTAGTTGCTCCTTTGGAAACTAACTTGTTTATATCAATTGTAGCCACTGACAGTGATGTTGCTATTGTACATATTACAATTTATCAAAAAGCTAATTGATAAACTTATATATTTAACCATGTCGAGACTTAATATTTCTTTTTCTGTGCAATGTTTAAGTCAGTTTATGCATGCACCTCTTCAGTCTCATCTTAAAGTAGCATTCAGAATTCTAAGATATCTTAAAAGCTCACCAGGTAAAGGTGTTTATATTTCTAAAAGTGATAGTATAATTCTTACTGCATTTGTAGATGCAGATTGGTGTAAGTGTAGGGATGGTAAAAAGCCCCAAACCCCGCAATTTTTGGGTCAGGTTTAGAGATGGTTTATCGCGTTTGGGGCGGGTTTTGGGGCATAAATGGGGATTTTTATAGATATGGGGTGGGGCACAAGGACTATCATCTCCGCTCCGTCCCACCCCGCTTGAAATACTTATGATATATTTTATAAGTATTTTAAATTTAATATTAGCGTATATGTTATATTCCATATATAATTAATAATTTTTTACCATTTAAGTAAGTTTGTGTATACATTTATTTTATCATTTGTATTAGTATAATAGAAAATAATTCTATATATTTCGATCTATACATACATTATCATGATATCAATTAACAAGTTATTAAGATTAGAAATATTAACATTAACGATATTAAAAAATTGAATTGAATTTGGGGATTACCTAAATAAAATGGGGACTTGGTCGGGTTTTGGGGAACTTTTGGCCCCAATGGGATCCCCGATAAAATCCTCGATGGGGATTGGTGCGGATTTGAGGATTAATTTGAGTAATGGGTTCGGGTATGGAGACCATACTTCTCGCCTCGAATTCGCCTCATTGTCATTCCTACGTAAATGTTTGGCTTCAAGAAGGTCAATCACTTGATTTTGTATATTCTTTTGTGGATCATTAGTGTTTTGAAACAGTAAAAGCCAATCCATTTTATCAAGATCTTTCACAGAATCTGGATACAGGGCTATGGCTTCTGTCACTTGTGAAGTTATGTGGATTGTTAATATTTTAAGAGTTTTAAATGTTAAAAGTTTTCTTCCAGTTGAATTACATTCTGACAATAATTTCGCAATTTAGATTGCTCATAATGCGATTTTTCATGAACGTACAAAACATTTTGAGATAGACTTAAATCTTGTAAGAGAAAAATGTACAGGTGACATCATTAAAATCGTAAATACCTTTTCCAAAGATCAGATAGCTGACAAATTTACAAAAGGTTTAAGAATTGCTCTAACAAAATTATCTGAGCAACAGTTGTGTTTGAAAGACTAACTTCAGACTTGGATTGACTGGGATGTTAATTTGTACAATCACAAGTGAAATATTCTTACATTTTTAAGTCCTTATTGTTATATATTTTAAGTGTAGGTTTAAAGTGTTATAGGAAAGATACAGCAAGGGCTGAGTGAAACATATCAAAAGGCTCAGGGTTCAAAGTGTCAAGATTGAAAGCAGGAGGTGCAGAATGGAAGTATTATTGAAGAGAAAATATAAAATGAATTTTTCTATTTAATCTTTATTCTTATCACAGAATATTAACACTCCTCTCTCTCTCTCGTGTTTTCTCTCTAGCGATTTAGCGTTTGTTCCAGAATCATCACCTTGAGGATTTCTGGATTATCTGTTGTTTCTATTAATCAGTCAGTCACGAAATACATCGTTTGTGATTGATTTCTGATAGTGTGTATGAGATTTCCTGTTATTATCGTACACATACATTATATTTGTTTGGATCAATAATCATTCTGCTAGTATTTTGGTCAGTAGATCTTGTTTGTGGTTTAGATTCATAATACTTTACACTAATTCTAAATTTTCGTGGGCCTGGAGGAGACCCATCAGATTTGGGCCTGAAATAGACCAACAAAATGAATTAGAAGAGCTAATGAACAAATAACTTGGGCTTTGATACGAGGCCACATTCATAGGTATAATTTTACATTTTTTTATTTTTTATTTTTTCAAATCGATCGATGATAAATTGAATAATTAATCAAACTTATATATTAGCTTTAATTTTTAAATATTACCTTCTTATGTCTTTCATATAAATTTGGGTGTGCAAGCAACAAGTATGACATAAAATCATATCCGGATAATTCGAGTATGGTGTCAGAGTGATACCCGATTAAATTGTATATATACAAGTAAAGATATTCGTTCTCTGCAATTACCTGAATAAGAAAAATCTCCTCCATTTAAATATAACACAAAGTTTAAAGTATTTGATCACTTTTGTATATCTAATTTTGAATTTTGATTTTGAATAAAGTATTTAAACATGCATAAAAATTACTCAAGAAATGTATAATATACTTTCAACTACTTTATAATACTATTTTGATTTTGAAGTAACTTAACAATTGACGTGGTGCTTAATGTTGATCGTTTGGAAGACCTTCATTTTATGGACACTTTCTATAAACCTCGTGGATTAAAAGAAATAAAATGTTGTATTTCAAAAGAAAAAAAACAACTCTAAAACATAGCCAACTGCCAGTACGTTAACATTACTATTTACAAGTTACTATAGTTGATGAATTTACCAACAAAATAACAAACAAAAACACCATACTAATCAAATCACAGCTATTTTTTATGGGTTTTTTTCTGCAAGTTAAATGGTACACTTTGCATATAAACCAAGTTTTTAAGAATGTGGTTTCTAGTTATAAACATACCCAATGAGCTACTTACATTTCTGATAAATCTGTTAATTAACTAACTTAACGACATTGATCTCCGCCGATCTTTGGCCATTGGTTTTGGGCTCGAGTCTTTCAACGCTTCCGCATATTTTACCAGCTCGGATCTTTCATAAATATCACCATCTTCTGCAATCGAATCAATCCTTCTATGCATTCCTACGTCACTAAGCCTATACATAGATTTTTGAAAATCAAAAGAACGTTTCGACGGAAACACCAAATTCCCAAAAGAAGACTCGCTACACGAATTCACATCTTCTACTGATTCCGTTTGTTCAAAAGACGAGTTTCTGTTATGACTATCTTTCCCTCTTAAAAACTTCATAAGCTTTCCGAAAAACTTATGATTGCTATCATGATGTGATGAATAATCTGTAAAAGATTCATCAAGCTCGCCGGAATCAGTGAGGTTGGAAGAGGATTGAGGACCTGACCATTGATCATCATCGAGTTCGGGTAAGCTTTCTTTGTTGGCGTATTCGAGGATTAGTTGTTTAGCTTTTTCTTCTGATTTTGGGCTTAATGTTTTACTGAGGTCTCGAGCTGTTGTTTTACCGGGATCCGGATGATGGTTTCTAAGTTCGTATCTTAAACAAGCGTTAATCCATCTAAGATATACAAGTTCCTCAACGTCACTACATCTGTCGGCTTGAAGTTGGTCGATTTCCTTGGCCAAGTGTTCGTTTTGTTGTCTCAAACGCTCGCTTTCTTCTTTAAGCTTTTCCATCTGCAAACAATATTTTTTTCTTTTACATCATATTCTGTTTTGAATGAAAAGTGCATGAAATTGGGATTTTATTCTATCACAAATTATCATACAAATCTGTATTTTAGGCATGATTCTGAGTTTTCTAATGGAATGGGTAAGTTTATATGCGCGCATAATAGGATTCACCCGCAAATATATCTGCCCCTTCTCCTGAACTTTTAAAAGAATCAACGACTATAGAATTTGATTAGAAAACTATATTATTAATTGGTAAATGGCACAAGAAGGTACATAAGCTAATTTACCGAAGCTTTTTTTATTTCAGCTTATAAGGTATGTAACTCATTTACCACAAAAAAAGCCATAAAGATTTATCTTTTGAAGCATCACGACAGCAAAAAATGCTTTTTGTACGGTTGCGGGACTACATTTTTATGTTAGTACCAACAAAAATCGATTCTTTTACCTTTCAAAGTATCACAATACCCAAAAATCCCTTTTTGGAACATCCAAATACAATTAAATACCTTAAAATTTTCAAATTGATAAAGAAAGAGGTCTTTTTGGAGGTAAAAATAAGTTAGATAGCTTAAATTAATCAGAAAAAAGCTGAGTACCCCAAAATAAAAAATTTGGTAATGCTGAAATACTTTTTGGGCCATTTATGCAATATTAAAATACTAATCTAATTTTCATGTGAGCATTCGATCACTTTCAATCCGCTTGACCCATTTTACCAGTTCCATAATCCAAGTTTTCAAAGTTTACCCATTTGACTAATTAAGTATTTGACTGTTAAGAGGTAAGATATGACCCAAATTAACTTATTCCTACATAAATGGATTAAAGGTTCTTACTGAATCATCTCCTGAAACTGACGTAGCAAGCTTTTGAACATGCTCCAACCTTTGAGTCAACTTTGACTTTTCAACTTGCAGACTATGGTTCAACTTTCTCAATTCATCAGCTTCAGTTTCCAAGTCCATCAATTTACGAAGACTTAATCGAATCTCTGACTCAATCCCGACTCCACTTTTATGTTCATCTTCTTGCATTTTTTGAACTCGTTGTTGAAGATCCAAAATCCGTTCTTTGTTCTGTGCAGTTTCTGATCTTAGTTTCTTCTTAAGAACTTTAATTTTGCCCTGTGCAGCTTCAAGATCCGCTACAACTTTATTATAATCCGTCACTTGTGCTTCTAATCTCTTCTTATCAGTCTTTAAAGACTCTACTTTTAAACTAAGGAGCTTAGCCTCCATGTTGTTCAATTTAAGCCGATTTTGAAGTTCCCTGACAGTAGTTTCTTGTTCTTTGAGACCATAGTGTTCGAGTAATTGAATCTCAAGATTGCTTTCTCTTTCTTTAAGGATTTTGACCATGTTTGTTAGATTCTTGATTTCTTGCTCCTGCATTTCTTTTATCACACATGCATTGCCTTTCGGGGATGATTCTGATTCTGATATTTGAAGGTCGAGATTCGCTTTCATAGCTGTGATATCAAATTCTTTCACAAGGTCGTTAAATTCAGGTAGAAGATATAACTCTTCATCTGTATTCGGCTTGCTACTTTTAGGCAACTCGTCCTGCAATTATATAAATACAACCAATGTTGAGAGATGTGAGGTCAAGCTTATAGTTTTCGAGATCAAAATTACTATAGGGATTTGTTGGATGATAAAAACCAAGATTTTCGGCTCATTATATTTATAATAAAAATTTCAGAAATCATAAAGATATTAATCTAAATTTGAAGCAGCCGTAGCTAATTCGAAGTTCAAATTTATACCATTTGAAATCAAAAGTCAAAAGTGTACAATTTTTTTCGGACTATTCATTGCTTCATGGCCTCGTGTGGATCTAGGATTTTCAACCAAGGTATTCACTACCATGCCAACATCTATAATGTGGTGCTCTCGAATAAGTGAACAACAATTTTTTATTATTTATTTCTATACATGACAGAATTAGTTTTAGGGGATGCACATTTCAGGAAAGGAAAGAACTGTCCTATTCAACCACAAAAACAGAAATTCATACTTGATTTAGAGTTTAGACATCATGTTCTAAGAAAGTACATGTTTTATAGCGACATACTTATGTTGGAGCTTAAATCTTTGTTGAAAAATACATATTCGGATATAGTCACTCAATAATGAAGAAGCACTAACCGGTTTAGATTGGCATGGAAATCAAATTCCTCATGAACTGTAAGAGGTCATTCTTCAATCCTTTAGCTTAAAGGTAAACTAAAGTTTTATTTCATAGACAGTTCCATTATTTTATTAATCGCATACGCGAATGGTTGGATGTGCGGTTTGAAGATTATTACTGCAACTTTAATAATCGGAATCAAATTCTCTATTACTTAACACTAAGGTCTAAGGATACGTGACCTAACATCTATCCTAAAAATCACTTTCTTACATGATTCTCTAAATCTGATTATTTCGATCTGAAGTACCCAAAATCAATATCACTTCTACCAAATTATCAGAAATGATTAATGCAACCTCAAATCACAAATCATGTTTGTAGATGGGAAAATGAGTTACCATAAAAATAACAACTAACATAAAACCAATAAATAATCCATTAAACATCAAAATTCACAGGGTCAAAACTCAAAAGTATAATCAAGAAACTTACATCTTTACTGGTCGCCAAAGGATCAAATAGGCAAGAATTTGGTATTTTATGAGATGCTTGATGCTCACTCTTTGAACCCCTTCTTGAACTTCCTTGATTACTGCTGTCTGAACAAACATATATTTCATTAAACACATAACTACATAATAATTATTATTTATTATTATTATTTTTGTAAATTGTAATACTAAAAGGAAAAAAAAAATACACAAACCTGAAGATTGAGGTGGTTTGATCCTTTTGTTTCTGATAAATGTAAAAATCATTCCACTAATAGAAAACACTAAAGCAAGCCCAATTTTCAAAACCACTGGTTGTATGTCTTTTTTCCCTCTTCCCATATTCAAATTCAAATTCAAACCCTAATTTTCATTTACATCTTTACATAAAAACAGAGCATGACCCATGTGAAATAAAATCAAAGACTTAACTTTTGACCTAAATTATAATTTTGACAGCTACCCATTTCAGAAAATGAAAAGATTAACAAAACCCAGCATTGAAAATGATGATGATTTTATTTAAAACAGCGATGGAACTAACGGATGGAGCATTGATGTTTAAGAACGTAGTATTGATTTTGAAATTGGGAATTAATTGTTTTGGAAATGTTTGGTCTTAAGCTTGGTTTTGCAAATTGCGTGTTTATGTTTGTTGCCTTTTAGCTTTAATTAATTACTTTAATTAATTGAAGAGATCCAATCAATTAAGGCTTGGTGTTTTTGTCTTATGTCATATACCTTTTTCTTAATTAATTAGTTTTAATTAATTGAAGAGATCCAATCAGTTACGGCTTTGGTGTTTTTGTCTAAATGTCATGTATATTTTTTCTGAAAGATATACTTTTATGTCATGGTATTTGTAGTTCTGTACTGTCCAAGCGAACCAAGTTCTGTTATTGGTGGCCAGATTATTCATTGTACATAATAAATATAAATATAAATATAAATATAAATAATAAATAAGAAAATAAGAATAAAAAAAATTCAAACTTTCAGCTTTTAAATGTATATTTCTCAATTTGTATTCATATTCAGATTAGATTTGGACTGCTTTACCTGTAAACTTTACGCGAACACTAGGCAATATAATAGAATAAACTACTTATACTTGACATCATATATCATATGACTTAGTCACTTTCACCATCAAATGTATCATTCATACTCTTTTGTAATTACTAAAAGCTATAAAATGAAATATTCCGATAGCAAGACAAAAACAACACCCCAATGTTAGAAGTTATCGCTCAATGAAATGAAAGAAAAGTCGTATGTAGCCTCAAGTTAAATATTCAAAGAAAGAAACAAAATGATCTCAATACAATAATTTTTACGGTTTAACACATAGTAATGTTAAAAATAACTTAAATAATTTATTCTCTTGAACTATCTTTTTATGCTTCTATATATGATTTAAAAGTAAAATTGATTTTAGAGTTATTGTTTACTTATTTAAAATGTCTATAAGTCTATCAATAAGACATTTACGTGTTTAACTTTGAGATTCTTATGTTCTTTTTATCAACATACTAAAATACTAAAATAAGATATTATTTATAAAATGTTACGTGTTCTATTCATTTACACAAGTAAATTGTTTTGAAAGTACTTAAAAAGTTTTGAAACAATTAAAATTATAAAACTTGTCATATTTATATAAAAATGTGAACTTCATATATAATTTCCATCATCAAATAATCAAAATATCACTCTTTATATTCATGTACATAAAAAAGTAGTTTTGGAAGTATTTTAAAAGTTTTGAAACAACTTTAACTTATAAAACTTGTCATATAAAACTATGAACTTCATTTATGTATAGTTGTCATCATCAAATAATCAAAACAAATGTACCGCTACCCAAACATTTAACAAATTAGTCAAGGTTTCCCGATCATCTAGCCATTTATTTTTTGAAGTTTTATGAAAAATTAAACAATTTAGTAATTTTAATTTTAATGTGTTACTAAAAAAAAGTAACATGTAAGTATCACGATATAATGATTTTCATGATTAATCAAATTGTTTACGTCATTATAATTTGTTTGACATTTGGCACATGTTAATATAAAAAGTCATTTTGATGGGTGTCACATGTCATATAAAAGGTCATTTGAGATACTTAAGTTTTCCTTATATATAAACTGAGATAAGATAAAATATGCTTAAATACCACATGTAACCACAAAATAGTGTTGTCATATAAATCTTATAATATGATACTCTTTTTTTTCTTTTTTGTAAACAACCTACTACGGAGTATTATTAAACCTTAAAATACAAAATACAATAACAATCCAAAATACCAGCTACAAAACTCAAAGCTAACTATAAAATGATATTAAGATCACTTGTAGTGGTGTAACTCTCGAGTCTGTGTAGGGTTGACGACGGGAGTACATATGGAATGGTCTTCGTGCTCGTCGGTCGTCGTGGTGAAATCAATAGAGCCACCATAAAAATGGGCCCGATAAGTTTCTTAATTTCTTTTTCTATATATATATATATATATATGTGTGTGTGTGTGTCTGTGTGTTTTTCTTTTTTTCTTTTCATTTTTTTTTATTGAAATGGTGAAGAAGGAGGTGAGTTATGAAAGAATACATTGGTTTTGATCTTTTTGGAGAAGCAAGGCAGCAGCTGTCTTTTGTTTTCCTAAAATAATTTTCCTCTTTAAAAAAACTCTAAATTAGGTAAAAGTTAAATATGATTTGAGTTTTTTTAAACCATGTAAGTTTATTTATAAATTTTTGGCTAAGCCGAACAAGTAAATAATACAATTTATATATTCAGATATTTTGTTAAATTTTATATATAGTACTCTAAAATTATTTAATGTAATGGTTTTAAATTTATAAAGGTAATGTTTTTATTATAATTATGATGTTTCTCAAAAAAAAATGAAAATTAAAGAAAACAGTGAGGTTCATATTGTAGTTTTGAACAGTTTTAAAAATTATCATCATGATCAGTCATTTTACGATATGTAATCGTGATTGACATTGCTCATATTGATGCCACATCTATGTATCACCAATTGTATAGATTTTAAATAAATACAATATGTATTTTATTCCGAAAGTCTTGGTAGTGTTGCCAAGTTGAAACTTAATTAGTTTCTCTCTGACTCCTTGAGTAACTTCATTACCGGTATGTATTTTAGATAAACAAGAAAACAAAAAGGAAGTATCTCTTGTATTGTATTTACATTATGAGACAGAATGTTCAACAATCCTAATACTAACATAACAAATAACACTAAATGTGTTCACCTTACTTAATTTGTCATCCAATATATATGTAACATACAATAATATGTATGAATCATGAGCCAAAACCATGTCATACTTTTTACTATTGATTTATTGAAATTGAGTTTATTAGGAGTACTCTAAATTATTCAGGTCTATTTTTAAAGATGTACAAGTGGAAGGATCGTACATCGCACATGACCTCTAAATTATTGAGCCTTAAAAATACATTTGTTATTGGTATATATACATGTTAACAAACAAAAAAAAGTTATTTTATAATAGTTGTGCTAGACCGTCAATTATTACACTATTTATTCAAACAGTAAAAGTATTAAACTTGTAGTACATTTTATGAATTGAGTCAATACGATCATAAAACACATCCTATCTTCCCCTATAATATATGTAAATTTAATCAATCTATTCATTCGCGATGAATGTTTGACTAAAATATTTAAGAGGAGAGCTAGTAAGAATAAGTAATTGTCAAAGCAATTATCAGTTGTTATTCACTTATAGCCTGCAAAATATCATTATAATTGCTTCATTTTGAATATAAGCAATCTTTCCTAACTCTTTTTTATGAATGATGATTTGCATATCACTTATTTTTAATTCACTCATTATTAAGTCTGATTTACAGTTTTAATAGTGAACGGATAAAAATAGACGGTGTACAAATCACTTTCCTTTTTGTATATAAGGTTAATCAAGAAAATTATTTATTTCGTCAAGAAATAATGCCGAGGATATTAGTGTGGGAGCAATTTCCTTTTTCTTAGGTCTCCCTTGTTTAGTGATAAATGTACGACTTCCTTCTTGCATTGTGATTATGTACCAACACTTTTGTCTATACTTATTTTTTGTGTAACCATAAGAATTTAAAGTTTTATAAATCATATTGATATTCTAATTGGTACATTATCCATTTATTTATATAGAGACAAATGTGTAACCATATTAGTACGTATAAAGTTGGCATTTATTCTATTTAGCATTTATGATTATTAAGACAATATTAATATGACAAATTTATTTAAATGAATAAACAAAATAAAAGTATGGGTGAGTAATAATCGCACCGCAAACTGCAAAAATAGCATCACGATAAAAACTGGTAGATCGGTTTTAAGAAAAAAGAAAAACCGCAAATGCAGTGCAGTTTCAATTTTACCCATAAAACCGAACTGATATACTCACACCGAACCACAATTGCTATAAATAATAATATTGAATGATAATAGTGTTTACGTTCTAACTATAACAAGTATTTCTAACCAATAAATTCGATAAGCAGATGGACTTAAAACCTTCCGACATTTTAATTCTTGACAACCTTTGACATATCCAAAACAATTTCGCACTTCCTTGATCACTAAAAACAAATCTCATACTTCCATGGGGAGATAAAGATGCAAATAAAAACCTTCAATCCTTTTCTCTTTGGCGATGAATCTTCGCCTGAATCAAACCTTGGATAAAACTTCAAATTAGCCATCTCGTTTTTAGACTTCTTCATGTTGATTAGTTTACCGATTGCTTTGGTAGGCTTAAGCGTAGCATGGACCGATTCGTTATTCCGGGACGAATTATCATTCAAGAATGCACACCCAAAAAGGTTCTCTCGAAGATCATCAACCCTTCCTAGGCCTTTCAGACCTTTTTATTCTTACGAGACTTGGTGCCATTAGATAATATTTCAATACAAATGTGCAGCAAGTTGTTTCTTTGTGGCTCAAACGAATAAGCTTTAACTCGGTTGCATTACAAAAGCCTCAAAAGAAAACCCACAAAAAGCATATTTTGTGACATTGGACATTGATGAATTAGTGGATGAAATTATCTGTACAGATGAAGTCCAAATGGTTGATGAGGTTAAGGAACAATTGCAAGGTGTTGTTGGTAAAGTACACCCACACTGAAAATAAACTATGGTTGTGAGAAGAAAACTGAATGTTCTATTGCATTCTTTAATAAGAACATGGAGCTCTTGTTGGGTCACATTAACATTGTACCTTTACACAAGGAGACACCAGATTGTGTAATTTAATATCTGTGTGTGCCCAAAATCCAAATAATTCCATCACCCTTTTAGGCCTGGGGATGATTAGCTGAACAAGATCATAGAAATATATAAACTTTAGCACAAAATAGATAACAATTATTATGTCTCTAAACAAAAGAACACATATGGTGAAAATTAGACAATGGAACAAACCTAAACAAGTGGGATTTCATTAAAAAGCTCCCGTTTCCTAGAGAATTTCTGCCCAAAATACCCTGCAAGTCACATCTACGAAATGGTTAGGGTTGCCCACATTGAGATTGTGACCACCAGCTCTGGCCGAATTTCCTGAAAAGCAAGGCAAATAACACAATACGAACACTTGTCAAAAACAATTATTCTTGTGAATATGTGTTTAAGAAAAATGATTAAACAGGTTCTACTTTATCTTAAATTCTTCTTAAGCATTTAACCAACATGATGAATGCTTAAAAGTATAAAACGTAAAATTCTATTTATATCTCTTTTACTAATTACATAAACACATAAACTAATAAAATTAAATCAGTTTATATTCATTTGGCTCTTTTAACTTATTTACACAATTATATTTATTTAATATTTAGAAATTCTTAAGAATACATGATAAATAATACTCGATCATTTGTTGATCAATCAAATTTTCACTTATAGTATATTTTTGGAGTGTTTAAAAAACTATTAAAAAGTTAAATTTAAATAACTATATTTTGTTATTCTATCAATGATAATAAATTATTATGACGATAACATACAGTATACCTGAAACTGAAAGAAAATATAAAAGAGAAAAACTAGAAACTAATAGAATCGTTATCGCAACACCCACCATAATTGTCTAATACTACACCATATTTATTGAACTCTTTTATTTAAAACCACATTTAATTCAAATAGCATAAAGCCATAAATATTTAAAGAAATAATTAATTATCTTTTTGTAACCACAATTTATTTAATCATCTCATTTAATAGGTAGATTAAATACATGTAACTTATTTTATTAACTCTCTATAATTAAAATTAAAAGTTCGGATGAGGTCAAATTAATAGATTCTTATTCACAATTCAAAAGTTTTAAACATGAACCATACGGAGTATAAATTGTTTGTATAGTCTATGTACTCCGTGATGTATACCCAATATACTCTTGATTTGTAATGTGGTATTCATATATATATATATAATTTGCTTTTCAAAAAAAAAAAAGAGTCTTAAACATGAACCCTAACTGATTTTATAAATTGGTTAACGGGTTAAAAGTAATTACTTAAACACAACTCGTAAACATTCAGGTAAACGAGTCACGGTTCAAAAAAATGTTTCTTTTTCTTCTAATTTTCCGGCTAGCAATGTAACCGTTAACTCCAAACTTAACTTGAACCCGACGCTAACAAGTATAATAATTGATGAGTTTTAGGTTAGCACGCTGACATGTTAAAATTCAACATAAACATATTTTTTAATATGGTGTGTTTTAATTTGTGTTGATAATCTTATAGTAATTATATTAATATAAGTATAAAGTATAGTATATAAAAATATAAAAAATAAAGTAGGTAAATCACCTATCTTTTTATTTCCATTTTCACCGACAAACGAATTATCATTGAATCAAGATATTATTATATGTAAATTCTTTTATACCAGCTGTGTATTACGTGAACACAATACTAGCAATTAGACATTAGCTAAAGTACTTGAAATTTTTTACCAATACTTTTAGCAAACCTCCTTTAAAATTAAAAATATCCCACTTAAAAATATTAACTTAGGTTAAAATTACAATAAAATTATTACAATTTACATATATTTTTTAATAATTAGATTCAGAAATTGAACGCATAACATCCTTTTTCCCGTATTGAGTAGCTAGCTAGGTCACCATAAATCTCCGATCACCTTTTCCGGCTACTTTTTCCATCTAAAATCACACACTTTATATCTCTATATCTCTATATCTTTATCTATCGCTGCACATTCTTCAATTTAGTTCACTTATTTGTCTCTATATCTCAACATTTAGCTCCCGAATCGACACATTATTCGCGCAAACGATTGATTCTACAGTAACGTTATTATCATCTCTGTGAGTTCGTTTCATTAATTATTAAATTAGACTGAATTTGATCTCAGTTTCCTGTTTCCTAGGATTTTGATTGGTAATTCCGTTATTAAGCATCAGTTTTGACCTAATTTTTTGTTCTAGTGTTTTGAAATTCACTCTGTTGATCTAATTTTAAAAATTAGGTTAAATTTGAATGTTAATTGAGTAGGAAGTATCGTAGAGATTGAACTTCGTTACTTCAATTAAGCAATTACATACGGAAAGGATTCAATAACGTTCCGGTTCCAATTCTGATTTTTATACTATCTATAGATATATTATTTATATCTATAGGTTCTCTAGGGTTTTAGTGAAACAGTGAGTTGTGGTTCTGTAAAGTGAAATTCTGAAGGGCATGGCGTCATACAGGCCATTCCCTCCACCACCACCACCTCCTCAATCGAATTTTGGACCTCCACCACCTCCGCGTCCTAATCACACATCACTTCCACCTCCACCGCTAGCTCCACAGCCGCAACCTAATCAGTATTCTCAAAATTGGGGATATCCAAATTCGAGTTTTCAACAGGGTGGTTATGCAGCTCCACCGGGTAATCCTGTTCCCAATCAACAACAATTTGCGTCGTATCCACCACCGCCGCCGCCGCCTGAGTCTGCATATCCGCCACCACCACCTCCTTCCCAGCCTGCACCAACAGGACAAATGTATTTTCCGTCTTCTCAGTATGCTCAGTTACAACAGCCACCTCCACCACCTCCGCCTTCCTCTCCCCCGAGCTCGTCTGTCCCACCCCCACCTCCTCCTCCTTCACAACCACCATCACCGCCTCCTCCTCCTTCGTCTGTTTCAGTAAATAATCAACCTAAGGAAAGCAGACACGATGTCTATAAGAGGTCTTCTAAAGACATGGAGAGTTCTAAATGGCGTGATCCATCGCTTTCCCATCATGCGGGTCCTTCTAGACATCATTCCAAGTCTTCTAGTTTACCTCCTATTCCTGCTAGAAAATCAAATGGCCCTCCAGGCAGGGTTGAAACCGAAGAAGAAAGAAGGTTGCGTAAGAAGAGAGAAATGGAGAAGCAAAGGCAAGACGAAAAAAACAGGCAACAATTGAAGGAATCTCAGAATAAAATTCTCCAAAAGACCCAAGTGATATCTTCAGGGATCAAGCCACATGGTTCAATTAGTGGATCCCATATGGGTGATAGGAGGGCTACACCTTTCTTGACTGGTGAAAGGATAGAAAATAGGTTAAAGAAGCCAACAACATTTCTTTGCAAGTTGAAGTGAGTATGTCATGATATCAAGTTTTATTATTTTTCTAATTGTGTCCCTTATACCACTTATTATTTCTATTTTTTGAGCATTATTGGTGATTTGTGCTATTATGTTGTTTTCTCTCAGTTGAGGTTTTTTCTTAACTCTATCCACTTCGTGATAGAACCTCTTTGAGTTTGTGTATATATATGACCCTGAATGTTATTTAAACTTCTGTGTTCCTTGAAGATTCCGGGATGAGTTACCAGATTCAACATCTCAACCAAAACTTATGTCTATAAGGAGAGATAAAGATCGGTAAGCATTCTTTTATTCTGGATTTGTTTTCATTGCAATGTGTTTTAGCTTCTAAGTTATCCTGAAAATATCTGTGGACAAACCTAAATGCTTGAACCATGTTTTTGTACATAACTCTTCCAGCTGCCCATATTGCAATGGTAAAGACTAGTTGGTGGCTGCCTATGGTTGAGGCTATCATATGAACACTATAAACTGATGTATTTACTAGTTTTAGTTTTAACGCTCTTTTTTTAAATGTGAGAAGATGTTTGAAAGTTAGCTTTTTGGAAAGGCTCTTAGGATCGACCCACCGCACAAACCTTCACCTCTATGGGTCTGAAATTGGGGTATTGATGAAAAGCTCAGACAGTATAATTGGATCGGTGTTTCGAACATTAATCTAACTAAACATTTGTGGATAGATAAATCATTGTTCCAATTGTGGTATAGCATTTACTAAACTATGCTGTTATTAATATGGCATGTAATAATTTTGATCAAGTGTTAGGATATTAGTAGTTTTTGATAATGAAAGGTGTGTATGTTTGCTTGGAGGGGGAGCGGAAACAAGAGTAATATATACATCATTTGAAGTGAAATCCGAGTAAGACAATAATGCCTATAAAAAGTGGTGTTTGAGTTATATATGACATGATAGTAGGCATTTCAAGTATAAATATTACAATAGCAAACACTTTACAATGTTTGTACAATATTTGGCTCTTGTATATTCACTACAGCGTAGAGTCATAGAGCCATAGACGCATCACCTCTTTTTAAGACTAGTTAGGTAACTATAAACCATCGCTCACAATGTACTTTTCAAGTAACTCGGACATATATGTAAATTCTACTTCATGTACTTGCCATCTACTGTAACATATATGGTTTATACTTGTAAAGTTTTTTAGATCTTACATATGATCATTGCAGAGCTGCTAAATATGCTGTCACTTCACTGGAAAAGGTGCATAAGCCTCAATTGCATGTTGAGCTAGACCTTGGGATACCGCTTGACCTACTTGATCTCAGTGTATACAAGTAATAGCTCCTCACAATTGTGCTTTTTAAATTAGAAAGAGTAAATAAATTGTCACTGTAATCTTGTCAATTAACATTCAGAACTCTTTCCTACCTGATTAGTGCTCCCAAGGATGAAATGCTACATGTTGCTCCTGAAGACGAGAAATTATTGCAGGAGGATGTTACTTTGACACCAATTAAAAAAGATGGGTTAAAGAGAAAGGAACGTCCCACGGATAAAGGGATGTCTTGGCTGGTCAAGACGCAATACATCTCTCCTCTTAGCACGGATGCAACAAGACAGGTTAACATAAAGCTTATGTCTCAAAGTGTTATTTACACATTTCCATAGGGGACAATCTGGGTTCTGGATCCATTTATATATACAAATGGATCCATTCGGGTTATGTTTGATCTCTGACGAGTCAAATAGGTTAAGTTGCCAAATGGTCGTGCGGGTCAAATGGGTTGGAACTCATCTACTCATCTGCAATGTATTTAAATGCGTAAAACCTTCTAAATCACTTTAAGATAAAGGTAAGATATATATTGTAAATATAAACTTTTGGATCATACTTTAATACACCAGTTATATCTTAAAGAAGAACAAAAAATTGTTCTGTGGGCCCGTAATGATTTATTTTGACCTATTACCCAAGCGGCCCATGTGTCAGTTGCCACCCCTACCGATATGAAAAAAGGCAATTATGTGTTTGTTTGGTTGAACTATAAGCCAAATTTCTTAAATGCTACTTGCAGTCTTTGACTGAAAAACAAGCAAAAGAACTACGGGAAAAACGTGGAAACGCCCTCCTGGACAACCTCAATAGTAGGTATATATCTGTTTCTATCTCTTTATGAATAAATTGTAGGATGTATATATCGCGTGACATTTTTTACCACTTGAATCAGGGAAAAGAAAATTAAGGACATTAAGGCTTCATTCGAGGCTTGCAAGACGCATCCTGTTCATGCAACCAACAAAAATTTGCACCCTGTTGAGATTTTGCCATTATTTCCTGACTTTGAACGGTATTCACCACACTTTTGGTATTTATCTGTTTCTTATTTTGTCTTGAATTTTTGGTAAAATGCATCTTGTATATCCTTGAAACTGAGTGCATGGGTGTTGATGTTGTACCTTGTTTTAAAGAAGGATAATGAGCATGCAAATTTTGTGGCTTTAGAGCAGATATATTCTATGGGTGACAAATTTGTGGGATCTAATCAAAATTAAGAAAGAGTAGAAAGTGCGGATTTTGAATGATTTTTCTCTAATTAGCATTTGTCATTACACTATTTATATTTAGAGGCTACAAATTTCGACCCAGTCACGTATGAATGGGTCTGGTTTATATTTGATCATTATAGAGTAAACAAAATAAGTAGCTTAAACGGAAATGGGCCGAGTAGGTTGAAACTTGTAAGTCACTTAAAGTGTTTACTTTTAATGCATAAAGCCTTTCAAAATTTGTAGTCCAAAAAAAGTTAGTGTAATGGAAATATTTCAGTTTTGTTATTCATTTATTATAATTTTTGACAAAAAGGTGTTTTAGGTCAACCCGACTCATACAGAGTTACCGATTACCCAACCTGCTCATTTTGCCACCTCTAGTGTATTCTTACTTAACATGGAAGTGTTGCACTCTTAATTGTTTCACTGCGACTGGACAATAAGTTTTATCAATGCAAAAAGAAGCATTCTATGATTATATCCCTCACTAGATGGGATTGGCTAGAAATGTAATCAACTAAATCATTTAGTTCCTTCTTTGTTTGCTTATTGCTGACTTGTGCAGTTGGGAAGATCAATTTGTTGTTGCAACCTTTGACGGTCCTCCTACAGTGGATTCAGAAAGCTACAACAAAATGGACAAATCTGTTAGGGATGCCCATGAATCTCAGGTTTGATCTGCTTGGACCATGTTCTGCATATTTGGTAGAAGTTGTGTTATATTTAGGAGTACAAAGAGGTAGCTCTGACGGTTCAGTTTCCTTGTCCTTCAGCATAAAAGGGAAGTAGGGAATCAAAGATTTAGATAGCTGAATCATTGAAACCTTAGAACATGTAGGGTGATAGTAGAAGTGGCAATTTTGACCCAGTTATTTATAGATGGGTCGATTTAGCTAAAAGGGGAACAGGTCAAACATGTTGAAAGTCGACCAAAGGTCTACTTTTAATGCATACGGCGTAAAGCATTTTTATTCAAAGGTTTAGTTTATTATTGTAATAATATTGTTTCTCTGATCACTATTAACACATTAAGTATAAAACTATTAATGCTATTTATGTGAAATGGACAAAGTAAATATTTGCGGGTCAACCTAACTCGGATGGTACTTTAGATAACCCGTTACATAACCTGTTCAACACACCCAAATTTGCCACCTGTAGGTGATAGACATTCTTACTTATCCTAATCTCTTGCAAATTGGTAAAGCATGAATTTTAAATGTAAATTCTAATTAGGGGGAAAAAGAACACTTCTCTACTGGTGTGTCAGTTTCGTCCTCCCTTCTGTGGCTTTCTGTCTAATGTCATTGACATTATTAATGGTTAACGAAAGCTAAAAATATTAAGGTTCAATCATCCACTATATGATCTTGGACACTAGATGCATATCAGTTTCCAGCACTAATCATTAATCACTAATTTAATTTGAACTTGATACCCCATTCCAGGCTGTCATGAAAAGTTTTGTGGCAAGTACCTCGGATTCAGCTAAACCTGACAAATTTTTGGCTTACATGGTTCCTTCGGTTGGTGAGGTAATGTATTTCTGTAGAATTCTTCTCGAGATGTATCTACTTTTTGTTCCAACAGATCAATTTTCTGAAACTTTTGGCAATTATATGTAATTTTTTTAGTGTTATTTGGTCTCTCTAATGCCTACAATGGGTTTACTAATGCTTTTCAGCTATCAAAGGATATTTATGATGATAGTGAAGATATCTCTTACACGTGGGTTCGCGAGTATCACTGGGATGTATGTTCTGGATATATGTATACGTTTGAATTCCAGGGAACTATGTCTGAAAAATGATGTGTTATAAACCTTTTGTGTTTTAAACAGGTTCGAGGTGAGGATGTCGATGATCCTACAAATTTCCTTGTGTCATTTGGGGAATCAGAGGCTCGCTACATGGTAATGAATATGGATCGATTCACTTCTCCGTGGATGTGGCAATTTTGACCCATTTACTCATGAATCAGTTGGATTGGGTTATATTTTATCTCTAATGGGTCAAACGGGTAACACCATAAAAATTATCTTATCAGGAACCAGATCGAAATTATCCCAAATTATACCATTAATGCATAAAGCTTCTGTATTATTTTATTAAAAATATTAGAATGTTATTGAAAAACTAGAAACTTTTTAATCATATCTGAGACACAGATCGTTTATAAAATAATCTAATGTTGGATAACAGTCCGATTTTACATGTTTTGACATGTACTAGAACTACCCATTACCAACTCTACTTCTTTGTAAAATTATTTTACGTGTAGTTATATTCCTGCTAATTTGTGATCTGTATTCAGCCTTTGCCAACAAAACTCATGTTAAGGAAAAAGAGAGCCAGGGAAGGAAAAACAGGTGATGAGGTTGAACATTTCCCTGTTCCTGCAAGTATCACAGTGAGGCAAAGACCAAACGTTTCAGTTGAGATGAAGGAATCTGAGGTAATTTTATCTCTGAATCTTTCTTGAACTAATCTCACAATATTACTTCTCTGATTCCTCAGAGTCTAACATTACCAAAGTTGGATTTAAAGGTGGCAAGATGGGCGGGTCAGGTGGGCTAGATAATAGGTCAAATGGTTTGGGTTGGAATGGGCTATTTTTGTTATGGGTCGAGTTGGTTGGCCTGCAAACTCTTATTTATAAATTTATAATTTATATATAATTAATTAATGCTTTAATTAATATTATAAAGTCAAAGTCAGTATAATCGCAATAACAATTATAGTAGATATCTGAGTAAAACGAATCAAGAAGTTGTATGAATTAAAACTAGACTTTGTGCAACTTTCAACTCAACCTGGCCTATTTTAACTCTGTTAATAATCACCCGTTTCACCTGAATTCGTTTTGACCCGTTATCTAACTGCTCATTTGGCCACCTCTACTCTGTACATGTATTACATGACCAATAAAATTTGTATATGGTGAAGGTTCCCATTTCCTCGTAAAAGACAATTTATATTCAACTCGTAATAAGTAGTGAATTGCGGCTTACTATTTTCTCGGTTCTTTTAACGTACAAGAATTTCTTGCAGAGTTATGTTGGCTCTAAGGGGAGAAGTTCAAATGCTAGCCATCATAGTAGATTGGACATGGAAGATGATGTCAATCAACATCATAATGGCATGGATGATGATTATATGGACCAATATAGTGGAGCTGAATACGACGTGTCCGATTGATATTCCATGAGTAATTATGGAAGATAAACAGCTAAGGTAGCTGCAAAAGGGGAATGGAAAAACAGGATATACATACAATCTGAGTGTACGCGGTAATCCTTTTTCTTCTTACAGTTTATGTTATCCTTTAGCCCCTTTTTTAGTGTTTGCATTTCATCATTACACGCTATTATATCGAAAGTATGTGTACATTATGTAATGCAGTTTTAACAAATCTATTTATAGAAGAAACATTTATTGTTAAAGAGAAGCTAAAATGTTGGAGATTTCTTGGTGTATTCCTTGATGTTGAATACTTGATTTTGCTTTTTAAAAATGCATTCCTTTATTTACCTCCTCTATTCAGAAAATGAAATAAATAACTTATCTCCATCATCGTATGTCTGGTACAAGGATGATTGAGCTTTGAATTTATCGTTGTATTCTGTATATTTTGTGTACTCGGACACGTCTCGTTAAGTTGTTTTAGAGTTGCTACTGAAAAATGGTGAAATCGATCAGAAGTGCTAGGGATGGGTGGATGGCTAGATGTGACAATATTGGCTCATCTAACAGAAACCGGTTCCATTTGGCTTGTATTCTATAACTATCGGGTCAAACGTGTAAAGCCTTGAAACTCAGCTAAAATGTAAACGGGTCAACTTCATGGACGTCAATTCTTGAAACCTCCTGGATCAATTTTTTTCTTACGAATCTTCTGATTGTCTTCTACGTGCGATAATACGCAGATTTGAATTATCAGTTCACGTTTTTCCGCAAATGTCTCAAAAATCTTCTTTCAGAAGTGATTTCTGATTCTTGATTGTCTAAGTTGGAGGCTACAAGTGATGTCAATCTTATGTGGAGATAACATGCAAAGGATTAACAATAATCAAGTTGAATGTGAAACGTATTACTTCTTAAAACTAAATGTATGTTTTTATTGTTATTGAATTACTTAACTTAGTTGACTATTTATATAATAATCACGTTTAATAATGCAAGAGATGATCTTTGATTTGGTTTTGTTAGTTGAAATTGTCGTAATCACATCTAAAGATTGAGTGTTTGAGAAGTTCGAATTATTATTAAATAATAGTAATAGTTAATATAAAGATAAAATAAGAATATACAAGTAAATCTTATTTTTCACTGTTTTCTCATTTGTTTTACAACATCAAACTAATTAACGTCTAAAGAATAGCATAAACGAGTTACTCAAATATTAGAAAGGTTAATTGTGATCATTAGAAATTGCAATCATCAAGTACGAACTTCTAAAACTCAAATATTCACTT
The DNA here is from genome assembly GCA_963921325.1 of Logfia minima. Taxonomy (NCBI): domain Eukaryota; kingdom Viridiplantae; phylum Streptophyta; class Magnoliopsida; order Asterales; family Asteraceae; genus Logfia; species Logfia minima. The sequence goes on from OY992773.1 coordinate 751,840, forward strand.
CTAAAACCCGAAACGCAATTGTCGTTTTTTATTGGAGATATATCTAGCTAAATAGAGTAATTGGTTAAAACATAACAATTTTACATAAAATGAAAATCACCAGTCGATTCCAAATATGTCAAAACTATCAAGTATTAACAAGTGATTTATTAGCGGTAAGAGCTCACAAACGAAGAACTCAAGATTTGCGAAGACGTCAAGACTTCTATTCCATAATAATAAACTTCTAGATAATTATCCATTTTAGAAAATGTCATCTTATTGATAACATTCTTTTTAACTCTTTTAATTGACTTTCTAGTAGATTTAAAAAATCTAGGCTAGATTGGACATTGTGGTTGCAAAACCCCATGTCTTCATTGTAATTTGTTTCTAGCGTTTTGCTAATTTTATAATATTTCTGTTGTTCAAAAAAAAGATAATCATCCATTTTACCGTTGTCCAGTTCTATAACACGCATACTATGTATTGAAGTCCACATAGGATATTCCATATATACTTTAATGGCAACACGGGTTGATCGTCAACGGGAAAATAAATATGAGGCGGCTGGTGGGGGATCAAGAACTAAAATTAGTGGACGGGTTTACACTGCTAATGAATCACATCCTGAACAGAAGATTGGTTTTCACCACGAATTATCTTACGTACGATATGATGTCCTTCATACTAAATTTTGCATATTTGAGCTGAATCAATGTTACAAAACTTTTCGTTCAGTTTGTTTCTTACTTGTATTTAAATGGGGTTATTTATCTAAATATGTGTCCTATGTATGTTTTTTCGAGTGAACTTCATATGGATCATTTTGTATGAAACAGGCTATCGAATTTCCTTCGAAATTATTTTTCTTCTGTGAAGTCGAACCAGGAAGTGGAGGAGAAACTTGTATAGTTCAAAGCCATGAGATTTACAACAAGATGAAACAGAAGCATCCGGAACTTGTAGAAGATTTGGAAGAGAAAGGATTAACTTACATGAAAGTTATAGGAAAAGAGTCTGATCCTTCTTCGCCTGCAGGCTGCGGCTGGAGTGACATGTTCATGACCGATGAAAAAAGTCTTGCTGAGGAAAGGTATTCCACATTTCCTTCATTTACGTGAAAATGAAAATAACCATCTTCGAATTATATATATCATTTGTCGTCCATAGAGTTGAGTAATGATATATAGACCTAATTAAATAAGTCTAGAACTTAAAAAAGACTCATTTATTGGTTAATATAATTTCTCTCTCATAATCATATACATTCAGCTTACCATGTGTATGCTCATAATGTTAGGTCAATTTTTGGACCTATTTAATTAGTTCTATCTATCATTTTTCTTTTTGATGATAGATGAACTAATTTTCACCAAAAGGTAATCAAAAAGTTGTTAGTTTAAGTTTTACTTGAGATAAATGTGTCTATAATGGGTGGGTTAGGATGTGTAAGTGTTGTCGTTCTAAAAACAATTGAACTACTTTTCGATTAAAATTACAGGGCTAACAAGATAGGAAGGAAACTAGAATGGATGGGTGATAATGTGAAAGTAGTAATAGGTCCCAAACCCTGTTTTAGATATGATGAGGCACGACAACGCAAGATCTGGTTCAATAATCTTGCAATATCTTATGGCGGAATGAAGGATTAGTTAAACGATGATCCAACAAAAGAAGTTGTCTTTGGTGATGGTGACATGTCACCTCCAAATGAAGTGAATGACTTATTAAAGATGTTGGATGAGGAGTGTGTTGGGTTGCAATGGCAAATAGGCGATGTTCTATTGCTCGATAATTTGGCAGTTCTTCATTCACGTAGGCCGTTGTTGGCCCCACCACGTTGCATACTTGCTTCATTCCACATATGAAGGCTTCAAGGAAGGACACGTTACTAGCATTTTGCTCGTGCAATGCGGTAGAGACCACCTAATTATATATATTATTTTCGTAGAACTGTATGTTCGTTAAACAACATGTTATCCTTCAATAAGAATATAATTATTTTTTTCATTATTTTATAGATAATGTTTCAGTATGAGCATATTGATTTTATAAATGAGGTGATTTTGAAGTTTGATTAAAGTATAAGTTGTTGTATGTTTTTTTGTAAAAGTATAATGATAATAATAATATTTAAATTTAAATAGAGATATAAAATGTTTGAATGTTTGTTTATAGGGGTAATTTAGGTATCTTCAATATTTTTTAAGTTAAAATATGAAAATATTTTTTAAGAGAGTATAGAATATTTTTATGTTTTAGAATAAGAAAGATGCTACTAAACCTTATCAAATGGTCTGCATAGAGATTATGAGGTAAATCTTTTTTTCTCACAGTTTATGGTTACCATTTAGCCCCTTTAGTGTTTGCATTTCATCATAACACGCGATTATAAAAAGGACTAATAAGTATTAAGTTGAATGTGAAACCTATTACTTCTTAAAAACTAAAGGTAACTTAATTTTTTCTTGTTGAATTGCAATTATGAATTAGGAACTTTTAAACGTAATCGTTGTTTTATACGAGTATCATGCTAGTTAGCCATGGCATATATAACCCAATTATTTAGCTAAATAGAGTAATGGGTTAAAAAATAACAATTCTACATAAAACAAAAACCACTAATCGACTCTAAATATGTCAAATTTAAAATTATCAAGTATCAAAAGATGATTTATTGACAGTTTAAACCCACAAACGAAAAACCCAAGATTTGCTAACACGTAAGGACTTTCTTTCCATGAATATTTATAATTTTTATAAGGATAAATGATCCGAAATAATATCAATTTGTCAAAATTTAACGATAAAAGGAAATGACTTTTGTTAAAATTCTAAAAGGACTCACATTTTAAAATCACTATAACAGGATTTAACTTGCAAACAAATTCAATTAACGGTAAAACTACCATTTCATTGTTTATATTTACATTTTTAGGTGATTTAACTGATATAGACTACATTATAGTTTATTTAATACGTAACTTTGTTTACATGACAAATATACTATATAAACACTTAAAAAGTAAAACTAGTGTTTATATAATATGTTTGTCAAGTCAAAAAAGTCATGTATTAAATAAATATATGATATATAAAGTCTACGTCAGCTAAACCGGCCAAAAATGTAAAAATAAAAAGTGAAACGGTAATTTTATCTTTAATTTAACTTTTTTGACAACTTAAATCCTTCTATGACCCGATATCAAAATACGGATTCTTTTCGAATTTCGACAAAAATCATATTTTATTTGTTGTCGAATTTTGATAAACTAACGACATTTTTAGGCCATTTGACCTTTTTGTAACGGTTATTACATACATATATGTTTTGATAATAAATGTTCAAACTACAATCATTCAATGCATAGAATAAGGTTTTAATGAAGGCCTCGTGGTTAACAAAGTCCACATTTCTTATATGATATAGAAGAAAACAATAGCCAATAGCCAAGTACATATAATGCGTTATTCTATGGGCACATTTTAGGATTCGGACTATTCGAAGACTTTTTATATGATATAGAAAACAATATCCAATTGCCAACCCCTTCTTTATTTATATTTCATCCTCCCAATTATCTATCATAGTTTAGATTTTGTATTAATCATGGCACAAGAACAAAGTCTGTTCAGTGAAGTTGCAAGTTTGCAGCAAAAATCTGATGGCGATATCGTCTTCCCAGCGGTTTTGCATCCTAACCCGAAAGCCGGGAAGCTTGTTCAACTAACAGAGGCTATTAAAGCCAACAAAGAATGGATAGATTCACTCCTTTATCAAACTGGTGCAATTCTCTTCAGAGGTTTTCCAGTTTTCACTGCCTCTGACTTCAACGACGTCGTTGAATCATCTGGCTACGCTGACTTCCCTTATGGTGCGGGTGGTGGAGCATCGAGAACTAGAATTTCTGGACGTGTTTACACCGCTAATGAATCCCCACCGGAACAGAAGATTGCGTTTCATCACGAATTATCTCATGTATGATGATATTCTGTCTATCTCTGATTTAAATATTGAGAAATTGTCGATAAAAGTAACAAAAAATAAAATACACAGTAGGTGACAATCCACGTCATCTTTTTTGACCCATTGCCTTATAAATCTCGAACTCCCTGTAAATAATCACGTGTTAAGTAAAATTCGATATTACAACCATTTTTGGTAGTGAGAAAATTTTTCAGACCCTTTGTCGCCATTTTGTATCTTATGTTACCTCTCATGATAATTCCTACTGAATATTTATGATATTTGAGGTGAACTTGTGTAATTACTCGAATATGCTTAGGATCAAGTGAGAACTAAATAATGATTGAGAAACAAACTTAATCACTAAATTTGTAACTTTGATTCAGAATTTCACATATATGAACAGATTCACAAAAATGATATTTAAGTTACAGAAGTGGTTAATCAGTTTGTTTCATTTGATCATCTTTTCTGCAGTTTACCCAAATAAACGTCAAATAGATAATGTCAAGTGAATAAACTTGAAAACTATAATTCTGTTTGATCACTCAAAATGAACTATAAATGGATCGTTTTATGTGAAACAGGCAATCGATTTTCCTTCAAAACTGTTCTTCTTCTGCGAAGTTGAGCCGGGAAGCGGAGGAGAAACTTGTATAGTTCTAAGCCATGTGATTTACAACAAGATGAAACAGAAGCATCCGGAATTTGTACAACATTTAGAAGAGAAAGGCTTGACTTACAAGAGAGTTTTTGGAAGAGAGTTTGATCCTTCTTCGCCTGCAGGCCGTGGCTGGAAGGCCATGTTCATGACCGATGACAAAAGTCTCGCTGAGGAAAGGTATCCACACAAAACATTTCCGTCATTTTAGTGAAATTTATAGCAACAGTCTTCGATTCATATAGATCATTTGTTGCCAATAGAGTCATAATTTCAAATTATTAGTATAACTAATCGTATAATCATGGTATCCAACTGACAATGCTATTTCGATTCCACTTAGAAATCTACCGATTAAAAATGTTATCCAACCCGTCATACCCCTAAGGCCCTAATTTACCACCTATACACTTCACATAAAATTTTGCTATCAGATGAACTAATTTTCACCAAAGGGTCTCTGACCTAACGATATTAGGGTAACCAATCAACTAAAAGATCGTGAGATCAAATCCCCCTTGACACAGATGCGTATTGTTAGGTGGGTTATGGTGTGTGAGTGTTTTTGTTCTAAAAACAATTGAATGAAGTTTAAATTCATTTATAGGGCTACTAAGATGGGAATTAAACTAGAATGGATGGGGGATAATGTGAAAGTTGTAAAAGGTCCCAAACCCTGTTTTAGATACGATGAGGCACGACAACGCAAGATCTGGTACAACAGTATTGCAACATCTTATGGTGGACTGAAGGATAAGCTAAATGATGATCCAACAAAACAAGTTGTTTATGGTGATGGTGAAATGTTACCTCCAAATGAAGTGAATGACTTAATAAAGATGTTGGATGACGAGTGTGTAGCGTTGCAATGGCAAAAGGGTGATGTTCTATTGCTCGATAATTTGGTGGTTCTTCATTCGCGTAGGCCATTGCTCGCTCCTCCACGCCGCATACTTGCTTCATTTTGCAAATAAAGGCTTCAAGGAAAGGCATTACGTAATATGTGTAATTATATGTTTTCGTATAAGGACGTTACTACACAGATAAAGCTTGTCAAATGGCTAGAAGCCTCAAACCATGTACTTTCAATGAGTTATACCACTATCATGCATTTTTACTATGGAAAATTATACTAGACAGCAAATATACTCTGTTCAATGGTCTGCTTTGGTAACTATACATTTTTTGGTTCCAATTTAGTATTTCTACTTGATTTTGATGGTGCCCATCTGTGGGGGATCTATAAACGACCTGAATGATGATCTGGCAAGAGCAGTGACTTTGAGAGTTGGTGAATCCTTGCCAGCTCATGTAGTTCAGGACGTTCTAAGAACTTAGATGAGGAGTGTCCTGCAATACCTTGGCAAAATGGTGATGTTCTTACTAGATAATCTAGTAGCTCATCATGCTAGAACACCGTTGAATAGATCTCCTTAACATATATTGGCATCGTTATGCAAATGAAGGTATTGATGTGGTCTCCTGTTTGTAACGTACATCCAGACGCTGAGATCTTAAAATAAAAATTGACTCGAATATAATTATCAAGTTTGTGATGTTATTGTCCTAGTGGATACTCAAATTCAAGCTTAATGATCATGTCCATTTTATTGTTAGTCTCTTTTAGTTTTCCTATATGTTAGGTTTTGAACAAGCATATTTCACCTCGAGTGCGAATTGTGTGGGGAACCACTTTTTTTTACACTACCATAAATGTTGTAATACATTTCGAGATTGAGCTCATTGACAGTCGTAAATTGTGGGTTACAACATTTATGTAGTGTAAAGAAGTGGTTCCCTACACAATCCGCACTCGAGCCGAAATATGCTTGATCAAATGGCGCCATCCGTGGGACTAGAGGGCCATTTTGACCCATTTAGTACGAATGCGTTGATGTGGGTTGAGATTTATCTCAAATGTATCGAAGAAGTTTTTTATAAGCTAAAAGGGAGATGAGTCGAACGGGTTGAAAGTTTCACGAAAGTCTATAAATAATGCATACAACCTCTTACATCATTATATTAAAAGATTTACGCAATCATTGTAATAATCTTGTCTTTGCAATTGTAATTAACAGATTAAGAATATATTAAGTTTTTTAGAGGTGAAAAAAGTGTTTGCAGGTCAACCCAGCCCGACCCATGTCAAGCTGTACTAAAACAACCAAGTTCACCCATCATCAAATCTACATGACCCGCCGTGGAGTGAAAACCACAAGATGGTGAATCCTACCAATCAAATTCGACAAAATTATGCCAAATAAAGTTTAGGACTGTCACATCTTCTACGGGCCAGACCCACAATATAAAAATGATTATATTAATTATTGTAGGGAACAATATTACAAAAAGGCAGTATAGAGTGTGGGGAATCCCGTTAAGACTAGATGGAACAATTACACAGTTATACAGTAGGTTCTAGCAACATAATGGCAAAATCTGAGAAAACTCTAACTAATAAAATATTTTCTCTATGATAAATAAATGGAAATTGTAAAATAAATGAGCAGGCAACATTATCTACCTTGAACAAGGCCACTGAATACCTGGATATTTCCAGCTAGAGTGGCTTCCCATTCCACAGAGGACAAAAGAATATGCGAAAGGGAAAAAAGAACTTGCTTCATTTCCGGTCGCAAGATTGGATCATCCTCCATGCATTGCTTTGCCAGCATGGTCATCTACAATTCAGATGCACCAACAAGAAGGATATCAACCTATTTGAATCCATAAGTTTTTTTCGTTTCACATTTACCAGCACTAGCAGACCGAATAATCTACAAAAAAGGGGTGAAATTTTCAAGTTGGTAGCGAGGAAGATCATGCCTGCTAACTCCTCCTGGGTTCACCACTATTTATTAGTATCTGTTGTGGATGGCAAAATGGGCAGGTCAGTAACGGGTCAAAACGGGTGATTTTTAAATTATGGGTCAATAATAAATGTGTTACGGTCTTACGGATGTTTATTGTTACACTTTTTTATAGTTTATCTATAATACATGTCTTACATATGGTAACAAAACTACATTATTACAATAATGGTCTAAACTTTTTTAATTCAGCAGTTTTAAAGAAGCTATGCATTTTATAATTTGAATGTTAAGATGACTTCCAACGTATTTTTCTTTTACTTAACCTGTTAATTTAACTCATTTAACAACTTAGATATACACTATAAAGGCTCACAAGATAAAACGATGTAGTACCCTGAAAACACAATCATGGGGAAATAAATCCATCATATTTGGATTGATATGATCTTTTAAGCTCGATGTACTGATCGACTCAGGTGAATTCTTAAAAGCTGCCAACATCTGCAATTTTCCACAAAAGAATAACAGAATGAAATTCATCTACCATCTGTTTCAATTACATTGCTGCAAGATTTTAACATTCTGCTAAAAGATTTCAACATTCTTCTAAACAGATTAGTTTAACGATTTCATTAACTTGTGATGGTAGACGTACAACAGATGCCAACGATTGTCTCTCTGAATTTTTTGTCACAACACCTTCAGTTCTTATTATGGCATCTTTTCCTGATATTATCTCAAAAAGAATAACGCCAAAGGCAAATGCATCACTTTTAGCTGTGGCAAGACCATCCCTAATATATCTGTAATGACATAGTGGTCCATAAGAAGTCAATTATGAAATTGTAACAGTTGAGCTATGTGCAGCGATTTCGACCAACTTGCCTAATAATGGGTCAATTTTAGGTTATATCCTATGGTTGATTTCAGAGAATAGCCGCCTATAGGCCAACTCCCAATTTGAGCAATGCACTTGTATACAGTTCGTTATTTCACTCAAAATAGCAAAATACAATAAATATTGGTCCACGTATATTAGTTTCTGTATTCTAATTGCTGTATTGTATAACAATTATAATGTCACACCAGTTTATAATGAATGTGCTCTTAAGATGTTGTTATTTTGTGTAAAAATTACGTTGTCTAAAATGGATATTGGCATCAAGTATATCACTATTGTGTGCACTTAACCCTTGACTTTGTCTGAACAAATCAAATGTATTGAAAAATAGATTATACGATAATAAATTGTTGAATAGGAAGAATGGGTCTAAACTCGAAAAACATGCAAAATGTATCCATATGCTTATGATCTCCTAATTTCATTTTCTTAGAACGAGATCATTATTATTTTTCATGTAATTTCTGTGTAACCATATGTAAGACATTAACTACTTTTAAAAATAACAAGAAGAGTTGGCAGATCAATCTGACCCAAACTATTTTGACCCAAACCCATCTCGAGCTTTTACACGTCCCTCTTGAAATAATAATAATAAAATAAATAGTTAATAGGAAGAAGGTCAAATGGGTCTAAGCTCGTAAAACATGCGAACTGTATCCATATGCTTAAGATATCCTAAATCCATTTAGTATAACTAGATCATTATTTTCTTATATAATTTATGTAATCATATGTAGTACATTAACTACTTTAAAAAATGAACATGGAGTTTTGGCGCATCAACCAAACCCAACATGTTGTGACCCCCCAAATCCATCTTGAGGTCCATATGCTGTCAATGAAAATAGCCTCTAACAATGGAAACTTTAGTCAAATGTAAAAGGATGTTAAATGTAAAATTAATACCACAATAAAATGTCAGGATTTGGTTCAACAACATGTTGCATATTTTTTATTCAACCTTGAATGTATTTTCTATTTTAGATAAAATATAGGTGAGCGTTTTTATCTTTTTAATTTATTAACTTTTTTTAAAAAACAACAAAAGAGTACTATGTAATAATGTATTGGAGCATAATAATTATAACCTGAACATTTATATCGGTCTATTGTAAAACCATGTACCCCGTATATAAACTTACAGCAACCATTAACCATAAATTAGAGGGGTTAAAGATAGACTTTTATATAAAAGTAGGGGGAAGTAAAGAAAATAACGTAATAACAAAAATATAAAATGTGATTTGACCAGTTGACTGTATTATCTTCTCCACTAACCCTATTAAAGCTTCCTCCATTAACACTTAAATCTAAAATTTCTAATCATCATGGCTTCAATACATAGTACCCTAACTGTGTAACACATATTTTTCATCATAAAACGTCATTTAATTGAACCAAATTGTGTGAAATTCAGTTTATACACATCGACAATTATCTGAATTTGGGGTTCTTTAAAAATTTGAGACATCTGCGATGGAGCGGCTTTCACACCCTCAAATCTAGCCCTGGTTGTGTGGATGATAATTTTGTTGTAGATAATGTTGTTAGACAGTAGGACCATATATGTAATTTAATCTAATAGATCTCGGTTAGAGTTAACGAACTCAAGAACCATAAAGTTTCAAAAGCAATATTTCCAAAGTAAAAGAATGGTAGGTGTTATTATTTACAAATAAGAAGGATAATCCAGTAATTTACTCAAGAGAAAAATATAATGTCATGTATTTAAAGCTAGGCCCGAAGATCATGTAACTGTGCTAGCAAGTTAGCTTTTGGCCCAAAACAACATGACAACAAATGAACAATAGACATGAACAAGAATGACATAAACAATGTATTCAACTTCCCAAACTTTATTAACCATCAATAATGAGCTTTAAAAATAAAGAATCACAAAACTTGTAGCAAAAGCAATGCTTAATTTTGGTTAATACATTTTCAACATAAATTAAACCATTTTCTCACCTATATACTAAGAAATTCAAAGAGAAATTTTAACAATTTTCAATCACTATATCCGGCTGACGAAGACAACGACTAGAAAATATTGTATGTAACGATGAACTCGTAAACCATCTTCAAAAACCCGAGACCTTAAAGGTACTGGGAGTGAGAGGCAGCAAGAAGAGCAGCACCAATTCCAGATCCATCGTTGGAATGTATAAGTTTAACATGTTTTGCAAGTTCGTCTCCCACCAAATCATGCAACGTGTTTTCTAGACAGTGTCTGTATTCGGTGTAGTGTTCGTATAACCCTCCGTCCATGGCAATGGTCGTCTTCGGGATCTCTCCATCTCTAACGGTGTCTCTTCCGGTTTTCTTTAGGATGCCTAAAATACCGGCAGCAGCAAGGCGGGCGCCTCGTGTGGCGAATATATTGCATATCTCAACCACAATCTTTCTTGTTGACAAAGGTGTATCGGATATCTACAAATTAAGTGATAGTTTAGTGGTGACAAGAGGGCTTAGGAAACGGGTCAAAAGAGGGAATGTTTAGGATGGGTTTTAACGGTCATGTTGTGTTGACCCGCTGAACACATATTTTTATAAATCTTACAATAATTAATTAATAGTTAATATCCTATATATGTAGATAAATTTTTAGCAGGTTAATGACCAGATCTTTTAATAAAGTAATTTAAAGGATGTACGCAGTTTTAAGCCATTTGACCCATTTCTTTTTTTTACCTAATACTTTTTAGATCACATTTGAAGTGTTAACACTAAAACACAACCAAAATGGACAGATTTGCCCCTCAAACAAATAAGAGAAGGAAGGATCAAAATGAGGGTTATATTTTATCAGGTCAAATGGATTGAACTGGTTGGGACTTGGAAGTCATTAGAAATGTATCCAAATACATAAAAACTCCTAAACGCTTTACCAACTTGGGCTGAAAATTACTTGTTTTAACCCAAACCTGCGTTAATTAGTTTGACCCACTCATTTTGCCACTCCTCTAATAACTGATAAGAGAGATAAAAATATGTATTAACAAAATGTACCTCCAATACGTCTTTTAATGTGTTCCCTATCACCTTGAGATCAGCGGACGTGTCATGATGCATTGCCGACATTTCGGGTGTCCTGCAATTTACAACACAGAGAGAATAAGCTTATACTTCATGAAATGAGGAAGATCGATGCGCAACAAAATATATGTTGTCGATTTTATCATATAGATTGGTGCTTCACTAATTTGACCCGTTAGAGGTAAATTAATAATCCAAATCAACCATTTGTATACAACAAATGGGTTGAAATAGTCACCTCTAGTAAACACTTCACTATAGAAAATAAAAGTTTTTAAATAATACCTCAAAATGAACTGAGTTTTTAGTTTGGGAGGAACGGTTTCACCGAAAAGGGCAGCTTCATCAGCCATCCTAAATAGAACCCTTCGAAGAAGTTCTCCAAGATACATGCCAGAAATCATTTTTTCAAATATCTGCAAAAGTGTGCATAAGTAATCAATACGTACGGATTTGAACAAATTGAATAGCATATGGATAAAGGGTTACCTGTTCCCCTGGGTTCAAGCTTTCAGCATCTAGAGTGTTATCATACTCCGTTAAGGGAAGATGCGAGGACTTGAAGTTACCCCATTCCATGTTGATGACCTATAAACCAAATCAAGTATGTTTTGTTCTGTACAGTTCTGAACCTTATGTTTCTTTGAATATGCCACACTACATCATTTGTTATTCATAAATGTATCAATTTTGACCCATTCACTTATCAGTGGGTCGATTCGGATTAAGCTTATCTCTAGTGGGTCAACAGGTAAAAAAATAGGTTAAATGGGTCGTAAGTGTATTTTTGGTACATAAACCTCCTGAACCATTTTATGCAGAAAGCTAGATCCTTATTGACATCATAGACGTTTTGTAATCATATTTGACAGCTAAATTTTAGTTTTTGAAAAAATGTCGATTAGTCAATAGACATTTCTAAAAGATACAGACACCTAACCATTATATTAAAAAAGATGGACTACTATGGAAATAACAGTGTTTCGCAATCCATCTTTTACAAAGAAAACCTTTTTGCACGTATAAAGTTTCAGATCAATTGAACCCGACTATACCAATTTCGACATGCAACCGCCCATTTTACTGTCTTTACTAATTCTTGAAATAATATTATAAATGGAATTGCGGGGTGGAGGAGAAGTTGCTCACCATCTCTCCCGATTTAGGGTGTGGACCATGCCATTTTGGTATAGCCTGAGCTCGTTCCACATAAGCTGCATTACTTCCGGTACCCAAGATCACGGCTACCACAACATCTTGCTCTTCGTATCTACCTCCAGCCAATGTTCCAACTGTATCATTTACCTACACCCAACATTATATGTAGTTTGTCAAAAAGTTCATCTAACAACTGCAGTTTCTGACAACACCTTTTTTCAAATTGAAGCATCACACATCACTTGATTTAAATTTTAAAAAATAGTTACCAAGACCTACATCTTATGTCAAGGCTAAGAATATCGATCCTGCTATGGATACATACTTATAAATAAGGAAGTGGTTCATTATCAAAATTAGTACTAATATCACACTAAACTTATAAAAATAACTGGTTGAGTGGGATCTACTGACCCACTGGACGCACACTGGCTCCATCCCTGAATCATCAATAAGTTTATAAACCAACTGAACTTACCAGTGCAGAAACACGCATATCAACACCTTGTCGTTTCATTGCTGTTTGTAATTCTGCAACCACGTCTTTGCCGACCTAACAATTTAAAATATTGATTTAGAACAAAAAGGCAGGAACTTGATTATTCATGCCACGTGGATGCTTTCAAATATGTGTTATAAGGCAAGTGAAGCAATTAGATTAGACTACTGTAATTACCATTTCCTCAATAGAGAAGCCTTTTGTCCATCGAATAAGAGTCCCTGAGTCGATAGATAATTGCATCACGGGGAATGAGAAGGTGAAACCTAATTCCCTTTGTCGGCCTGGAGCAAGCTGAAACTTTTCCCCTTCATCATTAACAAATTTAGCAAGCTCGGCTGCAATGTAGTCAAAAAGTGCCTGTAGAAAACTAATATTCGAATCTTAGAAACCACATACATGGTAAGTCTTATATATGAATGCAAAAAGTGGCAATCTCAACCCATTTATATAAAAACGGGTGAGTTTTGATATGTTTAGCCTGTTCAGCCCATTTATATAAATTCGGGTGGATTGTGGCCCATTTAGCCTGTTCGGTCCATTATGTGAAAATGTGTGGTTTTGACCCATTTTGTATGTTCGACCCATTTATATGAAAAAGATGGGTTTTAAGCCATTTAGTCTGCTCGACCCATTTATATAAAATGGGTGGGTTGTCTTCAATTAATAACGGGTACTAGCTATAAATGAAATGGGTAAAATGGGTCAAATATTGCCTAACTTGTATTCAAATGCTCACAATTTCCTAAATCGTTTATCTTATTATTTCAAGAATGTATTTTTCTGTAATCATATTTAATACATTGAATATTTAAGATATACAAAGAATTGTTAGAAAGTCAGCCGAAACTCAACTTGTTATTGACCCGAACCCATTTTGACCCGGTACACAACCCACTCGTTAGGCTACCTCTAATGAATGTAATGCAAAAGTATTTAGAGAAAGAGAAGCTTACTTCAGGAGTTCCAACCATCAATTGAGGAGGGATAGAAACCTCTTCAAACTCTTGGTATTCAATACCAGACTTCCCAGTCAACTGCACTCGCAAAACACGGAAATTTGTTCCCCCAAGATCCAATGCATAATACACTCCTTCCTCATCGCTAAAGTGGAAAAGAAAAAGGAAAGAAATATTATTAATCTTCAAATAAATTCAAACCGATATAGTTATCAAAACGAAAGCAACTATTCAAGATACTAAGGACTTCATATTGAATATACTTCAGGCACCTAAATAGAAAATATAAAACTATGTTACACGTAGAGGTTCTAATCTAAGTACCAATTACTGTACACACAACGTCAATATCAATAAGTTAGTAGTATATAGAAGTGGTAAAATGGGCGAATTGGTCACTTTGAGGTGTCCCTAGACATTGTTTGTCCTAAACTTTAGTTTTTTTATACATAATTATATAATAAATATAAATATTAAATAATCCCAAAAACAAATTTCTAATTATCCTTTTAAGCAAATTTCTAATTAACCCAATTGACCCCTTTAGAGATAAAACATAACTCGAATCAACCCATTTACAAGTAATTGGGTTGAAATTAGCACCTCTAGTAAAACATGGTATCCGACCATTTGGCGGCCCCCATCAATCGGTCCAACGGCCAATATGAGGAGGTAAATCGCGTAACCCGCAGTTAAAGAAACAGGGGACGGGAATTGAACCTTGACCTCCGCCTTTATGCTACATATACCCCAGCACTAGGCTACCATCGCGGGGATCACCTCTAGTAATGTGCGAAGCAAAAAGGTTGTTGAACCAAATCAAACAGATCCAGTAAAACAAAAGAAGAAACATAACTCACACATTGTACCACAATACTAAAATTTACACAACTTCATTCATTCCATTGTTAAAAAATTAAGGAGTTGAGTATCACAAAACAATCTTTATTATCATATAAAGGATAAAAAAATCACTGATTATAACAATTACACACATTGTGCCAATTTTATACCAGTGTGACACGCGTGTGAATCATTGTTATACAAATTTGTGCATCAATCCTCTTTTTATCTTATTAATATACCGTTTTTTATTTGATCATGATGCTAATAATTTTAAAATAATAGAATTTCGTGCATCAATGCCTGTTTTTTTAATCCTTTCTTGGGATGAGATTCTTTTTATTTGATCCTGATCCTATAACGTTATATAATCCTCCTAAAAACAAACATAACCAAAATAACAACACTACTGAATTCTGCCGAAGGACGAGGTATGGATGAGGCATGATGTAGGCAAACATACATCTACCTAGACTGCTTCTGGAATAACCAAAATAACATTAAACACAAAAGTGAAAAAACATAAACATAAAAACTTACCCTGTAGGAAGATTATCAACATAGCTAATAAGCATCTTAAGTTTACTTCCACCTTCAGATGCAAGTCCAGCATGCATCTCAACCGTCATCGCATCCGCAACGTGCTGCAATTTCGATGCAGGTGTTGCACACTTCTCCTCCAATTCTTTCAAAATATCACCAGCTTTCACGCACCGATTCGAACTCTTTACACGGTGACGTACGACCAATGCCGCAGCAGCACATACAGCCGCGGCACCAACCACCGCTACTCCAACAGTTACTTTTCCCATTGATCGAGTGAATGATCAATCAACAAATTGTAATTGTGAATTTGAAAGTGTAATGTAACTAATTTGGTTGAATAAAATTAATTGAATAATGAATTAATTAAATGATCGATGGATATGAAAAGAGGAAACCCAAGGATTGGGGGATGAGCTGAAAATAATGAGAGAGGTTGAATGAATTTGAGTTCCGAAAAATGTGGAGGTTTGGATGGCAGGTGAATGATTTTATTTTTTTTATTGTTTATTTTTTTTATAGATAAAACAAAAATCACGTGGCATAAGGTTACTTGCATCTCACTACAGTTTGGTTGTACGTTTCGCGGGCCCTATCCAACAATATCAACCGTCAGTAATCAAATATTATATAATTATTAATATTAATTATTAACATGTAGTATTAAATTAAAAAGTTAAGTATTTATTTAAGAAATTTAGACAAGGATTGGAGGAGAATGGTACGTAAGAAGGGCCTTTTACATGTACTTTTATTTACTAGGGAGTAATTTTTGCATTTTGAAGTGTCAAATATGGTCACAAACTATTAGAAGAATAATCTAAAATTGTTAATAAATGGGTTTAATTGATAGGTAGTCTGCCTTAAAAATTTAGGATAGCCTTCCACCTATTTCATGCCCTCAACCCATAACAACTTAACAACCTAAAAGTAAATGGGTTGAACTTGCCATCATTATTTTTAAGGTGTGCCAAATGGGTCAGCATGACCGATCAACACTTGTTATTCTCATTTTTTAAGTTTCATAAAAAGTGATATAAGTCGTAACCACTAAACTATTTACAGATTTCCAAGCCATTCAACCCATTTTGTTTTAGCTTAAAGTAATTGATTCAACCGACCCGTTACTACAATCATGAATTTCACAAACTTGCCTCATAATAGTGTCCGGCTCTAAGTCAGCTGCGCCTATGGAATTTAGTACCATTTCAGCATATGCCCTTCAAAAGACAAAAAACAGCCAAGAAAATATGCTAAAATACGTTACAAACCATAATAATATATAACTTTTGATTCGATGAAACCAAAGACGAAGAGGCTTCCTGTCTAATGGAAACCCAAAAAAGACATTCTCATCTTCTTGATGTTTCTATGTTAATTACTACAAAGGTACTTTTGAGGTGAAAGCCGTTGCTGGTAACGCTCATTTGGGCGGTGAGGATTTTGACAATATATGGTTAGTCATTGGATCCATGAATTTAAAAGGAGATGAAATAATGATTTGACGGGTAATAAAAGAGCGTTAGAGAGGCTAAGAGTTGCTTGCGATAAAGAAAAAAGGATTCTCTCAGTGCACAACTCACACTTCTATTGAATTGGATTGCTTGCAAGATGGGATTGATTTTTCTATGAAATTTACTCAAGCTAAATATGAAGGGCTGAACATCGATTTGTTTGATAGGTGCATCAAAACGGTGGATACTTGTTTAAATGGGGCAAAGATGGAGAAACCTTGTGTAAACGAGGTGATACTTGTTGGTGGCTCTACTAGGATACCAAAGGTCCAGTGTATGTTGCAGGAATATTTTGACGGAAGGTAGCTATGCAAGAGTGTGAACCCTGATGAGGCTATTGTGTATGGTGCTGCCAATTTGGCTGCAAAGTTAAGTGGTAATACAGATCAAAGTGTTCAACATTTGTTGTTGTTGGATGTCACTCCTTTGTTACTGGGTCTACAGACGACTTAACAAAGATTCAATGTTTTGATACCAAAACCACACCAATACCTACAAAAATGGCTAAAAAACTTAAAGTACCAAAAAAGACAACCAATCTAAAGTACGTATCAAGGTGTACCAAGGTGAAAGATCCAGATCTACAGATAACCATTTATTGGGAAAGTTTATAATATCAGGGATACCACCTGCTCCGAGAGGTGTTCCACGAGTTAACCTATGCATAAAAATAAATGCTGACGGTATTCTCAGTCAAGGCTAAGATTTTATCCACCAGTAAGACGGAAAAGCTCATAATTACCAATGAAATTGGAAGACTCTCAAAGGAAGAGATTAAAAAAATGGTAAAAGATGCGGAAAGGTACAAACTTGAGGATCAAGAATAGAAGAAGAAAGCAGACGCTTACATTGCGTTAGAGAATTGCTTATATGACATGAAGAAGAAGATAAAAGAATACAAGATCTCTCTCGATGGGTTCAATGAGAGCTTGAAGGAAATGGAGACTGCTATTGCTAACACGTCCAAGTGCCTTCTGACCGCATGCAGTTACAGCTTGAGTCCGATTCAGCGTATGCAGTTACAGCTTGAATCCATGTGCATGCTCTGTTTTAGTTCTCATGAGACTACAACTGTTTAACGTTCGGGTTCTTTAGCTTGTGTCCAAGCATGGTGTAAATTATGATTTTGCTTTATTGATTTTAAATCTCAACTTTCATATGACAGTGAAATTTGTTTCCTTTCTTTTGCTATTTCAGACCCTCATTTTTTACTGTTGGCAACTAAGAAGATATATATCATCCCATTGCACATACAATTACCCTGTATTTTATCCTCATTAGTATCTTTTGAGGGTCTTTTCATTCTTGAGAGAATGTTTAATATTGGAAAAGAAATTGAGGGAAACTAGAGAAAATTGTGCTTTTTGATCATCTTGAAAGTTGTAAGTGTACAAGTATTTATAAACAAAATATATAGTGTTTGACAATATTATATCATTGTCAAACTACTCAAATCAGCTTGAGAAACTTCAGCGGAGAAGTAGCTTAAACATAATAAATAAGTATAAATAAAACTTGACGTACTAATCAAATTTTATAGTTTTTATCCTTACATTTTTGTTGATTTATTAATTTCAAAAAAGAAGATAGAACTAAGAATGTATAACCTGAAACAAAAACACAAAAACAGTGTGGGGAAAGAGCAAGTTTAAGTAAACAAAAACCTAACTTGCCACCATCATATTTCATTCACATTTCCAGATGTTAATTTTCTATTTTCATTTCATACCTCCAATACCAATACGCTTTAGAACAAAATCATGATTAGAAAGAGGTTTGTCTCATTTCAATACAACCAACTTCACGTTCTTTCAAACCAAACATTACAATACCAAAAAGAAAAAAGAAATCGGCATTCCCTACTAATGTTTAACCTCTAATCGGCATCGGAATATTAACATGACTCCCACATCATTACCTCTAGTTACTTTAAACACCATACAAGAGGGTCTACATCAAGAACAAAACTAGTGGATTCAACTAAAGCTAGTTAATACCACTGCTCTTATTCCTATAACACCATTAGCAGCACACACAAACACAGGAAGAAACTATACATCAGAAGCAGACTCATAACTTCTTGCCTCCATCCCCATCCCAGCTCAAATAAGAAATTGTGCAACCTAAAAGTTCTTTGAACTCCAGATGCTTGCTTGCAGCACAAGAAACGATCATGGCTGGTGAATTAACAAGTGAAAGCCAGCAAACAGCATAATACTTACCACGACTGCTGGCTTCTGAGCATCATCAAAGTGGAAACGCACTCTAATCTTCTCTCAAGCAGTTGTCGTCACCCCTAACCTGTTGCAGAAACTAGCATACAACAGTCTGCAGCAGAGCAGTATATACGATAGTATAGGTAGAAAATGGGTAATTTGAGAGATGGGTCAAAACAGATCATTATTTGGTATGTTTTGAACTTGGCCAAGTCGGCTACAGTAGCCACGAGAAACACTTTCTGGTCATATTGTTTTAAACTTTTATTGTGAATAATTCGTGTTAAAATGCAGTTTTAAGACATAAAGAAAAAAATATTAATTATTCATGTTAAATACAGTCATATGTTACTAGAAAAATAACCTTAACTTTATTAACAAAGGGATTTGATAGGTTGTATGCCTTAAAAAATACACTTGGATATTGGGATAGCCTTCAATTGGTTCACGCCTTTAACCCATAACAATCCACTCATATGTGAATGGGCTGAAATTGCCATTACTATTTTTAAGATGTGCGAAATGGGTCAGCCTGACCCATCAACACTTCATTTTGTCCTTTTTTAAGTTTAATAAAAATTGATCTAAGATTAAAATAATATTTAACCAATGAAAGATTTGGTTTTGGATTAAAAAAAAAAGGAGATAAGTTGTAACCAGAATTTTCAAGCCATTCGACCCATTTACGTTTTAGCTAGAAGTAATTAAATCTACTGACACTTGGTAATAGGGTAAAACTCTAAATGACTCATTTTCACATGGAGTTAAAATTCTCCATCTTGGGGATAACATTAACAAAATTGCTATGATTAAGAATTTCACAAACTCGCCTCATAATTGTGTTTGGCTCTAAGTCAGCTGCACCTATGGAACTTAGTACCATTCCGAGTTCAGCATTTGCCTTCATAAAACAAAAACAACCAAAAAGAGACATATTAGATCCCGTATATTAACCTACGTAAAACTTAATAATTTAAACTTTTGATTTAATGAAACCAATGAAGAAAAGGCTTCCTGTATAATGGAAACCCAAAAAAGCAGTTCTCATCTTCTTGGCATCACATGCTGCAAATATATGTTTTTAACTGAAGATATTCTATAAATCTTGAAAAGAAGAAAACTTTTTAAAACCAAAATTGAAACCTCAACTTCAAACACCTGGATTTTATCCCCCGATACTTCATCTAGAGCGGACTGAAAATCCGCTTGACCTGATCTCCCCGGCAATGACTTCCTACTAATGCTTCCTGCAACGAGGCCTGTTTTTTCTGACCCTGATTCCTCATTGGTGACAATACTTTCGGGTTCTACTTGCAATGGTCTAACTTCCACCCTTTTCACGGACCCGTTAACAAAAATGTCAGGTGAATCTGAACCACAGCTCTGTGGACTCGGGCTCATCGACTGTCTTCTTTGAGGACTATCTAGCTCTACATTACCTCCATCTTTTCTCTTTCTACTTGATTTATCAGCAGAATCCACACCACAAACAGGCTGCTGATTCACGACCCTGGGAACACGGGTCCGTTTATATCCATCTGGAAACACATATAATGGGATTTGCTTTCTACGAACATGAGAAACATAGATCTCCATCCCAGGCCTCCAACACATATACATATTGACTGAATGCCTAAACGCGTCAACTGTGCCACGGATATCGAATTGCTGACCTTCTTCAACTATTTCACCTTCTTTTCTTTGTAATCCCATAAAGAAAGCACTGTGTGAACACTGCTTTGAAGGATCGATATATTCATGAGGATACGGATGGCATTGCAGCTTCCCTTGTGTGTCACGCTCGATCTGCATAGTCAAAAGACAAAAAAAGATAGCTAGAACATTATTGATTTCACTTGTAGATATAGACCAAAATGCAGTAATTCCAAGCCATTTATGTGTAATATGATCATTTGGAGTTGTACTTTGTCGAAAATGGATTATACGAGCACAACCAGATAAGTAAAAATATTAGCTAGTGATAACCACTCTAACAGTTACAAAGTTTCCCAAATTATCTCAAGTCTTCACAATCTCTTGAACCTTATAATTCTTATAATCAAGGGTGGATCCAGGAAGTTTTCCTAGCTTTGTTAGAAAATATATACTACTATATCCAAAACTAAATCCTCAGGTTAATAACTAACGAGCTCTAGCATGTAAAACTACTCACAAGCAGAGCTCGTACGTTACAAAAGACTCGAAACGAGCCAAGCTACGGCTTGGCTTACCACAGCTCGATTACACCCCAAATATAAAGAGTCAAATTTTACCATCAGGGTCAGTTGCCTCAGACGAGACTCTACCCATCCTTTCCAAGTACGTAGATCATCTGGATCAGCAGCAACTATGTCAACTTGCAGATAGTTCTTGTAGCTCTTGAAGAACATGTACGGTTCAAAAAGCACGGGCCACTGCGCTTTATTAACTTCTATCTCCTGAAAATGACAACAATCATGAACCAGTAGCCACTATGGATGCAAACTCAACCCATTTAATCATGAATGTGTTGCTTTGGTTGAATTATCACATTAAACAAATAAAAACAATAAAAGAAACAAAATAAAATACAATAACCAGTTAAAAGAAATTATCAAATGGGAGGCCAAACAGGTTCAAAACCGGAAGTCTACTTTTAATGCACACAACCTCCTAAATCATTTTATTCAAGGGTTTACGTCACTCTGGTAATAATATTATTTTTCTAGAAATAAATAACATATAATTTTATTTATAAAAACTTTAAAAGATAGACACATAAGTGTTTGCAGTCAACCCATTTCGACCCAAAATTAAAAAAAAAGGACATGTTTCAACCAAAACACGTTTAAACCCATTAGCCGACCCAACCTCAAGTAAACACAAAAGACTGCCAGTATCTTACCTCACATATCCGATTACCAAATAAAAATTGCTCTGTCATAACACGTAGTGTGCTAGTTGAGACATTATAACTAGAATTCATGCATGGGTAAGCAGGCGTTATAATCGGCATATGGTGAGTTTTGTCCTTGGGATTCTTGCGAGGATCCCATATGGTAAATCCAAGTTTGTCTTCTTGAATAGCACAAAGCATAACCGGATTTGGCCATCGCCACTGTGTATAAACCCTGAAAAATCGAGAGACCAGCATACTAGGAACGGCATTTGGATAAAATTGACAAACCCGCGCAACAAGAATAGCCCAGTTCACGCCACCGAGGAAACCAGTGACCTGGTAATAATTACAAGAAAAGCAAAGCAGATCATATAAATTGTCAGATCAAAGGTGTCCTTGGATTTGCGTTCTTAAAATGATTAACTGATTATTGTGAGATAAAGCAACAATTATCAGGTTGAGTTTTAATTGTCACCATTAACAGATTCTGCTTCTGATTATCAGTTATTTAGGGACCTAATAGTCAGTTTCACCATTACTTATTTTACTTATTTAACCTAATTTGAGGACTTATATTTCCATTTCAAAATATGCTATCTAATAATAGTTTCTTTTATAATCAGAACTTACCAGACATTAAAATTCAGGTCAATAATTAACTACAACTTCAAAAATCAGAACCACATCCAAACACCATATTCTATTGTATAATCACTTTCAAAAAGCACATTTAAACACCACCTACACAATTATTGCCAAACACTATATTCTATTGTATAATAACTTCCAAAAACCACATCCAAACACCACCCACACAACTATCGCAATTAAGCGGTTCAAATGTAAAAAAGTACCTGCTAGCAAAACTGACTTACATTTGAATAGACGCCGCGCCTTTTAGCCCAAAATTTTAAGCAACGAAGTGTTGTCCGAAAATGCTATAATTTCAGTAACATAGTAAGACAATAAGTTTTAAAAATAATGGTAATAGTATAAATTTTTGAAGTAATGTGAACAACCAACAACAGTCACCTCAATATTTGGAACATGCTTAAGAATCTGATCAGCAACCCTGCAGCCATTAAGACTTCGAACTGTTGGCTCATCAACATTATACAGCACAGAAACATCAGAAATGTCCAAGTCCTGTTAAACGATAACATCCAATTCGGGTCAAGGGTTGGTATATGGTTACATAATGGCCCAAGGAAAACCCCTAACACAAGGACTACATGCACCAAACTTATGTGATCATAGGTGTGAAGCCAACATATACCAATTGGAATTTGTATTACAAGTAGATGGCAACAACAGCGTATACCAAGTTTTTTAATGCAATTTAAACATTATCTTTCTTTTGAGACGATCAACAAAATATATTATATTGAAAAACTGAAACATCCTCGTACAGCATAAACTAGACCAGTACCTATACATCAAGAGATTATGGAGGATAAATGCCATAACTGAAAAATGTAGAAAGGACCAAAAAAATGTTTGTTACTATTATTAAATAGCACAGAGAATAAGTGGGTTGGGTAACAAGTCGAAATGTATTTCAATCAGAACAGGTGGTCTTCAATAGCCAAACAGGTCAGTTGGAACCCCTTAACATTCTTTGTTCCTTTTTACTTGATTTGATAGATATTAAACAACTAATCAATTTCTTTCAATCATGCAATCTGATAAGGCTACAAATTTTCATTAAACTCAGTTCAATTTTCATTATTCCTTTTTACTTTTCATCTTCCATTAAATTTACCCATTAGACCCATTTAAGTTAATAAATAACCAGAATTAACCCAATATCAAAGTAAATGGGTCAAAATATCCACCTCTAATGAGATGCATTTCATGCAGAATTCATAATTGAATCAACTTACATCTGGGACGACTAAAAGAGAAATGCTAGCATAAAGAAGATCAATAGATATCCCATCAAACTTAAATTTCATAACCGGTACATGAGCACTTGGAACCGGTTGAAGTTCGGTAACTTCCTCTATCTGTGTCAACATTTCATGCAAAACAAAGAAGAAGTCTTCCTGAAGCATTGCAAAAACAGATAAAGTAATGTCAGAAAAGCGTATGCATATGAGCAACCCCCAAGCCTCAACTAACTTTACATTAAAACTCACATCTCGATTCACATAAGACGGCCCAACACATAATGTGTCAATGTCTGCCCCGGGACCATGAACCTACCAACAAAGATGGAAAACATAATTATATTAGATATAAATAAAGTAGAAAGTGGGTTTGCGGTCATCCAAGTTATGGCTTTAAACTTTGCATACTACTATAAGACAAAACAAGCAAAAGACAAACTTCATAACATTAGTCAAATATTGCTTACCCCAAGTCGATAAGAGCCAAAAGTAAAGATGACTGCATTTGCATCCTCCACCATCTGATCCGAGTACCCTCGAAGTCGAGTAAGTTCCTTCACCCATTCGATTACAATCTATACCAAATCATAATGCAGAACATAGTCATATCAACACTGTGAAATCTTAAATGAACCAATAATAAAAAAAAATTGGATACCTGCTGATCCACAAGACCGGTGTAAAAATATGCACAAACGCAAGAATCTAGTCAAAACTAAACATGCACAGAAGGCATCTGTTCAAACAATCTTACCATAGAGAGAAGAGTTTGAAGTCACACTAGGGTCTCAACTTCATCCATTCAATTATAGTTTCTTTTATTAAATGGTGTTATTTATAGCCTTTGAGCTAATCGAACTCAACGACTTATATGCCACCAATAATTATGTTAAATGAATATCAATAATTGATGCATATTTTAAATGCATGTGAGAATTTATTTAAAATTTAGATTTATGCAATACAATAATCTAGAAGCTGTTGCCTACACACCCACTTTGGTGATTACTTGTGTCACTATGTGTTACTTATCATGTTCAGTGCACCCTGACCTTTAATAGCACTGGGCTCTAGGTGTATAACCAAAAAACCATAAGGAAGTAACGAAGGTGTTACAACCCATCATCAAAAGTGGTTATAAGATCAAGATCCAATCATCTTTCAAAGATTTCACTACATGCAAGGTTGAAAAAGTCGCTAGTCGGGGACTAGTCGGTCGGGACCTTGGATTTGACTTTTTTTTACTTTTTTACATATAATATCTATATAAGATATGAAATTTTGTAATCTTTAAATAAATAAGGGACTTCAAAGTAATTTGAAAAATCAATAAATGATAAATAGGTAATATAGTATAAATATAAGGGATTAAAATGTAAAATTTAGTACTTTTTCTTTAAAAAGTACAATTTTCTCTCTCCCTTTTTACAGATCTGATCTCATTATCCTCACTTCATCTTCTACATTTCATCTTCATCATAAACATCTCATCTTTTACATCTAATCTACTCCTTTCCATCTCTTTTTAACCATTCATCACTGAAATAACTCATACAACTCGTCGGAGTCCCTCAACTCGCCGGATTTTGACCAAGTTTGACCGTTGACCGCCTTTGACGGACTAGTTTGACCAACTTGGTCCCAGTCGGGTCGGTACCCTCCAAAAAAGCGACTAGTCGGCCGACCTTTACAACCATGACTATATAATTATCAATGCACGAAATTACGAACATGTGGACAACGAGAATGAGCCTCACTGATTTGAAATTCATTGAATAGACATTCTAAATCAAGATACTTCATTTCTCCAAACAATCATCATCCATATAATACTTATATAACTATTCTTATACAAGCGACAAATTACTGTAACAACACGCCTACCATAGCCACAATATTGTCAGCCTTGCCCCTACGGACTCATGGTTTTGTTCTTGGCGGCCACACAATGACCTTCCTAGAGAATCAACCATTTTGTACTACTCTCTTCTCAGCACACTTAATTGCAGAGTTTTCATAAGATCTGATGTGTTTGACTGCTATTAGCCCCAAAAGGCGTTTTTCTTAGGGCCAAGACTTACTTTTGAACCCAACATCTCTCAAGTTAACGTGTGACAAATTACTATTTATGCAATCTAAAGTCACAACTAATGTCAAAACAAACCCTGACAATCCATATTTCCTACTAAGCATACTCATATACCGCTCTATTAACTAAGCTATTTAACCGGAATTTCACTTAAAATAAACATCATAATATGGATAAATAAAAATAATAATCATACGAACCTGCTTAATTTGTCCAAGAACCTTTTCTCTCTTGGCAGCTTCTTCTTCACTTTCATATAGTCCAGCATCCACCAAAAACTTTAATAAACAAACAAACAAAACTTAAGAAAATTTAACCAATCAAATCATTACAAACATAATTGATAATCCAATATATATACATAATATATATATATTATGTGTGTGTGTCTGTGGATCTGAAAATGAAAAAGGAAACCCTAACCTTATTTAATTTTTGAGTTCTAAGTAAATCAGCCTCAGAAGGAGCAGCAAGAGACAAAGGTTTAGTAACTCCATGCTGTCTAGGTGAAGTTAAACCTTCGGAACCCACCATTACTAACCCTAATTTTGATTAAATGTACGGAAACCCCTAATTTTGATTAAATGTACGGAAACCCCTAATTTTGATTTAAAAAAATAAGGAAACCCTAATTCTAACGTAACCGATGAGGAAACTAATTTTTTTTAGTGAAATTCTGAAATTGGATCCAAAATTGCAAGATTTGAAGTGATGGATTGGACGATTTAACGAAATTTTTGGAATTTGGAGAAATTGAGACGCAAAATTGGGGTTTGATCGAAACGCGTTCTCTCTCTCTCCCTCTCCGTCTGGCTCGCACTTTTGACCACGATTAATATCCCCATATATTTTTTTGTCTTTATTAATTCTTTTCCGTTTAATTTGTGTTTATTTGAACTTTAATATTTAGGCATCAATTATTGAAATCAAAATATTAATTACTCTGGTAAGCCGTTTAATCCATACTTTTTTTCTTTAAGAAAAAAGGTTAACATCATTGTAGTTTTTATATTATTACTCAAGTCAGAAAACATAGAATGGGATAAGATTAAACATGTACTCACAAATATCATAAAATTGTAAGATGTTAAAAATTATTTTAACATGTTATCTACGATTATCACAATAGAAGTTTGTATTTGAATTATAGTTTAAGAAGGTGTTTAGCAAATACAAATGATACGTACCGTAATAAGTTAGATTGCATGCTATTTTAAATATGTAAAGTTCAATACATAGATTTTAAAAAATATTGCATGTAACGAATTGTAAAATTTAAAGTATAGCCGTTTCCCAATTAATTATCGTTACTAAGAAAATATATGATATGACAATGATTTAGTTTGTTTCATAGATAAGATTATACCAATATTTTCTACTCACATCTTGATTGTATCTTTTTGGCAAGTGAAATGACGTTTTATTATTGAAAAGGAAAAGAATGCCTCATGGAGGAAAGTTATAAAGGATTTATATGGTGATGATGGTGAGTTCATTTAATAAAAGGATTTGAATCCTCAAATGGAGTGTGGAGTGGAATTATTGGAGGTTGTAATGCAATTGAAGATTCTGGCCTTCATTTGCAATAGTTCAATTGTGAAAAAGGTAGCAAATGGGTATGACACTCAAGTTTGGAAAGATGTTTGGTGTAGCTCTAGCCAACGGTTAATGGATCGTTTTCCCCGTCTCTATGCTATCAAATCTACTAAAAATTTAAGGGTTGTTACAAATGGGATTTGGGGAGGTAATTGGGTTTGGCGGTCTCCACCTAGAGGTAGATTGTTAGATGAGCTCTCTACATTACTTTCTTGTGTGGAAAATATAGTATTGTTTACAAACTCTCATGATGGATGGAAATGTTCTTGGAGCAACAATTAAGATTTATCACTTAAGTCATTCTTCCGGTTGGTTCAAGAGCATATCACTGACAACAACATCAATCTTGACCACTTGTTTAAGTGGAACTCTTGGATTCCAAGAAAAGTTAATATATGTGTGTGGAGGGCAACTCTTAATCGATTACCAACTCGAAGCAACCTAGTAATCCGCGACGTTACATTGCCTTCTATCGCGTGTTTATTTTGTGATTTGGAGGTTGAAAATATCAATCTTGACCACTTGTTTAAGTGGAACTCTTGGATTCCAAGAAAAGTTAATATATGTGTGTGGAGGGCAACTCTTAATTGATTACCAACTCGAAGCAACCTAGTAATCCGCGACGTTACATTGCCTTCTATCGCGTGTTTATTTTGTGATTTGGAGGTTGAAAATATCAATCTTGACCACTTGTTTAAGTGGTACCCTTGGATTTCAAGAAAAGTTAATATATGTGTGTAGAGGGCAGCTCATAATCGATTACCAACTTGAAGCAACCTAGTAATCTGCGACGTTACATTGCCTTCTATGGTGTGCTTATTTTGTGATTCAGAAGTTGAAAATATTGATCACATCTTATTTAGTTGTGTCAAAATT
The DNA here is from genome assembly GCA_963921325.1 of Logfia minima. Classification (NCBI taxonomy): domain Eukaryota; kingdom Viridiplantae; phylum Streptophyta; class Magnoliopsida; order Asterales; family Asteraceae; genus Logfia; species Logfia minima. The sequence goes on from OY992773.1 coordinate 780,263, forward strand.
AAAACTTTATGGAGAAAGCTTTGGGCTTGGTGGAATAGGGGTAGCTCAATCCCAACTTCACTTTCGAAGGTTTCTAATGGGTAGATTTTTGAGTTTATAAATGCTCGAATGGTGAAAAATCGTGTCATTTGTTATGCTTTTATTTGGTGCCTTTGGTCATGGTGAAAAAAAATTCTTCATGCAGATTCGGCTATCGCTCAGAAGTGCAAAGAGGAAGACATATTCCCTCTTGTTCAACGGGTTTCTCTTGAATGGATCAGTGATAGATTTTCAAAAGGTTTAACGAATTGGTCTAGTTGGATATCTAACCCATTTGGCTTGTTCTCAATGTAACTAATTTGTTGGTTTGCTTCTTTTGGTTGTCGGCATGTATATTTAAGTCTAAGTTTTCTTCTTCTTTTTTGTGATGTAATGGGCTCTCCCTTAGAGCCATTAAAAAAAACATCTTGATTGTGTCCCATCTAATCTGGACATATAGTACAAGAAGTTGACTACGGAGTATATTAATGTTTTATAAATGGTTTCTAAAAGACCAGTCACAAATCATAACATCTTCGTAGTTAGTTAACCTTTAACTAACAACTTTGATGGTCTTCACTATCATCACTATCACTTCACTATTATATACTAAAATAACTTTTTTGGAAAGCAAACTAAACTGAATTAAATGTTTGCTTGTGAAAAGCATAGGAATCTTCGAAGATCTATGAGACATACAATTGATAATTATACAATCTCAATGCCGAAAGTTATTGTGTAGTCCAATAATTTGGAATTTCAACTTAAAACCATGCGCGTTATAAACTTACCATATAACTATTACCACATTTTGTTCGAGGACTTGATAGATAATGTAGTTAGCATAGAGAAAATATAACTTAACATCATACATTTTTGTAACTTCAGTAAGATGATTCTATTTATAACCAATGTGTTTCACTTCAAATAGATAAGATAATTTTAATTTTAAATCCGAACACCTCAAAACTCCATCAGCTGCACCGAATGAAATATAGAAAATAATAAGAGAGTGACATGTGACAGTTGTACATCAATTTTAAAACATATGTGCATCAATTATCGCATGTCACTTTATGAGTTATTCATATCTTTTTTTTTTTATCCTTTTTCTACCATAGAAAAGATTTTTTGATTTATGATATGGTGTTATTGATTTAGAATGTTCTTATAATGAAATTGGATAGGAAAGAATGGTTAAAATTAAATTTTTCTTGAGAGAAAAGCCATGCCAATTGATTTTTAGCTTACTTACAGCCATTCATTAGCATTGAATGACTTGGATCACTTAGATTAGTGGCTATTTATACATTAGTTACAAATGGTTGGCGTATTTAAAGAAAAATCTGTTAAAAGTAGTCTTAGTGTTCAGTATTGTGGAAAATTTCAAAAGATGTAGTATTGGACCGATTGCATAATGAATAAAGCTATTCTGAGTTGAAACGGAACAATTCATGTGGGCTTCAAGTAAATCTGCTAACATCCTCTCTTAATATTTGTTTACTTTCGTCGTTAACTAATAAGTACTTTGACTATATAAATTGACTACACCGAATAACAACTGCATCGGAATGAAAATGATAAGTTAGCAGAAGAGTTGCATTTTCATATACCCAAGAATTGGCATCACCAAACCTACAATCAATCACCGAGATCTCTCACTTATAATAACTTGTGTCAATGGAGGACAAAAACACACATGTACGCCTAATGATACAACATGCATCTAACATACCAAAATACCCTCTAAAACATTTGCTACCAGTATCAGATTCAAAGACGATTTTTCACTAAATCTAACGGTAGTTGCGATATTTGGGGCTGTACATGCAGCTCTCAGCATATTCTACAAGATTTTCGGGTTGGGGAAGACGACTTGCCAAACCTGCAAAGCCCAAAAGAGGAATAAAACATAAGTTTGTATTCAGTTGTGTGTGGTAGCTGTGATGTAGCACAACACCTAGTAGCTCTAAAAAAATTAGCAGTGTTTGTAAAATTCAAACTGGACCATATCAAAACCAAAACCAGAAAAAAACAAAATATCGATACTGAAACCTGACCGGCCTATACCGTTTCAGTACTGGTTCTGGTTTAAAACTAGGTCGGTTCCAGTCCCAGACCCAACCGAGAACTGGGCTTTGAAATACTAAAGAAACAAAAGCTGGTTTGTTAAAACTCTAGAGCCAATAACTGAACCATATATAGCCGATTCTGGACTTTTACTTGTACTGGTTCTGGTTCTGGCTTGGGATTTTGGTTTTGTCAGTACACCGCGATTATTGCTCGTCCATATGTGATATGAAGAGAGATCTTACCAAGTTCATATACTTTGGCTGCCACCTTGGCTGCAATATGAGCAGAAATCTTGCGGATGTTAGTGAATGGTGGGTAAATTAGCCCGTTGTCAAAATGCTCCTGTGTAACCTGTTCAGCCAGAGCCTCGGCTATTCCATTTAACAGAAATAAGTAATTATTAGATTATATCTCAACAACTGATAAAGTAACATTTAGAAACCACACATACAAGTTTCTTTACCAAAATAAGCGTCATCAGATATAGCAAACTGAGGGGGGGGGGGGGGGGGGGGGGGGGGGTTGTATAATGGGTCAACCATTACTTTTAAACACAGGAGCCAGTTGGGTTGACCCACCAATATTTTTTCAAAAATGTTATAAACAAGTAATGTATTGAACGAAATGTCAAAGCTAGATTATATAAGATAACTATATATTTTACTCTTCAAATATAACAAGATTTAGGAAAATGTAAAAATATTTGAACAGCATTCTACCCGATCTTTTCTGCCAATTTTATCTAGTTTAGCTACTTGACACTTCATCAATAAAATAAGATTCATATATGGCTTAAAATTAACATTTCTTAATGTCATCAATCAGTTGGTGCATCAATCCAGTTAGGGGCAAAACTGTCAACTTACAGGCTGCTAAAAGCATGTCATCATGAACACGGATTGCACCAGAAATTATCAAGCCCAGACCAAAACCTGGGAAGATGTATGCATTGTTGGACTGAAATGGAAAAAGCAATAATTATCAGTTCACTCTAAGTCTAATTTCTCCTTAGAAAATCATAGAGCGCTATTAATTTAAAGGTTCAAGTTGAGACCTGGCCAGATACGTAGACCTTTCCATTGTATTCAACAGGCGCAAATGGACTTCCACTGGCAAAGATGGCACGACCCTGAAATCGACAAAATAGATACAAGACAATGTAATGTTTATCAGCCACAGTTAAACTGACAATCAAAAGGCAGACATACAACATGTCATGTTTCATACACACAGTTGAAGGGGTGTTTAGATTAGCATCTTTTTGATATCTGGATAAACATATTTTATATCTAATCCAGAGAAGTCAAATAATCAATCTTTCATACCAACTGAAACAAAACTGATCATCTACGAGTAAACGTCAATCTAACATTTATCCTTTCTTTTCAGCTTAAGTTGAGAGATTTCTAGTTTCACAAACAGTCCCTGCTCTTTTTCACATGAAGTCATTTTTGTTTACTTTGTTAATCAGAGTTGCCAAATACTCAAACCCATCTGCTATTAAAATTCAAACATCAGAAGCACATCCAAGCACTATTGCAGCACTCATCTTATTATATGGTTCTGATTATTTGATATCACATAACTGTTTCCGAAACATGCTACAAAAACCCCATAGCATGATAATCTAATACCATGTTCTTTAATTTTCCATAATAGTTGTATTTAGCATGTGTAGGCTATCTGCAACGTAGTTAGAACTACAGAAGGATAGTGGTTATACCTCACTCCAGGTATAAGCTTGCTCAGCTGTACATTCTGATTGTGAAGTCGGGTTGGAAAGAGCCAGAATAATAGGTTTCTGCAAAAGCCACTTGGTCATGAAGCACTCCCTTTCTTATTGTTCTTGAGGCAGTCAATTAAATGTTTATGTACGAGTAAGTTACCTCATTAAAAGACGACATAGCTTCGACAACTTCTTTAGTAAATGTTTGCCCTGCTCCTGACGATCCAATCAGCACCGTTGGCCTGATTGTCTGGTTAGACAAAAAAAGAGAAGTGAACATGGGGGGTGGGGGGCATTTCAACTAAAGGTGACAAAATGGGCAGGTTGGGAAACTTGTCAAAACGGGCAATTTATGTACTGGTTGGCTTAAGTTACCCGAAATACTTATTGTCTAAATAATTGAGAATTCAATCAATAATTAGTGTGTTAAATATGATCACAACAATACTATTATTTATATAATAAATCTAAAAAATTGCATTTTGTAATTTTAGAGTAATGCGATAAAAATACAATGTGTGCAACTTTCTACCCAATTGTGTTCAACCCAGTTATTCTGTTTCTTTTTAGCTAACTTTTTATTTTACCCATTTGACCAGTTAGAGATCAAACATAGCCCAATTAGACCCATTCATAAGTTTCTTTTTTTTAAACGTAAAAATTGTAGGCAGGTCACCTTGAACCGACCCACTAATTTTGCCACCTAAACAGAGGAGCCGGAGAGAGAGAGAGAGAGAGAGAGAGAGAGAGAGAGAGAGCTAGACCTTGACGGCATCCAAAAACTCCCTAACAGGTTCATGATCGTGGGCCCATGGCTTCTTGAAATGCTGAAGTGAATCTAAGCGGGATCTAACAATCAATCCCTACATAATCATATAACCAAAAGACAAGCTATTATTGGTCATGCAAGAAAATAATAAGAAATAAATGACAGTCATTTATATTTATTACCTTTGAGTCCACAAGCCAAACCTTCTTGCGGGTCTCCTCCAATGGAACGTTGGTCTGCATAATCGTAATAAAACATTCATCACATGACCTCCCCATTAATATTTCACTTTCTTTCTTTGGTATCAGTGTGTGTGCTTTGAGAGGGGTGGGTTAAATTATATACGTTTTCTAACCTGTTTTGATATTTCAAGAGCTATGAGTTCAGCAATCCCTGTACCAGCCTGCATAGGAAATAGCCAAAATTGAGAGACAACAGGAAAAACAGAAAAAAATCAAATGAAGTGGCAAATGAAAAATTGTTATGAAAGAAACATGGCTGACCTCTCCAGCTCCAAGGAAAAGAAACTTATGGTCCGCTAAGGATCCACCAACTAATTTTAGTGCAGAAATAAGCCCTGCAAGCACCACTGACGCCGTACCCTAAAACAAAATAAAAATGATTTGTATCTTAAACATAAGAAAAACACGTATAAAAAGTAGATGTGCCAATTTTGGATCATTAAGCTATGTTATGAACGGGTCGGTTCGGGTTATATTTATCTCTACCGAGTCAAACAAGTAAAACAAAAAATTAGCTAAAAAGCAAATGGGTCAAATGGATTGAAAGTCAACAAAGGTGTACTTTTAATCCATAAGGCTTCCTTATTTTCTTTAATAAAAATAAATAGATTGTATTAAAAATATGTTTTTATTTTATTGTAAACATTACACACACAAAAAACTAATAATAATAATAATAAAAATCAGACTTTCAGCTCAACCCAATCCAGCTAATTTCGGCCCTTACCAAAATTACCCATTACTCCACTTCTAAATTTATTAAATAACGATATTCTATTTATATACCTGTATATCGTCGTTAAAAACAAGATGGGTGGTTCTATACTTTTCAAGTAGATCAAAGGCGTTGTGGTTTGCAAAATCTTCAAACTGCAAAGAGAAAATCAAAAGAGGTGATGAATACCATCTCTCATGTGCAATAAAGAACCAAGAGAGATGTTTCTAACCTGGATGAGGACTTTTTCCCCATAATTCTGCTTGACAGCAGACATGAATTCACTCATAAGTTCGGCATACTCCTGAAATATTCATAAATAAAATTGACTTGATATACAGCTAATTCAAAAGAAAACTTGATGTTAAGACTCAAAAAGCTGGCTAACCTGTCCACTCGCCCTCCTTTGCCTTAGACCAATGTAGAATTCATCGTTCAACATCTTCTCATTGTTGGTGCCAACATCAATAGTTATTGGCAAGCACTGCAAATATTTAAAATATTATTGGAACTTGTTATTTATCTAGGCTACTGCAAGTAGATTAGAAGAGCTGAAAAGGCATGAAAAAACAAGAGGTGGCCATTTTGACCCATTTACTTATGAAGGGTCAATTCAGGTTCTGCTTTATCTTTAAAAGGTCAAAAGAGAAAATTAAAAGATAACAATAATAAATAAAGAGGCTAAAAGGAAACGGATTGAAAATAGCTGAAATATATTTTTAATGCATAAAACCACCTATTTCATTTCATTTCATTCAAAAAATTAGCTTATTGTTAAACTGATATGAAATATGTAATCATATCTGAGATAGTAACTATTAATGAAAATCTTTAACTTTGTCAGGGACCCGTTTTGACCCATTACCCAGCCCGTCCATTTTGCCTCCTTTAATTCAACGAAAACATAATAACAGGAGATTCAAAGATCTAGGTCATTTCAGATCGTCTAGGTAAGTCCCGCCCTCAAATTTATATTCTTGTGCAAGCACACATTTGTGAGAAAATGATTTAGTCAAAACAAATAAGAACATAGTAGCTAGCATTAAGGTTTTAGCTAGAGACTATCAAACAAAATAATGTCGCAGGTATGGCTTCACATAGATCACGTATAAGGCTAATAATAGTCCTAAAAACCTTGGACATACTTACAGCTGAAGGACGAATTCCTCCAAGAGCTGTGTAGAGAGAGAGCTTCCCCACGGGTATGCCCATTCCCTGTGAAGTATTTGCAAAATTAAAATGTAGAAAAATCACCACTAAGATTGGTTCATCTTGAACTAAGAAGCTTATTGTTACACCAATGAGCAAAGATATACAGTACAAGCACATCACTGTTGCAAAACCGCAAGGTTAATTATACAATCATGCCACTTGGTTTCAGTTCTAGCACAAAGAACCAGTTAGAGAAAAAGTATGGTGGCTATTTCAACCCATTTACTGATGAATGAGTTGACTTGGGTTACGTTTTTTATCTCAAAGGAGTCATAATTAAGCTGAAAATGAACTGGGTGGATCAAATGGGTTAAAAGTTGCCCAAAGTGCATTTGCAGTGAACATAACATCTTTATCCAGATAAAAAAATAAAACTTATATTATGGTTGCAATTATATGGTTTTTGTAATCATATTCAACGCATAAGTCATTTATATATAAATTTAAATGGATAGAAGTGTTTCAGGTTCACCCAACACACCATACTAAAAGCTTGCACATTTGGACATGATACCCAACCTATTACCTTGCAAGTTGCAAAGTCTAGGAAACAAAAAAATCAGTAAACTATTATGAAGAAACCATTTACCTGGCAGCCCAGGTCTCCGAGGCCTAAGATTCTTTCACCATCTGTGACAACTATAACTTGAATTTTTTTCTGAGGCCAATTCTTCAAAATCTCAAGGATCTTCCCCCTATAAATACAATTATTAGCTCCTTGGATCAATGAAACATCAAAGAGTGTCCATGAACAGATAAAAAAACAACGGTGATGGAAACTTGCTTGTCTTTTAAACTAATAAATAGACCCTGCGGGTGCTTAAAAATGCTCCCATATTTTTGGCAAGCTTCACCAACAGTTGGAGTATATACAATTGGGAGAAGCTCCTCAACATTTTCAATAAGTAGCTTGTAGAACAGCCTCTCATTTCTCTCCTGCAGACCAGCATACACAGTTACATACATAATTACAGCAGATAAGATAACAGGAAAAAATTCACAATTAGGTGCGGAAAACCTTGACATACCAAGGGAATATCAATAAAACCTATATGAGATATTCATTCACAAAGAGCAATGAATAATTTGCAAGGTTTACCTGAAGATCCATCATAGCCTGGTACTGTTGCAGAGGTATTTGATATTGGCGGATATTATGCATCATCTTTTTTACCTGGTTAACACATTATGAAAATGAATCTTCTGAAGGTATTGGCATATTAAACTAGAATAGACAAAATGGATGTGACGGGCAGGTTGGGTAATGGGTCAAAACGGATGACTTTTAGCGGGCATCAGGTTGGGTTTTTTAAGCCAAAACACTTATTTGATTTAATTTTTTTTAAAGCTTTTTATCAAAAAAAGGTAGTGTGATAATTAGAGTTACAAAAACCTTATCGCCACAAATAACCCACTGTTTTAAGTAAAACAATTTAGAAGGTGGTATGCATTATAAACACACTATGGTATAAACCCGTTTGACCCATTTGGGCTATTTCCTTTTTTGCTAAAAAAATTATGCCGCCCATTTGACCCGTTAAAGATCAAACTTCAAAGGTAGACGGGTCAAGACTGCCACAGCTAATAAAAACTATGAGAAAGGATCTTAAGACGAATGCAAACAAATTTAATTACCTGAAGATTGTGATTGACAACAACCGGGGGAAGAAGACCTCGTAAATAATGGGCATCTCTTTCTTTCTCTGTAAATGCCAGACCTTTGTTGTGGTGTGGGTCTCGCAGCAATGAATAGCCACTACATAAAAGAGATAATATTACCCATAACTTATGGATTTAACTATAGGACAAAATACCATTTTGCCATCTTTGGCAAGGTGAACATCAAAACTATCAATATTTTGAACAACGAAAAATTGACTACAAGAAAAGCTTTCAATATGCCAAATACCATAATTCGGAATTTTCATCATTTAGCAGAGTCAAAAAAAAAATAAAAAAAATAAAAAAAAATCTGTCATATTGAAAACCCTACAGTTTGTTTTATTCAAATAAACACTCCTGCCTTGTTTTCTCAACTTCCTAAATAAAGCTTGATTTGAATTATTAGTTCAAAGTTATTGTCTAAAGTGGGCCTAGCATGAGGCCCCTTGGTTCTTATCAGAGGTATTACAAATTTTTTTTAATACAGAAACACATAAATTAAAGAATCCACCCACCTACCCACCTAAAAAAAGTTGTAATCCACTTGCAAATTTTGCCACGAGCGACATTTCTCTACAATACAAAAAATACTACAAACATACACAACCTCCTTTTTTAATTTGTTGAACAACCTTTTGGGTAAAAAGTTGATGAGAAATATGCAAAGAATGGTTCACCATTAACAAACTTAAACCTATTTATTAGTTCTTCTCCTAAAAATATAGAACCCATACCAAAATTAATTATTCAAACCAAAATCTACTTTTTCATTTGTATTTTGATGCATTACACTTTTCCACACAACTACATACATATACATATACATATACATATATAAATAAAAATACAATAAATTATTTAAAGTACATAAAATGAATAAACAAATAAATAGAGCATAGAAATCATCGGGACCAGTTGTTACCTAGCAACCGAAACAGACCAAGGAGTAATAAAATGCTCCTCGGTGGCACTATCTTCACCGTAAACATCTTCAACACCACCACCAACAACCGTACTCCGTTTATTACTATCAGAATCAGTAGCTTCAACTGCAACCGGAGCATTCACATCCTTAACAGCACTGTCCACCGAAACATCGATGTTTCGATTATTTGAATTCACCATAGCTACCACCATACTTCGCCTCGCAGGTAACCTAATCGACTGCGATTGCGTCCTCGATACACCAGAAATTGAATTCCTCTACAAAATCAAAATCAAATCAATAAAAATCACAACTTATCATCAGTTTTTCTCAAGTGTATAATCTACGAAAATGAAAATTGTTGATCTGAACATCGGAGCTGTGTACGTTAAAATTAAACGATAAAAGCACAGATTAACATAGATTTGCATGTATATATGTATATAATCGATGAAAATGGAAAATGTTGATCTGAAAATCGAAGCTAATAACGTCAGAATTGAAAAGGTTTGAATGCATTTAAATTAAAATTGAAACGTGAATTGAAGAATTACCACAAAAGAGGAAGAATTTAAGGACATCATGGCGAGAGTGATGAGTGAATTAGGGGAAATATGTATGTATAAATGAGAAATCTGTATGTATATATATTTGTTGAATGAATGAATGATGAATGTGTGTGAGATTTGTAGAAGGGTTTTTGTAAGTGCCAAACTTATGATTCTCCGCACCTTCCCCTTCCCACAAATAGCTAGCAGTTTACTTTGATTTGATTATTGATTTGATTATAGTGTATTTTAATCATTTTATATTTTGTTATATTTTATAATTAAATTAAATATTAAATATAATATAATTAAATTAAATTAAGGCTCAAGCACAATGTACAAGACATCTTTACTAATCTTACTAGTTAACTACTCACGTGATATGAATTTTAATATGGTATCACGATTTCCAACACAGTATTTTTCTTATTAGTATAGTGTGTTAGTAGCTTCCTAGATCAATAGTACTCCATCCGTCCCATAATAAGAGCCTATATTTCCCTTTTAGTTTGTCTCAAAATAAATTTACTTCAAAAAAGTAGTAAATTAACTTTACCATTTTATCCTTTCTCAAAACTGATACATGGGAGTCTGTGCAAAAAATAAAGGCAAAAAGGTCATCTTCACTATCAGACAAAACAATTTCTAAAACTGTGTGCAAACTAATTGTGAACTCTTATTATAGGACGATAGAAGTAATATTTAGATCAAGGTTTTGTTAACCATAACCTTCGATTTACATATTCAAATATATGCATAAATTATTTTACTTTAATGGATTACTATTATATTATACGTAATATTAATTTTGTGATGACGTGAATTATTTATGCTTGTCTAAAAACGTAAATGATAACTCTCACAAATAACTATCGCTATTATTTTCTTATTTGTAATAGTGCAAAGTGTACCGAAATGTATTTGATTTGATATTTAATTGAATTTAGAAAGTTAATATGATTTGTAATTTTATTTTAAGGATTAGCAATATTTAGAAAATAGATGATTTTGATGATTGATGGTACGTACTCAAAAAGTTTGGAACATGAATGTTTGATTAAACGTTAGAAATGAAGATGATAGAAATGTTCTTTTATGTATGACGGATAAGCCCATGCCAAAACCATCCTCCTCTTTCATTGAATTTATTTGTTTTCTATCGCATGTTGTTTTATTTAGTGTATTTTATATATTAAACGAGTTTATTTACCTCGTGATTAAGCGGGATTTTACATAGAACTTTTAGTATTCTAGTCACTCATATAAAAATACTTTTATTTTTATTGTTTATAGGCAATTAGTTGTTTCCAAAACCTACAAAAAAATGAAAAAAAAAATTCGTCGAAAGTATATCATATAAGATGTCTAATCGAATAGAAAAAACGTTGGCTTTTATGGTGAAATTTTTAAAAAATTTCGACTAACCATTTTTGAGATATTTAATTTTAAAAAATGTCGGGGGAAAATGAGTTTTTGCCAAATTGATCACTCTTATTGGTTCTTCTATTATAAAAAAAATCATAATCTCATTTAAATTTTCATTATTCAATGGATTAACAATGACATTATCAATTTGACTAATTAAAACTAATGGTGAGATCATAATCAATAAAATACATTAAATTGGCTAAGATTAACTTTTCAAAATAATTATGACATCATTATGATTTTCTTTTTAATGATAGAGAAAGAGAGATTTTTAAAAGCCAAAAATATTTATTATCTCTATTTCTATGTTAACAAAAAAAACTATTTATCAATAAAATAATTATAAAGAATTATTAACCAGTTAAATACTATAATTTCATTCAACGTACAATTCACTAATTAAATGAATCAATTTTCCTAAAAACCTATTTAAAAGAAAATCATTCGTAGAAAAATTCCCCCTTTATTTGATAAACCTTATCGTTATAATTCATACTATATATTATATATTAGCAATAACAAGCTTATTTTATCAAATAATATAAATATTAATTGTTGTGCATTAATTGAAAACGCTACAACTAAACAGAGCCCATCACAACGCAAACAATTAGTTTCTTTAGTGCTCACACACATTTCAATACTTCATAATGAATAAGCTCAAATTTCATGACCAAATAATTAACGTAAGAATGAGTTTCTGAGAATGCAAAAGTCACATGTTCGTGAGCGTAATAACAAAAGATTATGTGATTTTTACACCACTAACTACTCTTATTAATGATGTATGTACATCATTAATATAATAATTAAGTCAAACACTACTTTAAAAAATGTAATTTTTTCAATAAGACATTTAATTCCTTTATAATATAATGGAGTGTTCTAAATAAATCATTAATTCATAATTGTGATTCCTTTATGAAAATTAGTGTTTACCAAACATAAAGATCATAAATTTTAACTAATATTTTTTTTTTTTTTTTTAAAGAAAATAAATTAGGTGAATCATTAATTCCTCAACCATTTTTTACATAGTCAATTCTTCCAAATTAACTTATTTATTAAGTTAGCCAAGTAATATTTCTATTTAAATTCAAGGTTTCACCTACGCGAGTAATTATGTACAACTAGCATCAGACCTGCGCATAGCAGTGAATGAAGATTTCGTATGTTGATGTTGACAGACGTATGTTTAATGGTACATGAATGCAAGAATAATTGATACTTTTTAAATGAAAATGATTTTTTATAATAGTTTAAATTATTGTAATTGTAAATTAAAAATATGATATAAAGAAAGAAATAATATATTTAAATGTATTATGTGAAATATAGTATTAGTTGAATTATTTATATGTTAAATAAATGGAGGGATAAAATGGTGATTTCCGATATCCCTTTTTAAGGATTAAGAAGAAAGCGTTAAATTCTTTATAAGGGTTATAGATGATAGATAAATAAATTGAGGGATAAAATAGTAATTTTCAATATCCCTTCTTAAGAATTAAAAAAGAGAATGTTAAATGCTTTATAAGAATTATAGATATAAAATATCCGGGTTTCTATAAAGTATAATTTGTAAACTATTAAAGTTTTAGTTATCAAAAATAACAAAAAAACAATCAAAAATAGAGTTTGGTAAATAAATATAAAAAACCATGAAACCTATAAAAAAGTTGTATTCAAATATGATTTATTTTCATATAAATTTCCATTATGAATCGTAAACTCATTTCGCTAATATCCTTTTAAGGAGTTATATGAAATGAATTATATGATAGAATTAATTTCTAATATTTATTTCTTTTTCTTTTCAAACATCACCTCTTACGTTTTCTAAATTATAAATGAAAACAAAGATAAAGTTTTTTTTTTACTTAGCACATTAAAAAATTTATAGTTTCAAATGACTTGGTTGTACTATGTAGTGTGATTAAAATAGCGTACTGTTACTCATATATCCTATTAGTTAATATAATTATGTAATAGTTTTGTAAATATTTTTATCAATAAAAAATATATTATTTGTTTATTTTTATATTTATATAATTAATTGTAGAATAAATAAAAGGGAAAAAATATTAATTATTATGATTAGTTGATTATGATGTAATTATTAGTTGTTAGAAAAATAAAAAGGTAGTAATAATTGTTTAACATTAAATGAGATAAAATATAATCATTAAAAGCTAATAAATGAGATAAAACACATTTATTAAAGATAATGATTAGTCTACATAATATTTGATGGTGTGTATATCCTAACTTAGTGGTGTATAAACCCACAAAATCACAACAAAATGCAACCAACTAAGACTATATAAAGGTTAATAAAACAATACTTGAAAGGGTCATTTAAACAAAGACAATTAAGATATTAGTCTCTCTAATCATTTTCATGTAAAAAGTTAAAAGAAGTTCTAAGAACGATTTCATTACAGCACAAAGTAAAAAAAAGGTCATACAATCATTTCAGTGTTGGAATCAGCATTTTAAGGCTCAAAATTGAGCTACCAACGTTGTGTTGAAGAGTGCAAGTGTCTCGTATTTTTAAAAGTTCCTCTTTTTTACAATAACATTGGTCTAAAATAATTTTGCAAGTTCTTTTTCACACATAATTTAACACTAAAACATTTCTCTGAAAATGAAATTTGTTATTGAACTAAGTGTTAAACTCAATATCGAGCTTAACAATGAATTAGTTCTTGTGCTTTTATTGTTTACTGTAAATTTATTCCATAAAAACTAGGAAAGTAGGAATATTAACAAAAGTTTCCTTGCTTTTCTCCTTTTAACAAAAGTTTCATCTTTATATTCATTTAATTCCATTTTCTTTATTTTCAAAATAAAATTTGTAGACATAATTACTTAAAAAGTGTCATTTGTTAACGGTCATTTGTAGATAAATAACACACTAGACACTGTAACTAATTTGTTTCTATAAAAAGTCTATCAAATGTAAGATATATTTATGTTGTTGGTGGTAAAGTAAAAGGACATGTATAAATACGTGACGTTAGTAACATAATGACAATGGACGAGAATCTTATATCTATATATCTATATCTATATCTATATCTTCTATATTCTATCTATATAATATATTAAAATAAAAATAAAAATAATTAAAGAGCAAGTACCATTAAATGGGATAGTATCTTGCATGATCCAACCCTTGAACAAATTAATGACATACTTATTCTCCTAATTTTCTAATGTGAAAAGACTGATATACCCTTAATACATAATTAGGAAATTTTGAATTTTGTTATTGTATCCTCGTTTGTTCCTTGATACTTGTATTGAATTGTTTTAATATCGTAACACTCAAATATTAATTGAGATTTGCTATCCTTTTTATCTCTAACAAAATTGAAATTTCAGTTGATCCTTCATCTAATACGTTTTTGTGCGTACTGGAGAAGATTCAACTTTTAAAATTTCAATCTTACTCGTATTTTTCTCAATTTAGTTCAATCACACATATATCGATATATCATTTTTTCTATACTTTAATTCATTTGTTACTTTTATCCACTTTAATTCATACACTGCATAGGTTTGTATATTCCTTATTTCAATTTACGAAACGTACTTCGAATTGGGGTTTAAAATAAAAAAGATTTCGACGAGATAGATCGTACATTTACATCTTTTTGAGCATCCTTGTAAGTTATATGTTAGACTTTTTTATCATACATTTTTGTCTTGAATCTTCATCAATGTATATTTTGTAGGAAGATGAAGATGTTGTTGACCCTTTTTTGTAATTCTCATACTAATATCGAAATTAGTAAGTTTATATATTATCATCCATATTACTAGCTAATTTGAATTACTATATGATTATGATTATGAAGCTAGGTGATTTTTGGAGTGCATCAAAGGTGTATGATTAAAATGTTTATGAGAAATGTAGCTACATGGTATGATCATTGCTATGAAAACTAAAGGCTCTTACATGATTTTTAATTATTTAATGTTTGTTTTTTTTGTAATTCTTTTTGTTTAATGTTTGATGCATACACTACTTTATTTGTAGATGATTGGCTTCAAGCAAGGTAAGCTTTTTATTCAAATTAGTTATTTACATTACTGGGTATGGGTATATGTGTTTAAAGCAGGAACTTTCCTTGCATGTTTTCATTTCTCATTATACCTAATATGGGTACTCAATTATTAGCTGCTTCTTAACATTATACTATTTCATGAGATCATTTACATTTGTCTGAAAGTAATTTATGAGTTACATTAAATTATGGATATTCGTTTGCTCCCACATGCTTGCATTTTGAATGAGTTGATGGATGAGTGGCAAGTCTTATTAGAATTTCTTTCGATTGAGTCGACCAAGTTTCCAAGTTGATCGATTCTCAAAGTTATTCATATATCGAAATTAGCGGCATCACAACTCATATCTACAAAATTAATCATATTGTAAACAGCTTAATCATACGAAGGACCACAAAAAATCAAGGTTTGCAAAATAAATACACACTAATATAAATATATACATATATATATATAATATCAATATCAAATTATCTTTATTTTAAAAATATTATTATATTTTGTAATAAATACAAATTTTCGTGTACAATTCCGCAAAAAACGCGAGTCTTAAACTAGTGAGTTAAATAAAGTAAAAATCATTGCATTTGATAAAATCCTTCTTTTCACATAACAAAAAGAGCCTAACTTGATTTTTTAAGAAACTAAATTCAAGCTTAGAGTTCAACACAAAAATTGACAAGCAAATCGATGTGATCGTCATCATACTAGATTATCAACTTGAAGTGTTTAACCGTATAAAACATAATAACATGTAATTTGACTCATTTGGTATTTTTTGGTGCACATAAGTTAAGTTCGATAGTTGTCTTTGAGTCTCGGAATGTGCTTAGGTGAGTCAATATCGGCATGGATAGGTGAATTCGTATTTTAGCATTTAACGAGCAAACTATACGATATTTAGATGTTAGTCGCTATTTAAACTATAAATCGATAGAAATGAAGATGATGATAAGACTTGAATATTTATATCATCTATACTACTTTATAAAAAGTTTAGACTACAAGTCTTAAAATCTTAAAAAAGTAACAATACAAATGACTATTTTACCCTTTTTAAACACTTGTAATGAATCTTTAAACACTTTAAATCAATGCAATTAATTATAAAAGTTAATGTATCGTAATTAACTTTTAAGGTACAAATATTCAACACTATATTTTCTTATAATAATTGACATAACTCACGTAACATCTTGATGGATATTTAAAAGTCATTTATGACCGTGTTTAATATAAATGTCGTTGAATTTGGATATAATTTGCAAATTAGAGTTATCTTCCTTACTAATATATAAAGAATTTGACAAAAAAAAAAAAAATAATTAAATTTTACAAAAAAGATACTTGAAATTTATTCATTAAATTTTTAATTATGTTATTCAATATTTAAACACTTAAGTTAATTCAAGCAATGCATTATTACAACCATTTAAAGTAATGTTTTATTATCTTTTATAATAAATATTTATTTAATGGTCTCAAATAATAGCTAAATTAAATTAAATATTTGTAACTTAACTTTAAAATCGTCATACGCATTATATATAATCTAAATATGTAATATATGTATTCAATTAGATGGTAAGAATTAATTTGGTTCATTCATATATTACCAATGTAGGAATGTTGAGTATTTTAAAATGTTCAAGTTTTAATACCATCAAATTATGACCTTTCATTGTTGATCTAAAATTTCAAATACTGACTTTTTACTTAATCAATCAATCTCTAATATTAATAATAAAAAAAAAAAGTTTCATTAGGTCGGATATAGGAAAAGAAAAATGTTCCATTTTCTCAACAAAAAAAAAGAAAAAAGATCGGGGAATGAGGATTTTCTTGCGACGGTTTCCAAATAGCCATTTTACGCCATTGAACGGGCATAGATCCTTTGATTACGGCTCGACGGAAATCGGGTTCTTCAAAATAACTTATAAACCCAGACTCCCTAATAGATTTTCTATAAAGTTTAAAATTTTTGAACTGATACAGATGAACCAAATTATTCCTTACCATCTAATCGACTAATACATATATATATATATATATTTAATTTTATAACCGACACAATATAAATACCACAACATATGTAATTGATTACACTTAAACCTTTTAACCTATTACGTTATAAAACATATTGACTGATAAATGAAAATTTTTAATGTGAAATCCAAAGTTATAAAACATCAAAATTTGACATAAAACGACTTTTTTTTATCTTTACCATTCATCATATTATTTTTTTTTGCTAGTTTTGCATCAAAGAAACTTAAATAATAATAAATTCAAGACATTGTCCAATAATATATATATTTATATTTATACCACATTACGAGGATAATCTTCCAGTAAGTTATAAAGACATTCATCATCATTTAATATATTTGTTTGAATCATAATTACTTAAGTAACTACCATTAAATAACATTTAATTCTTAAAACGTAACATATCCAAAAAAACTACAGTCCTGTCCGTCAAATATGCCAAATGGCAGTTTTTAGTTTTGGGTCCTTGTGTAATTTGACTCAACATACTGGTCCTCATATTTTCAGCTACTTCATAAAATGAAAACCTCCCATTTATTATATTATCATGAAGTTATTCAAAGTTGTTAAATCGATATACGTATTCAGAGTTACACAACACTTTACAAATTAAATTTATCATTAACAACACCTAGTATGTTACTATAACGTGTCACTCATTACATATTGATATGTGTTACATGTGATTAGTAGATATTAATTGCATTATTCACGAATTGTAGTACTATGTAATTCAACAATCAGTTAAATTTATTTAAATAGATTTTATTTTGAGTTTTCATTTAGTTAAAACTTCATCATCTCGTTTTGGATTTGAGATTAACTTCTTAGTTGTGACGTTTCATTTAATTGCCTTATACAATTCAACTGCAACATACTAACTTAATACATTGTTCTTTTTGAATTTTGTGATATTTTAGATGGTTTTAAAATATTAAAGTTGAAAGTATCAATAAAGCACTCTACGAGGAGTAGAAGTAAATATATACTTATCAAACCGCGTCGAGTCGCTACTTCAATGGGCAGCCCCCTTTGGGCCCACCAGGAGAGCCAGAGCATACGAAAGCCACACGTTTTATGGCACCTACTTTTCTTGGCTAAAGCTTTTATTCAATCTAACACACATCAATTGTAAAATTAATACTCTTGTAATTATATTATATTATATTATGTATGTAAATATTTGGTGAAGCGTAGCATTTTTTTTCTTTCATATTTATTTTATCAAACATTTACATATTGGTAAATAGTAGCATATTTGAAAAAAGTTTAAATAAGAATGTTAAAAAAATGAATAATAAAAATAACTAATAAGATTGTTCAATTTTAAATACCAATTTTCACATTTTTCTTTAAAATTAAATATCTCATAAATCACACGTCAATAAATTATAAAAATTACATATTCGAAATCAACGTCATTTTATCTTTAATTAGAGATCCCACAAGCTATATTTTCGACGATTTTTTTTTTCTATTTTTTAATGGGTTCTAAAAATTCGTAATGTTACATCACATGTGATTTAAACACTAAATAATAATCACACACGATTAAATCTTCAATCACATGTGATTTTAAATAATAATCATATATGATATATACCGGTAAGCTAATCACCAAAATCAATTTTTAATTGAAAATCACATGTGATTTAACATTACCAATTTTAGTTTTTTTTATCATAAATCACATGTGATTATATTTTTAAGACCCGTAGAAAAAAAAAATCGTCGAAATTATAGCTTGTGGGATCTCTAATTAAAGATAAGATTCCGAATATGTAATTTTTATAATTTATTGATGTACGGTTTGTGAGATATTTAATTTTAAAGAAAAATGTGAAAATGAGTTTTGTAATAAAATTGAGCAATTCTATTGGTTCTCCCATTTTCTACTTCTTTAACATTCTTATTTGAACTCACCTCTAACATCGTTATCGTTTTGTATATACATATACATATATTTTCTACAATAATATAATCTATCTCTATCATCAAAAGTAGATAAAATTATATGTACTTAATACGGATTGTAAAACCTATATGATGAGAATGATATATTTAAAATACATTGAAAAGCATGAAATATGAATTTCAAATAAAAATGAAATTTCATATATTTTAAGTAACTACTTTTGTTAATAGATAAACTAATGGGTAATTTGAATGTTACCAAATATTGTAAATATTGGATACCTTATTGGAAATCAGTTAAATTAAAGAATCACGCATAATATTTATAAGATTTGAAATTAAAGATATAAAAGAATATTGTATTTATATCGATTATAACTAACTAAATGGTTTTTAACTAAATGATATGAATGTTAACTTTTAGTAGATTCTAATCTATCATAAATAGAATTTTAAAGTTTCAACAAACGACTTTGGGTACTAATTTTGTTGTGAAACTTTTTATTAAACGGTTTTTTAAATATTTTAAACAGCTCTCTTAAATAAAAAATAAGATTTAGTGTAAGATTGGAATACGAAGTTTACATGTTAATGTATTAAAATGTTTTAATAACTGATGTATATTATGATTTGTTAAAATTGAGTTTGTATAGTGTATATAATATTTTTTTTTAATAATAATCACTAAATTGTTATATTGTCATAACGCATTTAACAAAGTAATTTTTTTTATAATAATAATGCTTATGTATGTATGACGTTATTAATGATGCATTAAATTTCAAATTAATAAATTTTAGTTAACTTAATAATAGTTAATTTCAATAATATCAAAGGCCAATTATATATTATATAGTTATTATTATTATTATTTGAAATATTTAAATATATAAAAAAGTGTTAACACTTTTAAATAATGTAAACCTTTTAACAAAATTTGATTATGCTCAATCTTAATATGCCACTATTAAAAAAAACACAAGTTTTAAAATAAGTGTAGACAAATGTTTCATATAAAGACTTAATATTGAGAATAACAATTTACATTTGACATCTTGTGATGCTATTTAAAGCATAAGGATAAGAAAGAAATACATAAGGACCATAATTGTCATTTCCGTAAACCTCTGTGAGCACGCTTTTAAAGATTGAAAATGGAGCTAAACAAAAATATACATCGTTGGATCAAAATGGATGAAACTCTATCAAGAGTCTAAATTATTTCACGTTATTATCTTTTATATATTTATAAATAAATAAGAAATAGGTTATAGTAGCTGCCTTTGATCAACTTCGCTTGAAAGATGAATGGTTAATAATGGCTCTTAAGAAGACTATAGAGGACATAATCTTTGGATGATGCTCCGAGCGGATTTTAAAACTCACGTCAAGTTATCTTGGCTGCTTCTATAGTTCTTCATATACGTATATCATTTATTTGTAAAATCTTTTACGACGGTCCCACACTGATGAAATATAAAGTTAGATGCGTCACCTTTAGTAACTAAAGTTGTAAAAATAGTTATATAAGTGATAATATGAGGATGTTGATCAGTATTCATTTGAGTTATGATTTGTGTTTTTTCTGTGACGCAAATGATTATATGTATTGACCGTATCGTTGTTTTACCAACTACACTTGGAATTATGAATGTATTTTAATCATCAATCAAATCAAATCAAATATTATGAAAACAACCAACCAACTAATTAATAATGGACTAGAAAGCCCAGCCCGTTTATGTTAATCACACGTCCACCATAATAAGTAGGCCACAGCCCAATCCAACAAAACCGGGTGACGTCATTTGACCCATAAAAAAACCGTTTATTAATTCCCGCTTTTTCTTAATCCAACTAACAAAACTTTAAAAAGGCAAACTACAAAAAATGTTGACTGGGACTCAGTGTGGGATTAATTCCAGACAATATCATTATCACTGTCCTAAATTCTCACCTTTTTCTAATAGATTTATCAATCAAAATCATGTAACTTTGATATAAAAAAACAATTTTAACAACTATCAGATCCAGTGTGATTTCATACATTTTGTTTTTCTATATCACATTCATGGCTAATTCACCTCAATCATCTTATGGTCAACACAATATGCCACTAGACTTCCGTGCACCACCACCTTCACCGGTGGCAGCAGGCCGTCGATCTTCAGTCGCTAACGATGAGATCCTCACCGAGTTTCTTCATCACTCTCTTCGTGTACCTGATCTCGTGTTGCCAGACCGAGTGTTCCCTCGCCAAAACTCAAAGATCCAAAACCTTCCAAAACTCGACTTTACGAGGGATCATGGTTTTGATGACATTATTGATTTGATTGCACAAACAGGCTGTTTTGAGCTCGTTAACCATGGAATACCCGGGCAACTTTTGTCTTCAGTGGTGAATATTGGAGCTCAAGTGTTTGGCTTGTTGCCCGAGAAGAAATCCGTTGTTTCAAGGTCGGCTGAGAGATTATACGGTTTTGTTGAGTTCCATGGAGATGAGAAGGAACTAAACGAAGAATTTGTTTGGTGTAGAGATGATTCACTTAAATCGGAGATGGAAGAAGTTTGGCCTAATCAATATTCAAATTTCA
Organism: Logfia minima; assembly: GCA_963921325.1. Taxonomy (NCBI): domain Eukaryota; kingdom Viridiplantae; phylum Streptophyta; class Magnoliopsida; order Asterales; family Asteraceae; genus Logfia; species Logfia minima. Next base: position 802,212 of record OY992773.1, read on the forward strand.
GGTAATTTGTGTCACTTAAATTTCATTTGTTGACTTATTGTAATCTGCAGGGCCGTCGTTTAGTGTCTGCCAGAAATCAGAAGTCTGACACATTTTTAAGGCCTCAAAATACATCATATACACATAAAAATATATATACAAGAGTAGTTTCTGGTATCTACATTGGTTAATATATATTTTTATTTTTTTTACATAACTTATGATTTTTACTATTAGATCATAACTTATGATTTTCTCATTACATTTGCAGTGAGAAAATGGAAACCCTCATGTCCAAGATCGAAAACATAGCTGAAATCATACTAAAGCTGTTTCATGATACTTCAACTCGAAAATGGAGATTTGATGATGATGGAAGTAAAGAGAAAGAAACTGATGGATCTATATGTTACATCTATAAGCATTGTCGAGATTCAAAGATGGTATCAAATGACGGAGAGTATATGGATTCGTTGAAATATGATGTGATCCGAATGCTTATTAGAGGGTCAGAACATTCACATACACTTTGTTTTCATGTATGTGATGGATCTTCTGAGTTTCATGTTTACTCCAAGAAAGGTTGGGTATCGTTTTTGCCAGATAACAATGCCTTAATCGTCACCATTGGCGATCAATTGCAGGTACATTTTTCGATTCCTTAATTATCACTAATAAATTCTGGTAATTCAGTCGAACAGTATTCAATTTGGGGATTTCATATTGTACGTCACCTCTAGATTGTTACTAAATTCTAGAGGTGACGATTTCAACTAAGTAGTATGAAACTTATAAATTCAGGTTATATTTTTTAGTTAACGGGTCGAACTGATAAAAAAATAGCTAGAAATGAAACGGGTTGAAAGTCGTCTAAATTGCATTTGAAGGCGCTACAATCCAGTTCGTTCAATTATAAAAGCCAGATTTATGTTACAATGATATAATATTTGTGATCGAATTTAACTTATAGTTATTTATAGAACTCGAGGAATATGAAATTTCTACATGCGTAGGAAGATAAAACGTTCAGTATGACCTATTTAACCCGTTACCCATCTTATCTATTTACCACCTCTATATGAATTATTTGAAAAGTCTCTGTTTGAGCTTTTTTTATAGTCATTGTTAATGTCTGATGTATATAATTAAGCACATAAAAGTTCATAGTATGCAATATAATCGTGTGTTAATGGGCGTACGTTTAAAAGGATGAATCAAGTAAGTAAATCATAAATAATGTTTAGTTATTTGATTAAAGTTATGGTGTAAAAAATGCAGACATGGAGTGAAGGGAAATACAAACATGTAATAGGGAGGCCAATCTTCAAAGGGGAATTAGAGGATTGTATATCAATGGCTTTTCTCTATAGCCCTCCATCATCTATACTAAAAGGCCAAAAGGACCACACCATTTCATTTGGCAACCAACTCTTGTTGATTTTGATTGTAACCTTTCTATACAATCTTTTCTCTTATGTTTCTACTTAACCACCATTGTTTTTATCCTAAAATTTGCTTCATTGGTCTCAAATCAAGTATTTAACCTTGAGACGTACTCGAGGGAATTGAAACTTTGTGCTCCATCTCTTCTGTCATTGCATATTGATTGTGTAGGTTGTTTCATTACGAATGAGTCTATATGGTTCCGTATAGTCATGTATTTCTATGTTTCTGGTTTTTGGTACGTGTACTTCCTAGCCTGTAGCTAGTCTTTATTTTATATAAATCTGCCGTTAAAAATAAGTATATATAAGTTATTAAAATCGTCAAACATCTGTTATAATTATTGCTATGTGTAACGAAGATTGCTACATGAGTTAGAGTATGTTCGATAATATATGTACTCTATCTTTTCTGTCATGGTTGTATGGGTTGTGGTTTTAAGAAGAGAGGTGTTTTATACAACATTATTTCACTTTGTACACCAATAAATCAATGAGACAAAAGTAAAAATGGTTTAAAGATAGTAGTGAACAAAGTAAAAGTGGAACATATTTTGTTGCTACTTAGACTAAACTAATTGAAACAATGAAATGTGTCAATATAACTAGGTAATTATAACATTCGGATCACAAGTCCATTGATAAGTATTAAATCACTCAAAATAGAATTAATTTGAAAAATGCAATAGAATCACTTCATCATTCTATTTCTTAAATATTATTAGACACTTGCATTAGTTATTTAGTTATGTATAATCCTAATATTAGTGTAAGGTACATTCCCGGTCCCAATACTATGCTATTCGTTTCACTCCTAGTATCTAAATCAAGTTATTTACGAGGTCAATCATTTGACTCAAATTTTCATTTCGTTCCTAGTCTCTTGTTCTCATGAAATGACTAAAATATGCTTAAAATTTTAAGAGTCTTTTACCCTTTTTTCTAATTGAAAGAGGGACGGATAACAATATGAAAATTCAGGTCAAATGACTGAACCCCGAAAATACTCGACCTAGGAATCGAGAGTGAAATGGATAACATATCAAAAGAACCGGGAATGTAATTTTCTCCGAATATTATCTTCTAAAAGTTAAAACTTAAAACCCATTTTATTACAACTTATATTATAAGTAGGGGCGTTTGGATGAGTTTATTTTGACTGCTTATTGCTTATTATTTATTGCTTAGAGCATCTTCAACGTCAAAGCTATATGTACCTTTTTGGACTAAAATAGTGCAAAAGTGTAAAAAATCTCACTCCGTTGTTAGCACTAAACACTGCATTCTTTTAATGCAATGACAAATAGTGTTTAATGTTGCACTAAATTTAGTGCAACAATAAATACTGCATTAAACACTATTCACATTAAATAATAATATATAATATATAAAATGCATTAATGTAATGTATTTATTACAAATTTGAGAATTTTATAATTATTAAATATAATGTTTGCTATTATATTTAATAAAAAAACTCCATAACTTTTATAAAATTTTCATTTATATTTTTGAAATTTATAGATACAATAATTGTTATTATATTTCTTAAAAGAATTTAATGTTTATATAAAATTTTTAATACTATATTGTTGAATTGTGTATTTCAAATCAATGTAAAAAGATTTAGTGCAACACATTAGAACAACTTCTTATGAGTAGGAGTATATTTCAAAAGATTATCTTTTTATACTAAAATATTGCAATTTAGTGCACTAAAATAGTACACACATTAAAAATGATCTTATAAGCATATAAACTCAAAATTTGTAGCTTATTTTTGCTCCTTCATATTTCTTTCTAAAGTAAGTAAAATAAGTAAATAAGCGCATCTAAACACTAAAACTTGAAGCTACTATTATAATAAGCAAAACTCTATATAACTAAAGGAGAATAAAAGTTGTCCCATGTGACAACTCTCTCCTTTCGACAACTAAGTATTTTTTTAATGTGTCGCATTGGTACTTTCTCAAAAATTTAAGATGCCATGTCACATATCTTTAGATAATGATGATCTGTCACAACTCACAATTATCCACTTCTAAATATCAGTGAACTTATGACTTTTAAAACGTGAAAGATTTCGAATATTTCTATCAAATTCTAAAATATAGCAATTTAGGAATCAAGGTAAGTTTCAAATCTATAGTTAAGTTATTATTTTTTATTTATGTGAATCAAAGTTTTATGCAAGTTGTTTTCGTTGTTAGAAGTTTGCAAAAATGAAAAGACTAATGTTTGATCGTAAACTCATATCATATCACTTATAATAATAATAACTGCAATTACTTCAACTTACTTTACTTATGTAACAAAAGTTGTTACAGAGGCTTCACTACAATACTACCATAGCGTCAATTCATATATGTTTCATTTGCAATGTTAGATGCTTTTCTTATATCAGTCTTTTAGTTGGTTGTATGTTAACCTTAGAGTTCGGATTTAATGAACGTTTGAAACAAATAAATTTTAGGATTATTGAAAATGTTTTGTTGATGCTCGACAACTTTATGAATGTGCATCCACTTGTGCTTTTGTATTTATTTATTAAAATATTCTATAGGGAAGCTGACTTCCTAAAGGCTGTAACGAAGCCAAGTAAGATTGCAAGTAATACTCGGATTGAGGAACTCATGAAAACTATATGAAAGGAAGATGGACACTTCGACAGCAGGTTCGAATTACTTGAAAAAGAATGTTGGTGAAGCGTAGCCGCACATGTGTTTTGTAAATGGATGGTATCTATGTTTGCGAGTAATAATAAGTTTTTGGTTTGTCTAAAAAATGACATTTTAAAGCTAGTTGTACCATTTGGTTTATGTTTGTAACAATTAGTCTTATATCGCTATGAGATAATAAGTTTGAGTCTCTTATAAGTTAAAAGTAGTGGGGCTATTGGTATCCTTCTACCATGATTTTTAATTGAACCTGAAATATACCCGTGTAGTCCATTAATGTATTACTTGCCTCTCGAGGTGTGACGGTGTACGCAACTCGTGCATCCCTTGGGGTATGGATACTGGTTATTGGTTATGTTTTGTCTTGACGAAGACGTCATGAGTTTAAGTGAGGAGTCTGTAACAACTCGTCTCACATCGGTATAAGTAAGAAATTTGAGTCCCTTACAAATTAAAGTAGTGAGCTACTAGTATCATTTCATAGTTATTTTTAGTTGAATCTAAAGGACATATGAATAGTCTATTATTTTCGACTTGCTTTTGTACTTTTATCATGCGGCCATTTCAGTTATCTTGACTGTGATCGACAAGAAAGTCAAGTTCATTTTATACATGGTTGTTGATTAATTAACTTAATTCAAAATATAGTTGTCATTTGCTGACGTCGTTGATCAATCAATTTTCAATTTTCAATATGAATATGAAGTTCTTTAATGTCGAATGATACTGATAATTGTTATGTGTACTGATTTTTCATGATTTTGCCATGGCCGTTCATCAAACGGATATAAAAACTAGTAAGCTAATAAACTAGCAAAATAAGCACCCAAACACAACATAATATAATTTTTGGAAGATGATATTTTTAATCAATATAATATCACGTGTGTACTTCCAAACAACAAAATAAAAACAATACAAACTATCAAAACAAGTGAGATAGTGTGACAGTTTCAATACGTACACGTGCACCTTCTTCATCAAAATACTTTCCACCCACTCATTCACAAAAACCCTAATTTCAATTCGAATTCGATTTCAATTCGAAATTCAACTCAAATTCCATTTGATCGCAACGTTAATTACACATCATTCGTCTTCAATTCATCAATTTGTTCATCAGAATTGTTAAATTACGTTAAGCGAATATGCCAATTGAAGAAGTGATGATGGATACTGATGAAATTGAAAATGCTTCTGAATTCACACTCTCTGAGGTATCTTCTATTTTCATGTTGCTATTTGATGTATTCATCAATTTGTATATTTAGAAATTATTTACGTATATGTATGTACAATCAGTACATTTTATGCTTTGACTGTGTTGATTATAATTGATGACTTTCGATCGTTTTTTTTTTTGTTTTTTTAGTTTTTGTTTGATGCTCTGCATTTTTTTTATGTCAATTTGTGATGAATTTCATTATTAATGTATTTGTGGAATGAAACTTTAGTATTTCAGAGCTCAAGACATATAGTTAAAATATACCGAAATGATTAGTGAACTTGTTTGTTAGTGAGATAGAATGATAGATTACTCATCTGTTTTTAATAAAATGAGGTTTGATGTAAAATATGCTTATTGTTAGTTTTAAAGTTGATATGCAGTCTAAACTGTATAATTAAAGAATTTCACATAACCAAATTAAATTTTTTAGCATGTACTGTACTTGATGACATGAATATATTGTTTACATTTAATTAAGACACCGAGCTTCTTGTTTTCTGACCCACTGTCCAAAGGTTTGCAGCTAATGACATTGTTAAAGCTCTGTTTCTGCTCGTAAGTTGCAGAACTGGACAAGGTTGAGAGATTGTATGGTGAAATTATGTAAAACTCTTGACTTGCATTTGAAATTTGATCTGTACGATAGAGAAAAGTAGTTATATTTAGGTTTTGTACTGCCTATAATTGATTGGATCTGGATCAGAGTGCGTCTAATGAACATTTCCCACAAACTTCCCTATCTGAATTATGTCTGATTATTGATCAAATGCCAAGTTGGGTCAGTTTGCTTCTTTAATGTGTGGTCTTTAAAAATACGTTATTATATCTCAGTTACATAACACCTTCTCCTCCGTTCATTCGGTAGGTCCTGGAAATGGAAAACTTATACAAGAAACGAGGTGATGAACTACAACAGCAGGAGTGCTGTGAAGAACTCGCAACCAAGTTCTGGTAAAGTTTGAGGGTAACTTTGCATAGTTGTTGCTTAAGTTGCGACCCCTGGCTGAGTGGAACATTTTGCTTTCCAGATGGAAGTTTCACTAGCTCAAGTTATTTTACTAACCCTTGTATCTCATATGCAGTCGCTCGGATAACAGAAATGGAAAATCTACTGTAACATGGGAGCAGGTTAGTTGTATATATTCTTTTACTTATCTCGGAGGTGTTTTTGGTGGGAGGGTACGCGTTTAATCGAATGGGTTTAATACCAAGAAAATTGGGAATCTTCCATATCCCGCTAAACGGTTCTGATTCTCAATCCACCTATTACAAAATCTCAGCAATCGTGGTTTCTGACTATAAACCAGTCGACGCCCTAACCTTTGTTTTCTACAACCTAGTGACTACATGTTGTTTTCCTTGAATAGGTACACAGCTGGTTCCTTGATAGACAATTATTTTCAGAAGTTAAGAGTAAAAGCTCGATAGATGCAGTAACAAAGAAGCTTCCAATCATAAACTCTTCGCCAAATGCTCTAAAAAATCTTGTTGCCATGTCAAAAGCATGGGCTGAAGCTGAAAAGCCTACGAAGCCCAAAGGTTCTTCTTTATTAGTTTTTTTTTATGTATTTCTTATTGAGCATAAAACTAAAAAGATAAGGTTTAAATATATCCATTTAAAGATTCCCTCAACGTGCATGGTTTTTTTTCTTTTTGATGGTTGAGATGTATTCTATTTGTTGAACCAATTAAGAGCCTTAATGAAGACATTTAACAAAAGAAGTTTTGTTTTGACTTGAAGAATATCTAGATCTGACATTCAAATTCTGATTCTACAGCTCAAAGAGTTGCTGAACTGTCAGATTTGATTTTTGAAGCTATGTCATCAAAGGATTGTGCTTGGTAAGAAACTATAAATACATGTGATGATTCTGAAAAATTATCTTGTAAAGTGGCTATGACGTTGCTCAATTCCTGAATATGTTTGTAATAATATCTTTGTCAACTTTACAGGTTTGACGTTGCTCAATTCCTGACTTACAGAATTATGTACACTGGCGAGCTCGTAAGACTTGTATCACAATTATTCACAGTATGGTTGTGTGTAGAGGTTGCTAAATGGGCCGGTCAGTCGGGTTGAGTAATGAGTCAAAATTGGGTAATTTATAATACGAGTCAAAAGAGGTCAGGTTTGGGTGGGTTAACTTGGAACACTTTTTGTCTATTTTTTTCACAGTTAATTAGTGTGTCAACACAAGAACTATACTTTTTCAATAACAATCTTTTTATTTATGCATCAAAGAATCTCATGCATATGTTTTGTTTTTGTTACAGGAAGTTCGTGTGAGATTTTCTGGTTTTAGTCATGATCAAGATGAGTGGGTGAATGTAAGAAAGCAACTTCGTGAGCGGTCAATCCCCTTGGAGGCTTCAGAATGTGACAAGGTCAAAGTTGGTGATCTTGTACTATGCTATAGGGTACGGTGTACATTTTTCTTTCCTTTTATTGCTTGCTACTCTTTTCCATACTAAGTTGGACACTTGGACTCCCCTCTATATTAACAAGAGAGAACTTGATCACTGAGATACTAGACACATGATGTATGTATAAGAATGTTTTTCATCATTAAGAAGTTGTAAGGAAGTGCCATTTCTACAACTTTCAAACTTAGGTGGCAAAATGGGAAGGGAAGGGCAGGCAGGATGGTATGCTAGGTAAACAGGTCAAAACTAAGGGTGGATCCAAGGTGTTAGAAGGTAGGTTACTTGAACCACCTTAGCTTTCAATTTTTTGTGGAAACTTTGGAGCAACTTTTATAGGAACTACCTTATATTTATTCTATGAACTACCTTAAACAAACATGAAGTTAGGTTTGGCCTAGTGGTCAATAACACTTGTGTTGTGATCTTTAGAGATCAATATGTCAGCTGTTCGAATCCATTTCCATGTAAATCTCTTCACTTTCTTTCTTTTGTGGGTTTTTGTGAATTACAAACGGCCCCTTAAACCTTTTGTTAAATTACTAATAACCACTTTTTGCTTTCTATTATTCGTATAAATTTATATTAGATAAAAGGGTTATTTTTATTTTTATCATCATATCCTTCATTTTAATGCGAATATGAGGCTACAATCTATTGACTAGTCTACTAGATATATATAATACTCATAACATATTATTTATCTAATGGATTACCGCGGCACAACAAGCATTGATTTTGTTTAGTGCAATACGAGAAATACGCATTTTCAACAATAGAGTAAATAAATATTGATTTGTGTATCAAAAGTTGGTGATGTATTTATAATGGTTGTTTTCGTGTTATATATCGGAATAGATGGTTTTACTAGTGATGCACTCACGGAGTATTTTCAGTGTATGAAACCTCGTCAGGAATAATTTTATTGACTTCAGTACTATTATTATTGAACACCTGATATGTGCTTTGTATAAAAAAATTCCCGACCCGACCCGGCCCCACTCAACTGATCCATCCGACCTAGGCTAATAACGAATCACGTGGTTTCATGTTCTGGATACGCCACTGGTCAAAACATGTAATATGAGCCTGCAACCTGTTTCTTGTATTTTGTAAATAACTATTATATTAAATATGTCACAAAAATGATTATTAAAATAACGATTTAATTTCCTAGAATAATAACAGTTTAGCAGGTTGTAAAAACTATATGATAAACTAGAACCCAATTCTCTTTTCACATACATGAGCTGAAATTGCCACCTCAAGCACAAATTGATAATTTCAGACAAGTAATTGGTATACCTGTATTTGTTAAATATGATACTATCTATATAATCTGATTCCTAAAAACAATTTCCTCATTGGATCATGAGGAATCTACTGGAAATCCTCCTTAACCACATGATATACTAAACCCTCCTCTGTATTATTGGACTAAAAGGTGACCTTGTAGATGTAGTGGCAAATGGGCGGGTTTGCAGGTCAAAACTGGTCGGTTGACTCGTCACCAGTAAAATTCAACCCAAATGACCTGTTTTTAAACAAATGGGCTGAAATTGCTTTATCTACTAGTGCTGTAGTGCATCAACGCTCCTCTCTGTGTCACTTGTTAATCGCGTGACAATACTAGTTTCTCCAACTCTCATCTTTCTTTGAAGTTAGAGCTACAGCAAAAAGTTTGTTTGAATTATGATAATTTTTATTGTTGTTGCTAATGTTCAGGCAAATGAAGATCACGCACTTTATTCTGATGCACATGTTTTAAAGATTGGAAGGCAGATGCATGACAAAGATAACTGCACCTGTACTTTTGTGGTTCGGTTCGAGTATGATGATGCTGAGGTAATTTTTTTTGGAGATATCATTCATCCTCCTGATCTGTCACATGACCTATCAGAAAAGGCATTTTACCTATGGAAAATTGTAACAATAGGCAAGGCATTTCACGCCAACTCTTAAATAATCTGTTGGACAAAACCCATTTCGTTTCAACCCAACCTGACAGAACCCATTTCACTACAAAAAGTTATTCATCATGACCTGTTGCCTAACCTACCCATTTGCCATTTCTAACTTCCTTTGCTCTTTTTGACAGATGGAAGTCAAGTGTAGTGAGATATGTTGTAGGCCCTCATGAAGGTCTCAGGTAGAGAACTGGAGTTTACATCTGTATAACTGGGAGATAAACTTTGAAATCTCGAGCTTGTACCGGACATTGCCATTGCAGACTCCAGTTCATTTACAATGGGTACCATGACTAGTATTATCTTGTCGTAATAAGAAAACTCTTACTAATTTATGCTAGAGATTTGGAAGCAGATAATCAAAATTAAACTTGGGGGTTAACATGTCATTCTGCCGATCAGGTGATTAAGCCATTAAGGTAATGTGTGGATGTGGTGGTGGATTTTTAAGGTTTGGTTGTTAAACCTTATCAGTGACCTGAAAGTGACTTTTTGTGATTGGGGTTCATGGTCTAGTAAAATTATCGTGTTTCAATTCGTTGAGTACAAATATGTTGTTTGAATCGGTTCCCTAAAGTTTTGAAGGAACGACAAGCATGAACATTTCCAAATGTTTGAAAGGTACCAAAATAAAAGAAAAAATTATGAAGATTATATGAACTAAGTTGATTTCATCGTTGATAGGGGCATTTGGCTTACCGGCTTATTGAATTTTCAAAAAGTCTATAAACTCATTTTTATATTCATATAAAGCCCTTAAAACTAAGTTTTTTTGTTCTTTCTTAAATTAAATAAGGTGACAAGAATTTTGCTAAAAAGAGAGAAAAAGGAAAAAAGTGTATGAATGACAATGAAGTTTGTAAGGCTCACATATATTCTTGATGTTGAGATGGTGACAGTACTTTTGCCTTTTATTTGTTCGTATAAATTATTTGTGTTTTTGACTTAGTCAATTAGCCCGTCTAGCTCAGTTGGTAGAGCGCAAGGCTCTTAACCTTGTGGTCGTGGGTTCGAGCCCCACGGTGGGCGATTCCATTTTTAACATTCTAAGTTGAATTTTATTAAGTTTTTAATATACCAATATTAATTATTCTTACTTAAACTTGACAATTAGCCCGTCTAGCTCAGTTGGTAGAGCGCAAGGCTCTTAACCTTGTGGTCGTGGGTTCGAGCCCCACGGTGGGCGTTTTCGTTCGATTTTTTGGGTCAAAGAGAGGTTCTGAATTTTGAATCAGAAAAAAAATATTTCGACTTTTTGGGCAAGGATGGTTTGATTCTTTGAAGCAATTTTTTTTTTTTTCAATGAGGACATTAATTCAGTAAGGGCAGAAGGACTGATAACACAAATTACCTCAAACTCTCTTAGAACTTCTACATTTGTAACCAAAGTACCAAACACTTAAGTTCTTAAAATATATAAACTCAGTAATATTATCATCACCTTTTTACACTAGCGTCTCACTTTTCGAGTTCCACCACTACCGTCCTGCCGTATTGCGGGTACGATATTTGTTATTTAAAAACCGTCCAAATCAATTGTACGTTTTGATAAATGGCATAGATTCGGAACTTATGTAAGATGTACGCATATGCTTACCATTTGAAAAGAAAAAAGAACGAATAGGCGATATTGATCGGTCATATCAAGTTCAATATTTTGGGCATCCTAAGATAATACCAACCTTTTCAATTCTTCTATCAATTTTTTCTGTGTAAAACTAAGTAACTTATATCCGCGTCTTGCAGTGGGTTTTAAAGAATATAAATTTTAAGATATGCGAGTGTAGTACTTCTTTAAGTTGATCGATCTTAGTTATATTTAAAAAGTGTAATTATTATGTAATATTTGTCAACCTCAACAACCTAACTAATCACTAAAACACTAAAATTGATTCATCGAATTAGAATCATTTAAGTTTTAATATAACAAATATATTTTACTCGAGTAATTGATTTAACTCTGCGTCAGATCGTTTTTCTCCTATCTCACAAAGAAACTCAAATTTAGTCTTCTTATAGTACATAACAATAATGTAATAAAATTTCAACACAATCGATTTGCAATTGTTTGAATTCTATGAGTGGCTATGTGTTATGATATATATTGATTTTGTCCATTTTTCACTTGCATAATTCATAATACTTCACATGCATTCACTTTTCTTCTTCTTTTGTATATAACATCATTTAAATCATCTTTGTTACTCTTTAAGTTTTAAGTATAGATTAGTTAACAATTTACTCTAATTATTTAACTATTTAAAATTTATATGAACTATTTAATGATTTTTGATGATGGTTTTCTCAAATAAATCATATATAGACTTTTAATTATTTGTATAGCATGTACCACTAATAAGATAAAAATTAATAGAAAAATATGAATTTATTGGCTATTTAATATGATAAAGTTTTAAACATCTAGTTATACCTATTAACTACTTTTGTTTATATTTCACTTGTAAAATCATTGCTTTTGCATACCTCACATGTATTCAGTCTTTCTTCTTTCATTTAAAACATCATTTAAATAATTTTTGTTACTTTTTAAACTTTCAAGTATATATTAGTTAACAATCTAATTCAATAGAAATGTTGATTTCAAACTTTAACTATTTAACTATTAAAACTTATACCAAGTGTTTATGCTTTTTAAGAATGTTTTTTCTCAAAAAAAATTTATATAAACTTTCAATTATTTGTTTAATGACATGTACGACTAATAAGATAAAAATCAACAAAAAGACGGGTTTTTATGTTTTTTATTTCTTAAAAGAAAAATCACGAAATTATAGATTACTGTTGAATGTCGTAAAATCACGAGTTAAAAGAAAAATCGCGAATTTCATTAATGTAATTTATAGTTGAGAGTTGTGTGAGGATTTGTGAGCACATTCAAGAGTGTTGAGAGGAACATCCATTCTTGTAATGTTGTTCATAACAATGGAGCTATAAGTGGCCTAGGGTCATGTGATTTTTATTCTCCATTGAGAGATTTTCCATCCAAAACTTTGATGTGTTTATGCTTTTTCTGTTTTGTGTATTTGTTATTGGCTTATACGTAGTTGTGTGATTTGTTGTGGTGATGATCGATCCGAACAATTGGTTTCAGAGCGAGGTTCGTGGAGAAGAATCACATAACTAGAAGGAAGTCAATAGGAGAGGAAATAGAGTACGGTTTGTCATATCAGTGTAGCATTGGGAGAATGGGCGATGTGTATTCGTTAACTATCGGATCATTGTGAAATTTAGACTGTAGGTTCATAAGAGATTGTTCTACTATTGACCGTTGGGATTTTCGATTGGATGTTCCTATGAGGAGATATAAACTGTCGATGTTAGTGCAGAATATTCGTGGGGTTTTTGCGCATATGTGGGAAAACGAGCTTTGAGAGTTCGTTAACCGTTGGATCTTCGTGATTTTTGGACAAGGTGTTCAAGACATATAGATACACTTTGTGACCAAGTTTGGTAGCGATGGGATAACACAACAGAGAGATATGGTTATTCAAATTTGATGTAGAAATTGTTGATGTTGAAGAGTTGTTTTCGAGCAAACTTTCATTTTAGAGGAGAATTATCGGGTTTGATGAAGTTGAAAGAGTGATTTGGATTATGTGAGATTTAAAGATGATGAGGCTTGGTGGATTATGTTGATCATAGGGGGTTTGTGTGACGAAAGTTTTCCTAACAATGAGATGGTTAGGCGGCGTGTTCCGGTATACAAAAGGTGGCGATACAAGATGAAGATCACACTCACTATCATTGAAGATGATATCCACGTTATAGAGGGATTTTAATCACGAGAGGATTTGTTAGAGTATAATTCTAATTCCTAAATTAGAGAGATTTTGAAGATCAAGAGAACTTTGGGATTAAGTTAACTTGATGGAGAAGTTTAGTGTTGCTTATAAATAGAGGAGTTTATTGTAGTGTTTATGTGAGGAGGTTGAGAGAAAAAATAAGAGCTTATGAGAGTTGTTTCTTTCCGTCCCCTGTAGTGAGTTTTCGGTGATTCAATAATGACGACGAAAAATTCTATTATTGTTATCTAACGTTGAAAACAGTTTGAGGATTTATGAACATATTCAAGATCCAGACATTTAAACCATTGAACATAGAAATCTATATTACCAACCCATGAGTAATCAGAGATATTATGGTACACTATCTATTGTTATGTTTTGACTTTTATTGATATAAAATATGCTTGCTTTGTTTAGTTGATATTATTTTTAGTTTGAATTTCAGTTGTAGTTATTACCGTACTAATGTTTTAATCGAAATGGAAGTTTTGGGTTTTTCTATCTTCAGTGGATTAAGGTTTTAAGGAAATGGTAGAAATTGTTAGATATGGACTTGAGTTCTCTTGCAAGTTAGTCATGGGACTTATGGTTGAGAGTTTTCCCATGTGTTTAAAGATTGCAATTGGGAAAAAAATAATGATATTTTTATAGTATGGTTGATAGTAAGATTCTTAGATTTGGACAACAACTTGTTGATGTTTTGAAGCCTATAAATAGAACTTCTTTTCTTGAGAATAATCACATAAATAAACACAAAATCTCTCTTGTTCATTTCTTCCTCTCTTTTTAATCTTTTGGCACAATGAGTTTAGTCTCTTATGTTGTATGTGTTATTCTCATGAATTGTATAATCCTACCGATTATAAATAAATATAAAGTTTTGTTGAAACAGATGAATAAAAAATATGTGTCAGACTTTATTCATCATATACATTATTCGCAGAAAAGAATCTTTACAATCAATACTGTATATAATCTGACTATTAGAAACTTAAGGTGCATTTCATTTGCATATTCTTTTTGTGAAATTGAAATTTTAAGGTTGTGAATTCCTTTAGGTGATGGATTTAACGAATAAAGGAGTATTATATATCACACTCCTCGACTTTTATATGCATATGATATATTCTTATATTCTATATTACATTTCTTTATTTGTTTAGTAAAAATTTTTGGATATTTGCAGCTTTTGTGTTTTAAAAGGCTCAAATCATTTTATTCGAATTTTAGGACAATCTTATGTATTGTGTTATTTATGTGTGCATAAAACCATAACTTATAAAAGACAATAAGACTCACAAAATCAAATGATCACTTAATTATCTTTTAGCAATATGCATCTAAAGCATGTTGCATGTTAAAACCTACGAAAAAAGTTTATGACGCAGGCTTGTGTGTATTCTTAAAGGAGGACTAGATGTCACATGTTACTTTCATCATTATGCAAAATTGGCACCCTATCTGTTCGATTCCTATGAACCATGTAGATCCCATAAGCACCGATAAAAGTGGAAATATTTATCCAGGTATATTATTTTTTATAAAATGCAACACACATCTATTTATATTTCTGTAAAAACGGTAAAAAATTATTTTGGGTCGCCCGAAATTCAGTAAATTAATCCCAGCAGGTTGTTTTACGTCCACTTTTCAACCAATTAGACACATTCGATTTCAGCAAACCTTTTATCATTTTAAAGACATTCAACTATACTTTCATTAGATACTTTCAGTTTTCTCCAAAACACAATACATCAAACTGTACAGCCTCTCAAAAATCGCCAAAAGTAGTTTTTAGCTTTTTATCCAAGTTAACAAAATCCACAACCTATTCAAATCACACATATATATGACAAAAAAGTAGTGTCTAAAACGCAATTAGAACATCAACATGACACGATCATTCAATTTGTTTATAACTAAATAAGGACTACGATAGACTTAAAAGTACATATCCAATCTCACTCACCATGAACATTCCCTACAATTGCCATGAACATTCCCTACAATTGCCATGAACACCAAACATTATTGATATGATCAATTATGTGATGTTTAAAGTTTTATCATATTTAAATCTCTATTGATATGAACATTAACAATTTCTAATCAACCATACAACAACAATGAACATCAATAGCAGCCATCTCACATAGTTTGTCGATATATAAACGTGTAGGATAATAACATTTAATTAACTGTAACACTAGAAATTTTTTTATCTATAATTGACACATAGATCATACAAACTACTAACATTACAAACTAACATTATGATAATACTGTGAATTCGTGAGTTACAATTTAGTACTATTATAAAATGAAATTTAGATTTCAATTATAGAAACTTTAATGAAATTCCACCTCTTAAAACATCCTTAATGTAATTAGAATGCACTATTCTCTTAAGTAATACTATCTATTTTGGATTAAATATAATGAGAAAACGACAAGTTACATATAAATTCAAGAAATGTGGATTTAAAAACCGCAGTACTTCTCCGTTGGCACAGGATATCTTTACATGTCTACTCACCCACTCGCTCACTTTTTAGAAAAATAATTGCTTTTTTGTGTTGGATCACTTTTGATGTCATTTTCGAAAGCCTGGACATGACCTTTCCGTATCAACTTTGATGGCTTGAAACTTAGTCACCAATGTCATAAGCTTTTTAATGTTCGTCGAATACTTGTATATTTGAAAATTCAAGTTCAAAATACAAATCAGAAATATCAACTTTATAACTTTTATATTTTTATGACTAAACAACTAAATATTATTTAACTTATATAATTCTCTATATATTTTCATACATGTGTATGTAAACCCAAATTTGAGTTCACACCAAATGCTATCAAACTTAACTTGGTTGTAATCATACTGAATCTAATCGATTCGAACTGATACTACATGCCTAATAGTCCAAAAAAAAGGTGTTTTCCAATAAAAAAACATAATAGAGCGAATTATTTGTCGTAGTACTTGCCCATTGACACCATCTTTTTCGGTCCACAGCTAAACACTTTTCTTTTTAGTCCCTTTTAGGAAATATTTTGGTATATCGATGCTTCTACATGTCCACCATTATCAAAAGCTAGGACTTGACCTTTCAACGATAGCAACATTACGTAGAGTTCAATGTGAGTCGGTTTGTTATGACCCAAACCCGACTCCAAACTCGGTTATGAAGATCCTTTTAGTTAGTTTAATGTACTGATCTAGGGAAAACTATATGCACCCGTTAATAACCCTTAAAAGTTTAGTGTTAACAATAGTTAATCACATAAATTAAACAATTTGCGATGATTGTTAAATGGGTTGAAAAATATATCTCTAAAAATAAACCTACTCGATTCATACATTGATACGTAAAATATGATAGTGATTTGTATATCACAAAAGTATTGTATATATCACAAATGTACTATTTTAATACACATAGTACAACAATTATATGCATAATTTTAGTGCTTTTTAGGTTATATACGGCAATGTTGTTTTCGGTCTTTTCCGATTAATTAGTCATGCTAATGAACAGTGATAATAACGTATTCATTTGACTCATATAACATACTTGAAGAAATTAGGTTATACGATAGAAAAAGTAATTTAATTGCTAAAAGTAATGAATTATCAGTAATCACATAATTTCTAAAAATAGTTATTGAGCCTTAAAAATTATTTTTAAATTTTTTCTAAAAGAGAAGCCCAAGATACTTTATATAGTATTAAGCTATTTACTCATGTACTTTCTGATATTAGAAAATGAATTGAAATTAAAAACAATCGAATAAAAGAGTATTTTAATCATTTAAGGTGATGATGGACCATTTTGCAATAAAACATACATTTATTAAATTGAAAAATTGAAGAAAAATATAAACACAATTTTGATAAGTCGATATAAACCACGTAAATCATTAATAAAATTTGATTAAAATTTAGTTAAAATAAAGCTACTTATGAAAGTAAAGAAAACCTTTTTACAAAAGTGATACCCTTTTAATTTTGTAATTTTATTTTATGGGCACGCCGATTATGAGCGTCCCTAGTATATTCAAAGTTCATTTGTTTTTCAGAACACCAATTGCTACCTTACCGCTTTATTCACTCTCTTTTTTGTCCAATAATGTGACAAAGAAATTAGTTGCATTTGATTACATTAATTTTAAGTAATTCTCTTTAGATCATATATATTTAGCTAATCGAGTCCATAACAATAAGTTAGTTTTCTTCTTCCACCATTTAAGTTGTAATAATAAAGTTATGTTATATAATCAAAATGATTGGCTTGGAAAATGGCAAGTTAAGCTCACGTACTTGATTTAATAACTTAAAATGATTTATGTATCATTTATTGTGCAAATAGTACTCGAATTGTAACGTGACATCAATTTGTTCATGGAAATAAGTTTTATTACATACAAAAAGCCTAAAGTTTACTCGTCTTAACTATGTAATAGACTGAATAACGTGGTACCAAAAACAATACCTTTTGACCGATATTCAAAAGCATCATGTACATTTTAGAAAAAGAATAATGATTCGTAAACTTAAAAATTAATGTAAATATCTGATATAGTTATAGTCAATAATTCAGTCAACGAAAAAGTCAACACAACAAATACACTTGGAGCATATTTTTTCGAGATTGACATCGTAGACGGATTGAGCCAGAATTTTCATGGTCACTCGAAAACGACCCAACGATCAAAGCTCTTGCTTTGTCATGAGCCCTGATAATTTTCGGCCCTTGGATGTCATTTAGGAGCAAAAAATGACATTTTACTATTTTTCAAGGTTTATTTTAAACTTTTAGATTATGACTCCCTGTTATTTAGTGATTGTGTTTGTGTGCACACTTTCTAACCCTTTAAATACGTTTCTAGGTTTCTTTTTCATTATGTTTTACTAGACTTTAAATATTGATAAAATAAAGGAATTCTTTATCTTAAAATTTTCAATTTAATTCTTCATTATTTTTTCTTGTTTGGCCATTGTTATTCCATCCTCATTAAAATATATTTAATCATTTTATCTTTGAAAATAGTATTTTTATGCGTAAGAACATTTCCACTCAAAAATCATGCTTACCAATAGTTAACAGTATTTATTATGATTTCCAAAACATCATTTCTCAAACTTGTTCACATAAAATGTCACCATCAATCGGGTAAATGAATATACCAACTTTTATTTAGGATTTAAAAGGAGGAGTTAACAAGTTGGGCCTCGTTTTGAGTGAGATTTGGTGTTCGGGTAATCGGGATTGAAGTGACATGTTGGACCTTGTTTTGAGTTTTAGCTGAGCCAGGAGGGTATTAAGTTTGAGTTGGTGCAAGGGGGTGAGACACATAGAAGTTGGTAAGCAATTAACATGTTATAACGTTTGGTTCATTTTCAAGAAAGGTATCTTAAGGAACATAGTTAGGTGTGATAGAACCATATGAAAATATAGTCTCGTCAAAGGTGACATTGTGAGAAATTATAATTTTGTTGGTAGCAGATCTAGGCAACGATACCCACTGTGATTTGATTGTTAGCTAAGAAAGATGCAATGGGGGATAACAGAGAAAATCAAAGACTCGTAAAGTTGAGTAGTTGGGTTTGGTGTTGTATAGGTGAAAGTGTGGAGTCTTTTTATTAATTGCGTAGGAAGGTAAAATGTTTAGGAGATATGTGGCCATGTGAAGCGCCTCAACCCAAAAATGAGGGGGTAAGTGTGCTTGGAACAAGAGGGTCCGAATGAGATTGTTAATAGTGCAAATCATTAGTTCAGATTTTTGTTGTTGTGATGTGCGAGGGCATGAAAACTGTATATGAATTCCATATTTGGTGAAAAGTTATTTAAATATGGTGTTGTCAAACTCAATACCAAGGTCACATTGAAATGCTTTAATTTCTTTACTAAATTGCGTCTTTACAAAAGAGAAAAATTTCATAAACTTAGCAAATGTTTAAGATTTATAACGTAAAAAACCATAAATAATGAGAAGAATGGTTCAAAAAATGACATAATATTTAGTACCACTACTACTCGGAAGTCGAGAATTCCACAAATCCGAATTAACAAGATCAAAACTGAATCAACAATAGTGTTAGAACTCAAAGGAAAGTCAGACAGGCTAACTAAACTGACAAGCCTGACAAAGTAGGGGTGACTTCATTTTATTACACAAAGAAAATATTACTTTAAAGAAGAAAATGTGTCTTGACTAGTGATGAGAGCGTCTAGATAGATGGTGTGTTGGTTGGGTTTCGTGACAAGTGTTGTCACATCGGCGGAGGATTTGACGAGTCAAATATTCTTGTACAGAAAAACCAAACTTGTCAAATTCAATTAAAACTTTATTGTCATGAGTAAACTTACGAACGTAAAATAAACTTTTGATAACATTGGGGGTTACAAGTACATTATATAAGTGAAGTAGACGATAAGGATTAGACAAAGTGTTATGACTTGTGATGGTGACGGGTATGGAAGCTTCATCACCAACAAAGAAAGATGAATAAATGTGTTTATTAAATAAAGTACTAAGATTATTTGCGTTGGAATTTAAATGGGAGGACGCAACTGTATCCATATTCAAACCGTGTCAATAAAGTCTTGAGGAGTCAAAGTGCTAAAAGCATGTCGAAGAATCATTTCTTGTCTAATGTATGCCATATGAGAATTCTGAGACACCTGATGAGCTTGTGGAGTACTCGATTGGGCTGGATTGGCCATGTAGGCCTGTTAAAGCTGTTGTAGGTTGAAACCAGATGGGCTGAGAAGTTAAGATTTCTTGGACTGAGTATAGTAATTATGTTGGGTCTGAAAAACGCTTAGCCTGACACAATTTCTAGAGGAGCTCATATATGACTGGTAATTTTTATTGTGTTTGAGCAAGCTGAAGTAATTGAGCCTGTGACATTTTTATTCATTTCTCTCTTCTTGACCAAGACACCGACCACATGTCTTTGACTAAAAATGGAAGACGGGAGGAATGGCGGAAGTGAAGAAGCCCGTTGGTAGGGGCCTAATAATAGATTTAGGTTTTCTCTGATGCCATGTCAGAATAGTACTTTCTAGTTTCTTAATAATATTGTCAGATGAAGTATGAATACATAATAAAGAGTAAATGAGCTCAGCCTAATACAGAATAATAACCGACTAGCAATCGTATACTATTTTTTAAATCATTTGATTTTTAATATATTACCGTTTGCAAAATTGTATATCAATAAAACGGCAAGTAAAAGAGTACTGGCTAGTCATCTTGAAACCCGACTTACCCAACTCACGTCAAATTAATCAGATTTTTTATTCAAACCCGTTTCAACTCATCACCACCTTAACACCTCCGTTCCACGATAATTGCAATTATCAATTTATTTGAATCATTAAAACTTATGAAAACAGACAAAAATGAGAAAACCAGTTGTTATAATAATAGCATTTCTACCCCTTATTAAAACTCAAGTCTCTCATCTAATTTTGTCGTCTCAAATCATTATAAAACCTCGTTATAAACTTTTCGGCAGCCTCATCAACTTTACCATCTTCGTCACCATTACTTAAGGGAAATGGTGAGTCAGTTATCCTCAACTGTTTAACCATCGGACTTTTCCAGAATCCTGACAATGCTGGTGATCCGGTGGCACTTGTCAGCATTTCCAATGCCCTTATTACCGCCGCATTGATCATAATTTCATCACTGGGTGTGTCATTTTTGGAATGTTTGGTTCGTTGTTTTTTGTGTGTGGAGAAAAAGGAGAGTGGGTATTGAGGGGTGCTGGTACAACTAAACTCGTATTCAGTTGATGGTTGGGTCAGGAAGGTCGCGGTAGCCCAATTGTGATGGTGGTGGAAAAGAAGATTGTTTAAGGCTTTGCCCGCGATTTTGCCCCGTTCCATCATCATGCTAAGATTGATAAAGAATTTGGTTTTCGAAATTATGCCTTTTTTTAGCATGAAGAACATGACTCGCATTAAGTTCCATACTCTTTTGGCGATTATTGGGAAATTTTGCTCCATTTTTTTCTCTAGAATTTTAATTAGTTTTCAAGAGAGATTGAGAGAGACGTGTTTAGTGTTTTGCATTTGAAAGTGGAAGGAGGGCAAGAGTATTTAAAGGGAAATGAGGGTTGGCTAAAGTTTTGATATTTTAGGGTTATAGGAGGTTATTTTTTATTTTTGGATTTCAATATAACAATGTTTCACTACTTACCAGCAGTAAGAAGTTAAATTTAAACCAACCAAAGATTGTAATCACTCTATTCATATAACTCCATGATAGGATGCTTGAGAACAAGGTAGATGGAACGTTTTAGGATTTGAGGATACGTACCCTTTATTACATAAATCCATCAATGAAACAGAATATTTTTGTTATATATTTGTACACGTTATATTTGACCAACGAAAACAACAATAAAATCAGATAAATTAGAGCTTTTGAATGCAAAGACTAATTGCTTCAGGAAGTTGAAGCGTAGAGGTCACTGTAGCTTGTTGTATCGGAGTGGTTTATCGTCAAAAAGAAAATCGGATAAATTTGAGCTTTTGAATGCAAAGACAGATTGCTTCAGGAAGTTCAATCCATTCACCATCTATGTTATATACTATACCTATTTTGCATTTTGAGCAGATAGTAAAGTAACAATATATGAACTCGGAAGCAATTGAAAGAATTATCAACTTTCATTAATTGGAAATGAAGATACCTGCTCAACTATATACAGTAATTAATCGTTGCTAACTAACTATTAACCTAATATAACCAATGATATAAACTTGCTAACATATTTACGGAATGACCTTGAACTATTTATTATTACATTTTGATACCCTGAACTTATAATATGCCTTCACAATGACAGTGGCAATGAGGAAATACATTAAACAGACACATTGTTTTAAACTTTAAAATATGCAATATCGGTTTTTAACAAGAATTTATTTCCAATGCAACCAATAAGACTATAGGGGTAATGTTCGTTGATTGGATTAACCGAATAAACCACCTGATCTATTTACTAATCATCTACCCGTAAAAGACAATCACTTCTTCACCCTTTCTTTGTAACTTATATTCTAATTTCCTGAACAGCCCCTATTTTTCAGATAATTTCATATTTGTTTTATAGAATCTAAAAATTCAAACAATAGAAGAAATCCACTCATATATATAGCCATCAGCTTATTATCTTAATGAGATTATTAACCATCAACTTTTATTATAAATTATTAAATTAATTTTAAGTTACAATTAAAGATATGTATGTCAAAAATTAACTCGAGTGTGTAGTTGAAATTGAAAACTATAATTTATATTTTCTACGAGTGGTTTTGAAAGTAGTTGAAACTTATAAATGTAAATTTACATAAAAGAACAATATAATTGCTTATGAATTAATGGGTATTTAGATAATTTAAATTTTCATAAGCTTCCAAAAACTATTTTCACTAATTTATTTTTTCTAGAACTTGTTTTTTCAAATAAGATCCTATAATTTTTACTTATCGTACAATGCTTGTAACTCGAGATTTTGAAAAACATAAAGTTAAGTTCCAATAAAGTGTGTTTGGTAACAATTAACTAGAGCTGTAACTACTGAAATAAATACCAGTTGTCAAACATACCTGGTCTTCTAGGGGCTTCTTTTTTAACAAGTCCTACTTTAATTTAATTGATAAACAGGGATTCGAATTTTGGTAGGAGCGTGAGCTACTGAGCTTCTAATAATTAGTACTCCGTAATTAGAAGTCCAGGACCATAGAATCTCTGAAAATCTCGTTGCTAAATACACTTTAAGCTTCAGTAAAAATAGTTGCCTAACATAACCTACGTAATTAACAAAATATATATTATGTGAAGTGGTCACACCATCTACCCAAATAGATTGTTTGCTTAGCATAGGAGGTTTGTGTTCATGGACTCTTTTGGACGGTCAATATTCATAGAAAGGCATATATAATGCACAAGGCTGCGGGCGCACACCTGTTTTCTACTCAACTACTACTAACTAGCAACTAATTGAAAATAATTTTAGAAAGTGTTAATAGACGAATTGTTAAATTCAAATCTTATTTTTATGAACCATCTTTATATCAATTCAATTGAATGAATAGACTTTTAAAATTATTCAACAAGATAATCCATCTAATGAAATTCATTCATCAAGATAAACTATCTTAATGAAGTTTATTCATTTACATAAACCGACCGATCATGTAAGTGAACATTTTAGAAGTTTGTTCATTCAATCGAATCGAATGAAGATGATTCATGAAAGTGAACATTTAAGTAAAGTTTGATACCCAATCTGTCTATTAACCATTTTAAAAAAATGAATTTATTTAAAGTTTGTTTAAAGAAAAGATTTTTGATCATATAACATAGTGATACTGATTGGTTGAACATAAAAGGTGCGTCAAACAGGTACTATCCAAAATCAGGCTCTCAATTTTTTTAAAAAGTTGGCCTACTTCATTTCTTTTTTGTCTTTTAATTTATATATAACTTTTCCTTTCTGAAGGAATTCATGCTACATGTGACATAATATAGTATCAAGACCAGCCTACTAAGAGCTACAAAACACATTACTACATTACGCGATCAAATTACAACTTTTTAAAAACAAAACTATGTAATTCGGTTCAATATATTGTACCGACTATCTAATTTATTCAATGAAACTTGAAAGTTACATGTGAAACTCGAAAGTTATATGGAAAACTGCTTGAGAAGAAAATTCTAACGTCAAACAAATTGTTAGTATGCTGATTTTGATATTTGAATCTAGAGACCAAGATCAAATTTTCAAACGTGAACGAAAACGAAAGATAACATGCATAATCTCACTTGAGACGAGAGTGTGGCGAGTAACAAACCGTATAGGGTTTTAACATGACACCGAACCTTAATCTGGCCAAGAATCACATCAATCATCTAATGTTTTATAGCAAAAAATAAAAGGCATCATCAATGGTTAAAAAACAACCAGTTTTGTTAATTAAGGTTAATATAGCAAAAATATACGAACTTATAGGCTAGTTTAGAGATAAATTTAGTTATTTGTCCATAATAAACTTAGGAACATTGAATTAACAACTAAATCATCAAAGTAGTTACTACGTTATAATCATACTACTAGGAAAATATTTAACTTAAATATGGAATTCAGTTATTGCTAATGTCACTACTATGCACCATGATTCGTTTGCTAATTACATTTAGCAACGTAATTTAGCGTGTTTTACTGTTTTAGGGGTGTTGCGATTTGCCAATGTTATAATGTGGTATTTTATTGATATTCTCCTTTCATAAATAACAATTCAAAACGTATATATGAATATGAATACATCAATCTTGCTAGGGTTACACAAATAAAAAAACCTACAAGCTTGAACAAAAAAGATGAATCTAAGTATATAGATTCATGTAACCTCTTCATAAACTAACCAATAACGTTCTAGTCCCTCATTTAATTTTCAAGTCTCCGATCACTATAAAACCTCCTTATAAACCTCTCAGCCGCATCATCCACCTGAAAATCATCTTCACCATAATTAATTACTTGAAGCGGTGAGTCCATTATCCTCATTGGTTCAACCAAGGGAGACTTACCACTTGTTAACATATCGAGAGCCTTAAAAACCGCTGAATTTATTACTATATCATCACAATCGTCCACAACCAATGGTGCGTTAGCAATAGTAGTCCGGTGATGGTTCTTTTGGTGTTTCTTGTGGGTGGAAAAGAGGGAGAGTGGGTAAGAAGGGGTGTTGTTGCAACTAAATTCGTACTCTTCTAGTGGTGGTCTAGAGAATGAGGCCTTGCCCGTGATCTTGCCACGTTTTATCATGTTAAGATCGACCAAGAATTTCCGTTTGGTAATTCCTTTCTTTAGCATGAAGAACATTACACGCACCAATTTCCATATTTTTTTGGTGATTAATGGTGATTTTTGCTCCATTTTCTCTATCTCTCTATAAGTTTGATTAGGTTAAGAGAGATAGAGAAAACTTGGTGTTTGATGTTTGTAGTTATCGAAGGGTAAGAGAGCAGTGGTACTTAAAGAAATGAATAAGAAGTTGCAAGCGATGAGAAACAACTAAAAAGAAGCCACTTTATAAAGCAATGTTGACTGCTATCAAAGAAGGTGGTCATTGTGGAAACGTTTTGCATGTTGAAATCATGCAATGCTTTTAAACTTTATGCATTGTGTTGTTTTCTAAGTACTTTTAGTTTCCTTTTCAAAAAACTACTTTATGAATGTATTATTATAATAATGTTAATAACAATATTAATAATAATACTTGGCAGAACTTGAACATCTTGGGGACGAAACCATTACCTCATAACATGTACTTCTTTAAGAATAAAATTGAATCGTGAGTTAACATATAAAAGAAAGACAAAATAAACTAGATAGATATACAAAAATTGCAAAAAAGGTTATACCATTTTATGATCTGTACAATCAGGACATTACAAATATCAAGCAATAATAGGGCTAATAAGCTATTAGCGATATATTTACTAAATATACCAACAAAACAATTTACGTGTATAGAAAGAAAAAAAGATTATTAAAGTACCTTATAACTCAATTAGTTCATTTAGTCGGGTAGAAAGCAGTTCAAAGTGAAAATAATAAATGACTAGAGATCGATATGGAGATAATTAGGTTGGTAACAATATGAATTTCTGTTGCATTAATAGAAGAAGATTATTGGATTATAGGTATCTAATCTCTAGTTATATGCACACACGCAGTTAGTCACTTTGGGTCTGAGATTTTTGTTTCTTATTTTGGGGGGCCAATAAATAACATGTATATTCTTTAAACCAACCTAGTACATAATCGCTATATACAATCAAAATTCTAGGAGGGGCAACAACCCCCTCCTTGCCCTTGAGATCCTTCGCCTCTGCTTACACGCGTGATTAATTAAGTAGATTGCTTATTCACATATATGCATGTGTGTATTAACCATCATTTGTATTGTGTAGCATTAAAAAGGGAACGTGACATTGGTCGCACCAAATTGTATATCGAGTAAACTAATTTCTCCGTTTATTTCTTTTTAAATTAATAAAGGACATACAATTAACGAGTTAGCAAAAATGAGTGCCATGCCTCCTAAACGGGTTGATAGGAGCATGCGAATTAACTTAAGTTATGAGAAAGAATAAAAAATTGAACATCGCTTGATATGAAGGAAATGTGAATCACGATTCGAATATTTTCCAATATAATTCAAACACGTAGATGATGACATTTCATTTTCTTTCACAATATTATGTGTAACTTTTCATGTCTTTGTTGATGGAAGGTCGAATCTCTTACCCATTGAGGCATGATGTACGTTGTGATACATTTAAAAATGGTGGTCATTTTTTGAACACACAAAAAACAGTGACAACCAATATGGAAATAGAAAAGTTCCATCAATAATATATATGATTTTCACATATATGTTCGGGGATATTAGTTATTTACTCTTGATCAATTATGTTAATGATATTTTATACTTTATATCTTTTATTCTTTAATATATATATATATGTATATATGGAAATGATTCATAGAAAAGCTTCAAATTTTTGGGAAGGAGAGAAGCAAATTTTAACCTTTAATTTTTTCATGGAAAATGCTAACTATAGCTCTTAGGGCTATGGTTAAGTTTACCATATTTACAAATCTTCTAAAATTATAACTAATTATTTTCATGAATATTAAATACGTACATATATATATATGGACTGTAAGTACAAATGAATGTTAAATTTAGAAATTATTTGTGATTTCTAAAATTCATTTATGATGAAATTAAGGGTTGAGATTTGCTTCCCTTATTCCCTAGTTTATTTACTTCCCTATTGATCACCACCCTATATATATACATATATATATATATATATTATGTCTCTTTTTATAATTTAACAGCACTTAAATTAGATGTTATTAATTGCACAAATTATTTTTCCTATTTTTTCTTGAAATCTATTTCAAGCATAACCTAAGTAACAAAAATGATGAAATGCTACTTATTTAAGATTATCAAAGCCTCAAACTCATACATAAATCAAAGATTTCAAGTCTTCAAAATTGTTATCTTAGCAAAGGAGGTTTTGACCATGGATCCTACTGAAGGCTAAATGTTCATCGAAAGACACAACAAATCGGGCACACAGCTGTTTGCTACTACTACTAATTACCTTAGCCAAAAAGCGATGCCAATGTTCAAAAGGCACAAAAATTTGTTTGTTTTCTTTTGTTGATCTCAGTGAGATGTTTGATTTTTGATTTAATAGGTAAAGTACCGATTTTGGTACTTGATATAACAAATTGATGGTCATATTTAACAAAATAAGTTATTAGCTAGAGTTAATTATATTTGAAGTTAAAAGATGAAATTTATTTATTTTTTATAAGTGTTTATTATAAAAGTACATTATGAATAAAATATAAAGCGTATTTGTATAAATATTCATTTCATAAGCTTCAAGCTTATTATAAAAAGCTATTTCAAATAGTTTTTTTTAAAGTTTATTTGTTTAATGAGTTTTTAAAGTTTTCTTAATAAAAAATATTAAGCTTATAGAAAAAATAACTTTAACCTCTCATAAACTACAATAAGTTTGTATGACAAACACACTAATATATTCCATGTTAATCATGTGATACCAAACATTATGTCCATCAATTGCGCGCATTTAGGTTTGTCAAAAGAGAGAAAAAGTGCAATTTAGGCACTAACTTTTAGTTATTTAATTTGTACCTTTTCTTTTTGTTATTTCATCGAACCTGCAAAAATTTATTTGTAACTTTGATCATTGTATTCTGCAATTAATAGTTCTGATCCCTTAGTGTAAGGTTAATAATTGTTTTCATTTCGATGAACATAGTCAACTACAACAAACCATATATTATTTTCATCTATATTAATTATCACACTTAAATCTGTGTAAATAAATCAATATAACTTTAGTCATTGCAAGAAAAATGTCATTTAGAACACAAATAAGTGATACGTTGAAAAGTGTTACTATAAGTTAATTGTGACACATTTCGAAAAGTGTCAATAAAACTGTGTTTTACGTACTCGAATGCAATGTAAATAGCCAAAAGACTCAAAAGTTATGTTTGCTAACGGGTGCTCCTACTGGCCTTGCTCCTAAAATTCAAAGGGTATGAGTATCAAATAATTTAAAACAAATAACCATCAAATAATTTTTAATAAATTATTGCTAAATCATCTAAGTAGGTATTACGTTATGATCATACTACTCGGAAATTTAACTTAATTAAATATGGAATTCAATTATTGCTAAT
Organism: Logfia minima; assembly: GCA_963921325.1. Lineage (NCBI taxonomy): Eukaryota > Viridiplantae > Streptophyta > Magnoliopsida > Asterales > Asteraceae > Logfia > Logfia minima. The sequence continues at coordinate 831,061 of OY992773.1, forward strand.
CTCACTACTATGCACCATGATTAGGTTGCTAATTACATTTAGCAACATAATTTAGCGTGTTTTAAGTCATTTTTTAATGTGGTATTTTATTGATATTCTACTTTCATAAATAACAATTCAAAATGTATATATGAATATGAATATATCGATCTTTCTAGGGTTACACAAATCACAAAACCTACAAGCTTGAAACAAAAAAGATGATTTTCAGAACATAGATTCATGTAACCCCCTCATAAACTAACCAATAACATTCTAGTCCCTCATTTAATTTTCAAGTCTCCGATCATTATAAAACCTCTTTATAAACCTCTCAGCCGCATCATCCACCTGAAAATCATCTTCGCCATAATTAGTTACTTGAAGCGGTGAGTCCATTATCCTCATTTGCTCAACCAAGGGAGACTTACCACTTGCTAACATATCGAGAGCCTTTAAAACCGCTGAATTTATTACTATATCATCACAATCGTCCACAACCAATGGTGCGTTAGCAATAGTAGACCGGTGATGGTTCTTTTGGTGTTTCTTGTGGGTGGAAAAGAGGGAGAGTGGGTAAGAAGGGGTGTTGTTGCAACTAAATTCGTACTCTTCGAGTGGTGGTCTAGAGAATGAGGCCTTGCCCGTGATCTTGCCACGTTTTATCATGTTAAGATCGACCAAGAATCTCCGTTTGATAATTCCTTTCTTTAGCATGAAGAACATTACACGCACCAATTTCCATATTCTTTTGGTGATTAATTGTGAATTTTGCTCCATTTTCTCTATCTCTTTAACTAGGATTTTGATTAAATAAGCGAGATAGAGAAAAATAGATGTTTGATGTTGAAGAGAGGAATGGTACTTACAGAAATAAATAAGAAGTTGCAAGCAAAGAGAAACTAAAAAGAAGCCAACTAATTCATAAAGCAATGTTGACTCCTATAAAAAAAAGATGGTCATTGTGGGAACGTTTTGCATGTTGAAAACAAACTATTGAAAATATGCAATGCTTTTAAACTTTATTGTACTATTTAATTACTTTTAGTTTCCTTTATATAGAACTCCTTTATGACATATGCCCACATGTAGTAATAATAATAATATAATAATAATGTTAATAAACATAACATATACTTAATTAACACCCAACAACCTCAGATATAATTTCAATTAATCATAATTCAAACAATAAAGTCAGAACAAGACCAAAGAAAACTCTCTATGATACTATACCAATAAACATAGATCATATACACACAAACTTAACTAGTCCTTGTATCAAGATGATACAGATCAAGAGATCATGAACATGAACGGACTCACAACCCTAGTATGGAGAGTAATAACAATAATAATGAATAATGGATAATAAAAATAAAATAAAACATTATATATTTTCAGCTTTAAACAAATTACAAAATAAATCTGAATTTTTGATCTTATAAAAATGGCCACAACCTTTAACCTGCACCACATCAAACTTCCAAAAATACTAATATGGCCACAATATATATAACAACAATTAATAAACTTAACTTTATATAATTAAATCGTATTATTTAATAGTACTGATTCACACTCACAAACCCCCCTAACAACTTCTTACTCTAATTTTTTTTGTTGGCCTATAAAGATATACTTAATCATCTTTTAACACCCCTCAATGTTCAAGTTGATTATTTTCCCTGGGAGTTAAGATTTAACACTCTCAAGGTTATATATGTGCAGCAGAGTACGTCTAATGTTAAATGTTACAATGCACCTTTTGAAGGACTAAACTTGAATATTTCATACACTTAAAGGGTTAAAAGTGTAACACACACATATATATACATACTTTTTATTTTATTTTTGAATAACTTTCTACAAACAAGTTTTACAATTTTACATTTTTGCCAACATAAAAAACACTCTAATGAGACATTTATAGTAAAAGGTGAAAGTTCATGGAAAAATATAAGAGAGTAGGATTTGATCACACGTACAGTTGTGTGCAACTCAATTTTACATAGCTGTGTGCAACTCAATTTCTAACTAATAAGAGAAAAGCAAACTGAATCTTTAAAGGTGAGTAATCAATGATTACTAAAATTGGTCTATTTGTTTGGTTATGTATATATCAATTGGTTTCTTTTGGAGGGACTTTAGGGTACGAAATAAAAAAGGTTTGTGTCAACAGGACATAAAGATGGTGTCAAACCTGTACTGCTTCGTATTCTCTCTTTTTCTAAAGTTTTGTGGTCACCTTCGTTCACTTTTTTCTTTATTTTTATTCTTTTTTAAATCCATGAATCTTGTGATGAATTGAAAAGTTGGTATGCATGACATAATGTTTGACGAACCACTTTTTAATGAAACCAAGTTATTATATATTCGCTATATTTAATTAGTAGCATACCATAACTGATCGTACTTATTTTTGATCATGTGATGTTGCATAATCAAATTAACTCGGAAAATAGTAGTAATAAGAAACATATACGTATATGTTATGACATATGGTGTTTGGCTGTTCATATTGTTCGATTTGTAATAACACATCGGAGTAATTAAGTACTTGCTTTATTTTTCTGGGTAAAGGAGCGTGGTGCCTCCGGAGAAATTTAGATCATGATCGGTATGTACAAAAATAGCGTAACTCCCACAACGACAAAACGAGCTCTAAAATAACAAGGAACAAGAAGTCCCAAGGTTGAAGTTATAATAGTACCAACACGCATTTATACCAACTCAAATCAGTAAGCTGAGACCATGATCTCAACTTATCAAACATCTCGTGATTAACTCCACAAACGGCTAACAGATTACATAAATATATATGAACAACTAATTATGCTAGATCACTTAATTGGCATATGCTAAATCACTTTGCATACGCAACTTCCAGGCTATCGTTGCTTTGCCACTTTGGCCATATCTGATGAAGACTTCATTGTAAGACTCATCAATTTCAATCTTATCACCCTCAAATATGTAAAAAAAATAAATTCCGGAAGATCGAGGGCTTTTACTAATGATGAGTTGCTTTTGTGTTTGACAAATTCCGAGAATGACTGATAGATTAAAGTTAACTTAGAATATGAAAAACTATTGCCTATCGATGTATTGCATATGCTAATTTTAAAAAACTAAACGTGTTAGATTTTACACTTTGATCACAAAATTAGGAATGCGTATAGTAGAACTCAATTAGATTGAGTAGAATCGTAATCCAAGCTTAGTTTTGTTCCTACTCATGTGATCGTTGTTTTTCGTCGCTAGCGGCTTACTAGAGTGTTCTTTTAATATAACATGCATGATGCATGCCGTTAAATAAAAAAGATAAGTAATGATTAGTAAGGTAGGTACGTGTAAATTAAGGTCTCAAAAATTTAGTTGTTATTAACAAGAAGGCATTAATTAGCTAAGCCTGACTTTGGTTTTACCAAAATATCATATCTTCCGGTGACAATTATAAACTTGCATAACTTGAAAATAAAACCTTAATTAGCTAATAAATCTTGAAACAAGAAGCAAAAACCCAGCTCAGATACTCCGTACTTGATAGTTGATAGTTTTGGAAAATCTAGTGAAATATATGGCTTTCACTCATCTTCACACATAATTTACATGTATATGTTGTATATAGAAATATTAGTTTATGTATTTGTATCCTTCATGGTGAGAGTTTAATTTCTCAACGAGGTAATATATGTTCAAATAAAGTGAATGAGATATCGATTCACAAAGTAAGACATTTGATATATGTATAGTTTGGTGAGTTTGAGTTTTGTCCTATAGCGGTTAGGGTGAACTAAACCTAGATAGACCAAGCAAGTTATAAATAGAGATGTCTAGGCTCCATTCAAAAACACACGATAATACAACATTTTCAATAAAGGAGATACAGGTATTCTCTGATGAAATCTTATACAGAGTTAGTCAAGTCCTACTGTACGAGCTACTTTGATCATCATATCCTTTGAAACAAACAGTAAATATGTTTTAAAGAACCGTATCAAATACGAGACTCGGTATTCTTGAAATAAATTTACTCACTTATTTATCACATTTATGTGTTATACTTATTATATATTTTGATTGTTCCTTATTTGTTTTCTATCATTCGTTGATATTTTCTAATTTATATTCATTTATTTATTTATGTTTCATAATAAAGTTATATTCGAATACAGAATACTTTACCTACGGATAGTTGTACCCTTTAACTTTACAAACACTTGAAACAATAAAACTTTTTTGAAGAGACATTTAATTTAAAATTTGCAGAGAACATATATCTTTGTTTTCCAAAATTGAATAAAGCCAACACTATATTATTATAACAAGAAAAAATAGCTCGCTGTATAGTAGCCAATTTATTTTCGTTAACATTAATGATAATTCGTAATCGGTACAAACATTATATTATTATAGCCTTATTATTATAGGGACATACCTTGACATAGAATCTTAAAAATAGTCTAGTACAACCCTTGAAGAATCACCTAATGACGCTCTAGTCCCTCATCTAATTTTGCCGACTCAAACTATTATAGAATCTCGTAATAAACTTCTCCGCATCTTCATCTACTTGACCATCTTCATGATCACCATTCCTTAACGGAAACGGTGAGTCCGTTATCCTCAATTCTCTAACCATCGGACTCTTTCCAAATCCAGGCGATGCAGTCGCACTTGTTAGCATATTCTCCAATGCCTTTATCACAGCATGATCAATAACTATCTCATCGTTGTTTTGATGTTTCTTTTGTTTTGAAAAAATGGAAAATGGAGATTGAGGGGAGGTGGTGCAACTAAGTTCGTCACTAAACTCGTCGTTGAGTGATGGTGGGGTAGGAAAAGGGAGGTGGTGCGGCTGACGCTGATGGTGAAAGGTACTGGTAGCCCAGTTGTGATGGTGATGGAAAAGAAGATTGTTTAAGGCTTTGCCTGCGATTTTGCCACGTTTTATCATCATGTTAAGATCTATGAAGAATTTAGTTTTGGAAATGCCTTTTTTTATCATGAAGTATATCACTCGCATTATGCTCCATACTTTCTTGGCGATAACTGGTAAAGTTTGTTCCATTTCTTTTAATATTCTCTCTAGGGCGGGTTAATTTTGATGAATTCTAGAGAGAGAGGTGTTATTGATATATTTAGTTGCAGTTAAAAGAAGGAGGTGATGAAGGGGTATTTAAGGTGGAAACTTGTTGGGAAATAGGTACGTGGTTTCTTTCTCAATTATTTATGGGGCGCATAGTAATAGCAAATCCACGGTTTGGCAAGTAGACCCAAATTATAGCCAGACTTTAGTAAAAAGTGTATAGCTCCTCTTATGATTAGTTTTATAATTATAATGTGTTTTACTAGTTTAGTTTAATATTAATGTGTTTGTAATCATTTCTTACATAAACAATGCATAAATTATTAGGAGATTAGTGTTTTTAAATGTATTTAACTTTTTTAAAAATGTTATTGTGTGTATCGTATTTTACGGGGCTCTATTAAATGTACTGAACTCATAAAAACACATAATTGTATGTAATATTTTGACGTGGAACTTTGTATGAGTGACACATGAGTGCTTTGTATGAGTGACATGTGACCAAATTACATACAATTGTGTGTTGTTACGAGTTAAGTACATTTAATAGAAGCGTTCAAAGTACGATACAAACAATATTTAAAAAAAAAAAATTAGATATATTTAAAAACACATAATTCAAATATAAGTATAAGATTTAACCCCAATTGATATGTACGAACACATAGTATCTTGTTATTTAATTTCTGTTAAGAAACACCCAAACTAGATCGAGTACCATCAATAAAATAAAATATTGATTACGTACTTTAATAAGGTTTTTAAATATATGCTTCTTTATGAAAAGGTCGTTAAAACCTTTTGTTTCTTTACAACTAATCATCGATCCGTGGAATCAATCAACATTATATATTAAAGAAATGAAAGCCTAAATTTGGTTAAAACAAAGACGAGATACCGTATATTATATTTGTCTATTACTTTACTTAGCAAGGGAGGTTTGTCACTATGCATTCTTTTGTACTGGTAAAGTGTCATGCGCCAATATCATATTATATAACTCCATAAAATTTACTCTTAACACATACACATACGCATAGCTTATACACGTGTTTATATATTACATTATTTTATTATTATTATTATTATTCGGCAGCAAACTGCACTTACCATGCATCAGGTACATCAAGAAGAAATTTTATGTATCATGTGTATCTCAATTCATTTAAATGTATTGTGGTGGTTGTGATCAGAAGAAACCACACAAATAAACAACAATAGAATTTTGATAAACCCTCATAGGGTGCCCAAATCAAAACTTCAAGAGAAAACTCTTTTATTTCAGTTCATACTCAACTTCAACATTAAAACCCTAGCTACTAAATTCTTTATATAAGAATTCTAACCTAGATGATAACTTGAAGGAAAACATAAATATTTTCCTATAGATAACTTCCAATTAAAATAAAATATATACTTAATATAAAAAGATAGAATATGACAATTAAAAATTGTCATTTGTAACCCTTTAATTATTTTGAATCGTCATAAACATTTGACTTCACATGTTATTTGAAAAACCGGCAGCTAAGTCAAAAGAATTGGAGCCCCGAAAAGCATTCTCTGCATCACAAATAGTATAAAACATATGTTTTCTAACCCTAGCTAGTAATCTTATATCTCGTTTTGATGCGCAACAGATTGGGTGAGCCACATCTTGTGGAACATTGAGCTAGAAATTGGTAAATAAAAACGCGTGAAATTCAAATGTGTAACTTCTGATCCAATGAACTAGTGATGATTCCCACAACAAACCAAGTAAAGTTCATGATGAGCAAACACCATTGTTAGAAGATAACGTTTCGAATCTCTCTAACATTAAACAATTTTTACAATTTTATTTTATTTGGTACTAATCCTGTCAATTGCTTAGTTAACAATTAATCATGCATCATCTTAAGCCAAAAAAAGTAGTATATATTGTGATATATATATATATATCTTAAAGCTTGATTTTAGACTCCGTGATTTGCTGATCAAGTGAATGTCATTTCTTTACTTTTTGCTCCAAAAGAATGCAAGTATCTGCTGTACGAAAAAGATGAAGGTAAAGGTAGAAAGATCGTATATTTGTATATGTGATGACGGGATGTAATTATCAAAAAAGCAATGCATCGATGTTTAAAAGTGCATTTGATAATCACGTAAAATGGGTTAGTATGTTTTCTTTTTAAAGAGTTAGATATTATAAATTTTGGTATAAATTATTATATTAAAGATTAAAGATTTTATGATATTATATAAATATCAAACATTGACTTGTACGTCACAAAAGTATGTATCAAAAAGGTACAATTTTGCTTTCTCTTTCTCAAAAGTTGGCCAGCTTCCTTTGCTTTTTCGTTATCTAAGTAAACTTCGAAATCATTTGATATATCATGATTAACGTACATCTGGTGTATCATACCAGACGGTTAGTTTATCATATAGAATTACGAAACTAGATGTAACAATTTCGAGTAGTTGTTAACGAGTATGCATGAAAATGTAGACTATAGGTTAAACAGGTCAAAATTCATGCAAAGTATTTTTATTTTGTACCTAAAACTAGAAGATAGGTTTGTCAAAAATAAAATAAGTATTATAGGAAAATATCATATATGTGTTGACAACATAAAAATACTTTTTGCACAAAATGTTCAAATTAAACAAAATTTACATAATTATCCCTCTTGAAACCTTATTATAACTTGATGCACCTAGAGTTCTAAATAACTAGTACTTACCTATAATCTATATGAACTGAAACAATAGATAGCAACTAGTAAACATTTCAAACAAAGTAGTGTAGCTACTGCCTACATGACAGGAAAACATGACATGTCATACAATGTAGTAAATACATAGAAACTAGAGTAGTAAATAGCAATAGCTACCTTCAAAACATTTCAAACCATAATACATCATCAAAACACTTGGACAATCGACATAGTGCGCTCGTAGAGTCTTAAATCGACATACTTAGGATTTTTTAAACAAACGACCAGTTGATGAACATAAAGCAAATGCAGTGAGCATTTTCTTCTTCATTCAATACTTTCCACGCAATTGCTCTCTCATAAGAAACTGGTCTTCCCATACTCGATGAACATACTCCCCCTTGAAGGCAAACGAATCCCTGCCACCAAATGGAATAACATTACCACCATATTATGTAGGACAGGCTATTTCAAGGCATCAAGTTATAAACAAGGCAATTCGGGTTGCAAATTATCTCTAATAGATCAATAGTTGCCCAAAATGTATTTTTTAATATTGGTGAAGTGTGAATGAATCAAACTTGGCCCAAAATCCTATTGTATGTATCAAACTTTTAGTTACTACTAGAGTAAGAAACTATGTATCTGATGACTTCCTCATCTGGTAACCGGTTTTTGTTTTTGCTAACGTGACAATCATATAAGGCCGCATCATCAAGACGTCATCAGTTTACAAGTTATAATAGGTTAATTAAATACATACAACAACAACAATTGAAAGTTCAATAAATTTTAAAGTTGGATACATAGAACATAATTTGGAGCAAAGTTTAGTAAACTTCAAACATTCAACCTGGTTAACATATATAAAGCCTACTAAACGGTCTTACTTAAAAGTAACTAGATTATTGTTTAGGTAATACATAACACAAAAAAGAGTTCCAAAACTGAAAGATGTTATTTTGGATCAACCCAACCCAGGTTTGTCTCTATCATTGCCATAAAAAAGTATCAAAAGAAAGAAAAAAGAACACGCAGTTTGACACTGAAAGTTTTTGCTGTGATAATACTTACTAGTGTATGCATCAAACTTTTAATTATGCCTCAGAAGTCATCTAAGTATGCAAGGAAACTGTTGACAAACCTGTTGCATTATCTGAGCAAATTCTGTGAAAAGACTTTTTCGCCCATGCTCATCAAGAATTTTCTCCAAACTAATGTCTTGAAGTGCAACCAGTGTCGTCTCAAGCATATCTAGCCCAGCTTGGTTTGCAAAAGTGAATACCGGCAATTGCTACAGAAAATTTCTTATGAATACAAATGGCTCGAGAATCAGTTTCTAAATAAATGGTCACTTTACAAAACTAACCTTAAGAGTGCAGCACATCATTGCATCCGAGTGGTTCCATAGTGACTTCAGTATGTTTCCACTTCCTTCAGATTTGAAAAGATCCACACCCAAGTAACAACTGCAACAAGATTCAATGAAGTTTTCAAGCGTTAAAGAATATATAAAAGCATATAAAGTATACACTTACCATTGCATAACAATAGTTTGACCTTTTAAACATGGAAAGATATTAAGTTTAACACACAAAAAAAGTAGATACATTTTTAACATTTTCACACTTGCAAGTCAAAAATGCAGAACTGTGTTTTGAGTGAAAAAATTGGTTAACTGATCTCCACAAATATAAGTGACGTAAGTAAGAAGGGGAAAAAAGTCAAGCTTTTTTACCTGTAGCTGCGTGAAATCCAACAAGCTAGTATATTTGCTTCGGGGGTCCCTAACGGTGCCTGAAGACTACCACTGAGGTTCATATTAGGAGATAAAGCTGATGCCACCCTTTGAACTGACGATATAATGGTCCGAACATACTGGCGGGCTATTGCAGCTACAGTTTCTTGCATGTGACTTTCACATGCAAATTCAAATGCTATTGTCATCACCGATCTTGCAGTGCCACTTGCAGCATTACGGTCACTTGAAAGTTTGGTCCCGGACCCACCAATTTCAAGAGAAGAAGCAAGATCAAGGGTGCGATTGGGACTCGAACCATCCTACATATTTTAAAGTAGACATTCAAAATTGTGATAGAAGTAAGTAACAGGTGTGTACGTTTAGTGCAATAAACATCCTAAATCACTTTATTGAAAAACTTAAATTATTACTCCATATTATTATAGTACCGTTTTTGTAATTATATTTAACGAACTAATGCATTAATAATGTATATAAGAACAGATAAAAAAGTGAATGTGTCTGTTAAAGTGTCCAAATGGTCAAATCCAGAAATGTAAATAAAAAGAAGATGAACGCGATAAAAGTCAGCCTAAGTCTATTATTAATGCATATGGCATCCAACATCCTTTTATTCATTTATTCAGATTATGATTCTAATAATCATGTTTGTATAATCAGAAATACTACATTGAATATTTAAGAAAAAATATACAAAAATAATGTTGCCATCATTAGGTGAAATGAATCGTAACCTTGATTGGGTCAACAGGGATAATACGAAAACCCGAGGGTAAAAGAGGTGCATCATCAGCAAAAGAAGCATCTATTGGAGCAAATATGAGTTCGGCACACATCCCAACTGCATTCTCATCCATTCCGTTGCATAGCTATTACAAATAAAATTACAAAAAGGGAGTCAAATTAAATTGTTCATGTGTAGAGAAAATATACAAGATCGAAAACCGTAAAGAAACACGAACTTGCAGGAGAAACACGTCACTAGGCATTAAAGCGTTTTCAGGACTATGACCAACGCCCTCCATCTTAATAACCTCCAACAACTACACACCACAAACAAGATATATATAATTAGATTATGTACAAACATATATCATATTTAAAATAAAAATAAAAAAAACTTGCCTCTTCATGCTCTATTGTGTGAGCCAGGGGAAGAATCACTTGACCTCCGAAATTACCAACTCGAGCCCCTGGTAAGCTACAGGGACCGAGTTTAACAGCTGCAGCTGAATAAACATCGATATTGTTGTCTGCCCATTCTGACCGGTGCTCTCTCAAAAATCTAAGTAGGAGAGCTGGAGGAACATTCTGGAAAAAAGTTATGGTTAGAAATGCAGCAACAGAAAGATATAAGTGGGAAATTCAGCACATCACTTATAAAGGGTTGATTCAAGTTATGTTTTATCTCTACATGGTCAACATCAACGTTACCCGAAGTGTATATACTTCAAGGCTAAAGCCTGCTAAATCAAGTTTATTTAAAAATTATATCATGATTACAATTAATATTCTTGATAATAATTGACCTGCTAATAATTTTATAGAAAAGGATAAAAAGAAAATATAGATTTTTATTAGAATATATTTGGTTGTCCCAACCTCACCCGTTTCAACCACCTGTAAAAGATTACCCACCTGGGCCACCTTTAAGCAAGACAAATTAATTATAAGAAATTAAAATTGGATAGAAGTGAATTCTTAAAAGTATATATTATTGACAATGAAATAATATAATATTTCTAATAATACTCGACTCACTAAAAATTAGTACCAAAATTTATATGCATTTTTAGACGAAAGTGTTTTGAGTCAACCTAATGTCCTAATCTGACCCGTTTCGGCCATTTTAAAAGATTAGCCATTTTTCCCCCTATAGGAAATACATGTTATATATAACAAAAGAACAGAAAATTTGAGAAGAAGTGTTCCAAGTCAATAACTAAAATTTGAGAACCAGCCCAGTGGTTTCAAAATGTACCAAAACTTACCCGTGAACCAACCTAACAAACCAGACAATTTTGTTCTACAAAATTCTGTAAATCCAAAACAAATTTATAATTGTCGAACCTGTAAAAGCATAGACGCTTTCGCGCATAAGACAACGTTGTTAACTGATGGGTACCCGTTTGCAAATGGTATATTCAATCCCATAAGCTTTTCTGCAGAAGAGTTCACAAGAATAGTGACATCATCCACCCCATCATTGGCCATTAACGACCATCCCTCATCGGTAAACCCGTTAAGTGCCTCGTTAAAACCGCGACTTAATCTCTGACTAAGTGCCCGTAATGCTGCGGGTCGTCTTCCCCAATTATTAGGGGCAGCCGATTGTGAAACTTCAAGAGCGATTTGTCTTAGCTGGCGTAAAGCCTATGGAAGTACCAAATTTTAGATAATGATGGAGTTGTGTATGAAGTATTATGGAATTTTGCAAGATGTTGAAGTTATTAGTTACCATCATTGTCGTTTTTTGAGCAAGCATGATTGGTGACTCGTACAACGGGCGCAAAACTTCAGGCACACTGCACGCCTACATAGAAAAACAAATAAAACGTCTATCAATATGAAAATTGGAACTAAAAAAAGTAATAGTATCTGAAATGAGAAATTTGGTAAATAATTGTGTACTCAATTTACCTCTAAATTCATATGATCCACAATATGAATAATCGAACCACCTCCTTCACAGGGTCTAATCAAGTAACCACTTGGCAGCATTTCAGCTCGCACAAAGTTTGGAACTGACGGTATGGTCGGACCATTTTGTGTATTACTTAGTGATCTTTCACATACCACTAAACTACCATCTTCAGTAACAGAAGTATAGCGTAACAACAAGAAGTCACGAGCCGTAGCCAAAGTTGTGGGAGCATACAGCTAAAACATCAAAAATAAAGTGAATAAGATCAGATAACCGTGTAGGTCAAAACAGGTTGAGTTGATCTGCAACACTTTCTGTCCAAGATTATTTTATTATTTATATAGTAAGTGCCTCCAATATGATTACGAAAAACCTAATAAAAATAATCTAGTTTTGGAAATAAAATAATTTAGGAGGTTTTATGCAGTAAAAATAAACTTGAGCAATTTTTGACCAGTTTGACACGTTTCCTTTTCAGCTGGATCAAAGTCATTAAACATGGCCTACTTGGTAAAAAAGATCCTACCTGCATGTATAGAATCTCGATGGTTCCACCGTTGGCGGTAGGTAGCACATTGAGAATATCAACAGCTCGGCAATCACGAAACCACGAGGTGCGATCCTTCAGGATTTCCGCAACCTAAGACATGAAAGTAAAAGTCAAGATTGACGCACTTTTGACTATAATAATATATAATAACATTAGTAGATGATACTAACCCTTGTAGGCTCGAGAGCAACCAAACCGCATGCTCGTGCTGCCACGCCAGTGCAACCATGAGAAATGGCAATGATTCCAATGGAATCCGGACCAGGCTGCAAGTCAACATAGAGAACCAAAAGTCAAAATTACATATGCGTAAAATTAATTTGAGAGCAAGAGACCCATACTATTGCCACCACATTAAGAAAAATCTACAAATGGATTATCTAGTACAGGGGGAGAAGTTTATAGTGGGTTGATGTTAGGACCGATACTTTAACCCAACAACATGTCCAACATATAAGCCCACTAAAGTTCCACTCTATAACCAATTGGTGATATCGGGAGTAGCCCATGAGTTATTTGCAGACATTAGTTTCCTATGTGGGACATGGGTTTGCACCCAACAATCCCCCCCCCCCCCCCCTCAAACCCAAATCCATTGGGCCTCCCCTCCAACGATAGTCCTGATCCAACCTTATTCAGTACCGCCACAAACTTAGCACTCTCAACCTGACTAGTATCCCATAAAGGAGACTTTCGGTACAAGGCTCTAGGATCGACTCATTGTTTGCTAAGGTCAAACCAAGGGGGTCTGCGCCACTGTGTCGTCATGTTGTGCCATCCATCCGGGCTACAACCCGCAGCTCTGATACCACTTATTATTACTTATACTTTAGCCCAACAACATGTCCAACCCACATCATCCCTTTTTCGGTAAATGGATAAATCTTTCCACGTCAAATAATGAGTTGGATAAAAATGCACACAAAAGAATATACCTTCATTCCGGGCATCTGGACCCACTCAATAGCAGTTCCAGTAGCCTTCGAAAGAAACTCTGCTAAAGTTTCTTCTGCAATGGACAAAAGTCTGCAAAAATGTAAATAAATAAGACTAACAATCCAATGATGAAGGAAAAACGGATAATGAGTCAACCAAGACTAACCCTGCAGGACTAGCATCTCGTGGTGGATGCTGAGAAGTCAATAGGTGTTGACCATTCATCACAACCGACTCACAACTTGTGTCTTTAGCAGCAGTTGCAGTCTGCAGTATGACAACCTCCAACCCATTATTTACAAATTAAAGAAAAAGCAATGATATTAAGATTACACGAGTCATTAACTTGCTGTTATGATTCATTTTTTTAAAGTAATAGTTGCAAATTTAAGAATTATCTAGATTATACAACAGAAGTCGAATCTAATTACAAATCTACATAGATAAATTAAGGTATATAAGCTACTCTACTTTACAATTTGATGATCAATTTTGGTGCTTTCTTTATCCAACAAATTATTTGACACATTTAATAAAGTAATCATTTGTAAAGCGGAATGAGGTCCCAATAAGGGTCTTTGGATGTGCATTTTTAATGCGATATCCAAAAATTAAAAAATCAAGCAGTTGGTTTAAATAAAATAGGGGTAGACTGCGTATAATATTATTTGGATGTAAAGATAATCATTTCGAAAACGCAAATGCAACCACCACTAAAAACACAATGCAAAAAGAACAAGAAAGGTCTAACGTTTTGAGTATGTTGCCGAAAATAGCCATTCTCATACACAAGGTGTGACACTTGCTTCTGCAATCTATCATTTTCTTCCATTAAAAGCTTGTTCATAGCTGTCAGCTTTCGATTCACAGTTTGAAGGCGTGAAGCTTCTTTTCTCTGTTTTTCTCTACATCTGAACATTCAAAAAATATCAAAAAAGTGAAAACCCATGTCACCCTTTACACATCATAACAAACTTATTACCAAAATACACATAACAAGCAAAAGAACCAAAATTTGAACTAACAGACAGCTATCTTACAAAACCATTAAACTTCTATAGAATACCAAAACAACAATATTTTTCACAAAAGAATACAAGATTTTGTACTCTTTTCAATTACAATGAAAACAAACATTTATCAAAAAGTTATACTAGCAATTTTCCCACACAAAATGGACAACTACTTAAATCAGAGTACAATGAAAAGAATTAAAGATTAACATAATGAGGAACAATAACGAAAACCCAAAACACAAATTACAAATTACTGCATTAAAATCATTCCATGAAACAAACATCATATAGTTTTCTTGATTACAATGTGCACCTTTCATTTTAATATAAATACACAATCAAAATCCACAACACATACCACAAATCACAACAAACATTTCACACACAAAAAAAAGACAATCTTCCGGTAATTTTTTCAATTACATAACAATGAAAAGAACGAACTACAGCTAAACCCACAGCACATTTCAGAAATCGTAACAAACATTTCACACAGGAAAGACAAATTTTTTCGACTACCGAACAGCGAAATAAACCGATTGTTGAGCTAACAAATACCAAAAATCAAAACCCACAACATATTACAAATCACAAATAACATTTCACCCAAAAAAAAATCCTTTTTAAATCATACCTTCGATTCTGAAACCAAACTTTGATTTGTTTGGGTTCAATGTTAGATAAAATAGGGCATTCACGAATAAGTTGCTGACGACGAACAGAACTCGGTTTTGGGCATTCATGATAGAGTCTTTCAAGTGCTTCAACCTGCTCAGGTGTGTAGCGAACATATTTCCCATTATCCATTATCGCTCCTTTACCATCCTTGCAGGACATTGCCATCATAACTTACAATAAATCCAACTTTAAAGAACCAAAAAAGCCACAATCTTTATTCTCTTTTTCACTGAAGCAACTCAAAACAGCTGAATTAATCACAACCCACTAATTCTAACACACCCACTTTAAAAAACCTGCAAATTTAGAAAACCCTTTTGTTGGTATCTTCTAAAGATTAACAAAAAAATGTTTCACGGAACCTAAAAGATAAATGCAGAAAGCCAAACCCTGTTTTTTGTTTTTTTTTATCTAACTTTTCCTAAAACGACTCCAAAAAACTGACTGATCAAATCTACTAACTCTAACGCATACCCACTTCAAAAAATAGTAAATTTGGTAACCCCTTTTGATGGTATATTCACAAGATCAATAGAAAGTGTTTCACCAAACCCTTCTTTTTCTTCTTTGCTATCACACCCTTTTCTGGACTTTCGATTTTGATGCTTTCAAACCCAAATGAAAAAACTAATCTTTGAAACATGATGATATCTTGAACCTTTTCTCCTTTTTTTGCTAAGTGTTTTTGTAAGAAAACATGATGAAATATAAATTGATTTCTTGAATCATTTTTCTTGCAAATCAATAAAGATGGTTGTTTTAAAACAAAACATGATGAAGGTATGGAGTTAATTGAAAGATCTTGGGATAAAGATTCTTTCAGGAGTTTTTAAGAAGACCGTAGTAGTTGTAGAAGAGGAAAGTGAGTAGGGTAAAATAGTCTTTTTAGGGGATATGATTTGTCTGTTTGGATTTGTTGTTACCTTATTTGCTGTTTGCTTTCAAGACTGTTACCATATCAATCAGGTTTTCCAAAGATATATATTTTGGGTATGTTGTGTGGTCTATGTTTTTAAAATAGTGTGCTCTTTACTGTTGATATTGAAGTATGCTTTTTTATATTTTTGTATTATGTCAGTGTAAAAGTGTATTTTTAGTGTTAATATTATATAGTTTTAAGAGTTTAAGCTTTTCTCCGTAAACTCGATCTGAAACCATTGTTCGGTAAATCAAAATATAAGAGATTGTTGAAAAAATAAAATTATAAAAAAATAAGTTAATTCAACTAACTAATTAAACATAAGATTATAATATGAGACAGTAGGATTATGTCTTAAATAGTAAATAATAAGTTAATGATAAATACACCGTAATTTTTACTCCTACGTCCTCAAATATGCTTTAGAATGTTGTGTTATCACGTTTGTTAGTGTGCGACTACAAAATGGCAGTGTTCCTAAATAAAAGAACTTCCTGCAATTATTAAAATATCCATTTTTCATTATTAAGCCCATCATATTTTGATTAATCACGTATATGCCATTTGTAGACCAGCAAGGTGAGTTAACTGGATGGCAGTGATGTAAATACATGGAGAATGAAGGGTTGAAAAATAAAGATAAAGCGGGAAT
This sequence comes from Logfia minima, assembly GCA_963921325.1. Classification (NCBI taxonomy): domain Eukaryota; kingdom Viridiplantae; phylum Streptophyta; class Magnoliopsida; order Asterales; family Asteraceae; genus Logfia; species Logfia minima. The sequence continues at coordinate 847,988 of OY992773.1, forward strand.
AGGAAATGGGGTTCATACAAACGGGAGAAAGAGAGGGAAGAGGGCAGGGGTTTCGTGAGACAAACAAGACATCATCATCATGCTTTTGCATGCGGCCTTGATTCTACCTTCTTTTTATTTTTATTTTTGGAACCTTTTTATCTGTCTTTTACAAATATTAAATACAGTTTAAATTTTCAATAACTTCTTTTGATTTTAACTACTGTTTTTTCTTTATGAGTAGAAAAGAAGTCTTCAATGTACCACGTACCCTTTGACCTTCGCAACACTTTAAACATGTTTGGCATGTATTTAAAAAATATAAATTTAAAGTAGCTTCTATGTCAAAAGTTTAACTTTTTATTTTTTTATTAATCAAACAAAGTTTGAAGTTTATAAAAACTATAGAAGCATCCACAATAAAAATAAACTTCTAACGCTTTTCTACAAAAAAATTATAAGGTTGAAAAAAACCTTTCACTTCAACGATAAAAAAGAAACTTCTTAAAATACAAAAGATAATTAACATTGTATTAAAATAATAGAAAATGAGATAATGTAACAGCCTATAGCTCGATAAATCTCATCTTTGTGTTAAGAATGGATACTTATTGGTCTTTGTCGGAATACCTACTTGTTTACACCAAAGTATTTTTTAAAACTTTTTCTAATTAGTAAAAAGTTTTAGAAAAAACTTTGATTGAAAATGATCTAAAGATTAAACTCTTATAAATGTTATAGTCGTACATAAGTTGCTTGTCAAATGCCCCCTGTGTTAGAATTATTTGATTCATATATAACTGATAGATAAAGAGTAATGATAAATAAATTAAGAAACATAAATATGTAAACAGATATAATCTATTTATCATTTGATATATCAATTATATATTTTTTATCTATAAACTATTTCACATATCATCTTATCATGTTAACCAATTAAATATTTAGATTTAGAATTCATCGTAATCCCTCACAATCTCTTATGTCAAACACACCTCGTACGTTTGCTACTTTGGTGATCTAACGTGAGTAAGAATACTAGGACTTAGAACTTTTATGCAATGATGCTTTTATAGTTATGAAAAATTGTCATATTCTTTAGTTGATACGATACACATGTCATAAACTACAATATGGTGTATTTGAAACAATCTGTTACTAACAATGTGATAAAAAGGTGGTGTAATATTTGTATGCATATGGGCATTGGTCTTTTGTACGACTCTGCATTTTGTTTGCTAAACTGTTGCAGGATCTGTTTTAATTGTTCATTTAAAGTTAAAATGTTAGTAATAAGTTAAAAGGTTAAAGTTAAAAGAAAAGTAAAAAGTTTAGGAATTAAATTTTTATTTATTTTATTAAAAAATAAAAAGGAAATAAAAAAAAATAAGTAATCCTTATCACCTACCCACATATACACTGCGAATTCTGGCGTTAAAACAAGAATCAAAAGAAGGGTAATGGGGTCAGAGGATGTGTCAGCATAGGTCAGCCTGCACAATAACCATACTCCTATCACACTATGGCCCTTTGATAGTGACTTGACATGTAGACAATTAGCATAATTCTGATGGGATAGGACTCTCTATGTGCAGCCTCACAGTTAGAATTTAAGGACCTACTCAACTGTTCATCTAGTATATTTATTGATTGATTATTTATGTCACTATCACTAAAATACAGCCATCCCATACAGGTACCCTTTTCATGGTTCGCCGGTTTGTTAATACAGAAAAAGGTAACGTTAGTAAAATTTAAGAAAAATTACAAATTTCATTCATCGATCAAAGGTATTTAAAAGATTAAACTTAATTTATTCTTTTAACAAATTAATTATATATTGATCATCTAAATAACTGATCTGTTCAATCACCAATTAAAAAAATATAATAAGTGATTAGAAATTTGACAAAATTATTAGCATGTTGACACGTGTTCCTGACTTCCAATCAAGCTTGATCGCCTTTTATATAAAGACATTAAATGCAATCGATCACTAATTTATAAAGGCATGATCGATCACCAACTTATAACCTTATAAAAAGTAAAGTATGATCGCATTGATCGATTACAAATTTATAAAGGCATTAAATACAATTAACCTTATGAAGTGTAAAGTTTGATCGCGTTGATCGATCACCAATTTATAAAGGCATTAAATGCAATCAACAAACCTTGTGAAATGTAAAGTTTGATCGCATTAAATTATTTCCGGTAGATCACCAATTTAATGTATTTATATGAAAGGTGATCAAGTTTGATCACAAGTCAGGGACACATGTCAATATGTTAATGGTTCAGTCAAACTTGTAATCGCTTATTATGTTTTTTTAATTGGTGATCGATCGGATCTTTTATTTGAACGATCAATGTAGGATTAGTTTGAGTAAGTAAAATGATTAGTTTGTTAAATAGCTTTAGTCAATAGATGAAATTTATAATTTTCTCTAAAATTTATCTTTAATCGTTATTACGATCTTATAAAATTAATACGATCTTATAAACTTAATTAATTGAAACGATTTAATATTGCATAGTATCTAAGAAAACATAAAATATATTTAGAGTTTCGATTTTAATTATAAAACTACATGACCTAAATGTGATATGACGTTCCTGGACTTGATTTAATGTGTTAGAAAGAATATAAAATGTCAATTCTATAGTAATGTAAAAGAATAAGATATTAACTGCTTAATGATGTCCCAAATTTTCATATTTAATAATTGTTATTCGAAAGTCTATATATCCTTAGTAATTAATTTAGTGTGACAGAATTATACTATCGACATAATTTTTTAACTTTAAACATTTACTAATTTGATAGAAATTGATTTTTACATCTAGTTCTTGCAGACGCAAAAATAATATTAGATAAAAAGATTATTCTTGACAACTTTAATTTTACGATTAAGATTTTTTCATGGTGAATCAAGGTTTTTGAATGCAGGTTGACCCAGTTAGTAGACTGGTTGAACAGCAACCTGGATAGTGAGGCGGGTTAAAATATGTCGGGTCAATCTTAGTTTCTAACCTACTGTGACCCGGCGAGTTTAGAGATCCGACCGGTGACCCAGATTAGATTGATTTGACGGGTTTGTAATTTTCATTTTTATTAAGTTTGACCAATGTCGACTTTCGAAACCCTAATATATAAAAAGAACAGGGCTTTTAAAAGTTATTTAATATTTCAATTAGACAATGAAATAATTTTGTATATGGCTGTTAAAAGTCGTATGTACAATTCGCTAACCAAAGGGTCCAAACCCATAATTCCTATTCGTTAAAATTATAAATTTAATCAACGTGTTATGGATAATATTTAATGCCTACCTAAAATAAGTGTTGTGTCGAGTGAAAAGATATACACAACTAATAATATTTTAGTCTTTAATTTGAACCAAATGACACTTGTCATTGTCATTATCAGTATGCTAAGTTATTAAATTTAGTATTTTGTCATTAAGGTAGTAATCATAAATCATTAAACTATATTAAAAATGATATTTGCATCGCATTAAAAAAATTTTATGATCTTTCGTTCATGTATCCGTACATTTCATATATTAAAAGGATTAAAACTGTAAAAATGCAAAATTATTTTTGCCTTTAATACACCTAAATTATATGCATCTAATAACATATTTGTCATCCTCAAAAACAAATTATGTCTTGAACAAAAAGTCACAGATATATATATATATATATATATATATAATTATGCAATGATAAAACTTAAACTTTAAAACCTTGTAAATTTAACTGTATATAAAATATTAAACAAAATAATTAAAAATATGAAGCAAGGAGACTATAGAATATATAAAAGGACAAATATTCAATTTTCTGCAAAGAGGTTATAAAACGGATTAACCCGAGTTGACCCGGACCCAATCACTATACCTAATCATCTTAAAACCCTAATTTTAAAATCTTGCGATGAACACAACGCGAAATGTCATGTTCTCCCGTATAAAATCGTTCAATAAATTAAAATATTCATTTATATATATTATAGTATAGTATGAGACCCACAGTTTTTATACGTGAGATAATATAACTTTTTTTGTTATTTTCGACATGAGAAAGGATCTTACTCGGATGTTTTTTTACCTTAATAAATGTTCGGATGTTTTTGGTTGTAAGAGTACCTGCTGTGTCATTGGCGTTGGATCAGTGAAGATTAGCGGCATCGACATCCCCATGCTTGGAAGATAGGTGTCGATAAGAACGAAAATGGTCGACAGCTGATGGATATAAAAGATTGCTTACTATTTTTATTGAGAAACATGTTAAAATCAAGTATGTTTTCTCACAAATTAATACATATCTCTTTTTGAAATAGAAAACTCCATTAATTTATGGACAATATTCTGTCATATAAAATGCACTTTATATATTTGTTATTTTGTTTTTTCAATTTATATGTTTTCATATAATATATATAATTTTGTTCGTTCCAACGTTTCTCTACCGATTGAAGTTGTAATCTTTGTATCGTGAATGACATTACTATATTTGTCTCTTCCGTTTTTCTTTCATTTGCAACTCGTTGACTACTAATTTAAATTTTTGGGTACAATGTGAGGATATGTCGTGAACAATGTTAAAAACCGGTTTAATCGGTTTTTGTCTAATACACTACAAGCCCACCGGACTTCTAACCTAACTATCCAAGTCCACCTCAATATTGAGCTAATATGCTTTGATCCAGATTTATAAGCAAGCCCAAGCCCACCAGACTAAATAATGAATTTCTTTTTAAAAATGGGTCAAATCTGGTCAGGATCCCAGTTCGATTGGCCGGTTCCTGAGTTCTATCGGTAGTCGTTGACCAGGTCAAACTTGGCTCAAAATCGGTTAGTTTTACACCGGAAAAGTGAAACCGGTCAAATCTGGTCAGATTCTAGTTCGACAAGCCGATTTCCAGGTTCCATCGACGGTCGTTGACCAGATCAAACTTGACCCAAAACTGGTTAGTCTTAGACCGGAAAAGTGAAATTTCCCAGTTTGACCAGTCAAATTGATTTTTAAAACATTGATCGTGAATGTAGATTGTGATATATAATTAACGTATACTTAATATATGTTTAATTCTTTTAACTTTTGACACTTGGATGTTACTCATTATCCATTTTATATTTACTAGATCATTTCGTCGTTTATTTCAATCATTTCACTAGACATATATCATGCCTACATTGTTAGACGTGTGTATCATTTTACTTGTCAATTAGCCTTGTTTACCTAACAAGTAAACATGAACCCCAAATTGAAGTTATTATAAAATGATACGTGATGTTAAGTACCTATCTTATATGCAGCAAGACAGAAAGAAAATGATACTGGATATTTCTAAAATCTAAAGAATATAATTGTAAATCTTCTTTAAAAGATGGTTGCCGTAACACGTATTCTATGCGCTGTTAACAATATATGTCATTTCCACTAAAACTGTATCTAAATTTATTGTATGACGTGTTTGATTTTTCATTAGAGCCCAAATTAACCCGATTGTCACATCTCATTTAGCTGGATACATCATAAGATTTTCGCATATATGGCATTGATGACATATGTTGGAGTACATCATATGACAGAAGTATAAAACGTTACTAGCGTAATACCCGTGCTATGCAACGAAATACAATATTTAATTATAAACTGTGACTCGATGATAGTCTTATATTATGTTATATTCTTTACGGATTATTTATAATGGTGACTCAACACAGTAGTTTATTCGTATGTAAAATTAAGGATTCAAGATACAATAACGTGTCTTATTAATATAATAAAATTAATATTAAATAAAAATTATATAAGTTATATTTAGAAATGTTAAGCCTTAATTTTAAGAATTTCTATATATAAAATATCAAGATGTTTTATATATTACTAGCAGTGTGCCCGTGTATAGCTGCAGGAACAAATAGTTAATTTGACATTCACATATTTTATTGTTTACACTATATTGTTAAAAGTTTAATCTATAGATATGTAAATTTTAAAACTTAAGGGTTGCAATTTATAAATTAGTGATTCATTTGGAAAGTAATTAATAATTTTTAAAGGTAATTTAAAAATTAATTATTGTTGAGTCTAATTTTAAAATAAAAGATGAAAATAATTTATATATAATTAAGATATGATAAAACTTTATAAGAAACTTTTACACGCCCACGTAAAAGAGTGGTACCACAAAATATTGTCATAAATAAATATATTGAACAGGTTCCGGCCCAAGACCATTACCCATTATTTATGGGCTTGTGTGGCCCAATACCCATATACTAGTTCTTGTATGAATTCAACGTTAACGTTTTGTACATTTATTCATTGGGTAAGCAATGGAAATTGAGTATTTTTTATTTCTAACCCTTAACTTTTGTACATATACACAATGACCCGTTGTTTATATCTAATAACACGAAATTGCACAGAATATTTTTTCTTATTTTATAAATAAAAAAGTACGTGAAGTTTGATCTACACTATTATTGTAATTAACTGCTTTAATCTCACATGATATCATATATATTGATTGTAAATTTTAAATAGAGAATTGTATTTTATTAATCTTATAAGCACTTTTATTGCAACAAATGATAAGGTTCAGAAAATGTTAAAAAGGCCATGAATAATGGCACGTGCAAATCGGTCATGCCACGAGAGTGGCGGTGTAGAAGACCGATGGATGCTCGTGTGGGAACCATCAAAGAAACAAAACTAAACAACAAGATTTGCAGGTTATTATTTAAAGCGTGATATTTATATCATTGCATCTAGGTTCTAAATAAATACGGAGTAATTATATAACATCCAATAAATATAGCGTTGTCACTTATTGTTTGAGAAAAATGATTGATGCATAATTTTACATTTTTCATTTAAAATCGTGTATGGATCGTTTTTTCGATTTTTATGCATTTATAGAAATGCCCATTTATTTTTCTCCACATATTTGAGATGTATGAATGTAAATCTATTAATTTCTAGAATATATTTACGGATATGAAATGTGTTACTCGCTCTTATTTTTAAAGTGTTTTTATTAAAACTGTACCCTATATATATATAAGTAGTGGTAGACTTGAACACCATTACAATTTACCTTCATTTGAAATATGAGTAATACAATCAATAGGATAAAATTGTTAAAAACCACCCACTTAATTGTGATTGAATAGAAAATAATGATGTATAAGTTATCGTCGTAAGGATCAAAATTAAATTAGCAATAATGAAAAATAAAAACAAAAATAAAAGCAATGACAATAATAGAGAGGGCAATCTTACATGATGGCTGACAATCACTCCTCACCTATCTCACGTGCTTAGTCTCACCCCACTAATACTTGCGAACACATCAAACTAAAAATTCACTCTTGCTAAATACAACCGTACATTATGTAATTTCAAAACTTAGGGTAAAAATAATTGTTTTTTTTTATTATTATTTTATTTATGTAATTAAATCACTCTTGTAAAGTTAAATGGCTATAAATGTATAATGTACTAGAAAATGATAAGTAGTGCTATGAACGTTAAAAATCTTGTGTGCCACAAAATCTTTTTCTTTAGTCAAATTTACAACTTGGGCATTAAGATTTTCAAAGCTTAGCTAAGGACCCAGCAGGTCATTTGGTTTTTGAATATATTAACGTTTAACCATTCGTTTAAAAGTTTTAATTCCTTCATAGTCCGTAAGATACGTACTGTTAACAACATATATCATTTATGTACGTATATGCTACAAATTTCTATGGATCACTTCTATTGAGGTTTCGTGTATCACTTTCTACTATTACAGATCGATATATGTCGTCCATATTAAAATTATTCAGTTGAAGGTACATGATTGATGTGGTTGTTGTATCGTTTTCAACATACCATGTATACTACTACCTTCATATTTTAACAAACGTTATATAAACACAATAACAAAAATTTGAAGTGATGTATTATTCTTGGTAGGAAGTACCAAGATACCTAGCATTTGTCCTCGTATGGTTTAACAAATGTATTACAGTTGCTTTATCATTGAACTATACACCTTGTTTTATATTAGATTTAAATTCACAACCTTTTAAACGATGAATTAATCACATTTCAAGACTATTTAATTGTGCGTCAATAATAATCATACAGACTGTCACGTGTTAAAATCTCATTTATTTGATCTAAACCTCGTGTTGTATTCGCGAAAATTAGGTAAAAATGATTCTATATAACATAACAAAATTTTGATTCCATACGCTATTTGTAAGATCAAGACTATATTGGTTTGGAGCTCTTCATTCTAGTTCATCTCAAAGTTATTTTAGATATAATACGTGAAAAAGCTCAAATTAAACTTAAAAATAAATAAATAAACGTAAAAGACATTGTTATACTAATTAAATAACTTTTTGATATTTATTTATATAAAGAATAAGAAAAAAAAGTTTGAAATTGGTAAGTGAATTATATAAGTTTGAATGGATTTGGTGGTGAAGACTAAAAACGCCAACGATGGGAGAGCTGTAATCGTCGTGCTCCAACGTGGCTCAACCGATTGTTATAACATGCTTAATAGTGGTGGTAAGTAACTTCACTTTTTTAATTTCTACTTTTAGATTAACACACTTTCCGATGCAAATGTTTCAAACTGATTTTTATTATTTGATTTGATCCGATGTGAGAATCTCCTTCAAATAACCCAAAATTTAATTATATATCTATAAACTTTCATTAACAGTAGTTTAAGTAGAAACTTAAACCGGCTTAGAACCACGTCTAATGTAGCAGTGGTGTTACGTTTCTGGGACATCAAATCGGGAGATATGGATGTGTGATTTGCTCAAACTATTTAGAGATCTAGTCGTCTCGTTGGGTTTGGCGTGTTTGTCTTTTGGTTTTTGTTCAATTTGTTTAGTTTTGAGTTATGTCTCAAGATTTTCGATGAGAGTACATTTCATTGTAATATTTAAGTTACTTTGATAAAATTTACCGAGGTAATGCCCTTTAACCAAGAAAAAATATATATTTTATTAACAATTGTAGAAGTAAGATAAATTATTGTACTTTAACCATTCATTGTCGAATAATTGACGTTGTTATGTTTAGGTAAATATCGCTATAATTTCTTTGTATATTATGGGGTTATTATTTAATAATATTCGCTTAGTACTATAGTTAGATTTATCATGTTAAAAGTAACGCTACTCGTGTCAAATGCTTTTTAAACGTAAACTTAATCATTTAACTCAATTTATAAATTGATAAATCTTAACTAAAATTAAAGCATTGTTCAAAGTATAGTTCAAGACTTTAAGGTCTTGCAACTCCTTACATTATTGTTATAAAATATAGCTACATTGATGTTTTAAAGTTGTAACTTATATAGTTATAAAGTCTAGTAATTAGATCTTTTTAATGTTAAGTTACTAAAACACAAAATCACCCTCTATTTGATAGAATACCTTTTTTATAATTACGGTTTAGTAGATAAAATAATAATTAGTTTAAGCTAATAAGTAAAAATGGTTTTATATTATTATTGATCATAGAGGGAGTCGTCACCGGGGACAAACCCTGCCATTGATCGATTCTTTATACCCGGCCAACATATGTGGAACATGTCTATCCGTTGGTTAATAGATAAAATAAAAAAACAATTTAGCTAATTTAATAACCTAATCTAATCTACCTTAAAGACCAGGTAACTTTGTCATTAAATTTTATGTTTAATCGGTTTCTATGTTAAGATATTGTTACGGATACAACTTTATAAGTGTCCAAAACTCAAAATAATGCATGAAATGCCTCTTTTTTTAAAGGCAAATTGCATAGAAATTTATTTTCTGATTATCGATTTTAAAAATTAATTACCGAAATTATCGGTAATAAAAATAAACTCTCAATTTATTTATAATTATATTAATATGTTACGTTAAAATTAGAAAAATATGACGTATAATGTAAAATATTAATACAAGTCAATTAGGTTGATTGACAAATTGAATTGATCGCACGCATGTGTATGTTTAAATCAACCTATGATAATATTAAAATGTCATTTATGAGTTTTTATAGTAAGTGGCACAAGAGTTATTAGGCAAGTCATGAATTGTGATAAACATGTTAGATTACAATATGTGTATAGTGTACATGAGAAGTAGGGGCCAATATGTTGGTGTACGATAGCAAAAATTTTCATTACGTTGATCGTGACAACAAAAAATTATTGTCGGTGACTAAATATTTACGATATTGATAAACGATAATAATGAAAATATAGTGAAATTGGAGATGACAATAAATAGTCGAAGAAGTGATTAATATGATAGACTACTAACGATATTTTTATCAAGTTCGAACAAGCTGGTATAACAAATATAATGAATGTACTAGTGAACTATATATTTAAAAGGGAATACTTCATAAACTATACAATAGATCTAAATCTCAAGCATTAACTTATGAATACCATTACTGAATACCATTACAAGATCAATGTAAGACCATAGTTATGTATTTATGTTAGTAAATATGAAGCTAGCTAGAAAATAAATACATAATAATGTGATTACTAACCATGATCAATTTAGATAAAAATTAAAATTGACATATGTTGAATTCAACTAACAAAATTACGAGAGAGAAATTGTGTCAATTAATAGATATATTAGATCAATCTAAACAAGGTTAATGAACAACATTATTATTTTCTTAAGGGGTTTTTGTTTAAAATAGATGCTATCAGTAATGGACAAAATGACAGGTTAATTAAAGTTAGTATGTCTCCTGTTGGATATCGTATGATTTGAAAGTATGAGCATTGGAACTTTTTTTACTTTACGTATTTTTGAAGGATATTGCAAAAGCATTCACATGTTTCCATTTTAACTTTGACTTTTAATCTTCAAAATGACTATTTTAAGTAATTACAACAAGTAAAGGATTAACATGTCAATAAAATTGAAAATGCTTTCTATTTTTTTCTACTTCTTAAAACTTAATTTTAACTACATCAATAATGAGTCACTTGGATCAAACTTACGTCACACCCTACTTTGGCCTCATGTATATCTCTCCTATTGCTTAACATTTCTTATTATCTTTATCATAAATAAGAAGTTTAGACAAGTCATAATCAAATAATGAATGACCTTTGGTAATTAATGAGGGGGTGTAAATGGTAAACTTTAAGGTTAAAAAGTTGCTGTTTCTTGAAGAATGGTGGCTATTACATCTTACCAGGTAGACTTAAAAGCTATGGTGGGTCTGTTGGTGGATGCTTTGCCCTTTTCTTTTGCTAACCTTTAATTGACTAACCATCTATTTCAATACATCCAGAACTCTTTCTGTTTACACTCAAATAATCTCTAAAAACATATTGTATTTTTTACAAAATATTACTTTTAACTAGGAAAAGGTATTGGAGGGAAGACATCAATTGTTATAGTCATTGAACTAGCTGCATAACATTTCTGAATCCAATAAGTTTATATATCTGGGCACAAGTTAGCAAAACTCATACATATTATATCAATGACTGAAGGATCATAAGCTAAATATTGTATTTTTTATTTAAATACATCAGTTTAGTATTCTGATCAGTAAAAAGTAAAAAGTAATTTTATACATGATAATCATATACACATAAACAAAATTATGTTAAGCAAACATTAGATTAGATATACTAATAACCACACCTAAACAACAAATTCAAACACATATGTGCTCTAAAATAAATTAAAAAAAAATAATTATTTAGAAGATTTAACTTTATGTGGAACAATCATTCACATTTATTAACCATAGATTTAGTTCAAAGGAAAGCAAGATTTAAATGTAAAAAGAGGGAACAGCTTTACATAAGTAGCAAGTGATGTGTGATTAAATTATCATTTCATACTTTTATTATTTTAATATAATTTTAAATTTAATATTTTAATTTTTAATATTGTAACCATGTTAATATTAGATTCTTTCAATTTCACACTTCCATTTATAAATTTACATTTACACCCAATCACTCTCATTCCTCAAACACACAATAATCTCTCCATTTTTCTCCATTACCTGCAAATGGAAGAACCAAATTTTGATTACTTCATTAACACCAGCAACAATAATCAGTTCATAATCGACGAATTACTCGTCGATTTTCCTAATAATGATGACGTTGTTTTGAATGATGCGTTTTTTAACAATGTGATTGGAAATTCAGTTGATTCAGAAGCTTTAACCGCTATTGATAGCTGTAATTCGTCGGTTTCTGGTAGCGAACCTCCGTTTTCCGGTAATTTTAGCTCCGGCAGCTATTCAGATTCGCAATTCTCCGGTGCTGAATTTCGTTTACCGGTAATTGATTTAAATCACGTCGTTATCTCATTCTTTAATTCGAATGTACTTCATTCTGATATATAATAAATAATAAATAATAAATCAGGATTAAATAAGAAGTTCAAAAAGATGGAGGGAGCAAGTTTTTTCATGTTTTCCTTATATTTTTATTTAAAAGTTTAAAAAGATGCTAAGGCTAATTATATTTTGTTTACATTGATTTATATACAGTATGATGACGTGGCAGAACTCGAATGGCTATCGAATTTCACACAAGAGTCATTTCCAACCGTCGATATTCGATATTTACATATCATATCCACCGAAAACAAAACTCCGGCGACCGACACGTCATCTTCCGACACGACAACGGAGTTCAGACGGCAATCGATAGCCAGTAACCGAATAAACTCACACATATTTGAATCAAATGTTTTCGTGCCGTGTAAAGCTCGTAGCAAACGATCACGAACCGCTCCCTACGATTGGAGCTCACGAGTCTCACATGTTAAGATATCGATCTCGAAGATCAAAATCAAACAACATAATAAGACACCGTTAAAATTTAAGAGACGGGAGGTTTTAGAGACGTCAATTGTGAAGTGTTTGCATTGCGGGTCAGACAAGACACCGCAATGGAGAACGGGCCCATTAGGGCCTAAGACATTGTGTAATGCATGCGGTGTTAGGTATAAGTCGGGTCGATTAGTACCAGAATACCGACCCGCTGCTAGCCCGACATATGTGTCGGCTAAGCATTCGAATTCTCATAGGAAAGTTATGGAGATCCGAAGACAAAAGGAGACAAATGCGCACCGTGAGTTGGTTAATCGGAGCTCCGTTTTGGGTGTTGATGATTGCTTGATTGATCGTCAAAGTGGGCCCATATATATGGAAATGATTTAGTACGAGGGGAAGCAGAAAATTAGCGTGAAGCAGTTTTACTTTAAGGAACAATTTAGCTTTAAAATTAGTATTTTAAAAGGGATAAAAAATCAGTAATAAGTTTTTATTATGTTATCAACTTTATTAGTTCTTTTTGCAGTTACGTTCTTTAACGTTCATTTTAGTTGTTGTGACATTTTATAGCCATCTTAATTAGAACATAATATAAATCAAGAGAATAATTAAGCAAAATGGTCACGTCCTTCTTAATCTCATTCGGTAAAATAAATGGTTGTTTTACGAAAGTGATGTTATAATCGTGGTGATAATTGCTGACCATTTTTATAGTATTATAAGTTCTTGAATATAAAATAGAATGGCTTATGAAAAAAGTAAAGGGTGGAGACTATAATCAAGCAAATGGTGCACCTTTTTATAAAATCAGTGGCCCGCGAACTTAAGGGGCCAGCATGCCCTATTGACCCACGGCTCGAACCTTCTCTAATCATTAATTATACTTGTCTAATTTAAATATTCCAATTTATTCATGTAATTATGTGAAAATAATGTAAGTACATGAACATGGGTAAGTGTTTGTACACACATAGCACCCTTTTGTGTGTGTGTACTGTTGATGTAGTTCATGGTGATTAGTTAAAATGGCATCTCTTGTTGGTGGCTGAAATGAAGCCACTACTAAGTAGAAGGCACGTGATCTCGGACCAGTCCAACAAAGTTTATCACGATTGGACTCTATAACAAAAGAGATTGTAGCTAGGCAAGCACAAGTTGAGCTAGTTAATGAATTTGGAACTGAAAGTCTGAAAGTGAACCTACAAAAGGAGGCCTTCACTTTCGGTTTTAGAACACCAAAAACATACAACTCATTCTAGTTGCTTGTAATCTTCTCTCTAGTTTGTATTGTTTCTTTGTACAAGAAATAAAAATGTTGGTGGTGTGTTGGGAGGAAGTAGACAAAAATTGGTCGAATCGGTAGATTTTTAGTGTTCTTGTATATCGTCTATCTTCAATAGTTTAATTTGGGTTATTCTTACTATGATCTGTTGTGCTTTTAAATAAATTATCAGAATAACTCATTCCCACTTATAATTTATTAGTTCAATCTTTCACGAATTTTACCTATTCGATAGAGTAATTAGCATCATTATTTTCACAACATGTACAATTTGATCACAAAACATGTTATGAAAATGTTTTCCTAATATTCTTGTTTATATGAATTAGATTATAAGTAACTTATAACGGGCTAATCGCATTCTCGTTCGTCATTTTCATAGACGCCTTTATATTAATTAGTTTCGTTTGTTTGTTTTAATAAGTTTTGCTTTGTTTGTTTTGATCAAATCTACAAGTTTTGATTGTGTTGTAGCGTACGACCAATGTGCGAAGGTCTATGTAATTAAGTAACCAACATACACGATTAATACGCTATGTAATTCTTAATAGCTTAAAAAGAAGAAAAACAACAACTTTGTTCTAATGCAACAACCCTTAGAGATATATTTGTTGTAGTAATGCAAGTAATAATCGAGATATTTAATTAAGCAATTTGGCAATATGTAATATAAACTCGAACAAAGTAAACTTAGCCGGTCAAGTGTCAATCAAATTCTAAGATTAACAAAAGATAATACGCACATGCATGATGCGTTGACTAGCATTTGGTGTTATATTTGACTTGTGTGACCTTCTATATGAGTTTATATATTGGAAGATACATATATTAAAATAAAATAAAAATAGATATCAAAATAAGAAGTGAAACCCTACATGACCATGCCTTGGTGTTCATGTTTTGGGATATTTGCATGTTACTAAGATTCTTGATTTCACTCCTCCTCCATTACTTTGACTTCATTCTTTCATTCTCATCTTTTGACATAAATACAATATGGGCATGGAGACATATATGCATGCTTATTTTAAAATATTCTCTATAAGTTCTATATCTAAAGATTTTTAGTCATTTATTTATGAACTCTCTCATAGTGTAAAGTTTAAAATGAAATTTTTGTTAGCATGTTTTAACGTAGATATTGATTTAAATCGAACCAACCAAATAAAAAACCAAAGAATTCAACCCCGGTCGAAAATCAAAAACGACATGATGTAAAATTTAGAAATGAAACCGGCTAACGACTAAACCAAACATACAAACCGGATCGATGCTTACCATTACTTCTAAGTCCCGACTATTGAGATTGATAATAAATTATTTGAATGACTATTTATTCATTTTGGTGGACTCATTTGCTAAATGGGTATGGTCTATTGTTGGGTTACATATCTTGTATGGGTAAACATGAGTAGATATGCAATTGCATACCAACATTTGCCACCAAAAATGAGATGATGTCCTATTCATATTCTATCTCCAAATTTGTATGTAATTAATATTTGGTGCAAAGTAAATGGTATGTCGATTTCTATATATCATATTCAAACAAATATTTAATGATTCCCCCTTATTGACGTCGTACATTATTTTAATTGATTCTAGACATAACACTTATAACTTAAGTTAATTTATGAGTAGTTGATAATCGGTAATTATAAAACCGCTTTATATAGTTAAAGTTCACTATTTAACGATAAGTAGTTGACACTTTCGTAGTGGTTGACGGTTATTTAAGAAAATTGATAGTTTTTAGATGATGATTGAGCTTTTATATTGAGCTCTTAAACATAACGTTAAGAGTTATATTTAACAAAATCCTATTAGAATATGTCATGATTATAGAGTTTTAATCCAGATTTTTACGCATCTTTTTAATATGATTGGTACTATTATTGTTTTGTTTGTAACTTGTTAGTTGTCAGGACCTTATTCTTTTGTATAATTTAGTTCACAGTTGTTAAAATTAGTTATCCTTCTTAATCAAATCTTTCAATTTTGAAATAAATAGGACATAATAGTATAACACATATGAAAAAATAATATTTTCACTTGTACTGTGAAATAGATAATTGTTTAATTTTATTATTATTAATGTCAAAACAGGAAGAGTTACTATTAAGTTGGGCCCTAATAATTTCAGCTACACGGCCCATTTTATATAGGCCTAAATGAAAGCCCGGTCCAGGTATCTATTTAGGCAAAAGTGGGATCATGTATTGTTTCCTATCTCAGTTTCGTATGGATTAATTATTTTCTGATTATGGGCTTCATCAAACTAATAAGTAAGGCTACACCTTGTTGGGCCAACAACATGTAAGTGTAAAAGAAACTTAAAAAAGAATGGTAATTTCGTCACTAATCTGTCAGTTGCATTATGCATAACATCGTCCTATCAATAGCACGGATGTTGTCCCTCTACTTGATTAGTTTTATTGAATATAATTAAATATTATATTGGTTGTGTGACAATGCGCTCTAAATTGACACGGAGCAAGAATTATGAGCTACTATAATGAAACTACGTATACTTTATGCAAAATTTGTCCTGTTTTTATAAGTAGGAAGTTGTGCATAATTTCGTTGGTACAAAATAGTCTTTGAAGTTAGATGAAGGAAAGAAACATGACACTTTCTTTAAAGCAAAATAGTCAAAACAGAACACAAGGTAAACTCACATTGCTAAGTAGCTTTTGAACAAATAGATTTTGTGTGTACAAATACAGCAGAATTGGGTGTATTTCATTTTCGAGTTTCAATTCTTCCTCAAGTAAATAATAGCATAATATGGCTTTACACTCATTTACAGTAAAACCAAGAGAGTTTTCAGTTATAAAAAAATATGAGATGACGTTTTTTTAACAATTGTGAATATTTCTGGATTAAAATTTAAAAATGCTTTAACTTGAATGTTATCAATATTTTTATTTTTATTTTTAATATTTCCATAGATTTTAGAAAATCGGTTATTCATTTAAGTTGATTATTATGTTCGTAAAATGCAAATAATATGGAATAAGTGATTGGCAAAAAAGTGATTAGTGCGTTTTGCTAAAGAGATGACACAATTTTGAAAAAATAGGTTGGGACATGCTTTTTCAAAACGGTCTTTTAAGAATGCAAAAGTTATTTTGAAAACGCAATCTTAAATACTCTCTTGGTGTGGCCTGGTTAACAAATAACACTGATGTGAGGGTTTCAATTTCTTAGACTTAAATCGAAATAACGTTACACGTACAATTTTTTTGAATTAATAATACTATAATCTGACATATTTTCGTTTCATAATTCAAAGTGAAATCGGACTGGCTATAATCCAAGATCAAACGTTCTTGGCTTGCTAAGGTTTTTGGATCCATTATATGTAGATCTTTACCTGGTGTAATCTAATCCGATCCATTTTCAACACGATGCACACCACTACAAAAGTATCAATTAAGTGCCATGAAATACAAGCAAAACAAAACAAACACTCTTCTATTCAGTCACGGGTCGCTCTCATTTCCTCCTTTTGTCCCAATTTCCCTTTTATTTCCACCAATTTTATTTTTTATATATAACGACAATGATTTTTATGTATAAAACTGTTGTATTTTAGAGTTTCTGATTGTAATGCATAAAATTTACTCTTAAATAGAGCTCTAAATCAATTACAAGACCCGATGTTATACAACGAGACGTGCAATGTAAGCTTTGGTGGAGTAAGAGTATTTTAAGTTGTTAATTATGGTCATTTTAATAACTAAAGGGTTAGAAATGTAATAAAAAATAGTTTACTTTTTACTCGTATTGCATACCGCATATAGCTTATATATGCGAAGCTATAGTTATGTGAAGCCAAAAGTATATTAAATGATCACAAACCTTAATAATATGATATAATAGTATACCCCAAAATAATATGTAACGTATTAATAGTATAATATATAATATTTATACATCAAATCTATATCTATATGTTTATATATACCTTCATATATTCCCTCATTTTCTGAACATCAAAACTCACCAATATATATCGTCTTCTTCCATCACATACTAAAAACAACACAAACATGACAAATGACCACCAACCACCATCACTTGAAACCACCATACAACTACCTGATCACACCACCACTACCAAGGTTGCCGCCGAGGTCAAAACCGGCACCATGAATGGACCCATGATCACATCAACCAAACAGTTTTCACTAAACTATGATGTAGTACATATCGTTTTAGCGCTTTGTTTCCTTAGCGGCTTCCTTGACATCGGTTTTTGTCATGATTTCGGCTAAAGAGAAATCAAGTATTTTGATTTATGGAATTAACCTCCCTATTTACTTCAAGTGGTCCTTCTCAGGTTCTTTTTAGTAAGTTCTTGTTACTTTAACTATAAATTATACGATTTACTCTTATATTCACCGTGAGACTAATCGGTGGCTCACATGCCCACCAGAAGGTCGATTACCATCTACTTTACTTATTTGACTAATTATAGTAACATACTATAAAGTTATCGATAATAGTATCATAGTCTAATTTGTCACTAACATTGTAACTTTGATTAGTTAGTCGTAGAAAACACTATTATGTTATTTTAGCTTATGATATATATATATATATATATATATATACCAAAAGGGCTGATCATGTTGATTATGGTACTTAAAGCATAATTGTAAATAGAAAAATGCAAGCATAATTTAAAAAAAAATTGAGGTTAAATTATAGTATAGATTAAAATATTTGAGGTTCTATTACTATAATCGTTTTGACAATTTCAAGGGGTAATATCTTGGTAATCTTTATAAATAGAAGGAGAAATTATAATTTGAAAATCTAAAGTTTTTGATCATCGGGTTTGGTTGAGAGTACAAGTTTGCAGATTTGTGAAGTTTTATACATTTGAAATTTTTCTAAGTGTTTTTTGCTAGTAATTTTTGCCCGTCTCTTTCGCTCCATAACATCTTTTTTAAGCTTGAAAAATCTTGATTTGATCCCACTATATTTGTTGCCCGACATCTTCATTCTTCTTTTTGAAAAAGTTTATACAGATTCTTGAGAAAATCTTCCGACATATCATTCTTCCCTTTGAAAAGTCTATTGTCATTTTCTTTAAAGTAGAAATAACGTGCATTGTCTTCTAGTTGAATGATCGAAATGATTGAGGTCTTGAACGGATTGTATCTTCAACACTTGCTTTTGATAATTGCAACTTTGATAATTGATGTAGAAAATGAATTATTGTAAACTATCAATAAGCATTTTTACATTTTACATTAATTAAGACTTAAAATAACATCATCGTAAAGGTCTTGATAAGGATCTTGAGCATCTTGAAGTTGATCTTGATCATTGTTTGAACTTCATAAAAGTAAAATTCTTTATCTCATTTATTATCCTTTGAGTTTCTTCTGGAGATGAACATGTTGCTTGAATTCTTGAGACGATATCCGGACTTTCAATTTTTATACTTGTTGACTATGTGACTGAATAGGTGATTGATAACATAACTCATAATAATCATCGATTGCTTGAGTCCTTGCCTTATTTATAGGAAATTTGTTCCATCACTTTACACGATAATGTATGTACAATGCTGGTGGAGATGATTGAGTCATCTGTGCTTCTTGATAAAAGTATGTCCAATAAATGATCCATAACATTCTTAAAACACACATAAACTTGAGAGTTTATTCAAAAATTGGGGTTCCTTCATTCTCAAAATATTTTTAAATTTATTGAAAGCCCCCGATACAAATTTGGAAATGCTTCTAGACATATCCCCATATACTAGAACCATTTGAAAAACTATAACGGATAATTAGTTGAGTAATCTTTGTCAAAGTAAATAAACCATGAATGATTGTAATTTCTTAGTAAAAACATTTTGTACCATGCTTCTTGATAGTCACAATAATTATAATATGGGAAAGTGGGAAAACCAGCGAGAGTCTTCTTAATATAAGGTCTTGATCCATATTCCTCCGGAGTAATAGTTCTCTTGATTCTAACCTTGCTAAAATCAACTCTTGAAGGATCCATAGGGTTCATATTGTGTTCTACTGTAATTGAATCTGTATTAAGGAGAATATTTTGATAATACTCTCTTGTCTTATTTTCTTCATAAAGAAGTGGCAACCTCTAGGTAATAATTAATCGATGACTGCGGAAACTTTGATTAATTTTTTCTATCTCACAGGATTCAAGAATTCATGTCATCAAATTATCAAATTAATGATGATCTACGTGTTGATTATATCGGTGATTTTTTTATTATTGGGAAGGAAAATCAGATAGATGAAATTTTGTATAGCCGGTAGATCACATGTCGGTGGCAGGATCAGACGTGGATGTAATCAAAGAGTTAAAGAGATTGGTG
The DNA here is from genome assembly GCA_963921325.1 of Logfia minima. Classification (NCBI taxonomy): domain Eukaryota; kingdom Viridiplantae; phylum Streptophyta; class Magnoliopsida; order Asterales; family Asteraceae; genus Logfia; species Logfia minima. The sequence goes on from OY992773.1 coordinate 868,471, forward strand.
TCTCTTGATTGAATAATGTTTGAAGTCGTTGCACACTTTAGCAAATTTTCTTAGGCCTAGAAGATGATGATGTTTAGAGAGTGGTCCCAGTTTCATAGTGTATGTTCTGGTAGCTTTGTATCAAAAGTCTTCCGACTAAGTGTTCGAGAAGCGTGTGTCGAATGGTATTTCATCGATACGGGGTTAGAATGGGTGAGATTTTTGAAGAGACGAGATTGTGAAGGGTTACTGATTTTGGGGTTCGTTAATCTTTAATTGAGAGATTGTTAGGATTGTGAAACTTAATGAAGAAAACGATTTTGAGGTGGAAAGTGCCCAATTCCGATAGGATGAGAGTGATCCTGATGGGATCCTATTGATAGAGAAAATGATCCTGATGGAATCACTAAGTCGGTCGGCAACATCAATTTTCTAATTCCCGAAGTTACTTTCTTCTATATATATATATATATATTAACCCTTATGTATTATAAATTATGGGACTACGAAAATTAATAATAAAACTCTCTGGCTTGATTTTGTAGACTAAGCCGATCATCAAGTTGGAGATCGGACGTAACTACATTGTACTTATGTGTCGTATTATATTGTTTCCTTTGTTTATTTATATGTTTTTAGTTTTTGGGTGTAACCTCGATCATACGAGTACTGTTGGTTTGTTTTTTTTGCCAATAATAAGTTTATGTTAGTTGGGTATCTCCATTGCTATGATTACCATCTATTTAAGTCGATTATTTCGTAGATTTAATGAAAAAAAAAATTAAAAATTCACAATTGTAAAAGTTTCGAAAATAGTAGAAAAGAATTATATATGCAAACTGCTAACCAAACATTATTCTCAAATAAATATAAGTAAACCAACTAAATAAATAAAAAAGGAAAAGAAAAAAGTGAGTGAGTAAAATAAGAAGTTGAAATAACTTATAGTTTAATACGCATGGTATAATTTCTTTTCTAATTTTCTCTTAAGGTGGCATTCATCCTATCACGAAAAAGTATTTATCTGACTCTACTTGCCAGAACTTGTTTAAATAGTGATATTTCAATCGTTAATAACTGATTACAAATATGAACCGACAATTTGATTGTACATATTACGGGATTTGCGGTTTTAATAAAAAACATGACAAATAGTTTTTTTACGTGTTTAGTTTAAAGAAAAAATATATTTAAATTTAAAAACTCCAGTAAATTACTCAAAAGTAATTTGCTTATACTTGACTTCAAACACTAAAAATATCTCTCTTTTTACTTATTTTTTAAAAGGAAATGATTATAATGTCATAATTATTTTTATAAATTAATTTTAATTTTTAAATGTATTATTTTTAAATTGTAATTTCGCCATTAATTTTAAGTAGTCAAATTAATCATGGGAGTTCAAATCAGAATATTTTTTTTGTAAGATTGAAAGAACTAATAAGAGATGTCCATTTAGTAAATATCTAATTTTCCTTCACGTTCTTTAAAATTAAATATTTTAGAAACGTTAATCGAAAAATTATAAAAATTACATCTTAAGAATCAACGTTTTTTCACTTCGATTAGACATCTCACATGATATACTTTTGACGATTTTTTTTCTTTATTTTTGGTGGGTTTTGAAAACGATTAATTACCTATAAATAATAAAAATTTTGATGTTTTTATATGAATGACTTAATTATTAAAAGTTCTATATATGATTATAGGATAAATAAACTAATTGTGATTAAAATTAAAACTATTCACCATGAAATTATGTTATTGCTAGCTTTCAAATCTTATTATATTTTTGGAATTTTTTTATTTGAATACTCTAAAATATTTTAATGAACACTTTTAATGAAATATATGTATGAACCTTTCTATGTAAATATACGTGTGTTTAGAGATGTTCAAATAATTAGCTAATACCTTTTCTTAGATGGGTGCATGTACGGATTAAAAATATTCCGACAAAAGTTCAATCATGAAAACACTCGACCCGTGTGTACTTCGTGGACTATTAGGTTGGCGTTAAACGATGTGATATTTAATGAAAACAATATATATGTTGGATCATTTCAGTGACACATACAACGACTTTATTATTTGATTGGGCCGTTGGGAAGAGTTAGCTTATAATCAAACTCAGGGCCCTTCAGCCACGGCTCGTTAACTTGATTACAAGTATCGTTGAAAGAAAAGATGGGTCTGACGTTTTTTTAGGATTTAATAATAAGAACGCTGATAATTATATTATATATTATATTATATTATATTATATTTATACATATACTAAAGAAGAATAGAAGATTGTTTCATGTTTTGCCACTAATATTGAGATATATTTGAGTATGTAGTTTCCTTGCCATACCATTTGTTTTAATTTATGAATATAAACTTATCAAAGATATATAGTACCTTATAAAGTAAGATTATGAAGAATTTTTAGTTCATTGAAATTCAATTGGTTTTAATAAGTATTTTTACTTTTTACTCTGTATTAAGATTTACATATATGTAATTTATAAAGAAAAAAGTTGCAACAATTATGTATTTTAAATTGCAATAAATCGCATGGGTATCATATATCATCATGGGGAAATTTTTTAAAATTTTGATTTAATAAATATATTACATTTAAGTAATTTAAATAATCATCGATATTAAGATTTGGAATATTTAATTTAAAATAAGTATCACATATCCTATTCAAAGATAAAAACTATAACTGTTTATAGTTCTACGTATGAAACAAGACTTAGGTGATAGTTTGAAAATTTAATCAATACATTTATAATAATAGTTTAATATGTGTACATATACATATCAAATTTGGTCATTGGTGGAATCTCAATTTGATTAACAAATCATTAAGATAACTATTCGATAGATTAATATTATATCTTTTATGGTGTAATGTTTTGCTCAAATAGGGTTTATTAAGAATAGAATGACATGTTCATTCATCTTCTTTTAAAAAAAAATGATATCATAGAAAAATTTGATGGATTCGATTGATGTCGTTTATACTCTTTTAATGCATATTGAAAGAAAGTTTAACTATATCCACAAGTGTTATATTGTAATTTAATTAAGAGTGGCAATTTCTAAAAAATATCAAGTAATTAATTAATAGATTTAAGATAATTATAAAATTTAAAATTAATACTTCAAATAATATTACAAATTTTTTCTTTTTTGATTTCTCGTGGAAAAAAGTAATTACAGAAAATTAATAGAATAATTACTTTTAGAACTTCTTTTGTTATCATGGTAGAGTGATAGTTTAGCTTTATGTTATTTAGTTAATAAATCAATTGACTTTTGTAACTTATATATATCTCTAAATGATTTGACGTAGATGATAATAGTAATTTGAATTTATGATTGCATTTAATTTGTTGGGTTTTTCCATTTATATAAGGCTAACCAATGACGTTTTGATATTTTCAGTATTTAGATATTCTTTTTGTTATCAATCGATTAAATGATATAACTATCATTGCGTTCATAATTATAACATGATTGTTTTAAATTACCGTACATTGCACGAGTTTTCATCTAGTATATATAAATATCTAATGATAATTTATGTAATTAAACTAGCGATACATTATAGTTAAAAGTTTGAATCATAAGTATTATGTGGTAATAAATATAGTACGTGTGTAAGGGTGAATTCTCTTAAAAATCTAACCTAAAAAACTTTTAGTTTTGTTTCATTTAGATAACTTATTCTTAATGACAATTTTCAAAATTGTACTTTTAACTTTTGTTTGTTTTTAACTATTTGTTAAAATTGGTAAAAGAAATAAGAACAACACGATTGAACTTCAATCAGAAGAATAATTTCATTAAACTGAAATCGAGGTTAAACCCCAAAAACAAAATCAAAGACTTCCTCTCATATACAAGAAAAATCTCACAACACTCAAATACAAGTTCATCATAAGACGAACAATTTACAGAGAAAATAACCCTAACTAGTAAACGAGATGAACAAGTCTAGCCAGAGAGAAATACACACACCGAATACATGTACGTTCCTTACAAAACAAACACAAAGTTTATTTATATTTTACAGAAATAAAATAAATTATAGCTTACTCCCTTTGAGATATAAACTTCGATACTAGAGACTTGCACACCTCTAATTTTCATTAGACACCCTTAGCTTTGGGTTATGCACACATTAGCCCTTGTTCTTACCCAAATATAACAACAACCTGCACAAGCTGCTAATCATGCCATGAGTATAAAAAACAAACTAGCAAATAAAAACAATATTCAAAACCAAGATTGAAACTAAATATATTTCAACACTATTATATAATTTAGAAATCAAATTCATTGTTGTACTAACAAACCTAGTTAAGCATTTGCACAATGGTCCTTCTAATAGATTAAGGAAAAGAATTATATTTTAAAGTTTGTGCGAAAGATATAAGTATATGTTGTGTAGGTGTAAAAGAGAAGATTCCAACTACAATGCAATAAATTTAATCATCGAATTACATTACGGTAAAAAAGAGAGAAAAAATCGACAACACAATTGAGGCGTAGGACATAAAAATTATGATGTAAAAAAAAGAAGATAAAATTGTAAGTCGATTTTATTTTTATTTTTCTTATTTACGAAAACTCTTCTTTCTAAAATCTTTTAATTTTTTTAGAGTTTAAAATTGTTATTCAATTATTATTCAGAGTAGCTCAAAGTGGAAAAAGTAAAACTACTCACATTGATTTACAACCAAAAATTCTATTTTGAAAATGACATCTAACGGTTAACTATTCTAATTACTAATGTTATGTTATTGTAATCAAACGTTTTAATTTAATCCTTAAAACTCATAAACAAACAACAAACTTTCATGGGATCACAAATACTTTTATCAATATAAAGTTCAATATTCCAAAATGTACTCTCTCTATCTTATTATTATTTTCCCTAAACCTGTCATTTAAATAAAATTAACTCATTTTAACCTGCATTCTTTTAAATCAATTCTCTACTCCATGTTCTTTTTCTTCTGTGTGGATTTATGCTTGTTTTATGTAAAAAAAGAAAAAAAAAAAAAAGGTTAATAGACAATTTGAATATCAAACTTTACTCAAATGTTCATTTTCATGAACCATCTTCATTTTGATTCGTTTGGATGAACAAACTTCTAAAATGTTCACTTACATGATCGGTCGGTTCATGTAAATGAATAAACTTCATTAAGATAGTTTATCTTGATAAATGGATTTTATTAGATTGATTATCTTGTTGAATAATTTTAGAAGTTTGTTCAGCAAATCGAATTAAAATAAAAATAGCTTATGAAAGTAAACATTTGAGTAAAGTTTGATATTCAATCTGTTTATTAACCTAAAAAAGAATAAGAGAGAATTCATCATACAATGTACCTTTTCAAATCACATAACTCTTATTCAAACGAATGTTACAAAAAGATCGATATAAGATAATACAACCAATAGAAAACTTGGATCTTTCATTATTGTTATTATTAATATTGTAATGTAACTAGAACTTCATAACTTATTGAATTGAAGTTCAATTAATGTATAGTTTTCTTGTGATGTCAAAGAAAAGTACACATTTTAATTAGCAAATGGGACAAGACCTAATCATTGGTAAGAAGAAGGCCCTAAACGAATTAATAAGAACTACCTTATGTACTAATAAATATATTTAATCTCTTTAACTTTCTTTTTAGCTATTTGCAAACTTCTTACGATACGTTTGTATTTAACAACGTTTTTCTCTCATTAAACAAGTACCCATGCTTGAAAAAGTTAATAACTTTTATAAAATTTTATAAGAACTATTAGTGTCACCAATCTCCGAACTTTTATATAGAGTTTTTTAATGCGAATTTTAACATATATCACCATAGGATCAAACAGTTTTGAATAATTGTGTAATTAAAGTAGGAATAGAATGAGAATTTTATTAAATTGCTTTATAAATGATCATAATTTTTGAACAAATCAAACTACGAATACTGATAGTTTTAATATGATTACCTAATTGACTGATTGGTAACAAACTCTATAACTTTAATTAATACGTAACAAAAAGAAAACCAATATGAGCGCCAAATTAGATGCACCCATCTTGTGTCCCTTTTGTCACATCATTATCTGGCTGAAGTTCTTGGTCACATATTCGGTACTCCCTTATCCCACGAAACATAAGTATTAATTATTATTTATCTTATAATTATAATGGAAAAATAAATTATTTCACGTATCAAAAATCAGAATATATGTGTGTTGTACACATCTAATAATGATGAACTCTGATGTATTAAGTAATTATTTTATTATAAATATTACTCCTCAATTCTAATATATTTCACAAGATTCACATTCATTTAACATGTATTTCAAATCGTTTTGAGACGGTTTTATTTGTTCATAATTTATAGAATTTTGGGTACCGTATTTACATAAAATCCTAATCAAACACGAATTTAGAGCAAAATACACATTCATTTAATATGTATTTCAAATCGTTTTGAGACAGTTTTATCTGCTTATAACTTATGGAATCTTGGATACTTTATTTACATGAAATCCTAATAAACACGAATTTAGAGCACTTAAACAATGTGGATTCTGATTTTGTGCTAAAATACGTTTAATCGAAAGTAAATTTCGTGAAAAACGAATATATTATATTATTTATATGTATATTAAAGTTAAAATAATACATTTTTAAAGTGATTTCAACACCAATCACATATATTCCCGGTCAGTTGTAATCATTCTCCCTATTCACTAAGCCAAATTTCAAATACATACTTCCCGTTTTGAAAAATCAATAGTAGCACATTAAGGTCGGTTTTCTTTAATTATGATGTCTTAATTAATTTAATTAATTATTTTAAACAACAAAGTCATTTTCATTCATTAGAATCTTAATGTTCATCTTGATTATTCTTGTAAAAATGCACATGCACATGATGAAAAGGTTGATGGATCCTGAAACATATGTTGCATCATCAACTATCAAACAAATATATATAAAACAAAGAATAAAAAAGTATTAAGGAATAGTCTACTTTAAGTATTTTCACGTTGTCACTACAAAAAGCGAACATGATTTTACAATCAAACATGACAAATTTGTTCCGATATTCATGGATTGTTGTGTCTAATTTGTAAACATATTTAGTTAAGAAAAAATTAATATAAACTTCAAAATCCAAATAATTGGATTTTTCGTTTAATATCACTTAGGCTCTGTTTGGCGCGGAACTTTTAAGAGTTTTTAGGAGCTTTAGCTTTTAGTTTTTGAAATAAAAGTTCTTATGAAAATAAAAGTCTTGTTTGACATGTACAAGCTTTAGCTTTAGAATCCAACGAAAAGCTCAAATTTTCAAAACTACTAAAAGTAGCTTTTCACGAAAAGCTCCAAACCAAAAGCTACAGCTACAACCTACAGCTACAACTACAGCCTACAACTACTTCACCAAACATACCCTTATTGTTGCGACTATATGTCTTGCATGTAACCGGTTAACAAAATGTATCTACATTGATTCTTGAAATTATTAATACTCGGAGTACAATATTTTTCGAATTATATTTAAGTTTTCGTTTCAGTTTCACAAAAGTAATCTTTCGGTAATGTTAATTTAGATTTTGAAAGAGTTGGATGATTATTTTATAACTTCTAGGTTGCAAATTAAATTAATTTACTGATGTTATTAACAAATAAAAACATACATATAATTAAAAATAAATTAAATTAGGTTAAGGAATGGAAGTTGATTAATTAGCAACGTTTGGCAAGTTAAGTCTCATCGTAGTGTTAAATTAAATATTCCACGTGATAATTCTAGAGGACTAGTCTTGTCACTCCATATAATGTAGACTATTAATTTAATCATTGCTTTTAATAATTTATTTGTAACAAACAATTCTTCATATATTACTCTGTATTTTATTTTATTTTAGATATAACACATCTAGTTACCGGTTTGTATTTTTAAAAGACTTTAAATCAAAGCAATAACTAAAACACTCATACACAAAAATACAAGCTATCAATACAAGTATGCAACTAATGTTTGTTTAATTACCACTTTTCTCAACAAAAATAAAAAACTAATTAAATAATAATTATTGGCTAAAATCGAATTGACGAGTCTTTGTTACAAGAAGTTAATTAAGGGGTAATTAAATAAAAGAATTGATAATATATTGTCTTTAAAAAGTAGTTGGAGTGCTACTACGTTATTGTTTTATTTATAAAAACTTTTGAATATTTCTTTATATCTTAAATAAAGAATAAAGATTGTCTTTTGAAGATTTGTTTATTTAATTCTTTGATGTAACACAAAAGTGTATGCTTCGTTAATTATATTTATACTTCTCATTTATGAAAACCCAACCACAAGTTACTGCATTATATTTGTACTTTAAAGAAAATTGTTAATTAATGTTATAAGAATGGACGTTCTAAATCATATCACATTACATCCATTGCAAGGATGATTAAAAGTAAATAAACATAAATAATATAATATCATACGTACAAAAAGAAGACAAATTGGTGCATGTCTAGTTTTACTCAATACAATAAACTCTTATTATCAAGTAACAAAGCAAATAGTGTGTTTCTCGGCAGAAGTTTGAAGAGATTATCACGATTATATCAAAACACATGAGAAAGTGATACTTTTTCCTCAAATATTCAAACGTAAAGTGGTATATTTTCAGCTTTACGTTGTTATCACATATGATATATTATTATCAATTAGATAATCATTATTTATGAGTAATGTAGCGACCGTATAAAGTGACACATCAACATTCAATTTCAAATGAGTTTTATGTCAACGTTAAATTATAAAATGTTAAATGTATTTACATATTATTATTAAATTATTTTCTAATAAACGAACTTTTTAGGATACGGTTTTTAGATGTGTAGGAAGTAGTACAAATTTTTTTAACACGTGACAATAGACCTTTTTTAATGGGATAAGTAGGTTATGGAAAATTAAATGAATACCAACAATAATAATGTGCACTGGGTTGGGTGGGACAATTGGAAAACAACCAACATTATTTATTTATTTATATTTTGAAATGTAACTTTCAAAATCCATTTTTCATAGGACAACAAATTGTTTTGCTTTTGGGTTACCTTATTTATCTTTGTTTATTTATTTTCTTTAAATGTTACATCATAAAGAGCCTTAGTTTTAATTTCATAATAATAATTAAGATAAGATGTTACATCAAAGGGAGCCTTCTTTTTTTGCTTATCTATAAATCAAATAAAGGAGACTTGTTTTAAGTTCATCAAGCGTTACATCATAACTATAAGGAGCCTTTATGACATTGAGCCTGTCAATAACCCTAATTATAACCATAGTTTTAAAAACATGCTTTATAAAAACCATGGGTTCTCACTTTTTGACAATTAGAAGTAAAAAGTAGTGTTGTTAGGTTTAATTATGACTTTTAGAGGTGGTAATCTAAGAATTTATGTCATAATAATTATATAATAATAATAATAATAATAATATAATAATAATAAAAACATGTGAATAGCATTGTGTATTATCTTATTAATTTTAGGGGAAATATTTCATAGTGTTAACTGCACGAATGAAACTGTATTGTTAGTTATATAAAAAGGAATCTTATGTATATATAAAAAGTTAAATGACTAGAACTGTAAAATGTGTAGATTTATTTAAATACTAATTAGTCAAGTACATGATTATTTTGTAATATCAACAACGTAGTAGTTTACTTTCTTAAAATATAGTGGTATATACGTGAATGGCTTATCAGTGTTCATCTATGAAATATAGTTATTGTATATTACTAAAGAAAACCATGAATACCCGAGATCCATATAAAATAGGTAATTATACATTACTTATCTATAAATTATAATACACAAAATGTCAAAAAATAAAAAAAATGTATAAATACAAAATCAAAATTTAACTTAAATTAGATATTAGATATTAACAGTATAATATAATGAAAAAGGTGTATATTTGTATACCTTATAACTAGTACAACAAAAGTAACTATCAATCCCACATGAACACATTACCACCATTATCCGCCACTTGATCGGAGATATAATCAAGAAAACCATCAATATCCGCCACTGCCCACGACGGATAAACCCACCGATCCACCGAGTCAACCATCACCAATTCAGTTGACGACTCGGGTGAGTCCAAACATCCTTCTAAACTCGGTAACTCAATAATCTCACCGAGTTCTTCCACCGCATTAGAATCAACAACCACCGGTGGTTGTAATGGCGGCGCCGTCGTTTGCATGGTTGCTGCTTTCGCGGCGGCTTCTTGTACATCACGTGGAGAAAGAGACACCGGACGAGGTAATGTGCCTTTGAGTTCGGGGAAATTAAGGGTAGCAGAATTACCTGTTTTTCAAAACATTTTAACAAATTAGTTACTTTTTAACTACATCTATAAAATGTATTTTCAATCGATTAGTTGCGAGTCTAAGTCTTTACTATCGTTTATGGTTCCAATATTTAAAAATATAAAAAAAAGTATAAATTATTTCGTATAGAAAATTGCAACTAACTTTACGTATAATAAGTGTATTCTAAAGGACTAATTATGAACATTTAGGATTTTAAAGGATTGAAAAGGTAAGATTTTGTCATAATTTTGACTTTACTGCATGTAACGTATATACAGCTAACTACGTAAATATCAAATCAATGAAAAGTATATTGAGATAGAATAATAGCTTTACTTGTGTGGTTGTGCACAAAATAAAATTACCTTTGATCGAAAAGGCGGCAACATCATGAGCTCTGGCAGCCATCTCGGCCGTAGAAAATGTTCCTAGCCAAATGCGCGATTTTTTCCTAGGTTGTCTGATTTCCGATACCCATTTTCCCCAACTTCTCATTCGAACTCCTCGATAAACAGGATGTTTGTAGCTTACATCTTTACGATTTCTCTTTTTCATTGTGGGTTCTTCGAGTATTGGGGATTGAACATGAACTTTGGGGTTTGGATCGACTGTTGAATGCGACCGAGATGACCCGGAGTATGAACAAGAAGATGATGATGGAGAAGAATTGGGTTCGGAGGTTTGTTGGGTGGTAGCCATTGATGGAATTTATAATACGATGTAAGGTTTTAAGGGGTGTTATATGTAGGGAACGGATATAATTGTTCGGAAGATTCGAGTGTGAGGTTCCTAGGTATTTTTCTGTTTGATAAAAAAATATGGGTAACTTATAGGGATAGTGTTTGGACTTTGTGAATTGTTTTACACCGGTGGTTATAATAATTTATGTATCTTTCTTCCAAATACCTTTTTTCTTTTCTTTTTGTCGTTGTCATATTTTATTTATGTTATTAAAAGGTATTTATATCAATTTTTAAGTTATAAAAAAATGTTTTTTATTTGTATAAATAAGGTTTAGGAAAATGATAATGTTTATGATTAAATTTAAGTTTATAACTAAACACATTAGTGTCACATACAACATAATCGTCATACAAAAGTAATTTATGAATGAAAAAGACACAAAACTATATAGGGTTATGTGTTTTTGATGTATTTAACTTTTTCAAAAAAAATTATTGTATGTATTGTACTTTGAACGCCTCTATTAAATGTACTCAATTCGTAAAAATACACATTTGACCACGTGTCACTCATACAAAGCACCCATGTGTCACTAATACAAAGTTCCACGTCAAAATATTACATACAATTATGTGTGTTTACGAGTTCAGTACATTAAACAGTGCCCCATAAAGTACGATATACACAATAGCTTTTTTGACAAAGTTGGACGCATTTACAAACACAAAAGCCAACTATATATTGCAATGGAAAAATGGTAGCGACTATCACGAGGGCTATTTTTAATCGTATCAAAATCAATATATATATATATATATATATCGATATTTGTAATCAGACCAAGACAAACTTATAATATCTCCACGAATATTGGTTGGATGCTACAATTTATCAATGTTTAAGTTTGTTAATGACAATCCTTAATAACTACTTTTAACAAAATCGTATTTTAATTATCCAATTGACAAAGTGAAAAGTATTTATGTATTCTACTAATTGACAAACCCATTTCTTAAAATGAAATGAAATAAAATAAAATAAAATATCCAGTAAATATTAAAGTACCTGGATCATTGGTTTTTTGGATAATTATCCTTCCTTCTTTATCCAACATGGTGACTAAGTAAAATGTTGAGATCATCGAGATGCTATTTTAACGTACCTATATTTATATTTATATTCATATTTATTTATATTTATATGTATATTATATGAATGAGAGGTATGTATGAAACTATGAATTATTGAATGTGAGTAGATAAAGTCATAAAGCTTCAAATGACAAGTTTGATTAGTGTTATCAATGAACAATTTAATGTGATAATAAGTTTCTATGCTAAAAATAACAAACTAGTCGTGATCAAGTTTTAAATTGAACATAATTGTTTGATAAGTGTTACAACTAAATAGTACAATACTAATATTGAACTTAAAGTTTGAATTTAAAAATGTTATTTTCATTGTAATATTAAAAAAATAAAATGATTGAAAGGGTTGAACACGTGGCACAAGTTTGATGGGTCCCCCATATATTGGACTACCAATAATTCATGTAAAAATCTTTTTCAGATTACTCTGTCTTTTATTTATTCAAAATAAATGTCCGTTGGGACAACCGACATCCATTGTTTATTCTCTTTTGCCCGTTACGCCGTTGAATCTTCCAAACTGTTTTGTTTGCTAATGGTTTAGTTTTAGAATAAGGAATGCTACAACTAAACTTAGTTGTTTATCTACCAATTATGAGAGTGACTATGAGATTCGAGCATTATCAAGTTCGAGCTTAAACTCAAACTTTAAAATTGAGTTTAAAATACATAACGTATGATTATTATCTAAATCCCAATGTTTAAACAATCTCTACGTTTATAAGTCTTTAAAGTTGATATATACATTTAATTGTTTACACAATCCTATACATTAATAATTTTGATACTTGCAATGTCTAGGAATGTTCAACTATGATTGATTGTTAATTATTAGTGGTAGTAAAAACATAAATACGGTCAACAAGATAAGGTTAAAGTATTGTTGACCAATTACAAACATTATATGTAGTTTTTATCGTTCAACTTTTTTACATATACACATTTATTCTCTTCTTTAAGCATAACAACACTCAACTTAGGTGACATTAACTTCAACAATTATATTTTAAAAATGCCGTTAAATACATTCAAATAACAAATAATAAACATCATCAAAAATATATATTTAAGAGATTTATTTAATAGACATTTAAGATTTTACTTGCGTGTAACCAAGTTAGTTTCAACAGAAATGATTTTACCTTATTACAAAATTAACTCAGGTTCAAATCTCACCTAAAACAGATTATTAAGAATAGTCTACTTAATGAGTCGCTCAGTGAGCTTGGATTCTACCTCTTACACGTGGCTTTGTAGTTAAAGCCATATGAACTGTTAAAAGTTGCCATTTATCAACTGTTTATCCAAATGAATGTTTAAGTCAATTAAGCCTTTTGGACGACATGTAATAGTGTAATACTATTATCAAACACACCCTCAATCGCTAGGCTCCTGTTCCATACATAAATACTTGCCCCTTAGTTTAATGAACATATCCTAAGATTAAATGAACCACGTGAATGCGATTTCATATACATTTAGAAGCATATGATAATGATGATTGTTTTTATATTTTTGTTTCCTCCTGAAAATACATGAAATATCTTCTGGATTACAAAATGTAATAATCTAAAAAATGTTTGTCGCCACTCGAGGCTCGTGTACAAGAGATAGGGCGTCTTCTTGCGATTTCACTTTTGCAGAATGATTTTGTTTTAAGAATTGATATTTTATAATTTTAACCCCTCAATATGTAAAATTATTTATTTAAAATAATAATGTATTTTTTAATTTGTCCCTTTTAAAATATTTAATTGTTTTTTTTTTCGTTCAACTAAGTTATAAAAAGATGCCTTTTGTCCTATTTGAGTCATTATATCATGTATTATGAATGATAAGTATCATTTAAAAATAACTAATGTTATAGTTTTTAAGAACTCAAAAGAGATATTTAATCATAAAAGTTGTACTCCGTAATTCATTAAAGAAGTTTTTTTAAGAGCAGTGCCAATGGGAGCGTCCTGCTCCCATTCTCCACATCGTCTTCACGTCGTTCGTTGGTAGCATGGCGTCCTTCTCCGTCCTTCGTGCTGCGTTTTCCATATCCATCATGAAGAAGAAATCCAAAGACGGGTTGGGAGTGAATCCCACCTGCAAAAAAATAAAAAATAAAATTATTCTTTTCTGTTTTTTTATCCCTATATAGTCCACACATTTAACTTTTTTGTTTATTTATTTTCTTTTTCAAACAGTTAAGAATCTCAAACGGTTAAATTATTATTATTATTTTTACTTTTTTCCTTTTTCTATATATACATACTACTTCATTATTTTTTCACACAACAACTACAATTCTTTCAACTACAACAACTACTACAATTCTCATATATTATCTATATAATTCAAACACAATATCATATCCTAATAGACCCATGAGAAAATTATGACGAAGATTCGAGCGAAGAATTTGATATTGAAGATATGAACTCATTGAATGCTTGTTTCAATTCGATTGCTATGCTTGATGTTATTGAAACGTTGGAACAAAATGAAGAAAACTAAGCAGAAAGTTCACGAGCAAGAGCATCTAGAAGATTCTTATCTAGAAATCGTCTTGGAGTCGATGAACGTTTGTGGTAAGACTATTGTTCCCCTAATCCAACATTCCCAGGAAGATTACTTTCGAAGACGCTTTCGGATGAGCATGCATTGTTTTTCCGTATATGCCAAGGTATAACGTCTTACTCTCAAGTACCGATACCTCCGTATTTTAGTTATTTTCATAAATGCCTGATGCAGCTTGTAAACTAGTTTTAACATTTATCAAAAATGCACTTCCATTATACGACAATTGGCATACGGTTGTGCCCCTGATGTATTTGAGGATTACTTGCTCATAGGTCAACAAATGTCATACGATTGTTTGGAAAACTCTTGTAAATGTGTATTTCATCTATACTCAACTGAGTACTTGAGCAAACCAACACTCCAAGATATCCAATGTTTACATTCTAAACATCAAGAATTGCATGGTTTTTTCACGAATGATCGAAAGTATTGATTGTATGCATTGGCCTTGGAAAAACTGTCCAGCAGCGAAAGTCAATACACATGAGGTGATCAAGTTGTCCTACAATCATACTCGAAGCAGTGGCATCATACGATTTTGTGGATTTCGTACACTTACTTTGGTCCTGCGGGTTCAAACAACGACATCAATGTTCTTAATCAATCGGATTGTGTAACATCCTCTCCTGTGCCCTGGTAATTTATAGTATTTTAATTGATTATTTAATCGTTTAGAAATTAATTGAAATTATGTATTTCATTGTGAAACTTAGATGAATAAGTTCTTTGACTTATTGTGACTAGTGAAATATTAATCGTTTTAAATTATTAAGGTTATCGGTAAAATAAAATAATATTTCTCGCAAACGGTTTTCAGGTTCCAGACAAAAGACTTGGGACGGGTATAAAATTATACCACTTTAAATCTAAAACCGACCTTGCAATCTATATGTTCTCATTTCTTCTTCTTCTTTCTATTTTTGGTAAGTTTTCAAAACCAAAACCACAGAAACTTGCGAATCAAATTCAAGAAACCCAAAAACAAAATTGAATTCATGATTGTGTTCCTGTGATTCCGAAATCAAAACAACAGAGCTATCATCATCCATAACTAAATCAGCAACTCTTTCAATTACCATTTAAGAAGAAAAGAAAGTAAGTTTGGGTTTTGAGTGAATAAATCAAATTGGAGCTTGATATGTTGTTATTAGAAGTTATTTGATGCCTATTTGATGTTAGGAAGTTTGTGTGATTGAAAGGAAATCAAAATATTGAGTTTTGGGTTGAAAAAGTATGATTTTCGGCTGAACAGCGTCTCAATTCGCAACTTGTGTTCATCCTGCGAGTTGAGTTGGCTTGCGAGTTGACTTGACCTGCGAGTTGACTTGCGAGCCGAGTTGACTTGCGAGTTGACTTGACCTGCGAGTTGACTTGCGAGCCGAGTTGACCTGCGAGCCGAGTTGCGAACCGAGTTGAAACCTGCGAACCGAAACCCTGCGAACCGAACTGAGACTGCGAACCGAGATTGTTGACCTGCGAACTGAGATGTTGACTTTTTGTCTTTTTGTGCAAATTTTGAAAATGCATAAGTGTTACTAACTTTTGTGAAAATCTTAGGCAAAATTAGATTTTGATGAAATTCGCATGGTCACTTGGAAACGACCTAATACACAAGACTATTTATGTAATAGCCCCCCCAGTTTTGGCCATTCGGGGTCATTTAGGGCCCGAAAACGGCGTTTTCCAGTTTTAAACGTTATGACGGAATTTTCTGATTTCATTTCTGATTGAACTATTATTTGCTTTGACTTCAGGGATTACCTGATTGGATAATTAGACTATAATGATGTTTATGGAACGAACTTCTGACTTGTGTATGATTTTCTGTTTCAGATCAACGTAAGACTCAGTGATATTAGAATCCTGAGTGTGGAGACGTCAGAGGTATCGGTGAGTGGATTCAGAACTCATCATTTGATTTAGTTGTAACTATTTGGTTACAACAAGTAAACGTAGATGTTTATTAGACTGTTTAGTCTTGATTATTGATTATTGATCTACGTGATGTGCGAAGCAATGTGCTGTATGTGATTGAGGTCAACGTGTAGTTGGACTTCTGGTTATTATGTGTATTACACAGGTTTTGATTCATTTGTTGTGTTTGAGACCTGTGTATGGGTTTAATAATCATTAGTTATCGGTCTATTCTGTATTGGCCATACAGATTGTGGGTAAGTGTTCTTGGGGGAATCCCCGGGTATTATGATATCCCCAGAGCCACCGATCCTCATTGAATTATGTGTGTTTACGTTTTATTGGTGTAATTAGCTAGTTATGCTAAGTTGAATGGAGTGTGATGAATCTATTCACTTAGCTTCGTGCTAATCCCTCATGTTTACTTCCTGCAGGATTTATTTTAATTGAATGTGGGTGCAGGGAGTAATGATTTGATCGTGAATGTTTGACTGCGCTCTTGAACTCTGATATGGTTTTTGTGATAAACCTTGTTTTGTAATTTTATAATACCCCGCCTTCTGTAATTTAAAAAGTTTGAAATTGGTGTAATTTGGGAATTGTAAACTGTTTAATGTATTTTAAATTCATGCTTCCGTGCTTATTAATATTATATTCTTATATTGAAAGAGGGGTGTTATAGATTGGTTCAATGGTTTACTCCAAGATAGAGCTCCCAAGGTAGTGTTTAATGTAAACGGGGTTCTGTTCAAGAAATGATATTACCTTGTTGACGGAATTTATCCGGAATGGGCAACTCTTGTGAAGTCGTTTAAATGTCATATTGAGGAAAGTCTATGAAATTCAAGAGATTCCAAGAATCTGCAAAAAAAAGATGTTGAACGAGCATTTGGTGTACTTCAAGGCCGTCGGGCAATCATTAAAACCCAGGTAAGACAATATAACATCAACAAGATACACATAATTTATGTACATTTGTGTGATTTTACACAACATGATAATTGAAGACAACATACATAATATATGTCAACTTGAGGAAGACTACCCCTCAGACCCGAGTAATCGTCCGCAACGATCGTGGTCGGAGATGGTTGAAGTGCAACTTCGTATGGACAGAGAATTATGAGATTCGATGGTGCATCATTAACTTCGAAATGCTCTTATCGAACACATTTGAAATCTCCCATCAAATTTCCGTGTTCGAAATAATGAATGTAACCGAATTTTTATTTTTAGTCAATTAATGTGTTTTATTTAATAATTATTGTAATCGTATTTTTGTTTTTAACTGTAATGTTATTTTTTAAAATTATTTAATGTGATGTTTTATTTAAATTTATGCTTTAAAATTATAATTGTAATTGTATCTATTGTAATTAAATAAATGGTGAGATTTTCCAGTCTTTCTGAAGAAACTTCTTCCATTGGCACAGTTTAATCTTTCTCCAGTCTTTCTAAAAAAGTGTTGACGTGAAGTTTATGTGATATGAAAGAAGTTTGGAAAAAACTTATTCCATTGAGAGCGGTTTAAATAAAACATCACATAAAAGCTTTAAAAAATAAAGTTTAATTACCTAGTTAGAAACAAAAAAACATGAAATGACCTAAAAGAAACACAAAAAAGTATATAATTACTTTATTTATTACTTTAAGTAAATAATATATAAAAATATGTAATCTCCGCTCTTTAGTGAAAACAACTTCCATTGATATTGGTTTCATAGCAACGTACGTTTTATGGTCACTAACATGGGAGTCATGAGTGGTAGCTTTTATTCAAACTTTATAGGAAATTTGATATATGTACATTTCATTTTTAATTTTGAAATATATAAAACGACTGATGTGACCAATCTATCGACACCAAGGACGATGGAGTTACTTTAAAAAACGATGTCATGATCCATAGAAAGTGACTATATAACTTTTTTAGTATTCGAGTATAATATTTTTATTATATATGACTATAAAAATACAATAGTTATCTTTCAACGGTCATTTTAAATAAAATTAGACAGATAACCCCCGAATTACAACAAGCAAGTAAAGTACGATAGTTCAAATATGTTTCCATAAAATCGTTTTCATACTAATAGTATAATCACATTTTGAATGTAACATCATTATATTTTGACTTTTTTAGTTCATTTAGTACTTGGTATAACATTCAACTCCAACTAAGACATTTGTAAGGTTAAACCAATCATATTATTTATTTATTATTATTTCTTATTATTATTTATTATTTATAATAATAATAATTAGGGAGGCTTCATTCGAGTTGACCCGACTTTATTGGGCCGGATAGATAAAATTGAAACGAAGCCCAATAGATAGCATCCAAGACAAACACCTTTCTTTGATTAACCAAATGAAATGGCCATTTCTGATCAACAACAGCTTCATTTGCTATAATTATTTTATTTGTTAATTTACCCTTCAATCTTCCCCATTGAGTGCAGGTACTCATCTATTTCAATTTTCCTTGTACATATATACACACGTGTGTGGATATATACTTTATTATGAAAATATTACAAGCGAATGAATATGTTTCTATTTTCCTTCTGAAAAACTGATTTTCATGTGGATCATTATCATATATATGTGTATGTATATATGTATGTATGTGTATATGCTAAAAATTAGGGTTTAGTATTCTAAGAACTAGGGTTTATATATATGTGTATATGTATATGTATATTGAAGAATTATTGTTAATGTTTCAACTAATGAAAATCAGAAATGAGTGAAGGTAGTAAAATTGTTAATTGCCTAATGCCTAACTTGGATTAATTATGTGCTTTGAATGTGGCTTAATGCTATCACTAATGACTTTATCAGTCAAATAATTAGGGCCTAATGTACATTTTTGGCAATTTGGACCTACTGCTTTTCGAGCTTGATGTTCCATTTAGGATTTTAGCTCAATAAAAATAATAATAAAAAATAACACTGAACATATTTAAATATATTTTGAGTCGTTAAGCTTATTTTAACAGCTTACAAGCTTACTGAAATTTGAAAAGGCCGATAAGTTTATGAACTTACTGAAGGCTGGACTCTGGCAAGGCTTTTTTTTATGTTTACGGACTTATTAAAATTATAGAAAGCTGTAAGCTCAATTTTAACTGCTTATGAGCTTAAAATTCTCAAGCTCAAGTTGTAGTAAGCTCATATGCTGTTTAAAAATTAGCTTACGGGCTTTCCCAAAAACTCAATTATCCCCTAAGTTGTGATAATAAGCTTACCGAAATACCACCTTAAAAGCCCTTAAGATTAAGTTGATAAGCTCATATGCCGTCAAAAATAAGCTTATTGGGATTTTCCAGATTGAATAAGCCTATAAGCTGTTACAATAATGCAATAAGCTTACCCAAACACCCCTTATTATAGTCTAAGAAAAAAATATTCTATTTTTTTAAGAACTGTAATAATGGTTCTAAAGTTAGAATTTATGTAGAAACTAATTTGCTGTTAAGGGGTTGTATATGTGTTTTAGAAGTGATTACTGCTCTGTCAATGATCATGGTTAGAATAAGATAGTTAGATTATTAGATATCTGATTGATTAAAGTCTAATGGTGTTTGGATAAAGCTTATTAGCTATTGCATTTAATAAAAGCTGAAAAATCATATTAAGTGTTTAGGTATGGCTTTTGCACAAAGGTTTATCAGCTTATCTAGGAAGTGGAAATGGCAATAATTTGAAGTTGGTCTTTTTTTAAAAACTTTCAAATAGTGTTACCCAAACAGGTAAACACCACCAAAGACAGTTAAGGTAGTTTTAGATGTATGCTTTATAATAAGTTTTCTTGAAGCAACTGATGTTATATGATCTATAAAATGTTTGTAATCATAATCATAATCGATTTTACTAAACATGGGAAAGTAATTACTACAACTTTATGAAGCAATAGTTACTATTACAGAACATCGTCTAAATGTTAAAAGTGGACTTTAATCTTGATACTGAGGAACTATATGATCCTTATACAAAATATATGACAATGTTCTTTTATTAAATCCACTGAGGCATCCTAAGCATTTCAATACACATTAGGGAACCTTGGACCCATTTAGCCTGTTTGACCAGTTTCATTCTCCACAATCAATAATACTTGATCTGTTTAACCTACTATTATAAAATATAAACCAGATTGACGTGTTTTATATAAACGGTTGATCTGTGTGAGTCATTGCTGCATATATTTGAGTCTTGTTTTTTCTCTTGAAAGTAAAATAACATCTTTTCTAATATCGTTTTCATGAGAGCTTATTCGTACCTTTTCAGGTGGAGCATTTGGAGGGAATAGAGGAGCACGACCTAGTAATTGGCATCCTGATATCCTCACAAGAGGTCTCAAGTTCAAACCTCACTAACTGCACATCTTGGGGTGGCCAGGGAAAGGTCGGAAACGGTCACGGGGATACCCCGGTTAGGCTGCGTACTTCTGAGTAAAAATACTCGCCCTCCCCGGGTAACCCGAACAGGGAAAACCTCCTCCCTTTACCCGTTTAGAGGAGCACGGCCAGTACCACCAGAAAAAGGGGACTTCCATCGGATCATCTGAACTTATGTGACATGGTAACCTTGAGCCGATTTCTTAAAAAAAAATAAAATAATAAATAGCATAGGTGGCAATCTCTACCCATTTATAAGAACAAGTTGATTCGGGTATGTTATGACAGGTCAAATTTGTAATCATATATTTCTGTAATCCACTTCAGCGCAATTAACATTATCTTTTTTCCTTTTCTGTCCTTTTTTGTTTGTTTGTGTGTAAAAAATAATAAATATAAATTGGACTAAAGGTGCTTTTAGTCTTATCTGACTCGTACGTAAACGTGACCTGTTTTGGCTGTAGCCTGTTTTGACTATTGATCAGTTACCCAAAATCTCCCCGCCGCCCATTTGGCCACCTCTAGAAATTAGTTTCACTAGAGTACTTCTAGACGATCGAAACATTGCAGGCTTTTGATTTTGCATTATTGATGTTAATTCGCTATGTTCAGGAGAAGAAAGAATATATAAGCTGTCTCAAAACTTCACGGCATAAATCCGAGACATGTAAACACAGTTCAAAGAAATACCTTGAATGCTGAATGGCGAAGTTAGTGAGTTTCTTCCCGTATAAAATTTTATTTGGATTCATAATTCAAACTATTATTGAATTAAGCGTACCTCTTATTACGTGGGTCAAAGTCAACATGCAATAAAAGTATTTGTTTCATAGGATACCAATAAAATGTCTCGATGATGCAGTGTTTGTTGTTTGTAGGAATTTGATGGAAAGAGAAGATATGTCAGAACTTGGTTTTGGGAAGGAAGAGAACTCCGACGTTCCAAAAGAGAAAAAGGAAGGATTGAAGGATGAACTTTTACAATTTTAGATTAGCAAACATCTTCTAAATTATCTCTTAAGATTAAATATATTTGGTTTATGATTTGTAAGGGCTCCAATATTACCACGTTTTGATTAGTATAAATATCTTAAAATCAAGTTTTGTCTCTAGATTTTGCTCGAATATTGTCATCTGTTATGTTTTTTCCACTACAATTATACTAAATCCTTGTGTTAGAGATACTATTTGTGTTTCTTGTATTGTAACTGTAAGCAACAATAATAGCAGAACATTATTTTCCTTGCTCTAGTGACCATTGTGTAGTTCAGCTACTTCGTATTCCATATCCATTGATGATTAAACTCATTCCTCTTAAGATTGTGAATCATGTTTTTTATTAGTTTGCCAAATGATGATGATAATTAAGGTGATAGTAGATGTTGGATTATCAACTTGATCAGGATGTATGTTCATTGTTAATTTAAACTGAACAGTAAAATGCTTCAAAAACTTCAATATGATATTGATGACCAAAAAAGCTGGAATAGCTCAGTTGGTTAGAGCGTGTGGCTGTTAACCACAAGGTCGGAGGTTCAAGCCCTCCTTCTAGCGCACTATTTACTTTAATTACATTTTGTTATTTCACATATCATTCGTTACATTCATTAATTAACACATCATTAGTTCATTGTTAATGGTTAAATGATGTTAATCTTCTACTTTGCGCTTTTATCCCTTTTTAAAAAAATTGTGTTTTTCCTTTCGAAATACAAGGAATTGGATCATTTATTAAAGAACCATAATCTATAACATTACAGAATTATTTCAGATTTTATTAGTTCGTCAGATATAGTTAAATGATGTTAATCTTGAACTTTGCGAGATGCGTAGTAGTCTGACGATGAACAAAATTACCTCCCTTCACCAAAAGCTTTTAATGAAATACAATGTAAACCATAAGTCGCACTCCACAACGCTTGACAAAAACATTGTGATGCTACAAACCATAAACATATACTAAAACGAATATGACACAAAAAATGCTATTATTGGTTTGGTAAAACACTTTAACTTATGTACAGACATTTCCAGACTAAACCATCTGTTTTAGGACAATGTAGTTGAGATCAACTCACATAACTCCGCAATTATTCAATATAATATAAGAACCCGTTGGGCTAACGACATAAGGAACTACTCTGCTTGCACATCCTTAGGGAGCGGAATAGAAGCACAGCAATGGTAGTAACCATTTTCATCAAACACAAACCTTTCTGAAAGATGAACTTCAGGGATCATATACTCTCCCCATTCTTCTGAACCATATTGTTCCATAACGCTCCGAGCATCAAATGTTTCAAACTTTTTTGTATTCATTGTCCTGGTCAATACAATTCCGATTTTATTTTTTGAGAGGTAGCAATTTTGATTCATTTAGTATTGAACGGGACAATTCAAGTCAAAGGTGAAACATACAAAATTAGCTAAATGGAACAAGTCAAATGGGTTGAAACTTGTCATTTTTTCCAAAATTTAAATAATATATTAATTTTTTTAATTATACTGGAGATACTAATATATCATTTTTAAAAAGTCCAAATTTTGGACAAAAGCGTTTTAGACCCAACCAGACCTGTACCAAAAAAAATACCCATTTTGACTCATTGCCCAAACCGCCCAATTTGTCACCTCCATTGACTTTATAGATAGAATGTAGTTACCTTTTCCTGTGCCTTGCATTCATCACAGTCGCATGCAACTGCATTGCAGTAGAAATTTGACACCTTAGATGTATGTTTAATTTGAGGAACAAATTTATACAAAGAATATAGTAAAAGAGAACAGACTTAGTGTTTTTGTGTTAATAAACGTCATCTGGTTGTATCAAGATCATCTTACCCATACTTAAGTTGGGTCATCTCGTGGAACAATTAGCTCTTTTCATATTTTTTGTACTTCCAATAAACTGATAAGCTGATGTTATATAGTTGATGTTTACTACGTAATGGTAATAACTAAGGACAAACTTAACCTACACATGTGTCGACTTTCCGCTGAGAGCACTAAACGAATATTGTTGAACTTGAGATGAAAAATTGCATCGTAGAAGTAAGAGTTGACAATAACTGAAAATTACCAAGTTGTATTCCATACCTTTAATGTTTGTTTTGCATCTTTTTCTAGAACAATGCCGCCTTTCATGAAGGCATCAGTGATGATTTCTAAGAAAGTTCAGAAAAAACGGAACTATGATAACTTTATTTTACTGCATTTAACAAAAAAAGGAAAAAAGAAGAAGAGAGGAATAAGGTGCATATAATATATGGATACTGCAAGCCTGCAATAGTCTATCTTCACCGCCTACTACTTCAACAGGAGCATAGAGAACACGAGCCTTGGCAAGAGAACCCCTCATGCAATCCTGAAAAGAGAGTATGAACTAAGAACAGTGGCTCCGTACTCTACATAACAAATACAAAAAGCCCCAAGTCCACTCGGCAATGGGGGTGTTTGGATGTCGACATGACTCTACTGAAAACCCCCCATCTTGACCTAATATCCAGGCCATCCATTCTGCAACTTTTAGTTTAAAGACACATCCAAACAGCTTATCCATTGTATATGTCTAGTGCTGAAAGATTCTTACAAGTCCCTTAAGTCTAATAGATACGGGTTGGCCATCTAATGCATCCATTATTTCTGCTTCAATTCCCTGAGTGGTAATAATAACATTTGCTTCATTAGAAGTAAGTTCGTCAGCCACAAATGTTTAAGAAATGGAACTGACCTTGAATATCCTTACAGCAGTCTCAACTCTCTCCTTGTTCCACAACTTCAGCATGAGCACAGTTAAGTGAAATGTCTTTGGATTAATGAATATAGATTTATCTATTCCCAGTTCTGTTGCAAGTAATACATCAGTAATATACTTACATATAAAGGTGGTAATTTTGAACAAATTACTTAGGAAATGGGATGATTCAGATTATGTTTAAGTCTGTAACAGGTCACACGAGTAGAAAAAAAATAGCTAAAAAGGAAATGAGTCAAATGGGAACTTAGTAAATGGTTCAAAAGTAGCTCAAAGTGTACTGTTAATGTAGAAAACTACTTGAGTCGTTTATTTAAAAAGTAAGATTATTATTGATATAATATACCTTTTGTTGCAACTATAATTTACAAACTAATTGTACATAGAAATTTTATGGTTTCTGGACCAAAGGTGTAACGCCCCTCAAAGCCGAAAGCAATGGACTACTTGGGTATCCTTCAGGTTCAACCAAAAACCATGGTGGAAGGATACTAGTACCCCACTACTTTAGGCTTATAAGGGACTCGAATTTCTTATCTCATTCCAATGTGGGACGGGTTGTTACAAAAAGTTTGTCAGCCTTTGGGTCGACCCAACCCGACCCATACAGAATATTGACAAGAACCCATTTTACGCGTTAAGAAATAAGACGTGGAACTCTTTTCGCATAAACTAGGCATGGTCTAGATATTCGCTTTTCATGAAAAGCACTGCTAAACAAGTTCGTAGTACACAAATAAATAAATAACCCCAAGTCCAAAAGACAAAAAAAAATAAAAAAAGGATTAACAGAACACATATCATCATGGGTAATTTGTCCACATACCAGATAACGTAGAAGTCTTTGGCTTTGAAGTGGAGGTAGCTGAAGATTTAGGGGGATAACTTACAAGAGGTATCTTAGTGACATCCACTTTAACATTTTCACTATCTTCTTGATTTTTAAGAGTGACCGCAACTTGAGGTACTTTATTGGAACTATTATCGAGAATCTCATATGGGTTTGCATTGTTAATCCCTAATATTGAATGCTGAAAGCTGACAAGCTTGTCAACCAACTGAGGATGTATAGCAAGAGGAAGTGATATGAAGTGAGAGTAGTCAAGAGCTGCACTTTTAAGAGCCTGTTGAATATTCATGCATGGGTAAATCACATATCAGCATGTTTAGTAAAACAAAAGCTTACTTTTGGGATGTGAATGCAACTGATATTTATATTCAGTAGTTAAGCAATTTCCAAAATATCCCTTTTTGAATAATGGACTGTAACAATATTAACAGAATATTATTTTGGGATGTGAATGCAACTGATATTTATATTCAGTTCTGTCAACATACATTAGGATGAAAAAACAACATTGATAAAGAAGCCCATCAAAAAAGGAAAGCATAAATGTAGTTGAGATTCAATTTGGACATATAATCATGGAAAACTTGAAACTTCATAAACTTTGCATGCATTATGTTCGTGTGCTTTAGTGTGAGAGGTAGATGGAATTGAATATGTTTCTCTTCTGCCTTTAGTTTTTATTGCATAGAAACGAAACGTGTTCGACAGGAAAACAAGAAAAAGAAAAATGCAGACAGCAAAAGTTTCACCTCCAAAGAGATTGAATGTTTATTTGAAGAAGACGTTGACCCTTCCAATACGCTGTCTTCTTTATCGAATAACTTAGTAGAAGTGCCATCATGGACTTCTACTTTACGTTCGACCTCAGAAATGACATCAACAGCTTTCACTAAACATTCAACAACTTCACATCATATAATGGGCATGCGACAACAAAAGGTTCGTTTATTTTCAAAAGGAATTAGGCAATTAGCAAAGTACACTTGAATGTAAATTAAACCATCATACATGCAGTAACGGAGCTACAAATCCACAAAAGAGTGGGCATATATACAAGTTTTTGAAGAATTCTATTTTTGAAAAATTTAAACTTATGATTTTATTTCACATTTTCTAAGTCTTCTATTAATTAGAAAAATGTAATGGTACCCGCTGCACCTTCTAGCCCCTCCTAGCTCCCTCATTGCATTAAAACAAATCAAATATGTAACATAGGATTTGCTAAGGAGTCACAAAATAAATACACATCCTCACCATCTGCTGAACAAGACTGCGTAGACACTGGTCTCCATACAGGAGCACTCGGTTGTTGTTTTCTCATCTCTGTAGTTCTTTTGTTACTCTTTCTACTTTGCATATTATAGTTATACTTCACACCACCACACGAGTAGCATTTCTGTCATTAATCAGAAGCGCAGAGTTAACGGCCTCTAAAGAATCATAGATAAATAAACTCTTATACACTTTAACTCTAAATTAACACATATATAAAGCTCGCAGTTCCTTATCGTACCAAAGTCCATACATAATTCTACTGGAAATTTCATTTCAAATCATCCTGATTTTAAGAAGGGAAAATTGACAAAGAAGGTTACAATAAATATGGAATTGACAATGGGGGATCTATTATTTTCTGTCTAATCAAAAGGAGAGAAAATTTCAATTTTTGGTTAGAAATGAGTGAAAGTTATATTTTGAGATGTACATTTTTTTTGTCACAAGTAATGAATTTAATTTGAGTCCTTAAATTTTTCAAAAATTGAACTTTCACTCTATTATTGGAAAAATACAAACTTCTGCTCCTTTATATTCGCCAAAAATTAAAAATTTCCCTCATACATTTGACAAAGATTGAACTCTCACTCCTTTTGATGAGTAAGAAGTTAGTAGATACCCACAATTGTCAGATTGTGTATCTTATGTTACCTTTCTATGAAATTTGCCCTTTCCATGAAAGGAAACAGTATTAATAATCTAACTATGTGGAAAACGCTCACTAGCAAGTAAACTAAGATAGATGAGTTGTTATATTAGCCTAGTCCCAAACTAATTCTGCTATCCTAGTTTAATGTTAGTAACAACATAATCTACCTTATTTTAAGAACATATACTTTATCAATACTATAACTACATGAAAAATGCTGCCTGGAGAGTATACAAAGATCAGTAATTCAGCAGTTCAACCTAATTTCATATTGCTTTCTAATTATACAAATTTAAGTTTAATATAGAAAATAATCAAAATCAACCTGGTTTTAATAACAGAAACAGTAACTATAAGCTCTAATTACAAGAACAATGCCGTCTAGTGAGTTAATTACGATCAATGATTCATCAAATCAACCTAATTTGAGCGAAACCAATTGGAGAGACCTTTAACCTGAAGGTAGGGCACGGAATTCGAAATTTGATGCGCAAATGTGAAATTCAGAGCACGTTCAACTTTGAAAACCGTATTCAACTTGTAATCATGGAGTTAAGATATATATATAAAATATATATATCTAGATCGATTATCGCTAATTGAATAAATAGTACCTTAATAGAGCATCAGTGTATCTCCTTGCCGCCACAGTTTTCAGTTAAATGGACTCCTTTTTCTTTTATTTCAGACCAGGTTTGACGATTAGAACTCCAAAATTTTACAAATATAACACTTTACCCCCTCGAATAAAATACTTTTTTCATTTTTACTATCCACGGTCCTATTTGGTAGAATTAACAACTAATTGTCGAAAATGCAGCAAACAATGTATAAAGTTAAGTATCGTTAGTTTTTCGCAAACAGGAATTAAATTGCATGTAACAGTTGATGTGTAAAAACCATAAACGATAAAGATTTATTTTATTTTTAATTGGTCAATAACACTTAATTTGATATTATTGACAATACGAATATTATTCTCGTAATTTAATTTATTTTATAATATTCCTTTTGTCTTAGTCAAAGTATGCATTTTAAAAATGCATACACTTTTATAAATGTTCACTAACTACATTTTTTACTAACAAAATCAAGTATCATCTATGTTTACTAAAATCTTTTAATTTATTAAAATATAAAATAAACACTTATTTTGAAACAATAAAAAATAAAAATGTTAATACTTATATTAGAAATGAAAGGAGCAATTACAATTAATTGGTGAAACAATTGAAAGTACTTGACACTCATAGACTATTGCCTATTTAGGTCATGTAAGTATGTTCTGAACACGAGCCTACGTTTAAATGTCTATTAAGTAAAAGAAGTAGACGTTAAATAATTGTTTTCTAAAACATAAAAACAAAGACTTCTCCACAAATATCTCTATCTCTCCATATAACTAAAAGAGTATCTCCATATCCTATGTGAGGTGTTCTCTCTGTCTAAAATTCAACGTGGCATCCTTATATTTCATCATCTAATTTATCATGTCATGTCATGCAATTATCATTCTTTATAATTTCATAAAACAATAAATTTAAATTCAAGATCAATATTAATGTTGGTTAATCAAAATGCATAACTAATAGTGATACTCTTTTTATGATTCAGTAGTTTACTTTATTGCTGGAAAACACCACAGTTTTCCTCATTAAGGTTATGATTCTTATTTTAAGTTTTTAGTAGTGTGATGCAACATAGGACTAGATTCGGATTACAGATCCTTAGGTGTTCCGTAATGTAAGATTTTTTGACATAGGGTTTATTAATTAAAACTCAAAACTAATCAATGTGTTATAAAATTAGGGATATTTTTTAGTTTAAGGTGCAAAACTTTAAACTTTATTTTTTACTAGTTATTTCACAAATGACGATTTTAATGTACTATTATTGTCAAGTTATAAAAATCTTTACTTGAATTTAAAATTAAGTGGAAAAGAAGAGATATGAAGAAAGATGAAAAGAGAAGAAAGGACGACGAAAAATAAATTATTTATTTGTGTTTTTAAGTTGAAAGGAAATAAAAGGAAATGAAAGAAAATGGAAGGAAAGAAAGAGTTCCTTTCTCTTCATCCCAAAAAATGAGAGGAAATTGAGGGTTTAAGTTCCGGGGATGTGACAAAATATAAATATTTGTGTTGAATACCTTTCAAGTCCCTCCATCTCAAACCACCACTATGACTCGATCACCGTCTTACAAAAGAAGGAAATTGACATCGAGTAATGAGAATGTGTAAGTTTAAGGAGAATTACATATATATACACGGCTTAAGCAGGATAATTTCATATTTTTAAGAAACCCCAACGTTTAATACATAATGTACAATAATTTTAAAGTATGTTTTTAAAAATATGAAGTAACCAAAAGAAACACTGAAGTTTCCTCCTTTCTATTCAATATTCATCACACTTAATTTTTATTTTTATTTTTAAAATCCGTCGTAAACTTTAGTCATCATTTTATGTACATTATAAAGTAAAACTTGTAAGAGAGAATACATATAGATATGAAATATATGGAGTATGAATAAAAATAAGCAAATCAATTTGCATCTACAACACGCTTTACATTGAGTGACTGTGTGAGTGAGAAAGAGATATGGTAGATAAAATGTGATCAATGTTGTGAGGAACTCACAACAATGAAGAAGATGAACAAAACTAACACAATTTAGATGAATCCAAAACTAAAAAATTTCAATCACTAATCGGATCACTAATTACTTTACCTGAATCAGTGATATTTGCCTTATTTTTCTTAGCACCTTACTCATTCTCATAATTTCATCGTATTGCATTCAATCTCATGATTTTCTATATGTTTCTTCAGTGTCTTCGTTCAGTCGACTCGCTTGGAGTCAGTTTTCGAATTCGATGCACTCGATTCGGATTTTGGATCCTTTAAGTGTTCCGTGGTGTAAGATTTTGTGACATATGGTTTCTTTAATTTAAGCTCAAAACTTATCATCAAATTAGTGATTTTTTTTTTTTCAATTCAAAGTATAAATTTTTTTTTACTTGTTATTTCACAAATGACGGTTTTAGTATAGCATCACTGTCAGGTGATAAAATTTACTCAATTTAAACTTAAGTGAAAAAGAAGAGTAATGAAGAAAGATGAAAAATGAAAAAAAAAAAAAAATGCAAAAATATAAAATTATTTATTTGTGTTCTTATTTTGGAAGGAAATGAAAGAAAATGGTGGGAAAAAAAGAGTTTCTTTTTCTTCATCCAAAAAATGAGCGGAAAGGATTAGAAGAAAAGTGTAACGAAACTCCCCCTCCACTTCATTCCCCTTCTTTTCCCTTCCTTTCATAAAAAAAACTCAAGCACGCAATCATTAATTCCTTTCACTTCTTTTCCTTTCGCCCCTATTACCAAATCGAGAACACACTGAAGATATTTTTATTCGTTTTACAAAATATATTTTTAATTGTAATCACACATATCAAAATCTTATAACCACCAAAGGGTCTTTGGGCTAGCAGTATCATCGTGACCTTCCAACCTTGAGGTTGAGGGTTTAAGTTATGGATATGTGACAAAATATAAATATTTGTGGCTTTAATGTATATATTTATATTGAATACCTTTCAAGTCCCTCAATCTCAAACCACCACTATGAATCACTGCCTTACAAAAGAAGGTAATCGACATCGAGTAATGAGAGGGTGTGAGTTTAAGGAGAATTACGTGTATATCCAAGTTAAGCCAGATAATTACATATTTTTAAGAAATGCAAGCGTTTAATGCATAATGTACAAAATTTTAAAGTATGTTTATGGAAATATGAAGTAACCTAACGAACAATAAAGTTTCCCCTTTTCAATTCAGTATTCATCACACTCTTTAATTTTCACAAAAAATTGCAATAAAGTTTGATTGTCATTTCATCTACATTATAAAATAAAACTTTTAAAAGAAAATACATATATATATATATATATGAAATATATGGAGTATGTATATAATGAAGCAATCAGTTTACATATTATACCACACTTCACATTGAGTGACCATGTGAGTCTGAAATAGATATGCAATACATAATGCGATCAATGCAGAGAGGAACTCACAACGATGAAGAAGAGGATGAACAAAACCAACACAAAACAAATGAATCCAAAACTAAAAAACTTTCAATCACTAATCAAATAACTAAAAAACACCACGGAGTTAGTTATATTTTCAATTTAAGGTGCAAAACTTTAAACTTTATTTTTACTAGTTATTTCACAAATGACAATTTTAATGTACTATTATTGTCAAGTTATAAAAATCTTTACTTGAGTTTAAAATTAAGTGGAAAAGAAGAGATATGAAGAAAGATAAAAAGAGAAGAAAGGACAAAGAAAAATAAATTATTTATTTGTGTTTTTAAGTTGAAAGGAAATGAAAGAAAATGGAAGGAAAGAAAGAGTTCCTTCCTCTTCATCCCAAAAAATGAGAGGAAACTAAGGGTTTAAGTTCCGGGGATGTGACAAAATATAAATATTCGTGTTGAATACCTTTCAAGTCCCTCCATCTCAAACCACCACTATGACTCGATCACCGTCTTACTAAAGAAGGAAATTGACATCGAGTAATGAGAATGTGTAAGTTTAAGGAGAATTACATAAATATATACCCAGCTTAAGCCGGATAATTTTATATTTTTCAGAAACGCAAACGTTTAATACATAATGTACAATAAATTTAAAGTATGTTTTTAAAAATATGAAGTAACCAAAAGAAACACTAAAGTTTCCTCCTTTCTATTCAATATTCATCACACTTAATTTTTATTTTTATTTTTAAAATCCGTCGTAAACTTTAGTCATCATTTTATCTACATTTAAATTCCGTTTAAAAAACTTTCAATCACAAAACAGACTCGTTTCACATTTCGGATCCTTAGGTGTTCCATGGTGCAAGATTTCATGACATGGGGTTTGTTAATTTAAGCTAAAAAATTATCAATGTGTCGTCGAATTAGGGATTTTTTTCAATTTAATGTATAAAACTTATTTTTTTTACTTGTCATTTTGCAGATAATGTTATTTTATCAAATTTTCTTCTCTATAAATGACACACACACACACACACATACACATATATATATACTTAATCGATTCGTATTCGTTAAACAATTTAAAAAATATTTAGTGAAAGGAGAAAAATTCAAGTTGAATGTGGTGATGGCTTTTTGGGGGATTACTAAAATTCAACCATATTATGCCAATGTTAACTTATTTTTTATATTTAGTTTAGCTTTTAGTATATCTATCAATCTATAGCATTTTCGTAAGCTATAATATCTCAATTTGAGACGAATTGTTAGTGATGTTCGTAAAGTACCTAATTTGATGAAAAATTGATAGGTTTTGACTAGGGATGTTCATGGTTTGGCCAAAAAATTTTAAATCGACCAAACCGAAGTGATTTGGTCATTTTCATAATTAGTCTAGTGGTCTGGATTTTCCTAAGCCTTCATATGTGGTTCGGTTTGCGGTGTCAGGACTTTAACCGGTCGCCTAAACCAAACCGGAATGCATTGTATTTTCTTGTATAAATAGTTAGGTATATATGTTTAATTTAATAGATTGAGTATGTCTCTAACAAACATATATCAAATTTGTTTCTTCTTTGGTATCCAAAGTGTTCAAATGCAAATCACAAGACCAATTATACAACTAATTAAATTCAAATTAAAGATTGTAAAAGAAAACTCCCGAGTATGTAATAATGTTATGAAAGTTAAGTTTTATTAAATGATATGGTTGAACATTTTTTTACCAATATTATATTACATATTAGGGTTAATTGTTCCATTATGTATTTAACTTTACCTTTTTAACAAATGTATGCAACCACTTTTTAAACTTCCTATTGTATGTATTGAACTTTGTAAACACATATATTGTATGTAATTAATCCATCTAAGTGCTTACGTGGCACTGGTTAGCTTACAATAGATATATTAGCAAAGTTCGATACATACAATAGATAACTTTTTTGTGAGAAAAAAACCGGCTACCTTTCATTCCGGTCAAATGTTACATAATATTGACATTTTGAACAAGTTCCACACATACAATAGTAAAAAAAGGTAAAGTTAAATACATTACGAAATAATTAACACCTTTAAAAACAAGTAAGATATAACAACAATTGGAGTATTACTCGAATGATGTAACTTTAATTTAGTTAACATATTTTTTTATTAAAAATTAAATACAAAAAGGAATCGGTTCAAACCGTCAAACCAGTTTTGATTGGTTTGGTTTGACATGTAAATTGTGAGTGTAGGCAATCTTTATCTCTATAGATTACTAATTAAGAAGCCATTTTACTTATGTGACAAACTTCTTAGTTCGACACATAAACTTTTGTCCTATGTGTCATCATTTCATTAAGTTGTTATAATTTGTGTCACATAATAGAAACCATATATTTAAAAGGTCAA
This sequence comes from Logfia minima, assembly GCA_963921325.1. Classification (NCBI taxonomy): domain Eukaryota; kingdom Viridiplantae; phylum Streptophyta; class Magnoliopsida; order Asterales; family Asteraceae; genus Logfia; species Logfia minima. Next base: position 902,565 of record OY992773.1, read on the forward strand.
TCATTATTCGTTGATGTCAAATCATTAATTTTAGAAGGTCAACAATTTCTTATTGACTCCATACATTATACTTAACAATTTTGACTTTTCATAATTCTAGCCTTACAATGTCATATTTTCCTTAATGAATTACCAACAACTTTAGAATGTTAACCATATTGTAAATGAGTCCATAAATTATGATTTATAATTTTGGATGTTCATGTAATGCAAGATATATCCTTTCAATGCCAAAATTCATTTTTATCGTATGAGTTATTAGTAATTTAGAATGCAAATGATGTTGCTAATGTGTTCATAAAATCCGATTTACAATTTTGAATGTTCTTGCCATGCAAGATATATTATTCCGATGTCACTATTCAATTATCCTCGATGATTTTGAAACTCCTAAATTTAGCAACTGCTAAATAACTGATGGAGCAATTGTGCCATAAATAGTGCCAATATTTAGAAACCTCTATATAAAGTATAAATAAAGAATGCTAAACAAGTTACCAATTTACTTGAATGGTAAACATAGCTGTCAACAAATGCTAGGTTACAAGTTTGAGACCCGAGACCTCTTTTCCATTTTTATATAATCTATTGTTCATTTTATTAATTTTAAATAGTGTATGCAATAATTATATTTTACTATAATTCTGAAACACAACAATATATACTCAATACATTTTATTTTCATTTTTAAACTTTTTTTAGTTGACTTATATTCTTATTGCATATGATATAATATTGGTTATTTGTGATATGTAGTTTTAGTTTCTCTTATATGCAATTAACAAAAACACTATCATTTATTGATTTGGAAATGGTCAATTTTTAATTTATATGATTAGTTTAACTGAGTATTCTTCTACTATAGATTTTTTCGACGCAATGTTAGTAAAAAAATTTTTATACTTTGTATGAAGCTAGGAATGTAATATATATATATATATATATATATCTTACTAATATATAACACATTTCAATGTTTTTTTAAGATATATTTTACTATTTTGCCTATACAATTATAAAGAGTTTTTTAAAAAAAAATTCATAGAAATGACTAACATACCCATAATTATTAATTACTATATTCTCATTAATATAAACATTATTAAACTATAAAGTAATTAATTTATGATATTCAATTAACATACCCCTAATTATTAATTACTAAGTTCTCATTAATACAAACATTATTAAACCATAAACTAATTAATATATGACATTTAATTTTAACTTAAACTTCTCTACATCTATAGACTATTATCTATATATATACTATTATATAATGCATTTGAGTTGTTTTCTTTAAGATAAAAATGACTATTTTACCCATACAATTATGAAAAGCTTTTCTTTAAAATCCATAGAAATGACTAACATACCGCTAATTATTAAATTCTCATTAATACAAACATTATTAAACTTTACATGATTTGAATGAAGAGGTTGTAAATACAAAAAACTTTATTTTGAAACAAAATTTTATTTTAAAAAAAGTTTAATTTTCAAAACAAAAAACTTTAACGTCGTCAAAGTTTTGTATCCGGAAGACCTTAGTCTACATTCTACAACACACTTCCCATTGAGTTACAACACACTTCCCATTGAGTGACTGGTTGAGAAAAAGATATGTTAGACAAAATGCGATCAATGCGGAGAGGAACTCACAGTGATGAAAAAGATGAACAAAATCAACACAAAACAGATGAATCCAAAACTAAAAAACTTTCAATCACTAATCAAATAACTAGTTACTTTACCAGAACCGGTTATATCTGCCCTATTTTTCTCTTCACGTTACTCATTCTCCTAATCTCATCATATTTCATTCGGTCTCGTGATTTACTGTGCGTTTCCTCCGTTTCTTCGTTCGATCGTCTCACTCGTAGTCGGTTTTTCGGATTCGATGGACTCGATTCGGATTTCGGATCGCTAGGTGTTCCGTGGTGTAAGATTTCATGACATAGGGTTTGTTAATTCGATTTGTTTTTATTAGATCTGATTTTCTTGATCTGATTTCGTTGAATTTTCGATGCTATAATCTGCTCATATGCTTTTCTATAATGCTTATTATAGTATATATGTGTATCTCATTGCATATAAATTGATTTATTAGAGCTGAATTAATGTGATTCTTTTGGTGATATGTTTGTATTAAGGCTTATTAGTAGCGTATCTCATGTTTATTAATTGATTTATTGCAGCTGAATGAAAGTGATTGTTGGTTATATTTTGGTTAGAGTGCATATTAGAAATGTTTTATCAAATGAACTTGCAATGAACAATCTTATTTTATCAAATGAACTTGATTTTATTTACATGGTCATATGATTAGTGTACATGGGATTTAATATGAATCTAAGATAGAACTCTCAATGAAGGCTCAGACTTTGTTGAGCCATATGAATTTCTTTTTCAGAATTTGTTCAGGCTATCAACAGTTTTCATTTTAGCATTACAATGTCTCATGTGTAATTTGTTGAGTATTTTCAAAGTATCGTTGTGAAGACTGAGTTTGACTTTCAAGTGATTAAGTTATCATATTCTACATGTTTTTAATTTATATCCTTTTTAAAAGGCAGATCGAAACATGGAAAAACCGTCGAGTGGACATCTAAGGATTTGCTCCAAGGTCTTCAAGAGTTTGTACCAATATATGAAACACGACCCATCAAGAATAACATGTACGGGATGGGTTTTGATCACAGCTTTGGGCTCTGGTTTATTGCACGATGGCTGAAACCAGACCTATTGATTGAGAGTGGGGCTTTCAAGGGGCACTCCACGTGGGTCTTAAGACAAGCAATGCCAAATACCCGAATTATCTCAGTTACTCCTCGCCATCCTGAGAAGTACCTTAAAAAGGGTCCGGCATATGTTGATGAGAACTGCACATATTTTGCTGGAAAGGACTTTGTTGATTTTGGAAGTGTTGATTGGGGGACTGTGATGAAGAAACATGGCATAACTGATTTTAGTCGAGTTCTTATATTTTTTGATGATCATCAAAACGAGTTAAAAAGGTAATTACCACATTAGCCTCTAGTACACCTCTTGATTTTTGTTTTGGTTCACATTATAGGGGGATCTTTTGACCAAATACGTTGAACATGCCAAATCATTTTTTTTAATATCTAACTGGCTAAAGGGCCAATTTCAACCTATTTACCTGTGTAAGAAAACGGTTTGACAGCTGTTCAATGTGTTTTTTATTGTATAAAGCCTTCTAAGTCATTTTGTTCAAACTGTTGTGTTATTATTTATTGAAATAAGTGTAACTTTTGTACTCATATTTAGTTCACGTCACTCAGGTATTAATGTAAGGATTTCTCTTTTAATACTTGTTATGGTTACAGATTAAAGCAGGCACTAAAAGCTGGCTTCTCAAATCTTGTTTTCGAGGACAATTATGATACGGGGACTGGAGATCATTATTCCTTGAGACAAATATGTGACCAGTTTTATATACAAGGTTAGTTGATTGTACTATCTGTTAATTTTCACATTGATGATCCAGTAGTACTCTAGTAGTCCTGATTTCCCACTTTGCAATTGCATTTCAAGATACTTATGATTTTGTAGTTAATTGTTGTTGTTACTCTGATGTTGCAATAGCAATATTGTTTTGTGATTTACGAAATATGAATGGGTCGACTTGGTTTCGGTTATAATCCCAAATGAGTTGAAAGTAACCCAATGCCCATATTGAATGCATACTACCTCCTAAATCTTATTATTCAACTATATGTGGATTCATATTAATGTTCTTTTATTATATTCATATATCAAGGCATTAATGGTACATAGTTTGTAAAACTAACTGAAAAACAAGTGTTGCGGTTCAATTGAAGTACTAAACATGGCCCGGTTAAAACCAAACCTGTTTAGACCCATTACCTGACCGGCCTAACCCCCTCAATTTGCTACATCTAATCTGATGTTATCTTTTTCTATAGGAGGTGGGCATAGCTGTTTTGAAGATGGTGATGAAGCTAGGTTAAGATCAATAAGGAAGAAGTTTTGGGAAAAGGCTGTGGATACTCAAGAACTATGTGGGCCCGGTGAAGCATGGTGGGGAGTTAGAGGAAACATGCGGGATGACTTTAACCACACAAATAAGCCAATATCATACAATCAACATTTCCAAAACAGCAGGTTTGTTGAATCAATACTTGATGTTTATTGGGAACTTCCACCTGTAGCTGGCCCATCACTTACTCATCAAACACGATATGATCCGGCCCGAGCACCCAGTCCCATTGTTGAAGATGGAAGATTCGGTTTGTTTCAAAGGCTTGGTTTATCTAAACTTGAGCCTTCCGTTTTCAACGGGTACACTCAAATGGTATACGTTCAGATATCTGCAAAAGAATCATAGCGTCCAGTTGTAATTCGTTTTCAAGCAAGCATTTTAGGCCCATTCAGTGATAATACATTAATACCTGTGTGTATGTTGATATTTTGCACTTGTTTTACAGTTTTTCTGTACAATTAGTGAGGATTTTAGATTAGTCTTCCACTTTCTTCTTTTTTAGGGGAACTTCAAATTGCTTCTGATCTTTCTTTGTAGTAACCAACTTATTATCAAAAAAATAAACTTCTATTTCAAAAAAAAAATAAAAAAAAATACTACATACATATGAAAATAATAATAATAATAATAATAAAGAAAAATTGTATTCGAAAGTTTTTTTTATTGGAGTGAAAGCTATTTTAAAACTTCTTAACAGAATGACCTTATATAAAAAACTTTAGAATTTTTTTTCATTATGGGTACTCTCATTTACTTGGTTACGTTAAATTTAAGGGCCAACTATTTGTACACCAAATCATGTCAAATTGTCTTTTGTTTTTAACTTTGTAGTGTTTTCATACGCTCTCAAATCATGTTTTCACTTTTTTATACTTGAAATTTTTTCTAGATTTTACTTTTTATAAACAAATGTATTTATTCAGACCATGTTTTTATTAAAAAAAATTATTCTATAAATAGTTTAATTCGTTTTTTATTAAATGTTTATTTTTTTATAATTTGTTTTTTTTTTTTATATAATGTCAGTTATTTTAAAATTTTCTTACTTTTTCATAAAAAATTAATTTCTATTAAAATGTTGATTTTTCTAAAAAAAATCATTTTTATAAGATCTCTTTTTTTTTTTCATAAAAGAAATATTTGTTTTTGTTAATTTTTATTATTTTTTTTCTTATCTTATAAACATTTAAAGATACTACAAAACGAAATGGACCAAAAGAACAAATAAACAACATTGATTTGATACATTGATTAATGGGTTTATTTGACTGTCACCTAAAAGTTTAAAAGTGTGCAAATAGAATATCAAAATTTACTAGCTCTTAAATGTTACTAGGAGAATTTATTATTATTATTATTATAATTAGTTATAAAGGTAATTTTACTACCGGTAATTCTAATATCCTTCTTTTAATATAGAGAGAAGATATATATACGATTCGTAGCTCTTAAGAGATTTAGAGATTGTTTACTTTTTTCTTTTCAATATTACATCAACCAATTTAAACTGCAAACACAACGTTTCATATATAAGTGTGACCCCGTTACTTTTGTTGAGATCAATGCAAATATAAATACAATATGGGTAAGAAGCATAATTAACAAAGTTGTGACTAAGATCATTCTTTGTGGGGAAAAATTCAAAATTGAAGGTTAAACTTCATATTAGCGCCACATTAGCACGAGGATTTATGACTGATTTATGACTGAACCCTTCATATGGTGATGTTAGGATTGAAATTTTCAATGTCACGTCATGAGCCACGTCATTTCTTAAATATCAATACAAATACATTTTATATTAATAATAAAAATAACAATAATTAAAAAACTAATATTTATTAATAATAAAAATTACAATAATTAAAAAAACTAATTTATATTAATAATAAAAATTACAATAGTTAAAAGCCTACGTTACATTAATAATTAAAATTACGATAATTAAAATCCTATTTTACACTGATAATAATTAAAAATGATACAATTATTCCTCATCGGTGTCTTTATTCGTTGGTTGTGTAGACGCTACACAATTGCGTTTAACTTCTTCCCGAAGATTTTGGAGAAATGCTCGTTTTTCGGGTGGTAAGTTTGGATTAATCGGGTTGTTGAGAACCTTGAACGCCCTGAACATTGCTTTATTTCTAGACGTCTCGTCTAATGTTTCCATTGTTTTTTGTTGAGCTAGTGTGATTCTCAAAAGTTGGGCGCGGACCTCATCGGCCGAACAACGTGAGGAAGTAGCATCCGACGAACCTGAACTTTTTTGGCCTTTTCGATTTTGAGTCCGACCGGGTGAACAACGAATCGTGTTGTTGGAGAATTAATGGTCAAAGTTCAGGTTAGGCATGTTCCTTTTGACTGATTCGTTGTTTTCGTCGCCAAGATTGATCGGTTCGTTATCTTCATCTTTCATAGGTCGTTTGTTATTCATAACACCTTCCAAAAGTACACCCTTTTAATCCAAAATTAACCAATGGAGCAGGTAACTAAAGTATAAAGTCTAAGTCGATAACATCAAAGGACAAAATGGTCATTGCACATAATCTCACCATCTACTACCACTACAAGCAAAGTAGCAAACTCACTCATTTTATTTACTTCAGTCAATTCTATAAATGGTCCACTTGATCTACATCGATTTTACGGAAACCGTTCATATACTTCTTCCAGTCCAATAAGTTTATATATTCTTCGAAAATGGTCCAATAAGTACCCTTTGGCCGTTTAGATCCCGACTATCTGAAAATGACAAAAGAAAATGGTACTTTAGTCATTCTAGGTGAATAAGGGATCAAATGAAGAATTGACTGCGGTTCTACGATCAGTCATCAAGCATCCTCCAGCAATGTCTCGACGTCCCTCAGTAGTGTACATTAACAAGCCATCAATGGGATCCCAAAAATAAATTTGACCATCCAATGTACTTGAAGCCAATTGCTTACCATCTGGACGATAAACAACTGTAAGAACATCGTGAGTGTGAGGAAATGTTTCAACTGAACCTTTTCCATCAAAAATATCCCAAAACTGAACGGTTCTGTCCCATGAAGATGAAGCAAGACTTGCCTGTAGTTATGAATAAAATGAAAGTAAGCAAATAAGCCTTAAATATAATCCATATTTGCGTTTTAAAATTTGTTATAAGTGAGATGGAATAATGAGAATCAGCTAATCAATAGTAGTGTTTGGATGTGTTTCTGCAGTGCAGTAGTAGCTTGTACCTTGCCATGGCTTAAAAGCTTAATTCTTCAACATGCTAGCAGCATAATGTCTCAAGAATCATCTCTATTGCCCTTAACTCATTATATCAGGTAACAACTTTTATTAATTGACATTTGACTTTTGAAAGAGAAGTAAAATGTCATATTTCTCGTACTCTATTGACCTCTACTCAACAGGGTGCCAATGATCATAACGATAACAACTTTGATTGATTTTTTTTTTTTTTTTTTTTTTTTTTTTTTTTTTTTTTTTTTTTTGTAGCTTACCGAATCTTGGATTTCAACTTGCAATCCCGCACTTCAACTGGCAAGCTCCCTAGATTTGCTATACACAAAGGTAAGCAAACAGACTATTATTTTTTCAAACAATCAACTAGTGAATCTTCATGCCATCAAACAGACTGTTATATGCCGACAATTTTTTTTTTTACTTATTTATTTTGCATACGATTGATGATGGAGTTGATGACTTAGGACCTGTTTGTTCCGTGGTTTAGCTACGTTTTTTTATTTATCGTGTTAGGGATAGATTATAACCCAAATCGACCTATTTTCAAGTGAAAAATGCTGCCTCTATTGAAATTCTGAATCTTGTAAGAAGTTATTGATTATGTGTTACATCGTAACAACACAGGGGTGCAGTATTAGCTTGTGCCCTGCCATGGCTTAAAAGCTTACTTCTTCAACACGCTAGTAGCACAATGTCTCAAGAATCATCTCTCATTGCTCTCAACTCATTATACCAGGAAACAACTGTTATTAATTGGTTTATTTATTTTTTTGTAGCTTATCTAATCTCGAATTTCAACTTCTAATCCTCCACTTCAACTGTCTACTTCCCTAGATTTTTGCTATATACAAAGGTAACCTAACAGACTGTTATTTTTTCTAACTATGTACTAGTGAATCTTCATGCCATAAATCCGTGTTTTTTTTCCAGACAATTGATGATGGGAGTTGATGAAGAAGGCACATTGCAGGCTATTATATTCGAAGATGTGAGTGACGAAGAGGAGTCCGAAGAAGATGGTGATGATATGGTACCTAATGAAGAAGACAATGAAGAACTTGAAGCAGTCAGTAATGTTAGTGATCTTGAAGGAAGTGATGGCATGGCTGACTACTAGTATCAGATCGAAGGTTTGACCTTTGTAACGCTTGTAGTCTAAGCTCTAGTCAGACTCACTTTCCAATTCTTAATATCATCTGAAAACATTTTCATGCATACAGTGTATACAAGTCGAGATGGAACGTAAAGTGAAATCGAATAGTTTTGTAGGATTTAAGAGGTCAAACAATGGGTTGGAGAGGGATCAATTTTTGAATATGTATATCTAGAGATTGAAAATTTTGACCAACTTATTTCTGGGTTATAATCTGTATGTATGTATGCATCAAATTAAAATGTCATACAACAGACCAATATGTAGTTAACCTAGTAGGGGTCATTCTTACTTTTTGGGCCTTTCATTATCCTTAGTATTCTAATGATTTTAATATCTAGTGGTATTGGGCCTATTGTTCTGCGTTTTGGTTTTTTGACTATAGTTGAACTTGAACCCAAATCCAGATTAGTGTACACCATGCTTGGAATATCTGAGTCTGCAATTTATGAAAGAGTAATGATACATAAAAAGGAAAAAAAACTTTTGAACATCGACCACCTAATTTATCAGTCATAGTCATGTCTTATGCTGGAAGATAAATAGTTAACGGTTACTATGGATTTACTAAAAGTGACATCGTTTCTGTATACTGGCAAATTTCGGTAGCCCTGTGCATAATAAGAATGTAGGCCCTTAAAAGAACACATCTTAAAATACATGTAAAGATTTTACTAGTAATTTTGAAAACATAGGTAAAACTACGTTGCAAACTACCTTTATCTCAAAATAAATACATTAATTAAAATTAATTTATTAATTTTCTAAAGGCAAAGAAATTTTATAAAAACTAATAAGAAGCTAGAAACATACAACGCAATGACAAACCAACCTAAACGATTGCACCAACAAAAAAATATGACACCCAAAGGCTATAACTAGTGAGCGTCTAACGCAAATTGATATACGACTTGAAAATACAATTTAGCCTAAACCTCATGACGACCAAGATACTATATTGCAAGACCTTTACAAACACCTCAAACCGAAAGAGATACACCTAAATGAAATCTCTTAAACGCCTCTTGCGTCTTATTTCTTTGATATATGTGATTCTTACACCAATTTACTAATAAATAAAGTTGCTTTTTGGTACATGTACCAAATACCAATCTATTTTTTCAAAATTATCTTGATTTAATCATGTTATAAATTCTGATAACCCAAAGATAAAACTAAGTAATCACGGAAAAGAGTAGAATAGTGGAAGTTACTTATTTGCCCTCGTATGTAAAATATGTGATGTCATTAAACACAAAAATTTAATAAACATTTAGATTATGGAGTAGCAGTGAGAAAAAAACTGAGTCAAGGAACTAAATATGAAAGAAAAATCCCGAAAGAGAGTCTGGAAGTGAAACATATAGCATAGCACGAAGTCATGTAATGTAATTTACTATAAATAGTAAGAAACGAGTGAGAAAACCCGAGGCACGTTGTGGCCTCGTATTTTAACTTACAAAGTTGGTTAAATTCTAATGTATGCTCTTCCTTCCTTTGTTAATTTATCTAAAATATCAAAAGTTCTCATTTATTTTCTACCAAATATTTTGATAATACTCATATTTACTTAATCAAACTTATCAATGTTAAACTTATATCCTTGATTGAAATATAAATTACAATCATTATTTAAGGAACAATTTTTTCTAAACAGGCGAGGCATTCTTAAAATGTAAGTATTCACGCTTATATAATATTTCTTACAATTTGTTTTATAAAAATCTTATTTCTTAGATACTCGTATTAACTTTTTCTATATTTTATATAACTCGAATGTGTTCTTTTACTAATTTGCTAGTATAAATAATGTGCAAGTTATCTATAGAAATTAAAGAAGTAAGTAAATATAAAGGATGAGAAGTCGAAAGCAACAGGGTTAATGGGCTGTTGAAAGCGGCAGTGCGGTAGGTGCTGATGGGTGATATAGCAATGTAAATTAGAGGGGGGTGAGTATGGGTTGGGTGGGTAATATTTTCTTACTAGTTTGTAAATGGTTATTTTAATAATTTTTTAAATAGTATTTTTAATGATTATTTTGACAATTCTATAATAAGTTCATGGTCATTATATGTTTTATTTCAAAATATCATAATTTATAATTGTAGTTTAAAAGTTTGAGGTATGAACTTTGAAATGTCATATATTTTCACTCGTAATTCGGATTAAATCACCGTTTTTTCTTTTAACTAGTGTATTTTTTTCAAGATCTATTTGTTGACAAACTTTCAAAGGGGTTTATTCTAATAAAGTCATAAAAAGTTAAGCAAAGTAAAAATAACAATTATAAAAAGTCATAACAAATTGTAAAAACTCAAAAAGTCAAGAAAAGTCAAAGACCGGTCCGACTTAAAAACCGGTTTTTAAAACATTGGAAAATTGCGATACCCGATCGGAGAAGACTCTGTAAACTTGCCGTCCCATTTACGCTTAGACACCCACAATTCAACTTTTCGTTATCAGGTAAGACTGCATCCAAGTTATACCCTCATCAACTTGCAGGTTTTTGTGGCTTTGGACTCTTCACTGTAAGGTGAAGGGTGGGGGAATTTTAGGCGATGACATGGGTCTTAGGAAGACCCTATAGATTTGTGCTTTTTTGGCGGGTCTATTTCAATCAAACTTGATATAGAGGGTTCTGGTTGTTGCTCCGAACACATTGTTAACCCATTGGACGGAAGAACTAAAACTTGTTGGTCTTTCAATACAAGATCTTAAGAAGGTTTTTTGCCTTCCTAAGCGAGGATTTGATGTATCTTTGACTCAAGAGCGGTTGTATGAGGTACACGGGAGTGCATATAAAATGTTTGCAATTTTTCTAACAATTGCTATATTTATCTTTTTTAAGAAAGTAGCTCTCTAGCTGAAAACATATTTAACGATTAGAACCTTTTATTTCGAGCTGAAAACATTAAACGTGTTTTTGATATACTTTGTTACTTTTATTGTTAATCATAGGGATCGACCTCTCAAAGTCCACAAGGAGTTTCTGATAAGTCAACACGATTTGCTCTTCTCTAAATAAGGGTTTTTGATACAACCGGTCCAGTTTTCAAAAATTCTATAATTTAATAAGCTCAAAATCTTTTTAATGTTTTATTTTATATTAATATTACATAAAAATATGTGCAACCCGTGACATTTGACCAAGGTTTGTTCGTCGCACTGTAACACAAATGGAGTTTGAGCCCATGGGTTGGGACTTGGGTGAACTCGAAGAAGACGACCACAAATTTCTGTGGTACGCTGGTGGTAACATGGCTGGTTGGAGATTATTTTTGGAAGTTGATCGACTTAGACCGGGATTTGTTGTTACAATTAGAAGGATGACTATTTTGAGGCTCATGGAAAACTACATTGGATATCTGACCGAAGGGTTGCTACCTGAGGAGTTTAGGAGGCCTGATTTTGCTTTTTTTCTCGTTCGGATACATATGGGAGAACCAGTGAACGGTTTTATCAACTTTGGATTTTTGATATTTGATGCTGGAATCCGGGGATTTTTTGCGATTAGAATACCTAAGGTTTTTATATGTTACTCGATGAAAACATATGTCTTCCTCTTTTTGGTGTACTCGTTTTTATATGTTTCAAGACTCAACCCTTGGTCAAATATCCAATGAAGTTGATATTATTAATGTCGATTGGTGTGCGGTTTTGTTCGAATGAAAATGTTTTTTCTGACCATAAAATCCTATAACTAATTAGCCGGTATGTGTGTAAAAGGACTTTTGTATGACAACTTAACTTAGGGTCAATACTAAACTATGCAATTTTTATTATAAAAGAAGGCTTTTTGATACAATCGGTCCAGTTTTCAAAAAATTCTGTAATTTAATTAACTCAAATTCTTTTTAAAGTTTTATTTTAAATTAATATTATATAAAAATATGTGCAACCCGTGACATTTGATCCTACAGAGCTTCAAAATTAACGGACCGGCCCTGTATTTGAGAGTTCTAAAAGGAGTGAATGGATGGCTAACGGTGGGTGAGTGGATGATACATTTGCAATAAGAAAATAATGAGAAGGGTAGTATAATAATCGCATCACCTATGGCAATTTTGCAATAAAAGCAAAAGGACACGAACTATGGTGTAAATTAATGTTAGGGTTTACATATAAAAATGAAAACAAGAAAGCAAGTATCATTTTCCCATTGTTGTTGGTGATGGCTGAAACCGAACTTAGAGGAAAGAGGTGGCAACTTGTGGTTCATTCAGAGCTAGTTCCAATGAACTCATACGTACGCACAACAAATTCGTATAACATTTTATAATCACTCAAACAATATAAAGGATAATAAGAATGATGTCATATGTTGACAGAGTCGTGTTCAAGTGACTACAAGAAAACTCAAGTAAACAAAGACAATTTCAACGACTTAATATGAAAACGAGGTTGGTTTAATAGTAAAACAGGGAGGCTACTGTTCAAGTTCGTTTTCCGGCCAACGAACTCAGACGAAGAGATAACTAGGAACTTAACCAAGTTGCAATCTTTCTGTTAGGTACGATTGCATTTAACGTTAGCAAGTAAAGAGGAAACAAAAGGTCTAATGATGGCTGTAAAGGACTGTCGACAAGTTGAGTTTTCCGACGAAGGTCAAGATTTTACCAACAAAATGGGTTTCGAGTTTTAACCCGTTTAATCAACGTTTAAGGTACCAAATCTTGTCTCTTTTGATACTACGTACGAGTTTAGCACATAAAATGGTTAAATAGAATGTGTTTATGAGGTACTGATCGAGAACCCGTTTTTTCAGTGAAATTCCGACGGGTGTGGGCTACCAGAGAGGTGGCACTACTTTTGGTCCAAGAAATCTCAGTGCATATGTTTTATAGTTACAATTCAGTTACCTTAAGTGTGATAGAAAGTGTAGTCTAAACCCTTAACACTATTTATGCTAGACACTTCAAAATAGCCCCCTTAACTTTAGTCCGTTGTAAATACATGCCATTTTAAGTTTCTTGTAATCTTGGGATCGATATGATGCTACTGTAAATGATAAACAAAGGGGCTATGGATCATATTTGATTAGTAAGAGTTGACTAGGTTGCATGATATATTTAAATTAGAGCAAACAAGTTTATTATTAAATAGAATAGAATGTAAATGTATACATTTAGATAGCTAGCATATTCTATTAATTAGCAAGTAGATTTTTGTTAGTAAGTTAAACGAATATTAGGACATGCTCAATAATATATGAAAGTGTAGTTTGTTAATCATAGTGCCTTTAACTTTGATTATAGGTGATCGAGCGAGTTTGACACTTGGTACGACTTAACCACTAGCTAGGGAGTTTCAAGGTAAGTTACACGGATTTTTCTCAAAATGGGGGCACTTATCATAATGTGTTTTTATAAGGATTTTGTATAAAGTTGTATAGATAATGGTAGCATCAACGGCAGTTAACTACGACTAGTTCACAATTACTTGCTTAGTGTCGTTGTGAACTAGTCAATACTTAAGTGTGTTTGGTGTGATCCAATATTAGTGAAGTAAGTACTTTCAATCATGACAAGTTGACAATCTCATTTAGTTATTTGGTTGTGAACTTATTGTGTTTGTAGTGCTTAATATGACTCAGTTATGTTGTTTAGATTGCATGGATTCATTGCATATGTGGGTCTCCCCCACAGAACTAGAATGCGTGTGAGAACTACCATGGTCACTGGGAAAATTATTGATAACATAAATGTTATTTAAAGTTTTAACTCTTGTTTTAATCAAGCATTTTTATAGTACTAATGTTAAGATTACAGTGATAAACCCATGTATTCACAAGGCTACTTATTAGCTAACCTCGTGTGTGTGATATGTGTCCTTAGGCAATGATGTAGCTAGATCAAGTGGCAAAGAAAATGAAGTTGATTAGAGTATCAGATTGATGAATTAGAAGATAGATTTTATACTTGTAACTAGCCATAGTCAGTATAGACTCCTTGTATTTGTAGTGAGCATTGGTTACAATGGATTTTGAGTAACTATTTATTTTAAATTTTGTTGCTTTGAATGTAAAACTTAAAACATATTGTTTGGTTATTATCTACGTTTATAAGATTATTATATATTCTTTAAAAAAATGCTTAAAATGTGGGTGTAATATTAAGCAAGCATTCTTGGCTCATTCAGTGATCATACCTGTATATATTGATATTGTTTACTTGTTTTATAGCTTTACTGTTAGTGTGGTTTTTAGATAGTCTTTCACTTTTTCAACTTTCTTGTTGTGATCTTTCTTGATAGTAACAATTTTGATATTGTGTACAATTGCACATCGATCTTTCATTGATTCATTTCTTTTATAGGCCGCAATTTTGGCCAACATTACCAATAATTGGTTATTTGGGTTATATTTTATCTCTAATAATGACAGTTACGAGTCAATTAGGTTAAGTTGAACGATTTTACGAGACATGAAACAAGTTAAATGGGTTGAATGAACTCAATAAATTTAATGTCATATTCCTTAACTTAATCCTTTTGATGGTACCCAAACTTTCATCATCATTGCTTGATACTAATACTTAAGACGTTAATTGTTTATAATATTAGTAATCCGATAAAAGAAGTTCTGGTGGGTTGGTTCAACCCAGACTTAGACCATTGGGGAAATGATAAATACAACACACATATTGATAGTTGATTTTTCATTTTAAAAATGGTATCTCCCCAATGAATAAATGATGTTAGCCCTTTTTTCTTCGATAACAGAGATTGAAATGGATAAAGTGAATTCTCCCTAATGGTAATTCATACATTACTACCATACAACTGTTAAATCTCATGGTACAAATATACAATAACATAACTTTGATCTATGAATCAATATATTTATTGTAGCAGATTTATGACTTGAAGTTAAATGTAACTCAATTGTGCTTCACAATAACATATTACTATTTGGTTCAAACAAAAACATTTAGGCTCAACTTGAGTTCTCATTTAATATCACAAAAGAGTTACTCGAGGTCAAAATTATACATCCTTACAAATCATGTCATTTGTTTTCGAATATCTTTACGAAAATAGGAAATACAATGCAGTAGGGTTCAAATGGCAAAACAGTATTGATAAGGTATTTTTTCATGCATAAACCAATTGTCAATATGTCCGAGTGGTTAAGGAGACAGACTCGAAATCTGTTGGGCTTTGCCTGCGCAGGTTCGAATCCTGCTGTTGACGTTCTATTTTTTCATTTCAATTTTTTTCTTCTAAAAAAGTAGAGGGCAAAACCGTAATTTCAGCAACACCCAAAACCGTTTCATCTCATCACTCACAAAGAAACACCAAAAATACATTATCTCGTTATCTCATGGCATCATCCTCAATCCACCTTCACCAACAATTCCGTCCACCACCGCACCACCGTTCAGCCACCGTTCAACCCACCGTAAAACCACACCACTATGTTCCTATACGATGCGGTCCACGTGACAACCGTGGTCCGCTCTACAAAGGCCGAACATTAAGCATAGAAGCAATCCAAGCCGTTCAATCACTTAAACGCTCACACCGTTTAGATCCAACTAATAACGACGCCGTTTCAAAAACGTTATATCGGTTAGTGAAATCTGATCTTATTGCTGCCTTTAATGAACTTATTCGGCAAGATCAGTTTGATCTTGCTCTTAAAGTGTTTTCAGCCGTTAGATCTGAAGGTTGGTATAAAACTGACCTAAATTTGTACGCGAAGCTTGTTACGGCTATGGCGAATAAAGGTAATTTAAAAAATATTCAATAATGTTACATATGCTCAATAATCATGATAATAATTTAGTATCTGTGAATATTTGATTAGTGTTAGATTAATAAATATATTTAGGTTGAATTATTATCTTATATTGTGTTTTAATTCTGAGAAATTGCTAAGAAATCAACAAAAAATGTAAAATTTGACAACAATGTGTATATAAAGTTTTCTTGCTCTCAAAGGGAACAAAAAATTATTATTGATTGTAAGTTAGAGGATTTTAGAAGGTCAGCGGTCAAAAAACGCCTACAAGCACTTCCACATGGGCAAAGATGATGACGTGGATTACCATGTTGGCATAGGTAATGGCGTGGACTGCAATGTAGGCCGATACGGTGACATTGCAATCACGTAAATTGCCTCGACTGGCAATTAGACGTAGTTTATGCATATGTGGACTTCCGTATAGGCATTAACCTATGCACAAATCTTAAACTTCCAGTGAAAAATACTATTTTTGTGTAAAATTAGATTTGTAATCCTTTTTAGGAGCGAAATTTTTGTACATACTACTTGTTGTCCGATTTTGTATTTTTGAATATCACTTCGCAAAGCAATGTTCATCTGTTCTTAAATGTTTTTTTATTATTAGGTATGACGGATGAAATTGATCGATTGATGTCTGATATTGGAGTGGAGGATGTGAAGTCGTCCGAGGGTAAGGGACTTGTGACAGTCATCAAGGCGTTGCTTGCAGCCGATAGGGTGGAATCGACTGTTAGGATTTACGAGATGATGAAGTCCGGTGGATGGAGTTGCGATTCCGCGAATGATGAGTATATAGGTAAGGTTTTGATTAGGGGATTGAAGAGATTAGGAAAGAAGAAGGTAGCTGATGAGATTGATAGGGAAATTAGGAGGGTGTCTGGTGGTGTTTTGGAAAAGGTGGGAGTTTAAATTGTAAAATGAAAACTTACACTCCATGAAACTATGGAAGTAGCAAGTAGAGTTAAGATCCATTTAGATATGCATACATATTTCAATACATTTTTATGTAACTTGAAATAGAAAATGCCTTTAGAATTAATGTTATGGAAAATGGTTAGGATGGTTTTTTTACAAATCTTCTATATTTTAAAACATGGATTTAGAAGTTGTATAGATTGTATACTTTATGAGTACTTCTATGTTTGTTTCTTAAAAGAATTAGAATCAAGCTAGTGAAAGATCCTGAAAAAAGTACCACCTTATGATGAATTAACTGAATTGGTAAGTTTAGCTTAATTTATTTATGATAAACTGAATTGGAGATAGATTTAGATACTGAAGTGTCTGTAATTGACTATTTAATTTGTAGATAAGAGCTTATGCTCTTTTTGGTAGTTGTCACTGGTTTTGATTTGGTCCCTCCTTGTGAACTGAAGTCTGTGCCTTGTAGTTTTCATGAAGGGTTTGGGATGGTATTGTAACTTCTCTCTCTCTCTCTCTCTCTATATATATATATATATATATTAGTTTGCTGCTCTGCAGAAAAAATCTAATTGGTGGATCCTAAGCTTATCGTAACATATTTATATTAGACTAGAAGATTTGTTGTAGGTTTTAATATTTCTATAGGTTGATTTTCTTTTAAATGCATTTGTTTAACCAATAACTCATGAAGCTTGCCTTCAAAGGTGTTGTTTCGGTGGTCATAATGGGAAAATACTTCATATGATCACGTTTTCTATTAGAAGAATAATATGTTGGTGTGAAATGATTAATGAATTAAGCTTGTTTTTAGATCCGCTTATAAACAGACATTTGTTACGATCAGAAAGTACCTCATACGATTACGTTTTCTATTATAAACAAACATTTTTCTTAAGAGAACGTTAATTAAGTCAAGTTAAATTATCTGTCTAACTAATGTTGCTAGTTATAAATGTTAAGTGTGAATCACGAACGTTGGACTATATTCAACCATTTGCATATGTGACAAATGCTCCAATCAATTGAGCTGGAGTTTGAACTGAAATCCACTAAAGTTCCACTCCTTTGTAATTCTAATTTGGACAAAATAAAAAATGTTGTGACGTGGATTATTCCATGCCTTTTTAATGTGAGGTTTTCAAATAAAGAAAACTTATATTAAATCAAATTAAAAATAAATTAAAATAAAGTAATAAACATAAAATAAAATATCTCCTGAAAAGGTAACCAAATCACACAGTTTTTTTGTACTTACACGACCTCCGGCATCCGTACACCGCGATATACACGTATACATATCTAAAACCATTATAATTCATTTCCGTTTAGCCTTACACGACCTTATGATTTAAAGATGGGAAATCCCAACTTTACCCTTCTTATTATTATTAAAAAGTCTAATATATTTAATGATTATTAAGTCGATATCTTTTAATGATTTCACGTTTGACTTTCCTCCACATACAACTCGATAAGTTATGTTATACCATTTCAAAATAATAAATTTTGTATTTCAAATATCTTTTAGTGAAAATAATGACTCAAATATTGAGTGGTTATAAATACACATATCTTACGCTCTTATAAAAAGTTTAACTTTTTTTCTTCACTAAGTTAAATGTTAAAAGAATAAAAATGACACAAATATCTCTATCTTTAACAAAGTAAACCAATCTATCATTACCTAATTTGAAAACGACATAAATATTTAAGATATAATTGTTTATTAAATGAAATGCAATATAGTCCATATATAAATAAGTGTACGTTTGAAATACATTTTCATAAAATTAATAAGTACTCCGTTGCTTAGCGCGGGTGTCTACTATATTAAGTAAAATCTTACACAAACCATTTCAAGTTTCAACGTTTGTGTTTGCGTATGTATTTATTATTTTATTTGACGGTAAAAAGATGATAACCAGCAACTTCAACTGAACCATAATTGACCGACTATTCATGATGTGGAGGTATAATGACTCAGTTAGTGCTTGTGGCTATGGGAGTGACAGAGTTTGAATCTTTTACTCTCTGTTTATTTGATGGCAAAAATACCATCGTCCATTACCAATTGAACTACGTGTTATTAGTGTATGTATTTATTTTATTTTTAAATTGGTGGAAGGAGGTATGATAGATGACGAATAGCTTGATATTATTTGGGTTTCATGAGGTTTATCTGTTTATTGAACCATGCATTTATATATTAATGCTGATTTGTGTTCTTTTTTGGTTTCACTAGCTCATACATGAAAGTCTTGTAACCGCGTTAAGTCAATTGTGTTATACCCTCCACTCTTGCATGTAAATATATATTTTTTGTTTTATATTTACAACTAAAGATAATGATAAAATGGTCACATGGCATTGAAACTAAAACTTAAAGTTTAAAATTGCAAGTTTTATACTTTCTTTCCTATTATTTTGATCTTATCAATGAATAAAGAGATTGAGTGGTCTTAGGAACCCGATTTGAATACATTGATGGCATGCATAATGGCCGAGTTAACTCATGAAGCTTTTTCTTGTTAGTTGCTCTTCGGTTTTGTCTTAAATACAACAGATTGGGAGTCATTTAGAGATAAAATGCAAGAGATCTTTTTCTAAAGGCTTACCAGGAGAAATTGAATTATGATAGCTTGAACACATAAGAACTTCTGTCCTTTGTAATGGTGATGCATTCTTTTCCTGGAAAGTAAATATAAATTAAGCTTTTATATCTTTACAAATTATCCTGATAAACTATATATGATCATGTTCAAGGGTATTTCAATTATGTAATTTTTACTCGGTTGTTGCGAAGAAGAATGTATCAAAAATTTAGAAAGCTTACATTTTAAACATGTTATCATTTTACACACTCTTTCACTAAATAAAATATTTGTAAATAATGAAATTATTTGCAACAACACTTTATCTATATAATTTTAGAAGAGAAATTTACCCAAATAAACAATTCAAACATATTAAATTCAAATTAAATCATATTAAAAATAATTTACGAAAATAAACAACTAAATTGCTGAAATGTAAATCACATTCCGGCTATATGCGTTAAATCACATTCTAGCTATTTCGTTTGAGTAATAATTAGTATAAGTGTAAATAATATATTCATTGCTTAAAGTTTGGCTCCTTGTGCGTTGCTGTGTTGAATCACTTTGTCCACGTCCCACTTTAACCTCTCTCATTTACACACATAGTCTGTTTTCATAGTTTACAATGAAAATGGTAAGACATAAAATCGCCGGGTCACATTTCTATTTCAGCCGATTTAGTGATAACATGTGTCCAACTTTAATGAATGGCAATTTGAATAGGTCAACAAGATAAGTATTTGATTGGGCCAATGCAAATCGTCAGAATTAATGTAATTTACATTTTAACGATTTAATCGTCTATTTTCGTAAATTATTTCTAACACGGTTTAGTTTGAATTTAATATATTTGAATTGTCTGTTTAAATAAATTTCTCAATATAATTTCGTTCGGTCAATCTGTTGTTGCCTGCAAGAATTATGAAGATCTTTTAGCTAATAATGATCTCTCTTTTGCATCCGTCTAGCTTCTCGGTAGATATTAACAAATTTATAATGTTAAAATAGTACTCCTTTCGTCATATTTTAATTATCCATTTCACTATTTTTGTTTGTCTTAAAAAGATTGTCAACTTGTAAAAAATAACAATTAAAAATCTTTAAACTCTTCAATTTATTCTTCATTTATTACTTCAAATTATTTATTTCATAAAAAGTTTTAGTCAAAATAGTTAAAAATATAGTAGGATTGTATTTTCCAATTAATTTATTTTGTATAAATAGTTTATGTGTGATTCATAGAAATTGTGTTTGTGTACAACTTGTAGAACAAATGAGATAATTGAATTGATCAAACATCTGACCTATAATTATAATATAGGTATAAAGCGATCCTTACAATATAATTAAAATCTAAGCCAAGACCAACACTTATTCTTTTGTCACATTCTCAAAATCCAAAGACAGAACATATTTTATTCCCATTGCCGTCCCGTATCGTTCTGTTAACCAGATTCCTTGTCAACTATATATACACTCGAGCAACTTCGTATGTAAGAGAAATTTTTATTTTCGATGTCAAGATCATAAGTTTCATGTCCCACAAGTTTATTGCTGTAGATAAGAAATGCAATAGTCCACATGATCTATGGGCATTTGCATCCACATGATTAATGGTCAAACTTTCATTAAAACATCATTTATTGTGCAGATTTAGAAACTTTTGAAGCAGTTATAAATTGATATGAGTTATAGGAGACTTTTAAATCATCACTTATAGAGTGAATTTTGACCAATTAAAGCAGTTGGTTTTTTATACAAGAAAGGCAAATGGAGGTTCCTTTGAAAGAAGAAAGTGCAATGAGAGAAGAAAAGACATCAGGAAAACAAAAGGGTGGTTTAATAACCATGCCATTCATCTTAGGTGATGATGTCAAGTTGTTAACTTATTTGTTAAATTTTCATTTTTTTTTTTTTTTTTTTAATTTAATTTTTCTAATATTTTTGGTTTTTAAATTAATTTTCTTTTCTTACTTTTGAATCCATATGTTCATAGTTCTATATACAAGATTACATAATGATGAATTATATGTTTAATTGTATACAATTTCTTTGATTCTTTCTTTTTATTTTGGAATCCATGTGCTTAGAGTTACTAACTTTTTTACTACTCGTGGCAAGCAGCAAATGAATCATTTGAGAAAGTGGCAAGTTTTGGGCTACTTCCAAACATGATTATATACCTTCTCTCGGATTACCATATGAGCGTCGCACAGGGCACAAACGTTCTCTTAAATTGGTCTGCCGCTACAAATTTCTTGCCAATCATCGGTGCTTTTCTTTCTGATTCGCTTCTTGGCCGATTCCTCACCATTTTTCTTGGTTCTATCTTCAGTGTCATGGTACGATGCTACTATTTATATTTTAAACAGAATGTTTCTATAACTGAACTAGAGGTGGCAATTTCGAGCCATTTATTTATGAACGAGTTGACTCAATTTATGTTTGATTTGAAATGAGATGGATATATGTGGAATTATGAACTAACTAGAAAACGATTTCTTTAATGTGTTTGTAGGGGATGATCCTTCTATGGTTAACAACGATGATCCCAGATACAAAACCTCCCCCTTGTGATATACGGGTACCACAGTCGTGTAAATCTCCAACACCCATTCAATACACTTTACTCTTTTCAGCCTTTGCTTTGATGTCTATTGGAGCTGGTGGTGTACGCCCGTGTTCCTTAGCCTTTGGGGCGGATCAAATAGACTCCAAGGATAACCCAAAGAGGGAAAGGATACTAGAAAGCTTCTTTGGGTGGTATTATGCAACGGCTATTGTGGCGGTCCTGATTGCGTTTACTGGTATTGTTTATATTCAAGATCATCATGGATGGAGAGTCGGTTTTGGGGTCCCGGTTATTCTTATGATCTTTTCTACTCTATGTTTTGTTGTTGCTTATCCTTTGTATTACAAGATAAAGGTCGAAAAAAGTTTGTTTACAAGCTTTTGTCAAGTCATATCGGTGGCTTGGAAAAATAGAAAGTTGACATTACCCGATTCAAATGATGCAGCATGGTATTATAAGAATAATGCAACGCTCACTACACCTACAGAGAGATTGAGGTAAGGAAAAGTTCTCTATGTTTATTTGTCATTGATTTCCAGTACTCTAGTAAAGGTAGCAATTTCGACCCATTTACCTATCAAATGGGTCGATTTAGGCTGTGTTTTATCTCAAACTAATCAAATAAAGAATTTTCATTAAAAGGGGAAAGGGCAAACATTTCAACTCTATTTTGAATGAGTAGAACCTCCTAAATCTATTAATCAGAACTTTGGTTTTGTAATCATCATATTCCATTAGCCTTTTTACTAAAAGATAAAAAAGTGGATAGAATATGTTTGCAATTCAACACAACATGATCCGCTCTAATCAGTACTAAAAATGACCCGGTTCAACATGAGAAATGCTAGACTTACAAAAACTTTACAAGAAAGTAACTTACAAAGTGATGTGGAGCAATTGATTTAAGAGATATAAAGAAACAAATAATTCTATTGGTCTACGTACTATGAGAAATCATTTTTTACATTTTTCAAAAACATTTTGCAAGTGTAGCATTGCTCTTTCAACATATAAAATAAGTAAAAGTTGCCTTGTGATGAAATAGGTTGAAAGGGTCAAACAGGTCAAAAGCTGAAATTAGTTATTTACTGCATAAATGTCTTCATAATCATTTTCATAAGAAGATAAGATTATTATTGAAACAGTATAACAATTGTAATCATGTCAGACATGCTATTTTAATCAGAAAAGAGTGTTTTAAGTCAACCCGACATGTACAAAAAAGTCAAACCCACCAGACTTCCCCATTTTGCCACCTCTGTTTTCTAGTTAAGGTAACTACTACATTGGTCAACAGGCTTTTGAGCAAATTTGTTTACAGAATCTTTTCCCCCTTTAGGTTCTTAAATAAAGCTTGCATCCTTAAAAAGCCCGAAGATACGAGCAAAGATCCATGGAGCCTTTGCACAGTAGAGCAAGTTGAAGAGCTTAAGGTGCTTATTAGAGTGATACCCTTATGGTCTTCTAGTATAATGTTGTGTGTGAACATGAACCAAGTTACATTTCCAGTTCTGCAAGCTAAAACCATGGATAGGCATATCACTAAAAGCTTTGAAATTCCAGCGGGCTCGTTTTCTTTCTTCACAATCGTAACCATAATGCTCTGGGTTATGCTATATGACCGAGTCATCATCCCCTTATTGTCAAAAATCAGACGAAAACCCGTATATATCAGTGTAAAACTAAGAATGGGGGCAGGCCTCGTTTTCTCAATAATGGCCATGGTGATGTCAGGAATTATAGAACACACACGAAAAGGTAAAGCAATCGACGAAGGGTTTCTGAATAAATCTCAAGCGGTGGTCAAGATGTCAGCTATGTGGCTTGTTCCACAACATGTACTTAACGGGCTAGCAGATGCTTTGAATATTATCGGTCAAACGGAGTTTTACTATACTGAATTCCCTAAGAGTATGTCGAGCATTGCAGCTTCTCTTTACTTGCTTGGTGCTGGTTTTGGAAGCTTATTGGCTAGTTTTATACTAAGCACTGTGGATGCTCTTACTAAAGGAGATGGAAAAGAGAGTTGGATTTCTACCAATATAAATAAGGGTCACTATGACAACTACTATTGGCTTCTTGCTATTATGAGTTGTGTAAATTTTTTGTATCATGTTATATGTAGTTGGGCTTATGGTCCGTGTGCAGATAAAACGGTAGTGAAAGGTGAGAATGTTAACAATTTGGGTGAAGATGAGTTGTCAAGAAGCTAGGATCAGAAGTTTAAGCAATGACTAATGGTCAATATTGTGTAGATGTATTTGTACAACCTTACAAAGTTTATATTACCAAAAAGCTGTCTGTCTACAAGTATTTCTAAGAAGCTGAGATGATGATTATGGTGCGTTTAGTTGCTAAAAAGTTGAGGTGTTTTCCAGAAACTTTTAATGAAAATCTTGAAAAACAGAAACGTGTTCAAATTCGAATTTTGTAAAATTTGTTTTCATTGAAAATAGAAAACCCATTTATTACAACACTTTTGAAAACCCCATACTTTTCAACTATTCCGTTTTCTATAGTGGAAAATTAAAACATTTGAACACGTTTTCAAAATTTTCACCAGATAAACAAACCCCTCTCATTTCATTGTAAAAATTGGAGGAAAAATGATGGAAATTTTTTCACAACTAAACGCAACCTAATATTTAAACATAGATTGTACTGTATACATAAAGCTAATGTAAACACGGGCAACCTGGTTATTTCATCACACTGGCTGGTACAGGCTTTCAAAGCAGTTTATAAGAAGGAATACAACTATTAAGACGAAAGCCCTTACGATAAAACTCATTATGTGAAATTAGGATTGAAGTAGAGTCAGCTTTGAGCCTAGTTTACAACAACAATGCCGGTCCTCGAGAATTTATAACTTATCATGTACTACTGATTTAGAATTTACCACACAAACACAAATTTGTTCCTCATATTTAATGCTATATGGTATAAAGTTTATATACTAACTGTATAAACTGACTCAAAGCTTAGCCTGAGTTTTTTTGATAGGACTGGTATGCATCCATTGTTTCCCAACGACAACCTTCTCGCCTGTGGCTTTCTTTGTGATATCAATTACCGCTGATACCAGATTACCCTGTTCTCCAACCACATTTGCCTCTATCACTAGCTCCTCCTAAAAAAAGGCCCATTGGCAAAGCAAAAGGTATTACTAGCAAGTCAATGTGTCAAACCACAACAGTAGTAGAAATATATTTAACTTTTACAGTTACACAAGAAGATAACATTTGTATTTCTGAGTCCAGAAACCAACATGAGTAACGAATCCACATCTAAATTAATATTTTGATAATAGATGCGTCATTTGAATATGTAACACTGATCTCCAAATGCAGAAACTATTAAGTTACAAAATGGACTGATAATTGATTAGTGTAAGTGTGTAAATAATAGACAGTTCAAGTCACCTCAACTCAAGTAGAAAACTGATGGTCGATTGAGCCATTTACAAGCTAGAGCTAAACTAACCAATATTTTCGAGCTATGATTTTGACTCACTTATCAGTATTAAAATGCTTCCAAAAGATAGCATCTAGGTTAGTATTACTCAGACTTCAAATATTTACGATAATTAGAATCAAAGGTAGTTTGATACCACTCAGATACTTTCAAGCTCAACTTGACTTGACTCGAGTACATAGTATAATAATTATGTAGATATACATTCAAAATGCAAAATGACACAAGCTTGCTTTACAAGGTGAGTATATAAATACTCAAGCTCAATCTAAAGTCAACTTGAGTAGCTCGAGTGTGAATCATTACATATGAATCAGAACAAGGGGAGAGATGAAGAAATGGCTTACATTGACCTTAACCGTTGAATATAAGGACATAGTGAAATCAATAGTTGCCAAATGACCTCCACAAATAGAGAACACTGCACCTGCAGTCATTCCGTAGATCAAAACCTGACACTGCTCCAGCGTTCCAATTTCCATCTCCATCCTGAGCAGCTGCTAATCACAATCATTATTATAACTATTATTCAACATATTAAAATAATTAATTTCATACCGATATTTATAACAGATGCAATACAATTATACAAAGCTAGTAAGCTAGATCAACACATGTGTATGTTGTAAGTATACGTATAGTTATTAGCGACACAATTGATCAAATAATAATTAAGTAACCTAATACAATATGTGTATATATATAATATATATATGTCTGTTAAAAAATATATATATGATATATGTATCTATATGTATATGTATAGTTAATTTAGTGGCGCAATTGATGAAATTAAAAAACTAATGAAGTAAACTAACTAACCGATAAGTGATCTGGAATGACGAAATAGCAACGAACGTAACCTAATTCAACACGATCGATTTTCATTTCTTTAAGTGCGAGGCCGTCTAATTGAAATCTCGAACTGTTTTCCAGCCATTTTTTAGCTAATTTTGAATAATCTCCTTTTTGCATTTTTTATTTTTATTTTTTAAATTTATTTCTTGATATCAAACGTTGGCGATTATGAAGTTTTATTGAAGATTGCTGTGATTAGCGGAGCTACACGGGGAGTTTGATCATTGTGTTTGAAGACATTGACTTTTGAAATTTAACTTTATGGTTATGGTGGGGGACTTGGCGATGACTTGCACTCGCAGAGAATCAATGATGATTTTGAAAATGGCGGGAAAATCTCAGTTATAGTCCGTGTAGTTTATAGTTTGTTTCATAATTGTCCTTGCAAGAAAACAAACTCTCTTTTCTAGTCCTTACAAGTAAATTGTAGTATTGATTATTATTATTTTTTGTTTATCTTCATTGCCGTGGACTATATATTAAGTTTGTTAAATACAAATTAAAATTGTACGTCATTTTGACCCATCAAATTTTGTATATGACAGTATAATCTGAGGATTAGTTTTAGGAAGGAAACTATTATTTGAAGATTTTTTAGAGGGTGATGTGACTTAGTGACTGACATATATATATATATATATAAAGATGATGAGATTAGTACGTACGTACATATATATACATTGGGTGTGCATATAGAAATATATGAGTGTTTATTTAGAATATCCTTTAGTTTTAACGTAAAAAGGTTTTAGGTAAGAAGATATAAGTCAATAGACGAGTGATAAGTCTACTCAATTTTCTCTTTTCACTTTCTTTATTTTCTCCACTTTTTCCCTTCTCACCCGACCTCGCTTTCCAGTCTACTCGCCTACTGACTGACCACCAACCACAACCCTACCTGTCGGCGTTGGATTACGATCGCCGCCGTCTCTACTAGATTTTAACTACCGAAAAATATATTATTATGATGCATTTTGACTTTTGACTATAATGCAATTGACCTTTAACTAACCATCACCAAGATGGTCTACTGGTTGGCGTCATGATATTCTCATAAGAGGTCTCAGGTTCAAACCTTACTAGCTGCACATCTTGAGGTGGCCAGGGGAATGGTTGAAAATGGTCACGGGGATATCTCGGTTAGGCCACGTACATCTGAGTAAAAATATTTGCCCTCCCCGAGTAACCTGAACATGACAAACCTCATCTGCTTAATGCACTTAACTTTTAACTATGATGAGTTGTATTTTTAAGTATGATGCAGTGCGATCATTACGGTGATGCACGGTTAGCCTAACGATGATGCACTAGAGTTTTAACTACTATGCATCTTACTTTTAAGTATGATGCAATATATTTATCATTATCTTTTTACTAAAAGATAATATATATATATATATATATATATATATTTGTCGTATCCCAAAATATTGAACGTCGACATATGCGGCATCCCAGGACTATAACCCTCAACATAATTTTCTATCTTTAGAAAGAAAACTTGGAGAAAACTATAACATGAAATTTTCTAGTTTTTAGTTAGAAAAATGGGGTTCGCATTTTCAATGATAATTTTTTTCAAAGACACCCTTACCAAATTTACCAGAAAAATGAAAACACGACCATTACCAAAAACAAACTACCACCACTCAAGCCAATTCTGTACTACCTGCAAACCAATACACACCAAATCATAAAACCCAAATGTCTTCAACATCAAGTTTTAAACTCAATATCTTAAATTCGACACAAGGATTTCAAACTAGCCCCACTAACTGATTCGCAAGCACGACTCATACACGATCGGTTCTAAAACTAGAGCCAAAATACACACATCGGCACAAACATAGAGACACCTGAAACATAAAAACCACAAAGTTCGACTCATCAACACAGAAGCATGAAACAAGAGAGAACCTACAAACTTCAACTCTAAATCAACATCAGATTCCGGTCACAAAGTTTTAATCTGACAACACAAACCAAATATTATAAGTTT
Source organism: Logfia minima (assembly GCA_963921325.1). NCBI lineage: Eukaryota > Viridiplantae > Streptophyta > Magnoliopsida > Asterales > Asteraceae > Logfia > Logfia minima. The sequence goes on from OY992773.1 coordinate 931,153, forward strand.
ATTCGCGTCAAATCTTTCCTCATGAACCTTATAGCAGTTTCAAAATTTACAGGGTTGCGGTTGACCTGACAGACCATGACCTCACGATCCACTTGCCTGCTGTTTGCTCGACCCCACAAAGGCACTGAAGCAGATGGCCCACCCTTATCTAATTCACTGCAGACACCCGACTCCTTGCATTTCGCATGCCACTTTGGTCCATTGTTTGTTTCTTTAACCACATTGAACCACGGCTCTATGGCTTTAGCAGCTGCCTTTTGCTCTTTTACCTCATCAAATTGACCCAACCCTGACCTTGAACTAGATGCTTTATGTTTATCACCTCCAATATCTTTTGCTTGAACCGCCTTTTGCTTGTTTGACTGACCAGCACGAACCATGGCCAGTGAACCAGATGGCTCGAATCGTAGAAGCCCACCAAATCCATACGACGATGGTCTAGCTGCCATCTCTCCATCACCCAAACAAACAGCCTTCTCGACCTTTCTAAAACTACCATTTTTCTCAGCTTGAAACTTTAACTCTTTCGGTGCACCATTTAATGGTCTAGCTGCATCGAGTTGCTGATCTTTAACTTGAACTGCCTTATCTTTCTCCATTTCACCAATTCGACCAAACACTGACCTTGATCGAAGACCCTTCGGTACCTTTCTACCAGCAAAAAGACCATCAATTTCGTCAACACGATCCTTGGGCCCACGGATCAATGGTTTAGCGACAACAGGTCGCGGCTTGTCAGCTGGAACCGCCTTTTGTTTATTTGCTTCAAGAGCTAGAACAACCACCGGTCTACGTCTAGCTGCTCCACATTTCGAGGTTTCAGCCTCATCTAAACGTGGCTTTTTAACATTAACTTCCTTTTGCTTCTTGTTAAGATCAAACTTATTAGCCTTTTGTTTTCTTGACGAAAATAAAGTAATGTCATCATCATCATCTTCAACATCGATAGTTCGTCGAGCTTTCGAACCACCACGTTTACCAGAGTTGACTTTCAGAACAGAAAATTTATCAGATTTTTTTTTCGACCCTTCTAGATATTTCTTTATCCGTGTCAGTAAAATGGGTTTCTTTTCTTTTATTTTATTCACTTTTTTGCCTGAATTAGCATCGTCAACCGGAATGTTGTTTTCGTTGTTATTAACACCTCCATCGACACTTTTGTCATTTGGGCAACGAGATACGTTTCCCAATCTTGTGGGAATGTCACTAATAGTTCTGCTCTTATCATAATCTGAACCGTTGGAGGTAATTTTAGCTGCGTAAAAACCAGAAAAAAATAACAGTTAGTTTTGAAAATTTCAAGAAGTCATAAACACAATAAGGATTATATTGAGGGGAAAAAACAAAAAACCATTTTTCAAAAAAAATTCAGACAATGAAAAACATGACAAACCCAATGAGACTCCATATCGACAACACACGCACAAGTTTAGTCAGACAACAACTTCAACCCATTTGTACGAAAACGAGTCTAATTCAGATAAAATATGAAAAAATTGAGCTAGAATGAAATGAGTCAACTGGATCAAACAGTTCAAAAGTCGCGTAACACATTAAAAGGCTAAGAATGTCCTAAGTTGTTTTGTTTAGAAATATCGTATTATTAACTTATAATTATAATAATATAGCTTTTGTCTTTAAATACTTAAATGTCCCAACTCCCAACCCATTATCACTGAACTCATTCTAACACAATACATAAAATAAACAATCCACTAATCCAAAAAAGAGACTAAATATGCCTTGTTTACTCAATTATAACTCATACGTTTATCAGTTTTAACTCCAGTCTCATTTAACTTGGGAATTACAAGTTCCAATACTGTAACAAAAAAGAGAGGTATACGGGTTAGCAGCATCAAATGACATATGATGAATGTATTAAGATCTAAGGATGGCAGTAAATGATAAATCAACAGCACCCTAGTTAAGTAATTTGCCTACATTCGTAATCATTGCCAAAATTCTTATTATTTATTAAAAAGATAATAAAATCAAAAGTATGATTGTTTTACAAGTGTTATGAATTGAAAATTTCAATGACAGAAAAAAGACTATCTTAATTCTTAGCCATCTATATGATTTGGTGCTGAGTGACATATTACTTTACGATGACTGTTTGTGTGGTTTACTTCATTTTAGTTCACACAACAAATTAAATGATATAACATATCAAAATCCATATTCAACAATTATATGCTTAAAATCGTACCTTTGGCAGGTTGAACTGAAGTTCTTTTAAATGGGGTCACATGTTCCTTAACTGTTTCACGTTCAAAGACTGCTGCAACAAAAGGATATAGTATTCATCAGAACCAATCTAATGTAGAATCAATGTACAAAGATCTATTGTTGGCAGGAAATGATAATTTCCTTCATTCACAATTGTCGCTTCTATCTTATTATAAAATTATAAGGAAAAATATATATACGGTATGCTCGCTGAATGATTCAAAGGCTTTGTCCGACCTGAACAAGGGTGTTAACAAGTCGAGCAACCAAGCTACTTGAGCTTGTTTAGCTCGAGTTCAATCTTGACAATATTCGAGTTAGAGCTTACACAAAAATTACCACTCGATTAGTTTTATGAGTTGAGCTTAAGAAATTAATACTCGACCCGGCTATTGTTTAATGTCAAGTCAAACGAGCTAATAGAGCTTAAGGATCAGACGAGCCTAGATGATTTAACAATATTGTATTCAAGTAAAGTCAAGCTCGAGTCGAGCACAAATTTCCTAATACTCGACTCAAAAAATGACTATTTTGATTAAGACGTTAATAATGGGCAGCGACATAAAATTTGCTACTTTAACATTCTATATCTTAGAACCGAATGAAAGATGATTATTCAAAGAAGTGTTATGTCTGACTATTGACAAGTAATTTTATGAATTCAGATGACACAATTTGAAAGTCCAACTCAGACTCAATTTAGTTAGAAGTGGAACCTGCATCGTCTTGTAATTCATTGTCCGAATCCTCGGAAATTTCAAAGTCCGAATCTGTTAAATACAATAAAGAATAATTTCTATCAGAATCAGATGTCATATAATATCAAGAGATTGACATCAATTGTAGGAGGCAAATGATAAATAAACGAGATGCTAGTTCAGGAATTTATCTACATTTATAGAATTTATCTAAATTAAAAAGGTATGTTTGTAATAACTCCTTAAAATTTGTACCTGAATCATTTCGCGATGATGTCTCGCAGTCATCAGAATATTCTGGATCATAGAAAGAAGTTTACAGATTAACATATAACGACATAGATGATCACCAATACGTGATATATTGTTAAAATTGCAAGTCAACTAGGTGAGAAAAAATCAAAATAGAAAGTATCTATTTTGATGATTAATTATTTGCCTACATCTATGATCAGTATCAATACGTTAGTTAAGTAGTATAACAAGAACAAATATTTGTAAGCATTATATTATAGGAGTTTGGTAGAGCTGGCAATTCTGACCCATTTACTTATGAATGGGTCGATATGTCTATTTAGGTTACGTGTCAAAAGGGTAAACTTATGAAACAAAAGATATTTGCTAAATAAAGTGGTTAAACAGGTCAAAAAGTGTATTAAAGCAAAAAACCTCTTAACTCATTTTATTCAAAGAAATAGATAACTTTTGACACACTAATTGTTGATAAAACAAATTAAACTTTGGACAAAACAGTGCTTTAACCTATCCAAGTATCCAACAGACTCGTTTTCACCCATTACCCAACCTGTACAACCTGTTCATTTTGCCACCTCTAACAAACATTATCAAAATAACATAGTGGATTGCTACTCTTTAGCACAACGAATAATGACCTAATGCTATTATCACTCTAAGTCTAAACCATAGGGTGCTTTTAGTCAAACAAATTTTCTCTAACTTTTCATCTCCAGTTTTGTAGATAATGGAGGGTGTTTTCAATCTCTATATAACTGTGAAAACTTTAAGAAACGCGTTCTACTGTTTTCATTTTCTAGTTTAGAAAACAAATAAGAGTTTTGCAAAGCAAAACTTGTAAATTAGGAAAGTCAGTTTTCTGTTTCCAATATAACCTTTTCTAGAAAAGTTATATTTGAACGTTCTCCATATAAAGTGTGTATCTGAAATCTAGTCATATACCTACAGGTTCTTGATATACAACAATCTCCTGTCCTATTCTTTCTACTTCAGATGCTGTCAGAAAACCAGACAACAAGAACACAAATCAGCATAAAAAGCACATACAACTAACATAGCATGTTCTACATAATATTAAAGTTGAAAAAACTTACGATCAGGGGCATTAGTCTCAACAGGAACGATATGATTAGACACGGATCTTTGATTAGCTTGATTTTCGGAATCATTATAATCGCAAACTGATTCGTAAAGCAAACTTTTTCCAGGATCCCTTTCCAGAATGGCATCAACATACATCCTGTGTTCTTAATTAGATAAGGTACTCTTTCCAGAATTATTGTAATTTGAAGTTGTGAGAAAACGGGTAGGTTGGGTAACGGGTCATTATGGGTACTTGTCAGTACATGTGGAAACGGTTGGGTCAGGTTAACTAAGGGCTTTTGTTTTTTTTGTTTTAATTGTTAATGCTTAAAATATGAAGAAAACAAACCTATATTATTGTTAATATAATCTATATAATAAAGCGATTTAGGAGATCATATACAATAAAAAATATACTTTGGGGCCTTTGGCAACCTTCAACCCATTTGACCCGTTTCCCTGTAATAAATATATCAAAGATACTAGCTGATTAGTCTAATGCAGCAAACAAATGTTCACTACATCGACACATCAAGTCAAATCAACAATGTCAAAGATATTAGCCTATAAGATGCAGCAAATCGATTTATGCCCAAATTGGATCAACAAAAAATTTCATTTTAATCAAGTGTAAATAGGTAAAAATGAAGACATGTTTAAAAACGTTGATTTGACGTCTACACATACCGAATGGGGAAGTCCCTGAACTTAGCCAATCTATCGTCTGCCATTTGTAGCGGGTAAATCGACAAAGATTTGCCTCAACCGTCAATAACCTGAAAACCCTAGACCACAATTGGGGAAAATGAGAGATCAATGGTAAATGTGAAAAAAACCATAAGCATTGGAGGATCGTCAAATTATTACAAGCTATTTGATCAAAATCGTAGTATCTAACAATAGCTCACAAAAATGGAAAAAGTAATTCTACAAAACTTAAGACGAGCTTGATCCTTGCAAGTTGCAATCATTATCCTTTCAACAAGGAACTACTTTGATCAACATTCTATTATTGAACAACTTTATTGATTGACTAAAGACAAGTGCAAAGATCATGTGAATTATGATTAAAGCAATGAGCGCGCGCGCACACACACACAGTGGCGGGCCTTACATATCCCAATTAAACGTTGTATCGTTAGTGGGAGATCAATTTGAGAGAGATCTAACCTCACCTTTTCTGATAAGCAAGGATTCAAGGTTCAGATATTGGTGAAACTTGAGGCACACGGGAATGTGAAATGATAATTGGTGTGATTGCGGCCTCTTGATGAGGTAGGGTATTTATAAACATGGAGTTTAGGGTTTGTATAGAAGACCTAGTAGACTTGAATGATACTTGTAACCATGGTTTGACATTTTTCTAAACCAAACTCGGCCATTTGGTTAAGACAATTTGGGCAAGTCATGCATTTAAGATAGCTAAAAAATAAAACGTGTAAACGATCATCTTTAAGAAACATAAAAAGATATAAAAAGGGTGCCGAATATTAATTTGGTAAGCTTCCAAAGAATAAGATGTTTATCTCATCCTATTATACTACACATATACCTACATGAGATTATCAAATAATGAAATATAACAATATGTTTCAATTAAAATGCTAGTTACATGATCCAATTCTTAAACCAAACTGCCTACCTTGGTTTGAAATTCTCTAAGCTAAGCATCCAAGTAAGGGAAGGTCAACCCGGCCATATTGCTTTGATTTAATAGGTTATGGCCAAACCATAAACACCCTATTCTTGGCAAGGCTAAACATCAAAACTTCTAACAAAGAGCATTTCACGCTCACAATAACATACTCAATGGGATCATTCAAGTAAGTGCATACTCATCACGAACAAAAATAGAAGGTTAATTGCATACCCTAAAAAAAACTTTTAGTGGAAAGAAAAAAGAATAGTAAAATGTTGTGTAGTACATCCCATTGAAAACAAAAAAATATATATAAAATAAAATTTTCATGTAAGCTATTGTCACTCAAGGATCCACCACTACTTTTAAGCTGTTGTCATTAGGCTGGACAATCCATGGTCACAATTAAAAAATAATAATAATAATAAACATTGTGTGGATCGACACAATGAATACACCTTGTACGCTAAGGACCAGCAACCAAAGCAGTACGCATTATATGAACAGAAAGCAACCGTCCGGAATTAACGTTACTAATTGCAATTTCACATTGTCATGAGATACAGTATCAAACATACTAAACCCTAACCCTAAACAAAGTAATATAGAGACAAAAACATGCTTATTTTTTATTATTCATTCGCAATTAACCATTTATACACATAGCAAAACATGTTTAGTCAGTATAAAGACACGTATAAGCAATATAAAGAGAAATCTTACCTCATGTGTGTGATTTTGGTTGAAGCTGTGATAGGGTTCTGCAGAGAACCAAAAACAATATAAAACCCTCGAATGAATTTCATCTTTATAATAAAAATTGTTCGTATTTTTAACTGTGTGGGAAATATATGAAAACGGGGAAGAAGAAATCGTTGTGTCATTAGTGATGGAAATCCTTAACAGTTCAGATTTAGAGAGATAATATCAAGTAACCGTCAAAAATTCTCACCCCTCAAAACAAGTTATTGAATGGCAAATTCCACATAAAGGAAACAGATGTGGGAAAAAAATTCAGTTAATTACATAATAAAACACACAAGATGATAGAGTAGTTTATATAGACAAATCATATTAAAATTATATTTTTTTTAAATATTTTTTTATTTTATCTTATTAGTTTAAGACTCGCAAAATTTGCGAGATTACACATTGATAATTTGTTTTACAGATATAATAAGTGGTTTTCTACTTGCGGGATTTTTGTGTGTAGTATGATGACAATTTTTTTGTAGATATCAATCAGATATTTAGAAGAGCTGCTATTTAACTAATTTTCATATGTTAGAAATTTCTCATGTTGTAGACGTTTGTAACAGGGAAAATGTAATTGAGACGATTATGAAAGTGAGATACAATGATTTAAAGGCTCACAATTTCAATATAGAAAATGAATATTGTATCAAAAGTTGCGTTTGTCAGTCATAAATGCCTCCGTTGTCTATTCTTGTTGTCGAGCAACCCAAAGTGTGCTCATTGCACGGAGGCCGGAGAAGTAGTTATGTATCTGAATGAGTGCTTGTAAGTATTGTATGCATATCATGTAATGTTTTTTCCCGCAATTGATCAGCCTGAAATATGTAAAATTAAAAATTTTAGTATTCACTTAATATGTAACTTGTATTTAGGGTACTGATATCGGTAATGTTAACCGATGTATTAAGTTATGAACTATCTACTTAATCGGTTAGTTTATATTAGTGGCATGATTAGATCCCTATTAGATGAAAAAAAATAATAGATGCAGTAGGGGTTGGGTAATCTACCTGGTGAAGAAAATGGCCAAGTGAGGAAAACTTTCCTATGGCCATTGACATTTGGCCCATGTAATTTGCAAGATCTGAATCAACTTTAGTTACTGTATGAGCTTGATTGGACATGGTCTCGAACAAAGATTTATGCATTTCTTCAAGGCCATGAGACATTGATTGTTCGGACTGATGTGTTGTTTGTTTTAACTTGTTGATACTCATAATTTGGTGGTTTGTTAATGTATCCAATTGGGTTAGTAGAACCTGCATTTGAGTTGACATTATATGTTAGCTTTCGTTACATTTAAGAAGCTAAAATAATTTTATAAAACCTTGAATTTAATTACCATGAGCAAGTTTGATGGGCGAAAACCACCAATCCACTGCAATGAACGTTCGATAGGTGAGGTCCACATTCCATACATGATATGCCATATGTCGACCTTTGATACATTTTTTTTTTAATCGAAAAATATCATTGAAATGTAATGCTGCATTTTGGACAACATATAGAAGATCGGGGGTGCTCATATAGGAATTAATTGTTGTTTGTATTGTTTGTATGTGTTTACTTTGATCTTCTATCCATCGTGTATACTCTGATACAAATCCTAAGTAATCTGTTGATCCTACAAAAAAAGAACACATTTTTGGGATTTAGTAGGTGAATAATTACTATATGAAGTGTATATTAAAAAGTAACATTTAAAGACAATTTGTTATAGGATTTGCTGACAAACAAATAAAGCAAAATAAACTCATAAAGCCCGTTAAATAAGATGTAGGGTATGTGTGATGATGAATTGGTTTCATAAAGTTAATTTAGGATTTAAGTAATATTAAGGTTGTAGATGACTATTAATAGTTCAATTAGGTATCTACTCAAATCAAGTGGAAGAATTTAGACATACCATTATCTATTTTTGGTTGAAAGATGCCACATGCAATTGAAACCAAGATACCCTATAATAAATGAAAAGGTTCACAAGGCTACACAGTTTGTGAACTTAAAAACAACATGGAAGGAGTGTAGGTAAAGATTATTAAAATACATAAATCTTTTAGTTGCTACCTATTTTCGGGCTAGATTGATCTCATTATCTATTTCGGTAAGCTTAGCACTTCTACTTTCTAACTGTTGCACGTATTCCTATAAAAACCAATCCAATATATAGTATCAGTAAGAAAATTTTAGTTAACACGATTTGAATTAAATTGTTGGAGTGAACTATCTTATAGTATGCTTAAGATACCATAAATTTGCATTTGCAGGTTAATAGGTTTAGTTATACTAATATTTATTTAAAATGGTAGGAGATGGATTATGAGCAAAAATATGACAAACGTTTAGGTATTAAAACCAGCAGGTATCAGAATAAGAAAATTGGTGAAGTGGAACTAATGTTCTAAATATAGTCTGAAATATGTAGTTAGCCAGCTTATTCATACCAAGTAGACCTAATTAAAAGTAATTGTATCAGTAGGGTAAATTGAAATAAAACATGTACACAAAGAAACACAACACTATATAGAAGTTGGATTAGTAAATTTAAAAGTTCTGTTTATGATGTTATGTTAGGGAGAAATGTTGGTTACCTTTTTTCTCATCCGGGTCTTTCGAGCAGCTTCACGGTTCTGAGCAAGTACTCGTTTTTTCTAATATTATATTACCAAAAGTAAGTACTTGTGAAATATGTTACTTAAGCACAAAGACAAATCCATACAAGTGTACATCACTTTTAACTACCTTCTGATTTGATGATTCCTCATTTTCACTTTGAAGCCCTCCTGTAGAAAAAAGGTAGCCACAATTTGCAGCATTGTTAGTTGGTGTCTTATAGGTGATGTGTTGACTGTAGGTTGAATAGGAGATTGCCCGAGTGTAATAAAATGAGTGATGATCATTGACTATTTAAACATTTTTTGACAGGTAAGCATACGTTAATACATATAAGTAGTAACTTGACTAATGTATAACATAATGAAGTTCTGTTGTTGCGTCTCTCACTGGGTTGGTTAGTGACAAAAAAGTTGGGATTAGTGCTTGATGAATAATAACCTTTAGGCAGAAAATTGTAATGTGTGTATAGTAGTGCATGATTAATAGAACATAAAATTGAAGTTAATGTTCATGGCATGTCAAATATAATGTTTTTCTCCAAGGCAATATAGTGGAATCATTGTAGCATTATTAGAACATAGAAATAAAGGTAAACAAACTTGTTGAGCAAACCAGAGTTTGTAATCTCATCGATTGTCAGCCTACAAAGGCCAACATTGCTTCGTTCTTCATGATTTCCTGCTTTTGGTGCCAAACGACTTTCTGGATTTACATAAAAGTTATTCGTTAATATATATATAACTAATGTGTTAACAGAGGTTTGATGATAATGTTGAATGTACTCAGACAATTTTTTATAATTGATGATTGAAGGAGTGTTTTCAAGATGAATACCGCTACTTGTTTTCCTCTTGCAGTTGAGATTACTTGGATCGCCTTCACCCGACATATTAATTTTCTGAAGAGAATGCACGTATGGTTGAAAATCGTTACAGGTAAATGAATAATGTAGTTATATTGGATTTTTGTGATTGGGTTATATCTTGAAAGTAAATATCGTTTGGTTTTAATTTGTTTATTTTGAATCTTTAAAATTTGAAATAAGATAAAAAAATAGCAGACATTTGTGGCTCTAAACGTACTTTAAGTGATATTTACAGTGATATGATGAAATTTGTTATAATAATAATTTATTTCCAAAAAGGAAAATTAATAAATGCCTAAGCTGACACATAAATAGATTTAAACGTTTGTTGGGATTAAAAATGTTTGTGCTTATCATTGGATATATTACAAACTAAGTGTTTTAATTTTTTTTATATAAACTCAATTGAAATTATATATCAGATAATGGGGTATTATAGTCTATAAAGTTGGTTAAAGCTTATTTTTAAAAATTAATGAAAAGGATAGAGTGGCAATGTGAAGTAATACCAAGAAATTACGTGGACATAATATATTAATGTCATGATAATATCTATTTATGTAGATCAACTCCAAGGATGTTAATATGTTAATTATGGATTTCATAATCAGTACTAAACTTGCAAAATGTTGAAGTTAAGAATTCGGTTTTTCAAATGAACCTGACTGTGTGAGACATTAAGTAGCTGATCAAATGTGTAATCTTTGTACTATTGAAACGGCTCGGGTCAGGTCGTGTTGGATTGACCCGAAATACCTTCTTGTACATCATTATTTTTTTAATACATAATGAGTGTGTTAAATATGAGTTAACTCGTCTCATTTGACCTTATTCACTGTAAGCTGTTTTTTTAACGACTTGGCCCGGTAAAAATAAAATATTACTGGGACCACACATAAGTAAATGGGTCGAAATTGACACATATACCGTTAATGAAAGGCATAAACAGTGAAACACAAAGGATAATGGTGAGAGAAATCGTAAAAGGAGACCGGATGGATATCTGCCAACTGGTAGAATTAATTTTAGATGCAAAAACCCGAGGTTTTGACTCAACCCGAGGGACCTGCATTACATCCATAAAATTATTGCTTGTTGTACTACTTTAAATACTAAAGCGGCAAAATACAGTTCACACTTTTCATATTGGTTCTTTGTCTCATGTACAGTTATGGGACATAAAAACATAAAAGAATTGGGGCTGATATGAATTGGTGTTCTCGAAACTCATTATTGCTTAGCTTGGATCTTAATCACAGACTTGTTTATCATTTGGGAAGACTGCTTATTGTAGTTGATTGCACCATATTTTTGGACCCAATATATGGCTGTTGCTGATGGAAAGTAAACAAGCATATCCAATCACAAATTGCCATGAACATCCATCATAACATGATCAAACAAGTTTTTACATTCATCAACCACAATAATGTTTCTTTTTTATTTAAAAATATAAAGCCGTTTGTAAATGTAGTTACTGAGAATTAACATGACCAACTGTTGCACCACTAACCCCAAGACCAAAAACAAACATGAAAATTGGGTCCAAAATGATATTTGTCACTTCTGCTGCCACTAAAGTCAGACAAAAAAAAACTCAAGTTATTCAAGTGTGTAACATGAATTTAAGATCCAATGAGAGGAATTTCATCATTTCACTTACGTGGTGTACAAAAGCGTTTTCGTATCTTTTCGGTCAAAGCAAAGTATCATTATGGAATTTCAAGTACACTACAACACTTTAATTTTTGAATGAAGATAATAGAATACCTGCATGGAATGGTTAAACAATTTTGGCTGAAATCAGACCTCAGCTTGAGCTAGGGTATGATATCCAATCATTAACTCGGGAAATTGTGATCTTTACATCATAAGCATATAGTCAAAAGTTTGTTGGTGGAACTCGATGAGAGTTTACACTAACTGGCTTCCTTATCCAAACATCACCTATAAATTAAGACAATTAAATAACCGACTGTACATCAAAATCCATCTCAATATGCAACATGATTTTATCAAAAAAAAAAATGCATTAAAAAAAGGAAGAATAGAAGGAGACATTCATTGAAAAAACCTGGTTAGGCAATGAATCATGAAACATAATAAAATTGTAATCTTATTCCCTGTAGGTTATGCCATGTATCTGCAATGATTAAGCTTAAACACCAAACAATAAGTGTGGTTATAATTTTATAAATTTTTGTGACTCTATCCATTCTCTTATTTTAATTAATTAGATTTATTTTGCTCGTGCTTTATGACGAGTTTATAAATGTATATTTGAAAACATAATCACGAAATCTTAACTTGTTTTCTTTTCGATTGACTTTGCATGACGAAAAATGATGTCTGTAATAATCTAATTAATGATCATATATCATATAGTATTGTGTTTACTAAGATATACAAGTTTTAAAGATTTTATGTAGCATTTTAACATTAGGGAATTTTTGTAATTTCTATTTATTTTAAGAGTTAGTATGCAAATTTATTAAGTTTCAAAAAAAAAGAAGGAAAAATAAGGTATTATAAAAATATGATGAATTTGTATCATTTTATAATGAAACTATTAAGAAGTACTCCCTCCGTCCCAAAATAAGTGTCCATCTTTCCTTTTTAGTTTGTCTCAAATTAAATGTCCACTTCCAAAAGTAGTAAATCAAATTTATCATTTTATCCTTTATCAAATCTGATACATGGAAGTCTGTGCAAAAAGCAAGGGTAAAATAGTCATCTTCACTACCAGACAAAGCAATTTCTTAAACTATGTGCAAACTGATACTGAACACTTAATTTTGGAAGGAGGGAGTACTACATTAGAATAACACGAAGTATATGTAAGCTCTAAAGCTTTTTGGTAGCTTTTTAAAATCTACGGATTTTTCTATGATTTTTATTTACTTCGAGGTTTGATTTGCAAGTTTATTAAATTTTTAAAAAGGAAAAACAAACAAAAGAAACGATGGCAATAATTGAACTTTGGTAGAGTACTCACTCAATTACTTTGTGTTCCAGCATGGCTAAATAACATTTGACGTAGATTCTCCTTCAATAAGCATATAGTTATTGTTTTATCTTTTTAGAATAAAGCTGATTATTTGACAATTGATATTAATAAAAAAATCAAGACACATGACAAGATTAAAATGAATTATATATACACACATGTAGTTATAATCCATATTAGTATATGACATTATGTATTGTATTATTAAACAAATATTTAAAATTTGTATCTAAATCCTATCCTTTATTGATTCCCTTGTATTTAAACTTTAAGACCACATTTTTGTTCATGCTAAATTATTGGTCTAATTTAAGTAATGGTAAGCAAATGATGCATTTAACTAATACTCGAGAAAAATAAAAAATTAGTCGCATGTACTTCCATGGTTTGAAATCACTGTTTGCAAATACTTGGAAAAAAATAGAGATGTAGTATTTAGTGTAGCTAATATTTGACAAAAATAAAAAAATTAGTCGTATGTACTTCCATTGTTTAAAATCTGTTATAGAAAAAAGAAAATAAATATGCTAAGACTTGAACCCAAGGCCAAGAGGTTAGTTGGTAAAACTTTTAATCATCAAGCTAAATAGCTTTTATCAATTATTTGCACACATAAACATATTTATTAAGACAAAAATATATGGGTTAAGAAAAGATAAAAAACTTATTATTCATAAGTGTTTGGTAATTGATATTAAGAGATAATGTGTGAGGGTTAAAAAAGTACTCCGTAATTTTTTTAAGATATGAAGTGTCTTATTTCTCGTCAATGTTCATCACCAAAAACATTTAAGAATTTGGTGTTCTCCAATCTTCTCCGACTATCTTGGTCGGCATCCGGTCCAAAATGCCGAGATCTCAATTTTCATATTTTTTAAAAAGATTTTTCAACGGTCCAAAAACATAGCTATTACCAATGGCTTTTCGATCCTTTTTTTGGAAAAATCTAAACACCATGTATAATAATTATACACTTCAAACACATTATAATATACATTAATCCACAATTTAAAATAAAAAGGTCAAACACTTAAAAACATTGTAACTTACAATGTCGAACAACTCAAACTACAACAACACACCGTATCACCTGCGATCATAAGGGAACATGTTTACATACTCTTCACCCTCTTCAAACTCATCAACACCAACATCCTCAAACGCACCTATGACGGATTTTCAACATGAGTGTTACCTCTCTTTGCGTTCTTAAATGTATTGCTTTCTAGCCTTCAATTTACAATACTAACTCCTTAAATTTTAAATTCAGTTTGCATTCAACAATAATCCATTCAAACCCAAATCAATAATAAGCTAAATCATCAAAAACTTGTTCATCACATTCCATGATTCACTATTATCGACGAACAACAAACTTATAATTATTTATACACATGACAACGGGATCACACTCTAGCTCAAACACCACTTGTTAAAATTTTGCCAACCCACATTTCTGTCAAACCCGACACATAAGCTCACATGAATTCAATTTAGGATCACTTTGGCAACAGAATAAGTACGCATCAGACTTATATGCTAAAATGAAGATTTATTACTTTTAATTTGGAATTGGGTTTACACACAACAAAGATTATAATGTTTGTATTTGTCTCGTAATTTGCACAAACTAAAATAAACAGAGTTATCCGGTAATAAATAAAATAGGATATTAAGCATGCGGCTAGCTGCACTTCAACAATATCATGTATACACACTTAGGCACTCCTTTAAGCCTAGCCACGCTATTAACAGCATAAATAATTTTCCTAAAAGTTTAAAGATACATTTTTTTGAAGAAAAATATTAATAACCATGTTGATATGATACACGTTTCTTTTAATTTCTTTGTACATAGGATCATAAACCATCTTTCTATTTCTTTGTACATTTATAGGATCACAGATCATCATCCTTTTCTGTTAGATACATGTCACCTTTAACTATAAGTACATTAACAAACATTTGATTGTTATACAAGTACCATAAATTATATTTGTACCTTCAACTAGCAGGCAATTGAAGCAGAATAATAAATATAACTTATTGGTTCAAAGTGTAATATAATTTAACTTTTTTACTATCGTATGAGGTGTACTTTGAAAAATTATATTGTATATATTAAAATTTGTTACTTCGTTTATTATGTGTACAAGGTGACTGAAAACTTACTAATTTCTTAGGTGGCATCGACTATAGGGAGTTGGCATCAACTAATGTGGTGTAAACTATAGGGAGTCGGCATCAACTAATGTGGTTATTTATTGGTTACCTACTTAGCAGGTTAACTTATACGTACAATAGATATATTCTATATGTTAAACACATAAAATAATAACTTTTTAAAGTTTCTCTCATAAAATAATAAGAAGTGTAAAATATAATACATTTTGAAACAATAAACCTAACAAATACATAACAAAATTTTGGTTGTTTTCGTATAAATTGAATAAACAAACGTTAACAAAATGAATAGCCACTTGTATATGAAATCACATTACAATACACTTATTTAAACATCATTATGCAAATGGAAACCCACAAGACAAAATGTTTCACACATTCATACAAAGTGTGTTCTAAGAAAAGGAACGCAAAGATGGAAAAATAAGAGTGAAACAGATTTATAAATGAAGACCCTCAATTTTCTAATGTATAACAACAGACACTACAGCATGAACCGTCATGCATTAACTCGTTATGAGTTCTGTATTGAAACGGTCCCTAAAATGACCTTCCTAGGCGGCACTAACCGATGAACTTAATACCTGAATCTGCAGATACGAACATTTAGGAACATAGATAGAATATAATTGCGCATGTTTTCATGTTCATTTTCACACATTTCTACCTAAAAAGATGGCGTTTTCAACCCATTCACCTAGAAAAAGGTTGACACTGGTTACATTTGATCTCTAACGGGTCAAATGGATAAACACTAAAGGTGGTTATAGTGGAACGAGTAGAAAGTGGCCCGAAAGTATTTAAGTACTTACAACCCTCCTAAATCACTTTAGAGGATCTATGTTAGTATTTTTATAATATACCATTTTCTAATCATATTTAAAATATTAATTATATATAAAACTCATTACAAGAAAAAGCAAAACGGAACAAAAAAGCTCCTTGTTGAACCATATTAAAAATGACCCGTTCTAACCCAAACTCGTAACGACCCGCTACCCAACCTGCCCATTTTACCACATCTAGTCATTAGCCTTTTCAACTATATATGCACCTAGTTTACAAGCATGTTTACTTGTTCTCTGTACATTTCCTTCAGGTCCACAATATCAGCATGGAGCTCTTCAAGCTACAAGCACTAGTAAAAAAAAAATCATCTTTATTTGAGAGTGGCTAGAGCATGGTACCTCAAATGTGAAATGGGTACCTCATCTCATTTACCCGTCAACTCCCTTTCAGCAGAGTAATGTGTCCCTTCTATAGTTCTATGTCTACTTTCAAGCCAGGCAGCAGAAACACTTCTGAGTTCTGACCGCAATTTTTCAAAAAAAGAAAAAAAAAAATAGATAACATGAATGGGACAAGGAACTGCAAAATATAATCATTGAGATGAGATTCTTATGCACCTCCCAAAAGTCTTGGCAGTCATAACAAATCGATCAAATAACCCCGACATGTAATCAAGAAAACAAGCATACTTGTTTATCTAGAAAAGGCTCCCAAAACTAAGGCACACAAAAAACGGGCTCTTTATTCTTATGCGCTCCTATGTCTCCATCACCCAAACAAAGAGCGTTGTCGACCTTTTAAGCACTAATAAAACTATCATTTTTCTCAGCTTGGGACTTTAACTCCTTGGGCCCACACTAGAACTGGGCTTCTTCAACGGCCCAACTCGACCTAACACCGACCAAGAACGAGGAGACTTGGGTACCTTCCTAGCAGTAACAACACGATCAATTTCGTCACCATTAGTTGGTTTCGCTACATCAAGCCTCGGCTTGTCGGCTTTAATCACCTTTGGTACCTTCGCAGGACCTGGTTGACCAAACACGGAACCCGAACTAGATGGCTCGAACACACGTGGCCCACCAGATATATCGCGCAAAGAAAGAGCCTTATCGACCTTTCTAGCAATAACTAAACTATTAATTTCATCAGCTTGGGACTTTGACTTCAACTCGTTGGGCCCACTGTTCAACGATTTAACAACAGCGGGTCGAGGCTGGTCAGCTGGAACCACCTTTTGTTTCTTTGCTTCAAGAGCTAGAACAACCACCAACGCTGGCTCAAACCTACGTCTAGCTGCTCCACGTTTCGATGTTTCAGCCTCATCAAACCGCGGCTTTTTAGCATTAATTTCTTTTGGCTTCTTGTTAAGATCAATCTTATTAGCCTTTCGTTTTCTTGACGAAAACAAAGTGATGTCATCATCATCGTTTACCAGAGTTAACTTTCGGAACAGAAGGTTTATCAAAAAAAAAATTCGACCCTTCTAGATATTTCATTATCTGCGTCAATAAAATGGGTTTCTTTTCTTTAAATTAATTCACTTTTTTTCCCAGAATTAGCATCTTCAACCGGAACGTTGTTATTTACACTTCCATCGACACTTCCGTTATTTGAACTGTTTTCCAGCCATTTGTTAGCTAATTTTGAATAATCGCCTCTTTTCATTTTTTTCGAATTTTATTTCCCGATGTCAAACGGCGGCGATAATGAAGTTATTGAAGATTGCTGTGAATAGCGGGAGCTGCACGGCAAGTTTGATCATTGTGTTTGAAGAAGTTGACTTTTTGACTTTCGAATGTTGAGTTTATGGTTGTGGTGATGGACATGGGCGGTGACTTGCACTCGCAGAGAACCAAATGATGTTAATTTGAAAATGGCGGGAAAATAGCACTTTTAGTTCTTGTAGTTTTTAAGTTTATCGATCATAAATTTTACATGATAATATACTATTAATCATAAAGTATTATTGAATACATTAATTGAACGGTAACAAATAACACTGCACTTTATATTCACAAACAAATAATATATGATAAAATTAAATATATTTGAACAAACAAAAGTAATGTAATTAACCGTTAAAGTATAGAAGTATTAGTCTTGTAGTGAAATGAAAAAATACAATTGGATATTCTCAAAGCAAATTAATGAATTCAAAATCTAACTATGAAGAAAATTAATAATTTACAAAGAATGGCATATATATAACAACGGCAACTTGTAAATAAACATTGAGAAAAATAACAAGAATATAGATGATGTATTGAAATAAAAGTTAATATACCAAATAAACAAATGAATGGGATGAGTTGCATATAATAGATTACATGAAAATCTGCTTTTTTAGTCGCTAAATATCGAACTGATGTGCTGAATTTTCTTGATTTGACCATATTAGTTGGGGTAAATTATATATTTTTAATAAATTTAGAATATAATAATTTACGGTTAATAAGGACTCCAATCTATTAGTTATTTATACAGTTTTAAGTTTTAACTGAACGGGCCAATATACTATGCAATTTAACGTTTTAGGGTGGCCATAAGTAATATATATCAAAATTCTACTAAATCATATATACTTACTTCCTCCGTTTCAAAATAATAGTCCAGTTTTGACTTTCTGAGGTCTTTCCTTTTCAACTTTAACTTTAAATATATTTGTTTGTGTCATATAATACTTTATGAAAGTTATACCAATAAAAATACATTTAAAACTCAATTCATTCATATATTTTGCATCAAGTATTATATAACACAAACAAAAATATTTAAGGTCAAAGTTAAAAAAGAAATGTTTCAAAAAATTAAAACTGGACTATTATTTTAGAATCGAGGAAGTATTACTTTGTTAGTATGTCATAAAAAGTTTTGGGTGGGCCTTGGCTTTTCTTCGGCAAACACTTTGGCAAACAAAGAGCCTTGTCAACCTCTCTAATGTATAACCACCGACAGTCTAGCTGCTCCACGTTTCGATGTTACAGTCTCATCGAACTGTGGCTTTTTAACATTATCTTCCTTTGGGTTCTTGTTAAGATCAATCTTATTATCTTCCATATACATCTGATTGTTGTACAAAGTAACAAATTTTATACTTGTACCTTCAACCTTCAACTAGCAGGCAGTCAAAGCAGAAAAACATAATACAAAACATAATTTTCTAGTTCTTGAATTTAAATCAATTGAATAAACAATACAATGAAAATCATCATTGGGCGAACGACCCCAGAAGACAAAATGTTTTACACGCATTTATACAAAGTGTGTTCTAAGAAAAGGAATGCAAGAAAGAAAATTAGAGTGAAAATAATAATAAATAAAGGACCTCGACTTCCTAATGTATAACCACGTATGCTACAACATGTACCGTCATTAACTCATTATGAGTTTTGTCTTGAAGAAACCACCCCAGGAATGACCTTCCTAGTCAGCACTAATTGATGAACTTAACACCTGAATCTGCAATAGCATTAATTTGTGCCATTTTATATGTTCATTTTCACACATTTTTACCTATAAAGATGGCAATTTCAACCCATTAACCTAGAAAAGGGTTGGTACTGGGTAGATTTTATCTCTAAGGGTCAAATGTGTAAACACCACAAATCGGTTATAATGAAATGTGCAGAAAGTGACATGAGGAGTATTTAAGTGCTTACAATATTCTTAAATAGCTTTAGACTATTAGTATAATATACCATTTTTTAATCATATTTAAAATATAAAGTATGTATATATTCATAAAGGGGACAAATAAGTTTTTGCCTCAACCAAACCTGACCTGTTTCGAACCATATTAAAATTTTTCCCATTCTGATCCAAACTCGTATCAACCAGTTACCCCACCAGCCCATTTGCCACATCTAGGCATTAGCCTTTCTTTTTATAATATATGTACCTTGTTTACAAGCATATTTACTTGTTCTCTGTACATTTCCTTCAGGTCCACAATATCAGCACGAAGCTCTTCAAGCTACAAACAAAAGGTACATAGTTACTAAAGAATATATTATCTTATTTCGTGAATGGTAGAGCATGGTCAAATGTGAAACGTGTACCTCCTCATCTCGTTCACCCATCAACTCCAGTGCAGCAGAGTGCCTGCGTCTTAGTGCTTCTATGTCTGCTTTCAAGCCAGGCAGTAAAGACACTTCTGACCGCAATTTTTCACACTGCACCAAAAATAGATATTGATAATTTATGAAGAACTAAAATATAATCAAAATATATCCCGTTTTCTGAGTTGAAAAGAGTTAGTAAAAGAAGATAATAAGAATAAGGGAAAAGATTACCTCCTCAGTCATCTTAACCAACTCCTCGGCTAGAGAATCGCGGATGGATTCCATGGATGCCTAAAGTTCACTCGATGATATTAGATAACTGGACAAGGGTGTAAGAAAAGATGGATAACATAGAGCTGGAAAATCTAACCCTTCTACATATAAATGGGGTGATCAGCGCTTTGTTCATCTCAAAGGAATCAATAAAAAAAACTTAGCTAACAGGTGAATGGGTCAGATGGGTGGAAAGTTACGCAAACACTGTTTTTAATGCATACAACCTCATAAATCATTTTTATTTATAATTCTGATTAGTAGAACAATTGTATTGTCTTTGAGATAATAATTAGCAAACTAATACTGTATGACCATTCTTCTACAAAAGTGCATGCTGGTAATCCCGGCCGGGCCCGTTTAGACCGATACTAAAAATGAACCGTTTCAACTTGATACCCAACCCGCTGACCCACCCATCTTTCCACCTCTAAGCCTCATGAATAATTCAGAATCTATTCATACCAATCTAGACATATAAGATGCAAGTTCTCCCTCCTTTTGACGCAGGGCAGCTTCAAAAACATTTGGGGTCATACTCTTTATATAATAAGAGTTCATAGTAGGCTCTCCAGGATTTCTCCTTTCAGAGAAAGTGTTAGATGAGTCCAAAGATGCCTGCAGATAGAAACCTTCCTCCATGCTGCCTAGACTGCTAGCATTTGAAAGTCTACGTGTCAAGCCTGCAAAATGGTGTCCATAAGTCAAAAACAAAATAACAGGAAGATTAATCATAAATAGAGAATAATAGATCCTCTTTACTAGAGATAGCAAAATGTGTGGCTTGGGTAAACAATCAAAACAGGTTTAGATTTACAGCTTAGTTGAGCCAAAACCCATTTTGCCAAAAAAAGAAGAAGTTTTAATAAGCAACAGAGCCATATATGAGTTAGGGATTATTATTTACTAAAACATTAGCAGTTCTATGAAAAACAAATTAGAAAGTTTATTGCCATAATAATACACTTTGGGAGAGTTTTGACCCGCTTGAGTTTGATTTATTCTTTATTTGACCCGTTAGAGGTAATAAGTAACCCAAATCGATCCATTCGTGAGCAAATGGGTAGAAACGCCACCTATAGTCTTTACCATTTTCATAGGAAGACTTGGTTCTCGCTAGGGGGCTTGGTTCAGGAACAACAGAAGACTGAAGGCGAGCTGTCGTTTCTAGTTCCACACGTGCAGCTTTCTCACGTTCAATATCCTACAATCCTCAGAACATAGTGCATATAAATTGAAGTATTTCTTATAAATAGAGAAATGTAATAATCAGTAAGTGTTGGAACAAATAGAGTCCTTAAAGTAGTCGTCATTTCAATGTACTGGAGGTAACATACATCATAAACTTTCACAAACATCATTTCAACAGTATTACAAAGGCAAACGAAGGTAGAGATAGCTAAAGCTATGGTAGAAACCATAAATAACAAGAGATGAAGAGAAGCTAGAGCCATAAAATGTATCATATTAGTCGTAGGAATTTTGACCCATTTAGTTATGCATGGCAGTCTCATGATGTGTATTTCAAGTGGATAATTACTCCTATATTATTATTCAAAACTCGCATATTATTATTTTAGTAACCTGACTTTCTCGATCATATATGGGATACGGCACACGAACTATTTTATATAAATTATTTGAAAAATTAGGACAAACGTGTTTCAGGTCAACAATGCTTGAGACGTTTAAAAGTGAACCAAAAGCAGCCAGGTTTAACCCATTACCCAACCCGCCCATTTTGTGACCTCTAATTATTCCCAACAAAAGACATGGAGTGTAAGAATGTTCCAAGGCCATACTTCATTATGCTCAACAATTTCTTTCATGAAAATGAAGTATCAATCTGTAAATCTCTACTTGAGCAGATTTAGTATATATACTACCTGTTGAAGAAGTTCACGATGGGTCAATGCTTCATGGAGATCTTGCTTGTGCTTTCTCTTGAGTTCCCTTATCTCTTCTTTAAGTTGATTTACGTGACCTTCATGAGTATCTGCCTCCTCTTTTAGTGCTAAATATTCCTGCCGGCTTTCTGCTGCTTTCTGTCTTTCCTTCTCAAGGGACCTAGTAAGTTGTGTTTGCTCGCCTCTTAATATTGATATCTGCAACAGATTATAAAGGTAATCCAACGAGTGTTATATGTACAGTGGAGACCAGAGGTGGCAATTTAGACCATTTACTAAAGAATGGGCTGATTGTTCTTATCCTCAATTAAGTCAAGTAACTAGATTAGCTAAATAAGGAATGGACCAAACGATGGAAAGTGGTCACAAAGTGTATTTTTGATGCACGCATTATTGATTATACATTGGAATAATATTTTTTTTGTATTCATTTTAATGCATTAATTCCTTATAGAAAAATTTCAAAAATGGAGAAAAAAAGTGGTTTAGGGCCAACTCGACCTGACCACTTTTGACTCATTACCCTACCATCCCATCATGACACCTCCAGCTGAAACAAAGCAACAAATATGAGTAGAAGCACCTGAGCTTCAAGAACATTTATCCGAGATAATGTCTGGGACAGGCGTTCATTTACAGAGCGCTCTCTTTCCTCTGCAGCTGCAGATTTGGCCTCCGCTTCCTTCAAATTCATACATCAATGAAATGAATAAAATTAAGAATAATGTCTTAACACAATTATATTTGTTATTTGTAGGACCTGAAGCCTTGAATTTAGTGATCTCTCAACAGCACTCCAAGCTTCTGCGCTTCTAGCTGTTGTTTCCTATTAGGTTATGAAGATTCAACATAAGAACTAGAAAAGGGAAAAAAAACATTGGACATCAGAAATGAATCGTAGAAGAAAGCAAACCTGCATTGCTTCTATCTGCCTCAAAAGAGGTCTAGTAGAATCAGGAACTTGGATGACCAACTCTTCGCATCTACGCTCACTTGCCTGGAGACAAATGATACAGTACGTTTAGGAAGTCGAAAGATAGTGAACGATTTAACTTAGAACTTATAATTGATGTGATAAAAATTTATGGAAGTTGTATGTACTTGGTATCGTTTTTGAAGGTCCTCAACATCTCTCCTAAGCATATCTTCTCTAAAAACTGCCTGCAAACGAATTAGATTATTTTGACATATTTACCAAGAAACACATGCAAAAAAAGGTTGCAAATGGAAACCTGCTGCTCCGTTCTGCTCAGAGTTTGTCTCAACTCTTCTAAGGTTTGAACTAGCATAACTTCACGTTCTTGAGCCTCTTTTAGGCGATTCTCAACTTCAGTTTTGGCTTCACTGTTAGCTCGTGCCTCTGCTAATGCTTCAGCTTCCTTAGCTGCAGTCAATGCATTTGTATAGTATTCTTTTTGTGTTGCTAGTTCAGCCTGGTTTTTCTCTATTGTTAATTGCAGCAACTTTTCTGTAGCTGCCTTATCCCTCCTTATACTCTCCACTTTACTCTCTTCAACCTGGCAAGTAATTAAAACACATAAGTAGCATTAACAACGGTAGGGAAAAAAAGAAAAATAATCTGCAAGGACAGTGAAAATGGGGAACACGTAAATGTAATCCGAGGAGGCACTTTTGCCCCATTTACTTACGAATCGGTCGATTTGGGTAGTATTTAATCTTAAACATGTTGAACGGGTTATGTGTCACCCAAAATAAATAGTTATTCAAAGATTTAGATTTATTACTGTGATACCATCCTTTTTGTAACAATAATTAACGCATCAAGTATTCATAACTTTTTAAGAAATGAACAAATATTTGTTTGCAAGCCAACCCAACCTCCCAGACCATTCCAATATGTACTAGAAATGACCTGCTTCAACCCCAACCCGCTTTGACCTGTTACCCAACCAGCCAACCCGCCCATCTTGCCACCTCTAATTGTAATTATATATATTGTAGTTATCTGCTATGTTCCTTGCTGTACTGGTTGAGTACACTAAAAGTGAACCTATCATAGTATAACAGCCAAACTCTCATATGTTCCTGCATGGATATAAGCTAACGCAGACTTGTATACTTCTAATATTATAACAAAAGTTATATCGTATCATACTGTATCAGATATGAAAAATATAAACACAGAAAGAAGATTAGCATAGACAATTGAATTAATAGAGAATGTAGGATGTAGTTATGTTCTCATCTCTTCATACAGACTGAAGACACTGGAGGAAACTAATTGAACATCTTTTTACTAACCATCAAGCTAGAAGAGTAAATTACCTGTAGCTTAGACATCAATCCTTTCTTCTCTTCTTCAAGCTCCCTGATCTAGCTTTCATACAAAACAATTAGGTCGATTTGGGTTGTATTTTATCTCAAACAGGCCAGTTGAGTGATTTATTAAAGTAAATAAATAATAATAATAATAAAAATAAAATAAATAAATAAATAAAAAGACTAAAAGAATAACAGGTCAAATAGTTCCAATGGGTTATAAGTTGCCAAAAGTCTATTTTTAATGCATACAACCTCCAAAATTAGTTTCATTTATAGGTTTACATTATTATTGTAGTAATAATGTCTTTCGTAAAGAATAACTAATTTTAAATAGAAAATGGGTCAATAAGCTTTTGAGGTTCAACCAAACCAGCCCGTTCTCACCCGTATCAAAAAATGACCCGTAGTATGTCCACCCTGCAAACCTTGCCACCTCTACCATCTTCACTGCATACCTGTGCCCGCAATTTCCTAATCTGAGATTCTTGAGCAGCTTGTTTCTTTGAAAGCCCTTCACCTAAAGCAAAAAGAAGGATTATCTACGTCATTTATATCATAAAGAATGTAATCTGATAAAAAAGATAGAACAATAAACTAGTTAGTGAAGTTGAAGATATTCTGTTTTTGCAGTTGAAACCAGAATCTTATTTAGAAACAATATGAAATTAATAACCCTGAACTCAATCTATAGTTTGGGGGGAGAAAGGCGTCGACCCAACTTTATGAGTATTCAGACTATAACAGTTCCGATGAACAGTCACTCACTTTTGACAGTTATACGATTCCAGAAGATGATCTAGAATTGGGCCTATACCAATCAATGTACTCTTTAAAAGATGCAACCTTAATTGCAATAGGGAAACAAAGATGCAACTAGTATAATGTGAAACATCCTTTTTAGAATGGAAAAACGGGTTGGAAGGGGTGGGTTGGGGTGATGATCAAACCTATAATTACAATAATAATCCAGTTTTAATTATAACAAATGAAAACACTTTGGGCGGCTATCGACCTGTACAATATACTCTTATGTAAACTGAACGGGGTTGCCACCTTACTCCAATTAAACTGATAAATAAATTTACTACCTTCAGCCATTATTTGAGTGATTATTTCATCTTTTTCTTTCAGAAGGGCAGCAGCATCACTTTTCTTGTTTTGCTCTCTACGTAATGTATCTCTTTCTTTTGTGAGAGCATAAACCTGTAGTGAAAATAAAGTTATAATATAGCAACCAAAAAAGGTATAGGAGCAGCATTAATTCTATGCTTCCAATGACCGAAGTTATACGCAGGCCATGACCACACAAATAGGTTTGTCGGCAGTGCAAACCATGATCTAGATCTCATTTGCTCTAGCCGATGTAATTGTACCAACGGGGTCAAAGAACTGATCTTAAAAGTGCAAAGAGATATATTATATAATACCAAAAAGAAAGAAATGGAAAAAAGTAGAATACAGTCATACACAAAGCTCGGTCGATTTGGACAAAGTCAAAGGCCATTGAACCATGAGCATTAAAAATCTAGCAGCTGTAACTATTAAAAAAGGAGGAGAAAATTCCTTGCAAAGAAGACCATGACCAATGCTAGACTTGATTCAATTTCATAATACAATGGTCAGAGAACTTCTTAATATTTTTCAGAAAAAAAATTAAGAAAGATGGATACAAGAGACATCATATTTAAGAAAGACGATAAACATCATGAGACTTTGCTTACCATGCTTCTGTGAAAGAAAGCCCATTATATAATAAAAAATTCAACAAACTGTTTACCTTTCTTTCAAGTGTTGAGACCCTTTGATGATACTCTTCTCGCAGAGATTCAATATCTGCTTCATTTGGCTTTCTCTGTTTGATAATTCATAAAACAGGAATTAAAAGAAAGAAAACATACATTACAACGGAGAAGCATGGTCGGTTAAAAGATCAGATAGCACTGCAGCAAGATAGAGGAGGGAATTTAGGCCCGTTTATGGATAACAAGTCGATTGGAGTTATAATTTGTCTGAAATGGGTTAAGTGAGCACATTCTAAGAAAATAGCTAAAGTGGAAACGACTTGTACATGTCGAAAGTCACCTAAAGCATCCTGAATCATTTTATTTCAACAACTTCGTCATTTTTGTAATAATGTAGTCTCTTAATCATTTTTAACCATTAACTACTTATGGAACTCAAGAAAAGATAAGAAAAAGGGTGTCTGCGTGACACCCCAACCTGACCCAATTTGGACAGTTCTGAAACAGTACCTATTTGAACAGAATCTGATGACCAGTTAACAAGCCCACCTGCCCCGCCAATATTTCCTCCACTAAGCAAAATTGTCATGATAGTTAGTCTAGAGCACTAGTCTTACATAGTCTTGAACCCGTTAACCAAATCACCAGCCCCGGACATATTTCCACCTTTAAGCAAACTTGTCATGATAGTTGGTCTAGAGCACAAGTTCTACATAGTCTTGAACTATTTAGGCTTCTTTAACAAGAACCTTTTCTTATAATAGGTACTGAGAATAAGTACATAGCTAGGAAAAGTTATTTCCACAGAACATCCTCTAGAGAAATTCGCCTTAGTGGCTTGATTAATGATAATGCTTCTACTAAGAATGAAACCATCTGAGAAGCCTAAATAGAGAATAGCAACAACACTGTTCACGTTCGCAGCTGCATACATGTACACATGTGCGGACTTACGAATGGTATACGTACACTTTTGGAAATAAATAGATCATTAAAACCCATTTTTAATGAAGGATGGAATTAAACGTACCCTCTGATCCTCAATTATAGACTTCAGTTGCTCATTCTCATTCATCAGTTTTGCAATTTCATCAGCTTTTGCCTGTTTAGAGATGATAATAATAACGGATCAACTTCAATAAACATAATCATTAATATAAACTCTTACAAGAAATTTTATTCTCCAAGATATAGATGCATATATTAAAATTTCAACCAATTTAAAAATAAATTCAAACTAAAAATCATAAGCTGCTTTCAACCAATTTTACATTCAAAATATATAACGATAAATATGAACTTGACTTCTTTGCGATAAATAATTCATAATTTAAATAGTTTATCAAAAGAGAAATGATAGGTTCACATAATGTTTACAAAATTTTGTCCACAAAATGACTTGTTCCAATAAAATGAAGAGAGAGAAACATGAGAGAGAAAAAATAAATTAATGTGATTGGTTAAATTCACTTTCCATGTCATTTTGTGAAATTTTGTTTGTAAAATCTGAGTGGGTGTAGCATTCCTCTTATCCAAAACCACTAGCTAGCTCAAAGATGAAACTACATTCATCCACAGGCTGTAATATAACGAAGTGGCTGATGGTACATGTCATATTTCACAGCTAATTAACTTAGTAGAGATAGTGTAGACGCATAAACAAACGAAAGATTAACCACATAATTCAGATCTTTTGATCATTTACAAGATTTGGAGCTTGTGATGTGATGTATCTGGAGAATGCAGGGAAAAGAGTACAACAATGAGTGGCATATAGCCATATACTTCTCATTTAACAAAACATCATTTAAGCTATGGACGTTCCAGTATGCCCCACTTGTATGTTGTATCGTTTAAACTACACATAAACTGCCACCAGGGTTATTGAAAGCAGACAGTTCCCTAAATTATTTTAGCACTAGCTTTAAGTAATGTCTCCATGTTTATATAGACATACCAAATGTATCAATTTAATATTTAACTTTATACATCTTTTGGAGATGCGATTTACTTCGTTTTTAATGTGACCTAACAAAACGGTGAATCAAAAATACCAGTTTTCATAAACTTTCCAATACCTGAGCTTGTCGAGCAGCCCCTAGAAGTGCAGTCTCCATCATTTTCATCTCCCTCGTCACCTTCTCCAGTTCAAGCGCAAGAGCTGCATTGCCTGACGAATTGCTTTCTGAACCTGAATGTTGTTCCTTAAAGTCACTTTGATTATCACTAGCTAGCTCTCGTGGTATCTGAACTTCAGCATTTATATTTTCTTCCTTCAAAACTTCAGGAACTATCACAGACACATCACCTGCAATTTTTAATGAGTGTTGGGCTTCTTCAGCAGCATTAGCTGCCTCAAGTGTGACAGACTGAACACCATTTAGCTCAGTCGCTTTTCCAGCTTCGCCATCGTATGAGGGCTTCACCACTTCAGCTACAGAAACTTCATACGCAGTCTCATCTGACTGTATCGTAAGTCCATCCTCATCCCTCTGCATATCAGGAGCAGGGTGAACTTCTGATATCTCGGAGGTACCCGCAACTTGGTCTGATAAACTTGTTGGCTCGTCTTGTATTAATTCAGCCTTCTTTAATGCACCAACTTCGGAGTCACGTTCCACAAACTCTGATTCGTCATCACATAACACACTTACTTCTGCTTGTGAATCAGCTTTGGCTTCACTGTGGTTGGCAGCACGGCTGGTTGCCTCAGCAGATATTCCGATATCTATCTCTGCAGATTTTTCAGCAACATTCTCTGCATCCTCTGAAAATACAACATTCATTTCGAAGGGTCTGTCACCAATATCTGAACTCTCAAGCTTAACCAAATTTGTTTCTGTAGATTTTTCGGAATCCCTATTAGCTTCCTCCAGGACTTCAATATTTGTTTCTGCAGGGTGATACTCATGCTCTTTAGGCTTTACACTTTCTACCTTCTCTTCTTCAACAGACTGGTAATGTTCATCATCAGCCTCAGTCCCTTCCTTTTCTTTAGAAAAGGATGAAGATTTAGGGCTTGAAGATTCATGTTTTTCCCTGGACTCAACAGTACCATCTTCACCTTTCTGTCCCATAAAGGCCATCAAGTCGGAAGGCCATGACCCTGATGCTGGTAGCAATTAACATTAACCGTGTTAATAACTATCTAAACAATAGCTTAATCATGAAATCTTAACTTATAACTGTCTGGTATTACCAAACTAATCAACAGATAGATAAAGTTAGCAGCCTAGTACAAGTATAAGAATAAAACATTGCCTTCATCTCATTTGAAACCATTGGTTTCCAACGTCACAATCATTAAGATGCTTGCGTGCAAACAAATATGTTGGCAAATATTTTTGTTTTAAGAAGTTCCATAGTTCAACGATAACCAGTACCTGAAACCTTTTTGCATCACCATAGCGGTGATAGTGTGTGGCAAAAGCACGGTGCTGGCCCAAAAATGAGTCATGAATGGCACAGCCCATGCTAATTTTCAAAATAAATAGGATTGAAGTTAACTATAATAAATCTATTCTGAACAGCTGAACTAACTATCGTATTTGGAAAACCTTAGTTAGTACTTCACCATCAAAATCAATAAGAGAACAGCCACATTCATAACAAAAAGGCATAGCCTATACAGTGGATCCATTGTAGATAAAAGAAGAAAAGTGAATGAACATAGGCAATCATCACAAGGAAGATAAATCATACAGGTCCTATTCGTCCCGGCCAAACTCAATTCCATGAAAACTTGCATGTTGTCCAACTCGTAACTTGATTGCCATGGATACGCTACAGACCCATGAGGAAAATGGTGTGCCTAAGATAGCATGCAAGGAAGGTGATAGTTGACGCACTGAATGATGTTCTGTTACCACTTATTTCTTTGCATGATTAACTGGGTAGGAGGCTTGCCATGAACAGAAATTGCAGTCTTTAACAAGACAATAAATTTTCAGTTACTCAAGATCCCTGGAAGAAATCAAGAAGAAAGAATGGTTGCTGCACTTATGTCTGAAAACAGTTCAAGACTAGATATTTTTTTCTT
This sequence comes from Logfia minima, assembly GCA_963921325.1. NCBI lineage: Eukaryota > Viridiplantae > Streptophyta > Magnoliopsida > Asterales > Asteraceae > Logfia > Logfia minima. The sequence continues at coordinate 961,585 of OY992773.1, forward strand.
TACCCTTTACACATACACGCACTCGCACACACAAATCGTGCAAAATATATGGAAGCTTATGCTTCAAAACAAGATTTAATATTGTTTTTGCTTGTCATTTATATGTTGGTATTTTACAAGTATCCATTATTCTTCTTATTTTGGTTGATCATTTGAACTCCTGCCACCCCCATGAACTTGTAAGTTGTAATTACTTTTTATCATAAGATTTCCAAGAAATCAGAAAGTTAACTTGTTTGGAAACTTAATAAATTATACTGGTAATTATATATTTTCTGATAGTCGCCATTACAAATAAGTAGTTACATTAATTTGGATAAACTTCCCGTAATTTGTCATTAAATAACAAAAAATTTCCTCATCAAAATATTGCAGTACTTAAAGGACATGGGAGCAGTAACTATGCATACTTTTTAGTTTGGTATTAATTGATGTTAATTCTTTTGTGCTTTGATGCCAGGAACTCTGCATACTGTTCATAGAACGTTCGTAACCAATAATTTCAACTTTTTGTTTCAATTGAAGTTCTCCAGATCTTGTATGGTGCTTTCAATTGACATTAACATAAAAGTTGCGAACTCATTTACATTATGTTTTTTTAAACAAACGGAAAATAGGGCATCCCATAAACTAGTTCAGAGTTAAATGAGGCCAACTCTTACAATAAGTGCTGGACCAAACAAATAATTAAGCATGACGCAGTAATCGTAGGCAAAGAAGCATCATAAAACGTAGTCCCATCCAACTATTCCAATGGAATTACAAACAAATAAGCCTTGACAATTACATTCCATGAGATTATTGTATTATATAGTAGATCTATTTGCATAGTTGAAAATGAAATAAGAAATAGAAGATATATCACAAATTTAACACAAAGGTAAGTACCTTCACTAGTGGAAGTCGTACCCCCAGCCTTGTCATCCAAACCAAGAGCACTGTCAAAATTCTTCTCAATGTTCTTCACACTCTCACTGAACTTATTAACAGCTCCAGCTAAATCCGGAAAGTTTCCTAACGAAACCTTCCCGCTAAACCAAGCCATTACCTAATCTATAACTTTTACCCTCCGAATCCCTCAGATTACACTGATCAATCTCATGAAAAACCTACAAAATAAATGCAAAAATCAACATGATCAGCATTCAATTGTAAAATTAAACTCCAATTTAGGCATAAGGCCACATCAAACATCACATTGATAAACTTGTAAGAAAAAACCTACAGTTTCAGACACAACATAATCAACATTCAATAGCACAATGAAACTCAATTTTAGGCATTAGGTCACATATAGCATTACACCATTCAATCTCATCAGAAAACCTACAGGTTCATACATTTGTTCAACATAATCAGCATTCAATTGCACATGTAACTCAATTTTAGGCATTAGATCGGACCAAGCACTAAAACTTCAACGTGATCAGCATTCAATTGCCCAATTAGACTCAGTTATGCACTACACACGGTATTCAATTGCACAGTTCAACTCAATTTTAGGTATTAGGTCATGATAAACACTACACCGATCAATCTCTTCAGAAAACCTAGATTTTCATACATAAATTCATCACGATTACAATTCAATTGCGCAATTCAACTCAGTAGGTCACAACAAGCACAATAGATATAGTATCTACTATTTGGTGAATTTATCAGATTGTGAATCATGCATCTGTATACATACCTTTATTTAGATTGTATTCAGTGAATCTATCTATCCGTAGCTGTGATTAAACTGCTAATGATCAATTTTTGTGAAAAAAAAGAGAGGTTAAATTACTTTGACGAAAAGCTGACTGTGAAGTGCTGATTAATCAATTAATAAATATGAAGTAGATCATCATGAAGACAATTTTGAGAAATGATCATGTGCAAGAAAAGGAACTGCAGATTGCGTCAACAGCCAAGCACCGACTTTGATGTGCCGGTAAGTTACAATTTACCGTGTAAAGTGTAAACTCATACTCCGTAGGATTTATATTGGATTGTTGTTGTCTTTTAAATTAATAATTAACAATAAAAAGTTCTGATACAAAAATAATGATAATTGAATAGATGTTAAATTGAACTTACGTACTAAAACTCGAACAATTATCGAGCTCGACATAGTTAACTAGAGTTTAAGCATTGTTAGAGCGTGTTTTGTTGAAAGAATGTTGAAGGATTACGATGGAATTGGAATTGAATTCTATTTCGTAGCGTGTTTGGTTGGCCAAAATGAAAAGAATTGAATTCCGTAGAAATCTTTACATTCCTTTATTTTCATTTAAAGAATTCTCATTCCTTAAGGGGTGTGATGGAATTTTAATTCCATTCTTCCCTTGAATCTCCAAAAGACTGAACTACCCTCAACCTATTTTTTTCTTCGAAAATTCTTATGTTTTCTTCGTTTTTTTACATTTTTTTTTATGTTTTTCATCGTTTTTCTTCGTTTTTTTTACTGTTTTTCTTCGTTTTTACGTTATTTTACGTTTTGTACGTTATTTTACGTTTTTATCGTTTTGCTTTGTTTTTTTACGTTTTGATTCGTTTTTTAAAGTTTTTCTTCTTTTTTTACGTTTTTCTTCGTTATACTTAGTTTTTTTTCGTTTTGCTTCGTTTTATAGTACCATGATGCACCATATCTTAAAATGACAAAAACAAAAACGTTACAAAGAGCCGAAAAAACGAAAAATAACGAGAAAAAAAACTTAAATAAACGAAAAAACGTATAAACGGTAATAAAACGTAAAACGAAGAAAAACGTAAAAAATGAATAAAGACAAAGAAAAACATAATAAAACGAAGAAAACGAAAAAAAAAAACATAAAAAAAAAAAAACGTAAAAAAACAAATAATTGCAAAAAAAAAGTATTTTCGTCAATTCACATAATCACATTCTAATTCCTTTGACAAATTGACGAACCAAATAGAAAACAGCAAAGGAATTGAATCTGATTCCATTCCATTTTCTGACAACCAAACATGATTTAAAATCTAATTCCTCATAATCTAAGTCCTTCAGAATTCAATTCCTTTGACAGATTTCATTCCTTCCAAAAACATTCTGCTAGCCAAACGGGACCTTAATGTTCTACTTCGAGTTGAGATTGAACTGAAACTATTACTCGATTAGTTTCACCGACTGAGTTTAAAAGATAACACTTGACATCAATTCATTCGATAACTCATATAGTGTTGAGTTAAACGAGCAAATTGAGTTTCGACAAGACAAGCCAAAGTATTTATGAACTTTTTGTTAATTTTGAACTTTTTTTTAAAAGTAGTTGATTGATTTGAACTCAAAAAGTCCATTTATGAGCTTCTGCAAACTCAAATTATGAAATGAGTTTATCGAATTAGATTTTGAAAAACAAGCAGTTAAGTTTAATAAATTGTTTCAACGAAAACTCTTAGTAACTAAATGAGTATTAAATTTGAGCTCGAAAAATAATAAATTATTTGACCATAATTCGAACTCGAGCTAAATAACTAAGCTAAGTCTAAATTTTTGTTATGAATGACCATTTTATTTATTATTTTTCGTAAATGAGTCAAGCATTACACATACTATGCTCAACCACCATTAGTGTAATTTTTTGTTTTACGCGCTCGTAACTTTTCCTCAGCAAGGATGGCACAAAATAGTAGAGCAAGTATACAAATATATTAATAGCATAACAAAAATGTGCTATTCGACATTAATATGTTTGCTCGCAACAATTGTAGCCTCTCGGGAGAATTGATGACTACATTTTTGATGCACCGCTAGTTAAACTCGATTCGATTCGTTAACGACTTAAATTGACCCGTATAAACCTTTGATTGAAATAGATAGAAAATTGATCCATGTAATATCTAATATCAACTCATTCATTTTTATCAACGTCACTTTGGATTGTTACTTTTGTCTTTTGATCCAAATAAATCAATCAAAAAATTTACTTAATATAATTTAAATCTCTTAAATATGATTCAAGATACGGTATTACTTTTATTATCATGAATAACTCATTTAATACATTTCTAAGACAAAAAAAAAGTTGTAATTTAATAGTTGATATAACACACAAATTATTAAAAATGTATATGCACATACTGTGAAAGTAAATTAGTATACCGTCACCAACTACGATATATATATAGAAAGGTTCAAATAAGAACCTATCAAAAATTAAGAACAATGAAACCTTAATCTAAGACGTTAGATAAGTTTGATGAGTTGATCGATGGTCAAAAATGATTAATGGCACTAGAGTAATTAAACAAAAGATTAAGGAGGTTAAATAAAAGGAGCACGGATACTATTGGTATCTTAGACCACTCCCTGTAGTGCAGTTCAGAACTGGAGAACTAAATGTCATCTCACGCAACATCAACAAAAGAACTGAAGAACTGTATCAAAACCGAACCTTGCATATGATGACTGAAGAACTGAACTTTTCAGCTCCACATCAGCGCTATATCATTTCTTAACTATTAATACAAATACATTTATATTTTTAAAAACACAATAATAATAATAATAATAATAATAATAATAATAAAGTACATTATACTAATAATAGAAAATACTTTAATTAAAAAAAAGGACGTTACAAGAATGATAAAAATCACATTAATTAATAAAAAAAATACGTTACACTAATAATTTCGCTAGTGGGTTTGTTATGCCTAACATTATTTCACTTTGATAAAAAGAAAGTGTTTGAATTATATAGATTGTATGTATATATCGTCGATGTAGTTATTAAATAGAAAGTGAGAATTGTGTGTGAAAAATAGTGACAATTATTTGATATAATTTGTGTGTAAAATAAGTAGAGATTGTAAGAATTGTGTTTGAAAAAAGTGATAGTTGTATGTATATATATTTGAAAAAAATGTTAAAAAAGTGTTCAATTTTTTTTTTTTTTAATTTTAAAATGGTTGAGCATTAGCCCCCCACCTTCTTTCGTTCTGCTTTCGTCTCCTTAAGAAAGTAACATAAGGACGGTCACCCAAAAAGTAACTATGTCTATGATTGTCCTCGAGAAAGCTTGCCAACAAAGATGAGGACAAAGTAGATTGTATGACATAGGGAGGGCTCTTATCACACTACTTCCCTCCGAATCGTAACACCCCCATTTAGTTCTCCTCTCTTTCTATCTGAATATGACATTTTTTTTCTCTCTCTCTCTCTCTCTCCTTTAAATGAAATCTTTTTCTTTTTCTTTATCGTATTTTGTTACATATGTACTCTAAAGAAAAGTGTGATGTTTTTCTTTGTAGTTGCCAGAAAAATGGCGAACATCATGTTGCTTAACATCTCTCACCGGCTCTCTCATCCCATGGTCTATCGTTCTACCGCCGCCACTCTTCCCCATTATATAGGCCGCCATATATTTATGACATCATTAATCCACTGCTCCAAATCGTACCAGATTCGGAAAAACTCGGATGATGACGAAGATCGGGCTGCTAAAGATGACGGAGACGGTTAATAATATGTGTTCACAATGTATATTGTTTACAGTTTTGTTTTTCTAATTTTACATTCTATTGTAACATATTTGGATTTAAGATTATTAAGAAAAGTAGGTTCTTTATGAATTTTTATAGTATATCCCGTGGGTTTCTTTCATTCAAATATTATGAGTTGAGATCCATGTGTGTAGCTTCTATCAGATAAATGTGAAAGTAGACTTGTTCACAATCTATAATTCATAGTATTACATATGGAATATATATATATATATATTAATAATTACAATACCTTCTTTCGAAACTAATCCCAAACCGAAGTCCTAAACAATAAAGTTAAAGCTCAATCCGAAGGTTTGAAGCCCCAACATAAAGAAAGCCCAATTAGATCTAAACCCAATCATATCTTAGCCCTATTTGAAGCCCAGAACCAGCTAGCCCATAATTGTAAAGCCCAAAACTAGAAATACATTCCGGAGCCCAACTCGAAGCACAAAACTAGAAAGCTCAATCAGTATATCCAATCATCCAATTACAAAACTTTGACCCAATTAAAACAAAGGTCCAACATAAGCTGTAAGTGATAGGCCACCAAACACGTAGCTTCTTAAACACAACCAAATACACAGCCGAGCCCAGTACGAAAAACTGAATCCATTTGAAGCCATCCATGAAAACTTGTTATTTTCTCATTTTTATTTCATCTTTTCCTTTAAATCTTCAGAGACGACAACGTTTCAGATAAAAAAGATTATAGACTAATACCTTTTTTTCTTTGTTTCGTTTCTTTTTTTAAAACAAAGAGACGACAACGTTTCAGTATAAAAAAAAACGATAGAACTCTAATACAAAATAAAAAGCGCTTTATTGCCATTATAGTCATGTTATTGTGTGTCCTCACCCTAATTTTTCTAGCCAAGTAGCCATTATAACTGTTATTAACGTAATTATAGTTCAGAGTACCCCGTCTATAGTATTTTTTGAGACTCTGTATATGTATCCCAAAATCAATATAATAACTGACACTTTGTCACTTAAAGGAGCAGCTGGCATTGGATTTAGTTTTAGAAAAACAGGTGGCTTTAACATCTACCGGATATAGAAATATGTACACTAAGTGTAGGTCTTCTGGGTCATTCAGTTAGTACAGTATCTAATGGTTCATTTCTTGTCTCTGAAAAAAGAACAATCGATTGATATAAACTTTAACAAGAAGAACTACGCGATATTAAGAAGTATTTGGACGATGGAAATGGTTGGATAAGGTTCAATGCAGATTTCAAAGTGCACCTCAAAGTGTTACGATGATTAATTGGATCATATACTTATAGACATGCATATGCTAGCTGTAAAGATGCTTCCCTTGCGAAAATCAAATTTGGAGATTGTATGGCCGATAATGTTTAATATCGAGTGTATAACTTTATATCAGAATTTTAGACTTAAATAATATTATATATTGATGAGTGTTAAATATGTACTGGAATTGTGAGTCATGAACTATATTTGTGAACCATCTTTCTCTAACACATCTATCCTCATCATCAATCTATATCACATACTAGTTTTTTGACTTTTTGAATCGTGTGATACAAGACAATTAATAATATAACATTGTATGACCTAAATGTTTCTATAATCCACTCATAGATTATCAAACATTTATGTAAAACGATATATTGACCAGTAATAACGAAACACATCAACCTGCAATACGAATCTGACTTGCAGCTAAAATGGATACTAATGAGGGACTTGAGCTTGTTACATATTGCATGGATATCATTTCTATAAGGCTATAAAGATATAAAGATCAGCATTCTTTGAAATAAGTGGTCACAATACTTTAGTAGCAAGAGTCAAACCACAAAATAACTCGTGATAAGCTATAATATAAATGAACACAACTATGTATATAGTGGTCATTTCATTAACTTATCCCGTGTAAACTTGACTTGTATTTTGGTCGACAGTGAAATCTTGCTGGAATCAAAATTACATCAAATTCAAAGATGGACGTTAGTTGGTCAAATTTCCCTGGTGGAGACAAGTCTATCATTACTAAACTACCGTGGACATTTTTATACAATTTTGAAGTGCGCGACGTTGAATTTTTTTTGACCGGCGATATTTCTTAAATACGCAACGTACTTTACTGGGTTTAGAAATTTCGCCGAATTCGTCGGTTTGTAAATTGAGTTTTCACTTAATGAAAATACAGTATCGTATCATATTAAATCACTCTTTGAATCAATTATTTAATAAGAATAATATAGTATCGTATCAAATTTTGTACGTTGAATAGAACCATTTTACACTTATCGTGTCGCACCAACGCGCGATCTCACTACCTTGTTATTATTATTATTGTCATGACAGCTCAAGTATTACCTTAGACGTACACATACATAGCAAATACTACATACATAGAGGCCGAGCATATGAAGGCAAGTTGCGAGGTGTAGCATGTGAAAATGGAATAATATTTATTCTTATATTTTCGGCTCCAATAATGACGACGTGGCGTAAAACTATATGCATAATGTAATTTACAAGCGGGGAATCGCAACCCAAATAACAACATCCATCTAAATATTTGTACATCCTAGATACTCAGCAACTTAAAAGTTTCATGTTAAATCCTACGCTATCTTTAATCTTTGGGTGGTATGATTAATTAAATATACGTATTTGGGTATTACAAGCCCGTAATACAAGCTTGATGATTTACATACCATCATCATCAACCCGTACTCGTTACAAGCACCATTATTTCAAAAATAATAAATATAACCAAAAAACTACGCAACGTGCTCCTTACACTCACCAATAATCTCCACAAGAACACGACCCATCTTTAAAATGATGGTACCGATTTACATCTCTAAACACAATCTCCCTTTCAGTAATCTTCGATATAAACTTGATTGCAACATGACAATCCTCACAAACCCGAAGGTTCTTCGTAATCAAAAGCTTACTCCTAGAAGGCGTACTAATCAACCCAAATGCAATCGCCAATCTCTCGCTATGTCTACACACCATTCTCGTCTTTTCATCATCATCTACATCGTGAAAAATCGGTGCAATGTTTGGAACATATCCCGCTTCATACATCAACTTCTCGACCCTTTTTAGTTCCTCGTCGATCTCATCAGCCATCGGATGAGAAGTATCACCTGAAAGAAAAGCGTGCACTTTGTTATTCACTTCAAGCCAACTACACGCAACGTCTTTATGTAACTTTCTAATAGTCATCAATTCACGAAGCTTAGAAACGCCCTCCCATTTTCCCGCTTGTGCATATATATTCGACATGATCACATAATTTCCAGCTTCATCTGGTTCAAGCTCGATTAGCTTTTCTAATGCAAGTTCCCCTAATTCGACGTTCCCATGAATCTTGCACGAATTCAGTAATGCACCCCAAACGCCAGAATCAGGAGTAACGTTCATATTCATGATCATGTTATAAGCCTCGTCTAAACGACCATAGTGTCCTATCAAATCAATCATAGAGGAATAATGTTGAACGGTGGGTTTTATTTTGTAATCGTGTATCATTGCATCGAAATATTCACGACCTTTGTTTAATAAACCTCCATGATTACAAGCCGAAAGAACGCCTACAAATGTTATATGATCCGGGTGTGTGTCACGAGTCATTTTCTCAAATAAATCGAGCACTTCTGTAGCATGCCCGTGCATTGCGTAGCCAGTAATCATAGCGTTCCACGAAACAACGCGTTTCTCCATTAACCTATCGAAAATACTCCTAGCTATTTTCACTGAACCGCTTTTAGCATACATATCAACCAGTGCTGTTTTTATCTTATCCTGAATCTCAAACCCTAAGCGCCAGCTATATCCATGAAGCTCCCTCCCTTGCGGGATACCCGCGATGTCAGCAGCAGCCGAGATAGCCGTCACTAGAGTCGCAACAGTTGGTCTCAACCCCTCAACCGCCATTTCACCACATAAAGCTAAACAATCCTTCGCACACCCGTTTTGACCATAACAAGCAAGCATCGAATTCCACATGACAACATCTCTTTCAACTATTTTATCAAACACCATACGTGCACTACCAACGTTCCCACATTTCGCATACATATCAATCAAACCCGCACCGACAAAAACATCCGTTTCCCACCCGGTTCTCACCACATGTTCATGAACGTCTCGACCCACATCAATCGCGCTAAGATTCGAACATGCTTTAAGCACAAACGGAAACGTAAAATTGTCCGGAACAACGCCATAATCACTCATCTTATAATACAACGATATCGCAACATTATACGGTCCATTCCAAGCGTACCCACGAATCAACACATTCCATAGAAAAACATTTCGTTTAGGAATTTTATCAAACAGTTGGTGTGCGTTAAATAAATCGTTACAACTGCAATACAAATCAACAAGTTTAGTGCATAAAATAGTGTCGTAACCGAACCCAGTTATACAAAGGTGTGCGTGTAATTGTCTACCCGGTTGTATTGCTCTTCGAGCGATGAATGTTTTTAGAATCGATTGGTAATCGAAATGCGAGCGATTGATGAAGTTTGCATGATGATGGTGGGTTTGGGAGTGATGTAATGATCGGCATTTGTAGCGTGAAAGAGACCTTGTTGGTTTTGTTTGAACTCGAATTAGCATTTGGCTTGTAATGTAATCAGGTGGATTTAAACACGGTCACTGAGGGATGGCTGTAGCAGGTTGGTTTTTGAGGACTGGAAATAAGAATCTTTTTCATTTGGGTGTACTATATTTTTGAAAAATATGCTTATGCTTCACATATTCTATTATTTACTGAAATTGGTTGAAATAACTTTTACTTTGATCAAAGAGTTTATCAAATGACCTTTTTGTCACCATATCGAAAAAGTTTTTCTAACAATATTTATATTCAAAAGTTGTACCCTGAAATTAGCTGAAGACATTGCTCAAAGACTTAAGAGATTTATCTACCTATCAATAGGATGTCTTTATGCTAAAATGAGAAAAAGCCTTTTCTGATTAAAAATTGTTTTTGAAAAAACGATCATTGGAGATGCTCTGAGAAATAAATATATTACATATTTGTGTTGACATTAAAGCTCGTTGCAAATAGCTACACGTATCTCCCACATAACTTATAAACGAGTAACCAAATAACTCATAACATATTCACAAATAGACACAAAGCATTTATTGTTGTTACAAAACGAGATCACGACCTAGAGTTGAACTTGATAAATATACAAGTTTCTAGTGTCCAAGGTCGATCACCACAACACAATACCATGGTACAAAAACTGCATCATATCATTCGTTGTATTAACTCTTATTCTCGTTCGTCCCAAATTATTGACCGATAACATCAGATAACGACTTGTTGATGATCTGAACCAACTCTTTCCTGTAAAACATGAACATATAACTCATGAATGAATGAAAAAGTACATAACTGACTCAGCAAATTACACCAGAATGCATACAACTTCACCATTTCTGCTATCGTCTATCAAACTACTTTTTTTCTATTGTATCTACTAACCTTCTCAAACTTGCTATTGTATGTATCTTGTGACCTATTAACTGGTGACCGGTTGTCGACAAAATACCAGCAATATATTATGCCACATCTTAACCACGTCACCATAACCGGTGCCACATCATCGGTTTACATGTTATAGGAGGTAAGATACAAATAACAGCAACTTTTGGAAGCTTATAACATATAACATAGGTTTTTTTATTCAATACATAAAATAGCCAATATGGCCCAGTTGGATAAGTTCTGGTGTAATCAAACCATGTTAGTAACCAAGTGATGATGGAAATATAGAATGTTTTACCTGTCGGGTTTGAATAAGAGATAGCGATACACAAACCACTGAAAGTCAACAAAATAGTGTTAATAGTTAAATAGAAAAAGAAAAGAAAAGAAAAGAAAGTACTAATAGCAAATTAGGAAAGTGAACTCGGGGAAGAATATGTTTAATACAAGTATAGAACCATCCTGCATAAAACTACTTACTGTCGAGAACAAAATGCCAATGAGTTCAAATACGCCTGGGACAACAGGAAGTTTGTCGATAGCCTACTCACATGAAAAATAGTAAGTCAGGAAATTCAATAACATGAGCTGATAGCCTACACGGGAACTTTTTGGCTTGTGCATTTTCAGTATATGGGGGTACTTAGTGTACATTTTGAAAGCGGTCGTACGATATTGTGATATCGGAATCAGATTATTGATGTATTAAAGAGACAGGTCAACTGAAAGAATTAACTAACCGCAAAACAGTTCAAACGGGTCAAAAGTCAACCAAAGTGTATATTTATTGAACAAAACTTACTATATCATTATATTAAATAAAATATAGAAAGTACATTAATACAAAGATGTCTAATTTTTCTAGACGTATTGACAGACTAATTGTTTAGAAACAAAAAATTGGGAAATGTTTTGATCCGCCCATTTTGTCACCATTAAGCCATAGCATCCCTCAGTTATCTATAGAGTCTAAAATGGATAAGACGAGCAAGCATGTTACCGTGACTACATTAAGTGACGCCCACAAAGCGACAACGGATGCGAATCCCAATCCAAAAAGAGCAAGTCGATCCTCAGGTTTATCCCACTACTCAAAAGGAAGGCATATACAAGCATTTCAAGACTAAAAGAACGAAAAGTGTTTATCGGAACTACAAAGCCAACCAGATACGTGAAAATCATTCGTGAATGGGGAAAAACACGAGATCAATGCATGCAAGTAAATGTGTCAATTGTGATCCATTTACTTACAAATGGGTCGATTCAAATCATGTTTTATATCTAACGAGTCAAATGGGTTAAATTGGTCAAATTGGTTGAGAGTTGCCCAAAGTGTATATAGTGAAGGGTGAACGGCACACAAATGTATCCAACTTCATTCTCATTGTAGTTTTCAACTTCTTCTTTTTTATATTTTTCAGTTCGAAGTATCTAAGGATTTTAACCACAAAAAAGGGGACCTTCTTAATCAGCTTGAAAGGTTAAGGTATTTAAATTTCTTATTTAATTCGGTGACACGATGCTTCGAAAGGTAAACAAACCCTTTCTGATGGTAAAACACACAAAAATGTAGCCCCACAACTTTCCTACAAGCTTCTTCTTCTCTTGGTCTCGTGATGCTTCAAAAGGAAAGAACATCTCTTTTTGGTGATAGGAAAACTTGGATACCTTAAATTGATCAAAAAAGTTCAGTACCTTTTTGTGTCATTTACCATATAAAACCTCCTAAGTCATTACATTTTAAGAAAAGATTATTCTTGAAATAGTATTGTTTTTGTATTATACCTGACACTTGACACAGTAATTGTTTATAAGGGAAGTGATTTTTTTGGACAAAAGCTGTTTAGGGTCAACCTCTACCCTATAAGTATCATTTGACCCGTTACAAAACCCGCCCATTTTGTCATTTCTATGTGCAAGACACGCCCTAACGGAGGACTTACGACATTTTGGACGGACTCAACAATGTTCAAAGAGGTAGAAGACTCAGATCTCCCAGTTGTAGCTTTTACGGTAAAAGAAACACGACGTGATGGTCCTGCAGTCAAGTGATGGTATAAGATAAGCATGACGTTCTAATAACTTATGAAAATAATGTGATCATAAAATTCGAGAAAACATAAATATGGTTGTGCTTTATTTGCAGCTAAAATTACAAAGCAAAAAATAAAGTTGTCTGATCAATGTGAATCTGTTTGTACGCTGAAAATTTAGTATCTTTATTCAGTTTTTGGCTGATCCTATATGTATTTGACCTTTCGAAAGTCAAACAAGTTACTTTTCATTTTTAGAATGGTTTTTGATAACCAGTGCCCTTAGGGCATTGGTTAAGCATTCCTAAAATAAATTCAAACTACCTATTAAACACTAACCTTTCATGTTTAGAATGTAAACTTTCCATAATTAATGGCATATATATAATATTATTAATTTAAAACCTATTATATGTATGGAAAGTTGATGTTAAATTAATAGTTTGAATTTATTTAGGAATGCTTAACCCTGCCCTAAGGGTACTGGTTATCAAAACCCTTTTTAAATAAACAAGAATTTGTAATTATTCACGTAAAAAACCTTGACGTCCACATTTAACAATATGAGCAACATTACGATGGAAGCATTTTGGAGATGGAAAAACTAAGTAACCTATACCAAATTTATAGATTAAAAATGCTAGATTTGAATCTCTAAAATCAACAGTGGACTCTTTGGAAGGAGGGAGTAAATGGGTGTTCGGTAAGAAGGAAGTATGATTATGATAATTTGGTTATTATTTTACATGTAAATTACCTAATTATCCATATATTTTAGTATAATAATTAATCACTTTGAAAACTCACATCGAAACATCCCCTAATACATACCATATCTACCAAATAATCTACAATAACTTGTACATTTCTAATGGATAACAAATCAAGCATCACTAGTTACATCTTGATTATAGTTCTTTCACAAAAAATTAGTAAAGTGACTTAATACCATCAGTACTTGTATAATTTACTTTTGAAAACAAAAAGGAAACTGACCCAGATTAGGAAATCCAATAACAACTCATAATAAATAAACATAACAAAACAAAACAAATAATAAATTATATTTCAAATATATGGAAATGAAATGTACCTCCGGTGGCAGAAACTGTTTGTCTGTGAATTGGTGTGCAAAAAGGTCTGTTTTCACGAGCAAACAGGGGGGAAAATGGCAAATTGGAGATCAAAGAAGCCATGTGTATATCTGAAATTACTATAAATATCAAAAAGCAGCAAAATTTATCAGAAAAAATGAGGCAAATAGAGAGCAGAAGATTATTATTCAAAGGGTATCAGGAGAATGAGAGTGTATCCACTATCCATCACCACAAATTATCTGATGCACTATGAATTATATAGATTATTAATTATATATAATTGTAGTCAAACAAGATGGGGATGTAGCTCAAATGGTAGAGCGCTCGCTTTGCATGCGAGAGGCACGGGGTTCGATCCCCCGCATCTCCAACTTTTGTATTATTAAATACTCAATCTTTTTAATAAAGACAAATATAAAATGACTAAGTTGTCCTATTTTCTGTTAGGTTAAATTAATGACACTTTCTGTTTTGCTTCTTTTTTTTTTTTTTCTTTTTTTTTTAATAATATATTTTGCGTAAACTAGTAATGTTCGATTGATTTACACATTTCGTCGCTTGTATGTTAGGTGAAAAGAATATTCAAATCTACTTGGTAACAATGAATCTTTTTTTCTTTTTCTTTTTTAAATCCATCCACATTAAAAAATGTAACAATCTTTACAAAGTTGTCCGTCTCGGATAAACTTAACTACCCATCTATTAACACTAGACTTGAAATTGTAGCCCGTAAGAATTGTAGTTAAATTTACACTCCAATAATACAACCGATAGCCCATCCATTGAGACTAAGTTTATTTAAACTCTCAGAGTATGGAGAATGGTCACTTAACCACTCCGAATAAAGAATACTAATTCAGGTTCATACTATTTTTTATTCAAACCTCATTGAAACTCACTTTTACCTATACTCATTACATTAAAAATTCAACACACATTCAAATACTTTTTTTATCTTTAAAAAATCAGCTACCACTCAAGGTGATAGTCACCACCTTGAAAATCATCACGAGGCTAAACTTATCACACTAGTATAATCCTTAACCACCTTGAACCACATAAATCCGCTCCCTTCCTCCTTAGAAAATAGTTTTATATGAACAGAGGTGTTCAATTATGGAGTTATTAAAGTATATTTAATTGATGATGACGGATTGAAATAAAATCATCAAATCTTTTTGAATTTTATTTATGTCTAAGAAAGTTATTTTATCAACCTTTGTAAAGGGCTACAACAACATAACCCCATAGGATAACACTTCTTTTTGTGAGTTTTTGACAAAATGTACTCCACCTGACATAGTATAACGGATTAAGGAAACCAAAATGTAATTCCCTGAAGTGATGATAATGATAATGATATATTGGAGTTTATACTTAACTCTTGAAACAGTCGATATTGCTGCTCTAGGAGCATATTCAACGGATGAAAAGTGGAGTATGTTTTCTCCAATATATCATTATCATCAATATTCTCTCCACATATGTTTAACTTACATTTTGTTAGATTTATTGCAGAGGTATACTCGCTTACACTTTTGAAATCTTGAAACCTTAATTGACTCCATTCATTGTGAGCCGTTTCAAGAATTTCTACTTTCAAGTGTTCATACCTTTTTTTCAAGATTTTCAACAATACTAACGGATTTTCCACCATAAGGTATTTGGTTTTTAGGTTCTTATGAAGGTGATGACGGATGAATATCATTGCTTTGGCACGGTCCTGCAAAGATATAGTATTTCCTTCTTCGATTGTTTCTCCAAGACCATTCGCGATGAGATGCATTTTCACATCAGAAGCCCACATGAAGTAGTTTTCGCCCGATAGGTCAAGGGTGGCGAACTCAAGTCTGGGGAGATTTGCCATGATAATCAAATAAGTTGTTACAATAGTTTTTTATAAAAGAAGTGGATCATACGGATAATAATTGAACTACAAAGATTACTTAAACCTCCTAATACATATGATGTCTATTAAAATAATATAAAAACTATTAATCAAAAACCCTAAATTGTAACATACCCAGATTAGGAATCAATTAAAAACTGATAATTCTCATTGATACACAAACAACGTTTAACTTTTATGAAGATCGGAGATCAAACAAGCCATGAATAAACACAAATAACTATTAAAAAGTAACCAATTCAAATGTTTTCGCCTTTACAATTAATAAAAATTACAATTACAATTGACTTGATCTATAGTATTCAAACAAGCCATGCATGAACAGAAAATACGAAGATATTTGATATTAGATATACCGGATTTGTTGAGGGTACCGAATTGAAGATCGAAAGAGAAATTTCGTGTGCTTTTGATGTTGGTGAGATGAAAGTGAAGAGGACTGTATCTATAGTTTCAAGGCCCACAAATAATGCCGACAATTGTTGTCACTTAATTTAAAAATATTATTTAAGTTTACAAATAATTGGGGATGTAGCTCAAATGGTAGAGCGCTCGCTTTGCATGCGAGAGGCACGGGGTTCGATCCCCCGCATCTCCATATCAGTTATTTGTTTTTCATTAACCTTCTTATTTATGTGTAACTACCAACTTAGGAGATCGTGCAGAGACAGGCTACAAACTTCAACCTGGTAGTCCCAGCAACATTAATGATACCAAAGCTGAAAAATCATTAAAAGAAGATGTTACTGTTATGGGCATCTCTAGTCATATTCATCCTCGCCTTCACCATATTTGTTAGTGCAATTTCATTAGGTGAGTAATCTAATTGACTCTTTTTATTGCAAGTTGCTACGACAATTTAGAGACGAGAACAATTTCCCATGACATCTATAGGTTACAATGTTGGACCACACGCAAAAATTTGATTCAGGTTGGACCACAAGCGATGTTTCATGATATTTGGTGACATTTTCAACTCAATTTCTGAAGACATCATGACATGTTTATATTTATGACTATAGGCTGGATCATGGATAAGTTGGGGATAACCAACATGTCAATACGGGTCAGGTTGTGTTGACCCACCACCCTTTTTTGATTCTTTCTTTTATATATAAATAGTTAACGTACCAAATATAATTTCAGAACATGATTTGACTAACATAATCATCCAATTTTACAAAGAAAATGATTTAAGACAGTGTAAGCATTTAAATACACTTCTGGCGATTTCATTTAGTTTGACCCGTCTGACGTGTTATCCATTTAGCTAAGTTATTTAGTTTAAACTGATAAAATCATTGTCATTTTGTAGAAGCAAAAAGGGAATCATTGTGGAAAAGGTTGGAGAGCTAACCCAAAGCCATGAGGATTTTGTCGCTTCTTTACCTAAACGAGTGCCAAAGGCTGCTTTCAACTATCACTTTGTTACTATAGATTACTGTCAAAAGAGTAGTCTAACAATAATGATTTCTCCTCTAACAATATATGTGGAGGTGGATTATTTAAAATACAATACTGTCATGTAATAAAATATCAATCGTTTTCCTTTGTGCTTATTGATTTTCTATTTATTCATCCCTTGACCCCATGTGCCCAGGTGTGCATGTTTCAGGACAAAATTAAAAAAGCCTTTCACCTCAAAATGTATATAACATATTAACATTGGCTGCACACCTTAGAGACCTATGATTCATGGATTACTTTTCTTTTCTTTCTAACACAACTCTACAATTTTAGTAAATCGTTTCATTTATAGATATCATTTGACTGATTATATTTTTGGTGACAATGATGATTATGATGTTATGAATATTTATATGAACATATTATAACTATATTTACCATATCATTTAAAGGTATATATTACCAAAACATGCTAATTAAATTCTCTATGTACAAGTTTTATGAGATTTGAATCTTAGTTTATATGCAAACTTACAATTTCTTATCAAACCAACAATCAACATCAATTTTTTCATTCACATAGTGAATTGATATGTTAATATGTACGGTACTAATCTTTTTTTAACTGTAACACCAAAAACTTAATTTTTTATAATTAACAAATAGACCGTATAATGTACTAATTTAACTAAAAATGATATGACAGTTCTGCGAATTCGCGGGTTATAAACTAGATTTTATTTAAATTTTGATCACATATAAATAATTAGTATGTCAAATATCATATGTCATTAATACTATAATTTATTATTTTATAAACAGATTTACACGGTTTAAGCATTGAAATTACAATTTGGATGACTTTTAACCCATTTCATTTATTTGGGACCGTTGAGATGAAACATAAACTAAATTGTCCATTCATAAGTAAATGAATTTTTCAATGCAGTTGGGCCAACTTTTGGCCCGTTTCACTTTTAGCAAAAACAGAAAAGATTAAATTTCACCCACTTGACCTGTTGAATATAATATATAACCCAAAGTAACCCATTTTAGTTCATAAGTAAAAATACAAGTGTGAAAGTTTCTTACTCAGTTGTTTTCGATTTTGCTGATATCTAGTGCAGACTGAGGGATACTAGGGTAACGATGTTTCAGTATAAGTAATATCGTCTCTGCTCTATCTTCAAATTGTTCTCTCTTCTCCAAATCGTAATTATATGGATAAAATTAAAACATTTCCTTGATATGCATGTAGTGAAATAATACAGGGACAATTTCACTAACTTAATATAGGGGTGTTCAATATTCGGTTTGAAACCGTTTAACCCGAAGACCAATCCGAATAAAAACCGTTATAAAACCAAACCGAATTTAAAAAACGGTTTTCGGATCAATCGAAACCGAAATCAAATTTTGAATTCGGTTTTCGATTTTGAAAATTTTAAATTCGGTTTAACTGAAAACCGAATTCAAAACCGAATTTAAATTAATATATATATATATATATTAAATTACTAAATAAATACCGATTAAAATTAGGGTTTGTAAACACAGTAGGGCCTCCATTTATACACGCACGCACAGGGAATTTGGGTTTCTCAAAATGTGGGTTTCTCTAAATCACGCACACAGACACAAAATCACATCACGGATCGATCTGGTTTCTCAAAATCGCTCACACTCGAACATATTTGGGTTTCTTCAAGGTTTGCTTTCGTTTTCAATTTTGATTTTTGATTATGTTCAATTGTTCATTCTCTAATTTCGAATCTGATTTTGATTGTGATGATTACAGCATCTGGGTTTCTCAAACCATTTCAATTGTTCATTCTTGTTACATGATCAAACATGTTTACTGATTGTTCGTGACTTCCTGTCACTTCGTGTATATATGTTCCTGTCACTTTCATTATTGATTGTTTAGCCCTTGTTTTGGGATTATTAATTGTTACATGATCAAAATGTATGTTCATGACTTCCTGTTGCTGACTTCCTTTTAATTTATGTTGGGTTTATGGTTACTTATTCATGTTCCTGTTCGTGTTCCAGTAACTTGTTCATTGTTGACTTCCTGAACAAGTAGGGGTTTATGGGTTTTGATTTCTACACTTGCTTACTTATTGTTACTTGTTCATTGATGATATGTTGGATTTATGGTTACTTGTTCATTGTTGACTTCCTTTTCCTGACTTCCTTTTACTGATTTCTACACTTGCTGATTTTTTATTGTTTTTCGGTTTTAACCGAAACCAAACCAAACCGAATTCGAATTCGGTTTTCGGTTCGGTTTCCAAATTTGAATTCGGTTTTCGGTTCGGTTTTCGGTTTTACTCCCAAAAGTTTCAAAACCGAAGAAACCGAACCGATTAAACCGAGAAAACCGAAAACCGAACCGATAAACACCCCTAACTTAATGTATAAGTTACAGCTGCTACAAATTGCGGCAAAACAACAACATACTCCGTAACAGAGCTGCCGGAACAAACCCCAAGTACCGCCACCACACCATTTCAATCGACCGGTCGATCTCAGTTGCGCACGAAAGCAAGCAGTAAGATCTATTTATTTATATCTAAATTCTGTTAATTGATATGTATAAAGCATACGATGTTTAATTGCCTTTTGTAATATAAATTTTAATCTAGGGTTTCTAATTTGATCCTCGATTTTATAAAGTTTGCTGCTTTTTTACATTAAGAGTTACATATGATCAGTATGTTCTGTTTAGAGAAGCCCTAAATTACAGATTTGACAGTCATATTGCAATGCTGCTATTCGTCTGTCATATGCAATGTATCGGAAAGGCAAAGCCTTATTGCTGTTGTTTTTTTCTTCTTGTGTTCTGAATATTGTTAACATCTATTTTTCTTGTATTATAAACTTTGAACCTTTTGGCATTTGCAGTTTGCTACTGATACATTGCATCCACATACATCATGGTACATGCAGCCAAAGGAATATTAATTTCATGGTAACTCATTTATCTTGTCTAGATAAATATTTATGTTTCCGTTTTATGTTACTTCTTACATGCAACCTTTATTAGAGAATAAGAGAACCCATTTTGCTAATTGCAGCGACATACCAATGGCTCAATTTATAATCAATTACAACGCGTCATTGCCACAATCACAGAAGTTTATTATACACATTTTAGACGGTACTCATCTATTTGTGAGCAGTAATGTCGAGGGAATGATAAGAAGTGCTATTCAGGAGTTTAGAGAGAAGAACACCTACGAGAAACCTGCTTGACTTCTTCAATGTTAGCGTCATCTATTTTTTTCATAAGTACAGCACTTCCAATCTGTTAAAATGAAACTTAGTACATCAAGTGGCTAAGAAAGTTTGTCAAGATAACCTGTATGTTTCTTTTTTTCTTCGAAGACATTGTTTTCCAGGGCATGTATAATAATGAGCTGAATACGTACTCCATACTCTGAAATGTTCAAATCAAAAAGTTGAAATTTGCGCATCTGAATCATCAATAAATAGTGAAAAGGAAGTTCTGACATTATCAATAAAAAGTTGATAGGTATCTTACAAATTATCTAAATCCGATTATTCTAGTAGTGTCCAAAGATCAAATCAGAAAGAGGCCCTAACTTATGTGTGCCCCCGAAAATCTCTTTTGGGGGATTAGTCCCCCAGACACTTCCTGTAATAAGAAGACTAAAATGTGTGACATCGTAGGTCCCTTACATTTTGAACTGCAAATACCTATCATTGGGGAACTTTTTCCGCAAATTGCTTTCAATCTTAGCATCTGAGGTACAAATAAAAAAGTACTAGCATAAGTGGCTAAACAAAACGCTCGGATCCAATAATATGCTTTATATATACTAAATACGAAAATTAAACAAATATGGATCAGATAGCTTATGATACGTACCTGAAATAAATATGGATATATGTACAAGTTAAAAATGAAAAGCACTTTTATGAATTGCCCAAATTCCAAAGTAACTCAACATATGAAAAAACTGTTTGGGAGGAATGAAAGTTTTAATTTTTAACTTAGATCCCACTTCAATCCCACTTCAGGCTAAATGGTTATAAAAATAGATTGAAGTTTCTTGAACATATATCCTCTTTAAATGCTAATTAAAACTTAAGTTTCTTTTACAATTTTTTTTATTATTTTAGCGGTTGATAATTTATCTATAAATTCATTGAAATATACAAATTAGATAAAAAAACAAACAAAATTTGATATAAAACTTATACTCCATTCATTCAAAATTTATAGTTCACCTTTCTATTTTGAGATATCCTAAAATAATTTTCTAATTTTAAATTTCAAACAACTAGAAAGCATTAAAGTGGTAAAAATTAAATCTTTATAGTCCACATTTTTATTTTGGGATGTCCCAAAATAATTGTTCAATTCTAAATTTCAAACAATCAAAAACCTTTAATGTTTTCAAAACTCACCAAAAATAAAGAAAAAAAATTCGTCAAAAGTATATCATGTGACATGTCTAATCAAAGAGAAAAAAACGTTGATTTTTATGATGTAATTTTTATAATTTTTCGACTTACCGCTTTTGAGATATTTAATTTTAAAAAATGTAGGAGAATTGAGGTTTAGCCAAATTGAGCTCTCTTATTGGTTCTTCCGTTCTTAAAAAAACTTATAACTATATGTTCGGGTTAAAAAACATTTAACGTACATTTTAGGTGATATTTGATATCAATAGTGGGTGTTGCAACTTATTTATCTTTTACTCTGTTTATCCCAACTTATTTGTTTACAGATAAGAAATATGGAGTCTAATTAAAATTAAGAGATTACTTATGAGTTAGATTTTACTCCCATTTTATTTGTATATGTTATAAGTACAGTCTAACCAAAGGTGTTTTTGCAAAGTTAACTTAATATAGATCTCTAATATTAAATTCATAGGTGTTCTTCTCTCTAAACTCCTGAATAGCACTTCTTATCATTCCCTCGACATTACTGCTCACAAATAGATGAGTATCGTCTAAAATGTGTATAATAAACTTCTGTGATTGTGGCAATAACGCGTTGTAATTGATTATAAATTGAGCCATTGGTATGTCGCTGCAATTAGCAAAATGGGTTCTCTTATTCTCTAATAAAGGTTGCATGTAAGAAGTAACATAAAACGGAAACATAAGTATTTAGCTAGACAAGATAAATGAGTTACCATGAAATTAATATTCCTTTGGCTGCATATACCATGATGTATGTGGATGCAATGTATCAGTAGCAAACTGCAAATGCCAAAAGATTCAAAGTTTATAATACAAGAAAATTAGATGTTAACAATATTCATAACACAAGAAAAAAAAAAAACACCAGCAATAAAGCTTTGCCTTTCCGATACATTGCATATGACAGACGAATAGCAACATTGCAATATGACTGTCAAATATGTAATTTGGGGCTTCTCTAAACATAACATACTGATCATATGTAACTCTTAATGTAAAAAAGCAGCAAACTTTATAAAATCGAGGATCAAATTAGAAACCCTAGATTAAAATTTATATTACAAAAGGCAATTAAACATCGTATGCTTTATACATATCAATTAACGGAATTTAGATATAAATAAATAGATCTTACTGCTTGCTTTCGTGCGCAACTGAGATCGACCGGTCGATTGAAATGGTGTGGTGGCGGTACTTGGGGTTTGTTCCGGCAGCTTTGTTACGGAGTATGTTATTGTTTTGCCCCAATTTGTAGCAGCTGTAACTTATACATTAAGTTACTGAAAATTTCCCAGTATTATTTCCCTACATGCATATCAAGGAAATGTTTTAATTTTACTCTGGCCACCTCTTTAGAATCTCCAATGACGGTCCCATCATCAAGATACCAAACATGAAGAAGAAGTTTGCAGTTGTCTCGGATCTTATGTACTAGCGGGTGCAATAAAAGAGCAAAAAGAAGAGGTCCCAATGGGTCGCCTTGTTGCACCCCAGTGGCAGACCAAATATGTTTTTCTCCTATATATAACCTCGCTGCCTGCCCATATGAGAAATCCACCCACAAAGAAATAGATGGACACCTCATTCTAACCTCGTGGAGTAATGTTGATCTATCCACCAGGTTAAATGCATTCGAGAAGTCCACCGTAAGCATTGCAAGAGACCCATCAACGTGATGTTCACTCAACACCCTATTGGCGCTATGTAAAATAGCTTCAGCACCACCTGACACTCTAACTCCAAACTGAAAATCATTAAGGTACTTTGACATTTCTTTACCCACACCTTTCATAGCAACCTTGGAAACCAAACGTCTTCATATGGTGCCTACTGCAATAGATCGGATCCCATTATCTGGTTTAAAGAGTGGCCTGAGAGGAGCAGATGCAATAAACTCTGCCAAAATAGGCGGACACTTTCTTTACCCATTTCTTTACCCACACATGTTTTTTTATTGATTAAATGTAATTTCAAAACAGGTTATATGTCCTTTTTGTTGCTCATTTGTCAGCTTAGTAAAATTATGATGACAACATTTACTTAATTAGTTTAATCCAAACTCATTGAACATATTAACCTCACCGGACTACTAAAATTACCAATTTTATCAGCTTTGATGTTTTCATAATAAATCAAAAAGTAAATTTAACCTATGATTATTTTGAAAAAATTGATACGTGAGATAGGCTTATCCAAGTCCAACCCACATGGCAAGTCCTAATTGGTTCAGCACCATATCTTTCTCCTTTCAGAAACATTTGCCACATGACATCTCAAGATCCATGCAAGAAGATATCAAAAGCCAGACATAATTTACTAGCTGCATTCTTTAGTATTACCATATACTTTTACTAAAGTGAAAGTTAATGTAGCATGTTGTACAAAATTTTCACTTGTTTGGTAACGTGCTTTCGTACTTCCTATATCTACACATGAACAAATTACAGACTCTATGTAGGTCTGAATATTTACACATGAAACTTCATCTCTATAATCTAATGGACTTTTTCTTTCACTTGTGTGTTGATGGACTTCGTCCTCCTAAAGTCTCAAGCCTTTCTAAATACGTAAGTTTCTTGCTGTTTGCGGCCGATGATTGTTTTGTCAACAGTTGTGATTCGTTTCCATTTGATAACTCATCTTTTGAGTCTTTTTCGTGTTCTAAAGTCCAACCGATGAAATCGGACAAAGTCATTGAGGTTGGTGCATTTGAAAAATTTATATTTTCTAACTCTTCTTTTGCGCTGGGGAATTTTCCTGATGCCATTGATGCTGAATCTTTAAGAGGGTTTCTTTTTGAATCTCCTGATGGATTTTGTACAAGATTATCTGCGTGCATTACATCTTCAATTCGTGACATCACTTTGTGTGCTAAGCTTTCTAGTATTCTTGAATAGCTCTCAAGAATGGCGCGTCCAATATCCTGCATGAGTAGGTGTTACAAGCTGATTAATGGGTCAAAATGGGTAATTTTTAATGCAGGTCAAATTAAGTTCACAGGTTGACCCAACAACACCTTCTAGCCCATTTTTATGAATCTGTTGAAAAGTAACAACATGATAATCTAGCTTATGAAAATAAAGCGATTTTGGAGGTTGTGAGCATTTGAATAAGAGATGGCCAATGGGTGGATTAGGTAATGGGTCAACATGGGTAAGAATTCTATGGGTTGGACTAAAACAATTTTTATTTAAATTTTGATCACATATAAATAATTAGTATGTCAAATATGATATTTCATTAATACTATAATTTATTATTTTATAAACAGATTTACACGGTTTAAGCATTGAAATTACAATTTGGATGACTTTTAACCCATTTGACCCATTTCATTTATTTAGGACTGTTGACATGAAACATAAACTAAATTGTCCATTCATAAGTAAATGAATTTTTCAATGCAGTTGGGGAAACTTTTGGCCCGTTTCACTTTTAGCAAAAACAGAAATGATTAAATTTCACCCACTTGACCTGTTGAATATAATATATAACCCAAAGTAACCCATTTTAGTTCATAAGTAAAAATACATGTGTGAAAGTTTCTTACTCGATTGTTTTCGATTTTGCTGATATCTAGTGCAGACTGTGGGATACCAGGGTAACGATGTTTCAGTATAAGTAATATCGTCTCTGCTCTATCTTCAAATTGTTCTCTCTTCTCCAAACTCACACCTGAACCCCATCCTGATTTTCCATCTTTGTTCGTCATTTTCCTCCTCCATATCACAATTGATGCCTCAATTCTGTTCTTGAGATCAAGAATTTTATGCTCTGATGATAAGTCCATAGCAGAAAGAAAATAATCTGGATCAAAGTGATCAACAGTAATATTTTTATAGATTGAATCTCCTAGGCTTGCACGTCCATTCTGCCACAAGATACACCAATAATGTGATAATCAACTCACGCGTACAAAAAATAATAAAAAAATAATGATAGGGTTTTGTTAATGACAGCCCTTAAGGCTGTAATGCAACAGTAGTGGTACATTAATGACTAACCACCAACAATTCATAATCTGTAACCATACAACACAGCTATGTTAAGCATAAACACCGAGTCTATGAGACACTTACCTTGGGGAGGGCCTCAATGTAACTTTCGGGGATTTCCATTTCGGTAAGAATGTGAGCGTTCATAGCCAAGGCTGCTTTAAGTACTTGGTTCACCGAGTCTTTTTGAAAAAGCAACCATTTTCTTGTAATATCAGATAAACCGTTTGGTGGAACTTTTGGAGTCGGTAACCACCATTCATCTTCCTCTCTTTTCTTCTTTGATTTTGATACATCATCTTTAGAAGCGTAGGTAAATTCATTCTGATCCTTAAAGTTATCTAAACATTCCTACGTTCACACAAAGAAACATAAAAGGATCAGTTTTCTCTAAATGCAGCAATAATTGTGAAACGTAAAATGGTCATTTCTTACCATGAGCATTGCGTCAAGCTTCTTTAGTGCTGGAATATTCACATGCACATCACTTCGTTGCCTTGTAACCATTATCTGTACAAATTTTACGAATGAACAGATTTACAAATGTTAGGAATCAGCAGATTTACAAATTTAAAGACAAAATACAAAATAACTAGGTACCTCCATCGTGACACCATTAGTATTTTGCTTGGAAGGCACAAATTCAACTATGTAATCAGTGACAGATAACAGCCAATCGATTTCTTTACGCCATCTCTCTTTACTGTCAGGTGGCATAGGTTCTAACCGCGAGATTTCTCCAAATACAGAAGCTGTATACAACAATTGTTCAAAACTACTTGATTTGGTCCAATAAATACAAAGTTTATGGAGTCATCTGGTTTTGCTGGAAGAGTTTCATAGCAGGTGCAACAAAACTATCTAGGAGATGGATAAAACTATTTATACCAAATCCTTTAACCTGTTCTGTGAGATTTTACTCGTATTTCGCAGAAGGTCTCTCCTTTTTTCACAAAAATGTCATAGTTTTATCTTTGTTTGCATTGTGTTCGAGACTTCAAGCTAAGCCAAAGAAAACCAATAATACAGAAGTTCTAGTTATCCAAATTTCTTACTTCATCAATATATGAGAATGATGGGTAAAAAGAGTCATTTTTAAGAAAAGTGTAGGGAGGATTACGATGCTAACACGCTTACTGTTAGCATCATAATCCTCCCTACGCATTTCTTCATAAGTCTGTTTCTCATGAACCTCACTTGATCAACATACTCCTAAAAGGCCTGCTATTCAAACATGTCCTAACAACAGAATTTATGAATTCAGCGTAATTAAATGAAAAAAAATATCGAAAATGAAATTACCCGATTACCTGCTAGATTCGTGATGGCATTCGACAATGCCAAAGCCGACGAAACACCTTTTCCTCCACCTGACATATCCTCACCCAATAGCAACTTACCAAACCTCTCCTTCATCAATTCCATATCTATTTATCAAATAAAAAAAATTGCAAAATCAATTTATCAAAATTCCCCAAAATAAATAAATAAAATAAAATAAATATAAAAAATGAAACACATTGTAATAACCTGCATAGATGGATTCAAGTTCAGGATCTAAATCTGATTTCTCCTCTTCCATTATTTTCTTGTATGTATAGCTCAAACTATTACCGAATTCGAGCACAAAAGTCGAACACACAATGTAAAGGATTTGAACAAAAATAGTAAACAAAAACACAAAAAAGGTGAATAAAAAATGAGATTGATGATGATGTGTTTTGTTTCCAATGTAGGGAGAGAAATGCAATTTGTTTTTGTAAAGATGGTGGTTAGAAGAGGGATGGAGGGAACGTGGGGTGTATGTTATTACTACAAACATATTTAATGCATCATGATGATGATGATGATATCAAAAGTTTAAATGGAAAGTAAAAAATGGATATTATTTTCTTACAACACAAACACTATTCAGTGGAGATGATCGTATCTAAACACAAACAGATTTAACTTATTTATGTATTATTTTTATTCACTAAATACTCCGTATGATAATTCAGATCCGAAAAATGATTTGGATGACTAAAATTGTGTGCTTAATAAAACTACTAATATAGATCATACATCTTATAAAGCGTTTAGCATTTTTAATGATAAAAAAGACACAATTACCCTTATCTATAACGAAAAAAACAAAACTACCCATAACTAAAAAAAAAAACACTTATGATAATCAAAAAGAAAATTCGTACCAACCAATTCGATACTAGTTTCGTCTCGAGCTCACCCCACGTTGCTGATTATTAGCACTTTTGTAAAAATCATATATGACTTTTATTTTAGGGATTTCCATGAAATCCATTGAATATATATCATATAGTAACTTATAACTTGTACCAATAACAATCAAATTTGTAACAGAATCGGATCATTTTTAATATTCCAATATATTCTCTTATTACTCCAACTCGAAAATAAAAATGATATATAAATATCAAATCTAAAAATGAAATTTTCTCTTATCACTAAAAGTTTCTTTGAAAAAGAGTTATGTATCCAATCATTTTTTAATATTTGGATTTGAGAATAATATGTGGCATAAATCATATCATAATAATAATCCAAAATAAATAAAGTACATTAAATTTCTGGATTTTTCAGTGATTATACAACTTGATTCATCATCTTGTCAACTGATATTTAAATTTTACGTATGAGTATAATATTGAATCAAAGTCATCATTTTATACGTGATTTTTATTTTTCTTCCCCATTTTCTAGGGATTATTTGACACAAATATATGATAAAAGATTAGAGAACTTTGAAGCTTTTCATCTGCAATCTCATTTCCAAAACTATCACATCACGGGAACTAATGAATTATAGAGCAATATTACACCAATGCTATGATAATGGTAATATGAACAAATTACCCCCGATCGTATATATATATATACTTGCAGGAAACAAAAAGAAAAAACTTAGGGGGGAAAAAACAGATCGTCGACAGCAGGATTCGAACCTGCGCAGGCAAAGCCCAACAGATTTCGAGTCTGTCTCCTTAACCACTCGGACATATCGACAATCTGCCCTCTCTGCTAATAACTAAAATTTAAATATGGTAACTATATTTTTTTTGTTTTTTCCCAAATATAGTTCTATAAAACTACGCAACTACTACGTATCAAACAATCACTTTCAAACTGTGAATCCGAACATCCCCAAATCAAATTCGAGGTCGTGAAAACAGTGAACATCTTGAATTACAACCTTTCACCATTGGAAATCATATCGACCCCTTAAACTACACGTTAACTCAGTTGAATCAATCGGTTTCGATTCAATATGAACTCCATATCCAACTTTCTAACATCTAAAAATGCTCAATGTGACTCAATTAATAAAAAAAACATGTATTACAAATCCAAGATCTATTACACATGAATATTACAAATCCAAGATCTAAAGATGCTCATTGTACAAGTTCACTTTGAACATTATGGTGGTTAGGGTAGTGGTCTCATTTACAAAAAGAATAACACATTATTAACACATAAGGTGCGATACTTTAGATACACATTGTTATATGTACATATGTTAGTTTGCATATTTTTACATTGCTTTCGTCGTGGTTTTTGGTAATCGGGTTAGTTATCGTTGTTAAAAAAACAACGTAACGTTTTATAAGCCGTAAAACAGACCCATTGACAACAAAAGCACGACAAACCATACTTCCAAGTCCGGGAAAGCACACCGGGCACATCGTTTCTAACACTCTGACGAAAACAATCTACAATCCCACTATACTTCACGGCTGAATCTCGTGTTTGAGCTTGAAGTCTTGTTTTAACTACATCTACTAGATAACAAGAAACCCAACTATTAACTCCGGCTAGACCTCCAGCAACGAGCATTGTCGAGAAACTTTCTTGGCCACTTTTTCGACAACCCAGGTGAAGTTTCTCTCAAGCGTACTCGTATATCTAAAAATAGACACCAGATGATGGTGTGTCTCATATGATCGTGATGGTTAACCCTCGATACATGCCTTTCAAACCTTCAGTTTTATGATGTTTTTGGCGACATTTGATGGACCTTTTTCGGTAGATTGGTTTTGTAGTTGTAGCTGGATTTTTAAGAGTTCGATGGGTGTTATAACAAGACTTTGTATAGCACCGGCAACAGTGCCTCCTAGAGCAACGGTTTGGTATGAAGGAGGTACCGTAGTTGGTATATATGGGTCTAATGCTCGTGACAATGAGGCGTAGCATTGAAAAATCAACACGTTCTGCATCCGAAAATTGTAAATCGTTAATGTAGAAAATGTGCCAAAAAATGGGTGTTCTCATTCCAACATAAATTTTAATTTTTCATATGTGATTTTCAGGCTTTTTCCAAAAGGCTAAAATACTGGCAACCCTAATCGGCCCATGTTAGAATGCTATAAAGGAATTCAAAAAACGTAAGAGAGGAAGCGTTCCTTCAAGTTGCACATTGATTTCTACCACAACATTTTAAACGAATTTATGACAAAGATTGATGGGAAAGGTTTATCAACCTGAAAGGTAACCGAGGCAAGAGGGGCACCCATGCCTCTATAAAGAGTAAGCGGTCGTTCATTAGCGGCGAGAACCACCTCGGCCGCTTTGTTGCTTGATTCTAACCGTATCAAGTGGGTGTACGGCTACAACTCCTGCGATTCCCCCAAATCCTCTACAACAAATTTTCTACCCCAACTACTTGCAAGAAACCCGCGCCAGAAATCCATTTGTTAAAACTTCTATAAAATAAAATTATTTTCGGTTTTGTTCATCTGATATACGGTTTTTTGAGCATTTCAAAATTCACCCATTTGTTCTTTGTTTGAATTTATTTTGTATTTTCTTTGGCAAGAAATTGACTTTATTAAAACCGGTATATGTTGGATGAACACGGATTGAAGACAAAATTGGAAATGTTATTATTTATATTATGTGTGAATAAAATTAGGACTTAACTCTGAAACATGATATAAAAGATTAAAGATTGAATTGTGGGCACATTTGTTTGCTAAAAATATTGGAAGCCTAAGAAAATGAGGTGGAGAATGCCGAAATAGGAGGTGGTAAACGTGTATGGTAAAGATTTTATTGATAACTTATCTCTATTTGGCAGTGCTAACATTCGTAACAAACTTAATCCTTCTTATCTTAATAATTTCCAGCAGTGCAAATAGAGCCCCAGAATAAGTAACTCAAAATAACCAAATCAAAATAAAATGCAACAGCTATATTTTGATGTTAACGAATCTGAAGAGATAATCTTTGATGCACGTTGCATCTTTCAACCCAAGCTTTGTTGGGGTTGACAGCCAAACTTCTGATAAGTGTAACGTAGTCAATCAAAACCTAGCCAAGTTGTAAGCCAAAACCGAGATAACCAACACTAAAAGGTTACCAAATCTTATACAACCGAATTTTTTTGGTTAGGGTTCAGTTTCTTACAAAAGAAAAATCAAACCGAGGCACGCGCATTTGCCTAAAGATTTGATTTTCTAAAAACATTTGTGTTTTGGCAACCAAAAAAAATAATCCCAAAGTGACCTCCAATCACAGTATAACAA
This sequence comes from Logfia minima, assembly GCA_963921325.1. NCBI lineage: Eukaryota > Viridiplantae > Streptophyta > Magnoliopsida > Asterales > Asteraceae > Logfia > Logfia minima. Next base: position 993,020 of record OY992773.1, read on the forward strand.
CACAATTATAACAACGTAGAAACCAAATCAGCAAACAACCAAAACACCATCAAGACCAAATATCAAAGGACGATTATTACAGAAGATTCGATGTCATAACAAATTGTAAAAGGTCGAGTACTGAATTAGGCAAACATGTGACCAAACATATTAAGGGCAACATTCACTAATCACAATATATTATACGCAGCAGCTTCAGTTCTGCAAGTAATACCTCATTTCTTTCCACTTTTCTTCAGACCAGCACCTCCTAGTGCTCCCTTTTGAGCTTTTGCTCTAAGCTCCTTAAGTGCCTGCAAACATGGATATTGAGAATTTAGCAAAGTTTCATTGCCTACAGCTAAGTTACGCATATTACAACAAAACAAAAACTTGCCTTTTCTTCATCCTTTTTCTTTTGAATGTTGGCCTTATCAACCTGCAAAGGCAATTGATGCCAGACATATTATGATTTATTTCAAATGGGTCAAATCAAACCCGGCCAAACGTTGCCCAAAGTGAACATTTCATGCATACAAACTCCTACATCGCTTACTATTATAGTACTATAACCTGTGTAATCAAAATTTAGGCATTATTTAGGTATATTAAGCTCATAGCGTTCTCTTTTATTTCCAACTACAACGACGAATGATGTGAAGATCCACTCGTATACAACTCAGGTTGAAAAGAAAATCATCCATTTACAGTAGAAAACTAGAAATTCATGCTACAAACAATTGATAAAAGGTATTACAGTTATCCGGTTGTATTACAGAGTTAATGAGTTAAGGTACTTCTCCTGTATAATATTAATTGAGCGAAAGCAGTAAATTATGACAAGATAACTGATAGACTGCAGCTACTTCCAGAATCTGCCTCAAGTTGTTTTCTAGCTAGTTCAGATGACAAATACAACTACAAGTGATAATGTTCAATCCTTAAACATTGCAATAGGCTTAGTCCCTTGCTAAATGCAAGATGACACAATCAAAGAAATAAAAAAACAAAAATAAAAAAACAAAAATAAAAAACAACAAAACCTTTACTAAGCTAACCTTACTTTCTAACTAAACACTTTCACTCCAAAAAGTCCAAAATAGCAAAACCTTTCAACCAAAAAACCAAACACAAGGTTTGGAAGTTGGAACCACGGCAGCATTTGATAAGAAGTCCAAGGATTTTGCTACTTCGTGATAGTAGGCCGTGGGTGCAAGACTGTCAGTGTAGAAAACCACAGTTTAACCACATTGAAGTGGAGGATATGGACGAATACAAACCTGTCGTCATATAAGAGTAAATAGAGACTGGATTGGCTCATATTCACTTAATAACCTATCAGGGGCTGCAACTAACTACATAAGACAATGTAATGTTTATTCTCCACAGTTTCTATAGCCACTACCCATTACAATGGGAATATTGGAGGATATAATAATGGACTTCATTAGAGAATTCTTACGTCTAATAACAAGTAATTATAGACAAGGTTAGGGAAATTGCTAACTTTATAGCACTAAGCCATCCGTTCAAAGCAACTTGGCTCAATCTTAAGTGGACAACATATTTTAACTGAATGGACTCCCAAAGTCTAATGTACCATACAAAGATAAGACTTTTGTAACCCCATCTTTGAGGTGATTAATGACACTTCAAGGAATAGAACAAAGGTTAAGAGATTTAGATGGTAAGTAATGGTAATGATTACAGATGGATGGAAGGCCATAATATAATGGCCCGTTAACCCAAAGTGGGTAGTGGTTGATGGTAATCTTCTGTGTGTTACTCTAGTAAATATCAAAGATTGTTCTTCAATCCAATCCTTCAAGTTATTAGAGGTTGATGAATCACAAGATCTTCAATCCTAAGAAATGTAAATGACTCAATTCTCTTAATTGAATTTGATCCACATAACTGGTGACACCACAGCCGCTCAGATGAATCAATATGTACTTACAAGAACCGATTCACTTGATACTGCTCAGGATTTGACAGCCCATATTTAAATAAATTCTAATAACTCAAAGACCTATCTTTGAAAATTATAACACATTCCACTTACAACTATAACTAATAACACCATACTAACTAATGTTCGGAAGAACACAAGCTAAACAATGTGTGACAACATAAGCAAATAAGCATAAACTTATATCATACCAATATCAACTCTAGTTAAGGAAAGTCAATATGATTTTAGTCAAACGGTCAAGGTTGCAATTAATTGTTTGGATTTAACAATTCTTATTTAAAGCCTTTAATTTATACAGTGAAATAAATTACAGCATGAGCTTTACACTGACTCTCATCATGTAAATTTTAATTTTGCAAAGTTAGCTGCATCAACTAAAAGCTTAAGATCTATGGCATAAATACAAGAAAAACATAAACGAAACCGCAAACAACATAATAAATATACACATATGTATATACATATATATATAATATAAAATACCTCGTCGTATTCTTTCTTCTCAGCTTTTGGTGCCTTCAACGGCTTTGCTTTTCCACCTGCATAGTTAGCAATTTTAGTTATTTACTCTGATTCATAGAAACTGATTGTGAAGAAGATGAAAGAGTGAGTACCTTGTTTGGACGACATGATCGGAATCTGGAGTTAGGGTTAATACGATAGTATAAAATTTGGGGGACTTGAGATAACTTAACTCTAACGCAGAATTCAGATGGCTTTTTAAAGCCACCGTACCCTATTTATAGACACGATTTACCAATTGAGATGACTCGTTACCACTTTTTTATTATTATTTGTTTTTCCTGAACATTATACATTTGAAAATAAGGAAATAATAATGTACGTATACTTATGAGAGGGTACAAGCCCTAAATATTTCTTTTAGAATACGTTTTTGACAATATGTCCATGCAGCTAGAAATATACATTGATGAAAAAGTACTAGCACTAGTAGCTAGCAATATATGTAAGATCGTTTGAGTAACAATACGTATATTTAGTAAATCTAATTAGAAAAATAATTCTAATTAGAAAAACATAATGAATGGTTAAGTTTTGATGGATAGCGTGGAGGGTTTGAATGTATTAAATTTATTATGTGGCACTCTAGTGGTGGAGACAGTCACGTATTTAAAAAATTTAGTATAAATTTTATTTGTAAAAATTTAAAAATCATTTACAGGTGAAAAAATCACACAACAACAAATAAATCATGTGATGCAGTTTTATAAAGAATTAAAAATGACTTATATAAATTATAAATCACCGATAAATTGTAAAATAATGTAAGACATTTTTAGTAAAACATATGTATAATATATATATATATATATATGAGTAAGTTCAAGGGAGAAATAAAAATTAGTAAAGAAAATATATATGAGTTTCGTTAACCCTTTGATTCAGCAAATTAACCCTTTTTGATTTAGGAAAATTGTTTATTACTAGAAATTGTGATTTTTGAATCATAGATGAGTGTTTGTTAATGCATTTTTTGAAATCATATTTATTTTTTGCCAAATCACATTTGCTTTTTGTTTTGAATATGTATTTCTCCCCCTTCTCCCTCAAAATTTTCTTCTTTTTAAATCCGGATACTATATATGGAAACATTTTAGTATGGAAAATATCTACACTACTACAAACATACAACACAAAATCTAATGAGTTTATATTTTAGAAGTGTATCGAATTTGACCACTTTTACTATTATATGTCTCCAACTTCAAAACCTTCTATAATACGTTTACGAGTTTTAAAATCTTATATCATATACATTTAACTTAATATTGTATATAAAACTTAAAAAAACGTCAATTTTTGTAAAAATACGTGATGAACTTAGTCATCTCCAAAAAACGTCAATTTACTCTCACCGTGGAGACATATTCATCTCCATAATATAAATATGTATCTATTTACCTAAGTTATCATACATATCTATCTTATCTACCCAAAAACACCTTACTCATCTATCATAAATCTACAAGAACACCCTAAGAAGATAAAATATCTATCTGTCTAACACACTCTCCTCCTCTATCTCGATTTTACCTAAAAACAAGCCATACTTAACTATTTTTAATTAATATATAAATATCTATATATATATATATAATGAATATATCATGCTACCTAAAACAATATACTCATCAATCCTAATTATAGCCCTCCACAAATTCCCATAAGAGGTCATATCCTCTGTCAAAAGAAGCTCATTTATGTAAAGCTTTAGTCTATCCTCCCACCTACGTCTTGATCTACCCATTCTCCTCATGCCGTCGACAGGAACATCTTCCACTCCCCTAATCGGCGCCGTCTTTGATCTCCTCCTTACATGTCCAAACCATCTTCGTCTTCCTTCTCTCAACTTGTTGATAATGCTCACAACTTCTAGTTCCGCCCTAAAAACTATATTCGGTATCATATGTAACATGATTTTACCACATGTACAACGTAACATCCTCATTTTTACCACTTCCATCCTTATGCCTTCTTCAGCATGTCTAATTGCTACCTTATAAAATTCTCCTTTCAGTTTAAGATGGACTTTCTTGTTGCACATGACGCCTATTGCCGCTCTCCATTTTAACAAGCCTACCTTTATACGATGAGTCACGTCCTCGTCGATCCCCCTTGCTTTGAGTAACACCGAGCCCAGGGATCTAAAGGACACATGCGGGTGTAGGGTCTGGTCCCCAATGTAGATGTCCACTCCGTCGTTTTGCTTGTTCTCTTTCTTATTGAAGTTCCTAAACCTGTATTCAGTTTGCTCGTTATCGATGATGAAGTTACAACTATCCATAAAATAAAATTAACCTTTTACTTTTCACAATGGATCTTTCTTTGATAGCCATTGTATCTCTCGGTCACTTGCCAACAACCACCATTAATGGCTAGACTCCTCTGATTCCAACACCCATAATACCTGCAGTAGCAACTCCAGCTATTTCAGGTCAACCATTATGACAAATCTCTGGTCATCCCATTCACTAAACCACTGGTCTATCTCTCACAATAAACTGAAATCCGTTTTTTTCGCCGGTTCCGAGTTGCCAGGTCAACTGGAAACCCGCCCGCCCAAATCAAAATTTTTCATAAACGACCGTTCTACTTGCTAGGTACCGGGCTGACCGGTTGAACTGACCTAGTCGACCTGGGTTAAAAACCATTGAATTATAGGCGTATCTAACCACGCCATTTACTTTTTACTTTTTCGAAAGGCAATATATATTAAAACATGTAAAAACAACAATACAAGTATTTTCCTGCCTACCAATCTAATTGTAGTAGATTTGAGGGTATGAATGGAAAATTGACACAAAGATATAGTTCAAGTTACACGACTCTTTAAATTTACAACTGATGTATGAAACATAAATACATGACATTTATTTTACCCTCTAAAATATTAACCTCCAGCAGCGACCTAATGACAAGGTTAACGTTAATATAGATAATGAAAATCCTATAAACAATGAAAACCTAGAAAATGACAAGGTTAATTCAAACGATGATGATGAAAATCTAGACAATGATAAAGTTACTGTTAGCGAAGATGATGAAAATCCTATTGAAGAAAATAACGAAAGTCCTCAAAATTGTTATGTTAGACAAGATGTTGTTAACCATTCCAGTCACGGTAGCATCCACAGAAAGAAGCTTTTCAAAATTAAAGATATTGAAGTCTTATCTGCGGAGTACAATGAGTCAAGAGAGGCTGAATGGGTTAGCGATTGTGAGTATTGAAAGTAGTTTTTTAGCAAATGTCGACTATCATAAGATAATTGATGTTTTTGCTTCAAGAAACGCACGAAGACATCGTTTTAGGTGATCCATGTTGAACTTGTTATTCGGAGTTTAACTCCTCATACTGTAACATTTTATCAAATGAATAAAAATCGACGTGGGGATGAGCCACCTGGCTTGATTAGGTTCCAAACCTTTAAAAGAAATATGTTGTTTTTTTAAAAGGGGTATATTTCACTCAGCTCGCCCAGAGCATCCGAAATCTAAAGACCGGCCCTGAGTAATCATTTTATTTTTGCATGCATTGTATGAATTGGTTACCCATTCAACACAGAAAGAAATACCGTCATTTGATCGATGTGATATCCAATAGTGTGTTAAAACTTAAACTTCATCGTATATTTTTGATATACTCGTTAGACGATTCTCAAAAACCCTTTTATTATGAACTTTCCATATCACATACAATATAGTCCACACCACCGCTTGCCACACCTTCATATGACTTTTCATCATATGCCTACATCCCATTTGAGTAACCAATCCCTCGGTATATGCACAACGTTTATAGATGCACAAAGTTTATAAAATTGATTCATGTGATTAAATAAATAAAAAAAGAAATCCAAATTTGGATAAAAATAGCTAAAAATCCATCAATTTTGCTTTTATTATTATATTATATATATCTTTTTAGATTAGAAAAGTAATATCCATCTTATATTTTGAGTTTAAATTAAACAATTGTCCATATTCATATCCATATCCTTATTATAGATCATAGATAAGTTAAAAACTATAAACTGTTTATAGTTAAAGTACTGAAAATATAAAATTCTATAATGAAACGTAGATACGTTTCTCGCCGAATAAAAAGAGGGTTTAAATGGACGGCGGCCAAATAGATCAATCACCGGCACCGGAGACAGTAATTTCACCGGACGTCAGTCACAATGATGAAGAAGAAGATCATGTAATGAGCGAGATTCACATAGGCTGTCCATCAAATTACTCAAAACCTTTTATTTCTCATTTCATCTTCTCACTTCCACCAGGTCACTTTCTCCAAATTCAACCTTGTCTTTTTTAATGCAATGAGTTCTTATTCCGTTGATAATGGAAGTGGCAAACGGCCCAAAAAAGAAAAGGTCACTCAAGCTTGAATGAAAAATTAATATACGGCTCAACTTGTTGAAAAGCTTGTTTAATTTCGAGTCAAACGACCTAATTGGATTTGAACACGAAACCTCACGGATAAATGAGCTTGTGCGAGTTGAGGTCGATTAACAAAACGAGTTTATCCACCTCGAAAAACTAGTTAACTAAACGATATCAATTTGATCTTGAAAAGTAACAGATAACTCATAGTTTCGAACTCGAGCTCGAAAAACAGTTATTCAAATTAATTCGAGTTCGAGCCAAAGTTATTTTTAAATAAGACCTGAAGCCGAGCCTAGATTTCACGATACTTAGTTAGGCTCGCAGCGTTAACACTTAACAGTTTAATAACCTTGCCCGGATTAGCTTGAAATGAAACCGGTTCTAAGATTTAACAAGTTAGTTTGAACATTTATTTTATTTTTAATTGAAGAATTTTTTTTTGTTGATAATGAAATGTAGATATTGAGTACAATGGTGGCAAATATGAATATCGGGTCGTTGATGATTTAAAGGAGCAGCAGCAGGAATTTAGAGTGGACGACGATGGCGATCTTGCTTTACCTAGGCGCAACAGTGAGTTATGCTTACCTTACTTTGTTTTCATAAGCTTTTCTTTCTTTATTTGTTTGGTTAACTGTGCTAAACTAAATGTATATTGTAGCAGAATGTATCAACTTTACCATTTTTTGTTAATTTACTTATCGAACTCAAAAAGTTATGTTATATGTATGTATAAACTTCACAAAACTCGTTATTTTATGCACCCAGTGACCTCTTAACCAGGTAACCGGATTTTTGAACAACGTGGCAATGATATATGCCACATCATCTGCCACGTCATCATAACCAGTGTAACATCATCGATTTACATTTTTAGGAGGTAAGATGCATACAATAGCAAATTTAGTAAAGTTCAATAGATACAGTTAAATTCTTTTTACTTTGATACGTACAATAGCAAAGGTGGTAATATATACTGTTATGTAGTAATTTGCCAATGTTTAATAAAAAACAGGGACATAGCATAAACCTCAATATATTTTATATCATCCGATCGTTTATCATATATATATATATATTCTCGTTACTATATTCTTTTAAAAACCGTCTGTTTCTCAGAACATTCAAGGGAAAAGTTTGTTATGGCTATCCAGCATAATATCACCTCATCAATTCCAAACGTTGGTTTGCAGGTAATAAATAGTTCTTTCGGATATGTGTTCTTTATGTGCTACTTTGCTAGGGCTAATATAGTTTCCCCTTATCAGGTTTGGAGAGCTGAATTAGTACTTTCCGATTTTGTTTTGCATAAGATGTTCACGTCATCTGAGTTTGATGGGATTGTGGCGGTAGAACTTGGTACTGGTACAGGTAATCTTGATACATACTTTGTTTTAAACGGTTTCTTTAAGATGGTTTCCTACGATATAAAAAAAAATAAACAATCTCACATATTTTCCACTTGGACCATATCCTAAACCATTTCGTTATTCCTAAACACGAGTCCAGTAGAAAATTTAGATATTTGTAATTTTGTATATGGTCAATATGGACCTCATGCTTCTGGTGCTACTCACATTCATGTAGGACAATATCAGATGTAATAAAATTGGTTGTGTTGCTTGTTTGGATATTCTTATGCAGTTTCAAGTTGTAAAAATCTGAAATCAGCCTTTTAAACTGTGTGCCAAATTCTAATCATGTAAGGAACTAATTGATAAGTGACCATAAGGCCATTTTTTTGTGTGAAAATGGACAAAGTTTTGTGAAATGAAAGTTAATGGCTTTCAGATGAAGTAATAATTCGGGTAAATAGGTAACTATATTTAACCCTTAAATAATCAAATAATCAGAAGCAGATAACTATAGTGAGTGATAACTGCTACTTCAAGTCACAAGAATCAGATAGCCAGTTCAAAGAATGAATATCCAAACATCCCCTTTGTCCAATCTTTGGCTACTATCAGATTTCAAGTATTAAGCTTTTCTCCAAATAAAAAATACGAAAATTGATATTGCTTCAGGGCCATAAAGGATTAGCAACTAACAGATTTTGATCTAGTTTTTAGCAGTAGGCTTTTCATTTCAGTTCTGGATTAGTTTGAATCTGAGACACTAGTGCTTACATACAGGATTTCATTTTATCTTTACCAGGCTTGGCTGGTTTGCTACTTGCACGAGTTGCTAAAACAGTTTTCCTGACAGGTAATCATGCATATACGTGTTGAATTCTTTATTAGGATGCTTGATTACGATCTTAAATAGATGTGGCAAAATGTGCTGCTTGGGTGGGGTTGGTAACGGGTCATTACGGGAAATATTTTATGGTGGTCGAAACAGGTTGGCTCGGGCTCGGTTGGCCCTAAAAGCATTCTTTCTAAATTTACTTTATATATATATATACATATATAGATACAGGGGTTGGTTATTGTGAAATAGACCTTAAGATAGAATAAATATAATAGAATCTAAGTTGTTCAATAGTGAGCTAATCAGATAAAAAGTCAATGATCATCAGATATCTCTAAAGGGTAAAAATGATAATCATACAATCTTCGGATGTGTGATGCCCGTTGATACATAAATCGTAGTTATAATATTCTTGATGCACATAGTAGTTATTGATGCAAGATGATGCACATACTATTTCTAGGTTATTCTATATGTAGAAGGTTCAAATGAGAAGGCTAAATATCGTGAGAACGTAGGAATGACTTCAAAATCACTTTTTAAATATCCAAAACACGTTAGCTTGCTAAGTTTTTTAAAGTCATTCTCACGTTCTCACGATATTTAGCCTTCTTATATGAACCCTCATTTTCTCTCTCTCTCTCTCTTATATATATACAAACATGATCCAGAGGGAAGTGGTGTTTTTTGGGGAAAGGGGAAGTGTTAATATTCATCACGTAACATCTCATAATTACCAATCAAAATGTCAACAAAAAGTTATTTTTACCTGTAAATATTAATCAAATTCAATGCTATAAGTAATATATTCACGGATGAATTTCCATTTTAAGTTATAACATTAGTTAATGAATATTAATCTAATAAATTGTTAACATTCATCATCATGAATGTTAACCAAAGTTGATATTATCAGTTAATATTAATTGAAAAATATATATTCGACTAATATTCATTGAAAAAAAATCCATTAATGAATTTTAAGTTGTAAACTAAATAACATTCATCCGAACGAACATTATGATGAATATTAATGAGTTTATCACTTAAAATTCATCAATGAATATCCGTTCGATGAGTATTAGTCAAATACGCATTCTTGATAAAATTCGTCAACTTTTATGTTAACTTTGGTAATATTCATCGTGATGAATGTTTAACGGTTTTATAAATCTAAATTCATGAATTGATGTTATAACTACACAAAGAATTCATCAAGGAAGGTTGACATTCATAACATCGATTTTGATCGACATTTATTAAATTTCACTCTTTTTTTGACGTTTGTATTGGCAAAGGTAGGATGTTTTGTGATAAATATTAACGTTTCCCCCCTTCCCGCAGAATAAGTGCTTCCCTCTGCATCACTCCCCTATGTATATGTGTGTGTGTTTATATATATATATAACTAGTTATATATGATTGCACGATATATGTTATTACACTATTTATATGCTTATCTTTTTCACAAAACGATTTAGAAGGTTGCATGCATTATAAGTATGCTTTGGGTGGATTTCGACATTTTAATCTCCTGTTTTCTATTCTACTAAATTTGTTTGCTTTGACCCATTATAGATAAAACATAAAATAATGGGTCGAAATTGCCACCTATTATATTTAAAGAACATCGCTAATTCCTTGGTAATAGTTCCTCTTATTTATCGTATTCTAATTGCTTTTATTTGTATTATCGTTAGATCATGGGGTCGACATACTTGAAAATTGTACTGGCAATGTCCATCTAAATTCTGCAATGCTACCTTCTAAAACTTCAGTTTATGTACGAGAACTTGATTGGAAGGCTTCATGGCCCCCTACGCAAGGCAACTCTGCATCTTGTCACAGGTGATAACCGTGACATTTGAATCAGCTTTTTGTAACTTTATAAATAAGTGATCTGCTAAATACTATTTACAAAAACGATGTTATTACAAAATTTATCTCACCTTTTTTAGTAAAGCGCTTTAGGAGGTTTTTATCATTTTGAATACACTATAGATGACTTTCAACATATTCGACATGTTGCCCTTTTAGTTAAATCATCTAGCTTTTACCTGTTATTGATTATAACCCAGAATGACTCAGTTGTAAATGAATGGGTCCAAATTTCCACCTCTTCCTTGTATACATGGATTAGTGGCCCACCAAAGGTGTAGTCAAACTGTCAAAAAACCAAAAAGGAAAAAAGAGTAGCTACTTCTAATTCCTCACAAGCACCTTTGTTTGCTAACCTATAATTTGGCTTCTGTTATCTAGTTACACATGGAATCTATCAGAACTTGAAGAACTTGAGACGGCATCTTTGCTGTTAGCTGCTGACGTAATCTACAGTGATGACCTCACAGATGCATTATTCAGTACTTTAGAAAGATTAATGTCTTACGGTTTAAACAAGGTGCAGTTATTAGATATAATGTTTGGATAAAAAGGGTTTCAGTAGAGGTTGCAAGATGGGTGGGTTTGGCAGGTTGGGTTGAAACGGGTCATTATAGTACGGGCTGTAACGTGTCATTCCTCTTTTATAAATAGTCATTGGATAAATAATGACTAGAAAACTCCGTTATTACAACAATAAACTTCTTTTTTTAAATAAAAAAGTTAAGGTTGCTGTAAGAATCCAAATCACACTTTGGCTGGCTCTTCACCCGTTTGACTCTTCAGTTATAAACCATAACCCATCTTGACCTATTCGTAAGTAAATGGGTTGAAATTGCCACTAGATTTGAATTATCAACTTTCACCACTTCTTTTGTTTACAGCAGTTAAGAAGTATTCCTCTTATTTCAGGTGCTATATTTGGCTCTTGAAAAACGTTACAACTTCAGTCTCGATGATATTGACGTCGTTGCAAATGGGTACTCATGTTTCCGAAGTTACGTTAGGGACGAAAGTGGTAAGATCCCTTTATGTAAGAGCGATACATTATTGTTACATGTGGTATTTTCGACCCATGTACTACAAAATGGGCTAATTTTATTTATGTTGTATCTCAAACGGGGCAAGCTAAAATATTTAATGAAAAAGGAAACGGTATAATTAGTTTTTGCAGGTCACTCAAAGTGTCTTTAAACGCATGCACTACAAAACCTACAAAATAACTTTTTTAAAGAAAGATATATTATTCGTTAATTATTTGAATTCAATATTCTTTGCATATTTGAAGCATCAACGGATTATAAGACCAAAAAATGCGCCAAAGAAGTTGTGTGTCAACCTGAAGCAACATGCTTTGAACCGTGTCCTAATACAACCATTTTGCTCTTTAACTTTAAATAGCTTACTAAGGTTTGATGGTTACTTGGAAAAAATAGATTATGTGGAACGCAATGAGCTTCAAAATGGATCTTTATGTTCCTTTGTCGGAACATGTATTGATCTTACAGAGATCCCACAGTATGGAAATAATTATGAGCGTGGTCAAGATGTAGAGCTCTGGCGAATCAAGTATGTGAGAGACGATGAAACCCTATAATTTGAAGCCTGAATCAATAACTAGAAGTGACAATTTCAACCTCTTTATTGGTAAAATGGGTCAATTCGAGTTGTAATCATCTTTAACCGGTAGAATTATAAAAACTTTGCTAAGGTCTTACTTATACAGATTCACGTTATTGTGTTTTGTTTCGGTTTTGTATTAAATTTTGTTCTTACGGAAGATAATGGCGTACATAATACTTACCCATTTTTCCAGAAAACTCACCCATTTTTTAAGAAAACTTCTTTAAGAAAACTTGCAAATTAAAAAACGTGTTCATCTCCGAGTTTTTTAAAAAACTTTGTGAAGAAAATAAAAATTTCTACTTTCATTGTTTATAACTAAAAAGTTGAAAACTACTTTTATGAGTTTTTAAGTTTTCAATCTCTACTTTTTCTAGAAACCTTATTTGCATGATAAAATGCTAAAGAAGATGAAAATCTTCTCATTATGAACTGAGTAGGGCTAGTGTTTTTGTAAGAAATCTCTAGTCAACCTTCCTGGAAGAGATCTTTTTTTAACATCAAATTTCTTGATACTAGAGAGAAATGATAACTCCAACAATTTCTTTGTTCTCAACGTTTCTCAATTTTCAAGAACTAGTCACTTCAACAGCCTTCAATGATTATACGAGTATCTAAAATACAAACAAGATGGATAATTGTTGTCCCAACCATTCTTTTAGTCCCAAGCTAAAGAAAGGGATAATTTATAACGAAAACAAATTTTTGAAAGACAAGGAATATTTGATTTCGAAGACATAAGAAACTTCCAAATAATAGAATGAATCCATGGAAAAACTGGTTAAGAGGTCATTATCAATACAATTTATCGCAAATTACATGGTCTAGATTAGTCCCACAAAAATGGAGAAATGGACTAAATCAATGTCACACGTCTCAAAATAAGGATTTAAATAAACGGTATTCCTATGAAAAAGATCAATTATTTGATCCTTCACATTTGAATGCATTTTTAAATTTTCATTGGTTTTTTCAAGAAGTAAAACACTCATCATTCACAAGTAAGTTAAATAAGGAATTTTTAGTAAAAATACAGATCACTAGCTTGATCTCTATGTTTGTTTTCTATTTCCCAGTGGCAAATATTGATATAAAAAAATTAAAAGCACATTTTGTACATTTATCTGTTTCTCTTTATCAATGCTAATAAAATTGGAAAGTTTGCCTGGATTTAGTAACATTTTGTATAACATAAGATCCTATATATTGGCTTTATTAGCATACGTCGTCGTTTCCAATAATCAGAATTGGCATCCTGATTTTTGGCCTGATACATATTCTTTTTTCCATCTTCTACAAACCAAAATTTATAAAATCTCACCACCTTTCTCGGATCAAAAAACATCCATAATCAGATTTGAAAAAAGATTAAACATGGGGTGTTCGGAATCAAAGATTAACGACATACAAAATGTGAATCAATGCAAGGAAAGAAAGGCATTCATGAAACAGTCAGTCTCTGCTTGTAATGTCTTTGCTGCCAGCCATTTTGCTTATGCGGAGGCCCTCAGGAACACTGGGTCCGCCCTCAGGGATTACGCTAAAGGCGAGCCCCAATTTTCTGAGGACGTCTCCTTGGCGTTGCCACATCCACCTAACCATTCCTTACGTCCGTATGAGAAAGATGGGATATGGGACTTTTTTCTTTCGTTAATGGAGTACGACTTGGTTAAAGTGGATGACAAAAATAGCAGGATCGAAAAATCTGTGATTCGGAGGAAGGTGGTGGAGAATCGAAGTGAACATGGTGGTGATGGAGAGGTTAGAAGTCGTGTCGGAGGTTATGGTGAAAACATGCATAATGTGAATTTGTTGCAAGTATTCACAAAGCTTGGTGAAGGTTTCCTTAAAGCTTCAAAGAGTGCTCGTGAAGTTTCAAAGACACTTGATGACAATAAGTTATATTACCACTCAAATTTTGCAGATAATCAAGGTAGTGTTCTCATATGATCATTCTTCTATATATGATGTGTATTGCTAGCAGCACGCATACTATATGCAGCTTAACTTTGAAATATGCGTAGTCTTTGTAAATGTACATACAGGATTGTAGGAAGTTATGATCCACACGGTACAAAGTGTTCAATTCCCAATACACACACAAATACAATCATGTAGTTGCTTACTCTTGTTAGACACTAGTTGGTCATGCCAAACTCAAACTCGAAGCAATAAACTCTTTAAAGGAACCTTCTACCGAACCACAGTGGAATTTAATTTATCATCTATTAGTATACACTTATAATAGTGTGATAATTCATAATCAAGATAAATGTAAAACGAGATGTTACTTGCATTGTCCATGACTAAGGAGAATTGCCAACTTTCTATTACAATGATAGAGTTTAACCCATTTTTTATTTAAAGTCGACTCTTTCACTTTTTGGCTGATACCGATGAGTGAAATGTTTGGTTTTAGGCCATATCAATCATTCTGCAAGGATCATGCGGGTCATGACATGGAATGAGTCGTTTAAAGGACCACAAATTGCGATTGATGCAATGGATAACTTTGTTTCTAGGGAGAAAGAAACTCATGTTACACTACTTGAGAAGATGTTAGCATGGGAGATGAAGCTATATGATCAAGTGAAGGTAACTCCCAACTTTTCAATCACTAGTCATTCTTTCTTAAATGTTTTTGCAAATACACGCAGTAAATAAAAAAAGTAGGATATATATCAAACGTTTTCAAAACTCTTGTAACTTTATATACATTTATGACAGTTTAATTGAGACTTGACCCTACAACCCACTGGTTGGTAACCTCATAGCTGCCACTAGGCTGAAGGCCTGTTTGTAGTTCAAAATCAAGAATATGTAATAAATTAATTATGTGTAAATTTTCTTTAAAAATTTGTTAATATGTTGCTTGCTTGAACATATCTAATGTGCTTCAATTCTGTTACAAACTAACCAGGAATCTACATTTGAAGTATACTACTTTGAGTTTTCTACATGTTATTAGATTTGATGAATCTTATCTTCATGATTATGGTCAACAGGCTGGTGAAATGGTGAAACACGAATACCAGAAAAAAGTTGCTTCACTAAATAAACTTAGAAAACGAGGCGCTAGTAGTGATTTATTGGAGAAAACCCAAGCTGCAGTAAGTCATATGGAGACTAGATGCATTGTAGACTTGCAATCCATCGATTCAACCGTTGCAGAAATCAATCGCCTTCGTGATGAACAATTGTATCCAAAACTTGTTCAAGTCATTGAAAAGTAAGTTTTTATCTTTTCAGTCACCAAATCTTAATGCTTATGTTTTTAAATGTTTCAATAAAACTGATTGAAACTTGTTCCATTTGTAGGATGAGCGTTATGTGGAAGAACATGAGGAAACAACACGAACACCAATTCAAAATTGTGCAAGAATTAGAATCTATCAAATTCTCGCAGAAGGAAACAAGTGAGCGCAATTTAATAAACACACAACGACTTTATCTCCATGTGAAGATTTGGTGTTGTGAATTTGAGAAGCTGATTACTCACCAAAAAGAATACATCAAATCGCTCAACAATTGGCTAAAAATTAACCTTATTTCCATAAATAGCGACTTAACTAACAAAAATTCACTTCAGAAACAAACTCAAAATCCTAAAATCGAATCATTACTAAGTACTTGGCTAGAAAACCTCGAGAAGCTTCCAGAACAAGAGGCAATAAACACCATCCACAAATTCGTATTAGCAATGGAAAACAATGTTGAGTATCAATCAAACGCGGTGAAATTGAAGGAGAAATGTGAGGAAACACGAATGGAAATAGCAAAGAAATCACGAATATTTGAGGAATGGTGCGATAAACAAATTTCGAAGGGAAGATCAAGTGACGAAATGGATGTGGATGTGATGGATGATATGGAGGTGATTGCGGAACACGAGGTTATTGTGGCAGCGTTGAAGCGGCAGTTGGCGGAGGAGGAGGATGTGTATAGGCGGTGGTCCAGTCAGGTGATAGATTTGAGGACCGGATTGCCCGAAGTTTTTGTGTCGATGATGGAGTTTGCTTGTGTTTGTTCAAATATGTATAGAAACTTGAAGTGTCAATTTACCCGCCAATATTCAAATAGTAGTTAATAATTTTTTGGTTTGATGTAGTATCGGAGGAGATAATAATAATCCATGTTTCTATAATTTTTATTTCTTATTCCTTTAGCTTTTAATTTTTATGTAATGAAAAATGATAGATTTAAACTTGACATAGAAGTAAACCTGACACATAACAAATTCAGTATATAAGATAAAAATAAAAGAGAAATAGTCGACCAATAACTGAATTAGATACACGTATATATGCTTATATATATATAGGGAAAGGACCGATAGAGAAGCTCTAAATCTTGGGGAAGGAGGGAAACAAATTTTAGCCCTTAACTTTTTCATAAATAAATGTTCATTTATGATGAAGGTTAATTATTTGTGATTTTTAAAATTCATTTTAAATGAAATCAATAGTTGAGATTTGTTTCTCTCCTTCCCTAATTTTTTTCTCCCTCTTAATCCCCACCCTATATATATCATCGTTTATATATATCATCACCTTTACTTAACTGATTGAAGGTAGAAACATTAGACTTTTAATTGACTCTCACATGATAAGACCTATCAACTCCCATAAAGTCATGTGCTACCCTATACAAAGTCAAACGCAATTACTCTGTATTATATAATCTACGTTAATCAATCTCCCAAATTTCAACCATATGAAGGAAAAACAAGGCTCTAATGAAGATAATATATTGTTATGGTCATACGTTAATTCACTTTGTAATATAACCATGAAGAAATTTTTGAAATTCAATTAAAAAATTTTATTAACTAAACTCAAGTCAGCAAAGATGGTATTCAAGACATAAGGTAGAGTAATAATTAATAATAAGTTACAAAGTACTCCGTACAATTGTAAACTAATTAAGACGATCTATTTACAAACTAACTTAACAAACTATACTAACTAAGTATTTTATATCTCTAACAACCTACCTTGAGTTTAGGATATGCATTTTGTACTTTCTTTCCTTTTAAGTTGTAATTTGTTTTTGAAGAAATACTAGAGAAACTTGCAGCAAGTAATTGTGTTCTTTGTTAGTTATATGAGTCAAGTCATTAGTCAGTAATATTTATAAGGAGAGTGATTATCTCGAATCAGGCATAGCATGCTCTACACTTTCTGCGGTTTATATTATTACGAGTGACTTAATTCTGTAGGGTCACATTCTACTAAATAGTTACTGGTAATACGATTTGCACAGAGTTTCCTGGCCTCAATAATTAATTTTTATTATGACCCAAAATAATTATGTGATGAAGGGTCATTCTCTGACATGATATATAAAATGAACATACAAATAGTTTCTGAACATGTATGAGTTTAACCTTGATCTGGTATGATATATAAAATGAAGATACAAATAGTTTCTGAAGCACAAAGTTGAGGACGTCTCTTCATATCTCATCTAATCACAACTTTGTGGGAGAAGAAAATACCATGAAAAAGGTGGTGTACCATGGTATGACCGGAAAGTAAGTCATCAAAGCTGCAAAGAAGGTGTTGCTCCGGCGAATGGTTGGCCGGAAGACCTTTTGAAAGAGAGATGTTGGTAGTTTATGATGAGCCTATGGAAGTTGTAAGTTTCCGGCGAAGGTTGTTGTTCACGACGTACAACTATTGTTCGAAAAAATTAAATGTACTCAACAATTGCTCAAAGTCTATTATATGTACCGTTGACGTGTCGCGCCATATGTACGCTTACGTGGTAGGAAACCGGTGGCTTGCTAGCTGATACATTACATCAAATGAACATTTATCCAGTTTTTATACATTTAATGGAGGAAAAAATAGTTGGGTACATATAATAGATATACCACTATAGTTGGGTTCATTCTCCTGCACTAAGCCCTGTATAATTGTATATATGTATATATATATATATAAAAATACTCAAATAAGAAAATGTCAAAATATATGTATATGTATATATATATATAAGGTGGGGATCAAGAGAGAAATAAAAAAAATTAGGGAAGGACGGAAGCAAATCTCAACTTTTGATTTCATCATAAATGAATTTTAAAAATCACAAATAATTTCTAAATTTAACATTCATCACCAATGAATGTTAAAAACGTTTTTTTATAAAAAAATCAAGGGCTAAGATTTGCTTCCCTCCTTCCCTAAATTTTGAAGCTTCCCTATGGATCATTTCCCTATATTATATATATATATAGAGAGAGAGAGAGATAAAGGATCCATAGGGAAGCTTCAATCATGGGGGAAGGGGGAAGTAAATCTGGGCCGTCCGTTAACATTCTTTTGCGGGCAGTTAACATTCATGAAAAATCAAATGATATAATCAATGTATAATAACATATATGAGTTAATATGCATCATAAATTAATATTTTAAGAATATTAACTTAAATTTTGACTAACATTCATCACAAATGAATGATAAATGTCGATTTTGAGAGTTTTTTGTTTAAAATGTAAAATTACAAGAGTATTGTTTGATTAAATGATGTATATAATCTATTCATTTATATTTCAAGCTTTAATTTGATGAATCTTGCTTGAAAATCATGTTTTAATGGTAAATGAGTATTTGCTTTTCTACTTCCTATTTTTTTTTGCTTCCCTCTTGATCCCCACCTATATAATATAATATAATATATAATAGGTTTGAAATTAATATAACTCCGTATTATACTTCTCGTTAATTATATTTGTTAAAAACGTGAGAGGTTAATGTTCAATTGATAATTTAAATTTATTTTAAGAAAGTTTAATCAATACTCTATGGACTTTTAGGTACGGTTATAGATTGTTTCATGATGAAGCACCCAAAAGAATATGGACTGGGCTCAAGTAATTGGGCTGTAATTTATGAATATTATTTTTATGTATTGGCCATGTAAGAAAAATGAGCCCCATAAATTTTCTTGGGCCCCAACCAGTGGACCACTCGATATTCTCTCACAGTCTCACCCTCAAGGTGAACTAGAAACCTAAACACAAGTATCTTAGGAAGTGTGACTCTGAAACTCGAGTAAACTAATATAGTAAAATGTGTGCTTTATTAATGGTAAATTTAGATTTTTGTTTTTACATATGCTTGTCATGATCATGCTAGGAACTACATCCTAGAAGACGTAAAATTGTGTGTGTGTTTGTATGATGACATTGCATAATTGATGAATGTAATAGTGATAATGGATATATATACTCTTTGTGATTAACCTTTGCAAACACTTATGTTATGCTTGGTTGAATGTTTGTGTGTACGCAACACATATTTGGTGTATGGAATGCTCATTTTGTAGGCCTTAAATAGTCGGTGCATCATTTTTTTGATAGGAGCTTTCCTACCACCTTCCTTTGGCAAATATGTGTTCAAGTAGCAAAAAAACGACAAAGCAAGTCAACACATGACAAGACGTTTCACTTTGAAGAGAATGCATCTATGAAGGGGAACATACTTCAAGGGAACTTCCTTTTTGTGGTTTATCGAAAGAGGAAGATACACGATATCATTGTATCATTAACATAATTTATTCTAATGTATGGCATATGAGGATTATGTAAATGCACATTTGCCGTCATAAAAGATAGGACATTGTTAGTGCATATTTATATTACCTTTTATATCTAAATTAGTAAAAATGCATGTTATTTGTTTTGATGATAGCAAAAATAAATTACATATGATTATACTTGGTTATTAGAAATTATATGATCACATATACATCTCTAAACATATAAGCATCAACGATATGGGTCAAATCAACTATGAATAAAGAGTGAATTTTGCACAGTGGTCAGAAGGACGAACTATAAATCGATTGAAATGCCTCTAAACAAAATTCACTTTGTCGAATCAATGTTTTCAACATATTTGTAAATAATTGAGACGTCTTTATATACAAATAATGGATGTTTTAACATATTTATAAAATTATATATTGTTAACAAGCTTAAAATTTTAATAATAAACCTTTCTATCAATCTATCGTTAAAGTACAAGCTAACTTACATATTTTCAAATTATTGGTTAAAACTATTACCTCTAACTTCTTGCCAAAATGTAACATGTGCTTATAAAAATACAAACTTACCATATCCACAATAAATCCATCCATATAGCAGCATTCTCTAGTTCGTATAAAATACCATATGTGTCCATCCACTCATCTACAACACACATTTAAGGAATGCTTGTTGGATGTCATGTCTTAGATCCTGCCCTCAACTAAAACCAAACTCATTCCCATTTTGTACTTAACTTTTTATCCATGGAAGCCACCATTGGCTGGTGCAACTCCGGCTGCCGGACCCGAATCTGGCAACAATTCACGGCTGACAACCGTGTATTCATCACTGCGAGTATATATATAGGCTTACAAGCACCCATTTGGAGATTTTTATGGAGAAAAATCAAGAAAGAAAAGAAGAAAAATAAGAAGAAAGTGCACGGGATTTTGAATTCGACACAATTTAGTTATGATCCTTGTGAGTATGCTCAAAATTTCGATGAGGGGTTAATGTTGAACGATTATGATGATCTTTCGAGATCATTTTCAGCTCGTTTTGCTGTCCCGTCTACAATCTTCCACAAGGGGTTAACTGTTTGATTAAAGCATGTAAAATTTTTAAAAATGTAATGTGAATTTGTTTTAGTTGACTAAGTCAATGGAAATTAACATGTTCTTTTCGCGTTTTCGTTTAAATTTCCACCATCTCTCTTCATTTAGATAATGTATTTTCCAGTGTTTTCAAACCCGGGTCGACCCGGCTAGTCGAACCGGGACCCGGGGTACAAACCGGGCGGATTGTTAGCGGGTTAACCTTGAAGTCAAACTCGGTCAAACCCATCCGGGTTTCCGATCGAACCGGGGTTGACCGGTGACCTAGACCGGTTTGACCGGATTTTCCATTTTTATTTTTTTATTTTTGAGACTAGATCTGGACATTTTCAATAGTTTAGGGACTAAATCTGAAAATTTAAACGTGCGGTTGAACCGGTCGACCTGACCGGTCAAACCGGACCCGGAACCCGATCCAGGTCGGTCAAAAACTTAGTTTTTAAAACAAGGTATTTTCAAATTAACTAAAGGAATTCAAGAAACGAAAATGTTAGGTAGTTATGGTTCGGCTGAAACCGATTAAAACCATCAACAAAAAAGATTTGGCCAGGTTGACACTTTATTACTTGGCCTTTTAGTTTAGCATATTGTCCAACCAAAGAATGTGGTTTGGTTTACAATTTTTGGTGTCAAACCAAATATGTTTGTGTTATATTTTCCAAATCTTTTTTGTATACTGTGTTTTGTATAATTGGTTAAAGATGAGTGTCATACTGTCATGTTATAAGTTGGATTTGTTTGCTTGGTTTATTTTACATCTCTAAGTCCTGAACTTCTTTAACTTCATCTTGTTAGAATGTCACGTTGGACATATGATCTTTAACAATAAATGAGGTGCATTAGAATTTTAACATAAAACATTATGCCTTAAATTGTTTCATTATAATATTAGATACTGGGATGAAAGATTTTAGAGATTGTACTCCTTTCATTTCAAGTTAAGTGCAGAATACAAATGATATGTGTAATTGATATGTTTTTCGGTTGTTAAATATCAACTATACTCTTATATCGACAGACACATGTTTAGATAGACGTAACTGTCAAAATTTTGTGCAAGGGTAAGATAAGTGTATGATGGGAATGATAACGTTTTATTTTGAAAGTAGATATTCATTTTATAACGAATAAAGATATAAATATAAGCACTTATTTTATAACACAAAGACTCTTAAATTATGGTATACATATGACATATGCTGACATTGTCCTTCCATTTGGCTTATGCATATAAACAAACCCGTCGAAATTGCTACCCAAACAAAATATCAAATTATCGTATAATTAAGACAGTTAGTAAATGACCAAATTATATAAAGCAAAATCCATGTTACTACTATTTTATAACTAGTAATAGTTAAGCTATAGGCATACTAAATAATATTTATATTGTTTAAAACCTACCCAAGAAAACCTGTCGCAATTATAGGAGTATAATACTATCTTCAAAGAGAAAAAATACAAAAAACATGGAGTAATTAAAGTAGTCAAGATCATTCTAGACATGATAAGGATAGATTACTGACAGTTCAAATCAATTCATTTGTCATTATTTGTTTAATAATTTTTTTTATTTTTTCACATTTAAATAATGATTTTTTTTCTTCAATTTTCTCCATGTAGCAATGGGTTCTTGATCATTTTCAGGGCTACTATCTAAATTTTAAACATTTGTACTTGAGTTTCTTTATCAATCTTAACGCTACTTCTAATGATAGACCGGAGTTAAATTTGAACGAAATAACAACAACAACAAAAACACTACTCGATCCTGTCACACTCAATCCTGTGAAAATCAGGTGTGGAGAAGGTAATGTGTACCATCTTTTACAGAGAATAAAACAAACGACTTTGAAAAAAGGTAATCAAGACTAGACATGATAATGATAGATAATTGACAGTTGAGGTCTTCAATTCTGCATGGATCTTTTTTGAGACTTTTATTTGTTATTCATATGCATGTAAAGTCAGACTCCTGCAATACTACAAATTGAACCGTACCATATTGAAACAAAAAAATTGGAATATGAGATAGCATATGGTACTAGTTCGATATCAGTATTATACAGTTTAGAACCGGTTGAATCCCAACCCAAACTTAAAGTTTGAGCTACAGATCAAGTCTAACATTTCATCTTAACAACTTGCTTATCTAAAGTAAGAGAATGGTTTCAACAAGAAGCGGATGCAGAATGTAACCAGGAGGCAGCTGCCAGCTTGCCCCCTCGAAAAATTTCGTATTATATAAAAAGAATAAATTAAGATTGATTACTATTTCTTTGCCGTATGAGCGAATAGATCATTGTAATTGATTGACTCATAAGAATAAGGTATGATTTATTTTTCATTCTACAGCTAATGCTAGCACACACACACACAAAAAAAAAAACAATTTCCATGTGTTTTATATATAGTTGTCCCCTCAATAAAAAACTTCTAACCCCGCTCTTGGTTTTAACCGCATTGTACATACCATAAATACTAAAACTAGTTCAGTTCTATGGTTTATGGTTTTGTACCCGATTTCACAAAATTCTATTTTTTTTTCTTTCTATTTTGCAAAATGGTTAAGATTAGGATCATGAGAGAAAGCTTCACGAAAGTAAGAGAGTGGAAGGATGATACATTTTTTTTACAGATCAATGGACTATATTCTAATCTTCGATGCACCGATAAAAACTTATTTCAGCGTATCACAGACAACACTTCGATCATATATATATATTAAAAAGCTTGTATACAAAATCTTCTTTTTCAATGTCAGGATTATGCCAATACACTCATTAGATTTTGTATACTTTTTATTTTTAATTTTTCATAGAAAGAAAGAAAAGGTTAAAGGTGTAGAATGCATCAATGAAAACTTGTTAGAGTGGGTGCCACAAGCCACCCTGCAAACACAAGAATGGTCCAAGAAATAGTAACCCATGTGCATTCAAACAAGCAAACTGATCAAATTGCTAGTTTTATGGTCTGTGACTAGGCAGTATACTCTCTGAATACTTGGTCCCATTGCATTGAATTCATACCCACTGACAAATCTACCCAATCAATAAGCCTAACCAAATATACAAGTGATTAATGCATGGAAAGAGGTTGAGTTGTACTGTTGTACAAGTGGTTGATGCAAGAACAGGGGACAGCTTTGGTTTACCATTGAAAAAGGCGTGCAATACCGTGATCAAATGTCTGAGGCCCTTACTATATGAAGACCAAGAAGTAACCAACCAAATTTATTATTCATCACCAGATTCAAAACGGTAACCATAAATGCTGTAAAGTTTATTAAATATTGGCAACAAAATAGATGTGTTTTCATATGGATATTCACTCGGTCAAAAAAGCACGACTTTTACCATACAAAATAATATAATCAAAGGTTCAAATCCTATCAGGTACGCCCCATTAAGGTTGGTTTTTATATCACTCAACCAGATTATATGTATGGAGTAATGTTAATTAAGTCTTAGATTAGTGTTTCTTTAAACTTTATAGGTCGATATAATACATAATACTTATATCAACTAATCTGTATCTCTAAATCGTAAACTATTACAACATATCAATAAAGTATGCTAAAGTGTGCCAATAAGAATTCTTAATATGGGTGGACAAATTCTTTATCATAATCATGCATTAGTCTGCAACGTATGTCCATAATTTTCTTTTACGTATTGTCCTTTCTGTATTTTCGGTTATTAACGTTTTTCAAGAGTAAGCTTGTGCCGATGTGGTCACTTACGTGTACATGGTAATTGTTTGTGTGTCATTTGATCATTACCTAAAGTAAGCATATTTTAGGCTATAGAATGTCTGAAGACAACAATATATTTTTCATATAAGATTCATTTTAGTCAACAACTTCAACTCTCACAAAAAAAATGGGACATTTCTATTTGCTTGATATTAAAAATATTTGTCAGAAGTGGGATTTGAACCCACGCCCTCTCTCGAAGACCAGAACTTGAGTCTGGCGCCTTAGACCACTCGGCCATCCTGACTCTTGTGTTATTTATCAGCTCAAGAAATATTAATTAATCTGGATCTATGGTTCACTAACAGCAATCGTATCACACGAAAATTCACATAATTCTTTTTGTGAGTTGAACTATCAAAAAAACAAGTTGATTATTTATATGATTTTTCGAAATGAACAAAAAAAGAACCTTTTTTATTATTATCTTTTTATCACCCCCAACTCATTACTCAATACCCTATCTAAATCGCCTAACAAATTTGTTGAAAACTGAATTCATCTCACAGTAAATTTGAATTGCACAACTAAGAGATTAGAATACAAGACAACTCTTTGACGAAGTTATGATCACCACGATAATCGTTACAAATATAGCTTCCATCTTTCTCGACCAGCTTTGTTGTTAGAGTAATGTCATTCCTACTTGGTTTCTTTCGAGATTCGATTTGATGCCACATTCATTGAATACCTTAAAAATCTTCGACTTGTTTGAATATCAATTATTCAGACATAGAGACATGGTTCATTTACCATAAATTGATAAAATGCCTACTTTATTGCCACCTCAAACATGGCTGCTCACTTTCAACTTCATACCTGAGTTTTGCAGTTGATTATACGATTATTGTGAATTCAGATTACAAGAATTGACGATTATGTGTTTCCAGATACAAGAATCGACTCCTAATAAACAAAATTAATTCATCAATCGATAAATAGTTTCTTTTAAGTTTAAAGTTTAAAGTTTAAAGTTTTATACCACCTACACCACATTTTACTATCACTTGGTAATTAGAAGTGCATATTCACACATTCTTCTAAATCTACCAGACACTCGAAACAACTAGTTATACTTGGTTTCAAACGACTGGATTATATCCAAACACTATCACCTACAATCAGCACGTTTAAACCCGTATTGATACTTAGGTTATCAACTGAAGTTTCTCAAATTGGATGAGCTAAAGGGATGTCTTCTGGAAAGCAATCTTTCCTAAGTATTTTGTTTAGATATTTTGAACCAACGACACTCTTTTTATGCTCGGCTTAACAGAGCTTCAAGGACAATGATAGACACTAACTATAACTACATTTTATGGTAAGAAATAACTTAAACTACATCTATTTATTGCCTTCAAAATCAAGAAACCAAAGGAAGTTACAAGTTACAACCCATTATATTATACAACAGCAACAAGTCAATGTCAAATTTTTAAATAAAAATTAAGTCAAAAGGGGATAGCTTCACCCACTGATATTTTCTGCAGAATCATTATCTTCATAATTCCCTTGTCTGATTTTCGCAATCTCATCTCTTGCTCTTTCAAGAATCTGTTTTTTCTGTAATTCCAACTCTTTATAGAAATCCATTCTCATCTTCTCTAGTTCCATCATCTGCTTTCTCTTACGAGTTTCAATCTTCTCGTATATATCACTAAACTTGTTAATAGAGTCTGCAAGCAATCTAAACGAACCACCGATGACTTCATCCTCAACCCTTTTGTTTTTTGACTTAGTTGGTGGCAGCAAATCTAAATCATCATCATCATCATCATCATCCGAATCAGTCTCACCCGGGCTATCCCTCATTTTATCCAATCCATTGGCACTATTTGAATATACATTTGGCTTCGTTGAAACAAACTCCCTCGAATCAACTCCACATGAAAGTCCCGCAGATTTTGGCGTTCGCGTTGGCATCGGTGTTGATGACATTAACATATCCATTTTCTTAAAATAGACCCATTTCGTATTCGTACTTTTAGTGCCTTCTAACAAAGCTTTCTCCTTTTTATACTTCTTTTTCAACGTATCCAAACGGTTTCTACATTGAGTGTCGGTTCTTTCCATCTTTGAAACCTTGGAAACATTTTCTGCAACTTCTTGCCATTCTTCTGATCTAAGACTCTTTCTTCCACGTTGAAGAAACCTCGAACCCCACGCCTCAAGAAGAGAAAACGTCTCATGCTCACTCCAATCAGTAAGCGTGTTTCTCCCACCAAAAGACGTACGCTTACCAACTCGTGGTACTACTGCTAGCGGTGTTGGAGCTGGTACTCGAGGCACCAATTCAAAACTAGATAATAAGCTCTTCAATTTCCTCTTTTTAGGATGCCGATGTATATTATAATTCTCACTTCTTGTTCGATCTTCACCATCATCTTCGTCAGTATCATCATCGCCGTCTTCTTCATTCTCAACATCATCTCCGTTATGCTCGATAACACCATTCATTCCATTATCAACTCCCTGTTGTTCTTCATCTTCTTCTACTTCATCATCATCATCATCATCATCATCATTAATATAATTATCGGCAATCTGCTGAGACTGAGAATGATGATTAACAACATTACGAACAGAAACTTTCGGTCTCACACCGTAATTCGACATATACCTCAAATCCTCTGTTTCATCCATCACACCACACCTGATACGCGATCAAAATTCAAGCTCCTATCACAACTAAGTCCTAAAAGCTCATAAATTGTCAAACTAATCACAAAAACCATACTTGACATCATCAAATCCAAAACCATAGTGTTTTACAAGTACAACGGTAAATGGCACAAAAACATACTCAGCGTTATCGAATTGCTCATTTCAAGTACTCGTGTTTTCTATATTGATTTAAGAGTTACTGCCAATAAAGAATATTTTTATATATTGAAAATTAACAGGCAAAACTGGATTATTTTTTTGTGTCAATAATCAGGATGCTTCAAAGGTAACAAAATATTTTTTATGGTAAACAAACACACACACACACACACAGAGAAAAATGTAAGCATTTTTTGGGGCCCTGATGCTTCAAAAGGTTAAAATATCGATTTTTTATTGTAAAAACAAAACACAATTACCTTAAATTTATTTTTGAAAAAAAATAAAAAAATTGAGTAATCAAACTGAGCAATTTGTTACCTCATTTACCCTTTTTACAACTCGTAACAATAGACCTAATTTTCCAATTACAGTAATAGAAATTAATCTATAACTACTAAGCAACTAAACATCAGTAGTTAAAAATTTAAACAAATTAATATACACATGTATGCATATATTACCTTTACAATCTCGAATTGAAGTCGATTAAAGGCCACCGAAATCCTAATTGTAATCAATGAAACCCTAATTTCAACGTTGATGTGAAATTGATGGATTTAAATATTGAAATCAAAGAAATCCACAGTATGTATGTATATATAATATTATTGTGGAGCGAATTAGGGTTTGAGGGATATGCGAAAGTGGAGAGAGTGAATCGAGAGCATAGATTACCTGAAGATACCGTAAGTATGGAAGGTGCTAATATACGCCCGGGTGGGCAGTGTTTTTTCTCCCTTCGTTTTCTTTTCAAGTGACCCGGGACCCTACCCGGATAGATGATCCAGATTGGATTGGGCCACGCCTTTATTGTAGTATTTGTGTGTATATTTACGGTACAAGTTACAAGGTCGTTTGTGGTTAGATTTTATTTTATTCGGGGTTTTTGTAGAATCAAATGTAAACTGTATTTTCTATTAATTTAAAAATGTTCGGTTTTGGTTTATATGGTTTTCGATAAGTTAATTTCGTCTAAAATTCAGTTCGATTTCAATTAAATTCGATTATCTTTGAGCAAAATTTGATTTGACCTGATAAATATTAGTGTTTTTTCCTTTTGTGTTCATATTTTTTATATTAAATCCAATACGCATAAACAGATCCCTACTCAAATCTGAATTTGTTCGTACTATGTAATACACTTAGCAACATAATACAAATGTCCAAAGTTTTAGGTCAGTAATTTGGTGACCCTCTCAATAATGTTAAGGGCAAATTTTATAAAAGGGGAAGATAATATATTAAAATGTTCGATAAAGGGAATAAAGAATTATCTTACACAATTAGAGAGTTACAAGTTCTATTTTGTTAAATATAAAATAAAAAAGGGAACCTTCCGATGGGTAAGCATTCATGTCAGCTTTTTTTAACACTTAAATATAACATAAAGTATAAAATGTAACCCTTTTATTGTGAAAAAAAAAAAAAAAAAAAAAAAAAAAAAAAAAAAAGATGTAACATTATTATTGTGTTGAATCATTACATTCCTTTTATCGATCATTTTGATATATCGCGTTCCTCTTTTATAAAATTTGTCATAATGTTAAATCCACTTATGAGTTTCGGTCTTAATATTTGTAGAGTATATGCATAATATTCCTAATAAATATATAGAAAACTATACAACTTTTGGATCATAATTTGTAGCCACTAAATTCAATAGATTTTCCCCTTTGGTTTTGAGGTTCGAATGATCTTATAGAAGGGATGTTTCATTTGCCCAACACATCTCATACTTGTGTAACCATCTCATACACTTAACGACATTCCTCAAATATGATCATAGTAAATGGGTTGTTTTTAAAACTTATGGATAGTTGAAGTTTTCTTTTTATTATTCTATAAAAATTCATAATAATTGACTCATTATAGATCCATTATGGTACATATTTAATTGAAGTATAATAATAAATTACAAACAATAAAATGTTTATAGAAATAACATTTGAAAAGATCCTCAAATTAGACTATCATTAACAATAAAATGCCAACATATCTATTTTTTAAACATTCAAACAAACACATATAGTCAATACATTTGTTAAGCAATCAAAAACCACCCTAAAACCTGTAACTATGCAATTGCTTGCTTTAAAATAATTCACTTAAACAAGCATATATAGAAAACTTCTGTTGCAATACTTCTATAATAGAATATACTCTTTTAACATTTTAATATATTAGTTCATCGGTTAATACTTGGTACATATTTTAAAAAAACACTTGGTAATAGGTAATCAATTTACATAGGATAGACGTCATAGCTGGTTCTCTAAATTTCAAGTTCATCAGCAGAATAAACGTCATATGTGCATTAGAATCACTATTCACTTCTCTACCAAAGAGTCAAAGTTGAAGTGTAGAAAAGGATAGGTAACTTGTCAAAGTTTTGGTATATGTTGGGTTTGATCTAAAATATTTTTCAATATGTAACATATTGAAAAAAGTGTGCCAAATCTAAATTGTGCATTAAATGCATAGTGAGCTGTTCTCAACCCAATTGACTCATTTTCTTTTTTAAATTGTTATAATCATTTGAGATATAACATAACATAAATCAGTCCATTAATAAGTAAAAAGGTTAAAAATGACCACCTCTAATTTAAAATTCTGTTTAGCATACCTCTTTGTACTACTGGACATCAATTTCATGTTCATCAATAAAGTAGATAGATGTAGAGATATCAGCTCCAACTCTAGAGAGTTCCCTAAACAATTTAGGACCATCTCCTAGGCCGTATACGGTGCAATGTAGGCTGTATACGGGATAATGGTACATTTTAGCGTACAAGATTTGATTTTAATACGGGATGATAAGATTTGATTTTTATACGGGATGATGGTACATTTTAACTTACAAGATTTGATTTTTATACATGATGTGCATACGAGAATAGTTTTTGAAGCCTAAATACAAGATTTTGCAAGGATATGGGATGCCAAGTTTTTGCCTATAAATACTACTCAAATTCACCCCATTTCAAGACGTCTCAATCATCACTTCCATTTTACTTTCTCTTTCTAATTTCCCTCTCTAAAATTATTTTATATTTAGTTTACTTTAGTTTAGTTTATTTTAATTAAATTAGAAGGTAGAGGAGAGAACTTACTTTTGTATTCAAGATTTACCGTGTACAAATTTTGGTTCAAGATCACAAGTTTCTCAATAATACCTTGTTTATATTCCAGGTGATATCTATACTCTCATACTTATAATATTTTTGATTATATTCCGCATGATTTTTTTGTATACAATTTACTTGTCATGATTAGTCAGTAGTTTATTATGTTTATTATTGTGATTGTTGAAATGTAGATAATTAGAACTATGAATGATGTTATATTAATCTTTTAAACCTGTAATTGGAAATTGTTATGCCTTGTATATGTCTAAATTTTTTATGACCCTAGACCTAGTTTATGGATCAACCTTTCTACTTTTTTACGTGACTATAGTTTAGGTATTAAAATCTGATCAAGTCTAATAATAGTAAGTAGTTATCAGTGTTATTGTTTAAGGCAACAGTAATACCGTAAAACAACTTAATACTTACTATAGCTAGGGAAACATTGTAAGGGTGGATTACATCGTGTAGTTACGGAAAGGTTGTAGGTAGAATAATTTGTGGCTTACCAAATAGTTACCTTGCTTGAACATGGTCTGACCATTAAGCTTTGGATACATTAAAAGTGGAATACATCGTAAAAATTTACGGATGAACGACTGATTATAAAGGAAGGTCTAAGTCATAACAAAAGTAACTGGGCAATTAAAACAGATAAGAAAGAGTCTAGAAAAGAAGAGAAAGATCCGACAGTGATCTCATATACTTAAACCACTAAAGTCTGCATAAATAATAGTTTAGCATACAAGGATACTAATAATTACTACACACTTAAATAATAACACATAGACTTAGATGTTGAGAACAGTTATAATTAATAAACAGTCTATTACCTTTTCCATTCACCCAGGATAACATTCCAAAAAGGGTCACTAGTCCTTATCGGACAGTGTTGGGGGTCGAGTAGCCTAATCTAATCAGAATCACGATAACCTAGTTCCTAATGACATACAAATTTAGGTTCTAAACTAAAAAAATAGAGTTCTACTATTTACACCAACAGTTTATATATTATCATCTAAAAGTGTCTCCAATTATGTTTATAATGAACATCATCCCGAAACTTAATTATCGAAGTTTCGACAAACACATTCTATTTATTTGATTTAGTTATGCTTAGTTTAATATTTACATTTATGCAATTTAGATTTTGAAAACAAACCCCAAAATCTACCTATTTTACACAAACCCTATCCTAATAGCAAATTTTTCTTAAGCACAATCTTCAATTCAATTCGTTTCGATTAAAGAACGACCTTGAGTTATACGTACCATTTACTCATTTAGTATTAGTAGGTAGTATAGATAATTTAAGTCCTTACTTATTACAAATATTAACACCACTTATCAGTCATTCGCCTTGGTATATTCCTAACGACAAATACATGTCTTAACGTTTGACATGGTGATCCAGTACTACGTAAATTAGTACTAAAAATCTTAAAACCACAAAAATAAAAAGATTCTAAACAATAACAACCTTAAATAATAACAGTTTTAAGTTAAACCTTTGGAAGACAAAACTTGACTGACAATGCCTTAAACGTGATCAGTTGTCTATAACAATTTGTCACCTTATGAGATGATTAACTGATCCATGAGTCAATAAAACAAAGGTTACAAATTGTTGAATCTACCGAAAAGACAATTACAGATTCTTGATTGTTCATCAGTTTCCCGTCGCCTTCTAATAAAGTAGGTTCAAAAACTGTCTATAAGATATCTAATGCCATTTTAAATTTCATATAAAAGCACGAAAATATATATGGATAACTCAAAAAGCAAGCATTATACATACATACATATAGATAAAAAAATTTACAGAAGGAAGAAAAAGACTACTAAAGACATTATGACATGTTTTGACACAAACTCATTTTGAAATATTAGCCAACCCATCCATTTTGCAACCTCTAAAGACTACTAATGCATCTGTTAAGACCCAGAAGCTGGAAAACACGACTTTATAAACTACTAAGGCATCTTGTGATTTACATGCAATACCTGAATAGAACAATAAATCAAAAACATCAGAGGTACATATGGCATTTATGTTATGTTTTAGCTACAATGGGCCACTAGTGAAAATAAAAAAGGTAAGCTTAGAACAGTAATGTGAGCAATCAAAAGTCAATTGGTGGCAACAAAAGGGACAGGAGATATGAATTCTAGCCTACTAATGTCAATACTGGATTTGCTGATCTTCTTGACAATATACCTCCTTTCATCCCCAAAATTGGACTATAGGATACTAATATAAACAACCTGTAGATTGTGGAGAACGAAAAAGAAAGGAAGTCAGAGATGAAACGGAGTGTTATAAACTCCTAAATCGTGTGTTATTCAAACCCATTAATATTTACATACATACTTTGTTATAAACATGAAGAATTAAGTTAAAATGAGAATAAATTTTTTTGTGAAAATTAAGAAATCAATCTAAGCCATCCATTTTATCAAGATAATAATACTCCCAACATTTTTAAAAATTGAATATCTCACAAACAGCTAGTCAAAAAAATATAAAAATTGCACCATAAAAATTAGCATTTTTTCTCTTCGATTAGACATCTCACAAGGTATACTTTCGACGAACTTTTTTTTTCATTTTTTGGTTGGTTTTGAAAACTGGTAACACATGTGTTAACTGCTGGTAACACATGTGTTAGTCGCAAATGTTACCAACAACTACGTAACATATGTGTTAATCGTTGGTAACATATGCTGGTAACATATGTGTTACCAACCACTAACACATGTGTTACCGGTTTTCAACAAAAAAAAAAATAATAATAATTTCGTCGAAAATATATCATGAGAGATGTATAATCGTAGAGGAAAGAACGCTGATTTGTATGATGCAATTTTTATAATTTTTTGATTAGCCGTTTGTGAGATATTTAACTTGGGGGAAAATTGAATTTTACAAAATGGATGGCTATGATTCATTCCTTCATTCTCACTAAAATTTTCATTATCATTTGAACTCAACCCTAAACAAGAAATGAAAATGAATTTTAGATTCCGCAAATATGAAGTAATATGAAAGATTATAGCAAACGGAAACTCACCAAATAAAGATATACGAATCTTGAAACCATCAGAACATTAAGAATCATCGGTAATACAATACCAAGCTTCAAATCTTTAATTGCAATGTAAATTCAAAAGACTTGGATCAATTATAGCTTTTCCATCAACCAATTCGTTTTAGGGTTTTAAAAATCGCTTTTGCGGACACATGAATGTTACTATGAATGATAATGATTTTTGCTATAATCAAGAATTAAATAAGCCATACAAGAGTAAATGAATTTTAAAGACAGTTGTTAAACTGCTCAAATCAACTTTGCAATACATCTGAAATCTGCAGAAATTAAATCAACAAAACAAAACAATAAATTAGAGAGTCAAGGGCATGATGATGATGATTGATAATGATGAATTTGAAGGATCAAAATAGGGGAAGGAGAAACAGTATTATTCCCTAAAAAACATACCTTGATTCGGTGGACGAAACTATCGACGACAAAATTTTGAGTACGGCGTGTATATGTTCATGAAACATATTTACAGACTTCTTTGAGGATATGACTGTATATTGGAGGAGAAAAAGAATACATTCAAACCAATTCAATACAATACGGCATTCGTGGTCACATATATATTTAAGGAATAGGATGACAATACAATTCTTTCCTATAATATACCCATAAATTTGGAACCATAATGATAGCTATTTAAGGAAATGATTATTACACTTTGAAACATTCCATGCATAACAGAAAAGCATCGGACTGTTACAATTTTCTATATTTTGTTTTTGGTGGTTAAATGTAATTAGTGTTTTATTATAAGGGCATGATAGTTATTTTAGTGAGAGTAGAGGAGGAGAGAGATAATTATAATGTAATTATTTTGACTAATCAATATTACCAGTGAGATTTCAATTAAAGAAATAGATTCAATGGTGCAGATTAATTTGTCTTTTCTTTTAATCGCAAAATATGGAGATTTGTACCACCCTTATTTCCTATTTATTTTCGGTTTAAAGCTTATAATTAAAACATAACTATTAATTACCATCTTTTAAAAGCTTATCATCAAAACATAATTCTTAAAAGAAAGATATACTCATTTTCAAATCGCCCCGCGAAAAAGTCAAGACCTAATAAAAAAAGTAAATCTAAAGTGTTATGAAAAATTGAGATGAGAAACAATACGATCATCATTTAAAAGTTTATCGTCAAAACACGATGCTTAAGAATTATTGATGAAGATACGTTATCAACAGAATAATTTTCTTCAACCCGTTATGAAGTAGATGTCTTAAACCTACTCTAGATAAGACTTGTTCAATAGTTTTTATTTTCCATTTCACTAGAAAGGGAATACCAAAATTTAAAATCATGGATAATTGAGTAGTGACACTATTATAGGATACTTACTCGATCTATTTTCCCCCATATTTTGCCAAACTTTTGCAAATTTTGCGATACAAATTGACTTGTACAAAATTTATAAGGTGGATGACTTTTTAATTGGTTCTCATTACAAAAAAAAAACTTATTGTTTAATCAACATAACAAAAGAAAATAACTAAGGAGTGTTTGGAATTGTATTTTGAAATTTGAATATACAATCATAATCAAATAATTAGTTGTACCATAGCGTGTTGCATGAAAATAGTATGTGGATTTGTTTATACTGTTTGATGTCGCAATAACGAATTATTATCAGTTTTTTTTTATGTTTGACAAAATAGATTATTACATATGATAAAATGTTGAATGACAAAATTAGACATTTTTATGTATTTTTAAAGATATAACATTTTGTTTTTAAAAATTAATGAGTAATGGACAAATAGTAACTCTTACATGTTTGAAGTTTTAATTAAGCAGTTTTGATTTCTGTCAGTCGACGATTTTATAATCAACCATTATCCTTCTCTACTTTTATTGAAAACTAAATTCCTAAACGATGATTGACCGTTTGAATATTGTCTTAAAGACTAAAAAACACCATAGTGAATGCAAAATTGTGATTAAAGAATGGTTATGGGTTAAGGAATGATTGACGAGTCAAGTTTTTAACAATAGTATCATTACTCAATTGTCTATGATTAATCTCAAATTATAATTTTAAATGTACATAATACATACAAGATATTATTGTTAATTTATTATATGGTGTCTATAAAGGAATATATTTTTAATTTAATTTCTTATGACTTTTATATTATGTAAATTTATGCCATTAACTTTAAAGAAATTAAGATCTATAAAATATGTTGATATTTATTGATATTTACTTTCATAGTTCATATAGTGTGCAATGACTATTACAAGTCGAGTGATCATGAATTTAAATTTATGATTTCAAGTTACAAGTCGATAAGCACGATTAGAAGCTTGACTCTATTAAAGTCTTGCAAGTTGCAACTATAAATATGCTTAGTTTCAAAACAGTGACAAAACACAATTAAATTATTGACAATTATCATGGAAAAGGGGTATTTACAAATCAGAGATCACTTTATTTATATAAAAAATTAAAAAGTTTATGATAATATTGATCGTGGCTACATAAAAAGTCATAAATATAGTAATCTGTTTATGTTTGGACATAAAAAGTCACGAGTGTAGTAATCTATAACATTATGTAAAGCATTTTATGCTTTTATTTTATTTGTTAAGAATAACATTTAAGACTTAATATTTAATTTTAAAAATTGTGTATTTTCAATAATTAAACATACTTAACAATTAATTTAATTTCTCCATCATTAAATTTCATTTATTCAAATATTTATAAGAGTCAAACGAGCATATTTCTGCATATTTCTAATAGAAATTTATACGGATGGAATATATCGAAAAATAATAATTTGACATAATACTATCACGATTCATCACTTTTTAATATATTTTATTTTACGCTGCATTGTACAAGTATTTTACGATCTACTTGTGGAAGATGGTTGGGCCGCTGGACAGGTACATGTTTTAGAAACTTAGATCAGATTATTCGTAAATAAGAAACGGAAATAATAAGGTAATCATCATGATTAACCACTTCATGTCTCGTCACGTTTTATGCTTATTGTTATATGATCAGAATTTGCTTAACAATTGATTAATTCTAATTAAAGCAACCCTAAACACTAAACGCATATCCATTCTATATGAGACACGTTATGAAACATAAAATCCAAATAATCACTTAAAATAATTTAAAAAGATACTAGGAAAAGAAAAAAGAGCTTTGGAATAAAAGAAATGTTTCAAGGAAATATAGTTTTGGTAGTCACACAATTCAAGCAGGACCGCATAGCGCAGTGGATTAGCGCGTTTGACTTCGGATCAAAAGGTCGTGGGTTCGACTCCCACTGTGGTCGCTTAATATGAATAATAAGTTTCTCGTTTTTTAAGATGCTAAATTTTAAATTTTTCATGCCACAGGATTTATTATATTATAATTATAATATATATCATTAGATTAGATAGATGAATGTTTTATCACAAGTTATGTTGATGCAACTGAACTTTTTATAAATACAACGTTTGTGAAAAGATGGAATATTTTATCAACTTCACTATTTTAGTTCTTTTCATTTTAGTTTAGGGTTTGTTCTTTCTTTGATAGAATCGTTAAAAAAAAAGAGGAGTTGTTTTAATGTAACAATGCATATCATAACATATATCATATATTCATTAGATTAGATAGATGAATGTTTTATCACAAGTTATGTTGATGCAACTGAACTTTTTATAAATACAACGTTTGTGAAAAGATGGAATATTTTATCAACTTCACTATTTTAGTTCTTTTCATTTTAGTTTAGGGTTTGTTCTTTCTTTGATAGAATCGTTAAAAAAAAAGAGGGGTTGTTTTAATGTAACAATGCATATCATAACATATATCATATATTCATATATGTAGCTGAACTTTTTATATGATACTAGCAGATACCCGTGCAAAGCAGCGAAGTATTTTATTCCGTTTAATAATTTTATAAATAGGTATTTCAAAAGTACACTTGTTTATTTAAAGAGAATATAATTTGACTTGTATATTGTTTCTAATTTTATAGAAATAATTAAAAGAATATATATTCTCAAATTATATATGGTTTGACTTACATTTTATTTTTACTTTTGTAGTTGTTGCTTAAATTAGCTAAGGGCAATTTAGTCATTTCAGATCTTGAATATTTTAACATTATAAGGAAAATGTGTAAACAATTTATAATGTGTATAGATATAGATATAGATATGTGTACTAGCATTTAAGAGGTAATTAACTAAATTAGTCGAAAACAACATTAACGGCTAAAAATCCTTTTTCTTTTTTGGTTGTTTTTTACTTCTGCATCATCATAATGGGAGGTAATTTTAAACCACAATTTTCTATCCATTAACTATTAAATGAATTTGTTAACCAATTTACTCGTGATAAAATAACATGGATAGTGTAATTGGTTAAGGTGAGACGGTAAAAACCACTAATTGAGTGGTTTATGGATAAACTGATGTACAAATTACAATCCAATACAATTCATTCCAAATAGTAAACGAAAAATATAACCTGGTGCTTTTCCCCTTTTTTGTTGGTTTTCAGTTCATGGTTGCGCTTTCCACGAAGACGAGATGTCTGCACAAAAAAAAAGCAATCGCAAGCACCCTCGTAATATTTTTTAACATTTGTTTGCTATAGGATTCTTGAAGCAGCAGTGAAGGTGAAAAAAAAAATAAGAAGAATTGATGAGTTACTCAAGGAGGTACAATTGTTGGAAAAATACTATAGGTGCCAAAAGGGATTGGTCACTTAAGTGGAAAAGAAGGTTTGGATGTTGTACAAAAACAACTTATAAAGCCAAGGAAAAAGTTAAGAGGATTCAAATTTGAGTTGGGATAGCTCCCAAATTGTCGAGATGGTAAAAGTTTAGAATCAGAAAATTACCCTAATTGAATTGTAATTGTAATGGGTTGTGTATCTTTCAGAAAAGTATTACAAAAATGAAATATTAGTGGACGTGATTAGATCACATCGTATTTAATGATTTTATTTATTATTGAACTTGATTTTATTGTCTTGCTTGTATATCTTAGACATGAACAATGAACTTCAGTGTCTTTGATCATTCATTTATTGCTTTTTAGGGGTTATGTAAACTCATAAAAATGATTATCTTCGTATATCAATAATCTGTAGTTAATATATATATATATAGAGAGAGAGTTCGGGTTGAATAAGAACAATATCAAAATAAGAATGAATAAGAGCACATGTGAGCCATAAATCAATGATATCAACGATTTATATTTTTTAGAAGGTTTTATCATTTTTGATTTAATTAGAAGGGTTATATTGAAACCTAAAATATGCCCCACATTTTTGACCCATTTTTCTCTTACTCCTGCCTAATCTTATCACTTCCAAATCTTATCCCAAGATTTGAACAAAAATTCATGGCGACATTGACGTGCGGCAACTACATCAAAGCTTAATCTCCTTCATCACCGTTTCATACACGCATCGTTTTCTTTCTCACCGTTTGATGTTATTTAATTTTGTTGTTCATCATCGTTAAATACACATGTCATCTTCTCGATCGTCGTTGATACATACATCATCTTCGTCACCTTTGATGTACACATGATCATCTTCGTTACCTATGATGCACACATTATCTTCTCGCTGAGGAACGCCAAACACAACTTGTAGACCGAAACCCAAAACAAAATCTGCGACTTCATGAATGATGACAGTCGATGACAGAGTACAAATCGTATAATTAATCGTATTCGAGATCTTGATCGGAAATTTTAAGGTCGTCATTTTGAGTTTCGTGCATCTACTCTTATATTTTGGTTTAATTTCGTTCATGAAATAAAAAGGAGTATACCTAGTTGTTCTGATGTCTTAAGGATCAATTATCAAAGTAGTTGATAACGTGGAAGCTTTGTATTTTGGGTTTTGATTTTTATAAGTTGGATGTTTTAATATATATATATATATATTAAATCAAATAACATGTTAGTGCATCCATCCCATATATGTGAAAAGTGAATAGAAGAAGAACTATTGAACAAATGCACAATATAATACTATCAGCTAAATGAACAAATAGGGCAGGTTTCGATGGTGGGGTGGGACGGATGATCGTTTTGGGCCTCACTTCGAAAAGGGTCCTAAAGTTTGTATGTATGATATATTAGACTAGGTCCATTTTCACAGAGACGCCACTCTCTTTTATAATTTCGTCCCGAGCCTCAAATTGACTTACCGGCCCTGTGAACAAACGTACAATATCTAATAAATCTGTGAAGAAACATTTTAATAAGAACCAGAGATTGGCCATGTTAATTAGCAACAAGAGGAGTGGTCAACAAAGTACCATGGAGGACGTACATTATCTATTGCTATTTTTATGGGTTTTTTCAAAAGGAAAAAGGAAACAAAATAATTTGACTAGGTTTGAAGAAGGAACCAAAATTACATTGTTCTTATTTTGTAAATGTTCTTATTGAATCTTTAGGGTGACAGGGAGGGATCTTGGACACTTCAAAGTTTTAAGCAAGAAATATAATGTATTCGATGATTTTATGTAGAAAGAAGAATAAGCTTGAATTTTAATGGAGGAAACTTTGAAACAGAGAATACATGGAGAAGATGACCTGCTCTCTCATGTTATGTCAATTTTACCTTTTTATTTTTTCATTCAAACCCCTCATGCTGTATAAAAGTCTTGTTTAACGATTGTAGGGACAAACGGCAATGGATAGCGGATGGTGAGCAACTTTATATGGTCAACAAGGTTACAAAGAGATTTGACAACCATGTTCTTGTAAGCGGTCAAGATAATGAAGAAACAAGGCGAAACAAATTAGTACCAAGCAAAGTAAACATATTTGTATGGAGGGCAAAGAAGAAGAGACTCCCGGTTCGAGTAGAGTTGGACAAAAGAGGTATTGATTTACATTCCGTATTATGTCCATGGTGTGACACAAGTGTTGAATCTATTGATCATTGTCTAGTACTTTGCAATGAGGTGATGTTGGTTTGGTTAAAAGTATTTAGATGGTGGAGTATTGGTTGTAGGAATATGCTTGATATTGGGTCCTTGTTTGATTTGGTAAATATGGTTAGTAATAGGAAACTGGTGACGGAATTGTGGGAGGGTACTTTGTGGATTACCATGTACCTCATTTGGAAAAATAGGAATGCAAAAGTGTTTGGAAGGAAAACACTGAGAGGAGCAGGTCTGTTTCAGGAAGCTCGAGTTAGATCGTTCGAGTGGATGAAGCCAAGACTGAAGGATGTATAGATTCAGTGGGACACATGGGTCAACGATCCAAAAGCTGTGGGATCTGCAGTGACATAAAACATCACTTTGGGTTCTGTAGGAATATAGCCACTGTGAAGATTTGGTTCATGCTACTAATTTTGTGTTCACAGGGAATAATCATTGTGTGGTTCTCGTGTGGAAGTTGGATGCATATGATTGAAGTTGGATAACTACTTTTCTATTTTGGCGATTTTGACGAAATATAAAAGTGAGCAAGTAGAGGTCTATAGTAGAATGACCATGTGTATATATATAACTGTATGTTGAATTTTGTAATCCTTTGTAGATATCCATATAATAATAATATAGTATTGCTTTTTCTAAAATAAAAAAAAAAAAAAAAAAAAAAAAAGAAGTCTTGTTTAACCCATTCACTCCAAAAGACAACCAACCCACATCCATTACGAAATTATTTTTGTCTTTTCTTTTTACCCCCTTTTAACTACAAATTATTAATCGTATATTATAGACTTTTAGGGTTGAGTTCAAATGAGAATGGAAATTTTAATGAGAATGAAAGAATGAATCTTAGTAATCCATTTTGCAAAACCCAAATTTCCCATAAAGTTAAATATCTCACAAACGCCTAATCAAAAAATTATAAAAATTGCACCATAGAAATCAACGTTCTTTTCCCTACGATTAGACATCTCTCATGATATACTTTCGGTACAAATTTTTTTTTTTTTTGGGTGTTGAAAACCAATAACACATGTGTTACCGCAACTAACACATGTGTTAGCCACAACTAACACATGTGTTACCAACAACTAACACATGTGCTACTAGTTTTCGAAACCCACCAAAAAATGAAGAAAAAAAAGTTCGTCGAAAGAATACCTTGTGAGATGTGTAATCGAAGAAAAAAAATGCTGATTTTTATGGTGCAATTTTTATATTTCTTTAACTAGCCGTTTGTGAGATATTCAATTTTTAAAAATGTTAGGGGTATTATTATTTTGATGAAATATATGGTTGAGATTGATTCTTTCATTGTCACAAAAAATCTAATTCTCATTTGAACTTAATTCTAGACTTCTAATAAACAATAATATTTTACAATTATGTTTCAAGATCCATTTCAATCCATAAATAAATAATTAAAAAAATTTACGTTTTAAAAATTTCTATATTGAGTCAAAATATATACATATTGACTATCATACATTGACTACAATAAATCATACATTGACTATCATATACTCATCACTTCAATATCACATATTACCACCACTTTTATCATTTATAATTTTATATTGTATTTGAACGTGTGTTATGAATTAACAATCATTTATTACAATTTAAACAAGCAATTATTTCAATGTAAGTTTCAAACTTTTTTCAAATAAATAAAGAAAATACGTAATACCTAGTGACTAATTTACTCTTTTGGACGTCTACAATATGTATGGTAACATTATTAACTAAAAAGACCATTTCGATCAATTTGACTTCATCATACTTGATAAACTTAAAAACACACTATAAATATATAATATTTTAGTTTTTTAAAAATAATAGAACTTTTCTATTAAAATTATATGATGATTTATAAATTCGCGAGTTATAATCTAGAAATAAAACATTAGAAAGTAATATTTTTTATAGTCAAAATGAAAAGAATTTTCTCTAAGTTTTCTTCACCGATTTAACTACATACATATGACATTTCTCCACGTTCAATCGATTTACTCTTTATTTTCACTTGAATTATTTTGTCCTATAACCTTCAAATTTAAATATAATTAGTAATAAAATTACAAATAAGATAATTACATGCATATCAACATAAGATCTGCAAACTAATCTAAATTAAATACATATTTTATAAAATAGTAGTATAATCTCATGATTATCTTTTTAATTAAAGAACTGATTCAATTTTAAAAAGAACACATAGTATATTTAATTTTATAAGATATAGTATTATAGATTTAAATTCAAACTTTTTAAACTCTTTTCAATTTAACATGCTAACTACACTGTAGTTTAATATTACAAATAGATACATAAAGTACGTATTAAGCATCATATCAATTAAACATTTGTAAACAGCGAAGACAGTATAAGCAGATGTCCATTCAAAATTTATATAATGTAAAAAATAATTATTATTAAGAGTATTTTTTATTTTCACCCATTTAAATGTTATAATATATAATATATATATGTATTCAAAGACATCTTTAATATTTGTTTATTTTTTTAAAAATTGTTTATAAGTTCACCCCCTTAAATGTTATTCTATAACTTTTATGATTAATTAATATTACAATGAAAATATAGAAGTAGGAAAATTTTTAGTTGGACATATTGACTATGTAATCCTTAGTAATTCTTTAACATTTCGCTATTTTTTAATATATTTTTTACTTGTTAACTTCTTTCGGGTGAATATGTTAACAAATTAAAGTTTAGTTTTTCAAACACCAGGATTCTATTATTAAAAATAATATTAAAACAAAATACAGTGATACATATGTTAGTTTTGAAACGAAGTTATAAAAACTAAACGTATTTTAAAGCAAGACTTGCCCTTGATAATAGTTTTTAGATTGAGATAGTAGATTCTAGTGTTAATATATTTGATTTAATGATTTAATGATTTAATTTCAACCTAAGTTATAACACGCAAACGACGACTTCGTCGTAATATATCTATATATATATATATATTAAAATGATTAAATCCAAATTTTATACGTGACAAATAAGTCAAATAACATAAGTCGGTAATTTTATTTAAAACCTTTAAAAATAGGTTCTAATGAACTTTTTTGTATGAATATTAGGTTGTACTGGATTACTTGGGTCATATTAGACGTCAATCTTTTCTACTTCGGGTACAATGGACGAATGAGTGGATGAAATTAAAATTTCATCGTTTCCAAACATCTACCATGTTATTTTAATAATAATGATAAAATATTTAAACAATGACTACTCGCAAGTAATTTAATATAACATCGATTTTTTTATAAATTTTACATATTCTTTGGCAAAGTTCATTCTTTTAATACGTAGTAATCATATTCATTTGCAATTTTATTTATAATTTTTTTAAGTTAATTGAGATACAGAACATGATAAATTCAAATCGAAACTAAAAATTAAATAATCAAATTTCTTATTTATGTAATCCTGTTTTAACCTGAGTCTATTTTAACTCGTACTCATTATGATCGGCACTCATTACAATCCAAACCTATTTTATCCCGATTATCCGAATCCCCCCGCTCGACATTTCGGCACCTCTAGGCCGTCCACCTTTGAAAATTTCGTCCTAATTTTAGTAAGTTAGCTTCCCGGAACTCTCCAATTAGAGTCCAAGTCCCCACTTGTTTTTTGCATCTGCAAATAAAATAATCCTCACCGTTGAAATTAAT
Source organism: Logfia minima (assembly GCA_963921325.1). Classification (NCBI taxonomy): domain Eukaryota; kingdom Viridiplantae; phylum Streptophyta; class Magnoliopsida; order Asterales; family Asteraceae; genus Logfia; species Logfia minima. The sequence continues at coordinate 1,037,667 of OY992773.1, forward strand.
AGTTTTCATAATCAACGGCTAGAAAACGTCGAGTGACAACATAGGTCAAATTTGGTTTAATAGTGCACAAACTCTTGAACATTAAGATTCCTCATACTATATAACATATTCCCGTTTCACGTTAAGTCATCAACAAAACCATCACCTTTAACAACCTATAAACGTTATTTCAATCATTCATCGCTATCTTATTTCAATCTCATTATTCCTTCAAGAGAAAATGGTTAGCTCGATCCTTTTCAATTATCGCTTTTATTAACAGCACTTATATTAAGGAGCTTTACACGTTCCTATTGTTTATATTTATTATTTGCTTGTTACCATGGAATGGGGTTATTTAACGGCTTAACGGTTATATGAGTCGTCACTAACTTTTTTCTCTTTCATTTTCGGGTTTCGTTTGGTACGCAATATACATCTTGGTTCATAGAGTTCTACCGTTGAGATCAAGGTAATACTCAACTCTTTTTTAATCTTTTGTGGTAGATGGAACCTATTCTAGATTAGTAACATTTGTTTCGGTTTCAGAAAATATTTGAGGAGAAATCCGAGAGAGTTAAATCCGTTGACTTGCATCCTACTGAACCATGGTAAGGAGAAATTTCTCTTGATTTCATGTTTCTTCATTATCTAAAATGTTACGATTTTAAAATAAATTGGAACAATCTTCATGACACCTATTTTCATCTTTTTAAAGGGTCTTATTAGGTCTGTATTCGGGAAATGTTTCTATTTGGAATTATCACTCTCAAGTAAGTTATCGCTAATCTATAGTTCGTAGTTTGGTACTTTTCGATATTTGATTAATATACTCCGTATATAATTCAATATATATTCTATTTGGAATTATCGCTCTAAATGTACTTATGAGTAGCATCTTCTATGTAGGTAATTAAGAAGTCTTTTGAGATAGCAAAATCACCTGGTAAATGAATGTCTTTATTTTGCACACAACTACTTTTTTCAAGTTATTGAACTGCATAACATAATGTATAGTTTTGTTATGTTAACTTGTGTTTTATGTATGCTTTGTAGTTCGTACTGCAAAGTTTATTGCACACAAGGAATGGATTGTTGTTGGATCCGATGATGGCTTTATTCGCGTGTACAATTATACCACAATGGAAAAGGTCATAGAATTTGAGGCACATTCAGACTACATTAGGTCGGTAGTTGTGCATCCCTCTCTTCCATACATACTTTCTGCATCCGATGACAAGTTTATAAAGTTATGGGATTGGGAGCACGGTTGGGAATGCACTAAAACGTTCGACGGTCATGAACATTACGTCATGAAAGTCACGTTTAACCCTAGGGATGCCAATGTGTTCGCAAGTGTATCACTCGATCATACCATCAAGGTACTAATATGCTACTAGCTAAACTTTCATCAAGGTACTAACCCTTGAACTTTATTGATTAAAAATTGTTATTCTAAATGTTTGTCTTTCTAGTTATGGAATCTCGGAGATTTGGCTCCGCATATTTCGGTCAACGCTCATTCAACGGGACTTAATTCAGTAGAATTTTTTGACACTGATGATAAACTGTATTTCGTCACAGCGTCTGACGATTATACCGCTAAGGTATGTCTAATTATTGCCATATATTTATCCTACATTACGATTTTATTAAATTTAATGACTTACTAAATCAAAAGTAAACTAATTAACTTTTTATGCGTTTGAAAATTGTCAACACCGATAGGTTTGGGACTATGATACCATGACATGTCTTCAAACTCTTGAAGGCCACACACATAACGTTACTTCAACTCAATATGTTAACACCAATGGTAGTTTTATCGTTACTGGATCTGAAGACGGAACTATAAACGTTTGGAATACAGTGACTTACAAATTAGACCATGTGTTTAAATCCGAACTTGGTCGGGTTTGGACCATTGGATTTACCAAAGACTCATCTCAGTAAGTCCATTGAATATTATGTTGAACATTTATTTACAAACATTTAAAATTCATGTTAAATGTTTAATTGATCTAATTTTATGACTTATAATCGTTAACAGGATTATCCTTGGATGTGATGAAGGAACACTCGTTGGTCAAGTTACATCTACTCATACTTGAGCAAATCATGGATCTTTTTATGTACGACTATGTGAAACATAATATGCCAATAAATGTCTTTCTTTTAATTTAAATTAAATTATATGTTATGTTTATGTATTTTATTATTGCACGTGTATGAATTATATTATTATGGAATGAAAGCTTATGAACATTTGATTATTAGTTGAGTGAAGTTTTTTTAAACATGGACGACAATCATTTTTTTAAACCAATAAATAACTTACATTTTCACATATATAATACGGGAAAATTGATATGTACATACCATTACTTAATTTTAGCGTTACGGGGAACAATTCACTTATATTATTGTGTAGTTTCACACTAGCTTATACAAATGAAAAATACTGGACATAGACATATATAAAGGACGCCTAATTTTTATTGAAACCACAACCTCATGTTTTGGCTTTTTGGTTTTTTTAAATATGATTATCACTATTTTTTGTTATATATAGAATATGTAATAATACATAAGGTTAGCATCCATTAAACAAAATGAAGGGTACCCATCACCAAAATACACACGTACCAATGAGAATGCAATTGACGAGTTAGTAAAAACGTTTATGATAAATTTGAATGGAGAAAATATTTAAAGCATCGCGAATGAAAATTTACCGGATGATGATGTCATGACTAGTAGGAAAATTTGAGTGATATCTTCATTATCAACTAAGTATTATATTGACTTTTTACTATTTAAAAATTAGATAAATTTCGTATGGTCACTGAAAATAAAGTATATTTTCCCTACAAGGATTATTAACTTTATAAATATTAGAGTTATTTTTTATTATTCACTGCATTTTAATAATATTTTTTCTTTAAATTTCAAATTTAATATTCGTTTTGGGGTTTATTTTCGTTTGCTCACATACTCAAAACATAACCAACCTTTATAGGATTGTGAGCTTCTTTTTTATGTTCCTGGTACTGTGTATTTTTAGGGGTGGTTAGGTATAGGAGAGAGGAGGAAGGCTAGCGTTTGAAAAAAAAAACTGTGTGGGTTTTTTTTTCTTTACTAGCCGATTGAAACAGAACAAAGGGGAGAGGTTGGATTAGGAGATTACCAATATACCCCTAATGTCCTTTGACTATTAAATGCACATGTCAAGCCCATAATATGAATCTTATGAAGTCAACAAGGCTAAGATTCGAATACCCATGACAGAAATGATACAATATGAATACCCATGACAGAAATGATACAATATGAAGTTTTTGGATGCACTACAGATATTTTACTGCAATTTTGAGTCGCAATTGTTTAACAAAATTTATTACAAGCGATATTTAAGTTATAAAGTTACGAAAACCTAGATAAGTATTTGCTATAAGTAAAACAATAACCATAAATAAATACGTTGACCGATGACGACATGTCCGATTTCATCAAACATTTAAAAATAAACTAGATTATAATTTGTGAATTCGTGAAATGATACATATTTATATAGGAAAGTGATGAAAAATAATAATGTGATTTTGCTTATAGACTTCGTTGTTTTGTATGTTTTTTTCATATATGTAATTTTTTTGAGAATCGGTTCTTGTTTATGACATGTGATTTCGCGAATTTAAACATTAAGTTTTGTCGTAATCGTGAAATAGATAAAATTGCAATACAATTAAAATAAATGCATTAAGGGTTTGTTTGGTGAAGTAGCTGTAGACCGTAGCTGTAGCTGTAGGTTGTAGGCTGTAGTTGTAGCTTTAGGATTGGAGCATTTCGTGAAAAGCTACTTCTAGTAGCAAGTAGCTTTGAAAATTCGAACTTTTCGTTGAATTCTAAAGCTACAGCTTGTACATGACAAACGAGGTTTTTATTTTCATAGGAGCTTTTTGTTCAAAAAATAAAAGCTAAAGCTCCGAAAAGCTCCATGCCAAACAGGCCCTAAATAGTCACTGCGTTTGTTTTCGTTTTATGTATATCGGATATAGTGAGGCTCATTGTATGTTTGATCGAATTGTCTGGTTTATTTTATAAACATTTGATATAGTGTTCAGTAACAATAAATATAAAAGTATGATTAGTTTCAAATTGATGCTGAGAACCTAGTTGAGGCTCCAAACGTTTCTACAAAATTAAAAGGACCACTCAAATTTGTGAAAGATCTCAAACAAGTTTGTGAAAGATCCCGAACAAGTCACCTAACTGCATGTCTCATAAAAATAAACAACTAAAATTTTAAATATCAGTAACGAATTTAAAAAATACTCATCATACATGAATTCAAACTATATAAGTTGTTACTATCAAATTATTAAACAATTAGCAGACATTCGCGCAAAGCAGCGGAATACTTATTTCATTTAGTGATTTTATAAACATGTATTTTAAATGTACACTTGTTTATTTATGGACTAAATTTTATTTAATTTAATTAATATCTAAGTCGTTTCCAAAATTAAGTAAGGGTATTTGTGTCGTTTCTGTTCTTTAAAATTGAACTTATTGAAGAAAATGGTTAAACAAATTATAAGGGTGTAAGATTATATAGATACATTTAAGCTTTTGATAAAATTTGAAAGCTTTAAAGTTGATAAAAATTATAGTTTTGTTAAATGCATCTATGGAAAGATGCATAATGTATTTATGCATATGTAAATATCTCAAAAAATTTTCAACGGATAATGATTCAAAAGTTTGTTAAATACTTTAATTAAGATTAGTAAACATATAACTTGTGTAACTCATAATGTTCAAAATTGAAATACTTCTTAACCGTTTTTACTATTATTTTAAATTTAGTTGATCTTTTCCGGATATTGCTATTATTTGTTTTAGTTGAACTTTCAATATATAACTACTTATAATAACATTTATTTTTGTATCACCTGCTTACCTTACCATGTTAAGTCTAAGAATGTAAACGAAACGAGACAACTCGCGAACTAATTGAGATCGATTCAAGAAATACACGAATTGGCTTAGTGAAAGTATAGTCAAGCTTGAGTTATTCGAGTAAACTATTATGTCGAGCTCGATTATGAAAATACTTTGCTCGAAAGGCTTGTGAGCCTAACCGAGCTTGTATTATTTTACATTATAACCTATCTTTATATGTATATTAATATATTTTACCTTAATTTTTAATAAACTTTGAGTTGAGTCGAATCAAGTTTGAAATTATCAAGTCGGTTAATAATAATTTTAAATTATTTATTATTAATATTCTAATATTGATAATCGAGTCGAGCCCAACTCAAAAATATTAGTTACTTAGTCGATTTAAGCTGAAGCTTGAAAAGACAAGCTCGATTGAGTTCGAGTCAAGTTTCAGACTTTGAGTTTTCAAATCGAGTCGAACTTGATCTTAACAATCTATTGTGTAGAGTCGACTTGATTACATTCATAAAATTAGTCCATCAGTTGCTTTTACCCTTTTCCATTTTTCCATATTTTACCATTTAAAGTACAACTTATACATTTCTAAACACCTAACAAAATTTGTTTTTCAACTCTATTTGGTCAATTTTGAAAAGTCACTAATAAATATCTTAAGAAATATCCAACAATATTCCAATCAAAACAAATCTCTAAAGTTACACTGATCCCCAAACAATAAATCGATAGTAAATTTCATCTTAATATTAACTAGTTTATTGCCCCACGATTACACGGGATATAGAATTATTTTATATCGAACTCACTCATAATTCATCAAGCTGAACATATCAATCTTTTATTGATTTTAGATATATATTTCATATTCATATAGATATAAATTTTTGTGTTTTAACTCATTCGTTACGTAAAATTAAAATTAGTAACAATATTATTAATTTTATAAGTAATGGTTATAATGTTTTATTACTTACACTATCAATACATTCACTCGTTGTTCCTCGAGATCAATATAGCATTACATTCCATATATTTCAAATGGCACCTGAGTTTTTTGACAAACTCTATCGCGATAGTCACTTATGCCTGATCTTCAACTACATAAGTAAAAAATGTATAAACTATTTTGAAAACATTATATATAACAATTCAATTATGCTTGAAAGTAATATATAACAATTTAATTATTTTTTGAAAGCAATATTCGACAATTTAATTATGTTTATTCAACTTCTTGTACAATAAAAATAAATTTTTCAAAAAGTTCGAGTTGAATTTAGTTAATTGTCCTAAACCGGTCACCATGTAAACTTTGAATGCATAAGGATATATGTCACCACCTTATCCAACATATACATTCAATAGCTTCAAATATATTAACAACCTTTAATTTAGGATAAATGATATAAATAAAGAGTAAGATATTTTACGATTTAATGAGGTTAATAAAAATAATAACATCCAAGCTTTACGGGCTAAATTATAGATTGTAAATAATTCATATAAATTCGTATATGAAAAAGAGTTATTTAAAAGAATACAAAAACTAAAAGGGTTAATTATAAAATGAAGGTATTGAAAATGATATATTTTACAAATATAAAGGTATACCATACAAGGGAGGGAGCCTGTTTTTGTCAAATAGAAATAGTCATGTGCACACCTATAAAATCAAATTTTTAATTATAATTATATCTTAACATTTCGATCACCATTGAAAGAATTCAATCAATGGTCTAGATTCATTTATGGTATTCTACTTTAATATATATATATATAAAATAAAAAATATTATTATTATTATTAACATATTATATAATAATCATAATTCCAACTATTTTTAATATAATCTAGTAGTTGACGTCCTGATATTTTTTAAAAAAGTGCAAATTCAAACATCACTAACTACATATTTTATGCTGCATTCTCGAGTTTTTTTTTAGTGGAAAGGAAGAGAAAGGAAAGGAAAAAATAATTAAAAGTGATTCTCGAGTTTTTTTTTAGGAAGGAAAGGAAGGGAAAAGAAAGGAAAGGAAGGGAAATAAATATGCTTTTTATTAGAAATATTTTCCGTCCAATTTTGAAGGGATTAGAAGAAAAAATAATATTTTCCTTTCCTTCCGACTCGATAATACATGTAACTTATCTTATATTACATTTATTTTCATTATTTTTCTTCCGACTAGAGAATACAGTGTTAGAGGGACCAGAAAAAAAGTTGCAGGAGGTCATTACGTACCCTTGTTAAGCCTCCGTTTGTATAATAATCGTAATTCCATTCCATTCCATAAAAAATTAAATAATAATAATAATAGTAATAAAAGTATTTCGTAAGATCAAAGCATTAGTCGTTGCATTTCACACATCAAAGCTTTTAAACAAAAACAACATTTCTTTGCATCTTCAAAACCCACCCTTTTTTCTTTTTAGTTTATCTCTCACACCATTCTTACACAGGTCCAATTATACACACAAAATCTATATCTCTATATCTTGATCTCGATCTCAATTTCATCTGATACACTCAAATCATTTAATTCGGACGTACATACAGTGTATATCTATATCAATCTATATCTCTCTCAGTTGTATTGCCGGATCTCACACTCGGATCTTAGGGTTTCAGGTTTCAGTTACGGATTTCAAATTAATAACCTAATTCTCAATTTGCAGCAATGGTGAGTTTATACGTTATAGTTTATTTGTTTGATCTACATTTTGTTAGATCATGATTCAGATCTAGTTACAATTCTATTTCTATATGATCGTTGATTTGATCACATTGTTGATTTCGATTTACTTATGACATACATGTGTGTATATAAATACTTGTATGTACATATATGTATATATATTGAATCACACGGATCTGATTTACTAATGGAAGCTTTGATTCGTTTTGTATGTATTTTTGCTTTCGGCAGCCTCTCAGACTCGAGATCAAGGTACTATTGGTTTAAATTTGTATTATTTTGGTTGTTGTAAACTTTAGACAGTTATTTGGTTAATAATATGCTAATTAGAAGTAATGTTTCTGTAGAGGAAACTTGCTCAAAGATCAGAAAGAGTAAAATCTGTGGATCTGCATCCAACAGAGCCATGGTAGTGTACCTATTATTTTTCTATTTATTTAATTTTTATTTACAAACTTTGAGTAAATTTTAAATCTCGTGTTTTATTTTGTTATTAAGGAAGTTTATCAGGGAGCAAGTGGCTTATGTTTATATTAGATTTATTAATGGATATTTGCAATTGTGTTCATGCAGGATTCTCACAAGTTTGTACTCGGGAACTGTCTGTATCTGGGATTACCAGTCTCAGGTATGAAACTAGATCAAGAATTCATAGGAAGAATAAGTTTTAGTTTTGGTCTAAATTAATCTTAATAGAGTACTGAATCCAATTTTATTGTATTTAAATCAAATATGCATTCCCCAAGTTTAAGATATATTTTTATTGTATGAAGTATCAAAGCAGTTGATATAGCTGGCTAACAGAATTATGATGCTTATATTTTTGTTCAGAATAACTTATAAAAAAAAATAATAGCCCTCTGTCCCCACTCATCATAAATGGAGTTAATTCCCTAGCCATCTTTAGAATATTACGCCCATAGATTTGTGGTTAATCATAGTTGACAATACTTACTGGGAACGCAGCAAAAGTTTTTGGTGATAAAAGATAATGTTGTAAACATTGTTAAACATCTCGACAAGTAGTTTGTTTTGATACATCATCAGATGTGTCACAGAAAGTGAGTGCAGTGTTTTCGTTAACTCTGCTTAACTTTGGGAGCATGGTAGACGAAGTAGCTAGTATCACCTATAATATAAAATCGTAGGGTGATAGCGATCTATTTAGTGAATAAAGATTCAAAGAAACAACATTATCGCGAGTTAAGTGTAACTGTTTAAGGTTTCGGACCTGAGAAAAGATTAATTTGGGGTTAAGGTCTTCAACTTACTGTACTTGACTTTAGATCTTTGTCTTATGAGCTACGACTCCCCTCTGACTTTGTAGTGGCTGTAGGAGAGTTTTGTAGGTGTGGTTGATATCAACCGCCTCCGTTTTATTTTTGCATTCAAATCAATGACTTTATAATGATATGAAACAATGAACACACAAGGGAAAGTAGCATAGCTTTGACTCTTTGCAGTGTTCCATTCCATATAACATAGTGAATTTATTTAAACAGAGTCTGATGAACTGAACTTTTGAAGCATGTTGATAGACATTCATGCAGTTATGATATGGAGTATACTTGCTTTTCTATTTTGTTTTGGTTTTTCAATTGTATTTGGGTTACCCCATACGTAAAAAAGTTAGTAGTAGATGTTGCAACGAGTGCCATAATGTTTCCAACGAGCACAAGATAACGAATGAGGTGCCAACCATTCTAGTTGGCCTTTCATAGTAGCTAAGTGGAACAAATATTGACCATCTGATTAGTCACACTGGTGTCATTACTATTATACTATTTTTTTTTGTGGAGAATACTTTGCCAGCACACATAAATTGATCAATAGAAAATATATTCAGTAAATTAACTAACTCTGAAGTTGCACTTTATGTTGTGACAGAACAATTCACTTTATGTCACCATGCACTAAATCTTTTTAACCTGATTGAAAGTCATGTAATGAAAACAGTTATATTCTATTTCACCGAAGATAGTGAATGGTCATGCAGCTTCTGAGAAGCATAACTTAGTTATGGTTATTTAAGTAATGAATAAGACATTTTAAGTTCTAGACTTTATAGGCTTTCACGGTAATTGGTAGGTTATTTTGTTGAGGATTTTCCACCCGTTAGAAGATATGCTAGATTACTATACTGATCAAACTCTTTCTTATAGTACGTGTAGATTGTTTTATGGTGATTATCTTATACAAAAGTTTTAATACCATTATTTGATGTAATCACCGTATCATGTTTATAATTGCAGACTATGGCAAAATCCTTTGAGGTTACTGAGTTACCAGGTCAGAGATCATTATCTGTGTTGTCTGATACATATCTCCATACATCGTTTCAGCATGCTTTAAATTAAACCTGGTATCTGATGCTTTCACAATGTATTTGCAGTCAGATCAGCAAAGTTTGTATCCCGCAAGCAGTGGGTTGTTGCTGGAGCAGATGACATGTTTATCCGTGTATACAATTATAATACAATGGATAAAGTGAAAGTATTCGAGGCACATACAGATTATATTCGGTGTGTGGCTGTACACCCTACCCTCCCATATATACTGTCATCGTCTGATGACATGCTTATAAAGCTTTGGGACTGGGAAAAGAGTTGGTATTGTACACAAATATTTGAGGGACATTCCCATTACGTCATGCAAGTCACGATCAATCCTAAAGACACCAATACTTTTGCAAGTGCATCGCTTGATCGCACCATAAAGGTATTCTTATAAGTTTTTTGCTTGTAACTGATACCATCATTGTGACATACTGTATAAGGATTGTTTGTGTATCATATTTTTCCTCTTTTCAGATCTGGAATCTTGGCTCACCTGATCCTAACTTCACATTAGATGCCCATCTCAAAGGTGTGAATTGTGTGGATTATTTCACAGGGGGTGATAAACCATACCTTATTACTGGATCAGATGATCACACTGCTAAGGTGTGTGTCTAGGTCCTCCTGATTTTGGCTCATATTATTTTTATATATTCTGCAATCTCAACTTACATTACAGAACATTTGAAACAGGTTTGGGATTATCAAACCAAAACATGTGTCCAGACCTTAGAAGGTCACACACACAACGTTTCAGCAGTATGCTTTCACCCAGAGCTGCCAATAATAATCACAGGTTCTGAGGATGGTACTGTACGTATATGGCACTCAACTACTTATAGGTATGTTCTGGTTAGTGATCTTTGCATTTTTGTGTGTGCAAAGTCTTGTCCTCTACTTAACCCAGATGAGAATTCTGAGAAGCTAGAGTTGACTCTGTTGGATTAGTTTTATGAGACTGCTGTTATGGTTATTGAGTTTGTTTACTTGCACCATTTCCACTTGGATCTCGATATTAATAGATGAAGTTATCCAAAAGTATAGCATGTTGTGCTGCTTAGGAATATACTCTAATTGATGATATTAGGTTTTTTACACTTCTGATCATGTACTCTAATTGCTAATGGAGGCATGGCCTTTGTTGTATTATTACACCAAATCTTAAAACATACTATTAGAAGTACAAGTTTGTGGTTTACTGAATTTTATTAGGTGCAACATACAGTTCTCCATGTTTAATTTTATCAACATTATCTTAAGTTCATCAGGTTTTCTATATTTGTGCAGACTGGAAAACACTTTGAACTATGGACTTGAAAGGGTTTGGGCTATTGGATACATGAAAAGTTCACGGCGGTAAGTTTCATCTCTTTTTATTTATTTATTTTTTTGTGTGCGAGTATATTTGTATATGTTAGCAATTATCTTATCACAATTTAATACATTAGCCTTCTTGAGTCATTATATGTTCAAGACCTCTTATTCTTCAATTTCTCATTCAACATTATTTAGTTTATGGTCTGTAAGACTATATTTTGGTTCTATCAATTGGAATATTTGGATAAAGATGTTTGCAATCAGTATGTGCTTAACACTAATAAAAAAAACAGTTATCACACAATTGTTTAATTTATTTTATTTTCTTTTACAGGATTGCTATTGGCTACGATGAAGGGACTATAATGGTAAAAGTTGGTAGGGAAGAACCTGTAGCTAGCATGGACAACAGTGGAAAAATCATATGGGCTAAGCATAATGAAATTCAGACTGTGAACATCCGGAGTGTGGGAGTTGATTATGAGGTATTGTTGGCATATGTTTTCTAGGATTGCTGACTGTGAACTGAAAAATGGTTCTTTTTTGTGTTAAGGTTTAACTTGTTTCGTCCTTTACTTCTCAGGTCACTGATGGAGAGAGGCTGCCTTTAGCTGTCAAAGAGTTGGGAACATGTGATCTCTACCCACAGGTGAGTTGTGCCTGTTCATGTACTGTAGCTTTTTACAAACACGGTCCGATTTGGTTCTGAGTTTGATATGTCTTTGGCATTCTTGCCCTTTCTTTCAGAGCTTGAAACACAACCCAAATGGGAGGTTTGTTGTTGTCTGTGGTGATGGTGAATACATCATATATACAGCTTTGGCATGGAGAAATAGGTCCTTTGGCTCTGCATTGGAGATCGTTTGGTCATCTGATGGGGAATATGCTGTTAGGGAGAGTACAACTAAGATTAAGATTTTCAATAAATCTTTTCAGGTTTGTGAACTTTCATTACCTTGTGGTTGAATCAAGAAACAATTTAGTTGTTAGTTATGTACAGGCATGCTATGATTGTTAGGCTAACTGCTCTGTATATACATACCAAAAGTAGCTGGCTATTAGCTAACGTAAGTTACCTTTTCTTTTTTGGATGTTCTTTTTGAGCAGGAAAAGAAGAGTATACGACCAACATTTTCTGCCGAGCGCATATACGGAGGATCTTTGTTGGCGATATGCTCGAATGATTTTATATGTTTCTATGATTGGGCTGAGTGCAGATTGATTCAACGGATCGATGTTAATGTCAAGGCAAGCAGCTCTTTCCTCTTCTTTAATTAGATGTCATGTTTCATCTTTTGTTTTACGTATTCAGCATGGATGTATGGGTCTAATATCTTTGTCTGTTTCGTTCTCTCTTTTGTTTGCAGAATATTTACTGGGCGGATGGTGGTGATATGGTGGCAATTGCCAGTGATTCATCATTTCACATATTACAGTACAACGTAAGATCCTTATACATGTATGTGTATGTATGTATGTATGTATGTTTGTGTGTGTGTCTGTGTGTCATGTCTACATATGTATACACACACTATTGTCTTACCACCTTAACGATTTACTCCTTATTATATTGGGCTTTTCCTTCTCTAGCTGTCGTTTTGCAAAAGGTTTGATTAGTGTTATAATTTTGGCTTTGTTGCAGCGTGATGTAGTTTCAGCACATCTTGATAGTGGAAGACCTATAGAGGAGGATGGTATCCAAGAATCCTTTGACATTCTCTCTGAAGTCAGCGAAAAAGTCAGAACTGGATTGTGGGTTGGGGACTGTTTTATTTACACTAATTCTTTAGGGCGACTCAATTACTGTGTTGGTGGTGAGGTAAATTCTGTCATCAATCTTGTCATAATATCTATGTCAGTTTTTGTTTAGTGTTATATGTTGGTAATTGATCTGATTTTTTATGTAGGTAACGACAATGTTTCATTTGGATCGACCAATGTATCTTCTAGGATATCTAGCTAATCAAAGCAGGGTTTATCTCATTGACAAGGAATTCAAGTGCGTAGGCTTTGGTGTTAGTTTTTTGGATATACAGCCTTTATAATTTCTTACTCACACTTTTTTTTTTATTCTTTATGTTTTTTAGTGTCATTGGATACACATTGTTGCTCACCTTGATCGAGTATAAGACTCTTGTTATGCGTGGAGACCTAGAACGAGCTAGTGGTGTATTGCCATCAATTCCAAAAGAGCATCATAATAGGTATGATTTCATCATCTAAATCAAATTCTATGCTAAAGCTTGACGTTATTTGAATATTTCATCTTTGTGGGTAGAACGCTGTGCTACTCCAACCCTTTGGCTTTCTACTCGAGATGCGTATTTTGGAGTATGAAAGTATCATTGACTTTGTATTAAAGTTCTTGGATTTCAATCTGATATATGAATTCTTTGATAGTGTCGCTCATTTTTTGGAATCACGAGGAATGATTGAAGAGGCATTAGAAGTTGCTACAGATCCTGACTATAGATTTGAGCTGGCAATTCAGCTTGGTAAACTACAGATTGCAAAGGTAATTGCACTCTACCTAATTTTGACTGCTAAAAGAGAGAATCTAAGCACCCTTTTCGTATGAAATGTGTCTCATTCGTTATTATAGGATACATGTATCTTCTTAAAAATGCATGATACCATTTGTTTCTTTGTATATAGGATATTGCCTTAGTTGCACAAAGCGAGTCGAAATGGAAGCAGTTGGGTGAATTAGCTATGTCTACTGGACTGGTATGTTTCTATTTCAGTATTTAATGCTTCCTCATCACAAAAGGATACACACTTGGAAAGTTTTCCTTCAAAGGAACTAAATTTTCATTAATGTAATGTATATAATTCGAGAATGAAAATTCTGTCTTGGTTTGATACCCTTATGAATGCAGAAGGATGCAGCTTTTGTATGTGATCATTGATAACATTACTAACACATTGTGCAGTTGGACATGGCTGAAGATTGTTTGAAGCATGCAAAAGATTTGAGTGGTCTGCTGCTGCTCTATTCTTCTCTGGGAGATGCTGATGAGATAGAAAAACTTGCATCTCTGGCAAAAGAGAGTGGGAAGAACAATGTTGCTTTTGCTTGTCTATTTATGCTGGGTAAATTGGAAGATTGCCTGCAGTTGTTGGTTGACAGGTCAGTCCTTACGTTCATATAGAGGTGGCAAAAACTGGTTGCTGCACAACAGGTCTAAATAGGCCGAGTTGAGTGGGTGACAACACGTTTCCCAAAAAATGTAATTTTTTATAAACAGTAGGTGCTTAATATATATTTATTATAATTATCATATATCAATAACATTATAAATTTTTGAATAAAGTGATTTAGTAGGTTATAGCACCTCTATCTCCTTGCATAATCCAACATAAATATGAAGATGGGCATAAAATGCAATTTCTGAATGCTCTCTCTTCCTATCTCCCTCTCTCTTTCTCAGCAATCGGATACCTGAGGCTGCTCTGATGGCACGGTCTTATCTTCCAAGCAAGGTTTCAGAAATAGTTGCTCTGTGGAGAAAAGACCTTAACAAGGTTATTTCTGAATTTCCTAGTCTTTTTGTTTATATTGTATCCTTTCCTTTTAAGTTTTAAGTCACGTGTTTGACTTTTTCTGTGATGTTCAATTGCATTAGGTTTACACATTTGTACATAAGTCACATAATACAAATGTTCCTCAAGTATCCTTCTTTTCTTGGCTCATTTTTCAGTTTGTCACATTTTTAAGGTTGTGGTGTGCTTGTGAAGTTTATCTACGTTCCAAAAAGAACAGTGTAGCTGTTAGATAATCATTATTATACTCTACTTTTTAGCATATTCCGCTGTTAGCTAAGGTTTTCCAAAGCCTAAAAAATTCCACTGAATCTCAAGTTTTGGCTACAGTAGATGCATGTCAGAATATCATAGTTCTGCAATTAGGTTGACATGATTGAAATGCAGGTTAACCGAAAAGCAGCAGAATCTTTAGCAGATCCTGAGGAGTACCCAAATATGTTTGAGGACTGGCAAGTTGCACTTGAAGTTGAAGCAAGAGCTTCAGAGACAAGGTTCTGATGCTTATATTTTATCTCTGCCTCATATCTCTTTTCTTTTCTTATTTATGTTGTGGGTTTTGAACTTGAGTCCAACATTAAGTTATTTAAGGATTATTCATGTTAAAGGACAAGTGTAGCTCTGTAAAGCTTCTGAATTGTTTGCTACACCTGTAACATGTCCGTGAACTATTTTAATTGTACATGTTAAAGTTGGTAGCATGGGCTAGTGGGGTGAGTTGGGTCTTAACGGGTTTTGATCGAAATTGGGTCACTGAACGCTATTTGTGTCAGTTGTTACAAATAAAGATATATTATCTTAATAAATTGTTTAGTTATACAATAAAAATACACTCTGGGTGACCTTCAACCCATTTCAGCTGTTGCCTCCTAAGGGCTTGATTTCAAGTTTTTGCTCTGTTTGATATAAAACACAACCCACATTGACCTATTAATGATCCACGGCTTTCATATTTTAGCCTGACTGAAGAACTAGTTTAAATGTTGCACGGACCTTTGAAACTGGATATTATATTAATGCGTCCATCAACCAAATATAATGTAGGGGTAGCTATCCTCCAGCAATAGAGTATGTGAACTATGTTGATAGATCACATGCCAACCTTGTGGAGGTCTTCAAACACATGCAATTGGACGATGAGGAGATACATGAAAATGGAGAGCTGGATCATGAGGTATGTTTATGCAATTTCTTTTATGTTTGTTAGATGTGGCAACATATGAGGGACTGCTTGGTTGGGTGACGATTAGAAGGCATTCATTCGAAAAGAACCATCTGTATGTGGGGCAAAATGGGTTAGGTTGCTTAGCCCCACAAACGTCATTCTTCATTTGTCAGTCCTTTTATAATAATTAATTTTTAAGTTTTAATTACGAAAAGGCTAATTAATAATCTGAATTTCGAATAACCAGACATCGAACGTCTTTCAACCCATTTGGCCTATATCCCTTTTAGCTTTATTTTTTTTTTCTATTTGACCCGTTTAAAATAGATTAGAAGCCAAATTGACCCATACGTAAGTAAATGATTCCGCCACAGCTACTTTTCCTCATTGTTTATAACGTTCTCTTACTGATATTTTGTGGTAACTACAGGACGTAGAAGAAAACGGAAATGAAGGGGAATTTGTTGATGGTCAAGAAGCAAGCCAAGAAGAAAGTCAAGAAGAAGAAGATGCTGTCGCCATGGATAATGATTCTTCAGACGGCGCCGTACTCGTTAACGGTAACGAGGGTGAAGAAGAGTGGGGTACGAATAATGCAGGAAATCCGTCAGCCTAAAAGGAATTGGTTGGGGCAGTGTGAAATTCCTATTTTATTTGCTGGTGATTAATTGAATTTCTCTTAAATGCCATCTTTGACTCACATTTCAGCAAATCCAACTTAGGTCCCTTGTATCAAATAACTTCATATATATTATATATATATAGAGGGATGATCCAGAGGGAAGGGGTAATCCTGGGGAAGGGGAGAAGTTAATTTGGGCCGTCCGTTAACATTCTTTGTGATGAATGATAACTAACATTCATCACGAAGAATGTTAAATCATAACCCCTGCCCACTATTTTTAACATTCTTCGTGATGAATGATAACACATTCACCATTATGAATTTTAATGGACGGCCCATTAACTTCCCCCCTTCCACCAGGATTACCCCTTCCCTGTAGATCAGCCTCCTATATGTATATTGATTATTGTCACATGTTCAGGGTTATTTCCCGAGTGAATAAACTAAACGAGTCTAGATTTTGGTTGGCATTAGAGGTGGCAAGATGTCAGGTGGTACAGGCTAGGCAACAGGTCCTAAAGCCTTCTGGTCAAAATGGGTCTTGTCAGACTGGCATTATGTGCTAATTATGATTTTGACACTTGAATAAAATATTTTAGGAGGTTCTACCAATTTATACCCTTGTATAGTTGTTTACACTTCAGATGACACTTGACCTGTTTCTCTTTTAGTTGAATCCGCCTTTGAGTCTTTAGAGATGAAACCTAACCCAAATCCACCATGTATAGGTAAATGAGTCAACATTACCACCTTTCTCTAGTTAGTACCGACAAAGGACTTTTAGAAGCACATCCATATCTATCGCCTTCCTGGTGTCAATAAGAATAAATAGAAATTTACACAACATACCATCTTGGCATTTTGTTAGTAGATAGGATTAGAGTCAGGTTTTAACTAGGTGGACACACATACACTATATATATGTAAAAATGATATCTGTTTGTGTACTGCATATATACGTGTATATTTGTACAGTATAAGTACACATACAGACCATCTTTTGCATATTTAGGTTTCCCCAGCAATAGTCATAAAGGCTTGAGCCCTGAAAATGATCTTAAGCATGAATCCCCTTTATTCCTTCAGCTTCTGGGGAACCTAATGTTGTTTCTTTTCCTTCCAGTTTGCGTGCGTCAAATTTCAAACTTTTTAGTTGTATGGATTTGTCTAATTTCTCCTACCTTCTATTTTTTTAATTGCAGTGCTTACACCACGTCAGTAAGTTGACTCCAGGCGTTGTTTCCTGCTTTGCACAACTCCTTCAGGTTGGATTTGAGTGCTTATCAGTTATCACACATGACAGTATACATATATATATATATATATAGAAACAGACACATGCATATATACCAGCTGTGATATCGACATCTTTTAGTCCTCTCTATCCCACTGATTTCATGAAAAATGCCACCTCCACATTAACTTTACTTTACGGATTAAAATGTTTTCTTTGTCAAACAGTTTTAGGTGAGCATGGGTAGGTTTTAATACAGGTCAAATGTGTTGGGATGACTCATAAACTTTTTTTTGTAATTTGATTTAACCATGGAAGTATTAATTATAATAGGAAAAATATAAAATTGTTAATTTGAATTTCGTAGATAAAACGTTATACTACACTGTGAGTCTCTTTTTATATGGGTCAAATGGGGTTGGGATGACTAGTAAACATTTCTTTTTCTTTTAATAAATAAGGGAAGTATTGACTATGGTTGGGAAAACTTTGAAATACTTGGTTTGAATTTGGTAGATAGAACGATTCAATACACTTGGGTCACTTTTGACCAACTCACATCATTTGATGCGTTCAAGTAATTTGACCCATACAATGTTAATGAAGTTTTTGAAGGTTACCCATTTGACTTGTTAGAGATTTAAATCAATTTCCCAAATCATTTAGGAGGTTTAATGCATTATATACACCTCAGGAAAATTTGGACCCGTTTGAGCCATTTCCCTGTTAACTAATTTATCTAGTTGTTTTACCTGTAAAAGATACAATGTAAGTTGAAGTTCCCATGCAAAAGCAATTGGGTCGAGTTTTCACCTCTATTCCAAATAGAAAGTTTACTAAGACAAAAGTTAGTATTGAGAATACTTAGACCTGCTGTAGAAAACCTCATACATTAATGTTATCATCTTCATTGTACTTAAATTACCCCTCTGTTTCTTCAGGTACCTGTTTGTGGTGTAATTTTGTAAGCGCGTCGATTTTTGTATCTTCTTGGGACATATCATATGATATATATAGACTTCACCCTTCAGTTTAGTAACTCGAGTTTAGTTACTCTCTAGGCACTCCATATCAATATTCTTTTTCGGCCGATTATTTTCATCCTTCAAATCATATTACTACGTTATTGTGAATGTAAAAAATGGCTATAACCTGTAGGGGTGCGAGTTACCACGATTATATAGCTGTGTTTAATTGTAATGTGTTTAATTGCACTTTTAGGATTCTTGTTCCGATGAATGTTTTTTATATTTCCTCGTTTGGTTGTTATCCTATGCCAAGTTATTCTGTAGAAGCATATTACTATGTTCTTCCTGATGCTATTTACCTTATCATATGATAAACAAATCAAATAACCCCCTTTTTGTTTAATCAAAATGACATATAACATATCCCTATCTGATAACATTGGTTTCAAGCATTCCATGTTACTTCCGAGTTCCAACATGTGCAACAAAAAACCTAATCCATAAGTTTTATTTGTCAAAGTAACGAAAGTGTTAACATTTATATATTCATCTTTTACAATCTCGTGGTTTGTAAAACGTGAAATTCTTAGTAAACTAAGAGTAGAGACTATATACTATCATGTGTGATCAATTTATGCCGGGAAAACGTATTAAAATCTCACTATTTAACAATTTTTCATGAATAACATGAGTTGTCTAAAGTTCAAAATATAACTCTCTTCTATATAACCGTAACAATATGCCATAATTTAAAAGTAACCAAGGAAAAAAAGACGGCATACCATTCTCCCATCTTCCCTAACTTAAGGATATCTTAACGCAACCTATAACATAGGGGTGTGTTGTGTATTTAAGGGTCGTAACTATCTTCCTTTGATGTTTAAACATGGATATTAAGAATTATCATTCTAATCTTTCACTTATTAAATATATAATTTATTATTTATTAAATATCATATATCGTATACATGTAAATATCTCCTTTTCTATATTATATTTTTAAATTTATAATCACAATAATTTAAATTATTATAAAAGTACTTTCATTAAAGAATTAGCAACTATTTTTTCATTCAGGTACCATTAAACATTTATTTTTCAACATCAACGTATGAAATTTCTATTTGCTATTATACGCGATGTCTGATATACAATTAAATTCATTTTTGCTCTTACACCTACTATCCTTTTATTCAAAGAAACTAGTGTTAATTATGGAAAGTGTTAATTATGTAAACTAGGAGAGCGGTTGCCAAAAACTTTCTTCTTCCAAAATTTTTGTTCATATTTTTTATCCAAAATTCTTACTAAAATGATTTTTACTTTTAAAAAGCTATTTTATTTACTATTAATTTTTTTTTTTGCAAAGGCATCTATAATATAGTACTCCGTAAGAAAGCAAATAAAGAAACGGGGAAATATTGCGATGATTGATCACCGTCACACAACACTTTGTTGCTCGTAATTCTAGGGTTCATACTTATACATACCTTCAGACTCTAACGCACCTCAAAAACTTTTCACGGTACCGATTCAATACAATTCATCTTATGGTTTTTCATTGTTGTTCTATATAACTATCGTTTAACTGCTAGATATAACTTTCCGTATCGTTTTCTGTTAATATATTTCCCATCGTTGAACTTTGATGCATTTCTGATTAATTAGGTTATTATTTGTGATCGATTTGTTATAGTTATTGTTCTTATGCATGTAATCGTGTTAATGTTCGTCGTATTGTTAATTATTTACTCCGTTTGATTTACGCTTTTTGTTGTGCTAGAGTTTGGTGTTTATATTAGTTTTTGCTCGTTTATCAGTTGGTTTTCGAATAGTTTGTAGCTATAGTTTTTATAAGATGGATCTAAAATATTAGGTTAAGGTGTTTATTTTGGTTTTTGATTGTTCATCGGTATTCGAATTGTTTGTAGCTATAATAATTCTAATAAGACCGAGCTGAATAATTAGGTTAAGGTGTTTGTTTTCATTTTTTGTCTGTTATTGGTTTTCGAATAGTTTCTAGCTATAATTATAATAAGACGGAGCTGAAAAATAGGTTAAGGTGTTCATTTTGTTTTTCATTCTGTGTGGCGGTAAGTTTAAGAATATTGAGCTGAAAAATTAGGTTAAGATGTTTAGGATTATTCTTTTATTATTATTGTTATTTTTTTTTTTTTGTGTGGTAATTTGGTTCGGGGAGACTCTATTGATGTTTTATAAGTAGGTTTTTAAAGGAATTGATTGTGGATTGTTTGAGAAAATATGCACAAGTTAAGATTGAAATGATATATGTAGGTATGTATGTATATAGCGCTATTGTAAGGAATGTTAATTTATTGATTAGATTTGGTATTATCTGTCAAACTGACTGAATTTGCTGTAAGAAATGGATAATAGTTTTTTGCATAAATCTGGTGGGAATTCTAGTGAGCTTCTAAAACACTTGCTTAGGGTGACTTGCATTATGAGTTATGAAAATATGTTACACACTCTATATTTCTATTTGCTTGATGTAGGAATAAGTAGGATGAAAAGAAGTCTTTCTTGTTATATGAGTGTAGAGATAGGAAAATAGTATAAAGATGAAGATTTCATAATGTATTGAGATCTTAACCGTACAACTAGAGAAACGGTTGATGCCTGTTGGGCCTTTTTTCCATAGATCGTCTCATATGCTTCACTTAATTTTGGACGAGTGTTCTTGATATGGATCCTCACACATATGTCATGAATCTTTGTTTTCGAAAACATACTATCCATGGATTTCATGTGCAAATGAATGAGTTAAACCGGATTGTGAACGTTTATATGAATATTAATAAACTTTCAGCTCATGTAAATGGAAAGTGTTTTGCGTGTTTATCTAATTTGCTTGAATGAATCTGATATATATTTTCATTATCAAACCACTCTGGTATAGTGTATATTTTAAGCTTGAGAGGGAGTAGTGTGTAATTTAACAAGTCATTGGGTAGTATGCAAAATGTGCAAAACTGTAGTGACTAACTGGTCCTAATCAATTACATTCGGGGTGCATTGGCCTTCTTTTAAGGTTTAAGAGACAGATGCACAACATTCTGTAAGAGTTATCAAGTGAAAGTCAGAGCTGTTTTACTAGCAAAGAAGATTTCGTCTCTACACCAGGTAGACACATGGTTTTATGGATTCTTTTGAATGTTTTATCAAAACCATTCGACACATTATTCATACTCGAAGTAAGTACCCCCTATGTGCCATAAAAGAACTAGATGCCAAATCACCATGAATAACGCTATTGTCTTAATGTCCATTGCAGTATAGTTGACAGCATTATGTTAGATCCCAAATCTCAAACTGTAGCTTTATACGTAATTTTTTCAAAGAATTTTCTTGACAGTGCTTATGTAGTTTATTATATCTATATAAACTTTTGTCTATATTCATATCGATAATCAAGTTTGGTGTGTCGACCTCAGATTTCCAGATGTTGGCTCCTCGCCAAGTGCTCACCAGAGCCCTTCTTCTCCGCCACTTTAGACACTCCTCTACTGCTGCAGCTCTAGCTCAAGATTACGATGAAGTCCCCCTCACTTACCTTGAAGGCTTCCCAAAACCTGACTCAAAGCATGCAGAGACAATTGCTGCATTCCCACGTGCACTTTCTGGGAAAAATATATCTGCTAAGGAGCGGAAGGCTGGACGTGTGCCGAGCATCGTGTTTGAGCAAGAGGATGGCCAGCATGGAGGTAATAAACGTCTTATATCCGTCCAGAATAATCAGATCAAGAAACTTGTGAATCATCTGGGACGTACCTATTTCCTGTCACGTCTTTTTGATCTTGAGGTCCGGCCTGATTCTGAAAGTGAGGATATTATTGAGAAAGTCCGTGTCTTGCCTCGAGCGGTATGTTATTTATATCTCATTTGAGAACTCAACTTGTGATTATAGCTAAAAATATTGAACCTTGGATTGATACTTTATCTCATGCATACTTCATGGTGTGCTTAAATTTTAATACCGAAATGTTTTATTTTGGTGGCAGCTTCATCTCCATGCTAGTACAGATGCTGTGCTTAATGTTACATTCATAAGAGCTCCATCTAATGCTTTGTTGAAGGTTGATGTTCCACTCGTGTTTATTGGAGATGATGTGTCCCCTGGGCTAAAAAAAGGTAATATATGACGCTCTTTTTGCATGGTTATCAAGCTTTTTGTTCCGCTCGTGTTGTGTGTAAGGTTGTTATGTGCTATCATTTCTGTCTCTTAAAGGTGCTATAGTTAATTTAAATTTCAAACCTGTTACTTTTCGAGTCCAAATTTATATGTTCTATTTTAACTCATTTTCTGTTAATGTTTCTATAACCCTTTGATTTTTCATGGAGTTTAGTTAACATAATTATCATCAATATTTACTCATTAAATCTTTTTGTTCAAAACTTCAAAATGCATTTTCTTTTCTGGAACTGAAATTTTTCATGAACAGTATCACTATTTGTTTGTCAGATAGAAGATGTGAATTGGTTTCAAGGTTTGGAATAATGCATCATGCTGTATTTACTCCATTATACTAATAGACATAATCCACACCATCAGTAATTGTCTTGGAATAAAATTGGATACAAAATATTTTAAAGAATTACGAGTTCTCTGTTATTGAAGTTAATGAAACCTAAACCTCAGCTCTCAACTTGTTATAATTGAAAACCTCATTCTTCCATCAGTGTGAAAACTGAAGGTGTGATAGGCCTATATTTTAGAATTATTGATGTAGGTATAGAGGGGAAGAGATATTACTTTGTATTCTTTCACTCTATTAATCTTCCAGTAAATCTCAAATTTATTGATTCGTGCTGTTCTGATGGATAGCTAGAGAGATTCTGGGGTGGGGGGTTGGAAGGAGGAGAACTCATACTCAATTGTCGTCTTCTCTTATGAATTAAATCATTCAGATGTTTATTGCCTATGCTTAAGCTCCCGTTGGTCAATTGACTTTGGTCTCATAAGCTTGTTCTCTCATCAAGACCAGCTTGACTTCCGCCTGAAAATTGAGTTGAGAATTGAGGTTTATAAATCCTGTAAGAATGAAATGACCCATGTAATTCACCTTTCAAAGATATTATCCAAGAAGAGGGGGTAATGGAGTAAAAGCACATGCCACCAGTATCATACAATACAAAAAGAGATGCAGGCCACTGTCATAGTTATAGATACCAAAGTAGCAGACTCCATTCATTAGACATGAATATACATATACCATGCTCTATTGGACATGAATATACTGTTCTATTTTAAGCCCTAGCTCAGGTCGGTCTATTTTAGCACACTTTCTTTGGGACTCATATACTCTTACCAACGAATAGTTACCAAATTTATCTCTAGCTTGTGAGGTTCATGTATCATAACTAACATGCTTAGATTGTACCTTAAATTTGCATGCATGAACCACACTACTGCAAACTTAACTTTTATTTAACACTATGAAAAAGGTACAACAAAGAAACAAATGCGCCCAAATTTGACGACTTGTAAATTAGTTAATGATTTTTCCTGTCTGTTTTTGAACAAAGTTTGATTATAGTCATTTTCTTCATGGATATCAATATACCTTCCTAAATTGTACTCATTCTCGTCATATGGATGTGCAATCCATTGACAAAATGAACTATGTTCCATTTGCTTTCTGATAGACAACATGCAAGTGAATTAGAAATTCAACTTTGGCAGTTCATTATATTTCTAGGCTTTTCAGTGTAATTCGTATGTTTATGCAGAACTTTGACCTTGTAAGTTCTACCCACTTGTACTGAGCAAACCTTGACATGTAGAGAGACATAGGAAATACGTTCTGTGCAAGAAAATGATTATGAGATTATCTTTCCTTAAGAATATAATAACGATTAAACCATTGAGCACTCCTAACCATGAGCATATCATACGACACAAACCAGAAAAAAAGGTGTGTGGATTTGCATTTTGGAACTGCTTATTTTATTAGTGCAACTTGTACATATAGTAATAGATTTTAATGTTTGGATAAACTGGTTTTCTATATTAATTAGACTCGAATATTTTTGGTCATTTTTATATGTTAGTTTATTAATTCATCAGAATTTTCTGAACACTCGAACATCTGATTATTGCAAGGTCAAACAACAGGAACAGATTTAAACACTATATTCTAGTATTCTACAACCCGTTCCTTGGAACTGATTGTTTTATTTGATTTTTCAATCACAAATATCTGCATAATGCATATCTAATTATGTAACACTCCCTATTCTTATGCCGACTTGTTGCTGATTTGGCAAACGAAAATAACCAAAACTGTTCAAGTTAAGCAACATTGGTGCCACTGGCATCATCAATTGCTATGATCTCTGATAGAACTCTAGGATATACAGCCAGTCTCAGCGTTTGTTTCTTTTTAATAAAAAAAACAGTAGCTTTTTCTTTAAATTTAATAATGGTTGAATTGTGAATAATGGCAGGATCTTATCTAAACATCATCAAGAGAACGGCGAAATTTATTTGCCCTGCAGATATAATCCCACCCTTCATTGAGGTTGATCTAAGTGAGTTGGATGCGGGTCAGAAGCTGGTGATGGGGGATCTCAAAGTTCATCCTGCTCTGAAACTTGTTCGCTCGAAAGACGAACCTGTTTGCAAGGTTGCAGGGGCACGTGTTGGTGAACAAAAGAAATCTAAATAATCATGTTTACCAGAACCTATTTTTTTCAAGGTTAGATTATTTGCAGTGTTAGTTACCTAGTGCAAGTTTTTTGTGTTTCCCTTTCACGGTTTCATTTATAAATGGAGCTTTCTGAAAACTAAGGAACATGTATTTTTGTTATATTATAGATCTTTTTCTTCTTATCAGGAAAAGTGACTTAAAGTTGTGCCAAATGTTCTTGAGCTCCAATAAAAGAAAAGTTGGTATTCATTCACTTTAAAATGGTGTTTTTTTGGCTTTGTATTTTGCATTGATTTGCTGCACAATGAACCATGAAATATTACCAATGGCGGTTACCATCCTTGTAATGCTTTATGACTTCCTTTCTGTGTTCCTGTTATTTTACTACTACTACTTCAGATGAAAGTCTAAATAAGAAAAACGCTATTTGTACAATTACCCCAACAGGTTTTAAGAGCATATTATATGGGTGCATATCAAATGTATTTTTTCACACAATTTTAATGTAAAATTGCAAAATGTTACTTAATAGACAGGTAAATATTCTCCGGGAAGGGCGAGTACGCACTCTAATTGGGTATTTCCGTGACTCTTTCCCTGGCCAGTGGTCAATTCAAGATGTGTACAACATTAGACCTTTTGTGAGGATATTAGAACGTCAATAACTAGCCTACCTTGATAATGCTTCAAATTGTTACTTAATGTTCAACTAAACACTTCTTTATGTCATTTAATAAACAAATTTTGTAGGGTTCTTAAATATGTATTCTTTTTCGTTTATACTAATTCCGGTAAGATGTAATGATGTATGTCGCAATGTCTAAATGACAAAAGAACCTTAAATTTAACAAATTAAAGTAATTGACCAAAGAACCTTACATGTGAAATGTCAATTCAGCATCTGTTTTGAAAGTGATATACTATTATTGTTATTTATTATTATATGCAAATTATTATGATTTCGTGTGACTCTGATTTGTTCTACTTAAGAGCTGATCATTTTATAGATATTCAAAACATATTTGATCGGAATTTATATTAATGAAAATGAATAAATACTCGAATGATGTATAAAATAACTAAACAAATATGAGATGAGATAATCATACTTGAAAACTTTGGTTGATATATCGTTAAAAATACTAATCCTTTAGGAAGCGTAATTATTACTCTAACTTGCATAAGTATTAAACAAATTAATAAAAACTTACTTGAATCGAATCGACTCGAATCATATATTAATTAAATTATATTAAATTAGATACTATATTAATCTATAGTTTGCGATCCATCTATTTCCATCCATCCATTTATATATTTATATTAGTATTAAAATTCACGTAATACACATCAGTATGATGTTGTTTATTTATTAAGTGAAATATATGCAGTTATCAAACTTTATTTGTTAATCAAATTACAATTTAATCATCAGTTAACTGTGTGGTAATTATAACATATGAAAAAATTATTCAAATAATGAAAAAGAAAATAATAACAATTAATCATAGTTATTAATTTATTTTATTAATTTTAAAAATGAAAAAATAATAACCATTACTGATAGTCATTAATTCTACTAATTAATGTAGTTAACACTTGTAATTAATTAAGCTTTTATGATATACAAAAGCACATCAATAATGCATATTTTGAAAAAAATTCAAAAAAATTTTATGTTTGACATCTCAAATTTGTACATACGTATCAAGCTATGATTGAAGTCACCTGAGAAAATTGATATTTTCTTTTAATTATTAATAAATAATAAATATAAAGATATGACGATGATGATATGATATTCTCTTGATTTATCCCTCTCACAAATAAATATAAAAAAATAATATTTGTAGAAACATCATAAACACACTCTCATTATTCGCAGTTTGCTTGTATGTTCTCTCACTATACTTTTCGGGTCTATATTACGAACCAAATTCCCATCTTTACACCCTTTAATTCATACCCGCAATCCTAATTTTAATTTTAATTCTGATTCTAATTCCCCATACGATAATTTTAATCTATCAAAAATTAGGGTTTTCACTTTTTGCTGCATAACAAGATAAATTGAATCCTTCAAACTCTTTAATTTTACTTCAGTTCCTGATCCCTAAAAAAAGAATTTTTGGAATGGAACTCACCGCAGAGAATTCCTAACCCAAGACAGAACATGGCCGTGTATCCGAAATAGAAGCTGGTTCGGAAGAAGCCTGACATCTTAGTCTTCACAGAGTAGTAATATATTGAATACAAGTAGACATAGCACATAGATAGCTGTACCTGTAGAGGCCGCAGAGAAGAACGAAGTCCATTGCCAGAAGTGATTCTCTGTATTTACTTTGTGGGCTAATTAATTTAGGCACAGTTTAATTGGTTTGGCCCAATGTTTACTTGGTTTGGCCCAATGTTTACATATTAAGCTACAACTTGTATACAGTATACCTACAGCAACAAGAAACGGCTAATTGAACCGTGGGTGGCGACTGCAAGAAACAACAAACACTAAATTGAAGCAAGAAACAACGAATTGGAACCAAATTGAAGCCGGATTAGAAGTTAATCGAACTTCTAGTTGAAAATGTCTTAAGTTTTGATCTTCTAGTCGACTTTTGGACTTTTGTTGACTTTTTGAAATCAGGTAATTTCCCTTTCTTTTTGTTGTTGTTAACTTATCAATTATATTTGATAGTTTGATAATATGTTAACGAGGGTATAACTTGTTAATTATGTATGATGGTTTCCATTTAAAATTTCTTCAGTTTGTTACTTATATGATAGTTTGAGTTTACTACATGTCGATGGACTTTAAGTCTTTAATAATCATTAGTAAAACCATTTCATTTGTTACATACGTGGCAATTATTGTTTTTTAATTGTTTGGCTTGAGAAGGTGTGTGGATTTGCATTTTGGAACTGCTTATGTTATTAGTGCAACTTGTATATACAGTAATAATTTTTAATGTTTGGATAAACCAGTTTTCTATATTAATTGGACTCAAATATTTTCGGTCATTTTTATATGTTAGTTTATTAATTAATCAGAATTTTCTAAACACTCGAACATCTGATTATTGCAAGTTCAAACAACGGGAACATGTTTAAACACTATATTCTAGTATTATACAACTCGTTTCTTGGAACTGATTATTTTATTTGGATTTTTCAATCACATGAATATTTTCATAATTCATATGTGGTTATGTAACGCTCCCTATTTTTATGCCTACGTGCTGCTGATTCGGCCAACGAAAATAACAAAAACTGTTCAAGTTAAACAACATTGGTGCCTCTGGGCACCATCAATTGCTACGATCTCTGATAGAACTGTTGGATATACAGCCAGTTGCAGCTTCTTTTTTTAGAAAAAACAGTTGCTTTCCTTTTTTAAAGTTTGGATTTTGTTTGTGGAATTTTTACATATCGCCATGGGAGAGCTTAAAAGCAAGCTTTTTCTCGAAATTTGATATAATGAGGATAATGGGTTAATCGAATCAAAGGCAGATAGTGAGTCGCTGAGATAGAATACGTTAGATTCTCATTTATTGGTTTTGTTGATTAACTTATATGCAAGTGTGGGTGGTTATTGACTGTCGCCCGCCAGGTATTAGATGCAATGCCCTAGAGAGATTTGTGTTTGTTAGGCATCAGGTCGAATGGGTTTATGAAATTTTTCATGTGTGTTTGAATGTGGAGTTTGGTCAGCAGGCTGTATTAGGTATTGAGAACTGCTATAAAACCCACTGTTCAGTAAGTTTTGTTATTACACTATGTGATATGTGGCTTAAAATAATAGTTTCAGTAACAAATACTATAATTATAGAAGATTTTATTTCAATACTTCCTTGGTTTAAAAAAGCGCGCCTAGGCGCTAGGCACTTCGAAGCTCCAACACCAGCGCTTAATTTTAGTCTAGGCGATAGCTTGACACGAGGCTCCCTCGAAGTGGCACCTAGGCTCCAGGCAAGGTGAGCAGCACCTTGAGCGCCTTGGGGTTTTTCTCTGATTCTGTTCTGTTCCGGTGTTCCCTTTTCACGCCTGTAGGCTCCAATTTGTTATTTTTGAATAATTTTGGGCTAATTATTTTAGGCCACAAACCCAATTTTGTGGCCCAATATTAACTTATTAACCTAACCTATCGTATCTTTCTTTAACACAATGATCGGTCGCTCTTACCTCCTCTGTATTTGCGACCTGCCAGTTCTAAGTTCTAACAAAGTGAAGCAAGAAATAACAAATTGGAGCCAAATTGAAGCCGGATTATGAGTTAATAGAACTTCTACTCAACAATTTCTTTAGTTTGGATCTTCTAATCGACTTTTGGACCTACAGTTGAATTCTGTAGACTATCTGAAATCAGGTTATTTTCCTTGCTTGTTGTTGTTGTTAACTTGTTACATAGTGATATCATATGATTACTTATATGATATCATGTTTTTGTGTTAGAACTTAGCCACTTACAAATAAGGTGTAATGTTTTTGTGTATAATATTTGGTGTTCTGTATATGATTACTTATATTAAATAGTTGGTGTTTAATACAGCAAGAAATAATGAATACATGATAACTTGCTGACCTGTTAACTTGTTACATGCTGACTTTAGAAACTTACTTGAATATATGATAACTTGTTAACCTGCTGTATATGAATAGATGATAACTTGTTACATAGTTTTATTTATTTATTACAGCAAGAAATAATGTTTAGAACTTATATGATAATTGATAAGTTGTTAATTTGCTACTGGTGACCTGCTGTAATGTTTTTGTATAGAATGTTATGAAGAAGCAACTTAGAATTATTTTATGTATTATATGCGTTTTATTTACGTGAGGCTCTCGCCTTAGCGCCTTGGTTGATGGGACCTTAGCACCTTGAATCGCCTAGCGCCTTTTTAAACCAAGAATACTTCTGCCAAAAATTTTAAAAATGACGAATAGAAATGGAGACTACAGTCTTATAGGAAATTTGGAACTCATGAGGAAGTATACGAAACAACGCTTAGTGATTATTGATACTTCGTCACTCTCCTAGTGGTTTTAGTGATTTGGAAAAGTGCATTTCCTATATGCTTTCTCGGTTTCTTTAGTTGTTTGTATGTTTTTAACAAGACGTATTTCTATCCTCTTCTTTATTTGTTTGTTTCCTTCAATACAATTAGAGAGAAAATATGCTAACCTTTTTCTTGTATTTAACAATGACTAGATATCCTGTTTGGAGTTAGGGCTTGTGAGTCATGTTGAGACGAGTTTGTTCTATGCCATATATGCTACATGGAGACGAGACGACCAAACTCTGTTTGAAGGCTGTTACTAGACAGTTTCACAGCGGTCAGGTACATTGTGATTTTGATCACCCTTTTTAAAGAAGTAGCTTTTCTGAACAATTATTTGGAACAACAAATTCTTTAATAATTGAGGAAAAAAGTTTCTTAAATTTTTAAGGAAGTTGCTAATATTAGGATAATGTCTAACAACTCAAACATGTAAAATAAATTGAAAAGAAAAATATACCTTAGAAGGAAATGGGTCATTCATCACCCAAAGTGTCAAAAAGTTAGTCTCTTATTGAAATAATACTGTAATCATATCTGGTCCACTAGTTATTCCATATACTTTAAATTGGACAGAAGGGTTTCTTTTCAACACAAAAATTAGTAAATTACCCATCTTCACTACCATTCTTGCTATACAAACATTATCCATTTTGACCCGTTATCCAAGTCTGAACCCACCCATATTTCCACCTCTAGAATTAATAAATAACAGTTTGCATATGAATGGTGCAACGCGTAAGGTGAAACTCTATTTTAAGCTTGAAACTTTTGATCATTTCTCTAGAACCAATTTTTTATAATTGGAAGGGCAAGATTACATTTAAGCTATTTGAAGTGCTAATACTAAGAAGGCCCAATCCCTCCACAGCTTCAAAGTAGCAAGTGCTGTACAGTTGACTTGCAAATAACTAAGTTCAATCCACCAACAGAAACAATTTGTTTCTCGCCCATAAGAGAACTCCAAACAAGCAAAGTACTCTTAAAAAATCTCAACTTTTTTATCCATTTTCGGTAGCAACCATCATGGGATGTACACTTTGGATTCTGTCATATAGGATATCTTGCTGGAATTTTACTTTGAGTTCCTCCATATTTGAATTATCCCTGAGGAAGTCATAAAGAGGTGTTTTGATGTCCTTGTAAACTGGTTACTCGATTTGAAGCTGCCATAATCAGTTCTAAATAGGAAAAATAGATTATGACTATGACTTTCTGATTGTTTGTGGTCAAATTAAGGGCAAATTGACTCTATTAGTTCTCTACAAGTTCTCTACAACTTTCTCTAGACATATGATACTATATTTTGCTACTTAAGACGTATAACAGTTAAAATCTTCCTTTTTCTTGGCAGCCTCATTGTTCAGCAAGAAGCTTTTTTGGAGTAGAGGACTTCCTGGACGATGATAACAGTCGTCCATATACTTACCAGAAGGAAAAGAAATCCAAGAATCCAAACAAACACATCTCCTTCAAACAACGTACAATAGCTTACATGGAGCCATTCACATTGGATGTTTTCATCTCAAAGCGGTTTGTTTCAGCCTCTCTTACTCACAGGGTAACAAGCAAGCAAGTTGCAGTTGCTGGCACCAACTCAAAAGACATTAAGGCTGCACTTAAATCTCGTTCAGATATTCCTGCTTGTATGGCTATCGGGAGGATATTATCTGAACGCGCTAGAGAAGCTGATGTATACACCGCTTCTTATACTCCTAGAGAAAGGGATAAATTTGAAGGGAAAATTAGGGCAGTTGTTCAATCCCTTATTGATAATGGTATTGATGTCAAAATTTATCTCGATTAACGGATGTATGTATTATGGCTCTTAATTAATATAATTAGGGATTTTCTTTTTAAATCTGAACTAGATTATAACACGCGGGACTGCCACATAAAAATTAGATAATATCATTGCCATATATAATGTATGTGTCATATGTGTTACGGATAGTAACATAATTGATTGGTATTACAATTTGATTATTATTTATTTCAAAATGTATAAAAGACTACCTTTAACTAAATAGATGTTTACATTTACTATCTATGACACATACCAATCTATAGTTATTGTTGCAAAGTGTTTGGACAACTCGTTTTTACCCAATATCCAACCCGCCCATTTAGTCAACATGAATAACACTTGATACAACAAATCTACAGGCTTTCGAATATGTACGACATTAAATAGTACCTTCTTTTCCCGACCAGCCCATTTTGCCATCTCTACTAAGTTTGTTCCACATGTCTTAAAGAGCTACAACTTTTTGCAACTTCATGGCAAAACTTACACAACGTCTTGTAATTTAATTCAAACTCGGTAGATTTTGATTCCATGCCATTTTCCCGTTTCACTTTCAACTCCTGAAGCGAGACGCCCACCACATTTGAAAGCTTGGACATTAATATATTTACATGATATAAGATGATGTATAATGACTATTATATGTAAACTTGGTTTAGTTGTTTTAATCTCACCAAAAGCGACTGTTATTGAAATCTTCAACTCCAGCACATCGTCATAAGAAACAGTATCGTACCCGTCAGTGACAATGAAAAACTTAGGGCACCTACACACCTTTATGGACCTATAGAAATTAATCTTGCAATCATGGTCAACCAACTTATAGTTGGGGCCATAAGCACCTACACCAAAGTTGGTAAGAAGGAAGTAATTTCCTTCTTTTAGAAGATCTTGGAAATTAAAATAAGAAACTTCTTCACTGACGCATGAATTTTGTAGCCCTGCAAATTAAAAAAAAAAATATTCTTAAAATGCATAAAATATAATGCATATTGTGTTTTGTTAATTCAAGCGCCTTGAATTGAAACAAAAAAACATACCTGATTGTCAAAAAGAATCATCTCCAATGACGAAACCAGTGATGGATTGTTTTTGTAACTCTGCGTCTACATTAGGAACACTTTCACACGAACTTTTCAGTCATCCTTACCGCCATGTTTAAGGTTCAAGGGGGGTGAAACCTATCTGCAGCCATTGAGTTGGTCACACAATAACATGGTCTTCAAATGAGAAATATTACAACTTGTTATTACTTTTATTAGGGGAAACAATTATTTTATGTAGTATGATTATATTGATAAACCATTATTTTTTATAGTTAAACAAATGTGATTTTGAATATGTACCTTGGAGGGAAACTAACATGAGCAAATGACTTAACATAAACACATGTAATTGGAATTCGAATTTCAATTTATATGAGTAACTGATATGCAAATTGTTGTCAAACTTAACCCAATATTGTGTATTAATTGTTAGTATGGCTAATATAATTGTTATAGTCAATATGAAAGGTGTTATCATTTCCATACTTGTAGGAATGATAGCGACGTATTTGAAATGTGTTAACACTTCCATACTTGTAGCAAAGATATGATTGACTTGAACGGACGTCGGGCAAATGATTATGTTTATATTTATAATTTTTATTTGTGGTTCATTATAATATAAATACACAATCCACAATATATTTATGTTTATATTATAAATTATAAATCAAAGTATATGTTGGTATATATTATGAATGTGGACATTTATATTTATGATATATGTTGTATATATTATATATTACATGGAAAAACAAGGAGTCAAAAAGAAAATTATTTAGTCAAACTTTCTGGAATGCAAATATTACTGTCGTTATTGTAAGAAAAAATGTTTTGTGGTGGAGTGTCATATTTTGTAATTAATTAAATATATGTAGTGGAGCATCGTAATCGTAATCTGTAATGTAATTAATTGAATATTAGAAGGATAGAAAGGTCATTTGAGGGTTATTAGTTAAAGAGAGAGATTAATATTATATAATCAGTTTGACTAAAGCAAATCAATGGTAGATCATCAATGGTTAAATTGCATCTAATGACCTAGATTTCATTATAAAAAAAAAAAGTCAAAATGTTTAAGTAATATGTATTTTTTTTTATATAGTAGAAGGAGATGATTATGTTACATGATGTTGGATTTAGCATTCTTTAATCAAACATCTTGCACTTGGTTGCTTTTTTCTTCTCTTTTCATGCTACAAATGGATTGCAAATTATCATGTTCTTTTTTAGGCACAAGCATTTAATTTTAACTTCCTATCAAGAACGATTATTCTATTACGGGTCTCTAAATTTAACAATTGATATGAACAAGCAAGATTCAAGGCACTATTACGGTGCCTTAGCTTGCTTGCCACAAACAGCAATCATGTCGTACATTTTTGTAACTCAGTTTTTCAAATCAATTTTTCCAAAAGCCTTAAACTTAACACTTGTAAAGTTTAGTACTTTACAATTCATATGCTTGAATCACTAAAATAGTTAAGGGTTATGTGTTTTTAAATGTATCTAACTTTTTTTTAAAAAACTATTGTATGTATCGTACTTTGAACGCCTTTATTAAATGTACTCAACTCATAAAGACACACAATTGTATATAATTTTGTCAAGTGTCACTCATACAAAGAACCAACGTGTCACTCATACAAAGTTCCACGTCAAAATATTACATACAATTATATGTTTTTACGAGTTTAGTACATTTAATAGAGCCCCGTAAAGTACGATACACATAATAACTTTTTGACAAAGTTGAATGCATTTACAAACACTAAGACCAATAGTTAACGACAGTAAAGGGTGCTCAACTTGTATCGTGACCTATGTTCTAAGTTTTTCAAAGTTGTCGTTAACATCATCATACCTTTTTAATTGCATGTGCTTTGCTTTGTTGCTGATAATAGCTCTATTAAATAACAAAAAGATAAAAGCGACATGAATAAAACAAATTATTATCATTATCATTTATTAGAAAAGAAAACAAATATCTACACAAACGTTGTTAGTAACAGGCCCAATTTACATCTCTGATAAACCGCTAAGGCCCAATATACTATTGGCCCGTTCTTAGTTTTAAAGCCCTAGATACAATTTCATCGTACCAGTGGGTTCTGTGTTGAAGGGTTTAGCTCATAGCGAACACAAAAACGTGCAAACCGTTTTCGTTCACTCGATCACAGGTCCTAGGGTTTATAACTTGACATTGAGCAAAAATGATACAAGTCGATTGATTATTCTGCAATTTCAAGCACGATTTCAGATATATTTGAAGAAATTGTAAGGTAATTTTTCGATTTGTTGTTGAAATGATGTTGCTATAACTCAAATTAAGATAATCCTTACAATGTCGTGTAATGGATCAAAAAGGGTTTAAAAGGTTAATCTGTTACAGGTAGGAATAGGTTGTGTGTTTAAACACCTAAATATAATTGAACCTTTTTTATTAGTTAATACCTTTAACTCTTTAAGTATGATTCAAAACAATATTAGTCAATTTTGTTAAAAAAGTGGTCTAGCTAGCTGTATGCATTAAGACTACATGTTGGGCGATTTTCAACTAGTTTGACGTATTTAAATTTTAGCTCAAGCTTTAATTGAACCCATTTGAGATAAACTATACCCCAAGTCGACCCAATTATAAGTAATGGGTCGAAATTACCAAATTAGGTTCCCGTAAATGTGGTTCTGTAAGTTATTCCGAACAATTTGATTCTTTAGCCAAATTATATAATCATGTTATACTGCTACATGTCTACATCAGTCAATGCTTTGACTTGTGGTTTTTATCAAATGATATATTGTAATGCGTTGACTTAAGAACTCTAAGAGGATTTGTTGTTAGGGGTTTGCTAAAGCTTAATTGGCTAATTGTATGGTCTAATAAAAGCAAAATCTGAATTCCTTTCAGGAAATTGGCATGGCAATGAACTGCATCAAGTCGTTGAGAAATCTTCCTGCTACAAGTGGGTTAGGAAGTCTTAGAACATTTGCTGTTGGTGGTAAAGCCAAGAAGGGCAAAGGTGGTGGAGCTGCTGACACTCCAAAACAGTCAACTTTAAGTAAAGAAGTTAAGTCTACCACAGTTGTTGGGGCAAATATTTTTAAAGATGGAGCAGATCCTAAAATACTGGCCGATTCTGAATATCCTGAGTGGCTATGGCACCTTCTGGACAAAAAACCAGCTCTGAGTGAACTTAGAAGGAAAAATATAGAAACTCTTCCTTATGAAGATCTCAAACGATTTGTCAAGCTAGACAACCGATCAAGGATCAAAGAAAACAACTCTATCAGGGCAAAGAACTGATTCATGTTTATGATCATCAAGATTGCTCCTTTAGTACTTGATTACGTTAGGTATGTCATAGTGATAATTGCATATCAAGCTATAAGCTTGGTACTTTTTAGTGGGTTCGTATGGATCCATATTAATGACGAGTTAAATACTTAAATTTGGCATTTATATTCTCATGGAGTAGTTAGTATACCATGTTGTTTCTCATCACATGTGGTAATTTCGACTGTTTACTGAAAAATTGTTGGATCGAAAATTTTTAATTTTTAATTTTTAATCTGTTTGTGAGAAGGCTGACCTGGGTATATATATAGCATTTGTGGTATATAGAGCGTTTATTGTGCAGATGGGGCTTGGCTATGGCAATGGAGGTACTTTTTTTTATCTTCTATTTCCTTCTGAATTAGTTGTAACCACAATGCTGCTTTAAGACGTTTATTGTTTTGCAATTACTCAATTAGCATGATGAATATATATCACTGAGCGTTGGGTAAATATGTGATGGAATAGTACAGGGTCTAGAGAAAAACGTTCTGCATTTTTCACACATCCTCACTTCTCTCGAAGTTCATTTTTATCCTTTTCATAATGACTCCCAATAAACCATGTCTGTCTCAATTGCTTTATACACTTAAACACCCACAAAGTGTAACATGTTTTATTCAAAGATATTGGGACCAAGTAAAATTCGAATCAAGGGAAATTCATATCAAGTCGTCTAATGCAGAAATGGGTTATACAGTCAAGCCCATATGTGCGTATATCACAATAAGTTACAAATATGAATGGAGATTATCTATTTTTGATACTGACTTGAGATGTTGTGTACAACTGTACATTCACAAAACGAATTATAATAAATTGTACTATTGTATGATCAATTTTTGTGTTAAATCAGGAACCCTTGATAGACTTAGGCATGAGATAAGAGGTAACTTCATAATGAACACACACGCATTTCGTATTACTACTCAAACAATCTTAATTTCTACATTCGATTGAAACATATGAATATGATACTACAGTCTCATGCTTTGGCATTTAAAAAGAAAACACAACACTTGAATATCACTACTATAATCTATAAGAGACATCTCTCGTCTTAATCGTAGGACGATTACAAATCCTGCTATGGAATCGGTTACTCGTTTTCTAATTATTACATTTATTATAATGTACATAAGAACGCTAAAATAAATCATAATAATCACTTTAAACCATAGTGTTTGTATTATAGCACATAAACTATCTTGTAAGGTTGTAATTGAGTTCTATCTCAAGTTCAACAAGGCTCGACCCGACTCATATAGGTTAAGTTCAAGCTCGATTTGATAGGTTGGTGAGCTTTCATGATTCATGCTCGAGCTCGAATCAAAAAGTGATTTAGAACGACTCAAACTATTGTTTCTTGTAGCACATAGTGTAATTTCGAGGGTAAAAGGCAAGAAAACCCATTGTACTTTCTAAAATGTACACAAGTGCGAAGTGTATTTTGAAAATACTCAAAGTACCCATCATACTTTCAAATATCGTTATAAGGTGCGCAACGTATAACCACTAAAACATGAAGCACAAGTCTTTCAACTTTTTTTTGCACCTTGGAACAAAATTTGAAAGTATGTCGTGCACTTTGAAATAAAATTTGAAAGTTTGTTGCGCATATTGAGTATTTACAAAGTATATGCGGAGTACTTACAAAGTATATCGCACTTATGTTTACATTGTGAAAAGTACTATGAAGTTTTTTGTCTTTTACCCATTTATCTTCTTTTCTTTTGAAAAAAGCAATTATCGATAGTTCAACCGTGCAAGTTTTTACCCAAAAAAAAAAGAAAGAAGAGAACTTGCAAGTCAAATTAACGAGCAGCTGATGCACTTGTTCTCTTGAAAAATACAGGGTGTTTGAGATTGCTTATTTTTAAGCACTTATCTGCTTAGAAAATAAGTTGGTGTCGCATTGCTTATTTTTAAATGCTTTTTCCTTAATAGATAAGCATATAATCAGTTTTTCAAAGAGGTGTTCGGATCTGCTTATCAGTTGTCAAAATAAACACTTATTTAAGCGCTCTCAAACACCCCATTAGAAGCACTTATCTGCTTAAATGAGGAGATAAACGCTTAAATAAGCAATCTCAAACACCCCCGATCATGCTCGACGGTTGGATGGAAAAAGGTGGAAACAAGGAAAAGGCTCATCCGCGTACCATGAAATTAACGATGGATCATGTGTGGTGTCCTTCAAATGCCTCCTGAAAATAAACAGGGGAATACAAGTATTGAACTTAGGGTTTCAAAGGTTCTAGATGTTGATCCTGCTAAGTATTAGTTACTGAAAACTCGATTGACTCTTGAATTACTAAGGGATTATGTTCATATTCGTCCTAGAACTATTCTGTAAGTTTGTTAATCTTGTTGTTATTGGATTACGTTGTTTTATTAGTTTCTAGATTTAAGATTTTATCCAATTTGTTTGGGTATTGCGTTTTGGAGATATTATCTTATTTGCGTTTGCAAAATGCAAATAATCATAAAATGGTGTTATGGAAAAAAGTGATTATTTGCATTTTACTAGAGAGAAAACACAGTTTTTTAAAAGCAGGTTGAGACGTGCTTTTTGAACGTCATTTTGAAAACGTAATCCAAACAAAGCTATGAGAAATTGGTGATGCTAATATTATTTTGGGAAGATTCATGTTGTAATTGATGTGTTATTGTTTCAGATTTCTGCGATTGCGGGTATTCATAATGCATTGGCATTGGCGTATGCGACTCACACGTTCTTCCAAAAGCATGGGTTTGTATATGTGCATACACCGATTATAACAACTAGTAATTGTGAAGGAAGAAAGTGTAAAGGCTTAAGTCATATGCCAGGCTAGTAGCTAGTGATAGTTAAAGTGACACTAACAAACAACGTTCAGGTTCAAAAAGAGTGTCCAGTTATATTGTGTTATAGATTACGGGAAGTTTGTGGATCCAAATTAACTGCCTTTTGTATGCTCCTTAGTCGATAAGTGAACGTCAAATGGGGTAGTTTTAGTGTGATCACATAGAACAATTAGAAAACAGAAAACAAGTACTTGACTAGCTAGCTTATCCACAAAAACAACTCTGAGCTATTAGTACTCCGGTACTGTGAAAAAGGATTTTAGCTCCCCTCCTCCGTGTCTCATCTTGAAGATCAGGACCTTCTTGTTAATAAACTGAAGTTCCAAAGACTCCAATTCTAGCTCACCGATATCCTAAACCCGGGCACGGACAATTCCCAGGCTGATGAGATCAATGACCGCTGTTTGGTAGAATTTGGAGGGCTTCTTCTTCAAACTGGGTTTCTAACACTTTAATGCGACGCTTAAAATGAATGTTTTTTAATAAAGCCATTACGAATAACTCAAAGCCATACCAAATCAATCTCGTTTATAAATATCAAATCGGTTTCTACAAACCACAATAAATCTATTTCGTGTTCAACCTTCCAGAACTCAACAACTGAGCTACTTAGTAGCGGTAAAACTCTCAGACGATGGTGAAGCGACTGAGCTAAATGGTGTTCAGTTTGTCACAGTTGAGGCAACTAAAGCTGCTGAAGAAAGCCAATAACACTCATTAAAAAAATCAGTTGACGTGTCGTCCCTGAGGTAGTTTTAAAGGAAGAAAGTGTAAAGGCTGAAGTCATATACTAGGCTAGCTAGAGTGACACTAAGGAACAACGTTCAGGTTGAGAAAAAGTGTCCACGTATCTTGTGTTATAGTTTATGGGAAGTTTGTCGATCCAATTTAACTGCATTCTGTGTACTCCTTAGTTGATATGTGAAGATGTAATGGGTAGCTTTAGTCTGATCACGTATAGCAATTAAAAAACAAAAAAAAGTACTTGGCTAGCTTGCTTATCCACAAAAACACCTATGAGCTAATAAAATCTTAGCTAATGTTATCTTGACCACTACCCTATGCACATTTTCAGTCATCGTAGATCCCGTTGAATTGATTATAGGTCGTGTTAACGTTTCACCTTTTGGAGGTAATTTGATCAACGTTGCGATGATAACCCGAGTTGCAGTCATTGAATGTGTTAAAGCACTTTTTCCCAAAAACTTTCACGTTTTTGAGAGTTTTATTTATCATGGTCTTCGGAAACATCAACCAAACATTGTGCCAACCAACCTTCTTATTTGGCGGTCTACAACTTTTTGTTGCATGTTATTACCGTTCTTTGCCTTTGAATACTCTTTTTTCCTTGTTTTCCCGTCGATTCGGGTTGGGCTTTTGGTTCTGTTTACGGTTATTGTTGATGTTGGAAAATGTATTGTTGTTGGTTGTAACCGAGTGGTTGTTGAAGATGAAACGAGGGTTTAAAAATAGTGGTTGTTGAGGATGAAACGAGGGTTTAAAAATGTTGAATTGTTGTTGATTCGGGGTTGGTGGTGGCAAGCACGAACTCAGGGTATTAGTAGTGCTTACTTTGAGAAGGTTGGTGTAAAGGGGGTATTCGCTTGGGTTTTGGGTTTCTGTTAAACATTATGAGAAGGTTGTGATTTTAGAAGTATTATTGATTGTGATTGTGTATGTATGTAACTATGTGAATTGTATGTGTGTATGTTGTATATTTATTGGAGAAAATTAGGGTTTAGAAAAGATTTTGTTTTTTCTTCTTCCCTTTTTAACGGTCAAATTACTATTATCATTATTACTTCTTTATAATATATATATATATATGCTTGGTGTCTTTTTTATATTTTGTTAGTAAAAATATGTTAAATTATTCTAAATATTAGTTACAATGTATTATTTTTTATGCAAGATATATGAAATGATAATGTCATCTCCAACGTATGTATCAAACAATGCACATTTTGTGTAAAAAGAGAATCTTTAAAGAATATGCATACACCAAATGTGGTTCATCTCCAACGTATGGACCAAATTTCTGCACCAAATAGTTACTTACATTTACATATTGCCCCTTAAATTATATATATATATTTACTTACAATTAATTATACTTTATAAAAATTCAAATTTGATTAATAATATTAACCATAAATAACTAATACATTACAAAGATAAAGTAATCAAAAACTTATATTACCTTTTTGAGCCACGGAAAAAGTGATTTTCCATGTATTGATAAATTCCGTACCTTTCATTATCTTTTTGAGTCATTTGTTTTTTTTTTTTTTTTTTTTTTTTTTTTTTTTTTTTTTTTTAAGTTTTGGACTCCTATAATAAAGTTATTTCAATTAAAATTGTTAAAATAAAAATTGAAAATTTGGTGTAAAGTTTGGTGTTGTATCAAATTTGATGCAAATTTTTTTAAAATTTAATATACAGTATAATTTGCACCAAATAAAATGACTTGGTTGGAGATGGAGTTTTACATCAAAAAACCATATTTAATTTGATGTATACATTGAAAATAATTAAATGGTAATAATTATCAATATTTGCTCTAGATAAATGATACGATGATATAAACTTTGAAATATGATTGAGTCATGAAAGTCGAAGATAAGAAGAAAACATTTTTTCTTTGAAAATTAAACTTTGAAATATTAATATTATTTTTTTCTACTTTAATGATTTATAGCTTTAAAAAACTCTTTTACCATTGAATTCAAAAAATTTATTATTTTATAAATAAAATAAAAATAAAAATAGTAAATAAAACCCCAAAAAAGAAAGGGGCAAAATCAAATAAATATTGCGATGATTGATGACCGTCTCACAAATACATTTTGTTGCTCGTTGTAACTTTAGGGTTCATATTTATACAGCCTCTGAGCCTCTAAGGCACCGACCTAAAATCAACCATAACGCAAACGCTACTTTTCACGGTACGGATTCAATTCATCTTATTGTTTTTCATCATCTTTCTACATATCTTTCGTTTAATTATTGCTAGATGTTAGGTTTACGTATCGGTTTCTGTTGATATATTATTTCTTAATCGTTCAACTTTGATGTGTTTCTGATAAATTAGGTTATTATTTGTGATCGATTTGTTATAGTTATTGTTATTATTCAGGTAATCGTGTTAATGTTCATCATATTGTTGATTCTATGATTACGCTGTTTTGTTGTGCTCTAGTTTGGTGTTTATTTTTATTTTTGTTCGTTTATTGGTTTGTGAATAGGTTTTAGCTATATCTATAATAAGATGGAGTTGAAAAATTAGGCTAAGGTGTTTATTTTGGTTTTTGTTTGTTTATCGGTATTCGTATAGTTTGTAGTTGTATTTTTAATAAGATTAGACTGAAAATAGGTCGAGGTGTTTATTTTGTTTTTTGTTTGTGTACCGGTATTCGAATAGGTTCTAGCTATAATTATAATAAGACGAGCTGAAAAATAGGTTAAGGTGTTCATTTTGTTTTTCCTTCTGTGTTGCGATAAGTTTTAGAAAACTGAGCTGAAAAATCAAGTTAAGATGTTCAAGATTTTTTTTTTTTGGTAATTTGGTTCAAGAAGACTTTATTAATGTAATACAAGTAGGTCTTTGAAGAATTTGAAAGTGTTTATAGTCGGTGCATTGAGAATGTGAGTTGATTTTTTTTATGTCTGCAATTGGAAATGCATATTTATGTGGAACTGAGCTGTAAGGAAATGTTGTAACTTGTAACGACACATAATGCATTTCCAAGTGCCTTCAGCACGAAAGGCAAAAAAAATCAACTCACATTCTTGACAGACTTGTGCATATTTTCTCAGCTTATACACTATAAACACTATCAAATCCTTCAAAAACCTACTTGTAAGGAAATTTTGTAACTTGGAACAACGCATAATGCATGAGATTTTGTGGAACTGAGCTGTAAGGAAATGATGTAACATGTAACAATGCATAATGCAGGAGATGGTTTTTAGATTTGCTTATGCTCTGCTGAGACTTAAGAAATAGATAAGCTATTATTTGAGTGTTTGACGATTACGCGTTTTTAAAAGTTTGAGAGATAAGGTTAATTAGCATCACGTAAACATTTTGAATAAGCAGCTTGCAAAAGTGTTCTTTTTTTTCCACTGAAATTAAGCATACAGAATTATAGATAATTATAAGGAGTTTGCTTCCATGCCAACACTCAAAACTGCTTATCTGCTGTATCAAAGTGCAATAAGCACATCAGCATATAAAAGAAGCACTCCCAAACACCGACTCAGTTGGTTTGGTCTTGGCTTCAGAATATTTCGAGTGAGAGAATTGTATGTTGAGACATGGGGGTGGAGGGAGGTAGGGAGATGGTCTAACCTTGCACTTTTCTTTTTCTTTCCATTTATTACTTTTATAAATGCAGAACTTATTTGACCAAAATCAATGTTCAATAGCAGTAAGGCTTTCAGTAGGGTTGTAGAGGTAACAGCTTAAATTTGAATTCACAGGCTCTCGTCAAATACTCAAATTGGATTAACCAAGGTTACATAGACATGGTTGCAGCTTGGCACAA
The DNA here is from genome assembly GCA_963921325.1 of Logfia minima. Lineage (NCBI taxonomy): Eukaryota > Viridiplantae > Streptophyta > Magnoliopsida > Asterales > Asteraceae > Logfia > Logfia minima. The sequence goes on from OY992773.1 coordinate 1,081,798, forward strand.
ATTTTGTGTATGATGTCATAGATTATAGTTGGGATTTTTTGCTTCTTTTTCATATGTTTTAGATGCTAATTTTAAGTAAACTATATCAAGCTTAAGCATATTTTTTGCCGTCTCATATTTATAGGTCAACCAGACATTAAAATCAAATTTAATGACCAACTTCGTGGGTACTTGGTTGTATATTATTTTCACCGTTCATGAGATATTGATTAGATGATGGTTTTGGTTTAAACTTTTAAATATATTAACTACTTAATGCAGACTGTGTACCTTTTAATTGTGTGGTTGTTTATTCGGTTGCTATACTTGAAAATATAGGATATTGAATCATTTTTTTTCTAGATTAATAATGTAATTACCAATAAAATTGAAATGATATATGTATGTATGTATGTATGTATGTACATAGTGCTATTGTAAGGAATGTTAATTTATTGATTAGATTTGGCATTATCTTTCAAACTGACTGAATTTGCTGTAAGAAATGGATAATAGTTTTTTTTTATAAATCTGGTGGGAATTCTAGTGAGCTTGTAAAACACTTGTTTAGGGTGACTTGCATTATGAGTTACTTTATCTATTTCTTGCAGGGTCAGCATTTTGCTTCAATTGAGTGGGAACATTATTAGATTCGATTTAAAGCCTTGAGATGGGGGATGCGGAGAACACACTTCCACCTACTAAAAAACGAGCTGCCGGGAGAGAGTTATCTCGAGATAACCCCGGTCTTGATGATGAAGAAGAAGTTCCAGGACAAGAAACCGGTACATTCAAGAGGGCAAGTGAAGAAGTATTGGCAAACCGTAGAATCGTCAAAGTCAGACGCAGTCAAACATCGTCAACCCCATCCGCACCTTCTTCAAATCCATTTGCAGCTATACGTTTGGTATCTCCAGCAGATCCCACGCCCACTCCTCCACCTGTTAATAATTCACAAGAAATAGAGAAACCCTCTTCTGAAAAGATAGAGTCGCCAGAAAGCGTGAATGAAAAACCCGAAATTGAAGATGATGATAAGGGTAAACAACCTGAACCAATCAATTTGGAAGCCGGGAAAGAGAACAATGAAAACAAGGACAAGGTAGAGAAAAATGATGAAGATTCCCCTGTATACGAGAAAGTGAATGATGAAAACAAGGATAAATTAGATGAGAATGATGAAAACAAGGATAAGTTAGATGAGAATGATGAAAGTACCCCTGCAGCTGGATCTTTCAACTCATTCGGACAGCTTTCGAGTAGCCAAAACGCTTTCACGGGACTTGTTGGGACAGGATTTTCGAGTTCAACCTTTTCATTCGGGTCAATCCCGAAAATTGACCAGCCCACTTTCCCATCGTTCAGTTTCGCTTCCAATGGGAACTCGTCCTTATTTGGAAATTCTGATAAAACCGAGGGACCCAAAATACCATCTATGCAGGAAGTTCAAGTGGAAACTGGTGAAGAAAACGAGAAGGCAGTTTTTACAGCAGATTCCGTACTTTTTGAGTTTCTTGATGGCGGGTGGAAAGAGCGCGGGAAAGGAGAACTGAAAGTGAACGTTTTGACTTCTGGAACAAAGAAAGCAAGACTTGTAATGAGAGCAAGAGGGAATTATCGTTTAATTTTGAATGCCAGCCTCTTTCCAGACATGAAGCTGACAAATATGGAGAAAAAAGGTATCACGTTTGCGTGTTTGAACAGTACAGGTGAAGGGCAAAGTGGTCTCTCGACATTCGCGTTGAAGTTTAAAGATCCATCAATTGTTGAAGAGTTCCGTTCAGTTGTCATGTCACATAAAGGCAACACAACTTCACCCATTCTCAAGACACCTGAAAATTCTCCAAAAGCATCGGATGAGTAGACATACCAAAGGAGACATCTTCTACTTTCATGCAGGTTCTCACTTGTATCAGCTTTCCCTTTTGCTCTTGAAGGCAGCAAAAGGTAAAAATCGTATTAATATTTAATATCGAGTCGTGTAGGCCACGTTGTGACGGGACTTAGTGTAAAAGCCGTTATATTCGGATCCATTTTGTTGTTATCTTGATAGACATTTGGTAGGCTAGTATTTTGGCTGAAATCTGGAGTCTGTTATGAAGAATTTTGTACTTGGGAGTTGAGTTGAGTTTTGAGTCTTGATCACCAGAGCATGTAGATGTGGGTGGTCTGGGTCTAATGATTCTGGCACGTTGTGCAAATTGGCTACCAATGGTTTAATCAGTCTCGTATGATTACTTGTTTCGTGGTTTTTCTGTTGCAATCTGATTTTGACTCGGTTTGAACCTGTTTAGGTTCAATTTTGTGTGGGAAATTTGCCTATGTGCCAGTTTCATTACACATGGAAACGGTGTTGTGGGTCATATTAAAATCATCATTTGAAATGCTTTTAGAATCCCATTGAATTGGTTAGTAAAGTATAATGATCTCAAATTGGGGCTGTTTATGTAGAGAAGTAACTAAACCTAAAACCGTGATAATGTGAAGAGTAGACTTATCAAACCCTGAATTGTTTCAAAATGAATGATGTGGTAAATGGACCATTGAAAGTGTTTTAGTTTGAATGGGTAAGGACCCAAGAAGGGAAATAATCTAATATTTTTTGGTCTCTTAATGAAGATAATACAATGTAGGCATGAACTTATTTGAGCATTATATTAGGAGCAAGTATTTGGTTGGCAATACTATAAGAGGTAAGGTTGTGATAATTGTCTTAGTGTTGAAATATTGAAAGAAACAGTGAAGCACGGATTAAGATCCTATTAAGCTACAAAGTTATACAAAATAACTTGATGAATCATTTTGATGTTGTTATGATAGAAGAAAAGAATTTAAAATTTTATGGTGGGTCCTTATTTTCTTTAATAATTTTTTCTCTTATCACGACAATACTTACATGATATATCAAGTTATTTTGTAACTTTGGAGTATCTAAATCCGTGAAAACTCTACTCAAGTGAACTTACAAAAGCAGTAAGCTTGTTTGAATAAGATAATTTCTATGTAATCATGTTCTTAGTCTTTATGAAATATTTTTTCCATCTCATATAAGTACACCGGTGGGAGACTAGGGTCGCATTCATATGAATGTTGTATGAGTTGAAAAGTCAATGATCTTTTAACACATCTTTATTATTACATTATAGTAAATTTTAAATAATTAAAAAAGTATAAAATGGAGAAATTTTAGTTCTTTATTATCTTTTTTATTTTATTTAAGGGTGTAGATTTAATATTGAAGGGTCAAAATCAATTTTGTTGGCAGGTCATGAACTTCGAAAAATAGCAGAATCAGTGCTTACAAATTTCATAATATTCTCTTATTATTTTATTCACTTGACACTTAATTGCTTTTAAATTACAGTTAAACTCTCACACTTTAATTAATATTTTTCACCACTCAAAACACAAAACAACAAATGGTTGATACTTATTTTATGGAGGACAACATTATTTTATTTATATTATTTTACCCGTACACTATTCCACATCAACAATAGTCTTTTTTTATTGTTATAATAAGTTTATAATTCATTATACTTAGATTAAATATGTACCACACCGGGTCTATAATGAACCAATTATTACAAAATTTCATGTCTACCGTCACATAGTCGCGGGACAATAAACTAGTATCAAATAACACATCCATCTTATTTATTCTTTTCTCTTTTTTCATTATCAATAATTCAACCATAGTAGGTTATAAATAAATGATTGTTGTTTATTTTTCTCTTCAATAAAGGGGTGTTTGAGATTACTTATTTAAGTGTTTATCTACTTATTAGCTTATTTTGACAGCTGATAAGCACATTTAAACACTCATATCAAACTTGTTTTTTTTAGAACGGCTTGTTAGTTGTTAGTGGTTCAGGTCTAGCAGTGACATCCAATTGAGCAGTATGCTAACCCTGAGCCCCCATGTTCCTCTTTTTTATCGCCTGAAATCTGCTTATTTTAGAAGGAATAAACATTTAAAATAAATATTTTAACATTTACTTATTTTTCAATAAGATAAATACTTATAAAAAAGTAAACCCATATAGGGATGATCATTAGTATCGAATTTCCCAATACCGTACTCATACCGTACCGGTACCATACTACTTTAAACGGTCCGGTACTCGGTACTCACTTTCAGACCAAAAAGAGAACCGGTACTTCCGGTATGGTACCGGTATTTTCCCACTTTCCTGCTTTGGTACCATATCCAAAATATATAGGTTATCATTTGTTATTTGTCATTTTATATTTTATAAGATTTATGCGGAAAAAATATTAGTGACTAACACATTATTTATGTGATTATATTATGTGTATATGAACACAAAATGATATTGTTCGGCAACTAAACAAAATTAGATTTGATTATCACGTATGAATACAATTAGAATTTTATGGAAGTCTAGCTAGTGCTTTTTGACACAAAAATTCACGTTTTATATATTTTAAACATGGTACAAAACAACATTTTGGTATATATACATTTTTCTTAGTCATTGTCCCTTTATGTTAAAAGATTAATTTTTTATTTATTTGAGATACATTGAAATTTATTGCCTTTAATTTTTATCGAATATATGATACTTATACAAGGGTTCACTCATATACACATTAATTAATCTTTTTTATTATATTTTCGGTACCAAACCGGGTATGGTATCACTTTTACCGTACCGGTACCGATACCGTATCCGTACTATCCCACTTCAATTGGTACGATATTCAGTACTTACGTTAGGGCCAAAAAGAAAAACGGTACTAACCGATTCGGTGTCAGTCCCATATCACGCTCATCCCTAATTCCATATTCCAGGCACTCAAATCGAGTATTAAGATGTAAATATGTAACATTAAATTATTATATTCTGCTCCCTAATTTCCCACCTATACGTATACCAACCCTGTATAGTATATTTTATTAGGAAACGTGTTCCCTAATTTACTCCAAATTCCATCACATCACATACAAAACCTAATTTCAAATTCGTTCATTCTTACAAATTCTACTCGTTTCACGATCAATTAGTAATACATCGTGTTCGTTAGGGTTTATCAGCGCACTTAGGGTTTCGTAACAACTGATACCAATGGCTGTTACTGAAGAAGAAGAATACGAGAGTGATCCGGAGCAAACTAAGCTTTCCTTGAAGATGCGAAGAAGAGTTGAAGCGAGTGATGATGAGAATGAAGACAGTGATTCGAGAAATATCGATTCTAGGGTTTCGGGCTGCGAATCGGATGAACAAGGTGCGCCTGCTGAGTATGATGATGATGGCCTGGAGTCTGAACTAGATGAGGAAGTTGTTATTGTAGAAGAGGATAAGGAGTTTGTGGTTGAACAAGTGGTGGAAAATGTGAATGGAAGTGAGTTAGGGGAAGGTGAAAAAGAGAAGAAGGAGAATGAGCCGTTTGCAGTGCCTACGGCTGGCGCATTTTATATGCACGACGATCGTTTTCGAGGTAGCGGTGGTCGTGGCAGTGGACACAGGTAATTTTGTAGTGGATTGTGTTAATTACTTCAATTGATTGATATGCATTAATATCTGAAAATTTGAAATGTTGTTAATAGTAGGGATATGCTTTTGTGAGTGTTGTGTGGATTGAGATAAGTGATTGAAGTATAAGCCTGAGTGCAGCTGCTAACGTGACTCTATTGGTTGCCTTATAGAACAATGATATGTATCAGTGTTAATAGAGTACTAGTGTTTGATAGATAAGCATATAATGACCTGCCTGCTTAGAATTTTCTCTAGTTGCTGACCAGTTGTGGGAAATGCATGGTAATGCTGCCACAGGGGAAGCCTCATATCTACCTTCATATGTGTTTTGGCCAAATAACCTGACCTAAAACTTACCTTACCCGACTCTTACTACCCTGGATGGACCCAAATCCTATGCTACCAATGATAAACCCTGTATTCTTTTTGTTTACGTTGCCACAAAATTTGTGTTTCGGACACTCATAACTTGAGGTAAATACTTCCAACAAATTTTCTTGTTTTTGTTTGTAAATAATAATGATAATAATAACTATTATAATTTGCTTTTAGTTCTCCACTTAACAAAACATAGCATTAAAGAAAGTCTTTCTCATATTCTGTTTTTTCCTTTCTCATAATTTAGTGTGTATGAACAAACTTGTAATGTGTATGTACATGCATCTTGTGAATAGATAATGATGTTTTATTTTGCAAAGGTTTGGAAGATTGTTGTACTGAACTTGTTTTTCCACTTCCAGTTAATGAGTTTTACTTGTAGAGGAGGTGTCTATTTGATCCTTCTACTTATCTATGTGTGGATTTGGGTTAAATTTTCATCTCTATTGGTTTAGACATGTGAAAGAAAAAAATAGCTTAAAAGGAAACAGGTCAAATGGGTTGGAAGTCCCCCATAGTGTAATTTGATGCACACAACATCCTAAATTGCATTATTAGATTGTTATCTTTTGGCCTCCTAGATGTATATTTTTATTTATTTATCAGATAACTACGACTGCCATTATATTAATTAGATATGTATTTTAATAGATGAGGGTTATGATTATTAATTCTAATAGGACATCAATTTTCTTATAAAAGTAAAAATTGATTTGCGGAAGTGTTTCAGGTTATCCGAGCTGTCCGTTGTACCACATTTGGTTTTTAATCATTCATGACATCAAATGGTGATAATAATGAAACATTGCATACTAACGCTTTGATTAATATGATGTTTAGGCGAACTCTTGGGGGAAAGAAGTTGTGGGAGACAAGAGATGACAGAAAGTGGGGACATGACAAGTTTGAGGAATTGACTACGCAAGAGAGGCCGCACGTTGAGGTGAATTTTTTATATATATGAAAGCAAACCAATTTAGATGATTTACCTTTAAATAAAAACAACCACTTGAAGGAAGATGACAACACTAACCCTATAGGAACTATGAAAAAACACAAATTTTTGTTAGAAATTTTTAAAATGATCAGTCTTAAGCGTAGTTATGTTTTCTGTATATTTTGTTTTTTAACATCTCTTTACTATTATTATCAGAGTAGGAGGGGGCCTAGGGGTCGTAATCGAGGTCGTGGTAGATACCAAGGGCAAGATCGTGAATATGCACATGGAAATAGGCCTAAACCACTTGACAATAAATATCAGAATAGTGAACCCAAATTTCTGAGAGGCAAAGGCCCTAGAAGGTATCGACCTGTTACAAAGAATAATGTTGAGGCTTCTACAAATAACAGACGGTGAGCCATCTAAAACACACATTTTATGTTATTCCATAATTTATTGTATGATATTTTTAGTAATTTAATAATATAGTATTTCATAATATATTAGACCTTTGAAGTCCCTGGAGAAAGGTTCCCATACGAGTACAGGAAGAGCTTCATATGCAGCCACGTCAACTTCAGAATCTGCTCAAATTCCATCTGGAAAAAATTCATTTGCGTCAAGCTTGAATTATGCTTCTCCGCCATTTTATCCTTCTGGTTCTTCCAATCAAGAAACTAACTCTGCACAGAAAAGAAATACCCAAACTGGATATGTTTCTCAATCCGACAATATGCAAAGAAAGAGTGTTTCCGACTCGTTAGGCATGGAAAAGCTATATATAAATGATTCAATTTCATCTAATTCTGGGAAACACCTAAACAAAGGAAGAAGTCAGGCTGGTCAAACTCTGTTGGGTCAAAAGACATATCAACCGGTGCCACCTCACAACCAAGCAAAGAGACTTCCTTCACCAAAAGTATCGGGTCCCACACAATTTTTTGAATCTAAAGATCTTTCATCTTCTCCGGAATCAAACAATTCAAAGATGGCATTGGTTGGGAAAGGGAAGGGCGGTGTTCAGGGAAATGCAATGGGTTCATTTCCTTATGGTGGGACCCTTGGTGGTAATCATGGCGATGAAAATTTCACTGGAGCTCCAAGATTTCTGCCTGGTAAACATCTTTGTTCCCATCGCATTATCTAGGGGTATTCTTTAGGAGAAACGTGACCATAAACCAAATACAAATCGGACCGAATATAGCCGGTAGCGGTTCTGTCTGGTCCAATATAGTTTGGTTTGTTGGTTTTGTCTGATTCATGCATCTTTCAACATAATTGTACTCAATGCTAGTCTCAAATTCTTCTATTTCTGGATTCGTATGCAGTTATGCAATTTGCAGGTCAACATCCTGGTGGTATGGGAGTTCCTGCTGTTGGCATGGCCTTCCCTGGCTATGTTGGTCAACCAAATGGGATAGGAAACTCAGAGATGACATGGTATCAACTATATGCCTTTGCTCCTATAACTTAAAATGACCGTGGTATACTATTATAGGTTAGAAAATTAATTGCTGGTGCCAAAGTTTTTAGGCATCTCTTCTTGATGTTCTTTGTCATCATTTCTTTGTTCATTTTATGTATAGATCATGGATTTTGCAGTGGAGAAAAGGTTGGTACAACTAATATAAATTCAATTGAAAATCATTGTACCAACTTTAAGGCACAACATATTTTCATTACTAACAGTTAAATTTGAAAAAAAAGAAGAAAAGGAGAAACACGCCATACTGACGTACTGTAAAGAACACAGCAGCTGTAGTGCAATTGTTTCTTTTGTATGCTTTGTGGTCAAAGAGATATGACTACGAAATAGGTTGCTGATGAGCTTGGACTGCTGTATAACGAATTAATTTCATTGTATTGCATGACTGTTTCCACCTTTTTTCAAAAAAAGATTCTGAGACTATTACTAGTTGTTTCTAATTTTGAATTTATTTGGCATTATATATAGAGGTGGTAAGTTCGACACATTTATATATGGAAAGTGTCAATATGGGCCATCTCTAGCTAGTCAAATGGGTTTAGTTAATTGTTTTTAACCATAAAAAGGTGATGGGTTGAGCAGGTTAAGTGGGTCGAATGTCATCCAAGTTGTATCAAATGCATAAGTCATAACCTATTAAAATGCTTAAAATAAGAAGAATGTTGAGGTAATTTATAGAATAAAATAGAAAAGGAACAAAAGTTTTACCCCTCAGCCTGATCTGACCCGATACAAAAAATCACCGATTTTGAGCTGAACCTGTTTTGACCTGCTACCCAACCTCCCATTTTGCCAACCCTGATTTATACCATGGAATCCATGGGGTTAATTAGAGGCTGTATAACAGTATTAACTTGTATTTGTGCCCCTTGATCAATGACTGTCACTCACACTTTTGAACATGGTCAAATTAGGTTACCTGTTTTGGCTGGTGCTGCTAGAAGCCTAGGTGCAGGTGGAGGCCTGGGTGCGGCATATGGATCACCGTATATGACAATGGATGGTGCTTATCATGCTCAGACGTCCTCTTTACCTCCTGCTTCTAGGTTGGTGTTCATGTATTTTTTGTTTGTGGAAATGCAATTTTTAGTTTTTTAAATTGTTGTGCAATCTGTTGATTCTAACATTTTCTTACTGGTTTTCATTGCAGCAAAGAGAATTTAAATGAACCTGGCAACAACGTGAAACCTTTCCAGAGATCTGGTAAGGCCTTATTCTGGTTTTTGAAACTTTTCTTCGCAGTGTATTTAACTTCATGGAAGACCTCATGAATTGCTTTATTAAAATTAATTGGCTTTTTTATATATAATATAGTATTGTAATGATTTTCAGGACGTTCTTTATTTATGAAGTTGAAATACAGGATCATAATGTATTTGCTTGCCACCTCTATTTACTAACAATGTCATCAGTGGCAAGTGGAAGAAAGTAATATGAGTAGAGAAATTGCTGCTAGTTAATTTACCACAGTGAATTTGGTCTAACTATAAAAAGTTGATGGTTTGATTAGCCAAGTTCAAAACCATATCTTCCTGGCTATTTATTTTATATGTTTAAATAATCAAAATTTGTATTCTTGCATCTCTTTACTTTTCAGCTTAACGTTTTGTTAATACTAGCATCTTCGCCATATTTTCATTGTTTCAGAGCTTGTAAATGATGAGTCGGGACAACGTCTCAATAAAGCTCGCAGGCAAGTCCGCATATGGATCCATCACCTCCATTTATTTATCTTTTAATTCTTCATATGTATATTTGCTTATGCTGTAATTGTCTTTAATCAGATACCCTCAAAATCACTTTTACCAACTCTTTTATATTGTGCAGATACACTGAAATGAAGTTTGACCAGTGAAGCAGTTATAGCAGTCAAAGATTAGCTGGTGAATATAATATCCAACTAATTCCAGATGAATTCTGCGTTTTGAAATTCCGAGTGGTACTTTTGGAGTTTTGGTGTTACAACTTACGAGCCTTTGGCCCTCTGTGATCTGCAATCTTTATCTGGAGCACTTCGGGCAGCTATAGTATAACAACTATTTTTAGGTAACCTCACATATTACTTGCAACTTTCATGACTTATTTCTTGTGCTTTTGGTTAACATTATATTGATGCAAGGTAGAGGTGGCTAGATGGTGTAGGTAATGGGGCTAAATGGGTTTGGATTGAAACTTGTAACGGGTCATTTTGGGTAGCTAGGACCAGGTCGCCCCCAAAAGGCTTTTTGTCCATAAATTTTGAAAAAAGTTGTAGGTTAAAAAAAAAAAATTAATTTAACTTTGAAGCGGAAAGCTTGGAGATCATATTCTATGAAAATAGACTTTGAACGACTTCGACTTGTTTAGATTGTTTCCCTTTTAGCTAATTTTTTTATTTGACCCATTGGCCCTGTTTGAGATAGTCAGAACCCAATTGACTCGCCCATAAGCAATGAGTTGAATTTGCTACCTCTATTGCAAAGGCCATTGATGGTGTGTATCTGTACATGGGTCCACTTTTTTAATTTTTAAAGTCTTGAAAACAGTATTTGAAAACATTTCATTGGTTTTAATCTTTTTTCTACCAGTCCTATAAGCCATGTTAGTTTGCGGATCATTAATTGATTTGATTCATATATATGTCTTCTACCTAGGCCACCTACGTTATGTTGTACATGTGTGATCACTCAAGTTCACACGTTAACTGAAATTTGGACCATAACAGAGCAACAACTTTTATTAATGTTTAGTGGAATTTCTATAAACTTCACTGATTGCTATCTAATGACATTTGCATCTTTATAATCACAGAGCAACAACTTACAAACATGATACTTCTTAATTTCAGGGTTGATATTTCGAATGCTTTCTTTTATTAAAGGTTACAGCATCCTTCTAGTTTTTTGTTGGGATTGGCAGCTTGCACTTTCTTTGCTATAAATGTATATGTTGCGATTTGCACTTTCATGTAGGAATTCCTATTGGTTTCTCTTTGACATACAATCAGTTTCTTGTTCTTGAGGCAGTTGACTTGGTTATCAATATTTGTGATGATGGATGTAACTCCTGCTTGTTATTGGTTTGAATGATACTGATTAAATTTTGGTTTTTGCAATGCTGGTTGACAAAAGCTTTTTTAATAGCGCAAGATGATAATAAAAATATACTCTATAAAATTTTGATGTCTAGGTGAGATTGATTTTTTCACTTAAAAGACGTCCGATTTTGTCTTGATTGGAAAATATTTTTTGCATATGTTGAAGACTCATTCTTTGGTAAAATGAATGAGTTATAAAGTCGATATTTTTCCATACATTAACTTCTCCTAGTTTTACCAATTTGAATTGTTTCATATCAAAACACGAGTAGTGGTACGATGTTAAGTTCAATGTTAAAGTTTAACACCAAGCAAGATTTTAGGATTAGTGGTTTGCCAACAGAGGTCCACAAAACATTCTTTATCCTAAGAGAAATCAAAGGAAAAAACAAAAGAAAAAAATGCAACAAGAAAAAAACGCAACAAATGAAGTCAAAGGCCTTTAACTTCAAAAAAAATGGGACGACTCGCATGGTATTAGGGCTAAATTATCAATTTTTACCAATTTGACTTGTTGGAGAGTTCATGCAAGAACCAAGTTAAACGGATTGGGTTGAGTAGCTGATGGTTTCTTCATCATTGGCACTTACAGATAAAACAATCAAACAAAACCACTCTGTAGTGGACCGATTGGGGCTCTTTAGGCTTTAGCAAATAAAATGTATCTAAGAATACAACCGTACAACTAATTCCCACAAGTGATGGGTAACTTTATACATATGTCCATTCTAACGCACGAAAAGCAGACGAATCAAGTTTCTTGCTCAAGGGACGTGACGGAAATAGAAACAGAGCTTACAACGAGATGTTAATGCAGAGCTGTTAACTCAACAAGGTCTTTGTACTCATCAGAAACAAAAGATTCGACTGTGAAACCAGGTTCCCCGTTTTTGTTAGTAGGGTCAAGATACTTCACACCAATTACTGTTGGCAGACCTACAAAAGTTAACACACATTTAAACAAAACGGTAACATTACAGCTACACGGTCGCTGTTGTGAGCTCCATTTTTGGAAAAAAAAATATTTTTTGTCCAATCACTCAAACATAAACACACATATAATGTATACATAAAATGCATATATGCGTGTAGAAAACATCCCTTATTTTGGGAATGCGATAGAGATTTTTCAGGGCATCTAACAAAGAAATCCAAGCAAAGAAACACTTACTGTTATGAACTCTACCATACAAGAGTCTTTCTCCCTTCCAAAATTCCAAGGGTTTCCTTCTGATTCTGTTGCTTCGTCTTACACCAGTTGTCCAGGTACTCCCAGCCTCTGCAGAGACATTGAATAAACAATCGATGATTTTGGATAAAAAATTACATAGAGATAATAACAATACACAAATAAATGAACAAAAAAACACCTGCTAGGCTCTGACGGCTCTTTTTCTTATCAACTTTACGTCTTGTTATGGACTTCTTTCTCTTCCTCAGCTGCTCCTGTATTTTTTAGGAGTTAGTCTTTACGTGCGCTCTTGGTTTTATAAAAAAGAAATAAATTTAAAGTAATAATAACAAAAGAAAAAATAAAATTGATAACTGGAAGAATGAAAAGAATGGGCCATGTTCTAATTATGTTCATGTTCTTCAGCTGGAGATCAGAGGAAAGAACAGTGACAATTACAACTAGATCCTTATAATCCAACATATGTAATATTAGATCAAGGGTGGTTTGATTTAAAAGAGGTTGTAAAAGCAATTACTTCTAATGTCTCCAAATCTTTGCAATTTGAGAGAGAAGTATTGAAGAGAAAACCACCCAAAAGTTTTCATTAAAAAAACTTGAAAACACAAAATCCCCCTTCTCTCTGAAATAATAACTCAAACGCATAAGATTAGAGTGTTAGTCATAACATAGAAGATTGTGTCATGGAGAATTTAAGTACATGTTATGCATTATTAAGGTACAGCCGCACAGCTAGTACTGATATATGATGATAAAAGAAATAAATTACTTAAAAATAAGAACCTCGTTATGTTTTTCCGGAACAATATCAGAATTCTGAGCAGGTCTGCTTGCATCGAGGTCATCAGCAGAATTAGCATCTGTTTGAGCTGACAAGCAGAATAAAACAGTTTAGTGAAGCCTTCAAATTGAGATCGCCATACCATAAGCAATGAACAGAAGGGTATAATTTCATAGCACTACTGGTTCTCCTATTTAAACAGCTTAAGGAAACCAATAGACGTGGCAAAACAGTGAGGTTGGGTTACAGGTGAGGTCACAACGGGTACAAGTCATAATGGATCAGATCAGTTTAACCTAAGCATTTCTTGTCCGAATATTATACAATTTTGACCAGTTTCTAACTATTTGAATAAAATTATTTAGGAGATGTAAAACTAGAAATACAGTTCGGGGAACTTGTGAACTGTTCAACCCACTTGACCTATTTCCTTATTGAACCAAAGCTCGATTTGAAGCATTTTTGTTAATGGTCATGATTGCCACCTGTAATACCAGCGGTTCTTCTCTTTGAACAACTTAAAGTAATCAACCATGTGCAGCCAAGCATCCAGTTGTAACACAAAAGGATATGCATACGTACATGCCAAAGAGTATATATTTTGTCCTAGAGCCCTGTAAGCACTCTAGCTAGGATATTGCCAGAGATTACTCAAGTAACTGGACTACTCTATGAACCCTTTGGCATTCAGACCTACTATTAGATATGTCAGTAACATATATGAAGGCTACAAGTTACCTCTGGAAATCAAACTGAAGTAATAAGACAAAATAGAAAATGCTTATCAGAAGAAATAACTTAACCCATCTAGGCCTCATGTGGATCATAGAATAGGACTACAGGATCAGTTTCCATCAATGATGATTCTTGGGCAACATGAATACTTCATATGCCAAAGGATAATCATCTTTGAACAGGTTATATTGAGATGATAGAGTAACTTAATATATAGATATTTTGATAGTTTTGGATATACAGAAAGGTTATAATTAACAAGAGAAAGGTTGGAACAACAAAAACCTGACTGAACATGGCTCTGAATTTCCTTTATCGTAGGGACCTCAACGTTTACTTCCATGGCAGTGGATGACCCCACCTTTTCTGTTACATCTTCAAACTGCAATGTCAACAGATGAGACAATTAGTGGCGATATTATGTCAAACCTAGAGACTAGAGGTGGCAATTTCAACCCAGTTATGTGAGAAACAGGTCAGTTGAGGATTTTTTATTTTTTATTTTTAATTAAAAATGGGTCAAATGGATATATGTCTAAAAACTTTGCTTATACTGAAAAGGGTCGAAGGAACTGAACGGGTCAAAAGCCACCTAAGGTAATTGTATAATATTTGCAATCATACATAATACATAAATTGTTTCGCAAAATTCAAAAGGATGGACAGAAAGTGTTAGTGGGCAGGCATGGCCAAATCTGATCCATTCAAACTCGCACAGAAAAATTACTCAGCTGGAACCAAACCAATTTGACTCGTTACTCAAACTCCCTAACCCGTCTGTTTTGCCACCTCTACTAAAAACAATTGTTGTAAAGCAGAATAAACAGAAATTACATTTTCCTCCATAGCTTGTACACAGTGAGAATGAGCATTATCACTAATATCCTCAGCACATAAATTAAGTTTTGTAGCAGATGCTTCTTTTCGCACCATCTCCGGAGCCTGCATATTGTCATCGTCCATGGTACTCAATGCATGACTAGTAAACTATCAAAATATATAATGAATAATGTACAAAACCTCACATTTCTTGCTAAGACTTCATTTGTTTGAATATCAGTAACTACATAAGGACCAGCCAGTACGTCACCCTCACCCCTTTCCTCCATACACCTCTCACAGTCCTCTGTGCTGATGAGAGGTTCAGAGAGAATGTCAGTCTCACGAGATATAACTGGAACTTCAGCTGAACCCTTCTGCAAGACATCATGAATGGGAGCTTCTGTTACTTTGTTTTTCACTAATGAGTCTGTGGTGTCAGAAACCGGGAGCCCCTTGTCCTTGCTGACATGTGTCGAGTGTCCGCCAATAATTTCAGAAGTTCTGGCGGGAAGAAAATCGATATCACGGGGAGAGTATGGATCATTTGATTCGACTGATTTAGACAAACTTTTTCCAAGCACTGATATTGCCAAAAATGGACTCCTAGGTGGTGTGGGAGAAGCTAGAGAAATAAAAGAATTGCCAGATAATGATTTCTGTTTCCCAAGTGTTTTCCCACTTAAACTATCTGACAAAGTATACGAATCAGATAATATGCTCTGGTCTTCTGTTAAATTCTTGGCCAAAGAAGCAAAATCAACTCTAGGAATATCATGGAAATCAGGAAGCTGTAAATTGTTTACATCAATAGGTTTGATCTTCAAACAATCTTTCAAAAAGGACATTGCGTCATTTTCATCCAAACTGGCAATATTACTAGACATTAGTTCATGAAAGAGCTTGTTGACTTTGTCACTGGTCTTAGTTACTGATGCTGTTCACAAAAAATAAGAGAGGAAAAGGAAGTAAGTTGAACAGTATATGAGATAAACAGAAGGACATGATCTTATATATGTGCATGTGGAAGATATACTAGATCAAAAATGAACGAGTTAAAAGTGGCAGTGATTTCTGAAATTTGGAATAACTTCTGTTCAAGTACATCAGTTACCAACAAAAGATCTGTGGTGTATCGAAGTACAGGTATTAAACTTCACATGTTTCAACTCACCAGATATTTCATTTTCCTTGGATTGGCAGTTGGTATTGACAGATTCTTGTTGACAATAGCCAGTATGTGGGCTTCCAATATTATCTTGCGGTGTCTCTTGAGCAAATGATGTATCATTTTCAGGCTGACTGGAATATTCATGATGCTGATAACTAACTTTTCTCCTGGTGGATGAATTTAAGGTTACACCATGAGGAATTACCAATCGAAATGGTGAAATTCATAAACATCACAAATTGGTGGAAAAATGCTAAATTAAACATATCAATAATACCGTGATATCTCAGGACGACGTTGCCTAGCAGTAGCAGGAATTATGGCCTCATTTAAATCTTCACCTCTCTGCCTCTTTAATTCCTTTCTGGCGTCTGGAAGTTAATTTTTAGATGATTAGTAGATACCAGACAGTAGTGTGACATCAACTAAAATCATTAAACACTGAATCACAAAGATTGGTGAAAAATAATGTACTTTCAAACTTATCATAGGCTGCAAAAAATTCTTCTGGGTCCTGCAGCTGATCAAATTGAAAACTTGGTTCCGGGATTGTAGTAGGCTGGCTGTTAACAGTATTGCACATCAAGCTAACTCCAAATCTTTTGACTAATTGATTATGTGAGCCCACAACAAATTAGTATGTATAACCTTTACCTTGTATCAGGCTTCAAAGAGAACTTAGCGCGCTTCCGGGCTAGAGCAGGTCTATTCTTTTGAGGGTCTTCATTCTCTTTTGTATTATATTCACTTTCCTTGGTCTTCAGGAAATCTGAACCACTATCCACAATTGATCGTGCTTCCTCAAAGTGCTTATCAGGGTCTTGTAATGCCTTAAACGGTGAAGAGACAACGGAAATATTTTAAATTGCTTGGTAATTTGCACGACATCATACACTCTACAACAATTGCAATCTTACCACTGTTTTTATAATAATACTCCCTCGGTCTCTCCGTATCAAAATAGAAGCAAAATGAAGGTAAATATTGTTAAAATCCTACAGCTCAATCAGCACTGATTCAGAATTTCCTATATAGCTTTATTGACAATTTAAACGCTTTAATCTTCTTCTTTTACCCAAGTGTAATCAGATTTCATTCACCTCATGGTTAGGAACCAATACAAATTACATTGTTAGCTAGCCACATAAAGAGTAATGTCCTACTTATTTCTTTATCTTACTCTCTCTAAAAGGTGAAGTAAAGGTGCGTTTTGTTAATTTCCTCAGCACTTGCATCATGTTCCTCAAATAAAGTTGAAAGGATTCATTTGACACCTAAATACCGGAGATAATATTTTTTTGCAAACAGTATAATAATAACTTAGGCAAACTATGGTCAAAGTTGCCCTAACTGTTCCATTTTTCTTCTAAAATGTTTAACCCATAAACATGTGGAAATCTATGTGTATAATATGTATATGATGTCTTATGGTGACATATAGCTCTAACTAATAAGAAATCAAATCAAAGATTAGCTTCTGCTCAGATTGCTACTATATGTCAATTAAACCTAACAATTAGAGGAAAGCACCTGTATATGCATGTACATACATATATATACATATACATGCATACGAGTGTATGTATAAGATGTCTTAAAACTTATGGTGACATATAGCTATAATAAATAATCAAAATCAACTAGAAAATTAGTTCTCTGGTCGGATTTGTTGCTATATGTCAATTTAACTCAACACTTAGAGCAAAACATACAAGTGTATGTATAAGTATAACATGTAAGAAAGATAACTCCAGAGGTATAATTTGTATATACAACATCTTGCTTATCTATGTAGCACCAGTTAATTTCTAATAATCAGAATTTTACAACCTCGTAAACCTAAAATCGGAGCAAAATTTGAAAGAATTCAACTAAATAGAAAGTTAAGTTATTAAATCAAGCATAATATGATTGAAAACTTTACCACTGAATTCATATACTGGTGAATCGCTTCGAGATCGTTAGATTTCACCGCGTCTTGAGAATCACGAAATGCTCGTGGATATAGAGAGAGAATAGACTGTTTGTGAAACGGATCGATATGATTTAAGTTTTGCGTTTGAGTCATTATTTGCAATTTTGTGATCAAAGAGAAACCCTAGATATACATATAGTATAGAGATATAGAGACATGAAATTAGGAATTCGAAATTGGAAAAAATAGTGTACTGGGCGGGAGAAGGGAACGAGTACAGTGGCCAGTGGGAGTGATTTCAAGTTTTGGTTCTTTAATATAACACCTCTGTCCGGAATTTTATTTTGGAGAGAAAATAAAATAATGGAAAGAAAAATAAAAAGTAAGTGTGTTCCTTAGTTTTTCAGGAAATAAAAGAAAAGAAAAGAAAAAAATTGATTATTTTTGCCTAATTTTCCATTTTATCATTTCTTTCAAATTGGAAAGATTTGAATTCCCTTTTTTTCTTTCTTCTTCATTTATCTCCCTTTTTTTCTTTACAAAACTTAGGAACAGAGCCTAAATAAATGGAAATGGATTTGTCGTCGTCTAAACCTTGTACTTCGATGATTTACGTTATACTCCCTATAGCCATGTCAAACTGCCAATTTAGGTGTTGATAATTTCGTAAGACATTTGTTTTACTAATGCTAACGGGTTCACGGTTCCATCCCAATAATAAGAGAAAGATATAGTCCATACTAAAAAGCAATCCATTAATCTATTTAAGTATGAACTCAATCTTGAACTCTTGTTTAGCTTTCTCTTTTGCCTATGAGATTTGATGATAGACCGTAGTAACTTCAGAAGCAGAAGACGAGATGACCTAAGAAGATTCTATTAGAAGTAGGAACTAATAAGCAATCCATTAATCTATTTAAGTATGTTGTCGATTCATATTGAAAAAAATATATGCTTTTTTTTAACTTTATACTTTAAAGACCAACTCAGATATATTTTACAGGATATGAACGTTATAGATAAACAAAATTATCTAGTCAAATTTAATTAAGTTGATTGGTATGACATTTGGTTATCGTTAGGTTGGTTCACATATTCTAAAGTTGAAATCTGTCTTTTTTTTCTTTTAATTTATTATTGTAACATCAAGTTGATCATATCGATTGAACACAAGTTAGATATCTTTAATTGAATATGCATATATATTAACGATTCTTAATATGTGTTATCACAACAGTTGGTTAATGAATAATGATAATAACATGTGCGTTAATAAATATAATTTTTCTTTTAACTTTATGCTATTAACATGAATTCAGATCCGATGCTTGCTTTTATTGAAGATACTTTGGCCCCAGGATATGATCTACCCATATTTTACGTTTGAACTAATATAAAAAGTTTAAAAGATTGATCAGTGTGAAGAAATAATATTAGTGCGGCATCAAAGGCACACTTGCATTTTGAGGGGAGGGAGGGCCAGACAATCGCAGCCGTTAATTTTTGTGATCAACGACTCATATTCACAATACTAAATTTTATATGAATGTTGCATTTTACATAAATATAATGTTGTTAAGAACCATCAAATAAGTTACGGTATCATATCTAATCTATTTACCTGAAAGAAATTATCCGTATACAATTAGGTCCAAAGCTCTTTTGTAGGGAAAAGGATCCACTTCCACATTGGGCCCATTCTGTGGGCTAATTAGTAGTGGAAATCGGCCCATTTCCTTCCATGTATAGCTGTGTATGAGTGCCCATATGTTTTGCTTTATGTGACTGACATATTTTAGCCTCTGAGGCTATATATCTATCTTTCCTTTATGAAATTTTACGGCTTAAGCTATATGTCTAAGTCAATATCTGTAATATCAATATGGAAGCTTCTTGCCTCCTCCAATTGTATATTCAAACTAAATCATTTCAGATCTAATATTAATACAATTTCAATTTTCGTTAAAAAAAAAAAGGGTATAACGTGAATTCAAGTTTTTAACTTTTCTTGATCAAATTATAAATTATCCCACTACAAAAAAGGTCTGAAAATACCACCCAACCTTCTAATTTTACAGTACTATAAGCGAATTGGATCAAAAGTTTGCCAAATATAAAATAACTATCACACATTTTGAATCAATTTTGATTTTTGAAAGCTATTAAATGAAAAATTATATGAAGCACATTGGTGTTGTTACAAAACATGCAAACTTTAACTGAAATGATCATTAAACTTTAATCAAATGAACTCTAATTTGTTATAAAATAGAATTCTAATCGTAAAACAACTACATGACGTGAAGTGTGAACCCAACACCCCAGTGCTCCTAACCATCATCGTCAGCCATGTTCCGATGACCTCCTCAAGCCCCACAATACCATCACCAACAAAATTGCTTTCTTTCTAGACCTTTTTTATTAGGGTACACATTTTAATTACTTGTATTGCATGGAATGTGAATCACATCGATTTATAAGTTGAATGACATCGTTAAATGATCAAAAATTGGACGGCGACTTAGCATTCGACACATAGGTCCCATATTTAAATCACACCTACTGTCCCTTACATGCAGCTTATGCAATTTACATCCTCAACAGTGGTTGTAAGGCCAGTCAATAGGGACCCCTTTGCCCGAAAAGGGTGGTTTACCACTTTACCTTTGGTTGGATGAATCTGAACCATTTATGTGTACTTCATAAAAACTTCTTATTTGTTATCATATGTTATGTTATTTCGTACTTAAGATAATATCGATTTATCAGGTTCATTGATGGTACTATAACTTCTATGACAGAGAAAGTGAACCATCTTTGGCTTTTTCTAACTACCAACCAATAAACCCCATGGAGCCATAACTATGTATTCATAACTCATAAGTACCAACTACTAACACAAGTACAATTATGTTATAGTCTCATGTGATGTCTCCTAATTGTTACTCCCCGAGCTTGGTGAAACATATATTTCACATAGACTGAACAAAGTTCAAATCTTTGACCTAATTGGCGACGTACAAGAGACATTTTGTAAACATAAATACAAGAGATATTTTGTGAACACAAACAAAATTGGTCTACCCATCCGTTGCTACAATTAGTCATGCACAAAATTTGTGATAGTAAATATCAACAATTTATTTGACAATATAAGACATGGAATCTAAGCCCTAATTCATGTTCTTGCTTTTACTACAACGAATACAAGAACCTAACGCTGTAGTTGAGTTACACGCATAAGCAAGTGGCCATGCTACACGTTGCTCACGCTTATTAATATTATTATCATTAATTTGAATTTCATTCATTTCCTGTCAGCCAAACACGTAACATATTCAATTCATTGATATTCTAATTCTCTCATATTTCGGTTCATCTAAATTCCAGTTTGTTTAACAGATTCCAATTCATTTAAAAGCATTATGCGAATCAAATGGGGCGTTAGTTTTGCAGTCCAACTACCAAATGAACATGTTCGAGTAAATATGCTAATACAATTGTTCTATCATATTATCTAGTTGGTTGATGTGTCATTACCACAGTGGCACAGTATATATCTCAAACTCAAAAACTGTTAATTATTCTAAACAAGCGCCAACCACATTAACGCGTTACTGTGTAGGCTGTAGCTCATTGGATATATTAAAGAGGAAATGAAATATAGTTGGGGTGGGGGGCTTATATCTAGTGTCTACTGTTTGTTCATAACCACCAACTACCCACCCCCTTTAAATTTAGTCGTACAACTCAATACCCTTCTTTATACCCACATCATATCCTCCTTTATTTCTTTCATGTTACAAGCGCTGCATAACTTTCAGAGAAACCAGATTTGAACACACAAGAGATGTCAGAAGCACATCATCAGGATGTCCAAGAACGAAAGGAGGAAAGGGGCCTGTACGCCTGGTTCGTATACCTTCTCAACTGCATTTTATTTCAACTTTCTCCAAGGGGGTGTTTGGATTTGCTTTTCTAAACTGCTTGTCTGATTATTATAATGGCACTTAAAATTTCTGGTCTTATTATCTGATTATCTAGGGGTCAGATAATTAGTTTTGACACATTATCCGAGGGTAAAGTAAAATTACTCTACTTGTACAAAACATTTCTCATTCTGTTACAAAAGTATCTATTTTGATCATGTCTGTTACTTTCTCAAATAATCAGAACTTGCCAAACACTTGAATATCTGATTATCTAACTACAACTTCAAATGGCATATACTGCACCCGTTTTAATACAGCTAATGTTCAGATCCTGATTATTCAAATTCAGATACTCACTTTTAGAACAATAATCCAAACACCAAATAAACTTTCTTACCTGTCTAAAGAGAACATGTTTCATGGTTTATATGTATTGATGCAGCTTCTACTATATGTTTTGCTGTTGCTGCTGCCCCAAGAAAGCTGCAACACGCTGTTTGGATGGGAATTGTTGCTGTTGCGATTAGTCCCGTTGATATACTTGAAGTCGGACACTACTGTTTGGACCATGTTTCTGATTTATTTTCCGCCCGTGTCTATTTGCAGATTTTGCAAACACATACCAACCTTTTGTACCCATGTATATTGCACATTCTATTTGCTGCGTATTAACGATGTTCAAATGTAATGCCATTAAAGTTTGTATGTTATTGGTGTTTTACAGATAAAACTACCATACCTTATTTGTGGTAGGCGGGCAGCTTTGGCCCAATAATTCTGTACGGGTCGACTAGACCCATAATAAAAAAAATAAAAAAAAAAAAAAAACTTTTTGACCTATAACCGAACCCATCTGCACCCACTCATTTTGCCACCTCACCTCCACCGTACAAATTATTTCTACTTCTACAATGCACCGACGCTTGTGAAGTAGAACTGATTAAGCATTACACACTAAAAAATATGAACAGTAACATATATATATATATATATAAAGGGTGGGGATCAAGAGGGAAGCAAAAAAAAAAGGGAAGTAGTGAAGCAAATACCCATTTAGCATCAAAACATGATTTTCAAGCAAGATTCATCAAATTAAAGCTTGAAATATAAATGAATCGATTATATACATCATTTAATCAAACAATGTTGTTATAATTTTACGTTTTAAACAAAAAACTCTCAAAATCGACATTTATCATTCATTTGTGATGAATGTTAGTCAAAATTTCAACTTAATATTCCTAAAACATTAATTTATGATAAATATTAACTCATATATGTAATACACCGATTATACCATTCATGGGTGAATGTTATCACTAAAAATTCATCAAGAAATGATGTTAAATAACATTCATGGATGTATAATAACAAAATGTGAGTTAACATTCATCCGGAATGAATGTTATAAATGATGAAATCAATGGCTGAGATTTGCTTCCCTCCTTCTCCAGAATTTGAAGCTTCCCTATGAATTCTTCCCCTATATATAAATATATATGTATGGGTGGGTGAGTGACACAGAGAGAGGGAGAGAGAGAGAAATGATCTTATTAAGCAGTTTCTATGTAGCATGCCTTTCATTTACACAGAACTAAATATAAAGAATAGAACTATTACTATAATTATGTAGACTTTTACCATATACAAATTAAAGACTTTGAACCTGAAGAAAAATGAATCAGTAATAGTAGTTACATCTATCTAGCCAGCCAGGATTGGATTTCTTCCTTCATCAATTTCAACAAGGAGGGTGCGCTCAGATTCTGATCCCTTTGGTCCTTCTGTGTAGAGTGTAGGGAGGTAGGCGTTATATGCGGGCAGATATCTTGACACAAAATCCATCACCTGCAATTCGGATCACCAAAAAGGACATGTTATTTCACAAACACTCCACTTGACTACTTGAGCATATTATTAGCATCTGAGGGAGCAATTTTAGCACATGACTTATGAATAGACTTATTCAGGTTATGTGCTAACAGGTCAAATCATAAAATTTAGCTTAAAGGGAAATTGCTCAAACTCTCAAACAGGTCAAACTCTCCCACAGTGTATTACTAAATCATTAAACGTCTCTAAACCATGTAATTTGAAAAATTATTATTATCGAAATAATATATACAAAAATGAATTTTTCTTAGAAAGTTTCGGGTCACTACGACCCGTTTTGAGTTTTGACCCATAAAAAATCACCGGTTATTATCCGTTACATGCCCCTCCAAATTTACCACCTTTAATTAGTATGGTTTTAGCAAGATGAATATAATGATGCATACCTCCTCATCAGTCATCCCCGGGTTTCCAGCTTCTCTCATTTGAATCTCTGCCTGCAAGTTTGTCCCAAATGAAAAAGAAGCTAAATAGACTACAAAAACATGCGGAATGATTCAAAAATAATCACAAACCTGTAACCGCCATTGGTAGACACAACTTGGGTCTTTAATTTTGATAATAATCCATGATTTCACGAACTTGTCCCACGCATCATAATAAGCCTCTAGATTCTTATTCACAATTTCTAGCTGCAAGAGTATTTACTTTTAGGTCATCTTTAGATTTACGCAGGAAAAGAACATGGATATGTGATGTTAGTGCTAAGCGCTCTAACCTGTGGATCAACAGCTTTGACCACCTCAGCAGGAACAGGCTTAAACCCAAGCATCCAGCCCTCAAACAGAACTACCTACATGATGAAGCATGGAAATGGCACACGAAACTATCAGCAACAAGTCAACAATTTCAAGTTAGGCCCTTTTATAAATGTGAAAAACCCAAAAGAACTATATTTTTTATGTCTATCCTTGATCTACTTTTGCAACAAAGAACCGACTTCCTCTATCTTCATTCCTGATTTAGCAAACTACGTCACTTATGTGACAACAGAAAAGATGCAGTTATACTAGAGGTGAGCAGAATGGACAGATTGAGTAACACATTGAAAAATGAGCCGCTTTTAATAAGGTCGAAATGGAGTGGGGTGGGTTACATTAATCTGCTAAAACTTTTGTCTACTTTTTATAGGGAGTAATAAATAATGAATGCTTTAATCATGATTACAAAATATGATATTATCAATATAATAATCTAAATAACTGAATAAAAGGATTTTAGGAGGTACGTTTATAATCAACTTCGGGCGACTTTCACCTTTGTTGCCCCATTTGACCTGTTCCTCTTTTAGCTAAACTTTTCTTTGACTCATTTAGGATTAAAGACAACCAAAATCGACCCATTCATAAGTAAAATGGATCAAAATTGCCACCTCCATATTATACCAACATAAGGAACAATGACAACTGAGGCTAAAGAGACACATGAACTGAACCCACAAGCTGTTAATGAGTTTCACTTACCGTTAAAGGTCCTTCAACTTCAGGCCATGTCGAAGCATCAGCTCTGTCACCTCTACCATTGTATGCAGACTGCATTGGGGAGAATCTCAAAGTCATACTTGAACAGATTGACAGAAAGTCAGTTAGAAAACATGTATGTATGATGTGTACTTACTTTATCGTATCTGGGAAGCTTCATCTTCGTACCTGTGTTCCAAAATACGTGATTAAGCAATAGATAGGATATACATGTGGGACAAAATGAGTATCAGTCGCACCTTCTTTGGTCAATTTTCCCAGAGCTGTTAGTGTTTCAACAGACATAGAAAGATCATGACTTCCAGCATTTCCACGAAACTGTGGGTAAAGAAAAAGCCTCCTGTGAACTAGTTACTTAAAAGGTGCCACCAATTCTGCTGTTTCAAAAAATCTACGGTCAAAAAAGTGCACGGAATTCGTACCTCTAAAAGAGCATTCCCAGGATTGTTTTCTCTCAGTTTAGCCTATAATAAAATTAGAACTGCATTAGATATCAGATGCAACGAAGATGATGAAGCAGTGATGGATCTAAGAGGGGACTATGAGTTTATTTTTTTACCAACATGGTGTAGTTTGTGAAGAGGTTGCAATATGACGCTATTTCCAAAAAAAGAAAGGAGGAAAAAAAAACTAACCAAATCTTCATAATGTTATTTTGTGTAAAGTAACTTATATCAATATATTTAATATTCAACAATTTCAGTAAACTATTCTGGATATGATACTATTAAACAAGATTCTTATAAAGGGGCATAATTTTTTTTTCAGAATTATCATATATTATGAGGCCAACACCATTTGTGAAAACCATTTCAAAATTAGCCCAGCTCCAAATTTTGTATAATAGAGGCATTCAAAATTCAACCACTATGGTATAAAAATTATGAATTAAACAATTAATGTCCCCAATACGCAAAATTGCAATCAGTATGGAAATCCCACACTCCTTGTGAGTATCACCTGATTATCATGTGTTAGGTAGAAATCGTCTATGGAAATAGTTGCAGACTTCCTGATAAATATAACATGTTAGAAATTCTGAATTTCCTAAAGAATATTATGACCAGAACAACATTGCTATTGTATGAAAATGTATCATTACTCTGCATTTTACCTTCCTGAAGTTTGAAATAGATAGTCTAGAGCGAAAACAAGTGTAGTCTTTCCGCAACCTTGTGGAGCACTAAAACCTATCTGCATAACAACAGAAGATGTCACCCAGCAGCTTTTCTGCATTAGCGAAACACTCAAACAAATATCCAAGTCAAAACGGTCTGGGATGGGTTGACACGACAACATTTTTTGTTCATTTTTTTATAGCATTTTATGAATGATCACATAAGATTACAAAACATACTATTATAAAAAAAATTCTTTTTTTGTTAGTAAATCAGTTTAGAAGATTATAAACACTATAAACAACTAAAATTTTGACCCGTTATAGAAAAAATTTAATCCACATTCAAGTAAATGGATTCACATTGCTACCTCTAGAAATCACCATAAAAACAATCACATCATCAATTTAAACAACATCAAACGACTAACTACTTTAAAAAGGTCCCTTTTTGTGTGTAAGGAAATGTAGTCTTCTATCCAACTATTGTCATCTTCGGTTAAGGTACTAGTGCCAAATGGCAATGTCAAACAAACAATGATAGAACAATTAAAACATTACAAAGTACCACTAAAGGAGGGATGTCATCTCCATCTTTAAACGTGGACCTATGATCAGATATTTGCTGTTCACACCACAAGAAGACTGGGATATAGTAATGATAAATTCTAGCTTTCTGGGGTGTTGTCAGATTTAGCTCATTGAGGTTGAACAGTTTACACACATGAAACCCGTTCTCTAACCACTTGTCTATAGACTCACCTATTGTCTCTCGGGTGAATCCAAGTTTGTCTATAAGGGGACCTGAGCATATAAATTCAAAGAGATCCTTCACAGAGGAAATTTCGGCAGTTGTAGTTGAAAACACTGAATGTAATGGACCATGTCTCCTTTCTTTGTTGGCTACACTATCCTTATATGTTTTGGTGTCTTGCATCCATGAACATCCATGCCCTGCATTAATAATTGTCAATCATTTAACATATAGAGAGAGAGTATAATCAATCCAGCAGAATTATCAGGTAGGTCTAAATAAATGCTAATGAACACTAAGAGCAGAGGGAGTAGTGACCCCTGGTTTACAAATGGGGAGTAGGGGCTTTATTTTTGATTTTTTTTTTAGAAAATTCAAATAACTTAATAAATTGAAATAATAACAAAATAAATTAAATAAAAGAAATAAATTCATTAAAAAATAAAAATAAATAATCGAAATACAATAAATAAAAAGTCCTAACAATTAAAAGTACGTTAAACAAATTATGTTCTATCACGATTCCTCCAAATATGCTCCACACGATCGGATTGAAGTCCCTCGTGCATGTCTCTATCATGTAATTATCTGGTTTTCCTACTATATGTGTCACACCTCTCGATCCAATTACCTTGCATACTCCTAACAGTCACATAATACTCTTCATTCTCGGCAATATTAAAACTGTTGTCTTCGGTAATCATGTTAACATGATGCAAGTATACATGATTCGTTTTATAGCGTTTACACTATAAGGTCTTGCCAGTTGTTGTAGTATATGCCAACGGAGGAGGACCCCAAATGTCTGTTCAACATCATTTCATGCAGACGCTTGTGTTCGAGTAAAGTTCACCCTCTTTGCATCAACAGCACTTGAAAACCCCTTAAAGAACGATGCCCATGATGGGTATATCCCGTCAACAAGATAGTATCATCTTTCGTAATCCACATCACACACTTGATACGGGATTTGGGGAGCGGAGTCATTTAGCAAGTTGTTGAACAATGGAGATGGTCAAAAGAACCGTTGTTTTTTTCATATCAAATGGTAATAGAACCGTTGAAAAAATAATAATAAATAAAATTAAATATACCAAACAACATCCTGGGCGAGACGTTGTTCCAGAACTCCGTTCCGGAGTGGCAGAATGCCGTCCGACGGCGTTCCCGACGGATAACGCCGACGGGAACTCGCCCACTCCATGTGCTCTAATGTACCATTAGGTATCCGGTATCTCACATGTGAAAGAACTTAAAATATTCTGAAATATATGAGATTTCTTGGCTACAAATGCACAACAAGAAACCTGGTTGTCTCAACTTCTTGGCTACACACATCTCATTCCATTATTCGTAATACCAAATTCACCCTTTCAAGTTTGTGTGCCACAGATGTATCTTGAATGTCCATTGAGATATTGGAACTTGGAAGTATATAGGTATTTTAAAAATGCAACTCACATTCATGAAAAAATCAGAGAGGATAACAAGTTATCTATGAACAAGATTGACGATTATTCTCACATAGTTATAGCATCTTAGTTATCAAGCAAGACTAAAAGTCATTATGTAAATTCACATTTCAACATTTTGCAAATGTTATATATTATATAGTAATATATTATAATTATACACACACATATTTATATAGCAATATATTATATATTATAAATTATAATTAGACACACATATAAAAAGTTTCATGTATGTGAAATGAAGAACAATAACAAAATAGAATCAAATTCAATATAAATTGAGCATAGTCTACATAAAACTAGTGGAAATAAACTTCCAATTTGCTTAACAAATTAACAGCACCTGATTTGAGAGGAAATTGAGAAGCAATGCGATGTAATCTGAAGGCGCTGGATACATGATTGGAATTCCGGTCATATGCGGCGGAAATTGACGGCTGAGATGACGTGATTAAAGGCTTCACCGGCCGATGCAAAACGTCCATAACCACCGCCATAAATAAATTGAGAGATCAAATTAGCTATAGTGAGTAGTGAGAGTGTGGAGTGAGAGAGATGGATGGAGGGCACAGGAAACGGTTTGAAGTTTATCTTAATTTGGATTTTTGGGGTCTTTGTGTATGGACTCGCTCGGCCAACTGTCACATATATTTATCGTTATGTTCCCTGTTATATCGTGTCGTATCGTATCTAAGTTAACACATAATGAGTTATAACATAGTCATATACGTATTGTTTAGTAGTAATTTATCCTCGTTAGTAACTTTGGTGTAACAGTTAAACACTTCAACACATTGGACACATTTTTAAGTATGTATATGTATTAGTTGTAAGTTGTCAGGCAGATAAAATGAATTTAAGAGGTGATGTGGATTGTGGAATAGTGTATATATATATATAAAAATATCTATATGTCTCAAGTGAAAATATCCAATAAGTTATTCTAATAATAATTATTGAAAAAGTTTTGAAAAAAAATGTATTTTGAATATTTAAAAAGTAATTTTAAAGTCATTTCTAAAATAAATCAATAAAACATCAAAATTAGTTAAAATATTGAGTGAAATTTGAAAAAAGGTTTTTAAGAAAAAAAATTAGTAAAAGAAATTTTGAAAAAAAATTAAAGAAAAAAGAAAGTTAGAAAAAAGAAGGTTGAAAAAAATAAAAATAAAATAAAATTCGTCGGAATCCGGCAAATGGCTGACGGCGGAGGCCGACGGTAGTTGGTGGCGGAATGCAGTAGGTGGTGACAGCAGGTGGGAGTTAGCGGTTAGTAGTGGTGGAGATGAGACTTCATATAAATAAGAAATGTAAGGAAAGAAAATGTATTATCAATAAAATAAAAATGGTGAAAATGAAAATTATTAGTGACATGTGTCACCTTTTGGTTGGATCAAAAGTTCCCCCCATCTTCTCTTTTAAAGATGGTTACTCTCTTGTACCTTACTCTAAAAATTTTAATAAAAGATATTAATTTATTTTTTACAGTTGTTACTGTTGTGATTATTCAAAATAATCACAAAATATAACATGATAATCACATGTAATTATTCTCTAATATAACGTGATTATTATGTGTTCGAGATAATCACAAAATAGGATTTTGATAATCACATATTATTCATGTGATTATCTTGTTATAAAATGCGATTATTATGAATAAAAAATAATTAAAAAAAAAAAGTCGAAATTATTTTTGTTTGAAAAATAGCTTCTAAAAGTTATTTGAATAAGGAGCTACGAATAAAATTTTGTAAAATAACATATTTTGAATATTTAAAAACGATTTTGAAGTCATTTTGTGCGTTCCTACGATATTTAAATTTTTTATTTAAACCTAAATTTATAAATATATATAAATAATATAAATATAAATATAATATATAACACCCAACACCATAGCTATTTTAGTCACAAGATGAGCCAAGGCGCACCCAAAATCTTTTAATTTTAATACAACAAGTGTATAAAGTTTATTAATATTCTTTCCAACAAAACACTAATGGCCACTCTAAATGTTAAGCTTCAAAAAAGTTATGGCTCAGACTAACTTTCAAGATAAAAAAGGATTGGTCCATTCAATTATGTCGTTATTCATATAAGATAGGTATTGCCGTATTAGTAACAAACAACAATCCTTGATCTTCTATAAATTAAAATATTTGAGTTATTTTTATTTTAACTAAAAAACCTTATTAAATTATCACATTACAACAAAAGAACTTTAAAAGAAAATCAGTGGCGGAACTTGAAAATTATATTTGGAAGGCGAAATCATTTGATATAAATGTCAGGGTGTCGAATTACAAATATACGAGATATTTTAGTCTCAACCCACCAAATATATACATGTATACTAAATCTACTTTCGATTTTCGAGGGGACACCCCCCTTTACCTCTTATATCTTCCGCGCCTCTGGAAAAAAACCCAATAAATTATCGTAACGCCGATCGTAATTTTAATATACTTATTGATTTAGTATTTTAACTTGTTTATTTGTCAACACTTTAAGTAAGAATTTATTATTCTTCTTTGATAGTTTCACTTATTGAATTTTTCATTTGGTTCAATCGAACTTATTAGTATTTGAAACAAACAACAATTGTCTGATATTATTATCATGTAACTGTTAGCATATGCGTCTCTTTGATTGTTATTTGAAATGAACACTTCATCATATTTTTTGAGCATTATTAGTATTTGTTTTTTTTC
Organism: Logfia minima; assembly: GCA_963921325.1. Lineage (NCBI taxonomy): Eukaryota > Viridiplantae > Streptophyta > Magnoliopsida > Asterales > Asteraceae > Logfia > Logfia minima. Next base: position 1,113,137 of record OY992773.1, read on the forward strand.
TTCTTTTTTGTCTATTGAACGTGAAATTCCTATATACGCCACCAATAAAACCCCATGATAAACATTAACAAATCAGTACAAAAAAATAGAAAATGTCTTAATATAAAAGTATTATGATGTCAATTTCTTACAAAAAAAGTAAAAAATACAAAGTAATACTGCGCTTGTCGATATCCTCCACTATAAGTCATGATTTGTGGTTAAAGTTGATTGAGAATTTACTTGAATTTTTTCTCTTCTTTGCAAGATCAAATAAAACGAAACTTACTTCGGTGAATCTTACTTTTGTATATCATTAGTTTATTGACCCACGGCTATGCGAGATAACACGTTTGATTCTATAAAAATAGCACATGAATTTAATTGAGATTGTTCGAGTGGTTACAGTTATAAGTTTAAAATAACAATTAATTAATGTTTTGAATTCATATTGTTCGGATGTATGTCAAAAAGGGGTCAAATTAACTGCTTTTATTGAAACACTAATATGTAAAAGTAAACCTGCTTTTTTAGCTAATTGGGTAACATTAAGCATACTATTTTCTAACTGCTACATATATGCCTAAACAAAATCAATGTAAAATATAAGTTATATACATGATCATGCCTTATTCTTGTGTTGTATTTTCACCAATCACAACGAAACATGATGTCATACTCTTCATCGCTATGGACTCCTTGAGTTGCTAATGTACAATAGACCAGGGACCTCATATTCACAACGACTTGAACAAGATTGTCTAGTAACTACGTTATTCCTGAAGTCGATGGGGGATAAAGAAGCTTCTTCACTCAATGCAAGCTAATGTGCTCTTGTAGAGTGACTTGACTTGATTTTTTCTAGTGACCTCCTTTTATTTAACCACAATGATTTTTGTGATTATGATTGCATAAGTTCATAGTCACTTATAATACTAGTGAATTGATTAATTACAAGTAGTGACTATGTGTTCTGTAGTGACCTTCTTTATTTGAAGTGGATTGCATCTTGATGAATCTTCAGTGTTCGAGGCTCTTAGCAATAGATTCATCACGCGATAGCGAATCCGCATAGTGAAGTCTTCATTACTTTAGCACTGACTAGGTTGAGCAGCGACTAGAGAGATAACTTATCCGTAGAGTTTTGACTTCATAATTTCTATGAAGAACACCAGTGATTTGGTTAATCTCATATCAGTGACCCAACATGTTATATTATATAAATTTAATTATTAGGAGTTTATGCTAACTAAAATAATGTATACTTTTCAATTTACCGTGCTTTAATGTTTGTTAAGCTTTAAATTTTAAATTTTGTTAACAAAGAACAATAATTAAATAAATTTGTGTATTTTATGTTTCATATTAATTTGTATTTGAAATATTAACATAACTCTTAACTATTATCATGTATCACTAATACCCAAATAAGTTATCAAATTGATAAATATAAACCACCCCCCCCCCCCCCGCCAAAAAAAAAACCCGTCAATTTCTTAATGTGTATACAACATTTGCTTTTAAAGGACTTAATTGTTACAAATACTATAATAAATTGTCATTTTGTCCCTTATGTGAATTGTAAGGAATCGAAATAAAAACATAAGGACCAAAAGTGTCATTATACGAAACACATGGACACGTCCTTAAATATCGAAATTGGAGGCATGAATAAATCTAAACCGTATCGCAAAGGAAGGAGGCCAATGAAGGAGTGAAATTGCATCATACCATCCTCCTTTATTTATTTAAAAGATAAGAGATGTCAAACACTTACTTCTGATAACTTACCAAATAGTTCATGCATGCTAAAGAAAATATATATCTTAATAAGTTATATATAAGGAAAGTAAAAAGGTGACACACCTTTTAACTCTTTTTTTTTTTTTCTTTTTCATCTTTTCAAACCCTTTTTTACACAAATGACAATATAATAATAATAATAATAATAATAATAATAATAATAATAAATACATAAATAAATATTTACCTCCTAGTTTTTTTAATATCATTTTCCTATTTATACTTTTGGCGCATCTACATCTTTGTATTTTTATCAAATGCTTTCGCTTTCTTATTCTATTTTTGCATTTTCTTAGTAAACTTTGTTTAATCTACTTTGAAATTTGTCATATTCATGTCTTTTATAATGAAATGTACACAACTTACTTTACAATTCAATAATTCATTATCATACATTTTCACTTTTTGAATCTATATATTAGCACTTTTTTAGCAAAGTTTGTTTAACGTCCTTAAAATTTGTCATATTCATTTTACTCTTTTGACATGTATATATTAATTTGCAATTTTTTTATCAAACAATTTTACTTTCTCAACATATTTTGCCCAAAAAAATATAAGACTCGTTTGAAGCATTTACAATTTACAATTTACAAGTTCTTAATAAGTTTTCTTGTTACAATAAAGACTATAAAATACTTTTTTTCCATTAGAGATGATAATCTTTTTGAAAAATATTGAGTCTTAATCTTAAGATTTTTGTTGTAATATGTGTGTAGCTTTTAAAGAAAAGAAGTATTAGAGTGTATAACTCTTTTATATATAAAAGTTAGTGAAAACTGAAATGTCAACTAAAAAAGCATTAACAATTTTTTTCTATTAGGGATGTTGTTGGATGTGCATTTAAATTACTCATTATGAAAACATTAGCTTTTTATAAAATGACATGTAAACTTGTTTTTCAAAAAGAATCATAACTTCCCTTGAAAAAACAAAAACTATACTTTATTTTAGTGATATGTATGATTGATATTACCATTACATATGTGTAGTGATAATAAGCAAATATATATATATAGTGTTCTGTTTGGTTAGATATCTTCGAATTTTTTTCAGAAAAAGGGTTGGTCACTTTTTTGTCGGTATCGTTGAAACCAACATAAATTATAAGCAACATAGCTTTTACATTATATTAAATTCCTTTTTATACTACTTATTTTGTATAGATTTCATTTTTTATAAATTTCTTTTTCAATATTAAATGCTTAAACGTTTTACATATATATCCGGTTTTATAAAATCAACTAAAAGAATTTTAAGTATTCTTTAATAGTTACATCATCATTGATGATGATAATGATGATGACAAACAATCAAAAACTATAATTGTGACGTATCTAATAGCTAAATTGATCATCCGAAATGATCTATTATTAATAACATGAGAAGTGATTATCATAATTTAATTAATATATATGTTTTGACGATGAACCGTAAACTGCTTTTCTTTCTCAGTAATTTAATATTGAAGGTCAAACAAATGCAGTTATTAAAGTGTTGATTTTTTTTTTGTGTCGTGCTAGGCAATAGTAGAAAAGAAGACACAATTGTTTTTTTTTTCATTTCGCTTAAGCATCGATGATAAATTAAAAATTTAATATTAATCTTTTAAAGTGTAGACTTGCATCACACAACTTTTCAATTTATTAGTATTTTATGACGTTGAAGTCTGAAGCTTCACTAAATTGCTTTTATGATTTTATGAGGCACTTAGTTAATGTATGTGTTCATTCATTTGTTTTAGAAAACGTAACACATTTGCAACTTTGATTGTAACGAATATTATTTTAAGTACGTCAAGATTTTATAATAGAACAGGTGATTTATGCAAATACATATGCTGTAGACTCGTAGACATTCCATATATGGGTAACATGTTTTTACTAATAAAAATCACAAAAATCTTTAAACAATACCGTATTATTGACAACCATAAATCAAATATAATTGAATAATCACATTCTTGATTTATGTATTCTATTAAATAATTGATTATCGCGATAACTAGACCGATAGTTTAAAAAAACTAACAATATATATATATTAAAAAATATATCGAATTAAGAGTGTGTTTATTAACTAGCTGATAGTTGAAGCTAGAAATTTATAATTAGAGCTGAAACTTATATTTAAAATTAAAAGCTAGTCCTTATATTTTTTTGTGAAAGTATTTAACAAAGTAGTCGAAGCTGAAATTTAAAATGTGAATTTAAATGAACGAACTCAAAAAAGAAAAAAATAGAACCAAATATAGACAAAAACATTTATTAATAGGTATTTATGTAATTTTAATTTTCTATAAGCCCTGTTTTTTAAATAATCTAGTTAAACTATCATATTTTTTAAGAGTTTCTTTTTATAACAAGCTCCTATATTTTTATTTTTCAAACAACGCTTTTCTAGTTTGACCTTATGGAAAAAAATTAGTTTAAACTTTTATAAGCTCTTATAAACTACGTTGTTAAACACACTATAGACATATACATTATAAATTCAGTATTTGACACGATACATAATTATCTTTCTTCTTATCTCGTACTCAAAATATTGAATTAACTCTAATATATATTGATTTAACTTAAATGCATTTTGACATCCTTACAAAAGTTCTTAAATTAGAAAGTCCCTAAATAAAATATTTTGAGGATGATCAAGAAAAGAATTGAAAACTGTATAAGGATATCTCGATTAGATTTATATATCCAAGTTAAAAAAAGTTCATCCTTTGTGAGTAACGTGAACATACAATTTTTGTTATGTTTTTAATGTATTATCTTTTGAACATATAAGATTAATATAATTTGTGGTTTTAATTTACTTAAGAAAATTTATTTATACAAATTTAGGGGAGGGTTCAAATAAAAAACATAAATATCGTGAGAACGTAGGAATGACTTTAAAATCATTTTTTAGATATCCAAAACAAATTATTCTTCAAAAAGTTTTTAATGATTATTATTAGAATAACTTTTGCAAGCTATGATAAAAAGTTTAATAAAAAATATTAACTTTTTTTTTCGAATTTTTTTTTACAGATAATCACAAAATATAACATGATAACCACATATGATTATTCTCTAGTATAATGTAATTATCATGTGTTCAAGATAATTATAAAATAGGTTTTTGATAATCACATATTATTCATGTGATTATTATGAATAAAATAATTAATAAGAAATAATTAAAATAAAATAAAAACGTCGAATTTTTTTTTATTTGAAAACTAGCTTCTAAAAGTTATTTGAATAAGGAGTTATGAAGACACTTTTGTAAAATAACGTGTTTTAAATATTTAAAATTGACTTTGAAGTCATTTCCTACGTTTCTACAATATTTAGGTTTCTTATTTGAACCTAGATCTATATAAATCTAAATCTAAATTTAAATATAAGAAGGAGATTATGATATATATAAATCGTTAGAAAATTATTTATCAACAAGGGTTGTTTCTGTATTATGGATCACATTGCAAATCGTGTATTAAACACTTTTCGAATTTGATATTTCGACTCTTAATGCTAGGGATGGCAACGGGGCGGGGATTGTCGGGGATCTCATTTCCCATCCCCATCCCCGTTTTCCGCACCTCATCCCCATCCCCGCCCCCATCCCCGTCGGGGATTGATTTTTTATCCCCATCCTCGTTTCATATGGGGATCGGGGATCCCCATCGGGTATTCGGGGATTTCTTTCCTCATTTTAAATGTAACTTTAATTATAAACAAACTACCGAAATGACAACATTAATGAGCATAAGTTCTTATGATTTGTTGCAAGACTAAATATGACATCAACTTATTATTACATAGAGATATCATAAGGTGTCTAAGGTATATTGATTAATTGAAACAAGTTTGAGTAACACGTTATTAAATTTGGGAAAACGACTTTGACAATACGAAGCGTTGAGCTGAAATAATGAAGCGTACAATATGATAATATATTAAGATTTTTGAAAATCAAAATTTTTAACATATACATACATTGGTTATATTATAAAAATGTATATAATTTATGTTATGTAATATCATTATAATGTATATAATCTGGGTATGGGTTCGGGGACCTGATAAAATCACTATCTAGTGCGGGTTCGGGTATGGGTATGGGGACCCGAGGGGTATTCCCATCCCCGGCTTTCAAATTCGGGGATTCCCCGTCCCCGTCCCCATACCTGGTCAACTCAGGGATTCCCGGGTCAAATCGGGTGCGGGGATCGGGTTCCCCGTCGGGCGCGGGTTTTTTTGCCATCTCTACTTAATGCCTAGGTTATACGAAATTCAAATTATGTGGATAATTCAAAAGGAAAAAATATGATTTTAGGCAGAATTCAAATTCAACGTTTTTGATGATTATAAGAGAATTATTTTCTATTGTGTGTTTATCAAAAATGAAATCATTTTTCCATTTGAAAATCTTCGTTGACAGTTAAAATTTATATTTTCACATACAGTCCTTCAAGTAAAATTTCTAAAAGCGCCAACCTCAAATTCAATATATAATTTCAAAGAAAAATTTATAACTAGCTATAAAAATATGTTTGTTTCCGGTCCATGTAATTTTGCGTGTGTAGCATTGCTTTTTACTCGAGTCTAAATTTGTAAGATCAGTTAACAACTTAACATAGCCTTCGATTGGTGCTTTTAAAGACACGTGGCTCAAACATACCAAAATGTAAAACATCTAATCTTTTCCGTCTCACTGCCGTTAAAACGTCGCCGTCTATCTTTCCTAAACCCTTCTTCATCACTCATAAACAAAACATTTGTTGGATCACTTCACAACTTTACATACAAAACTTTAAATCTCGTATCTGTAATTTTGAAATCATTCAAATCAGTTTCTTGAGAACTGATATACAAACCCTAGGGTTTATAGCATTACATATGGCAGGTACGTCGGTTGCAGGATTACAAGATCATTTGAAATTAGCGAGAGAGTATGCTGTTGAAGGACTTTATGATACTTCCGTTATCTTCTTCGATGGCGCAATCGCTCAGATCAACAAGTAAATACATCTATTCTTTATTTTATCGTTTTGATTTCAAATGTATACTTAATTACATGAGCATTGTTGTTAAATTCCTAAATCGACTTACTATTTGTTAGCTCTGTAAGAATGAATATGTTCTCAGGTCAAATTTAACGAACTGGTTGAGTATATCATGTATATGAGTTTATGATGCTCAGATCAACAAGTATGTACTCATAAATGTATTTACTGGTTTCAGTTCAAATTTATACCTAATTACATTCATGCACATCGTTGTTAAGTTTTGAATCGAGTTACTAGATGCTAGTTCTGTGAAGAATAAGAAGGATTATTTTTTTAGGTAAAAAATACCAAATTGTTGGACTATATGTCTATGTGTTAGTATATAAGTTTATGTTGCTCAGATCAACAAGTATATACAACTTATTTTCTGATTGTTTTTGGTACAAATTAATAGTTAGCAAGTAACATCACACACATTGTTGTGCAATTTAGAAATTGAGTTACTATTTGTTGGTTCAGTGAAAATCAGTAGTTTTTTGCATCTAATATAACGAAGTTTTGAAATGCATTATATATTTATGTCTTGTTTTAAGTTCAAAGTTACACTCAACAACATGAACATTGTCTTTAAATTTAGGAATCGAGTTGCTAAATGTTAGTGTTGTGAAGAATCAGTAGGTTTTAGTGGAATTGGAACGAATTGTCACTTGTCAGAGGATATGAGTATAAATGTTATTTTACACTTGAAAACACGCACATTGTCGTTAAATTCAGAAATCGAGTTATTGGATGTTAGTTCGGTGAAGAATCAGTAGGTCTATAAGTCAAATGTAACAAACTGTTGAGTATATAAGTAGAGTCCATGTATTTTATTTATACAGAAATTTAGGTTTTCACATTATAGCATTGATCTTGTTAGATGATGTTTACTTCACTTGAGCTTGATAATTACCTTGTTCAAGTTTATACCCAACAACTCACACATTGTCGTCATATTTATAATTGAGTTACTAGATGTTAGCTCTGTGAAGAATCAGAAGGTTTTCTGTTGAAATTTAACGAATTATTGGATTTGTACGAACACCGAGATATTTCGACTTCATTTCTGTTTGGAGCTGTGTACACAGAGAAGTTTAAAATATTGTCCAAGTATCGTGGATCTGTCGGTAGATTGGAGGTACTTTTCACATAAGTGCAAATGGTAAGGATATCTATATATTATACTTTCATCTCTGGTGTATGACTAGGAACCACAAAGGTTGGGCCTTCTTTTTTTCTTGAAAAGCTGAAAATCCTAAAATATTATAAAACAACCAAAAGAGAAATTACGGAGTCCAGTGAAGCTATAAGGCAGAACAAACACAGGGAAAAGAGGTATCTAAGAAGGAAAAACACCATAGGTAAAAATGAAACGTACATAAAAGAATACAACACACTGGAAAGAAAAAGTTTTGCCCTCAAGTCCGAGTATATAAATTATGTTTCCTGTTTGATTTTATTACACAAGTAATGTTTGCAGTACGTACGGTTTTAGGTTTCCGTATTGTATGATATATACTTGATCTTGTGTAGTTGTATGAGTATGTTTCAATTGGTTTCTAAAAGTACTTAGAGTCTTAGACTAGAGTTTTAGTATTCCATCACAGCATTCTGATTCGGGACCTACTCACTTGGATATTATTTTGACCTGTTAGGCACTTGAGCTCCCTTGATGATCCACTGGTTCGTTCAAAGTGGATGAATGTAAAGAAAGCTATCTCAGAGGAAACAGAAGTTGTAAAGCAATTGGATTCTGAGAAGAGGTCTTTCAAGGATGGTTCAGTTGGTAGAAGGCCATCGTCACCTCCTATATCAACAAATAAATCATCATTTGTTTTTGAACCGTTGGATGAGTACCCAACTTCATCCAGTGCTCCAATTGATGATCATGATCCTGATGTGTGGAGACCACCTAGTCGAGACACTTCAAATCGAAGATCTGCAAGAGGTGGAGTAGCAGGTACAAGGAAATCGCCGCAAGATGGAGCTTGGGCTCGAGGTCCTTCTACCAGAGGTGGAGCAACTGCTCGTGGAGGAAAAGCTGGTGCTAGTAAGGTTAACTCGGGAGTTCGAGCATCAACAAATGGGAAAAAAGGCACTGGCTCAGGGAAGCCAAATTCTGCTAAGGATGAGTCTGGGGTAAGTTTCAGACATTGTTGATTCATGCAACACTTTTTTGTTTGCTTTTCAAATCATGTTAGTGCTCTCTCATGGGTGATTTAGTTCCTCTATATTTGGTGAATGTGAGGGGGTGGGGGAGTTATGATCCTATAATTGCTTATCTATGCACCATCTGTGTATGTCATAGTAAGATGCCTTCCTTGAAACATGGTCCACTTCCTGTTTACATGTTCATACTATAGAAAGCAAAGGTACCGTACAACTGGAACTTTGCGCCCGTGAATGCTAGAAGACTCACCTATTATTTATTCCTAAACTTTCAAGTAAAATTTTAGTATAGCATTTTTTTATAATATTTTTCATATCACCGAAGTTTTAGTATGTCGGATAGGAGTATCAAACCATTAAATGTGTGTTAAATGTACACTCTTTAATATTTGATCTAATATGAGGAATTTGTATCCACTTTTTAAATCCCCATTATCTTGTAATAACCAGAATGGAGATGCTGAAGAGCACACATCAAAGCGTGGTCAGTATGAGGGGCCTGATCATGATTTGGCTGCAATGCTTGAAAGGGACGTCTTAGAAAACACTCCTGGAGTGAGATTTGATGATGTAGCAGGCCTGACTGAAGCAAAAAGGCTTCTAGAAGAAGCCGTGGTTCTACCTTTATTGATGCCTGAGTACTTCCAGGTATAAATATTTTATGCATCCTTCTAGCAGCAGACACTTTTATTAATTTATTTTTCTGATGGCCTCTTACGCATGTGCCTGAGGCCACTACACTCTGTCCACTGTTTACAGTGGCAATTAGAGTATCTAGAAGCTTTCAACAGCTTTTTTACGTCAGTAATAACTAGAGGTGGCAAAACGGTGAGATGGGGATGACCCAAAACACTTTTTGTTCAAATAAATTAGTAATTTTTAATAATTTGTGTCAAGTGCGATTGAAAAATTCATGTTATTCAGTATTAATCTGGTCAGTTCTGTATTAAATAATTTACGACGTTTTAATGCATTACATGTAAAGTTGGGTGACTTTCGACATGTTTGACTTGTTTGCTTTTCAATTATGTAGTTTAACCATTTGATCATTCTTAAGTATATGGGTTGAAATTGTGACCTGTAATAATGACTTACTATCTTACTCATTTGTAAATAGCTTGAAGGTTGAGGGAAAAAAACAGATGAACTTGTGCCTGCTTAGTCAGTATATCAGACTTTGGAGTTTCTTTAAGCAGCATAGTTTTCTTTGTTCATGCAGGCAGCTTATGTGTTTTTTCATGCATCCACAAGTCTTAATCTTATGTTAATTTCAGGGGATTAGGAGACCATGGAAAGGTGTTCTTATGTTTGGTCCACCTGGTACTGGAAAAACACTACTGGCTAAAGCAGTTGCTACCGAGTGTGGTACCACATTTTTCAACGTTTCTTCTGCTACGTTAGCTTCAAAATGGCGGGGAGAAAGTGAACGCATGGTTCGGTGCTTGTTTGATCTGGCGAGAGCTTATGCTCCAAGCACAATATTCATTGATGAGATTGATTCTCTTTGTACTTCTCGCGGGTGAGTGTTTTTCCTCATCCTTTTAAATATGTGTATGTTTACTAGAGGTGGCAAATTGGTCGGGTCGGGCTAGCTGGGCAACAGGTCAAAATGGGTTCAGTTCGAAGTTTGAATCGGCAACTTTTTGGTACTGATTGAAATTTGTCCAGAGGATATATATTTTCTTTTTACTAGTAGCGTGTCAGATATGATAGCAAGAATTATATTATTTCAAGCACTGAGTACCGAATATTGAATGATTCAAAATATGTCTGAGCACTGAAATTTTGAGGGTTGATAATGACCCAATAAAGTGTTTTCAGTGCATATAACTTTCACTCAAGAAAACGTAAATTGATTTTAGATTGAGTGTAGTTTCTTTGTTTTAAAGATATATTTATATTTATATTTTGTTAGCACTTTTTTGGTGAAACAACGCCGGTCTCTTAATGATTAAGATTTTGATTACTTCATTAAAAATAAGTGGTATTTAGCACTTAATTGATGTGTCAAATAACCACAGTTAGTAGGTGAGTACGTTGTCATTCTAATGCAGGTGAATCCATTAACAATTTAACATAATCATTAAGCACTAACAGACAGGGTCTTGATTTTTTCAATATAAGCGTATCTTGTCCATGTATGAAGTTTATAAATGGTATACACTGATAGCACTTTGGACCATATTAGTTGTAGTTACAAGATGACTTTATTATTGCCTTGATAGCTATTAGGGGGTGTTTAGATATGCATTATGGTACTGATTATGCTAATCTAAGGTTTACTCTCATTCCAAAGTATTGATGTGATAGTAGTCACCGCCTTCAACTTTGTATATGTTTAAACCTGGTCTATTCATATGTTCAGAGCTTCAGGGGAGCACGAGTCTTCCCGCAGGGTGAAATCTGAACTTCTAGTTCAGGTAGATGGTGCAAACAGCGCAGACACTAATGAAGATGGTAGTCGTAAGATAGTGATGGTTTTGGCAGCTACAAATTTTCCATGGGATATAGATGAAGCACTAAGGTCTACTATTACATCAGATCACTTTTTGTCCCTTCTCAAGATTTTTACTTAGTGTAGGAATTGTTTGTTTGACGCATATTGCTTATTCCGGGTTTTTGCAGGCGGCGTCTGGAAAAGCGTATATATATTCCTCTGCCAAATTTTGAGAGCAGAAAGGAGCTGATAAAGATTAACTTGAAGACTGTTGCGGTAAAGTCACTCACGACTCACTTAATCAGGATATTTGAACTAGAGGTGGCAACTTGGGCTTGTAGGGAAACAGGTTCAGGTTGAAACGGGTCATTTTTTAGTATGGATCATGGGTCGGGTTGGGCATCTAATCCCATAAACACCTTTTGTCCATTTCCTGATATATTGTATATAAATAGTTACTGCTTTATACAACATGTTAGAAGGTTGTATACTTGTATGCACTATAATTATACGTTGGGCGACTTCTAGCCCACTTGATTATTTCCTCCTTTAGCTAAGTTGATCTGATTTCAACCATGTTACCCGTTTGAGATAATTCACAAGTCCGAACCGACCCACTCAACAAATAGGTGGCAAGATGAGTAAGTCGGGGGTCAGTTAACAGATTAAAATGGGGATTTTTGTACTGGTCCAAACAGTTTGACACTTAAATACTATTTTATCAAGTTATATTTCTTGTCCTGAACTTATACTTTTTTCTCTAATAAATTAGATTATAAAACTATATTAGTACAATAATAGTATTCTAATTTCTTAAAAATAATGATTTAAGAGGTCATGTGTATTAAAAATACAGTATGTGCTACTTATACCCTGTTTGAGCCGTTTCCTTTTCAGCTAATATTTTGTGTACTACACATTTGACCTGTCAGAGATATAACGTAACTTGAATTGATACATTCATAAATAAATGAGTTAAAAAGCCACATCCCAACATATGACAATTAAAGAAAATGGTATTTATCTTGTGAATGTATTTTGTAAAGGACTGACTGAACCTACCATGCTTTGTATATATCAGGTAGCTGCTGACGTAGACATAAGTGATGTAGCTCGTCGAACAGAGGGATACAGTGGTGACGATTTGACAAATGTATGCCGAGATGCTTCATTAAATGGAATGCGGCGTATGATAGCTGGAAAGACACGTGAAGAAATTAAAAACATGCCTAAAGATGAAATTGCAAAAGATCCAATCGCCATGTGCGACTTTGAAGAAGCCATCAAAAGAGTCCAACCTAGCGTTGCTGCAGCTGATATTGAACGCCATGAAAAGTGGTTTTCAGAATTCGGATCTGCATAAGAAGATTCAGAATCAAATCAAGAATGACTCTAGAGGTGGCGATTTTGATCCATTTACTTATAAACGAGTCGATTTTAATTTATATCTTAATTCTTTTTTATTTTAAAGGGTTAAACAAGTCTAAAAAATTGAGCTAAAAGCTAAGCATGTCAAAACAGGTTGAAAGTAATTGAAGTCTATGTACCTCCACATGACTCAATACTTAGATTGTTTCCTATAAAGAAGTTTTTAACAAATTGACCAAAAAGTGTTTACGAGCCACCTCTAATTCTAAACTTCATACTTTTGTTTCTTGTGGCCAAATACAGGGATGTGTCGTTATTGGTGTGTTACGTGTTCTTGCTAATCGCTAATCAGCGCTTTCCATCTTGCTGTTGCTGCGTAGTGTACAACGAATTATGCAGTAAAATGCGTTTGTATGGGTTCTGAACATCGTTTGGACGGCCAAAGCTGTAAAATAGAATTCAGTCATGTATCTTGTTAATTCGTGTTTTGTTTGGAATCATGGACTGTATACTGAGTGGTGTTAATTTGTTATGGAGGAATGTTTATTGGCATACCAAAGTTTTCTGAACACTGACATAGAAAAACAACATTAACATCAAACCAAAAATCACAAAAGTTAATAGTGTAGCTTTTTCCGCCCCATACCAAAGTTGGTGGACTTTACAAAGAGCAAATAATACTTTTGTCCTTAGTTTTGGGTATAAAAGTATTTGACTAGTCTTCACTTATTATTCCATCCGATACAGCCTAGTGTTCCTACTCTAGCTCGATTAGCATAGTCCAATGACTACTTACTCGCGTTTTCTGCGTCTTTTATGTCTCTTTGCCTTCTTTGCGTACTCTCTGCAAGGTACATACACGTAACAAAACTATTACTTCTTGTTATTTGTAATGAAAGCGGCTTTTATTATATTGTAACACACTACATGTTTTGTATAATGCTCGATGGATTGGAAAACATCTATGCTCCTGCATCTATTCATATTCATAAATATACATCTCCGAAATCGTTTTTGAAGATTCTCCAAGTTATGTACTGTTTTACAATTTCGTCATGCATTTAACTTAACAAAGTTAACTTGTAATAATGTGGTCGTGTTTGGTAAAAAGCAGATGATGTGTGTACAAACAAAGACTGTGGAGAAGGAAAGTGTGTACCCGATCTTTACGGGCTTCTGTTTCATTGCGAATGTGATCCTGGTTGGCAGACCATCATGGTTGGACCCATGCCCTTTGGCTCATGCATCATCCCCAATTGTTAGCCTCCTAAATCAACGATTTCTATCATATTATCATTTTGTATGATTATGATGGTTCAGTAGTTTATCTAACATAACATAAAATCGGCTAATATCATGAATTGCAGGCAGTATGGATTTCTCATGTGGTGGTAAGTATTCTCCGGCACCTCCACTTCCAGTTCCGCCTCCAGTGATCAATTTCACTAGTCGTAAGCATCGCTTGATCCTTCCTCCTTTTTTTAGCGTTATAAAATAGTTTTCATTTTTTACTTTTTTTTTTCTTCCAGTTTGGTTACTCTATTAATTTATATGCAATTGGGGTCGCTAAACTTCGACTGACATGTTGAATATGTCACTTGGTAATGAATAGTGACAAAAAGTTCTGCACCATTTGTCACTAAAGTGACCTATTCAACCGGTAGCGATAAGTTTAGTGAACCACTATATATACGTTAGCAGAGTATTCAAACGGAAAAGTGAAAGTAGAGAACTCTACTAGTACAGTAAATCATTAATATATCCTATTATTTTTCAATGCGTAATGGAGAATTATAACTAACATTATTTTCCGTTGGATTTGGCAGCTTGCAACTTTGTTTGGTGTGGGGATGGCGATTGTGTTGTGAACAACACTGGACACTATTGTCAGTGTCACGAACGCGCTGCTAATTTGTTCGATAATCTGGAATTCATTTGCATACAACAATGTAACCTCTAGTCCTTTTTCTTCTAATATTGAGGCTAGATTTTCTTTGCATAGTTTTAAACTTTTTGAACTGAGCCAAGATATATTTTATGCAGGCTATATGGATGGCGACTGCAATCACCTTGGTCTTGGTCCACCACCACCACCCCGTAACACGGCCTCACCTGGTGGTCGTAAGTCGTTTCACGAGCTATTAATTTATCTAATACATCTTCCTTCGAATTTTGTTTGTTTTTAGTGATCGTTTTGGATGTTATCAAGGGAAGAAAACAAATGAAGAATTATTTAATACTCCATCCGTCGTAAAATTACTAGTCACATTTTCAGATTAATCTACTTATTTTCCCTAAATAAACTATAATTAAAAATAATGAGTTTGATTAATTTATAATATAATTATTAATTCAATTTTTCAGAAATATCAACTTGACTTGGTATCTGTTATTTAGCAATCAACAATAATCCAACAAATCTTTGGGCTTAGATTTGGAAATGGGCTATCTTTTAAAATTGGGCTTTGGTTGTTAGATGACAAAAAGGTGTGCTACACTAATGTACGAATTAACAAATTTACGTTATACTCTCTTCGTCCTATTTTAGTTTTTCATATTATTATTTTTATCTATTCTAAAAAATAAATAATCATTAGAAACTACTCCGTATTAAACTTCTTATTTTATCCATATTTATTATCTCAATCAATGCAAGAGTACTTAATAATTTTCGTCAAACTTAACTTGAAAATAAGAATAAAATTGACATTAGTACAACATATTTTAAATTCAAGATAAAAATATACCGTAAAAATAGAACATAATGAGTAAAATGTTATTCAATTATTATTATTTATTATTGCACATTTCTCGACACATGTTCTTCTTGTATATTGATGATCGATAATTTTAAAGACTACCATGCCTCATGCTTAAATTAAAAATTCAAATGACTGTTTTTATATAATTTTGCAAGAAAAGTTACATATACAATTATACTTTTATTTTCTTCGTAATAGGGGAAGGCGAATCATCATATTCATTTAGAAAGCTCCCGCCCGTCCTTCTTGCACTTTTTGTAACAATTTTTCTTTCAAAAATGTAACGATACTGGGACGATAAAAGCAAAAGAAAGAGTAAAGATTGAAGAGAAGAAGAAGATGTCGTTCATCGGCGTATGTAACATGACTATCGTAGAAAAGTAATAAGTTGATAGTTATCAGCTTTGTTTACCAGCTTCTACGAATACGAGTATCTAGTTTGAGGCTTAGTCACGTAGAAATTTATTATTTACTTTTTACAAGTACGTTTTATTTTGACCAATATATTGACTAAAAATGACCATTGGGTTGTCCGTATATTCATATGGACCTTGTATATAGCTCTTGTCATTTATTTCTCATCTAAAGATATCAAAAATTATTGTTTTAAATTTTATTACCCGTTAGTCGTTACAATATAATGCTAAACTTGATTTTCAGGAGAAGAGAAAGTTAATACGGAAGATAAATAAACCAATAAGAAGAGGAAATGTGTCCTCCCACATTTCTTCTCTATTTCTCTTACATTACTTCTTTCTTTTAGTCTCCACCTTTTTTTTTTCTCATTTTTTTGTTTTTTTTTCTTTTTTCATTTTTATAAGATATGGTATATAATGATTATAAAATATGACACTATAAACATCGTTATTATATAAGTATTATAGAATATAGTTTTTAAAAAATTTGTTTATATTTATAAGATACGGTGCATCATGGTTTTAATTATGACACTCTAACTTCCAGATGTACGATAAACATCGTTATCATATAAGTCTTGGTGCATCATAGTTATATAATATGGCACTGCATATTTTGAAAAATCAGTGCATCATATTTATAAGATATGATGCATCATGGTTATAAAATATGACACTCTAACTTGTAGATATACCATAAACATCTTTATCATATAAGTCTGGGTGCATTATTGTTATAAAATATGATGCATTAACTTATACTTTTACAATGCATCGTAGTTATAAACTTTGTTATTTCAAAATCTAGAATACATATAACGCATATTACAACAACATAATTTATAAAAAAATTATTTTGTAAAACTATGTATTGAAAAATACAAAAAGAAAAAAAAAAAAAAAGATTAAAAAAACAAGTAAAAGATTGTGGTAAAGTGAAAAGGAAATAAAAGATGAAGGGTAGAGAAATAAAGAAGACACTTGTTCTTCTTCTTATTAATTATCATTTCTCTACTAACTTCCCCTTCTCATTTAAATCAATACGTTATCTTTGTGTTTAATATCTTTGAATTTGCTCAAAAACTATTGATTTGAAATCATTTTACTATTTCTTATATTTTTTATTTTTTTTTTTATTTTTACAATTAGTGTGTACTGTGATTACTTATAAGAATAAATAAACATGACACATGTAATGGTTAAAAACACATTAATGCTTGTTATGCTTTGCACAATAGGTGTTTTCCTTCATTGTATTTTTATCATTATTGTTATTATTATTTATTTACTTTTTGTTTGTTTCAATCACGTCGTAGTCAATGTACGTACACATATCACCTCTTTTCTTTAATGCCACATCAATAATTTCGACGTATATACTTTGATTATTGTATTATATATCTAAAAATTTCACACTAAATTTCAAAAGGAAAATACCATCAAGATGACCGATACAATCTCTTTACAGATCAAAATAAAATGGAAACGTATCTAAATTAAGTTAGAAATTTCATGCTATCAGAATATAAGTATGAAAAAAGGTTCACTAATCGAGCTTTTAGAACATATATGCAGAATACAAAGGAACTTGATTAATAGTTAAATAAATTAAATTAGTGAAAATTATCTTTGCAGTAAACTGTATAAATTGTTGTGTACAATAAGGTGTAATGAGATACAAATTATGTATATATTTTTAAAATTATTTTTGCTGCAAAGCCGCTGTTACACCTGTCATATACTTCAACTCGATTAAACTCAACAATATCCCTCAACTCGATTAAACTTTTGTAGGACATCTGTGAATGCATGGTTCGTATACTTCATTAGCATAGCAATATGCGATTTAAGTACCAATTAAGCACAATATAATGATGATATTTATTTATATTCATGCTTTTACTATATTGGAAATCAATGCACGTTTTTTGACGCGATATATCTTTTTAATATAAACTGCTACTAAATACTCCATAAAACTGTCTAAAGGGTCAACAATGGAGTCGATCGAGTAAAACAAAATGAAGGTAGCCTTTTGCCATACAATGATGATGAATCATCTAGCTAGTTAAAAGTTGGGCCCAATTAAATTAAACTTATGATTATATTAAGTTTAAATTCATTGTCTTATAGCTAAAAGTTAAATTAACTAAGCATAACTCTTGGACCAAAAGTAAGTCAACATGAGCCATGCATGACAAATTTCTAAAATATAAAAAATACTTGAACTAATTGGATCCTACTCCATTGAGAATTAAACATGATCACATCCTTTTCTTAATTTTGCCAACTTGACCATGATCAGAAGAGCAAGGACAAGAAAGAAATTTCATGTCCAAACAAACACATTTATATCATGTTTCGGAATTTTGTCCTTCATAGATTTTGTGTATCTTGTCGTTGTCACTAGAAAACTCGTGTTTCATATCACTTGATATAATATTTGTGGTCTGTAACACTTTGATGTATTTTGTTTCCTTTTAATATATATGTAGGTGCGGGTGGAGTTAGAATTTGTTTTGTTGAGGGGACAAAGTTATATCGTAACGTGTAATTAACATGTAATTTTTTCCTATACGATTATACCAACAACCTAATTATTGATATAAGAGAATGATGCAAGAACAATCAAATTATAAATAACAAATTAGGCATAAAACTTTTTTTACTAGTCAAGTAAATTATTTTATAAACAAAAGACATCATAAAAAGGAGGCCAAAAGAGCATTACAGAAAAGCATTGACTTCTAAGTAAAGGCTAACTAATAACAAAAAAAACAACAAAACTAAGTAATTAACCAAAAATACCTTTAGGATTTGTCACAAGTTTTTTCTAGTTGAAGGCTCCTCAAAAACACAAAAAAAGAACCAAAACTAACCATAATACTTACAGTTTAACTGTTAACTGTAATTCTGAAATCAACCTCCGACCCATTCCAACCTTTCTCTAACACCAACGAGCAAGCCAATCAAGAACTACTTGCATCTCCTTGCTGCACACACAGTAAACATGCATTATATCCATAGTAAAAAGTTTAACGAATTAAGTGAAACTAATAGTTACTTATTTTTTGGGCAACTGAAAATGACGAGGTTTCGTATGCTAAAAATCTGTCAGTAATTAATTCATTGTCAACGACTTTAAATACTTCTTTCTCCATCAATGTAACCAAACAATCATTCATCCCCTCATCGCCTATTTTGTTGTGCAATCGAGTTTTAACAATCTTCATTGGTGAAAACGCCCTTTCAACTGAAACTGTTGACACAGGCAATACCAAAACCAATTTAATCAACCGATAAACCAATTGATAAGTATCATGTCTCTCAGTCTCGACTAGCTTTCAATTCCTTTTAGATCGTTCAATTTAATACTTGTTTGCATGTCCAACAAGTAAGACTCAAGTTGGTGAAAGAAATCTAGCAGTGATGAAAGAATCAAACACAGTAGTAATGCGTTCCATAAGTTATGTTATATTGTCTCTCAAAGTCTTATCTCAACTTTTTGGTGACAAAAGCAAGGAAAGAACAAAGAATTGTTATTTTGCTTTCAATCGATACGACCACCTCCCTGACTTAGGGGTTAGATTTCCACAAAGATTAAACATGTGATCGATTGATGTTGTGCTTTAAAGCATATTCCTATACACTATGGAAAATGAGACAATCATAACAAGCTACTTTCAAACTGATTATATCACTTAACAAAGGTATATTAAATAAGATTATAATCTAGTGAACTCCCTTAATCCACGCACTCTAAGTTGATTATTTTACATTGTGAAAACCAAACTAAAAGACTGTCTATTTCAAATCACGATCTCATACACCCGTCCAAGTGTCTTGCTACTTTTCTATATTGAACCCACATACAAGCTACAACGAAGGACATGCTGTCATGATGTTGGAACCTTGTTCCCTTTTTGAAAGAACGATATCATAAGAGACGTTAATAATGCATGATTGATGTTTACATAAACGACGATTGGTGAGGGACCCGGCAAATGAGGTATCAACAAAGAGACAGATGCTAACTAGCGGCCATCGGTATGGAGTAGGGACCATTACGAAACAACCGTTTAAAGTGGCATTGAATCTTTTTGGAACATCAATACGGCATGTTTGAATAACCGAAGACATTGTACAGAATTGAACCATTAAGTTTGTCATATTTTCCCTTTAACATGACATATATTGGTGTCTTGGATGTTATAATTAAAGAAATTGAATGATATAAACAAATACTTATTATGATCACTTGGTGGTAAGACGTTATATTTCTCGAAAAGGAGTTCTCCAGTTCGAACATCGCTAAATAGACATTTTGGGGTGATCAAAGAAAGGATCGAAAACAGTAATATGAATCCCCCGGTTAAGTTTACTTATATCTAAGTAAAAAGTCTCGCCATTTCAAAATAACCTCAACCGGGAAAATATCTTTTGTTTACTCGTTTATATAAACATTTGACAAAGAGTACGTAGTCATTGTTGTTGCTAGTGTTGGAGTTTGATTTGAATTACTTAAAATGATATCTAAACACATTGATAATATTTCCAAATTAATTATGAGGAGTTGTGAATTAAGTTAACTTCTTTTATAAGATAATTTGATGAAAAAATTTGTTAATGGTATCAATAAATAGGAGTTAATGTTAGAGATTTTTGTGAGAAGGTTGAGAGAAAAAAAATATATGCTAAGAGTCGCATTGTGAGTCTCACTTTGTTTATGTGTGATGACTCTTCAATAATTTAATTATATCGATGGTGTTTTGTTATCGTAATTTATTGTTGAGAGATGTGTAATTGTACTTAAAAGTGTCAAGAATAGAGTGGCGTGACTTTTGTAATACCGTTGATATAAATAGGATTTTATGCGATTTAAGGTTTCTGTGAATTTTATTCTCTTTTGAAAGTTTTTTTTTTCTCTTCATGTATACTCGTTTTTTCTCTTTTTTCATTACTGTGTATTTTTTGTTTTTTGTGGTTATACAACATTCGTTTAATTCGTTATACACATCGTTGCCGGAAGGAGTCGGTAATTAAAATGATTTAGATAAGCATATAATTATAATAAATAGACACACACACATAAGTTACAAGTAGACATGAATGATGAATATCATTAGGTGACCATACAAATTTGTTAGAAGGTGGCAAAGCAACATAATGACCAAAATATATCAACGTTTTGATTGTAAATTCTAGATATTCCTAATTGTCTGCTCAATGATAATATTACTTTTTAATTGTCCCCAATTTGTTTACTTTATAAAAGTATTACTTTTTTTATTGTCATTATTCGTCGGCAAGACGGCAATCCATTATTAAGGAACAGAACAGAAAATATCCAAAAGTAAGAGGGAAATTTGGAAAATGAGATCAAGGTTTTTCAGGACAGACGAAGGCTTTCTCAAGTTTTTTAAGTACCAGCTCAATGTTATGTTAATATTTTTTCTAAAAATTTGAACCCTATCAACAGATAAAAAATCTTCAAAAAAACTGAATTCTACTATTTACTAGACACAAAAAATAAAAGATAAAAAAAAATTGAGCCTCACGTGTGAATCATCTTGGAGCTTCTTGACCAACAAACAATTGAAGGACAAAGAATCAAAGAAGCCCAAAGATGGTTCCGTGCTAATAGATAATATGGAAGATGGGCCAAAGATGGTTGCAAGAAGCAACCATTGGCACTGCTCTAATGTGTTGCTAATATCTATAAATGTCTATCTATGTATCTATGTATCTATCTATATATATATATACTATAGGAGTATAAATAATTGCACCAGAATATACCACGTAGGTAAAGATGTCATGTGGTAACCTCTAAAAATTCTAAATAAAATAAGAAAAATTATTAGAGTTAGATAATATTTGAATATATTATTAAATAATTAAAGAATCTATAAATCCTACTCAAACACTAGTTGAAAAATAATATTAAACTATTAAACCCAAATCTATTGAATCTATAAATATAAATATAGATATAAGTTTGAAAATCACTAACAATATATAAGACATATATAATTGCCATACATCGTACAAATTCGTAACTAGTATATATACGTGGAGAAAGTGAATATGACGTTATTATATACTAACTTTAGGTGACAAACACATCAAAACAAGGTTATCTTAGAGTTTTTTTTTTTGTAAAATAAATTTCATCGTGGCTATTTAACAACATTTCTAGTAATTAAACACTAATTTGTAGCAACAAAATTCAAGTTGATTAATGTTTACATAAGTTTTTCTCAAACACTATTAATAACAAGTATTTCACTTTGAATAAGATGACATTCATATATAGTGATAGTTTCGAAAAAAACCTAAAAAAGAAAAAAGAATTACTTGTAATTGTTTAAAATTCAATAAGGTATTTGAGAATTTATTTTACAAGAAAAAACATCAAAACAATATTATTTTGAAGTATTTGACATCTAAGGTTAGGAGTAATCCCGGAAAAAAGGGTAATCTTGAAAGATGAAGGGTATCTAATATGGGCCGTCCGTTAACATTTATCACGGTGAATGTTAGTTATCATTCATCACGAAGAATGTTAAAAATAGTGGGTAGGGGTTATGATTTAACATTCTCCGTGATGAATGATAACTAACATTCGTCGTAATGAATGTTAACGAACGACCCAGATTAACTTCCCCATTCCTCAGGATTACCCATTCCCTCTAGATCATCTATATATATATATATATCTACAAAAGATATAATAACTTACGAGCTAAAATAAGATACAATGCATAGTGCTTATGTCGTTTAACTACACACTACGACACGTACATAAGTTATTGGATCCAATAACCTTTAAATAAACTAGCAAACACATAACCAAGCATACCTAGCTAGAACCATAAAGCAATCGAGGATTTTAACCTTAATTACATACATAGACGGACTTACATGGTCCATTTGAAATGCTGCAGCATATCTTAACAAAAGTATTCAAAACGTCTTATACGGCGAGATAGAAAAAGAGTGTTATTTGCAAACGTAAATTTTCCTGCAACTCCAACAAGCCTAAATGTCAGACATATATATTATGTGAGAGATAGATAAAAGCTTACATAAGAGACCTTTCGA
This sequence comes from Logfia minima, assembly GCA_963921325.1. Classification (NCBI taxonomy): domain Eukaryota; kingdom Viridiplantae; phylum Streptophyta; class Magnoliopsida; order Asterales; family Asteraceae; genus Logfia; species Logfia minima. The sequence goes on from OY992773.1 coordinate 1,136,213, forward strand.
ATGCTACTGACTGAACCAAACCAACTGTTCTAGCTTTACCAAGGTACTTTCTTTTGAATTTTTTTTATATATATATTTGGTATTTCTCGTCGACTTAGAATGACAGTTTTAACTAAATATATAAGTAAATTATTTAAATTGTCCATTTGCTTTTCAATTTGTCCCACTGACCGTTCCTCATTTTAAAAATGTATTTGAATAGTTCATTTTTTGAAGCTCGGTGCATGGACGGTCCAATTTTTAACTGAATATAAGTATCACCCGTTAAGTCTCACTATATGCAATGCACACGAAGATGTTCTAGTCGTTTTCTATTCTTCTTCCCTTCTCTCTTCCTTTTTCCATTTTAATCAAACTTTTTGATCGGACATTCTCATCAAAATTAATCTGAATGACAACCACTTCCTGTTATACATACATTGACCACATACCACGACAATATCTCAAGTCATTATCATTCTAAAATTACAAAAGCTTTTATTGGTGATCCAATTTTATGCCGTTGCAATCTAATATACTCTCACTTCCTTCACCAAATTCCAACCACAAATCCATAAACATTCCAAGGTTACAAAGTCTTCAAATCGATATGCATAAACCCAAGTTAATAAACAAATAAGGATCTATAAATCAAAAGTAAAATCAAACGCAAATCCGGAAATCAAAAGCAAAAACGAAAACAAAACTCAATTCAAATAGATCTAAAAAAAGAAGAAGAGGGGCCTGCAATTGGGTGCGCCAGATCTAGTCGAGGCGACTTCGGCAGTAGTTCAAGCCGGATGTTTTTGAGATAGGGACGACCGGCGGCCAAATTGGAAAGCACATAAACGATTAAGATAGTTTACTCTAGATATATTAATAAATGTCCCGTCTTCAAAGTCAAGTAGGCTATGCGTTCGAGGAAATAAAGTTTACATACTCCTAATATCGACCAATCACATCAGTTTGTAAATGGAATATATACAGTAAATAAATTGGAAGTCTAAATTTAATGTTTCGTTGCACGAAAAAATTACCTAACAAGGAAATTTGGTACCGAACAAGGAAATTTGGTGTATGATGGTCTTCGTTTTATTGTTTTTTTATCTACTTAGAAAGATGGAGTTTTAGAAGACTGAAAAAGAGAAGGATAACAGACAATATGAAAATTGTAAAGAATTATATGATTTTAAATATGCCTTGTTTTTTTTTACCCGAGGCGATTGTTAGAGTACACGGAGTAAGGGAGAGATGCGCGTGTTCCTTTTTGGGAACATTATTTGCAACGACGTTCTCGCACTCCAGGACGGCATTTCAGCGGCAGCATCTTCCCCGAACACTGTGTTCATGCGATCTTATTTTATTTATTGTTTTTTTAATCTCCAACGACTAGAGTTGAATAAAGAAAATAAAAATTAATAATAAAAATAAAAATGGTCATATGATCATATGACCATTTTTTTGAATTTCTTATTTCCATCGATAAATACAACACTTATAACACAATTTTAAACACATCAAAACTCTCTTTCATCTACAAACACACATTCAAAAACTCTATAATTCACAAAATGTCTTCCGACTCTTCTTCTGATGATGAAACAACGTTACAATTCCTCATTCAAGCTCGTAATTATCGTAATCAAGTTTTAATTCCCCAAAAAGAAGTCGAAAATTCCAACCGAACATGTACACGTCGGTACATATTTCGTGATCGAGTTGGTGCACATGAAAGGTTAATGAACGATTACTTTGGTGAATACTCAAAATACCCCAATGAGTATTTCAAACGTCACTTACGGGTGAGAGAACCACTATTCATCCGAAGTGTTGATGGTATTACTACTTACTCTATCGAACCTATACCCGAGTATTTTCTATATTTTCGACAACGACCCGATGCACTTGGTGTTTCGAATTTTAGCACTATTTAAAAAGTGACATGCGCCTTACGCTAATTAGCATACGAAACATCACCGGATGCATTTGAAGAATATTTTCAAATGCCGGAAAGAACGTCACGTGAAACGTTACAAAATTCTATGAAGTGCATGATCGACTTATATGCAAATGTTTACACGAGAGAACCAATCGAGGAAGACATCCGCCAGTTGTATGCAAAACATGAAGAAATTCATGGTTTTTTGAGGATGCTTGGAAGCATAGATTGTATGCATTTGGCTTGGACATAATGCACAAATGCATGGAAAATGGCAATATACGAGACGATCACTGGTATCTGACGATAATGCTTGAAGTTGTTGCCTCATACGACATGTGAATTTGGCATTCATACTTTGGGGTTGTGGGGTTGAACAATGACTTAAACGTCCCATATTCATCTCCATTGTTCAACAACTAACTAAATGACTTCGCTCCCCAAAATCACGTATCAAGTGTGTGACGTGGATTACCAACGAGGATACTATCTTGCTGATGGGATATACCCGTCATGGACAACGTTTGTTAAGGGGTTCTCAAGTGTTGATGATGCAAAAAGAGTGAAGTTTACTAAAGCACAAACGTTTGCCTGAAAAGATGTTCAGCAGACATTTGATGTCCTCCAAGGCCGTTGGCATATACTACAACAACTGGAAAGAGATTATAATGTAAACGCTATAAAATGAATTATGTATAGTTGCATCATATTTGATAATATGATTACCGAAGATAACGATTTTAATATTGCCGAATCAAAGGAGTATTATGTGCCTGTTAGGAATATCCAAAGTATTTGGCACGAGAGATATGACACATATAGGAGGAAAACCCAAGAATTACATGATCGAGACATGCACGAGGGCCATCGATCTGATCTTGTGGAGCATATTTGGTGGAATCATAATAGAGCATAATTTTTAATTTTTTTTATTATTAAATGTTATGACTTTTTATTTATTGTATTTCAATTATTTATTTTTATTTTTATAAATTTTTAATTATAGGACTTGTAATTTTCTTATATTATTGTTAATGAATTTTATTTCTTTTATTTAATTTAATTTTTAAATTATTTGAATTTTCTATGATTAAAAAAATTAAAAATAAATTTCTAAATATTGTTCATAACATTTTTTGAACATTGTTCTACTTTCTTTTTTTTTTGCAAAAATAGTATTTCCGCTGAATATTATCATAGACACTGTTATCACTTCGTATACTTTTAAGAGCGCACCTGAAGTGTATGAGACAAAATGTCTCTAATCAAAATCATCATCCTATGTATAAAAATGCATATAAAGAAAATAATACCCTTCCCCATATTTTTATACTTGGTTTCTATTGTCTCTGTTCACTCTATTCTTTATTAGTCTAAGATAATAAAGTGTTTATAAAGACCTTAGACTATTATTACTGTTAATAAATAGTATTTTAATTTCAAGTCTATCTTATAAGAAATTATAACACTAAAGATTTGTCACGACTATTTTCCACATCTACAACACACTCTAGGCATATATACAATACAATTAAAATATAATCGATGATGTATGAATTTTTTTTGTTAACGTACAAATCACGACCCGCTAATTATTTACTATATAGGTCTGTTAGATAAAGTTTAGTGTTAGTATTAAATAAGATGCATGCTTTCCAAGTTACTTGTTTCCCAGCTTATAATATACAGTTTCTGATTATTAGATATATTTTGAGTATATTATGTTAGAAAATCATGTGAATAAGATATTTGGGCTAGTTGTTGGTCTAGTAATCTCATTGATGATGGACTAATAGTGGAATAATGGATTGGGCTCCGCTAATGTTTATGGGTTAGTTTAATCCATGACCCCGCCCAAGTCCTTCGAGATACACATAAGTTATGATATGGGAGATGATCAAGAGCTGCAACTTGATGGCAATTGATTAGCTCTTTACGAGTTTAATCATGTAGGTAACTAATTAAATTCTAGTCTTATTCCATCATTGTTTTCTGCCGGAAATAATCATGTTTTTGAGCACTCCATCTCCAAGTTATACTAGCAATCACTAGCAAGAACTCACCCAAAAACAACTCACCTATTTTCTGCATTTTCAGGCAAGTTTCTTACTCCGGCTCTACGCAACTTAAGCCGCCGTACCCTGAGAAACATGCTAGAATCTGTTTTAAGGGAATTGTGTTCAACGCAAGCTCCGACCATTTTCTTGTTCTTGAATTTCCTGTCTTATTGTCGTGTATTCGTAATGTATTTGATAACACAATTATCCATTTGTGTTATCATTGTTATCGAGTTGTAACTTTTATTATTCTATATAATCTTTTTTAATAAACTCGGTTTTATTTTGCAAAGCATGTTCCTACATATTATAGTACTCTTTGATATTATAAGGGCGCACATTTGCTATTTTATGTAGTAACGTTTAATTTGATTAGAGCAAATTAAAAGAAAAGATACACAATTTTACACCAACTCCTCCTGTTTAGGTATAACAATTTTTCAGTTAATATACAAATTAGTAATTATATTTTTTATAGATATTCAATTTCATTATTTAACTTTCAGTTTGTTCAATTGAATTACTCACCATTTGAAATCGGGTAACTAGTGGGATATCCCAATCATAGCTGTTATATGTGGTGATGTAGCTAAGATTGATTTCGTGAAATACAAATATAATGTATAAATTAGTTATTGTACTGTACAAAAATGTTCAATTTGATTATCGAACTTTTTATTTTGTTTAATCATCACTTTGTTGTAGAATAATTTCTAATTTTTTTATTCAATTAGATGACTTATTTTCTCTTGAGCATTCCTTAAATTTGAATGAAACTAATATATCATTTCTTGATACAATTGATTTGGTAATTCAATATCCACCCACCTAAAAAGTTGCATCTGGTTATTAGATCCTACATAATAAACAAACAATTATAAAAAATACGAGGTTTACCAAACCGATTTAAACATTACCTTTCAATTGTAAATCTTACGATAAAATTCGGGTATCAAAGAAACGTCAACCTAGGTTGTAATCATTAGGTGTGAAGCTTAACAAATTGAAAACTAGAAAAGCTAAACAATTTTTGCATGGCGAAATTTTGATAAGAACATGCTAGTTTAGTGATTTATTGATTTGTTCAATGTTTGTGGGTGTAATATTGATTACACGCGTTTATTGTGTGACTCAAAATTCCTCACACTTATATATTTAAGAAGTGCGACATCTAACCAATTGACCACACATATAAGGATGAAATGATGTGTTAGCTCCATTCAAATTTTAAGAATGCTCGGGAGAAGATTAGTCATTTGATGGAACAAAATAAGTAGAATATCATTTTATAACAAAATGACGATTGAAAAAAATAGAAGTTCTGTAATCAAATTAAACATTTTTGTAAAGTAAAGTAACTAATTTGTGTGATTTTAAATTAGATGACATGACATGGACGCGTGAGGTGGAAAAACTCGTGACGTGGACATGAGTAACCGGATGTCAAAAGGTAACTGGTTGCCTGATTTCTCTAGTTGCACATAATTAGAAAGTTAAATAACATTTTAATCAACTATCTAAATCTACAATAATTCAATTGAATAAAATAAATATTGTATGATAAAATATTTCAATAAAATATAGTAATTAATTTATGTATCATTTTATTTGTTAGGGTACTAAACTTTTAATCTTATCTTATTGGATCTATTAAGTGTCTTATCACGTGCATGAGCCTCATATAATGTAAGTTTGACAACCATTTGAACTTACAACGTGTTGTAGATAAAACTTATATTTTTTAAAGGTCACTTAAGGATCCTACGGTTAAAAACCATTGTCATGAATAAGCTCCAATAATCCATTTAAAACCATTTTCTAAACTTCAACTAAGTTAGATTATTTTTGAAGTACAGCTTAAAATTAGAGAACTAATTTTTATATCGTACAAGAACTAAAGAGTTGAATTAGAATTGAACCATATCTATAATGACTGAAGAATTAAATTTTTTAACGCTATATTATTATTAACTATTAATACATATATATTTATATTTTTAAAACCAGAACAACAACAATAACAATAATAATAATAATAATAATAATAATAATAATAATAATACGTTAAAATAATAATAAAAATTACATTAATTAAAAAAGTACGTTACATTAATAATAAATGAAAAAAGTGCGTTACACTAATAATAAAAATTAAATTAATTAAAAAAAGTACGTTATACTAATAAAAAAATTACATTAACTAAAAAAGTACGTTATACTAATAATAAAAATTACTATAATTAATAAAAAAGTATGTTACATTAAAAATAATAATAAAAGCTACAATTACTCATCGTCCGTGTCTTCGCTCGTGAGTTCGTTATGCGTAAAATTATTTCGAATACGAAAATTTGATTGGAGGCTCCAAATGTGTTCGATAAGATTATTTCGAAATGAATGATGAATTCTCCTATTGCGTAATTCTTTGTCCATACAATCATGAATTGTCACTCTCTCCGACAACGAACGAACATTAGATTATTCGGGTTTCGGAGGTAGTCTTCCTTAAGTTGACATATATTGTGTCTGTTGTCTTCGATTATCGTGTTGTGTACAATCACATAAGTGTATATGATTCTTCTTATATTGATGATGCTATATGGTCTTGCCGGATTTTTAAGTATTGCCCTACGACCTTGAAGTACACCGAATACTCGTTCCACGTCCTTTCTTGTAGCTTCTTTGAATATCTTGTATTTGATATTCTTTTCCTCAATCGGACATTTAAACGATTTCACAAGAGTCGCCCATTCTGGATAAATTTCGTCAACGAGGAAATATCCTTTATTGTATTCAACCCCATTCAAAATAAACCTTACCTTAGGAGTTGTATCTTGGAGTAAATCATTGAAAAATATGATTCATTAAGAACGTTAATATCGTTGTTCGAACCCGCAGGACCAAAGTAAGGGTGCAAAATTCACTTCGTACGAGGCCACCGTTTCCAGTACAATTGTTACACAACCTTGATCACCTCGTGTGTATTGACCTTTCCACGCTACTGGAAATTTTTTCCAAGGCCAATGCATACAAACGATGCTTTAGAAGATCCCCGGAAAACTTTGTAACTCTACATGTTTAGCATGTAAATGTTGGACATCTTGTAGTGTTGGTTGTCTCAAGTACTCGGTTGAGTATAATTGAAATACACATTTACAAAAGTTGTCCAAACAATCAAATAATGTCTTTGACCCATGTGTAAGTATTCATCAAATACATTGGCAGTAAAACTGTATGCCAATTGCCGTATGGTGGAAGTGCACTTTTAATAAATGTTAAAACCAAGTTTATCGGTATAATCGGGCCTCTGATGAAAAAAACTAAAATACAGAGGTAGCAGTAGTTGATAGTAAGACGTTATACCTTGACATATACAGAGAAACAATGACTTGCTCATCCGAAATCGTCTTCGAAAGCAATCTTCTGGGAATGCTTGGTTTTGAGAAAAGTAGTCCAACTACAAACGTTAGCCAGCACCAAGACGATCTCTATGTATTCGCCTTTTACGTAATTTTGGTCAAGAACTTTCGGCCATGTCTTCTTCATTTTGTTCCAACGCTTCAAGAATATCGAGCATATCATTCCGATTGTAATAACCAATACTTGCTTTGAGATCTTCATGTCGGAATGCTTGTTTGGATTTTGAAAAGGATCCATTTACGATTTGATAAAAGAAATTATTTGAATTATATATGTTGTATGTATATATAGTTGATGTAGTAATTAAAAAAAGAAGTGGGACTTGTGTGTGAAAAAGAGTGGTAATTGTTTGATATAATGTATGTGTAAAATAATTAGAGATGGTGAGAGTTGTGTTTGAAAAATGGTGATAGTTGTGTAAAATATTAATTTTTTTTTATCAAACCGTTGCACTAGCCATTTGAGTGTGGCCCACACACACACTCATGTTCATCATTCGTCTGCGATGAGAAAGGAAGCACCAAGGACGGTCCTTAGAACGTGACCATATCTATGATGTTCTTGGGAGGACGGAGCCACCTAGGATGAGAAAGGAGGTAGAACACCACCATAGTGAGCAGTCTTATATGTAGCTAAAGTCACAACAACAATCACTTGCACCCAGAATCTAAAGAAGAGCATAATAGTCATTCATCAAAATACATACCGCATCAGTCTTATATGTAGCTAAAGTCACAACAGCAATCACTTGCACCCAGAATCTAAAGAAGAGCATAATAGTCATTCATCAAAATACATACTGCATCATTTAAATTCTACTAATCTATGATTCCGACCGAGAATTTGACTCTATAGCCAGTCATGTTCACATAACTTATTTGATTATTAGAGAAATCAACAATGAATAGACCATGATGACAAATTACAGAGGGCATTAAACATATGAACATCGAAATGTTGAGTTTTACAGCATCGTCATGTTACTAGAGCGGGTGGACTCGCAGTCTGCCACCATCGCCACATTATAGGGAGCAAATGAGACTCCGCTTCAGGTATTAAGTTGTTAATAATTTCTTATGTACAATTTTATCTTAATTGATTTTGTATTTAACACATTTCACTTATTAATTAATGCAGGGCTAGGATGATGTGATGGTCATATATCTGGCCACGATGATGATGATGGTCATATATCTGATCCAGGTCCCTCTTTTGTAGCTCAACTCTTGGTGTCACATGAGTTTCATTTGCAGCGTGGTCTGTGAATGCGGCGAGCAGCCTGGGCTAAACTATCACCGTTCACAACACCGAGTAAACATAGAGTGAAGAGACGTGTGCAGCGTGAGGTTGAGAAGGTGCATCAGGATCCTTCTGTTACTAGTCATGTGGTTACCGAGGAGGTGCACAAGGTGCCGGGGGGGGGGGGGGCAGATAAAAGTGATATTGCTCAGTTTAGAGAACCCATAAACGAGTTTTCTTTCTCCTCCACCGCCACCGCCACTGCCAGGTAGGGTCAAACCTGGACAACTCATTGTGCGAGAGTTATATGAGAGCGGCGAAGAGGTTCGTTGTATGTTTTGCCCAATTATTGTGTTGATGAAGGAGTTATGGGGACGATTGTATGGAGATATTAATTGCGAATACTTAGAAAACATAGTAAGTTTCAAATTCCTGTATATTTATACTTAAATAAATTCTAGATATTTCATGGAATATTGCTGATCGTGTTTTACCGTCTATAATATATTGACGGTTAGGTCTATATGTTGATAAGATGGAGAGAAATGCATATGGCTTGACAGTACATTAATAAACCTTGACAGTACATTCTTCTTGTACCGTGCAACATCTCCACCGTGACGAAGCGCGATGCTAAACAACTCAAGAACTGTTGCGTATAATTCATCAAGTTTTGGTTCTTCATTTGGAGATTGAAATTGCCAAAAATGATCAGTGTGAACCATTTCAGAAAGTGTTTTCTTGATTTTTCAAACAAGAAAAAGTGGGAGTACTTTTACTAAAATTTGTAAAAGAAGCTGATGATCATCTTATCTTAGGGTTAAAGTATTTAATAAAAGAAATTTAAGAATCTTAGAAATCTCGAAATTTTTTTTCCAAAACGGATAAAAGTCATTTTAGCCAAAAACTAACTCGGGCCGCAAATTTGCATGTACCCGAGCACGCAATATGCAAACCAGAACATGCAACCCACAAATTTGCAGGTGCGTGTTCTGGTTTGTGGGTTGCGTAGCCCGACCACCAAATAAAGTTTCTAGGTCACATGTCCGGCGATGACTAAGAATTATCCGGTCATGCAAATCGCAAGTTACGGTTTACTTGTGGAGAATAATTTTTTACAATTTTTTTATATATACTTATATTATATTGACCTTTTTAATGTATTTTAGTTAATTTACCTAAATCTAATATGAAAAGATGCAGTTCTGATGGAACCACGTACATACAAACTACAAGCAGTTAGAAAGTTCATGGCCTCATTTCTACGACATTCTAAAAATATCTCATGGGCGGTTCAAGATAACGAATTAATGAGAGAAGAACGAGGCAAATTTATAGATCTTCAATGATTAGCGGAGACAGCTTCTTTTATCCTAAATCATCACATTTGTCTCATACCCTTAAAAAAACCAAATATATACATGCTCAATACTGATGTACATGTTTTTGCTTGAAGACAGAGACAAAGGCACATGCATAAGGAAGAGATGATGATACTGAAACTACGATTTTTTAAAACAAATCCTCTTTTAGAAGAGGTGACAAGTGACAAGTCTGACCCATTTATATATAGATGGATTGTTTCTGTTATATTTTATCAATAGCGGGTCATATGATTAACTAATTACAAAAAGAATGTGTTAAAGTGAGTCAAATCCAGCTAGTTGCAAGTCCGTCTAAATGCATAAATCTTCCAAAAGAATCTTAATGATCCATAAAAATAATAACGTACGTACGTACCTCTCAAATTGCTCATTTTACCACCTTCAAATTTGAAACCTCTGTTGAAGAAAAGGTGAAAACTTAATTGCGTATATAGAATAATTTCAATTACGTTAATATAAGTCCTTTATTTTTGAGAATTTTTTCAAAATTAGTTTATAAACATGAACACAACTAAAGGAAGCCAGGTATACACGTGCATACCCTTCAAAATAGTACTGTAAAAGAAATATTGAAGTTTTATTGAGGTGGATCTCCAGATAATATTTGTTTGCCAATGCTTATACCCCACCATTTTTGTCACTTTTTTCTCAATCCTTTTTATATAGTACTAGTACACATCAAAATTTCCACCACATGATCATTCCTCATTCTTCCATTACAAGTGTTACCAACAAGTATTCTTACTACCATTTCCCCCTTCTATATATATAAAAGTATTCTTATCACTATTATTGTTAGATCATATCCCTCTTTATCTAAAAAAACTCCAACTCAATATGTCTTCAAAACAATTAAACACCGAAAAACAACATTTGGATCTAAATTCAATCAAAGAATTGCCCGAATCATATGCATGGTCATCAATGGATGATATATGTCATTCCTCTTGTAGTTTAGAGGCTGTTCCAGTGATTAATCTCGAAGATCCAAACGTTGTGATGCATGCTGGTCATGCATGCAAAACATGGGGAGTGTTTCAAGTCATAAACCATAGTATCCCTATGGATCTTCTTGATAACATGGAAGCTTCTGGAAGAAAACTATTTTCTCTCCCAATTCAACAAAAACTAAAAGCTGCTCGGGATCCAGATGGTATTTCGGGCTATGGTGTTGCCCGAATATCTTCATTTTTCCCAAAACTCATGTGGTCTGAAGGGTTCACCATCATTGGATCGCCATATGAACACGCTCAAAAACTGTGGCCCCAAGATTACAGGAATTTCTGGTAAGAGTCTTCCATTCTAGTCGAAATGGCCAACGGGTCAAAATGAGTAATTTTTAATAACAAATGGTTAGTCTGGCTGGACTAACCTGAAAATACATTTTTAACCATTTTTTGTAACTTCAACTTATGTGTAAACTTATACGCTATATATGATTATAAAAAGACATAAATTTTTCTTTACTCCCAAGAGATTCAGGTGGGAATATTTTTGTATGTATTTAAACATACGTACTTCAAAGAATTTCGACCTATTTGACCCATTTGGGCTGTTTCCTTTCACTTTGGTTAACTCGTTTGACCCATTAGACAAACAACATACTAAACTCTACCTGTTTCTTAGCAAATGGGTCTAGATTGCCACTTGTGGAGGTTATCATATATCCTTCTTAATAAACCTATGAGTTTAAGCACATGTGTGAATACGTGTACTCATATAATTTTTATGTCAACCTTTATTGGATTCTAGCATGGTATAACCATATCAAATTTAATTTATCCGGGAATTAGTTATGATAGTTTATCATACAGCCAACCAACTGTAAGAAATATCTGTAATAGGTATGGAATGCCACCTCATTAGAATATGGGTCGAATCACTTGGGCGGGGTTTGTTTATGCGAAACACAATTATTTTTTCTTATTAACTAGTGCGAAATTTACAGTTTTGAAAAACCTTATATTATTTCACTAATATGCTAACTTTTTGTATATAATGACACATGATGTTTTATGCATAGACTTAGGTGACTTTCCACCCGTTTCCTTCTAAGCTATTATTTCTATTAGACCATTGTATAGTTAAAACCTGAATTGACCCATTCATAAGTATATCGATATAAACTACAACCTATAGAACAAATCATTCAATAGAAAGTTTATCTGCAGCTAGCTTGCTGATTATGCAGACACAAAATGCTAGCAGACGACACAGCTCTGACGCCTTTTTTGGTCGTTTTTCAGCGAGATAATCGAAGAGTACAAGAAAGAGATGGACAAATTAGCCAATAGGGTGATGTGGCTAATACTTGAATCATTGGGTCTTACAAAGGAAGATATAAAATGGGCTGGCCCATCAGGAGAACTAAAAGAAGCGTGTCCAGCCTTGCAATTAAATTCTTACCCAGCTTGTCCAGACCCTGATCGAGCCATGGGCCTTGCGGCTCATACGGATTCAACCCTCCTCACAATCTTGCACCAAAACAATACAAGCGGACTGCAAGTACAAAGGGAAGGAATGGGGTGGGTCACGGTCCCACCGATACCAGGTGCACTTGTGGTAAATTTAGGTGACTTGCTACATATATTATCTAACGGGTTGTATTCAAGCGTTCTCCATCGGGCCATGGTTAACAGAACCCAACATCGTCTCTCTATAGCTTATCTCTATGGCCCGCCTTCTAATGTTCAAATTTCACCACTATCTAAATTAATAGATAATGTCCATCCTCCTCTCTACCGACCCGTTACATGGAGCGAATATCTTGGTACTAAGGCAAAGCACTTCAATAAGGCACTTTCATTCGTCCGTTTATGTGCACCTATGAATGAGTTTGTAGATAAGAATGATCATAATAGTGTCCTTGTTGGCTAATAAATTAATGCATCATTTTCTTAATTAATAATTTCGTTTTCACAAGGTTATTTAAATTGGTTTGATGTGTTGACATTAGAAAACAAAAGGGAGAGATAATTTAGTGAGGGACTACTAGGAGCGAATAAAAGTTATATCATATGATCTTATCAGACTATAGATGTTTACAAGAATACAAATTAACATACAAACAAAGAAATAAACAAATCTATTTTGGCTTTTTTTTTCTTTGGCTAAAGAGACGATCTATGATCGATCCTCCCAAGTGAACACACACAACTCGAATTCTTAATTTGTGGCCTAAACATAAAGGAATCCTCCCCCAAAGTAGAGGAAAGTGGTGATCAAGACATACAGATATGGCTGAATGGTTACACTCAATGGTTGGAAAAAGAAGCTTACAACCAACATTATCAAGTAACAATTAAGCTGAAACAAAAAATATGGTTGTGGTTGTCCTTTCCATATGTGTGTCTCACTCTCCACCATATGTCCATACGTATGTTTATACTTTATAAGAACCAATAAAACGGATGAGGTTTTTTCTATTCAGGTTATTTGAGAGATGAATTATTTTTTGATTAAGATATATGCGGCCTAACCAGGATAATCCCATGACTGTTTCCGACCCCTTCAGGCCACCTTAAAATGTTTACCTAGTGAGGTTTGAATCTAAAACCTCTTATGAGGATATTACAATGCCTTACCGCTTGGTCACCTTAACAGTTGTCTGTACGCATGTGTGTACACTACTAGAATAATCGGATTTTTTGACGACGAAATGTCGTCACAAAAATCCAAAAATTCGTTGTTAGAGGGTTTTTTGCGTTGACATGTCACTACAGGCCCACATATGTTGGTCAACTGTGACTACTTTTTGTGACGACAACCCATGCCCACACTTTAATCTCCTAACAAAAAATAAATCGAAATTAAACACCTTTAGCGATTACATGCGTCTCGCTTAAGGTATTTATTTGTTTCTTTTTAACTAAAATAAATTTAACATACAACTAATACCGATTCATATAATATTGTTTAACTCTTACAAAGTTTAACTAATCAATTAACAAAGTTTAACTCTTACAAATTAACAACTATAACACTTAAAATATTATACACAAATTCTTCACCTAACAAATCCATAACCATCTTTAATAAACTAACAAATTATTAACCATATTTAACAAATCATTAACAAATTCACTAATTAACTAACAACTCCATAACCATCTTTAACAAACTAACACACTATGAACATCTTTAACAAATCATTAGCAAATTCAGTATTTTTAACTAACAAATCCATAACCATCTTTAACAAACTAACACACTATGAACCATCTTTAACAAATCATTAACAAATTCACTATTTAACTAACAAATCCATAACCATCTTTAACAAATAATTAATAAATTCACTAATTAACTAACAAATCCATAACCATCTTTAACAAACTAACAAACTAACAAACTATTAACCATCTTTAACAAATCACTTACAAATTCACAAAAGTTAATTAACTTTAAGTTACAAATAAACAAGTAAACAAATTTACAGTTTTACTTACCTTTAGTGGTGGTGGTATTCGGGTGTGGTGGTGGTGGGGGTGGCAGAAAGTGGCCCAATTTGGTGGTGGTGGTGGAAGAAAATGGTCGGATTTGGTGGTGGTAGTGGTGTTCAGTTGTGGTGAAAAGCAAGGGGGTTTTGGTAGTTTGAAGAAAGGTGGTTTTTGAGTTTTGGGTGGTGAATGGTGGTAGTACGAGTAGTAGCGACACAAATCACAGGGAGCAAAATATGGTTTCAATTCGAAGAAGAAAAGGAAATAGGCTGAAAGAGTTGTTTATATATGTAGTACCTTTAGTGACGACATAAAATCCTTTAGCGATGACATATGTCACCTCTAAAAATCGACTGGGTTTTTTTGTTTTTTGGAGAGCTTTTTGAAATTTTCATGAAATACTATAGCTAAATGGTTTTAGAGACAACATTTTTAATTGATTTATTTTTTAAAAAAACATTATAATTATTGTTTAGTTATTTGTTTAATTTATTAAAAATATTGTAAATTTGAAATAAGAAGTAATTAAAAATATGATTAGTGTTTAATTAATTTTTTATTAATAAAAAATTATATATTTAAAATAAAAATTAATTAAAAGTATAATAAGTGTTTTATTAATAGAAAGTTGTATAATTAAAATAAAATTAATTAAAAGTATAATTAGTGTCTAATTAATATCTTTAGCAACGACATATATCGTCTCTAAAGGTCACTGTGAAAAATTTTCATTTTGGAGTCAAAGAAAAAAAGTAAAAAAGAAAAGGAAAAACCTTTTAGCGAAGATCCGTCGTCGCCAAACAATTTATCAAATTCAGTGGAAAAAGTAGATTTTTTTTGTCGTTTTGTGACCTCTAGCAACGGCATATGCACCATTGCTAGAAGCCTTCGTCACAATTTCCTTTTTTCCTTGTAGCGGTATGCCCATTACAAGCACGTAGAGTCATTTATGCAGCAACTCCTTCATTCTAAGGGGCAATAGGACTATAGTAGTGTTATCTTTCATGTTAGGACAAAAAATCTAGTAGCAACGTGACAAACATACGGTCGTCACCTAAAATATTACTTTTATTATCAAAAGAATCGTTGGTCTAGAGGTATCGATGTAAACTTTCAACTTTGAAGTTGATGGTTCAAGTTTTGAGTATAGGTATACTCGTGTGGTAGTTATATTAGTGTAATTGTCTCTAAAAATATTACTCTTAGTTTCGTAATGTTTTCGCTTTTGGTAGATATCGTATTTTTTTTTTAATAATATTAATGAATTTAACAAGATGACAGGCCTTATGAAGTTCACTTAATCCGCAGTAATGACACTTGTACTTGATCAATTTGGTATTATGATATAACATGTATTATTATATATCTTACAACCATTTGTATCTCAAATGGAGAGCATTCAGCTATTAGAGTCCACATTTGGTCACTTTAATTAGTCCCATTTGTGTTGACATGGATTAAGTATGGATGAGTAGATTGGTAAATATGATGGCGCTCCAAAATGGTTAATAGACAAAGAGATTACTAAACTTTTGCGTTTTCATTAACTCTGAGCAACAACTTTTTTTTTTCATTTAGGTTACTTTATTTTCTAAAAGCACAAAAGTGGTGATACTGGTTTTTCGGTGTTCTGAAGAACATTGACGTTGAGAATTATGATAGTAGAGGACGCTGATTTTCAGTGTTCTTTAGTTTTTTTTCTACAAATTCAACTAATTTTATTAATTGAAACAAACTATTAAATAAATTAAATAAAACAAAATGCATTCATTAAATTAAAAAGTACATATTACAAGTCCTAAAAAATACATATTTGAAAGACAATAAATTAAAAACAACATATATTAAAAAAAAAAAAACCTAGATAATCAAGCGTCTCCCGATCCAGATCCATCTCCCAACCCTAATCTTGAGTTGAAGTTCCACCTCATCCTCTCACGAACCTTCGCCTTTTCCATTGCCATTATGAACTTGTCAGGTTCCAACAACGTGACCGTCGACATCGACAAAATTGGAGAATGGCTTCTAGGTCTCGCGTTATGCAATTTTCTTATTTTGTGGAATGAGGCCTTTAAAGTTTGATGTGATCGAGTCATCAAATGACGCGTTTGATGAGGTTGTTGTTGATGGGTTTGAAGATGATTTGTTGTATTAAAATGGGTTCCACTGGAATTGTAGGTGTTATGGATAGTTCAGATTGTTTTGGTTGTTCGACTTTTTGAATTATAGAGGAAGTATTTAGTATTTGAGTTTTTAATTGTTTGAAGATGAGAAAGAGTGTTTTGAATTGTGTTTGAAGTGTGATACTTATAGATTATGAAAAAAATAGTCAAAAGAAATTTAAAAGTAAAATACAGCTAGTTAATGGATATGTTAGAAAAAAAAACCCTTTTTTTGTTATTTCTAGCAATTAGAATAAACAAATGGGAAAATGGTCAAAAGTCAGCGTCTCAGGCAGGTTGTCAAGCCGAAACGCCGATCGAGAATGGCTAAATTCTATACAAATATAATGTGAACAAATCACTCGTCAAATTTCCCTTATCTCGTGATTTAACCAAACAATTAGAAATATAAAGCCATAATTTAATCTAAATTCTTAATGACGATGTTATTGCGATATGCAAAGTTTCAAAAACGTAACATAAAACCCTAACAATCAGTAGATATAGGAGTCTCAAATCGTCCCTTGAAAGGAAAGAAAGATCTCCTCAAAAAGTGTAAATACGACATGAAAGAAAACAAATATAAACGTTTAACAATAAAGCCAAAAGCAGAAAAACGTTGTTTTCGGCTTCTAAACAACTCCGAAATAGGGATGGCAATGAGCGAGAAAAATCCTCGTGACTCACGGGTACTCGCCAATCGTGGATGGGTAAACCCGCGAAACTTCACATGCGGGTACGGGTATGGGTGAAAAATAGTACCCGTTGGCGGGTTGCGGGCGAGTGATAGTGATTAGAAAAGTCAATTTTTTGGGTTTATGAAACCCTAACAAAACAATATCGATTTTTAGCTAGTTGTTAGGGAATTTGATATCTAAACTAAATTCAAGGCAATTAGTTAATTACTTAGCAAGAAAGGAAACAAACACAAGAGTTAGAATACCCATGTGATCTTCGAATTTGGATAGGGTTCAGGATTTCGTCTAAAAATCAATTTATGAAACCCTAGGCATAAATCGGTTTATGCAAGGGTTTGAGAAACCTCATGCAAAATTGATTTAGGGTTTAAAGAAACCAAAAAGTCTCCAGGACCTATTGTTAAGAATAGTGAATTACTATTCTCATTAAATAGGATTAGGTACGGTAGGATTCCGGTTAGAGTGGTTCTCGATAACATAGGTATATATGTACCATGTATTCTTTGCCCATGGTGTGATAATGAGGTTGAATCGGTCGAGCGTTGTTTGTTGAAGTGCAATTGGGTCGAGGACGTTTTGGATAAAATCTTTGAGTGGTTGGGTTTAGGTCATTCCAATGTTGCTAATATAGAGGATATAATTAGGGTCAAATTGATAACTATGTTAATTCATTGAAAAAAAAGTTTCATCTTTTCAGTTAAAAATTTTAATGGACTTGATTTGGTATGTGAACAAGACCTAAAGAACATAAAGTATCCAGTTATATGTACAAATGAAACTTGAAAAGTTAAAATAGTACGATACACAGGATAATAGGTCAAGAACCTCATTTAAATACGAGTTAAATAGTCTAATTAACCATATGAGTGGGCACTCTTATTAGTATGCCATATGTTAGTTTGAAACTGATTTTCTCATATCGTCGGGTATGCACTTTTATCAGTGGGTAAACCCAACCAGCGAACTTACAAAGCTCATTACAATAATATGCAATTGTATTCTTATGATTTATCAAATATATATTTATATATAATGGTTAATTGTAATAATATATAATGAAACTATTCATATATGAAATAAAAAGTATAATATTTATGTTTCGAATAGTAAAATTATATAACGATAAAGGAAAAATATCAGATTAATTGATAGTAATCGAATTATTTTTTCGTAAGTTTTAAAATTTAAAGTTAACTCGTTATTTGAAATTACGATGCGTTGTTTTGAACATGTTTTAAAACACTTTTTAGATCAAAATTATTTATTTGGAGATTTCGATAATATTTTTTTTTGACTATATTTACTTGTATTATGTAAAATCCACGGGTTTACCCATACCCGTGGGTATCCACGGTTTGCGGGTACATGTGTAAAAATAAACCTCTTAACAAATACCTACGGGTTTACAGGTCAGAAAAAACCCATGCGGGTGGGTAGAAACCCGTCACCTGCGGATGCCATCCCTATTCCGAAAGATTGAAACTTGTCAGTGCTCAAGGCAAAACGATGAGTCTTGATTGCTGGTCCATTTTTGAGTGGACATGTATATTTCATCCAATGCCGCCACTGAAATCTACTTCGATAAAATAGTTACCAAATATATTTGACGCGTTGACTTACTAGTTGAATACCGTGTTGGCTTATTTGTAGAGCATATCCACATCATACACACTTCCATTTTGTGTCATTTTTTTTCTTAGTTTCAACACTTTTGCTAATTTAAAACCTATTATGCTCGAAAAATGAATAGTGATACATATAACTGAAATGTTAAACTAAAAGTAAGCTTGTCCGATTCATCTGATGCTTGACAAAGAACTTCGACATTTCCACCATTCTAATCTTTGTCGTTAAATAGGTATCTCGATATCATGTTACATACGTATATGCTTAGGTTCATCTTTTAGTTTTTTCTAGTTATTCATGTGTACGCATTATTCACATATAAATATATGGAAAATGATCCTAAATAATACTTGAATTTTATTATCGAGCACTTCAAAACTATCGATAAATAAAACTTTTAGACATGGATCTATACGTAATAATACGTATCATCAATAACTTCAAAGATGTTATTATATATAAGATACAAGTATTAAGCTCTTAATGTCATTATCAATACCCTCCACTTATGACTAGTTACTAGAATCTAGAAACTAATAATAACAACAAATTAAGCCAATCAAAAAGTTAAATCACCAATCCAATTAAAATCGCTATCTAGCTAGCTAATTGGACTCTTGCATGACTCATTGCACTAATATCATCATATATTTAAAACAGTATATTCACATAATAATAATTCTTATAACACAAACAAATTCAGGTCACAATCGGTTAATATATCCAACAATGTTGGACTTTACGTCAAAACCGAATCTAAATTGGTTATCAACCGACCACGTGTTGTCGTATTGTACATAAATAAAATAATAATAATTTATTCATATATATAATAAAATATACGTCATCTTCCATCTTGTTAGGTAGTATTAATGTCATTTTAATATTAATATCCATGCACTGTAATTTCAGATTCAGATTGCAGTCGGTGGCCTTGCATGCTATCAATTCACGGCGGCTTTTCCGATGTACAAATCATTTTGTCAGATTGACAACCAATGTCTTTCATCGTAACAAACAATTGGTTCAACTTGCTTCAGTCAACACATGATTGGTGCTTTGATACTGCGCCGGGGTTATCCTAGGAGAGTGTGCAAAATTTGGGATGAAATCCTAGGACCGATATCTCGTACTGGTACCTGGCCGGTATACTTGTTACGTTAGTTGGTATCAATTGTTGTTAAAAATCGGTTTAAGTACGGTATTTGGTATCAATTAATGTTAAAAATTGGTTTCAATAAGTATGTTTCGATATATAACCCATTTTTTTCCTTTGTTATTTTGGTTTAACGAGGCCGTTTAAGTGAAATGTATAAATCACTTTTGACAATTGTAGTCGATGTGATGTAGGGTAAAAAAAAAAGAGATAAACACAAATTGAATATCTTGATTCATATGAATACCATAAATAATTCTTCTAATTATCGTTGATTCAACGAATACCGATAACTAGAGTGATTTTTTCAATTAAATACAGATTTTGTAAATTGAGAGAAAAATGAAATTTCATAAAATTTAAAACTGAATGTTCCAGCACCACAGTGAAATCCTAAAATATACCCAAAATTTGGATGGACCTAAAAAGACAAACGGGTCGAGAACTAACCAACAAACAAAACCCAATAAATTGGAAAAAAACATAAAGATGAAAATAACTCCTAAAATATAGTATTTTTGGGCCCGAAAGTTCCGTAAATCTATGGCGTATTATCATGACGTTCTCTTCATTGCAAGCTTCGATTTAACTGGTCTTGAGCTTGAAACAGAGCCCCGTAGCCCAAGTTATGCTCATTTTAACAAAGCCCCTTTACTTATTCGATCTTGAACTTCCAGAAACAGAATGGTCCGTTCCTCCATACTTGGATTGCATCGTGTTGTCTTTCAATGTAACAAACAATTGGCTCAATTTGCTTCAATCTAACACATGCATGATTGGTCTTTTGATTGAGCTAGCTCACGTTACGTGTTTGCAATACTAGCATGTATCTAGTGGGATCATATATATTGAAATGTTGAGTTTAAACTCAATTTCACATTAAAAGTTGAGAGAAGCAGTTGTTTATATATAAGTTCATGAGTTAATTTCTATGTCATCAATTGATATACACTGAAATTCTACCGAAAATTAAAGGGTTTTGATCGGAAGTCAACTCTAATTAGTTTTAGCACTTGTTGAAGACTGAAATCCTATCTTGATAGCTTTATTATCTAAGTTGTTTCATTTTAGAAAAGAAAAAAATATATATGTATATGTCTATAACTAGTGGATCGTAAATAGTCTGATAGGCTTAGTCGCTTAGATGTGATTGACAACGTGGGCTGGACTGAACAGGTTTTTAAAAAGAAATTAGGCCTTAGTTAGGCACGAATTAAATTTCACAGTCCTTTTTATGGGCCCAAAATTTAAATTTGAATTATATGTTACATTTGTTTGCAATTTATCTTATTAGATTGTTAGCCATAAAAAAATAAAACTAAAGCGTACAGTAACGGATTATAAATCTCACCCCATCAATACTTTTTCTTCCATTACATATGAATATGAAAGTTATCTATACATTTGATTTTGTTCTAGTTTTCATTATTTATATCATAATAATCATGAAGATGCATATCCAAAACCCCTCCATTAAATACTGAATTTTCGGGATCATTTTTTCATATATGGAAACTCAAACCATATATATATATATATATATATTTTCATTGTAAAATAAGAATCCTACTAAAACCCTATTTAATACGTTCATAATCTTTTCTTTTAATCATTCTCCTACTTGCGTTCCAATATCACAAATTAGTACGTTCTTTGCATCTTCCATGAATCAAAAGCTGTTAACAAACTGTTTTTCGAGTTCCGGTAAGTAGTTGTAGGACCAAAATAATTTGTATTCTTGATTCTGGATTTTAAGTTTAATAACAATGCTTATTACAGTATCATGAGTTCATGACGTATATAACATACGTTCACAATTATATAAAAAAAGATCGTTTATATGTATTCTTGATTTTAAATTACTATTAAGTATTTAGTATCTATAAGGATTTTTTATCGTTTGATGTATAATGTATTTTTTCTTATTACTATTTGGTTATATCATATTTGTGTTTCTTGAATTTGCAGATTGTAACTTGAAGGCGATTAGCTAAGATGGAAACTAAAAGAAAGTTCATCCTACCCTGTGCCGATGACGATGGTACACCGATGTGTTTTATGTGTAGAGAATATTTTCCGTCAATGAAGTCCCTTTATGGTCACATGAAAAATCATAGTAACTCAGATTGGCGAGAAATTTTACCATTCGAACCCGAAAAATCGACAGTGAAGAGGTTGATGTGACGAAAGAGTTACCTAAATAGACGGTGCTTGGTAAAAGAGGTCGTACGGCTAACAACTTAGCGGGGAAGGGTGGTAATGGTGTCAATGGAAAAAATTCGGGTATTAAGGAATTAATTAGAAGGGTGATTTGAATAAGAAAATATTAGAAGTATTAATAATTTGGTTTTCGTTTATGCCGTTTCTGTTTATCGTTATTTTAAAACGACTCTTTTGGCATGAGTAACTTCAAATGTTTTGATTCGATATGACGAAATTTATATTAACGATTCAAGTTTGAATGATATTGATATGATGTTGTAAGACTTGTAGCTAAACGAATCTTATGTTTCATTCTAATTTATTTGATGTGTATATCTGTTTTCAATTTACCTCATATATATTTAGGTCAACGTGATTTTATTGGGCATGCTATGTTTCAAACTTATAATTGTAAAGGAAATTTTAAATAAGTATGAGTTCTTTTTCAGAATGATATAATTGGTAAAATTTTATTTTTGTTTACGTTTTTTAAAATTAAAAAACTTAAAAAATGACATCATAAAAGTTAACAGTTTTTTTCTCTTTGATTAGATATGTCACAAGGTATACTTTCGACGAACTGTATTTTTTTATTTTCTGGTGGGTTTGTAAAACTGAGAACATATGTGTAATCATCGATTAACACATGTATTACCAGCGACTATCTAATGCGTTAACAATGACTATCATATGTGTTACCAGCGATAGTCGCTAGTAACACATATGATAGTCACCGGTGACACATTGTGTTAGTTTTCAAAACCCACCAACAAAT
The DNA here is from genome assembly GCA_963921325.1 of Logfia minima. Classification (NCBI taxonomy): domain Eukaryota; kingdom Viridiplantae; phylum Streptophyta; class Magnoliopsida; order Asterales; family Asteraceae; genus Logfia; species Logfia minima. Next base: position 1,159,290 of record OY992773.1, read on the forward strand.
GGAGGAAAAAAGTTTTGTCGAAAAGATGTCATGTTAGATGTCCAATCGAAAGGAAAAATTGTTGATTTTTATGGTGCAATTTTTATAAATTTTTGACTAGTCATTTTTGAGATATTCAATTTTTAAAAATATAAGAATTTCATTATTTTGATAAAAATGAACGTTTAAAATTTTTACTTTTATACTTTTAAATGAATGCGTATTCAAATCAACTTTTATTTATAATTATATGCGTTGCAAACAAATTAAAGAGGTCTTAAATTGATTTAAGAGATGTGAATTACCTTAATTTCATTTTACAACTAAAAGATTAATATTTTATAGTTTTATGCCCATCTAAATTTCACAGAAAATACTTTTATTGTTTCCTTTTTGTAATTGTTTCCATTTTTATACTAAATCATTTTTGTGAATGTTTCTCCTCATATACTGCAAAAGAAAAATCAGAAATTAAACAATTGAAAACCTATAATATGTCATGTTTGTATCCTATTTGCTTTCTGTCCAATTAAAACTTATCTTTCGAAGTTATACAGAGTAATCAATCCATTTTAGTATCATTCAAGACACATTTTTAATAGCACTTAAAGTTTAAAAGATTCAAAAACCAAAGGAAGTAAAGAAACAATCAAGAAACAAGTCTATCAATTTTAGTATAATTGTTAGAAATTTACGAATTGTGAATCGAATTTTACTATTTAAGTCAAAAATTCAAAAAATAGGTGGTGGATTCCGACTCTTTAATGATTTTGATTCTTATAAGTTGTTTAGTTTCTTATGAGTTTTGTGCGATTCTTACGAATAAAAAATCAGATAAACTTTCAATGTAATTAAATACAAAAAATAAAATAACAATGTAAATTCTTTTGATTATAATCTATTTTAAATTAATCATTTATATTGATTGTTGATCAATAACTTAATTATTAACTTTCATCGTAATTTACTTTTTTTTATAAATAAATATTAAATAATAATATATATATAGACATAGACATATATATTTATTATAAAGCAGTAATTATAATTCGAGTTAAGTTACAAATTAAAAGCTAAAATTTGAGTTACAAGTCGAGTAACCTTAATTGATTCATAGTTATTTGATTCAATAATTCGGATTAACAGAGTTCCAAAAACACCCTTGACTCAAGTCACCGAAAAAAAGAAAATAAAAATCATGAGACACTCACTTCTTACCAATTTCAGCTGACTTCCTCTTCAATCTTTCTTCCCATCAAATCCATAGATCCAACCACCACTTAATCACTTCAATCTTCAAACAATAACACTACTTCACAGCAGAAGATTCAAGAACCCCGAAAAGGGTCTCAGGTTTGCTTTAAAATCAGCAATTAAGATTCAATTTACACTTAATTTGCTTAAAGTTCCCAAGTTCGATATTCTGTTCTTAATCAAGAATCGGTAAAAGGGTATTCAAAACCTTGAATTTTTATTTGAATTATAGTCCATGAAGAGTGTTTTATTTTTAGGGTTTTTTTCTATTTTTTGTATTAGGTTAGTAAACTCGTCTATTGATCTTGATGGTAATAGGGTTATTGATTTTGGATCTAGAAATGAACCCAAAATGACCTTTAAATATGATAGAATTAATGATGTTAAAAAACAATGTTCTTCAATTTTACCTCATGATTCTAACCAAAAACCTTATGGAAAAAGATTGTATAAAATTAAGGAAAAGATGTCATTTGTTAATGGTGATTGGTGGCAAGATTTAGATAAAGCTCCATTGATGCCATTTGATCATAAACCAAACGGGTCTAAGTTGAATGGGTCAAATTTGGACCAAAGATCGCCAGTCAACTTGATTTCATTTTGGGTTACTGATGTAGACAGGGCTCATCGATCCAAAAGCTCGGTTAGCATTAACGGGATTTTGCAGCTTGGTATAACAATCGGGGGTTTATTTGGGCTAAGACCGTTTGAGGATGATCCGGGCTTTAACATATACCCCGAGCATTCAGAGTTGAGAATCTCGTTTCAAGGAATCATATCAGATAATACTGATGACAACAATGGGGAAACGATAATGTGTTTACTTGGGAACACGATGTTACCATATCGTTACCCTGATTCTAGTAACCCGTGGGATTGGGTTAAAGAACCGGGATACATAAATCAGCCGCCACTCATTCAAGACGATCAAATTTTGCTCGTTATTCGCTATCCGAAAACCTTTACTTTAACCAATAGAGGGATTTATGGTAGCTTGAGAAGTTTAAACCCAAAATCGAGCCAAAAGTATTTTGATGAGGTACATCTTTCCGCATCTTTGAGTGCTTCCGCAAATTACGAGTTTAATTCAGAAAAACTCGTGTCGAAAGCTTGCAACCCGTATCCGTATAAAGATGGTTTTGAAAATGCGGAATTTGGGATGTATAAAGGGGATGACTTTTGCCTTATTCTTGAACGGTTTACAGGTCAAGATCCGTTGACCATTGTCCCGAATTGGAAATGTAATGGGACTGAAGAATTTTGCAGCAAATTGGGCCCGTTTGAATCAGATGAGCTTATAAAATCGACTAATGGTAGCTTTAAAGGTGTTAGGCTTAGTTTTCAAGATGTTAGATGTGAAGAAACATCTGTAAAAGGCAAAAACACAAAACTTAATCGAGTTGCGGGGCTTATTAGAGTCGTTCAGCCATTTGAGGATCATTACAGTGTGGCTCAGCGAACCGGGCTGAATAACATGAGCCTTTCGGTTGAAGGAATGTGGGAATCATCGAGTGGGCAGCTGTGTATGATTGGTTGTCGTGGGACTGTTGATCGAGAATCCAGCAGTTGCAGTTCACGTATATGCTTATACATTCCACTCTCGTTTTCCATTAAACAACGAAGCATAATTCTTGGAACGATATCGAGTATTGGAGAGGGTGATACGGGTAACTCGTCTTACTTTCCTTTAGCTTTCGAGAAATTAGTTCGACCTTCTGAACTATATGATCAATACACTGAGTCAAAACCAAATTATACTTACTCCAAGATCGATTTAGCTGGATCCGTACTTGAGAAACACGAGCCATTTAGTTTCGGAACTGTGGTCAAAAAGTCACTCTTGACTTTCCCGAAAGTCGAAGATGCTGATTCATTTCTCGTTGGTTTGTCTCTTTTATCCGAAGATCTTACGCTTCATCACCCTGCGGTTCCTGATTCTGGGCCAACTCTTTCTTCAAGGACCGAGGTACAAGTCGAGATTTTATCGCTTGGCCCGTTATTTGGGCGTTACTTTTTTCTGCAAAACGATTCGATTACAGAAGAAGAAACCCCGTATCATTCTAAAAGGATGTACACCGAAAGGCAGCTTTTGTTGAACATATCGGGTCAAATTACTCTCACGGGCCTGCAATATGCCAACTTTTCGAATCTTTTTGTAGAAGGGTTGTATTACCCGCTTGTCGGGAAAATGTATATGGTGGGGTGTCGGGACGTACGGGCCTCGTGGAATATTTTATACGAGAGTATGGATCTTCAAGATGGGTTGGATTGTTTGATTGAAGTTGTGGTATCGTATCCTCCTACCACAACCCGTTGGCTTGTTAATCCAACAGCCAGGATTTCAATAACCAGTCAAAGAAACGAAGTTGACCCGTTGTTTTTCAGCCCGGTTAAGCTTCAAACCGTCCCTATTATGTATCGGGCTCAACGGGAAGACATTCTTTCTAGACGAGGTGTCGAAGGGATCCTACGGGCTCTTACACTTTCAGTTGCAATCGCATGCATCTTAAGTCAACTATTTTACATTAAAGAGAATTCTGACTCCAGCCCCTATGTTTCCATCGTAATGTTAGCAGTACAATCAGTCGGGTATGGCATCCCACTCGTTACAGGAGCCGAAGCGATTTTCAACAAGTCAAAATCGTACGAAGATTCTTCGGTTCTTGAAAAAAGTCAAATGATTCAAGTTATAGATTACTCAGTCAAGATTCTAGTATTGGTTTCATTCTCATTAACATTGAGGTTGTACCAGAAAGTTTGGAGGGCCCGCATTCGATTACTCACTCGGGCCCCACTTGAACCAAATCGTGTACCATCTGATCAACGGGTTCTTTTCATAACTGGGCTAGTCCACATTCTCGGGTTCGTATGCGTTCTCATGGTTCACAAGCTACAATCATGGCTAGTTGAACTCGAAGAATACGCCGGTCTAGTTCAAGATTTCTTTTTACTCCCTCAAGTTATCGGTAACTTAATATGGCAGATCAACTGCAAACCAATACGAAAATCATACTTCATTGGGCTAACAGTAATCCGACTGCTTCCTCACGTATACGACTACATACAGTCACCGATCCCAAACCCATATTTTTCTGAAGAATACGAGTTTGTGAACCCCCATCTTGATTTCTACTCAAAGCTCGGGGACATTGTGATACCTACAATGGCAATACTTCTTGCTATTATAGTACAAGTTCAACAAAAGTTGGGTTATGAAAAGCTTGTGCAGATTTTTGATTTTGGGAAATTTAAATTGTTGCCACGGCGGTCTGTGGCGTATGAACGGTTGCCACCCGTTGTGGAGGAGGCGGAGATGACTTCCGGCAGTGTCAACGAAGGCGTGTCAACCCAGAAGGAGGTTGATGTAGAATGAATATAATGTGGCATTTTTTATGGTTTATGTGTCATGTTGTATTGTAGATGGTGTGACACAAAACTTGACTCAGTTTTTGCATATACTTTGATCATTACTGCATGAAAGCCTACTTAGTTAATTTATACAAGTTATCGTTTAAAAACCGAATAATATAAACCAACCCGAAACAATGAATGAGCCTAATCAAATATTGAATCTTTTGAACTTAGCTCATGTTACTAATTAAGTAGTAATTATGGTTCGAGGTCAAAACTGTAACACTCGGGCTTTTGGGCACTGCAATTGGGCTGAACAGTCCGGTCCGGTTTAACGGCCAGTAACTACTATAAACTGTAAATAGGACCGGGATAATCCGGTTTGGCCGGCTTCGACCGTTTGTGAACACCCTTAGTAGTCATGGTGACAATCAATTAAAGAGTAACACAGTATATAGACTCTGGGCTTTTTATTTTTCTCTTGCTAAGTTCTGTCTTGACTACGCATTTATATAAACTATTTATATAAACTAGTAGCATACTCGCGCGTTGCGGCAGAATATTATAAATAAGAAGTATTTATAGTTTACAGTGGTGACCATTGTGAATTAGGAATATTGTTTCGTTAATTTGATGTTAATTAAGAAGTTTTATACGTAGTATATGTTTTGATAAAATGAAATCTACAATATATACTTTGTACATCGTATAAAACTTCTTGACACACCACATTTGAGCTATAAACTTCGGATTATTTGAACTTTTTGAAAGACTCTATCAACTCCTTTCTACACTACCTTGATATCCCTCGCTAAGTGCTACGTAAAGTTGCTAATGCAATAAAAGTTACCTTGATATCCCTCTACATTTACTAAGACCTCTTTTTTAAATCAAAAGAGTTTGCTAACATTACTCTATATTTACATTAAGTCTTAGTAATTTTTATCTTTAGAAAAGAACACTTAAATGCTTTATATTTTAGTATAGAAAAATACATGTGCAATGCAGCGGGAAAAGTTTATTAGTTTCACATTAATTTGATATATAGTATTATTTTTTTCTAAAATATTTTAAAAATCAAAAACTACATTACGATAGACAAAGAATACTATTTTGTAAGTGAGAAAATCACCTTTTAACAATTTTTTATAAAAAAAAATTGTAAAATAATCAAAAATTAAATATATCATAATATGTCATTACAAACTCGATGGTCGGGTCCGAATTGCTAGTGCCAGGTTTCAAGTTCTTAATGGACATGTTGTGAGTTGTGGAGTCGTTTGTTGAGTCTAGATGTTTAATTTTCACTGATTTTAAATTTTGGTTTTTCTTTTTTTTGTATTTTGATATTAAACATTATCTACATTAGATGGCAATCCTAAAAAACATATAATAATGTTTGTATTAATAAGAATTTAATAATTAGGGGTACGTTAGTCAATCTAATGAACTTCTAAAAAAGCTCTTAGTAATTATATGGGTCGAATAGTCATTTTTATCTTAAATAATACATCACAAATGCATTATATGAATAGTATATATATATATAATAGTCTATAGATATAGAAAAGTTTATGTTAAAATTAAATGTCACATATTGATTAGTTTATAGTTTAATAATGTTTGTATTAATGAGAACTTTTTCAATTATAATTAGGGGTATATTAATTAAATGTTATAAATTAATTAGTTTATAGTTTAATAATGTTTGTATTAATAAGAATTTAATAATTAATAATTAGGGGTATGTTAGTCATTTCTATGAATTTTTAAAAAAGCTCTTTGTAATTTTATGGGCAAAATAGTAAAATCTATCTTAAAAAAAAAACATTGAAATGTATTATATATTAATATAGATATATAATTCTTCTGATACTTAGTAGATAATTAATCATTGTTTACTTTATTTGTCGAAGAAATCAACTCAATAATTAGAAGTTACTAATTTAACCCTCTACTTGTGTTAGTTGAAATGATAATTATGTCAAATGTTTTGAAAAAGTCAAGACTTAGAGTGCATTTGTTACTGAGAAATATCTCATTTATTCCTTTTTCGTTTTTCTTGAGTTTTACGTCCTTAGAAAAAATAAAGGAAGTTAAAAAAGAAAGCGTTTAAATGTAAATGATAGAGTTTTCATTTTTCAGATAAAGAAACCATAAATCATAGATTTCTTTTTTTGAAATTTTATTTCAGAAAACACCAACTTAAACACATTTTTCTAATTTTTCAGTTTTCTTAAAAATAAAATTTTAAAAAATTAAAAGAGTTTTCCGTAACTAAACACACATTTAATATGAAAACTCATATTTTTTAGAACTTAAAGTTTTAGATATACTCTTTTATTAAGTCAATAACAAATATATCTAGATAACTTATTCAATTAAGTTCTAACTTAAATAAAATCTAGCTTTCGTCTCCCATTGATCATTATTTTATTAAATGATGTGCTCGAAGATGGAATAGTTACAAACTACGAGTACTAAAATTATATTCTTAGCGGTCGTCTATTAAGTTTAATGGTTAAGTGAAGAGTTTGGATAGAACGTATCATAAAGCATAGTTTGTTGGTGCATTTAGTGTGTCTGTCACTTGGTCTAAGTTTCGAGTTGTAATTTTTTAGGTCAACTTCTGATTCATGCGATATTGTCAATATCGCTCAAGCGATATTGTCAATATCGCCTAGTTGCCTAAAATAGATAATTATATAAATTTGTTTAGGGTTTCATTTGTCAAACAGTTTTTGCTATTTTCGGCTTTTGACATCAGATAATCTCTGTAGCCTCTGTGATTTTCGTGATCAAGTAATAGCAACTCATTTATGTGTTAAAGCAATTCTTGTGTTTTGTTTTACATTTGTCTATTAAACGTTCAAGCATAATCTATTGAATTCCGCTCTTTAGATTGTGTAATATTTATTCAGTGTGTAAGGTCAGCCCTTCTGGGATCCTACAATTGGTATCAGAGCCTTTCAATCATTGGATTATTTGATTTGAATCAATATTCGATAACGTTTAATATTTTAAAAAAAAATTAGTTTTTCTGTTCATTTGAGTATTTTAAGTGTTAAACTAATCTTTTATTACTTTTATTTTAGTTTCTGGATCATTGTTCGTTGGTTTCAATCCTAAAACTTGTTTTGATCTTCGAAACTTGTGTTTTTAGGGTTTACAGCCGTTTTAGCGATATTGGAACTCAATATCGCCATTAGGGTTACTGCGACATTGTAAGCGACATTACTCATTAATTTGAGCGATATCATTAAGCGATATTAGTTCAATATCGCCTAATTGATTTTAGCGATATTAACCCAATATCGCATAGTTGATTTGTACGATATTACTGAAATATCGCCTGTGATATCGCCTATTTTCGTTTGACTTTGACTTTTGCTTTAACTAGCGATATTAATAGCGATATCAACAATATCGCTCATTTATCGGTTTGATTTAAGCGACATTGTCAATATCGCTTTAGAGTGTTAAGTTATTTCTCACTATTTTACAAAAGTTAATCAATTTTAATACATTCTAAGATGTCTACTTTGCAAGCAGTCAATGCAATGTTAAAACATAATGCTGAAGTAGGTAGTGCAAATAAACCTCCATTCTTTGCTCCCGGAATGGAGTACTCTGAATGGAGAGGTCGTTTTTTGTCGTTTGTTGCGTTTACTGATCCGGAAATGGAAATATCATTACTAGAGAGATATGTGAGACCAGTTGCAAGTGGAGAGCATGTTGGTATTCCTCCACCAAAGCCTATTCGTTCTATGTCTGTAGAGGAACGTAAGGCATGGGAATGTGAACGAAAGGCTCACTCGGCTATCACCATGGCCTTACCTGCTGATGCTATGAAGATGTTTAAACAACATGACATAGCTTATGATCTATGGAACGGGATAGCTGAACGATGTGGAGGTACCACTGAGTACAAACAGAGTAAACTAGAGCTCGTGAAGAAACAGTATGATCTGTTTGATATTCTGAAGAACGAAACTGTGAAGGATCTTTTCTGTAGATACTCACGTCTTGTCAATGAATTAACTGAAGGTGGTTATAAGTTCAGTACTATAGAGGTCAACAAGAAGTTGCTAAATGCTCTACCTCCTCATTGGGAAACAAGAGTTTTGATGATGGAGAATGATCCAGATGTTCTTGCTATGTCTCTGGATCAGCTTATTGGAAAATTGGAAACCTGTGCTTTAGACATTCAGAAAAAAAGCACACGGTCAGGCTCTCTGGTATCTGACAATAGCAACTTTGGCTATGGAAGTACCGCACTTCTATCGGGGCCATCTACTTCTGGAACGAAAATGACTTATACTTCCGGAAATCAGTCAACTGGAACATTTTCGTCGTTTCCAACTCAGTCGTCGTCTTCAGCAACTGCTTCTCAGAATGAGCATGCAGTAATATTTAATGCTTTTCTCTCATCCTATGATGATTTTCTCTCTAAGAAAATTAGCTCGGTGGATCTTACCGATGAGGATTTTGCTCAAGTGGATCCCGATGAATTAGAAAGAGTGGATCTGCGTTGGAACATGGCCATGCTGACACGAAGGACTAAGACTTATCTAAGACGAACGGGTAAGAGATCTCTTGAAGATGTGTCTGACAAAACCAGCATGGGTTTTGACAAATCCAAGATCAGATGTTATAGGTGCCAAAATCTTGGGCACTTTGCTAGAGAATGTGAGAAGGCTAGACAACCACCTTCGGGTTTTACTAAGCCTTCTCCATATAAGAAGGACACCGAAGTAGCTAAGGCTGCTATTTTGTTAGAAGAGGAAGCTGCTTATGATTTTTCTGCCATGGATGATCAAGAAAACCTAGCTCTTATGGCGGGTATTCAAAATGAGGTAGAATGTGATTCCTTCTTCTGTGAAAACTGTCTAAAGTTAACTGGCAAAAACAACAGGCTCATTGTAGAAAATGATAGGTTAAATACAGATTTAACTAAACTCATTGAAGCAAACAACGTTTTGAAACAAAATGAAAAAGTCTTTGGAGTCAATCAAACAACTATGATTGAAGAAAAGAAAGAGTTAAAAGCTATGATTTATAATAAACAAGATGAAATTGATAGTTATCTTAAACTGATTGCTCATCTTAAAAAGGAACTTGCTGAAACTCAGGCTGACAATGTTGATTTAAAACGTAAGCTTGCTAATATATCAACTTCTAGTATGGTCTTTGCTGATATCCTGCAAAATCAGCGAACTGATACAAAGAGCAAGACAGGAATTGGTTATCATAATCAACCTCCTCCTTCAAATTTGAATCAGCCTATTCTCTGTCAGGATGAAATCAAAGACTATGTTCCTTCTGTTTTTAAAAAGGAAACTGATTCTGTTGTTAAGCCAGTTAGTGTTAACAGTAATGATCAACCCAAAACTCTTAAGGCTGTTGATCACAAGCAGACTAAATCACTTAAAGGAGTGATTTCAAAAAAAACTGAGCGTATTAAGCCTAAACTTGAGACTGTCAAGTTTGTGTCTTCAACAAATGTTGAAGAAGTGGTTGAGGTGGAAGATGTAACTCATGAGGTTACTCAGAAAGTTAAAAAGAATAATTTCAGACCTGAAACTTTCATATTTACTAATGAAGATAAAGATGAAATAAGCTCTAAAAGGAAACCAGTAATCCAGGAGAACTCTCATAATGATAAAGCTATAATCAAAAATCCTTCTCCAAAGATTATTTCAAAAGTAAAAGCTTTTACTCCAACATGTTCACATAAGTGCTCATGTGTAGTAAAAGTATCTGAGAGTAAACCTCGTGCGGTTTCGTTTTCACCAAAAACACTATCTGTCTCGGATCGTACTTTTCAAGAAAAACGATCATGCTTCTACTGTAAGAAGCAAGGTCATCTCATAAATCAATGTCCAATGCTTGCTAAAAAATGGGCATCACGAAAAGATCTACATCATACAAAAAATAGAAAGCAAACTGGATTATTTCGTGATGTTCCAATTTTAAAAGTTAATAACGTTATACCTACTCAAAAGGTAATTCGAAAGGTTGAAGTTATTAACAAGCAACCAGCGTTATCAAAAAGGGTTTGGACAAAGAAAAGTATAGGGAATAGTGAGTCATCTAAACCTATCACATTAGTAAATGATAATGATTTACTAAAAAATAAAGTGTTAACTGATGTGATAATAGTTGATGAAGCCTCAGGAGTACCCAAGTCTATCAAGGCTTGGGTCTCCATTTCAAACTAACATTCCTTTTATTTGTGTTGTGACAGTCAACAGGTCAAAATAGCAAGTGGTACGTTGATAGTGGCTGTTCGCGACACATGACAGGCAATATCTCCCTTCTTTCTGATGTTAAACCTTTCAATGGGGGACATGTTGCCTTTGCTGGTGATTCTGGAGGTACCATTACAGGAGTTGGAACTCTTACAAATGGACTAGTGAGCTTTGAGGATGTAAATTTTGTCGAGGAGCTGAATCACAATTTGATAAGCGTCTCTCAAGTTTGCGACAAGAAGTTCACTGCTGCGTTTACAGATTTGGAATGTTTAATTTTGAAGCCGGGATTTGTGATTCCCGAGGAATGGATCTTGATTAGAGCACCGAGAGTGAAGAACTCTTACATTTTGGACATGAGGACAGTGGAAGCTGAGGAACACACCTGTCTTCTAACCAAGGCCTCTTCGAAGGATTCATTGTTGTGGCACAGGAGGATGGGTCATATTCATTTTAGGAAAATGAATTATCTGGTGAAACACAATCTTGTTGAGGGTATTCCTAAGCAAACCTTTGCTTTGGAGGATGATTGTGTGTCCTGTTTAAAGGGTAAACAGCACAAAAAGCTTCACAAATCCAAACAAGTTAATTCCATTAAAGCACCTTTGGAATTACTTCATATGGATTTGTTTGGACCCGTTAGCACGAAGAGTATTGGGGGTAAGTCGTATTGTCTGGTCATAACAGATGATTACTCTCGCTTCTCATGGGTTTTCTTTTTGCGTACAAAGGATGAGACATCAGATCTTCTGACCTACTTTTTCGATCGTCTTGAGAACCTGTGCAGTTTGAAAATTAAAAGGATACGTAGTGACAATGGAACGGAATTCAAGAATAAATGTCTTGAACTATACTGTCTACGTAAAGGGATTGTTCATCAGTTTAGTGCAGCAAGAACTCCACAGCAAAATGGAGTTGCTGAGAGAAAGAATAGAACAATAATTGAAACTGCTCGCACTATGCTGTCGGATTCTCATCTGCCAATCACCTTCTGGGCAGAGGCAGTAAACACGGCATGTTATGTTCTCAACCGTGTACTGATGAACAAGAAAAGAAACAAAACTTGTTATGAGTTGTTTAATAACCGGAAACCAAACCTTAAATTTTTGGAACCTTTTGGATGTCCTTGCTCCATTATGATAACAAAGGATAAGGTTTCAAAATTCAGTGAAAAAGCGTTTGATGGCTTGTTTCTAGGTTTCTCGTTTAACTCTCCTAACAAGAGGGTCTTCAACAAGGATACTGGGAAGATTGAAGAACATTTTGAGGTAAAATGCTTAAAGTATACGGAGTCTCCTAAAGGAAAAGGTCCGGATTGGTTGTTTGAATATGATCATTTGTTCAACTCATTCAACCTTCCTAAATTAGTTGAAGTGGACCAAGTTGTAACTCTTCTTCATGGGTTACATCTTAGTCCTGATAACTCTTCATATACACCTTCTTCCAGTGTGACTCCGGATACTATTCAACCTCACCAATCTTCTCCTTCGGCTATTCCTGAGAGTTCTTCTGATAATCAACCGCCTGAAGCTTCTCCTGCTGGTGTTGATGATATGAACGCCTCTCTTCCTAATTTTGAAGAAGATCCTTTCGCTCAAGAGGTTGAGCTAAACAATTTGGAAACAAACCTCACACCTGATCCAATACCCATCTCTCGGATTCACAAGAATCATCCTATTGAGAATATTATTGGAGATCTGGATTCAGGTATTAAGACAAGAAGCTCATCAGCAGTGATTGGAGATCTGGATGCAGATGTCTCCTCTGAAGATCCATCAAATTCTGATGATCTTGAGTGTTTAAAAGCTGATGTTGAAGAATGCTTCTTATCCCAAATGGAGCCATCAAAGATAGATCAGGCTCTAAAGGATTCACATTGGGTTGCTGCTATGCAAGAGGAGTTGCAACAATTCGTGAAGCTGCAGGTTTGGGATTTAGTGCCACTTCCCAAAGGTGTACACCCAATTGGAACTCGTTGGGTGTTTCGTGTTAAGCGTGATGATAGGGGAGTGGTCATTCGCAATAAGGCTAGGCTTGTTGTGCAAGGGTATACACAACAAGAAGGTTTGGATTATGATGAAGTCTTTGCACCTGTTGCCAGGATGGAATCTATTCGTATATTCCTAGCCTACGCCACTTTTAAGGGGTTTCGCGTCTATCAGTTAGACGTAAAGAGTGCGTTCCTATATGGAAAGGTGGCTGAAGAAATATATGTTCGACAGCCTCTTGGTTTTGAAGATTCTAACCATCCAGACTTTGTGTGCAAGCTTGATAAGGCTCTTTATGGTCTTCATCAAGCTCCGCGTGCATGGTATGAAAGGTTGGCAACGCACCTTATTAAGAATGGATTTGAGCGTGGTACCATCGACAGCACTTTATTCATCAAGAGAACTGGCAAAAGTGAATTGCTAGTTCAAGTTTATGTGGATGACATAATCTTTGGTTCAACTGATGAATCCTTATGTCGTCACTTTGAAGCGATTATGAAATCGGAATTCGAAATGAGTGCGATGGGGGAGTTGAAGTTCTTTCTTGGGGTTCAGGTTGATCAATCCTCAAAGGGAACCTACATTCATCAATCTAAGTATGTTAACGATATGTTAACACGATATGATTTGCATGATTGTAGAGAGTATGGGACTCCTATTCCTATAAACCACAATCTTGGACCAGATGAAGATGAGGAACTCTGTGATGCAAAGTTATATCGGTCGATGATTGGATCTTTAATGTATCTTACTGCATCCCGACCTGATATAGTTTTTGCTGTCTCCTTATGTTCAAGATATCAGTCCAAACCCATGCTTTCACATCTGAAGGCGGTCAGACGGATTTTCGGATATCTCAAGAATAGACCTACTCTAGGTCTATGGTATCCAACAGAGAAGACATTTTCTCTCACAGCTTTCTCAGACAGTGATTATGGTGGCTGCAGTTTAGACAAGAAGTCTACGTCCGGAGGATGCCAGTTTCTAGGCTCACGTCTTGTTTCTTGGCAATGCAAGAAGCAGACTACAGTCTCAACTTCCACAACGGAAGCTGAATATGTAGCAGCTGCTAGTTGTTGCTCACAAATTCTGTGGATACAACACCAACTTCGTGACTACGGTTTACTCTTAACCATGACTCCTTTATTTATTGATAATACTGCTGCTATCTGTATCACTAAAAATCTCGTACAACACTCTAAAACCAAACACATAGAGATTAGGTTTCATTTTATACGGGATTGCTTTGAAAAGCATTTGATAGACCTTGTTCAAATTGAAACTGAGAAACAAAATGCTGATCTGTTTACCAAGGCCTTCTCTAGAACTAGATTTGACCAACTGATTGACATGATTGGGTTGCGCTTCTTTCAGGACAAACTGTAAACTGTGACAAAACTTTTCTGTTGCTTATTTCTTTAATTCTGCATACAGCTGTTCATCTGGCAATAGCCACTCTTTATGTTTCTTAACATTAAAGAAAAGCATTATTGCAACATTTATAAAAGACGTTTAGTTGTGTCTGTAAACAACTAGGGAAATGATAGTACATTAGGAGACACTCTTCAATTGACAACATTACGTGTTATCCTTGATGTATCAGTAGGTTTTTCATGTATATGTTATACTTGTCCTTCTAGACATCAACCTACTTGCACGATGTATTAGTAGACATTATCATACTCATTCTTCATCATCTAAGAAATCTCTTAATCTGTGTATGATCTTTCGTGATGATCATCATATGATGTATGACAATGCGTCTTAATTCTTATGTGTCAGCTTGCCATGCTTCTATTAACTTGAGTTTGTATATGACAACATTTGGGGAATTATGCTGTCTGTTTCCTTTGTTGTACGTTTGTACAGACCTGGTCTCAGTCAGTATACTTTCAAAAACACTGCAAACTTAAGTCAAAAGTACTTTCAAATCTTATAAAATCAAAGATTGCTTACGTGGTCGCCAAATGGTTTGACCAAGTTTGATTTTGCAAGCACCTGAATCAAGTGTATGTCGCTTTGTTGTACGTAAGTACAGACCTGTCACCGCTGGCTTGATTCTTAAAAATGTTGAATTCAAATGCTCTCTCTAATCAATCGAAGTTCTGAGCATGACTTGATACTAAGGGTATATCTATGTGAGATTCACGGAGATTTATTCACTCTAATAATAACTGTTAAGTTTGAAGGTTGAGTATGTTACATGTTTAAGTGGATTAATAATACCGATAATCGTCCTGTTCCTGCTTGTCTCTTTGGCTAGTAAACTATATGTGATAAACTTAAATTTGGATCTCTATACTAATAATCAAATTAACATTTAACGTTGTCTTGCGAATCTGTCTTTCTAATATGATCCCTAATAAGACCTCTTCTATTTCGTCTTGTTTTATTTTATTGATGTAAAAAAAAAAAAAAAAAAAAGGAAAAGATATGTTGAACAGTATGCTGTGTGTTATTTAATTTTAAAGTTTATTTAATTTTAATTTTTATCTTATTTTACTTTATTTTGTCACCGATTACTGTTTATGTTTTGAATTTAGCGATATTGTTTATATTTTTAGCGATATTGTTTACATATTGGCGATATTGATGATCTCTAGCGATATTGTGGTATCGCTGATTTAGATATGTGTGTAGCGATATTGTTTAGCGATATTGTCTAGCGATATTGACAATATCGCTGAATATTTAAATTTTATATAAACAAATATCTGTCACTGTATTCGATACACTTTCAAACCCACCTAGCGATATTAACTAGCGATATTGTCTACGTATTTAGCGATATTGCAAGTTTCATCGATTTCTCTTTCGTTTTTCGTCCAAACTGAAATTAAACCACATCATTCTGTTTGTCTTTGCCGTTTACAACGATTGGTATGTGCCCATTATATTTTATTTCAATTTTTATACCAGTTTGTTTAACTTTATATTCGGGTTACTGTGTTATCTGTGGTTGCGTTGTATCTGTTGTGTTAGTGTGTAAAAACTAATAAAACTCGTACCCTGCATATCATAGATAATCGTAGTATAGTTTGTTTGGTTTGGATCATGTTTTTCTTTGAAAAATTTGATATTTGCCCGTTCGCTGATGTCACAGCGATATTGTGGGGCGATATTGCAATATTATAACACCCCTCTTTCAATATAAGAATATAATATTAATAAACACGGAAGCATGAATTTAAAATACATTAAACAGTTTACAATTCCTAAATTACACCAATTTCAAACTTTTAAACTACGAAAGGCGGGGTATTATAAAAATTCACAAACAAGGTTTATTACAAAACCATATCAGAGTTCAAGAGCGCAGTCAAACATTCCTTGATCAACCAATCACTTCCTGCACCCTCAATTAAACAAAACATATCCTGCAGGAAGTAAAATGAGGGGTTAGCACGAAGCTAAGTGAATAGATTCATCACACTCCATTCAACTTAGCATAACTAGCTAATTACACCAATAAAACGTAAACACACATAATTCAATGAGGATCGGTGGCTCTGGGGATATCATAATACCCGGGGATTCCCCCAAGAACACTTACCAACAATCTGTATGGCCAATACAGAATAGACCGATAACTAATGGTTATTAAACCCATACACAGGTCTCAAACACAACAAATGAATCAAAACCTGTGTAATACACATAATAACCAGAAGTCCAACTACACGTTGACCTCAATCACATACAGCACATTGCTTCGCACATCACGTAGATCAATAATCAATAATCAAGACTAAACAGTCTAATAAACATCTACGTTTACTTGTTGTAACCAAATAGTTACAACTAAATCAAATGATGAGTTCTGAATCCACTCACCGATACCTCTGACGTCTCCACACTCAGGATTCTTATATCACTGAGTCTTACGTTGATCTGAAACAGGAAATCAAATACAAGTCAGAAGTTCGTTCCATAAATATCATTATAGCCTATTTATCAAATCAGGTAATCCCTGAAGTCTAGGCAAATAATAGTTCAATCAGAAATGAAATCAGAAAATTCCGTCATAACGTTTAAAACTGAAAAACGCCGTTTTCGGGCCCTAAATGACCCCGAATGGCCAAAACTGGGGGGGCTATTACAAAAATAGTCTTGTGTATTAGGTCGTTTCCAAGTGACCATGCGAATTTCATCAAAATCTAATTTTGCCTAAGATTTGCACAAAAAGACAAGAAGTCAACATCTCAGTTCGCAGGTCAACAATCTCGGTTCGCAGTCTCAGTTCGGTTCGCAGGGTTTCGGTTCGCAGGTTTCAACTCGCACCGCACATTTCAGTTCGCAGGTCTAAAATCTCGGTTCGCAACTCGGCTCGCAGGTCAACTCGGCTCGCAAGTCAACTCGCAAGCCAACTCAACTCGCAAGTCAACTCGCACCGCAAGTCAACTCGCAAGTCAACTCGGCTCGCAGAGTCAACTCGCAGGACGAACTGAAAACTGCGAGTTGAGCCGCTGTTACCAGTTTTTCGAACCAAAATTCACCAAAACTCAATTTTTGACTTCTAATCAATCTAATAAGCTTCCTAACAGATAATATACATCAAATAACACCTATAAACAACATATCAAGCTTCAATTCGACTTATTCACTCAAAACCCAAACTTACTTTCTTTTCTTTTAAATACAAACTGAATTGGTTGTTCTAATCTGATATGAACGAATTAGATGATGATGATGATGATGATTATGAATTCGGAATCACAGGAACACAAACATGAATTCAATTTTGTTTTTGGGTTTCTTGAATTTGAAAAGCTTCTAAATATGGAAAGAAGGAGAAGATATGAGATATATATGAGATAACAAGGTCGGCTTATGAATAAATGGTATAATTTTATACCCGTCCCAAGTCTTTTGTCTGGAACCTGAAAACCGTTTGCGAGAAATATTATTTTATTTTACCGATAACTTTAATAATTTAAAACGATTAATATTTCACTAGTCACAATAAGTCAAAGAACTTATTCATCTAAGTTTCACAATGAAATACATAATTTCAATTAATTTCTAAACGATTAAATAATCAATTAAAATACTATAAATTACCAGGGCACAGGAGAGGATGTTACAAATATCGCCAAAATTAGGGTTTTGATTTTAGCGATATTGGCCCCAATATCGCTTAAATTGGATTAATTTCCAAACTGTTAAATTTTAGCGATATCATGCCAATTTTTCTAAATTTAGCGATATTGTTCAGCGATATTGTGATATCGCTGAAATTGATTCGCGATATTGTGCAATATCGCTCCTTGTGGATTAATTTCCAATATCGCCGATTTCAATCAGACTTTGTCAATTTTGTCTGATTTAAGCGATATTGCATTCAATATCGCATAAATCAATTTATGCGATATCAGTGTCAATATCGCCTAAATCAGAAAGGGCTTATTGGGCCTGGCCCAAACTTTTGCTGAACTGGTCCAGTTTTCAGGTCTAATTGAATTTGTGGCCTGTTCTCGATCCGATTACTCACTGCTTTTGAGTTTTTGTGTTTTTTATTGACTTGTTTTGCAGACATGGAAGATTTCGCGCAGTTTGATCTCAAGTGTGACGTTCGTCACAATATTACTGCTTTTCTAGACGGATCCAAAGACTCTGCTGAGCCTTTTCGGCCTATGATCGCATTTCTACGAAGGTCACGTATATTTACTGCTATTTCGGCTTCCACGACCATATACAGAGACCATATCGGTCAATTTTGGCGGAATGCTGCTGTGAACAGTGATTTGGACTATACAAGACTGATTTCGACGGTCCACGGACGTCAAATCATTATTTCAGAACAATTGATTCGTGATGTTCTTCAGTTTGAGGATCATCCCGATATGTTGATCCAGTTCTCGCACGAATTTATTGTGGGTGCAATGGATCGTATGGGATATGCTGGTCCACATTCGGATTAGTATCGCAAGGGAAATCTGACGCGTGTCTGGAGGTGGCTTATGCACATTTTTATCTTGTGCCTCTCCAATCGCAAAGCTGGGTACGATGGTGCTAGCTTTCGCACGGTCTCTGCAATGCTCGCCCTAATCTACAACAAACCATATAATTATTCGGGCTATATCTTCAGGTCTATGGTTGATAATGCTCAACTAGGGGATAACAGATGGTATATGTATCCCCGATTTTTACAACTGATCATCAACCACGAGCTTCCGGGATTGGCGACTGATGCCACCCGCATATACAGGCAGACTCCGATGTCCAATCGGATATTTGGGGTCATGAGCTCTAATGGAAAGGGGGTTCCAATTCCCCCTGATACGCCTTTGTTCGGTCATATTCTTGACCCGAACTATCAACCACCGGCCAACGACGGATACTTAGATCCGGTGGTTCGTCAACCTGAATTCTCTGATGAAAATCTTGCAGACGTCCCTGTACAAGCTACAGAAGACCCTCTTGAGGGTGTTTATGTAAGTGTCACATCACAAGGTGACTTACATCGATTACATGTCCACGGGGACACATCTGAAGGGTCGTCTGACTCTACGTCTTCTGGTCCTCCAGGTGGCATAACCGAGAGTGACTCTGAGGGTTTGGTCCCGCCTCCTCACGAAGTTGAACATCTGAGGCGGATCAACCCTCAACGATATTTGAGGATTCAGAGACGCATTGCTGAAGGAAGGCAGCATATTCCTCTTAAAGACAAAAGAGTGAGGACTGATGCTGAAACAGAATATGTGCCTCCTCCTCCCAAGAAGTCGAGGATTGCACGGGAAGTTGCTACATCCTCCAGACCACAGGATGCATTGCGGGTGGACATTCCGGTTCAACCACTCCCCTCGGTTATCCAAGAACTGATACAAAGGCTGGATACCATGCAACATACCCTGGATGCTCAAGCTGCCGTCATCCAAGTTCAAGCTACAAGAGTTGAAGCTGTTGAAAAAGAAAATGCGGAGCTTAGGTCTAGGTTTGTTCTTTTGGAGTCACAAGTGGTCGTTTCGGGGGAGATAGGTGATAGGGAAAGACCAAATATAACTCCCCCTGAAACAGAAAATGTAAATGTTGAATCAGGTAATGAAACGGCACCACGTTTAGATTATTTCTCGTTTGAGGAAATACCTGGACAACCAAGACCACTGGCTGTTGACTATTCGGATGCAGATTTGACTTATCTTGCACGAATGGTCAACAGATCTGAGTTTGAAAGGGAGGATACACCAGAAGCAGATTCAGATTGTGAGACTGAAGATGAAGCTTTCGATGAAGATGAATTTTATTATGGTGCTCCCATTGTTGAGTCTGATTCATCCGAAGAAGAAGATGATGAATCAACTGATGACTCGACGGAACCTCAGGCTGAAATGCCTGAATCTCCAAAGGTTCCTGAAACCGCTGAAGAAAGAGCGGCTCGTCTGGCTTCCTGGTGGCCACAAGGAAAAGAAAAGATTGCACCTGTCACGTGCAAGTCTTATAAGGTTAGGGGAAGATATAAAGGATTAATCAAGAGCTGGAAGGTTCTGGACTCGAGGTTCGCAATCAAGAGAACCGATGGCGTTCAGTATTTCAAGTTCTCATTCAAGAAACTGAGCTCCCTGCCTAAAGGAGAATTAAATAGGCTTGCTCAGTTACAGCTGATAAATCCAGACAGAAATACTCGTGCAGACTTCATCCAGAGTACAATTCAAAGAGAAATCCGTACTAAGAGATACAGTTTTATAAAGCCGACGTTGGGTAAACGAATCTATTACAAGAACCGGCTAGATCCTGCTACAAATCAGCCTTTAATCAGAATGCGCTATCCTAAAGCTGATTGTGTAAAGAGGATCGTTCTGGAATCAGTTCCCCTAAATTTTCTAAGAAGATTTCACTATTGGGAATTTGACAGCCAGACTGGAGAAGCTGTACTGGTATTTGTGCCAGAAAGTGTTGAACCTGAGAAGACTTCTCTCTATGGGTTGAAAAAGACGCAGTTTAGAGTTTTTGATCCTATGAGCTTGATAAATCTATCAAAGGAGGATATGAGGAAGCTGTTCGACAACAAGATAAGGTATTACAGAGGTAATCCGACGAATGAAAAGCTTGCTCAACAATTCCAAAGAATTGTCGATATCTGCGTCACCCATGGAATCCACGCGGGTGGAAAATTTCCCGCTGGATGGGTTTGAAGACTGAAACCTTTTGAAGACCAAGCTGAAGACACGGGGGAGTTTGTTGGTGCATTTAGTGTGTCTGTCACTTGGTCTAAGTTTCGAGTTGTAATTTTTTAGGTCAACTTCTGATTCATGCGATATTGTCAATATCGCTCAAGCGATATTGTCAATATCGCTTAAACGATATTGTCAATATCGCCTAGTTGCCTAAAATAGATAATTATATAAATTTGTTTAGGGTTTCATTTGTCAAACAGTTTTTTCTATTTTCGGCTTTTGACATCAGATAATCTCTGTAGCCTCTGTGATTTTCGTGATCAAGTAATAGCAACTCATTTATGTGTTAAAGCAATTCTTGTGTTTTGTTTTACATTTGTCTATTAAACGTTCAAGCATAATCTATTGAATTCCGCTTTTTAGATTGTGTAATATTGATTCAGTGTGTAAGGTCAGCCCTTCTGGGATCCTACATAGTTATTAGAAGCTTACGAGTTACAAGTTGATTTTTACAAATTGAGTTAAAAATTCAAAAAATGAGGCGACTGGAACTCCTACTCTTAAATGATACTTCCAAATCATATATGGCTCTTTTGAATCTTGGACGACTCTTACGAGTCAAAAAATAAAAAAAAATTTAATGTAATATAATACAAGAATAAGATGACAAAATAGAAAAAGAAAGTACTATAATCTATTTTAAATTAAGTCGGTGTCAATTGCCGGTCAATGATTTAACTACTAGCTCTTACTATGTTTTACTTTTTTTAGGAAGAAAAATCTTAAATAATACTTCATCCATCCAAGTTAAAGTGTCCATGTTACTATTTTGATTAGTCCCATTTATAAGTGTCCACTATGTTGTTTAACTAATTAAAAAGGATTTTAGTAAGTAAAGATAATATTTATAGGTAAAAAGTGTAAGTAGTGAAAATTTCTAAAATCGTGTGTATAATAAAAGTGACAACTTAGATCAGGAGAGAAGGAGTAATAAACATATATATATATATATATATATATATATGGCTGATTTAGAGGGAATGGGTAATCTTGGGGGAAGGGGGAAGCAAATTTGGGCCGTCCGTTAACATTCATCATGGTGAATGTTAATTAACATTCATCATTCATCATTCATCATGACCATATTAACATTCATCGTGACCAAAATTAACATTCACCGTAATAAATGTGTTAACAGACGACTCAAATTTGCTTTTCCCTTCCCCCAAAATTACCCCATCCCTCTAGATCATCCATTTATATATATATATATTATAAATTAGTGACTCTTACGAGTCTAATCAAATTAAATTACGAGTTGAAATATCAAAATTTTAGATCACGAGTCACCAACTATGGCCAAAACTTCCAAAATGAACTATCATATGGACGAAAACTGTAATTTATTTTTATGGTGACATTACAATCATCAGTTTTATTTTTATGGATATTATTGCAGCAATGTATTTTTTTCCTATTTTAATAATATACATATCTTATAACAAGAAAAGCAAATGGCGCTCAAACCCAATCCTGATTCCGAAGTAACTGCAAATATTTGTCATTTCTTCAATCACTTCGTATTCAACATCACTCTCCTTGTCATCATCATAAGTATCTTGTGAAAACCTTGTGTACAAACTTAGTTTCCTGCACCTGTAAAACCTGTATCAATGACCTCCTTATCCGTCTCTGGTTTATGGTCCTTTGTACTTGATTTCACGACCTTTTCCATGTTCTCCAAATTCTCAACTTGATCAACCCTTGTTCAAACTCCCTCACTATTGTCCTTGTTGCACATCTCTAGACCAATTCTTTGTAGCCTCCCCCCTTGGATTTCTTGACCATGTTATCATAAATGTGTCTCAAACAAAACATGTGTTCAGAGCAGGAAATACCTTTGCTAGTGCTAGAAGTAAACCGTATTTACACAATTTTATCTACATTAAGTAACCCATATAATGTAATTAATAACCTAGACAACGTAATGAAAATGAAGTTAATAATATAGTTAAACTTGTACATACTTTTTTCCTGTCTTCAACGAAAGTGAATTCGCTATTGCTTGCTAACTCAAGATCATCTCCTAGACAAGTCAAAAACCAAGTCCATGAACTCAAATTTTTAGTATGGACTATAGCATAAGCAACATGATAAATTTCATTGTTGGAATCTACACCTATTGTAAATAGAACTTGGCCATGATATGGTCCTTTAATAAAAACACCATCCAATCCAAACAACTTTTTACTAGCCTTGAACCCCTTCTTTAAAGCTCCCAAACATACATATATCCTCTTAAATATTCTTATTTGAGAATGACGGGTGTGTGTGTGTGTGTGTAAATGAAGGGGAAAATATATTAAAGGGGATTTATTAAGAGGGAAATAAGGATTGACGAAAATACACTCACGTTGTTTGCACATGATTACACCTAACAAGCTTTAGGAACAAAAGTTAGTGAAAAAGATAACAAATGAAAAGGTCAGAACCACATAAATAAAAAAGCAAGAAAATTAATAAAATAATAAAATTGACAAAAAAACAAATACCACATAAACAAAAATTTCAAATAACCCAGAAGGGAAATTTACCCCTCAATCAAAATGTTTTAACTCCACCAGTTTTAACTCCACCCCTACTTATGTAATTCATGAAAATTAAAAATAGATATTGACTATTTAAAATTGTAATAGCTTTACTTATTTTTACAAATTAATGTGTCATCTGTATAGTCACAGTTATATTGAGATGTATAGAATAGTTATTTTCTCTGAAATATTAAATTTCCTATTATATTATATTGTATAATTTCTTTCTTTTTTTCTTTTTTCTTTTTTTTTTAATATAAAAACAAGATGTATAATTTACTATATTTCATGTTTTATCATTATTTATTTAATTTCGTTCTCTTTCAATCATATATCTTTTGAGCCATTATCAAATTTATTACGTCGTTCTAACAAAAACAACAAAAAATTTTTAAAGAAATGATGATGTTTTGCTAACGAAAATCCGGATAAATTGTAGTACAAATTTAGCTCAATTGTGTTTTTATTTCAGATAGAATGTATACTTTAAGTATGTTTGGTAAAAATAACTACTAGATAGCTGCTAGTTTGAGATTTGAACTATAAGTTGAAGCTTTCAATAGGAGTTATAAGCTTCAAATGTATCATCACTAAAGAAATAACATTTCATTTTGTATGTGATCTACTTATAAATCAATATCTCATATGTATCATCACTAAATAGAAAAGTCACCCTCTTGTTTTGTGTAGAGGAAAAAATATATATTTGTCTTGCTAAAAATCTCTCAGACACGATTTTGTCTAGAAACAATTGACTGTATTATTATCATTATCATTATCATTATATTTTGTATTCGTGTATATAATATAATAAAATAACTTATATATAACTAAAAGTACGTATCTTTCTTTTGTTTTAATGAAAATAAAGTAGTATTGTGTTCATTGAAAACGAATACAAAAACTATTTCTGATTGAGATGTCTATAGAATAGTCATATTTTTTATTAGTGATTTAGGTTGAGATTACCTTGCGTCACTAATCACTAGTGACCATTTATTTAACTTAATAATTAGATATTGTCTGATTTCCCTTGCAATATGAAGTAATTTTAGCAAGGTTTTAAAAATTGATCGAACTGAAAAAGATTAATTTTTACAGTCTATTGTAAATTGGTTTTTGGCATATTTTGAATTCAACAAAATTGTCTGATTTACTGGTCGGATTGGGTTGGATCGGGAGTCATAACCAAAATTGTACTGGTTTTCTTTTTTACTAAAAAATAAATAAATAATTGATACAAGTACAAAATAGTGGATTTATATTTACTTTGTGAGACTGAATTTGAAGCATATAATACTGCTATGTTTTGACGGAAATGTATTTATATACGTTTATATACTTTTTGGATTCATCGTGATGTATTTACTTGTTTTGAAGTTTGAAACTTGTATTCACGTTGGATTGTATGATTTAGATATTGAATTGTATGATTTTGGTACATTTATTGAATTGTAATGTTGTTTTATATGTATTTGTATATGTGTTTTGAGCAATGTTCGAGTTTTATAGCAAAGTTAGAACATATTTCATGTATTATATACTTTATGTTTAGGTTTGTATCAAACCGATTGAACTGATCGGTCCAACCGATCCAAACTGAACCGGCATTTTTTTCACTTCAACTTAAAAAACAGGTTACAGGTTTTTAGAACATTGAATTTTAGTAGTACAAAATCCCAGCCCACCTTTAAGTACAATCGTCATAAAATTGAAAAAAGAAAATGTTTGCTTTCACTATCGAATTAAAATTCTTTATTTATATTTTTCATATTTAACAAGAATATCATTTTGTAAGAGCCATAATCAAGAATGAAACTATACTCTACTTTAATATATTTCCTTTTACAAATCAATCAAACAATCACTTGTAAAGAACGAGCAAAAGTGTAATCTACCTTTTAACATTCAATTACTACTTTCTTCCCCTTGACTTATTACATGAAAGTCATTCAATTACTGTAATATCATACCACACAATCACATATTTTAGACATAGGTCAAATACACCAACACCATCTATTTGACACACCAACATACACTATTAAATCAGTCTTTTCAAGGTAAAAAATATATTAAAAAGGCGAAAAAAGCAAAAACGACAAAAAAGGCAAAAAAGTTTTTCTCTTAAAAAGGCAAAAAAGACAAAAAAGATTTTATATTAAAAAATATAACGTCGGTGTATTTAGTACAACCCACTATATATTTTAATATCTATATTTCTTTTATATCAAATATTTGAATTGACAGTTATAACTACATTTAAATTATTAGAAAAAACACTACTTTCATTAAAGAAATTAAGAATGATTAACGCAATAAAATTATCAACTTAACATAGAGAATTTCTACACATATAATATTTTAGGATTCAACAAAAAGCTCAAAAATATCATTATTACTAGCTAACAATGTTGATTAACATTACTAACTATCATTTGTTTCTTTTATTCACGGCTCCACGCTACAACTAATTGTTAGTGTTATTTATCACCATCGTATTGCCATTTGCTACCGCCGTATAAAGCTGATTATTACTGTCATTTATCACTATCTTATTTGTCATTTGCTGCCGCCGTATAAAGTTAGTGTACCTTGTGAGTTTTTAAAATGTAAGATCAACTTCCGAATTTATACTATGGACAAGCATACTACCTTTTGTTTAATGCATATGTTGATAGTTTTCTTTCCGATCCAAAAACCAAAAATAATTCTATCAACTCCAAATTCATCAAGGGAATTTATGAATCACAATGAACTTCTTAACTATCTTATAATTATTGCCAACTTCAATATAATATCGTTCATGTTAGAAAATGCATTTATACTTATCTCCCACAAAGTATAACTTTAGTCCATTTTTGCAACAATATTTAAAGCATCTACAATGTATGTATTATTTTATTGTAGCGAGTTATACTATTTTGATAAAGTAACGAAGTTATAAATAAACAACCTTGGTTGTAAAGTTCTCTATGCTAACTTGAAATGTTTTAGTGCAGAAAATGTTAAGTTTGTTATCCTTGAAGCAAAAAAGATCAAGTCATGAAGCATATGGACTAAAGTGCACTTTCTGTGAGTTAAAGGTGTTGCAGTGTAGCTGTAGAAGGTAGATATCAAAAAAAGTCAAATAGACCAATGTTTGAGGGTCCTTAATGTGATATTCCAGAAAATATATAATTACTTTGTCACTTGTTATTCATTATTTTTATAGTAATGTTATGTCCGTCTAATTAGGCATATGACTAATTTTGCTTAATCATATAGTTTCTGACACATGTATTTCACTTATTCTCTCTTCTAATCTCATCTAATCATTTTCTCATCTACCAATTATATTTTTAAACATATATGCCTAATTAGACACATATATCATTTTTCTTATTTTTATTCATCTGGTTATCATCTCACTCTCTCTCAATCTAGGGTTTCTGTATTTTCTGGTTAATTCAAGACCTTTGATGAATAATTAGTTGTTTCATTGTTCTGTATATTTTACTTCATGTGTTTCTGGTTGATACTCTTTTCTGTATATACAGTCAATTTATAAATTTTTACAGACAATATAGATGTTTATAGAATTTATAATTAATATATCTTCATACCAGATTATATATAGTAAGGGGAATCAAATCTAATTATGTACTCTCCTAAGTCTTAATATTCGAATGACTAGATACATAATATTTATTTATTGGAGTTTATTCATGGTGAGTTTCCTTGAATGTGTGGCAGGTTTGAATTTATGCTTTCAAATTGCAAGAATGTAATTTCCGACAATCCAATCAAGGGTATAAGTACAACCTATTTAAGCTTTAGTAAGTAAAACAAAGGCAAAAGTAAAATAAAAAAGATTTTTTAGTCACAAAAATGGACGGATGGTGAAGATGAAGGTTCTCACATTTCAATGTTGTCAACTTTGAGAACCTCCATCGGAATCTCATTACGCGATGACGGACTGGAGAAAATTTGAAAAGACTGGTTAAAGACTTGGGGAGTGAATGAGCATTTAGGAAGATGAGTCATTTGGTTCTAGTTCGTCAATATCATACGAAGGCATTGGCATAAGTGTTCTTTTGAGAGAAAGGCTCAATTCAACCTTCAAGATATGTATGTTTTTCAATTTCAACGATTGTTAGTTTGAAGTTTTATAATACCGTATTTCAATTTTACCAAAAAAAAAGCTACCATTGTTTTTCAAGTAACGAAATCTTATCAAACACCATTAACAATTTTGTAATATACAATGGTTCGCTTTTCAAGTAAGGAAATCTTATCGATATTACATTCAAA
Organism: Logfia minima; assembly: GCA_963921325.1. Classification (NCBI taxonomy): domain Eukaryota; kingdom Viridiplantae; phylum Streptophyta; class Magnoliopsida; order Asterales; family Asteraceae; genus Logfia; species Logfia minima. The sequence goes on from OY992773.1 coordinate 1,187,111, forward strand.
CAGAAATATCTACGTTTTCTATTTTAAAATAGACCTCGTTAAAAAAAAATTTAATTTGATAGGAATCTAACTCGAGACGTCTTATAAAATGTGTTAAAATTTTATATACGATAGAAGAGAGGGTTTATGGCAGGGGAATGTATCAAACTATTAAGGGATCTCTATTGTATGTACCCAACTATTCGTATGTGTATTTAATGTATCTAACCGGATAAAATGGTCATCGATGTAAGCTACCAGCTACGTCACTGGTAAAACTCAATTGTGTGTCACGTCATCATCCACTTGACGCCATGTGTTTTTCGGTCATCTTCTCCGGTGAAATTCCGACCATAATCATCTTAGCTAGTTTTAGTTAGAATTTCACTGGAGAAGATGACCGGAAAAGTGTGGTAATCGGCTAAAAGTAGATGACTGGAGAAGATGATCGGAATTTCACCGAAGAAGATGACAGGAAAACACGTGGTGCCAGATGGATGATGACGTGACACACAATTGAATTTTACCTGTGATGTAGCCGGCAGCTTACATCGAATGATCATTTTATCCGTTTAGATACATTAAATATACATAAAAATAGTTGGGTACACAATTGAGATGCCGTAATAGTTTGATGCATTTACCAGCCATAAAATCTAGAAGAAATGACATTAAAAAAAAACAAAAAGAAAAATCAAATGTTCAGACATGATGTTTTTGCGAGACTAAACTTATATATAATCAACCCATTTGCAAAGAAATAATAATAATAACAAACTAGGACTTAAGTAACGTTTAAAATTTTCAATAAATCTAAGTCATCGATATAACTAAACTTATATCTCAAACTAATCATCAAATCAACTATCAAGGTAGAATAGCTTCTACTTGAACATTTCTCATAATTTGAACATCATATCATATCCCCCCATGCTTACAAATATCCTTATCCTTTCATTATTATATTAAAATTAAATATTAAATAAATTAACATATAAATTATGTCATGAATAACTGGAGTAGAAAATTAAAAAAAAAAAAACCCAACGTTAATTTATTTATTTAATTATTTAATTATAGTAATGAAATATTGAAATCACAAAATCCAACGAATATATATACATCATCATGGAACTAATAATGATTCCCCAAATAGAACCGTTACAGTATTGCCAGGGTGGCACCCCCCAAAATTCAATTTCAAATTAAACCCCACAGGCCACAACAACTAAAACTGTCATTTACTAATTTGACCGTTGCAATTTTTTTCTCAACAATTAATATATCTACCTACCCTATTCTATCTTTCAGTTTGATTACAACAAAATTAAAACTACACTTCTTTCATCAATCACCTGAAAATGGCAGATGATTTGATGTTTTCCGCAGACGAGTTACGAGTCGATGAAGGACTCGGTTACCCGAAAGCCTACGCGAAGCTGTGTCGAGATCGAGGGTTTGGTCCGTACTCCCATGGTCCTCCGTTTACTTTCACTCCGTACGCTCTACAATCGCATGAGGTATGACGGAAATTTTTAAATTTTGGTTACATTAATTGTGTGATCATAAATGTAAAAAAGCCCTAATGTGGATATGTTTTTATGATCTGGAAATCACTTGATTTTGAAGATAAGGGTTTAGGGTTTTATGTATATTGAGTCTTTACAGATTGTGTACATGTAATTATTAAATATAAAGCCCTAATATTGAATTTTATCTGACGATCTGTAAACCATTTTGGTAGTGTACTAATAGCAATAATATAAACCCTAATTTGGATTTGGAATTTGTGATCTGGAAATCAAGAAAATTTTGATGATGTTAGCGTTGTGGGTTTTTAAAATTCCTAGTCTTTATAGATTGTTTTTATCATTATAAATAAAGCTCTAATCTTGAAATCACTTGATTTTGAATATTTTAGTTTTTAGTGTCTCAAAAATTTAGTCTTTATATGATATGTATTATGTACTTGTAAATATAAAACGAAGCCCTGATCTCGAATTCTGTTTCATGATCTGTAAGCCATTTGATTTGGGAAATTTAAGGATTTAAGGTTTCTGATTCGGTGTTCAATATTTGAAACCAATGAGGTGCTTATGTTTGCTTACTTGTATCATTAAAATGGAGATTGCCCGAATCTGGATTGTTCTTAATGATCGATTTTAAACCCCTTTCAGTTATCATACTAATTAGAGTTTTTGGATCTTGCTTGAATATTAGTCTTTTTTTTTATCTCTATTGTTTATTTTTTTGTAAAATATTCGTATTACAGATTTGTACTCCTGGAATCGGTCATCTTGACTTTGCAACACTAAAAAATTTAAATAGAATGTTGCATTATTTTTGTAATTATAATTCATATGAAATGCTTATAGTTACTGTTGTCATAGGCTTGCAGGGCGAAGGAGCTAGACGAGATGTTTCCAATTATAGATCTGAAAGCGAGACCTTCTGCAAGACCGAAGATTTTCGTGACCCTATTATGGAGGCAACTCAACCATCTTGGGTAAGTAGCACCTGCAACCTTGCCCCTTTTCACGATAACATATTTGTATTCAATTCATTTCGAAATGGTTTTTTTAAGTTTTACTGTAATAGTTTATAGTTTAATAGTTTATAGTTTATAGTTTATTTATGGTGTGGCATTTCAGGAACGCTGGCTTTGATCCGGAGACATTTAGGGTAGACCCGTATGGCAATGTATTGTATTTCCATGCTGATTCTGCTTCTCCTCTTGCATGGGAAATCGACCATTGGTTCCCTTGCTCAAGTAAGTATCTCTTGAATTGAGTTGATTTGGGTCAAGTTATATCTCTAACGGGCCAACTTCTTAGTGGTCAAGGTGGTCAAACGGGTTGAAAATCAGCCAAAGTGTTATTTCAAATGTTTCAAACATATAAGATACTAGATTAGATATTACATAAATAGAATAGCTTTTGTCATCATACATAGAAAATGTGGTTATTTATAGAACTTATCAAGAAGTTGGACAAAAAGTGACAGTGGCTCAACCCAACTTGTTTCAACTGGCAATTTAAATAACCTATTTTGACCGGTTAGTCAACCTGTCCGACCTGCCCGTATTTGTGAATGTTTTCTGATTTCTTGGTGGATGACAGGAGGAGGATTAACTGTTTCAAGCAATCTAAGGTTACTACAATGGCAAGTATACAAGAAAAAGCATAACAAACTCGAGTTTTTGGTTCCGTGGTGGGATCTTCAAGTGGGTATATCAGTTAACCAGTTCTTGTCCGTCTTTGCTTCTTCAAACTCGGATTTCAGGTAAAGCATTCTTGAAACTTTGATAGCTTCTTACTAGACGTGGCAATGGGTTCGTTTACCCATCATTTGGTCAAATGGGCAAATTATAAACTGCTCAAAAGGAAACTGGTCAAATAGACCCAATTTAGTGCACAGAACATCCTAAATCATTTATTCAAAAAGGTATATCTGATGTGCTATATTATTTGTAATTATATATGAAACATCATCTATATTGAAAAAAAAAAAGATAGATTTTTGGAGAAAGTGTTTCAGGTCAGCCTGATTCAGACAAAAAAGTTAGCAGTTGTGACTCATAACCCATAATACCAACCCACCCATTATGCATTTATGCCACCTCTAGTCTTACCTTATTCTTCAATTATGAATGTGACTTGTGTGGAAAATCACATTTAAATCTTGCTTTCAAATTGGCAGGCATAGAGGATTTTATTTGTTGTTTAGCGATGGTGAGAGTGAAGAACTCAATGCGTCACAAACGGTTGATTCACATTGTTTTCCACAACCTTTTAACGAGTCTAAGAAGATATCAGGCCTTGCTCCAGCTGCTATTGTTGTGTCTAGAAAGGAATCAAATGACGCAATGTTAGCTCTGCAGTCCGTTGATATCAACAGAAGACACACTACAAATTCCCTTGCAGGTAAACATATATGAAAGGCCTGAGCCTCAGCTTCCGTATTCTATAGAAGTGTCAAACTGGGTGGGATTGTCTGATATATATATAGAAATGATTATTGTGTCTAATATTATCACAAAAGAAGTGAATTACAAAAGTCTTTTTAAGCTACATTTTAAGCTACATTAATGGTCAAGATTGCCACCTCTAGTCTAGTATTCCAACTCAATAAAATTGAATTCCTTTTGATAGTTACAAGGAAATCAAGGCCAAGTATCTCAAAAGAAAATGAGATTCCGGACATGGTTACGAACCCGTATCAAGCCATTGTCATGGCTAGGGACTCACTGAGGCAGAGAGAAGTAACTGCAAAGAAGCAAGCAGAGATAGCGAAATTGGACGAAGAAATGACGGAATTGAAACAAAAGAACGAAGAAGAGAGAACTTCAATCCAAGACTTGGAGTTGATGTTGATTAAAAAACGAAGGCGTGCAGAGAAATGCAGGCGTTTAGCTGAAGCACAATCATCGTATAAAGGAATGCTAGAGAAGATGATAAGAGACGCTATGCACCAGTAAGAATCTCAATGACTTCTTGGACTGTTGGTGAAAAATGGGTAGTTGTGTGGGTTGACACTTCAAAAAGAATAAGTTTTATCTCTTTCGGATGACACCTTAAAACTTAATTTTAGGCTACTTTCAACCAATTCCTCTTTAAATAAATCTTTTAATTTGACTTGTTTGAGATAAAAGACTACCTAAATAGACCCAAGTAAATGGGCCAAAGTTACCACCTCAAATTTTATGCGTTTAACAGGTAAGAGAGAAAAGATAACCCAAATCGACCAGTTCCTATGTATCTGTGCTGAAATTGCCACCTTTATCTTCCACTGATTAACTCAAATACTCACTATAATTGCTAAATCATTTTTCGGTTTATTGCAGGAGTGTCATTTACAAAGAACAGGCAAGGTTGAATCAGGCAGCAAGCAATTCACTCATGGCAAGGCTCGAAGCTCAAAAGGCAATGTGTGACACCTCAGAAAGAGAGCTTCACAAGAAATTTAAACATAGAGATGAACTTGAAAATCAAATCAAACACGAATGGGACCAAACAAGAAAAAGATCAAGAATGGAAAATATCTTATGTAACCCAAACAACGATCAAATGATCTTATATCAACAACCCGAAAGCAAACCATATGAAAAACCAACTATTGAGCAAGAAGAAGATGAAAAGACTGTTTTTTATTTGCCAGGTGGCAACCCCGAACACAAGCCGTTAAGGGTATTTTTGGAAGAAGAGCATAAAGCATCGGAAGCAGAGATAGAAGAGGGAGATGAGATAGAAAATGGCGAAAAGATGAAAACAATGAAAATAGAAGAAAACGGAATTGCATACGATGTTCGGTTTCCAATTGATGACGATTTGCTAGACGAACAAGAGGATGAAGAGAGCAGAAGGCAACGTGGAAAAGGAAATATCGATAAATGGCTTCAAATGCTAATGGAGGAAGAGGAGGGTGCTCATGAAAACACTCAAGTTCATGATGTAGAAGGTAACAAGACCGATGAAATCATAAAAAATATGAATATGAAGTATCCCGAGAAACAAATAGCTAAAAATGAGGTACCTGAAATCGCTGAGGTAGAAGAGGCTACAAAAACAGTTTTGAGGAACCCGCCTTACATTATAACTTCAAGAAGAAACAGTGTTAGTGAATTGGAATGTGACAAGCCTTACAAGATGATTTCAAGACAAAGTGATGCTACTGAATTGGAATGTGTCAAATCGGCTAGAATTAGCCGGAGGAAGAGTTTTGAAGTGAAGGAAAAAAGTGAAAAACTGTCCAAATTTAAGGATATTGCGAGGAGCGAGAGTGCTAGGGTGTTGAGACGGATTCCATCTTCACCATCAATTATTTTGGGGATGAAAAAGGGTGTTGATTGCATACGAAGAAAGCCAAAAGTAATTAGTGATGATGATGATGTTGAAAACCATGGAGGAAATAACAGTTTTATCGAGTCTTCTTATAAGGTGATCAAGAAAGCAGTAAAGATATAATAAAGTTGGCAACTTTTAGTTGCAGTAGATTGCGTGTGTGTGTGTGCGCTATTCATATAGGCTGAACATGTGTGGAAAAAACTAGTACATGTGTTTTGTGTTTGTGTTTGTTTAATTGTTTGGTTTCTTTTCTTGGTTCTACCAAGTATGTAATAATAGTTGCTTGTTGTGCTACTTTGTGCATATAAAATTGAAAAAAGAAAGGATTTGATTGAGTACTTCTGACTGGTTATATAAAAATGAATACGTTGTGCTACTCTTTGCAGGTGTGATTGATTATATAAAAATGAGTTAATTATGTTGTTGGTTATTGTAGTTATATTGAAATTGCTATTTTTATCCTTAAAACATACGTCGATAATTCTTTATTTTGAAGCTTGTTACACAAATAGTTCTTTAGACTAACATCCGTTCAATTTGTCCATTAAATTTGACATCGGCAAGACATGTAAGGGTAATTCAATCATTTTATTATGTTGTATGTAGATTTTAAAAACTTTCACAGCAACAATAACAATAATACTCAATCCCACTGAATATGTAGACAGTCATACCCTTACCCGTCCTCTCCCCTTAACTTTTTCTTGTAAAACCTTGAAAAAACAAAATCAAAATCCAGATGCCCTCTTTTTTCCCAGCTCCCTTTTCCCTCATCTCCTTCCCTTTCTTACAAACCCTAAAATCTCAATATAAAAAGAGTCTCACTAACAAAATTAATTAACTTTAAGTCTTTAACTTTTAACTATGCCTAATAAAACCATAACTTCAATATCATTTGTCTATTCAGTTGTTTCCATTATGACTCATTGAACACGAAAAAATACACCGCCGCAATGGAAGAAGAAAGCATTAAAAGTTATCGTTGGACTCCTCCTTACGCGTCAAAGACTTTGTGACGGACTAAACTAGCGACTTTCTGATTTATAATTTTAATTCTCGCTCTGTGATTTGAAGGAATGGCAATGAAATAAGGTGATGGTGGCTATAATTAATTTTGTATGTGATTTCACGTTTTTCAAAATTCTGTGTAAAATCATGATGATGAATGAATGTGACTATTAATGTGTTTTGAGTGAATTGATTATGACATTATATATGTATTTGACATATAACATGCAAATGCATGAATCTACACATGTTGAAGAAAAAACTATGAAACATATGGAAACTTTGATGATGATCTGACATTACCAAGATCTAGTGGTAAGAAATCGTGATTGCGAGATGTTGTTGCAAGCCGATCAATAAGGAACTATGAGTTTAGTGGTGCGAAATTACTTTCAAAATGTATCTATACACACACATCTTGGAGGAAAATATAAAATTTTGAAACTAAAATGAGGACACAGTAGAAATCTATGAAGAACTTAAAAAAACGCGCCAGAAAATTTAATATTTTTACGAGATAATATTAACGAGGTAAAAATTTGAATTTATAGTGTTAAATTAGCATTCAAATGTCTTTTTATACGCATTATGTGTTAGAAAATTTAATAATTTTAGGAAATACTAAAACATAAAAAATTCGAAAAAAACGCGCCAACTGCGAGACGTTGTTGCGAGCTGGTCAATCAGGTCAAATATGAGATTAGTAGTGCGACATTACTTTCAAAACGTATCTATACACACACATCTTGGCGGCAAATATTAAATTTTGTAAATAAAATGACGACGCAGTAGAAATCTATAAGGAAATAAAAAAACGCGCCAGAAAATTTAACATTTTTACGAGATAATATTAACGAGTTAAAAATTTGAGTTTATAGTATCAAATTAGCATCCAAATGTCTTTGTGTATGCATTATGTGGTAGAAAATTTAATATTTTTAAGAAATATTAAAAAAATAAAAAATTCGAAAAAACGCGCCAAATTCGAGACGTTGTTGCGAGTTGGTCAATTAGGTGAAATATGAGTTTAGTGGTGCGAAATTACTTTCAAAACGTATCTATACACACACATTTTGGCGGAAAATATAAAATGTTGCGACTATAATGACGACACAGTAAAAATCTATGAGGAAATAAAAAAATGCAAATATATTGACATCAAATATAAAATTTTGTACCTAAAATGACGACATAGTAGAAATATATGAAAAAATAAAAAACGCACCAGAAAATTTATGTAGTTCAAATCAAATCATGCCACTACAAGCAGGAAATTGGTAAGATGGTTACAAAGAATAATAGTAGAACCAACTCACACTAACAAAACCCTATTTCATCAAGACAAACAGTCTGCATAGAGTGAAGATATATATTTAATCCAATGGATGTGTGCAAAGAATATTAAGAAGAATATGTTCCATTCCTAAATATAAGTAGTTTCGACATTCTAAATCTACTGTAAAGCAATATGTAGACAGTTATAAGGACCAGTGAAGAACCATGTATGAATCTGACAACAATTATATAAAACCATACCTTGTATCAAATAATCGATATAAGATTGAGAATTCATGGCACACCAGCTTTTTACAAATGACATGGAAAAAAATTGTTTCAACTGAACATGACCTATTCTTTTAAAGCCATTCCTTTTGATAGGTTACAAACCACACCACACAACATCACCGACAATTGCAAGACGAAGACTCAAGCGGATAATAGGATAGACATGAGCAAAAAATGCTTTCCAAAAAAAAAGATAAGAAATATTATATTTTAAAATATCTGAAAGTACAACAACGCATGAACCCAAAGCAATACACAATCTCTCAGACCTACAGAAAACAAAACAAAAAAAGAATTTAGAAGCCATAGAAATTTTCATTTAACAATCATAAACGTACAACAATACTCTCTTTGAATCTATATACATCCTTGGTGCTAACATTCTCTTACTCATAACTTCTGTATTTACATAAAGCCAATTAACTACCTATTTGATACCCATTTGATGTCCACCCTCTCTTTGTCTCATGCAGCCTAGTCTTCACACCAAAATTACATTAGTTCCATTCGTTCCATGTTACATCCCCCAATACTTTTAAATATATTTGACTGAAATCACAATTTTTTAAAAATTAAACCATTAGTAAGAGATACTATATCCTAAATAACACAATCACAAAAATCTAAAATTTAGCTATATGCATACAGGAGGAACGTGTCAAATGGGTCAAAAGTCATCCAAAGTTCATTTATACTGCTCCACCAACTCTTTGAAGTCAAAAGTTATTTGCAAGTTAGACTTGAGATGAGAACTTCAATCCAAATTTATGAAAAACATAAAGTCCACTCACCAAACAAAAATGCATATATCCTCACAACTAATTCATGAAACACATGAAAGTTCCAGTTAGCCACATCAAAGATACTCCAATACATATCATCAGCTGAAAATGGAATTACAATAAAAATCAATAAAGATAAACCACATGGAAGTAATCTTGAACATACAGTTTGTTATTACTGGATTAACAATGGTAAATGCTCCATGAAGATTTTAATGTGTTATTTTCTCCAATACATACCGGTACCTGTATGGGGTACCCATATTTAAAAGAGACCTTTTTTCTTATATTTAAAATTGAAAACTTTCTTCATATGTCGTAGAATCAAGAAAGTACTGTCACAGAATGAAGAAACATATTCAACTACCACATAAGAGATAACCCCAATTCATAAAAGCAAAGTCCACACCAATATCCTCAAAACTAAAAACATATGTAATAAGAAAATACAATCATATGTAATACGACCAAACACACAATAACCGACAAAATTATAAGCACGCCTTACTAGCCAAAATATAGAAGCCAGAAACTATCACATAAAACAGTTGTTAAAACATATCATCAAACAAACAGCCAATATGCATGAAACAGAGAATCATGACAATAATTAAAACTAATGGTCTGAAAATAAAATAGAAAGATAAAAATGTTGTATATCTCAGTATTATCAGCTGAATAAAAAACACAGTCAATGGAATAAAGGAATCGACTCATTACAACAAAAATAAACCTTAAATCAAGCACGATAGCAGGTATAGGTGTAAAGATACAAACTCAAAAAAGTAACTTTACATACCCTCCATTGTTAATGTACATACACAATGGGTTTTCTTACCCGCTCCGGTAAGCATCATCATCGTTATCAAAATCTAAACAAATATACAACCAAAATCAAAACTTAAACCGCATATACCAAAGCAAATATTAAAGGAAAAAAAGATGTCACCATTTGATTTTGAATGGCACTTTTATTCCACCGCCATAATAAGCTAAAAAAACGCCAAATAAACAACAAATAAGAGATCTAAAAATCAATTTCCTCAAACTAAGTAGAAATCATCATTGCTTCGATTAAAACAATCTTGTTTCTTACCTGATGTATATTGAAGACCATAATGTGCAATTTTATTTCTTTGATTTCATAATACAAGTTTCATAGTCGGCTCACAAAAAGCAATCGATCAATTTCGTCAAACACTGGTGTCAACAGATTCACCTGCAAATGAAAACAACATAAAAAACCGTTATTTAGTTTTCAAGTCTAGTAACAAATAAGAAATCTTATATCTACACAGAATATGAAAGGAATGATCCAGAATATAAATGTAAAGAACCAACATCAAAGTTACTTGCAACACAAATGCTTTAAAAAATCGAAACACCATAACCAATAAAATCACAGCTTAGATCAATTCTATTCTAACCTTATAAAAAGAATGTCATAATTGAACAGACATAACACCAAAACTAATTAAACTAAATCAAATACTAAACTACAAACACAAACGTCAAGTTTTGAAGATAAATGTTGAAATCAAAAGTTAAACCACGCCAGAATACAAACCCATAAATCCCTCCACAAATAAAAGCAATACGGGATTTAAACACAACAATAAAGATATAAAATCACCAATCTAAAAGAAAAAATAAAGGTACGTATGAAGATTGTAGATGATTTAGTTTACCTAGAACTGAGAAAAATATAGAGGATGATGGAGATGGAGTCACAAAGACGATGATAAATGACGATATTTAATCGATGGCCATATATCAGTCAGTTGTAGAGAGCTCAAATGCATATTAATCAAATAACCCATTCAAACTATTATAAAAAACAGACGCTTCGTCGAAATTATAAAACCCAACCGGTGATCCTGACGATTTAGTATAATTCATTGTCTGATTGCATGAAATTCGAGAATTCAACAAAATCGCCGGAATCGCCGGGTCTAAATCGCCGAAATGCAATGGTGTTCAGGGACACGTGTCGATTTTTTATTGGACAAAGTAAATCGTCGAAATGCAATGGTTTTCAGTAACACGTGTCGATTTTTGATTGGACAAAGGAAATCGCTAGAATCTCCGGGTCTAAATCGCCGAAATGCAATTGTCCTTTGACTAGGTGTTCAGGGACACGTATCGACTTTTTATTGGACAAAGTAAATCGCCGGGATCGCCGAGCTATTTTGAGTTTCGGCTATTACATTATCCTATAAAAACCTACTTTATTTGACTTGTTTAGCTATTTTTTGAAAGAAGACACGTGGCGATATAGTATTGGTCCCTAGCTAATCACCTGAATCGCCGAGTAATTTTTATAATTTCGACAATTTAAGTATTTATTTCTGATAATATTTTATGACAAAGTCTATTTTTGAAATAAATAATTTGAATGGATTATTTGAGTAATTTTCTCTTATAAATTTGACTTCTAGAAAGAAGGAGGCGTACTTCCAAGAGCAGGGAGCTGTTCATATTCCAATGTTAACACACATCAGAAGATACATATGAAGACGCATGTGAAGTGTAATTATTGCTAATGTCATCTGCATGCAATGGAAATCACAAGTTTAAAGCATGCAATATTTTGTCGATTACAATATTAAAAAAAGAGAAATAAATTGCACTATATTAAGCCATCTCAGCAAAATTCTGAGTTTAGAGAAGTGCCATATTAGCCTCGGATGCTATTGGAACTCACAAATTCTTCCTTGCTGTAAATTCTATTAAATTATTATTCTGTACTTGCTGTACCCGTATCAGCAAAATTAATTACGTGATTTTACTTTTTAAACTATTAAATAAAAACATGAGAAATTTTCTTAAGAAAAAATTACTCAAATAACCTATTCAAATTATTTATTTTAAAAATAAATTTTGTCATAAAATATTATAAAAAATAAACACTTTAATCGCCGAAATTATAAAAATCACCCGACGATTCAGGCAATTAGCTAGGGACCAATAATTAATCGTCACGTGTCTTCTCTCAAAAGATGGCTAAACAAGTCAAATAAAGTAGGCTTTTATAGGATAACATAATAGCCGAAACTCAAAATAGCCCGACTATCCTGGCGATTTACTTTGTCCAATAAAAAGTCGACACGTCGACACGTGTCCCTGAACACCTAGTCAAAGGACAATTGCATTTCAGCGATTTAGACCCGGCGATTCCAGCGGCGATTTAGATCCGGCGATTTACTTTGTCCAATCAAAAATCGACACGTATCCCTGAACACCATTGCATTTCGGCGATTTAGATCCGGCGATTCCGGCAATTTTTTTGAATTCTCGAATTTCATGCAATCAGACAATGGATTATACTAAATCGCCGAGATCACCGGTTGGATTTTATAATTTCGACGATTTAAGCGTCTATATGAGTTATTTTTTCTCTTTTCTTAAACCTAAACTATGTAACATCATCAAATCTCTTTTTAACAAAGTATCAAGTCAGCTTAAGAATTTCTTATAGATAGATGGGTAGATACGTGTTATTTTTTTTTTCATTTTGTTTTTAGAAGATCATGCTATGCAATATTTTACTTGAGTACGTCTATATGTCTAAGTAGTTCAATTTAAGATGGAACCATTTTGTCTAAAAGAATGTTGCTGATTTTGTTGTTAAATCCATCTGTAGAAACAGTTCTAACAATAACTTCGTCAAAAACAAATCGAAAAAGAACTAAACTTTATCAAAATAACAACATCAAGTAGATGAACAAAGATTTCAAATGAACAAAAATCAGAATATTTTAACAAATAGATAACATCTTCATTTTCATCAATTTCAAAGACTTCAAAAGTCAGCAGCATCCATTTCTGCCATTGTTCTTATTATTCTACATAAACAACAAAAACAAAAACCTTAAAACTCATCTGAAAGTCTCAATCTTTACCTGTATCAAACTCTAAAATCCTATAAAACCACGAATCTCATATTCAAGCGTTCCTTGGAAACGAGGTTTCCGCTGAACTGTTGCTGTTGGAATCGCTTCCCAATGACCCGTTTGTGTCGACATTTGAAGAAACAATAGGGATCTTAACTGCAGCTCGTTCCATCTCCTTCTCGAGCTCCTCTTCTTTTCTCAAAGCGGTGAATTGAGTGTCCAATGACTTTGCAGCACCTAACCACGCTATTACGATCACTAGAAGTACACCACCAAGGTAAGGTGTTGAGTTTGCAAGTGAACCGAATGTTAAGATCATGAATTGCTGAATTAGAGCTCCTCCTGATTTCCCCAATGGGTTGCACACGACATCTATTGCCGCCTTACCTTTAACCTGAACAAAAAGAGATATACGTTAAAAACCAACGTTCAACATATTTGATGAATACCGTCTTCATTTCTCAGCATATTAAGTAAATGTGATACATGTAAACGGGTAAACGGAGGAGGTACCCCTGTTCATGTTACCCGCGGAGGCGGAGGGCGAGTGTTTTTACTCAGAAGTACCCGGTCGTACCCGGTCCATTTCCGACCCTTTCCCTGGCCACCCCAAGATGTGCAACTAGTGAAGTTTGAATCTGAAACCTTTTGGGAGGATATCAGGACGCCAACCACTATGTCATCTTGATGATGGTTTCTAAAGTGCAACACGAGGACCTCCCAGGGGGTCACTCATCCTAGTACTACTCTCGCCCAAGCACGTTTTAAGTAAATGTGATACATGTGTTTGGTAAATTTTGATTAGTTAAGAAAGCAATAGATTAAAGGTCAAGTGTTTGGAAATGTACACTTCACTGAAAATTCTATTGTATCTATCCAACTTTAAACGTTTCTATTGTATGTATGTGACCTCTTATAACTAGTAAACCAGCAATGTGGCAACAGTTTTAATGACATGGCAACTTATATGAATGCCATGTCAGCAGCACCCCCTTACCTGAGGAAAAGGTCACTGAATACATGCGATACTACTAAAAGTTTGGATAAGGTTTGATAGATATTGAGACACTTAACTATAGATTAAATAAAGGTGATATAAGTAGTCTTAGTTTGCCTATTGATTTAAATTTTTATTGCACCTGGTATCAAACTGACTATTTATCTTTATAAAATTAAATAACGGTAAGCATAAATATTTTTTAACCACTAGAAACTGGAATGTTCACTTCCAGAAATAGCATCACACAAATGAAACCCATGAATTAGAGTGATGTATTCAGGAAGTTATCAGTGTAGTACCTTGGTGTCTTCATCCAAGGGAATATAAGCCATTTCCTTGCAAGGATCAAACAAACTGTATTTTGCACTTTTGCTAAATATATTTTGCATTGCACCAACATACACCGCAGCTAAAAGCGGAGTTATTCCTAACGTCATTAGACCTGGTGCAAGAGGACCGCCGAACAAGATCAAAGAAAAGAACCCGACTCCTGTTAGAAGTAGGACTGTCGGTGTGATCTTGGCAGCCACTCCCCAACCATACTTGTTGAATATCCATTGACTTAAAAGCATCATTGTGAATGTTGCTATTCCGGTTGCAGTCGAAAAGTCACCCATGAAGGAAGAGTACTCATTCGGACTAGGAAACTGTGTTAACGAAAACAAAACAGATGGGCATAAGTTGAGGAAAAATCTTGTCAATTAGTAGAGGTTTGGATAAAAAATAGTTACGAGGTTGTACGCTTAAAAAAATATACTTTTTTAAGACTTGGGAAGTTGCGAGTTTCTACATGTTCGGCCAATTGGACGCATTCCCATATTAGGTAAAAACAATTATTCAACCTGTTTGAAGTAGAAACAACCCAAATGGCACGAAATTGCCACCTTTGGTGATATGTATTAGGAAGAATCTGTTTTCTAGAAAATAAGACTGTTGTTTGTGCAGGATTGTCATCAACCCGTAACTGTTTTCTCATTTTTAATGAATAATGACTAGTACGGACTCCCTCTAAGCTTTACCTGAGCCTTGAGCTTTGATTTCCATGTAACCTCAACGAGATTAATGCTAATTCCATATGCTACAACCAAAGTGGCCAAATCCCTAATGTATGGCGATGATACCAAGAATTTCAAACTCTCCATTGTGGTCATGTTAGGCTTCTCCTGCAATACAAGCAATCAACTTTTACTTTTAACAAGGGCCAAATCCAGTGGAATTAGATAAACTAAATCAAGTTATGAACTTTCATTAAAAGGAACATGTATATTATTCAACATTATACTGGGTGGTATCAAACTAATTATCCAACACTGATAATTTGATAATGTAAAATGGTGAAATAATTAAAAGCAGAAAATGCAAATTGATTTTTATTAACAAAAATGAAGGGAAAGAGAAAAATCCAAGTTCTTACCTTCTTCTTCTTGCTACGGGTAGGAAGAGGAACGAAGGTATTGACCCACCAATAAAGACCACAAATTGCAAACCCCATTACCACAACAATACTCATCATGTATTTTAGAGAAATGGCCCACCCATCGACTCCTGGGCCCAAATGTTTCCGCATATTAGAGAAGTATTTGACTGTACGGCCTGAGAAAATTAAAGCAACATTGGCTCCAAGCCCGAATAATGGATAGAACTTCTTGGCTTCTTCCACAGTAGTGATCTACACGAAACAATTACAAAGGGTCAACTTCATACATAATATATGTATGTATATACATATACACAATAACACATCGATACATGTACATATACATATACAGTTAGATAAAGAGGATATGGCTCACGGGAGTACAGATAAAACTTGCAAAGAAACATACTCCATTTTATGTGCAGGAAAAGCTCAAATTATGTTTTCTCATACACACATGCTTGTATACATACAGTGAAATACACTTGTATGTACAGATATACACATTATGAGTACACATGTACATCTATGCAAACTCAGAAAATACAAATTTACAGGGGGGTGTTGAGGTGTGTGTTTTCACAGTGACTATTGCAGCACTCCGACACAGAATTAGATAATTAGCTACAACAAGTGGTTAAAGTCGGGGATATTTATGTAAATTTATATTCATTCTCAACAATCAAATTTTGTAGCAGCAACTCTGTACGCAACTCTGTACGTTATAATTAATATCTGATTATTTGCTACTAAAAATCCAAAACAAACACACACATGTCCGAGTAAAAAGCTTTAAACGTGTATGTATGTGTGCATGTAAGTATGTATGCATGTAGGCAAATGACACATAATGCAAAAGAATTTTAAGGAAATTCAATTTTTTTTAATTCGAACAAAAGATACCCTTTTCATGTTATCTATTTATGTCCTCAAAACCACCAAATATACAGTCTATTAACACTAAATTCATTCGATTTAACAGTTCAAACACACTTCATCCAGAATAAACAAATTCTTATCTCAAATCCACAATTCAATATCAGTCAATATAAACTTAAAAACAGAACAAAAAAACTGTATACCTGATTAGCAAACCCCCAAAATAAGACTGAAACAACCACACTTCCCCAAAGCTCAGCCATCACATAAAACAAACAAAAACTCCAAATCCTCATAATCGCAAGGGGTCCAAGAAACCGAGGTCCCAAAAACTCAAGAAGTCTATCAGCAAGTGCAGTTGGGTGAAAATAATTGCTCATTGGATACAAAAGAAACCCAAAAGCCCCAAAAAACGCGATAAACGGAAGAATTACAGTATAAAACAGTGCCTTTTTTGATAACACATTAGCCAATTTTGTATACAATAACATAAACCCAATTGCCATTGGCAAATTAACCCAAGTTTTCAAGAAGGGTATAATTTCTGCACTTGACCCTTTTGCTGTTACCACTAATACATCTTTCGTATCCCTAAGAATTGTATAATTAAATAGAATACAAAAAAACATTAACCCTAAAGGTACAATTTTTTTTAAGGTCAATACTTCAATACCCATAAACTTAGGTCCTTCAACCTCCAATTCACCGGCTCCGGCCGGTATGGAGGCGCCGCCACCGGCGGCGGCGGCTGAAGCTTTACAAACATGAAAATTTCTGGGTTTTTGGAGGGAAAATAAACCATGGTTTGAACCAAAAGCTTGAAATTTTTTTGACCCATTCAAATTTAAAGAAAACGCAGTTGTGGGGTTGATGGGGTTTGAAGAAAGATTGAACCTTTGTCTTAAAGATTGGTGCGGTAATTTGTTGAGAAAGATTTTGGTTTGTGGGTTTGAAGGGAGTGATAAAAGACCTGTTGTTTGAATGACACCTTCCATTTTTAGCATATAGATACACACCTCTGTATCTCTATCTTTTTTGTTTTCAGTTTCTTGATTTTTATCAAGAAACTGAAAAGATAATGTGAAGGAAGAAAAGAGATAGAGGGATGTGAAGGAAGATAACGTGAAGATGTGCAAATTGGTTTAACATAAAGGTTTATGTAATGGGGGATAATAAAAATATCAAAAACCTAAAACCTTTTGTTGGAAGAAGACAAAAAAGGATTTGCAGGATCAGGAAATCGGATTTATTACTCAGAGGGTTGTTGTAGTAAAATACTCAGCGGTCTGTTATCCCTCCTACAATAAGTATTCACATTTAAATTATATAAAATTTTAAATAAGATAATCAATATATTGTTTAACAAGAAAATAGTGTTGTCTTTAATTTTTTATAGATCTTCATGCATCAGTTTTACAAAAAGATAAATTATGAATAAATTAATAGAGTGAATATATTACTTTTTGAAAGTAAAAATTTATTTTATAACAAACTAAAATAAAATAAAAATACTTATTTTAGAATAAAGAAAATAATTAATTAATTAATTAATTAATTATGTATAATCTTGGGTTAGAAGTTTTGACATGAGAGATTTGGTCCTTTGATTCTCTTTTTTATGGTGCAGATTGTTTTGAAAATTTCAAGGTTATATATGCAATTTAGTTGAATTTAAAGTTGGTAGCTAAAATTTGAGGTTAGAAAATTTACATGAATTTAATCATGTGTCCTATAAAATACTTAAGTTTATTATTATTGTTTTATTAACAAAAATTTTAATTACGTTATGAAATAATGAGTAAGATGTTAAAAATAAGTTATGTATATGTATTTATACATGTTACTTTATAGATTTTCCGGCTACAATTCTGAATATTTTTATAAATACTTTGTTAAAAAAATAGAAGTTGTTTATTAATTACAAATAAAAGTACCCTTAAACATGATTAAATATATAACACCGTTTAATAGAATAAAATATTTAAACCATTTTATCTCTAATAAATTGAAAAGGGAAATAGATACAATATGTAACATATAATTATATCTATCTTCTTAGTTTTTAGAAAAGTCCTTTTATTTATTTTACAAAATATTTAAGTTAATTGTAATAACTTATAGACAACAAAAAAGTAAGTTATAAGTTCTTACTTTTAGTCATTAAATAAGTTGATAGAACTTTATATACTCCGTTTTAAATTGTGCCTTTTTAATCGGATATTTAGTGTTATAGACCTATGTCATTATGGTTGCACTTGCGTGAATTCATTAATATTGGTCATATAAATTTAATTTTAAAAATTGTTTAGTTTTAATTTCATTAAAGTAATTGAGTGTTACATTTTGACTACATAAATAATATGAGTAAAATAGCAAATTTAAAATTTCAATTAACATATGTTTGTGCATTTAAATAAACATCGTTTATTTAAAATGTTTCACAAGATATGTTTATTTTAGTGCATTTATTAAAATAAAATGAGTCCTTAAGAAATATTTTACAAAATATAATTACTTAAACAAACATTTTAATAAATAAATGTTAATTATTTCTGTCGCATTATCCGAGTAGTTTGCTAGTAATAAATAATATAGTAGTTGTTTTCTTGAAAAGCCTTTATAAGTTTATTAACCAACCGAATTTTTCTATTTAAATACAAGTAATAAAATTTGAATTAATTTCTGTAAAAGGTAAAATAATATATGCATCTTAAGAGTGTTTAATCAGTTATGATTACACTAATGTTAATCAATAAATGAATTTTTGCCATCCAAATGCAACTACTTTACTTTTATATTAATTAATAAAATAACAAACGATTTTATATTACTTGTCATGGGATTCGCCCATTTCAAATTACCATACATCTTTGACTTAATCTGATGTGCTTTTCATTACAACTAGGAAGTTATCATAAATTAATGTTAATATTATATATTAACTTCAAAATAATTATATTTTTGTCGAGTGACATTTACAAAGTGAAAAGCTTTTCTTTTTCTTTTAAGGTTTTTTTAGAGTAAATATCATCTCTTTCGTATACATTTCTTCGTATACATATATAGGAAAGTGCAATAAGATAATTTTTTTTTAAATAGTAAAAAGCTTTATAAAAGTTTTGAGGAAAAAATATCATCGAAGATGCTCTAGTATTCCAATTAGTACTATATATAGTTTTCGATGTATAGAGAAAATAAAGTTCTGTAAACTTATTTACCGACTAAAAGTGATCTCTCTATACAATCTCTCTAATTTACTGCTACTTTCACACTCTATATATGTGATTTTTTTACTAATTTTAGCATCATAAAACTAATTACAAGTTAAACGTCAAATCTTCTGAATGTTCATACAAGATGTGTAAGTTTGTTATGAAATGTTTTTCATTTCTAAAAGAAAAGGAGTACACTGAAGTAAGACATCTTCTAATGGAAGAAGCTTATTTCAGGCTTCTTCTGTGCTACATCAGCGTCACGTCATCACGTCTTAAGAAAGACTGAAGAACGACTAAACCTTACCGACGGAAGAAGCTTCTTCAAAAAGACTAGACCCCACAATTTATCAATAATACATTTACTACACCACAAAACAAAAAAATAAAAAAACACTTGGGCCCGCATATTTTCCGTCTTTACGGTTCTTGACTAGGATGAAAACTGAAAAACGGAGTCAAGAAGACTTAGAGAAAACGTGAAAGACGAGCCAAGGACATTCTTCAAGAATGTCCGTCGGCACCACTCTAATAGGTAGGGGATGTCTCAATGAATATTCGTTTCAAGAGCAAAAATAAAGTAAACTATAGAATATTAATAGAGCGTGATGTCTTGGACCAAAGATACTCATTTGATAGGTTGGTATTTCCCACAAACGCACAAGTACATTGACATATTCTCCGGATAGGACATGTAATCCATGGGATGAGGCGGTGTTGCATACATAATCTCTCTGATTACAAGTAATTACGTTACAGTCAATAAAATTGAATAGTAGATGGTTATCAAGAGGTTAATAGAGTTTACTTGACCAAATCTGTTCAGCTTTATTTAATTGTATAATCCTAAACATTGAATGATAAAGTTCTATGAGAAATGAGATGTCGATGTTGCAGTTTATAGAACTTTATATGTTACATGAATCACACATGTTTATAATAAGATATTTATAGAGTTAATTAGTGCAGCTTGTTCAGTCCAAATATTTCTTTAACTCATGCTCCCATAAACGAAAGTGATTTTTACGGAAATATTTGATGGATACATCACAAACTATTCATCAAAGTGTTGTACTCTACGTCTCTACGTGTTAATAGCTAGTGACATTCTTTTCATATACATCATGAGGTTTGGTTAGAATATCATATTTGATCCTTTCATGGAATTATTTGTAAGATTAATGATATATTGACTTATTTAAAAATAAGTATAACTCATTTATTGGTTGATATAATTTTTCTCTCGTAATTTAATAAGTTAAACTGATATATTATTCTCACGTTATTAGTCGTACTATAAATCTATAAAAGTAGATATACTTGTCCTTTTTCTATTTCTAAATAGTCAAAACTATTTAATATGGTATTCACCATGTTACAATGCACCTTTCACATAATAGTCTAAGATATCATGTATGGTGGTGTATCAAATAGTCGAAACTATTTAATACGTCATTCACCATGTTACAGTGCACCTTTCATATAATATTATGCGATATTATATGTGGCGGTGTATCAAATAACCTTCGATGTATATATTTGGGCCTCGAATGGTATGCCAATGAAAATTAGTCTAAAGCTACTAACATATTAAAGTCACATTTGTAGGTGAGATGATCAGCATCATATGTTTCCCCCGTGCCCTGTTGGATCAGTCAAAGAAGGATGGTGGCATTAAAGTTCGCAAAGTTTTTATGCCATGATTTTAACATGATGTCAAATTAAAGTTATTGGATTTTGGATATTGTTTTCAACTTGACCCGTAATATTTAACCGTGCAGATTGATAGTTCTTAGCTTATAAAAGGCTTTTTTATAATTTTAAAAAGTATAAAACTCTTGGAGTAAATTTCATAAACGGTTTTTGTGGTTTACACCAATTTATAAAAATTGTTCTTATATTTGTTTTTTACCTTATTAGTCTAATAAGTTTACATTTTGTTCCAAGTCCCTTTTGCCACCAAAATGACTAAAGTACCCATATTCTCTTTTTTCAAGTCACTAAATTCAATAAATTTAGATAAAGTTACTTTAATCATTTCAGATGGCAGGACCATTTTCAAGCGAAACGTAAACTTATTAGACTGAAAATGTCAAAAATAGATATCAACGGTTTTCGTAAGTTGACGTAAACCACAAGAACCATTCATGTAATTTACTCAAACTTTTAACATTATACTATTGTTCATGTCTAACTTTGATACTTTATATTACTTTTGTCGTATATTTCATACATCACGATAGATAGATATCATATTTATGAAATAGAATTTGTGTTCCGAATATGTTATCCTAGTATCCTCTAGTGGTTGATTTTTGAGCTTTTAAACCCTTTTAAAATCATTAAAACGTATATTATATACATTTAAATTATCATTATATACGAATAGAGCTTATAGAAAAACATTCTTTTTATACATAACTAAAAACATACAAATAACATTTTTAAAATATAAATACAAACAACAAGAGAACCTTAAAATTTAAATACATGTAACCTTAAAATTTTTAAAATTTCATAGGAATCTACTGGGAGTAGGATGGATTGTTTGATATTTTTGGGATAGAAAAGGATCGGGTAATGGGCATGGGACGTATGGTATGGTTGAGGTTCATCCACGACCAATACATAACTATCCCTTGAATATACTCCTCGAGATTCTGAAAATCGATATTTCTTTCTTCAAATTGCCCCTTGTCACATGTGACTATACTATCTTTATATTTTTGTTAAAACATAAATAAACTTTTATATAGAATAATATATTTTATTTCTTCCCTTCTGGTAAATTGTGTTGATGCATCTTTCTGGCTTAATGATAACATCATAAGAAGACAATTAAGGAGAGATTCGACATGGTTTTCCCATTTGATGTATTAAAGGGGGAAAACACTAATTGTCTTGTGTTAGACCACTTCATACGGTAGTGGTCGTCTTCGTCTTGTGTTCATGTGGTTGTCACCTCCTTTTCGTCTTAGCAATGTCACCATAGGCACGGTCCCGTCTTAGTGACCGTCCTATGATATTTCGTCTTGTGCAGCCGGAACGCGAGACGCGAAGAACGGAAGAAACCCAGTGAGCCCAACGACTTGTAGCAGGAAAAAAAAACAAAAAACAAAAAAAAAAATTAATTATTTTCAAACACTATAAATACACATAGATTATACTACATTTTTCACATACAATTCTCACATTTCCTGCTTTATTTCACACAAATTATATCAACAATTATCACACATAATTCTTCCAATTTTTACTTATTTACATCGTCCTAACGTTACGCCTAACGAACCCACGAGCGAAGACACGGACGACGATTAATTGTAACGTAGTTTTTCTTTTAATTATTGTAATGTTTTTATTATTAATGTAACGTAAGCTTTTCTTAATTATTGTAATTTTAATTATTAGTGTAACATAGTTTTTTAATTATTAATGTAACATAGTTTTTTAATTATTGTAATTTTTAGTATTAATATAAGTTAGTTCTTTAATTATTGTAATTTTTATTATTAATTAAAAAAATGTATTTGTATTGATATTTAAGAAATGACGTGGCGCTGACGTGGCACAGTCTTGCAGTCACCATAGGCAGCGTTTAGTCTTGGGTTAGTCCTCAGTCTTAGCGCTGACGTGCAGGCCAGTCTTGCAGTCTTGTTCAGTCACCATAAGGAGTAGTCTTAGGGTGTCGTACGTAAGACGATAATATTGTTTAAGGGAGAACAATTCACTGTTTACTCAAAATTAAAAAGATAGAAGAAAAAAATTAAGAATAAATGGTGGAGATTTTATATGCTAACAACAAAATGCTAGAGAAAAGAATTGCAAAAGAGTAGATAGAGATGAACTTGAATTACGAGCCTATTTTATGATTTTATCCCGTCTGACCGGTCGGACCGGTTTTCAAAACATTAATTTTATCCCGTTTAATTTTTCATTTCAAGTTTAGTTACTAATCCAAAGCAACGAGCAGAGTTTGATTTCATCTCGTAGCACTAGTCGCCCTTGTAGCATTCAATGATACGTCATTCCTAAAAGCAAATTTAAAACGTTATTGGACATGATTGTTGTTACTGTCCTCAGATTTTGACGTATAATTATTAGTCTAATTTCAATCTTGATTGGTTAAACATATTGTTGGTTGAACTTTTAAAGCTTTCATCCAAACTCAAGTGTGCCTTAATAATACTCATCAAATCATCGATTTGAGTTAGAATTTCACATTATACCGTCGAATGCACGAACTTAAATTGATTCTTCTGCGACTTAAGTAGCCTAATGTCCTAAACCAACAGTTTAGATAATGTAGTAACGGCATTTGCTTAATTTTTCAACCTACCTACTTATATATTATATTTTTAAAGGTGTTCAATCAACCGGTTTTCAGGTAAATTCAATTTATCGACACCCCTAACCAAAATGGTAAAACTAGTTGGCTTACCTTTGATCAAATTGAGTCTCGCAATTTGATTGGGGAATGGAAATATGGAATTGGACTCTCTCCAACCAACATTTTTGAATCTGGGCCCATTAGTATGCCAACATTATAGTAAGTTATAACATGGTTTACATGTCATATTATTTTTTCCGGTTCCAATTCTTTAGTCATGTTTTTCGCATGTTTGATTTCTAAAAAGATTTTTTGTTACACAACCAGTTCATCATTTACATGAAATGACTGTGATACCCTTGATGTTTTGTTGCATGTTTAGTCCCTCTGAGGGGATGACTATGTAACAAAACATGATTTCTATGGACTGATTATGAAACTTTTTGATTAAATGACTGAAACTAAAAAAAGTGATATAACGTAGAAACCGTTTCTGTAATTTACTCTATTTATAATAACATAACCTGATGCATAACGAATACAATTTTAAGAAGACTTCAAGTTCAATTCCCATTAGCGGCAACTTTAGAGTCAGTCTTCATGCACGTAGGCCAGTTGGTTTCGAAGGAAAGAATTTTACAAGAAAATGGTAACATACATTCTTTTTAACATTGTTTTTCAGATATTATCTTCGGGACGGAGCGTGGAGACCGGTTAACTTTGCAAACTATCAACATTTTGCAAGGATATTATATTACATAATAGTTAAAATCTTTTTTGTTATCTAGAATTATTTCAATTTTCAAAACATAATATTATGTTATATATAGTTTTCCCCTATAAAACTAGTTTCCTAATAACGAAGATATATACTTCTTATGTCTCAAAGTGTTCACTTTAACTACGCACACAATTTTAAGAGTCTTCGTTAAGTTTACTATTCACCAATCAAAAAACATTTCTATTCACTAATTTATTTTATGTTTTTTTTAATTGATTTTAAATGAAAGTAAATAATTGTTTGAAACAATCTAAAATAATAATATATAAATACAAGGAGGTAGTACATATTTTAGCAAACATGGAAGGATCACAAGCTATAAAAAGAAATGTTTTCACGTCAACTAATCCTAAACCCTAAACTAAATCTATACTCTATTTAGTCTCCCGCTATAAAACTAGTTTCCTAATTTGTTATATTATATGGTTTGATTTTGTATGCCTATATTGTCAAAATTTGTTGATCATGCCTGAAGGCCACGATTAAGTTTCGGGGTCGATTGATATGAATTCCTTTTAACTAATGTGGCCAGAAATCCCGGTTTTAACATTCACCCCCCATTAGATCTCAATAAGTCTATGTTTGGTTTTTTATAGGCCTTGATTTTGACTATTTCTGGTCAAACACTTCGTTTTTAAATTTTAATAATATGTGATTTCAGCAGCTTACCCATAGTATTACACAATGTTGGTTTTCATGGCTTGTGATAGTAGATGTCCGTACATAACAATGTAAAAGTAGGATAAAAAACCGAACATACGCATACAAAATAACCAATAGAGATATCAATCACCATTTCGTAACTGTTTAATATATCCAATAATCCGAAACAATGCAATTACACAATAACCCACTTTCAAATACTTTTCATATCAAATGTTTAACCTCCACAATAACCCGAACGAGGTAATTAACATAACCCACCTTTAGCAACATCAACAAGTCGAAACTCATGTTAGTTATTACATTTGATATCAACATACACCTTTTTATCATTTTATTAGTTACCATTACTTTTATGCCCATATTTCTCGGTCCTTTCATCGATCCATGTTCTCATATCAGCCAACACAAGATTAGAAGCCTCGTCGGGCTCACCTTGTATCAACGAATGGTACATGCCTTCGTACAACTTCAAAGACTTATCTTCACTCGATGCTTTGTCATACAACATTTGGGACCCAGTGGGACACGTGACCCCATCTGCAGTCCCATGCACCGCCAAGAAAGGGGCGGTAACCTTTTGGAAGTTATTTTGCAAGTAATTGGTTACTCTTGCCACTTCTCTCATTGTACCTATCCTATGCCTTCCTTTGTACCGTTGTGGATTCACCGCTATTATCTTTAGTTTTTCCGGATCTCTAATCGCGTTCACTGGGACCTTATTATCGGGCATTGATGCCCATGTATCCGCTAGCCCAAATAATAATCCGTATAGGGTAATATGCAGCTTCAATTAAACAAAAACAAGTTTAGATTGCAAAGTCAGAATCATGGTAACAAGAAATTGTATAGTTTCACTTTTTACCGTTGAATATATCTAGAGAAAAAAAAATATTGAGCACGCAATTGATTTAAATGTTTATCTAACTGCCATTTATTTAGATCAATTCGTAGAATTAAGAGATAATTATTTTACTATTATATGTTCTTAACTTTAAAATCTTTTATTTTATGAGGTAAATCTTCAAAATTTATATATTGTATGTAATATTTCATTTTTTGGCAAACAATGAGAGTTTCCTTTTTTGTTAAGGTAAAAAAAAAGCAAGTCAACATACAAAAGATAGATTTTGAAAGTTTACCTCATACAATTAAAATTCTTAAAATTGAAAGCATACAATGATTATAAATGAAAGTTAATCGCATAAAGAAACA
The DNA here is from genome assembly GCA_963921325.1 of Logfia minima. Lineage (NCBI taxonomy): Eukaryota > Viridiplantae > Streptophyta > Magnoliopsida > Asterales > Asteraceae > Logfia > Logfia minima. The sequence goes on from OY992773.1 coordinate 1,213,679, forward strand.
ATTAACCTATAATTAAAACTACTCAAACATGATTCAATAATTTCAATAACTTATTGTCTCTTTAACGGTGTTTTTGATATCGCTTTTAGTGGATCACTATTTCACATGGACTAAATCACTGCCTCACAAATTTGATTTGTGTAAAGTTTTTTCTAAACAGATTGATGTTACCTCTAAAAATGACTTAATGTTCTAAGTTAATGCTCTCCAATGTTGATCTTACTTTAAATTTAAATGATATTGTCAAAGAGTCACTGATCTAGCAGTATCGAGGTGAACTTTAACTAGAAAATTGTGGGTTCAAGTCTAAAGGTTGGACAAATATATATATTCGTGAAAAAAATTATATACTTGTGACGATGTGTATAAATTATTGACTTTCTATTTATTTTTTTAATGATGTTATTATAGTTAAATAACATTAGTATTATCTTATACGATAAAAAGAGGTTCATATAAAAAGAGTTTATACTAAGATAAATCTAGAAAGTATTGTAACTGTAACATCTATTATGATATATTTAATTTTTCACATTTTAATATAAAAAATAAATTGAAGACTATTGTTACGTATGTTTAAAATTATGTCTAATCAGTACTTCATGTGATACATATTTACTATTTTCCCTCTTTTCTTATTCTCTCTAATACTTTCTAATCGTTCTGAGACGTGCTCCAATTATATTGTTAAACATAATTATATGCATAGATTTTTAGTTTATTTATCATTCATCTACCTTAAATTAAATGAAGCAAAATCCTTAACATCCATTTTCTACTCATTTAAATTAATTAATTTCCTCACCTTTCAATGTTTCACCATGATCTACAAACTAAAACTTGGGCACATCTTAAATGGTAAGTTATCTGCAATACAATTAAATAAAATTGCGCTACTAAAGTCTTACCTTAGATGGGGTCAACAATTTGGGTGTAACAAATAACGCGGCCGAGAAGATCAACCCGGTCCAAGTATCCGGTTCAGATTGCAAATAAACTAACATGGTGATCATACCACCCATAGACTCTCCAAACAAAAAAGCCGGTAATTTACAATACTCTTCATTCTTTTTAATACTCAAAAAGAACGATAATTGTATCGCAGCAGCTTGATCCATATTGCCAATGTAGGCTCGTAGTCCATCTGATCGACCATGACCAATCAAATCAGCCGCAAAAACCGCGTACCCCCAATTTGCATACGCGATAGCAATCTTTTGAAAACACCAACTTGTGTCATTTCTATATCCATGTGTCATACAGACTATGGCTTTTATTGGTTTGTTTAAAGGTAACCATGATTGTGTAAATATTTTTGTTTCGTTAGGTGCAACAAAATATGACTTTGTGTTACGTACGCCCTGTGATTTGTAGAATTCAGGTTCCGGTGTTTCACCCCAATAGTTTGGTGGTGGTGGTGGTAATGGAGGATGGTTTAGTGTTGCCATGATGGTTTATGGTGGTTGTAGTAGTTGGTTGAATTTTTTTACAAATGAAGGTGTTTTTTTAGTTATAGAGGAAGATAAGTGGAAATAATTTAATTGAAAGTGTGACATCAACAGATTGGTTTAGAGTTAAAAAAATGAATTTTGCGGGGTCGACATATTTAAATATTGTAATCTCACCTAACCCAAACAATAGATTCAACAGTAGTAGTTTATATTAGAAAGTAGGTTAGAATGCTCAAGTTTGATTGTGACTTCAGAGTTTATTAGGGTTTTAAGATTCTCGTATATTTTATGTTAGAAATATTAGATTAATAAAATATAATACTTATGTTTCATTATTCAATATAATATCAAAATAAGAGTAAGTTTGATCTTGAGACCTAATCGACCGCCATGAACTGCTGCTTTTATATCACTCCGTCAAATCTATTTATCCCATTTCACAAGCCCTAGCCGCTACTATCTCTCTCTAAAAAAAAAAGACAATCAAAACCATACTCGCATACTGTTTTGGCCATAACTTCTCAACCGCTTGGAGTTAATTGACGCTGTAATCACCATTCTCTTCGTTATTCAGTTATGCACAGAACCACACCAAGATCACCTCAGTCAGACGTCCGATGCGCCGCCACGCCGCCTGAATTCAGTTGCCGCAAATTAAAATAAAAATAAAAGTTGTCTCCATTTTGTTTTTGCTGCTGTTGTTTGAAGAATTGCTACCGCTTGCTTTCGGATGTCTTCAACAACAAATTTATTATTGCTTTAATGATTTTGCTATTTATTTTTTCTTTTGTTTTTGTTTGAAGAATCCGCTTGATGTCGAATGTTTCATCAACGAATTAATTATTTCTTTAATGTTTTTAGTTTTCATATCCAATTTGAGTTTTTGCGATTTCGTTGCTCGGATTTCGAGAGTATTAGATGATATATTAGAATGGCCCAAGCCCGGTTGTGAATCTAGAGGTCATTAGAGTTCTAAAATTCTCATGTACTTTACACTATAAATATTATATCAATAAATTATAACACTTACGGAGTTTCATTATTCAACAAATTTATTGTTAAAACTTACTGATCCACGTAAATGTTAATTTACATAATGACGTTCGAGATATGGAAGGGTGCTTTGGGTTTGATCTTAGATGGGTTCATGCGAGGCTCGGTGCAATGGCCAAGGTAAGATTTGATACCCATCATATCGAAGAGTACGCCCAGACTTCAGCAACGCTCGAGAAAGCTACATGTACATTGGCTCAACTTGAAGGAGAGTTGAGCGCAATGATGATTAGAGCATCACCTAATTTTATCAATTTACTGTTTAATTTGTTTTACATTTAGCGAGGAATAAATAATTATTAAAAATAATATTATAAATTATAATTATTATAAATAAGTAATATAAGAATCATCACTTATTAGAATGTAAAAAATAATGTACTGTGACACTGTGAGTCTCATAATTCTGTCTTGATTTTTCTCAAAAATAACACTTGTATCGTGAATCAGCCTCTTAAATCGAATTAATATTTGTGTTTTCAACTTTTAAACTACTTAATTGTTTGTCTTACTTGCCTAATACAAACTCTTGATAGTAAGATATTGATAACTCATTATCATAACTAATCGTGTCTAATACTATAATCTAATGTGTAACTTCTATTAATCAAATCGGTGCTTATAAGGTCAAATCTGATGAATGATCTCTGTGAGTTTGTTAGGAAAAAAATAATAAAAAAACATACTACACACATTAAAAAACACAGACATTCTCAATCTCTTTCCTCCCATACTCGACCACCATCACCTCAACATAAATAAAAAATTCCTGGACTTCAATTTTATCAGTAATGTCGTCCATGCATGTGTCATTAACTAGTCTACTAGGAAATTAAACACCAATGAAAACCCCACGAACATTTAATTCACCCAGATCTTATTTCCTACATAAGGAAATAAGTGAGATACAAGGACATATGATGCATAACATAACGTCAAAACAAATTGAGATATGATCATGTAGTCGAAACTTCCTAAAGCAAAACCCGATACAGGAATTTCATGAACCAAAAGCTTGTATAGATGCCCATCGTACCTTTCATCAACCAACTATATCTTGTGAAAAGAGATGATACTATAACAGTCATAGGTGTCTGCATAGCTTAGCTCCGTTTTTCCTCTTAAAAACCTTTTCCACCAACGCTGCCCAAACTTGCAGGACAACTGGTCCTATGAAGGGAACTACTCGGATTGTTGCACCCAAGGCATGTTATTATGTTAACCATTTACACATGTTGGGGATCCTACCCATTTCAGGTAGGATAAAAGTGAGTCTGATACTGAACAACTTTCAAGAGGGAGGCTGGGGCGAGCACTCTCTTTTCTTTGTAAAATTCCGTCTTACCAAACAAGACTGATAGAGGTGGCCGCTCAGAATATGATAATTAATACCACTCTCATCACTTACAGGTTGTGGCACTATTAATTGGATGGTACAAGAGAGGTGCCAAGTATCAGTATTGGATCACAATCAATGGTAACGGACGAGGTGTGAAACCCATGGTTGAGATAGTGTGACTTGACTGTGGGTTGTGATGACGGCCGTACCTATCAACCCTTACGAAATAATAACAATGTTGAGCTGTCTGGAAAGCATTGGTTGTATCAGAAGACAAATGGGGAGATTTTGATGTCACCCGACTCATAATTACCTGTTTTACTTATGTATATTTGCAGGTATGAATGTGGTGGATGTGGATATAGGTATAGATATCTACTCATATATCTCTCTACCTGTATATCTATCTTCCCTACATATAAGAAGTATTACATGGATATGTGATCTGGCGGGTATGCAGAGCTTATTGATGTCGCTGGGAACAAAGCTAAATAAGGAATAAACATCAATAACAGCAATAAAGACAGCAATATCAGCTTGACCCGGGGAGGACAGATCAGCGATCAGTGGGTCGACAGTGATAGAATAATTATTAACTAATGACGTCAAAAACGTACCAGCAATAAAATAATAATATGAATAATCAAATTACTGCAAAACATATCTTCGTAAGAAAACTGATATAAACAATAAAACAAATAAATAAGTCATTTCGGGCGGGAAAAACAAACAGTCAAGACAATTCCAATCCAACTTTAACAATATTTATGATGCTTTGATCTTTTATTAGAAACCTAATAGTTGATAAGTGAGTGTTTAGCAACAGAAGACTAAGTAAAATAAGAAAATTAACAAAATATGTCAACAGCAAGTCAGCATTTACAAAGGTAGAAGAAAAAACATGAAAAACCAGAAAACTAAATAATCTAACCATAGTCTGGTCCACAAGTTGAAGTGTTCCTCCGGTCAAACGAATGGATCATAATCTTTTTCTCACTTTCTAAAAATTGTAATTTTGGGGAAGAAACAGCTCACTTTTGTTAGCTAGTCCTAACCAGTCAAATAATTTATACATTGCATAAAACTAGTAAGTGACGCCATAAACTATATATCTAATAATAACATAACATTAATCACTTTGGCTAGAGTCTCTACAATCTCACATTCCTGACATATTAGCACAAGAGATATAGCTGCAAGATAAGCCTAAATTTTTTATCCAGGCAGGGAAACTTATTGCAACTTAAGATATTATATCAAGAAGAATTCTTTTAACTACCAAGCGTAAAAATAGACATTTCAAGTATAGATACGGTGATTCCAAGAAGGACAGAATGGTCCCAAAGATCAACGGAAAAGTACCAACATACCAAATATATGATGAGACATTTTTGTCATGTAAAGAACAGAACATACAAAACAAATTACTAGACTATGTGAACCTCCGCTGTGTAGATCTACAACGAATATAAGATATATATTTAGCATGCTAAAGCAAAGTTATTCATTTGTTAATGCGAGCATCATATATATTAGTCACTGATAGAAGGCTCCACATAATATATCAGTAAACCACAATGAAGAATTTCTACATTACATGCTCATATAATTTCCTCATGTTCATAATCACAGAATTAAAGAACTACACATATAATCAGATTCAAAATACAACATTACGTTGAATACTTGAATTTGGAAGAAACATACACTTTCGTAGTAACAATTAATTAGAAAATCAAATACAATAAAATACAACTCACTTTTGTCCCTAAAACATTCATAAAACGAACTACCTCCCCGAAACTTCAACTTCACGTTTAGGCCGGTTACGCGTCCGGGAACGAGGAGGCTCTTCCTCAGTCATTGTTTCTCCGTCATCATCCTCCGCTTGTAATATCGATTGATTTACTTCCATCTATTCCAATTCACAACAAAAACCAAACTCTCAACATAGGACTTTTATCAAACAGCTGGTATGCACATTTAAAATTCCAAAAATGAAAAAGTGGAATCTTTAAAATACCTCTTCATAGAAGTTTTTATCGAGTTCATCGGAGATCTTGAGGGAAGTCAAGATTGTTACAGCAAGTAATGAAAGTGGGAAAATGAATGCAAATAAGTAAGTGGTGGCACCTGGTGCACCACCTCGTGTGACCACCAATGAGCCCCTGTTTTTCCGGGCACTAAAACCGCCAATACCCAATTGTTGCGGTAAAATTGGAGTGATTTGTGATGGAGATGGAGGTTGAAGGTGGTGGAAGGTGGCTGAAATTGGCTTTACAGTGAAACATGCCATCACCATTATCCAAGTTTACAAATGCCTGAAATTGGGTGGTAAAATTAAATTCATCTTACAAAGAGCCACTGTAATATGGATTGTACTACATAACTACCCTCTTCTTTTATGAAAATAGGGCAGTGTTTGGTTTACAGATGAGTTTAAGTGTGTGTGTATATATATATATATATATAGGTTTTAAAGACAATTAAAAAATTGTATATGATAAATTGAAAGTAATGTTTGTTTTAAAGTTAAAGATTGGATTTGAAATATCGTTATTATAATTAATAGAGGTGTGGTTATTAAGATATGAGTTGAAAAAATGAGAATATTAGGGTAGTTCCATCTCTGACTGAAATTGACTGGTTAGTTTTTGCTAACTTAGTATCACGTTAGCTTTTTTTAAAACTGACTGAAACTAACTAACAACTGACTGCCCACCTAGTTTTTTTTTTTCATTATTTAATTATTTAAAACACAATAATTAAAATAAAACACATTTCATTAAAATAAAAACATTACATTTCTTAAAAAAAAGACCTTACATTTCCTAAAATAAAATATTACATTTACTAAAAAAAGAAAAACATTACAAAAATAAAAAAACACACTAAATAATTAAAACGTAATCTAATTGGCCATTTGTTTGTTGGTAAACTTTTTAAGATTTCAAAATTTTAAATTTTGAAAGTTTGAATGAAAAAAAGAAAAAAAAAATTAAAAAATTAAAAAAAAGAAAAAGAAATCAAGCCGAACATCCGTCGGATATCCGACTGAAATCAACCGACCTCACAACTGACGGGACCGTGCCATCCAAGTCGCTTTCGTCAGCTCCAACCGACGAAGGGTTGGGAGTGCCCTTAATAGGAATGCGTCATTTGACAAAAATTGTACTTTCCTTCATTTTTCTTTTTAAATTTAAATATTTCAAAAACAGTAAGTTAAAAAATACTAAAAATTACACTATAAAAATCATCATTTTTTTTCTCTTCAATTAGACATCTTACAAGGTATACTTTCGATGAATTTTGTTTTTTTTTTTTTTCATTTTTTGTGGGTTAATACATGTGTTAAGATTGACTAACAAAAGTGTTACCCACAGCTATCACATGTGATAGTCGCAGGTAACACATGTGTTATAAACAAATAACACATGTGTTACCAATTTTCAAAACCCACCAAAAAAAGAAAAAAAAATCATCGAAAATATGTCATGTGGGATCTAAATTGAAGAGGAAAAAATGCTGATTTTTATGGTGCAATTTTTATAATTTTTTGACTAATGATTTTTGAAATATTTAAATTTTAAGAATGTAAGAATTTTATTATTTTGATCGAGATAAACGGTTGAGATTTATATTCTCATACTTTTAAAAAATTCTATTTTTTATTATAATTAATAATAATAATAATAATAAAGAAAAATAAATGAGAGAAACATACAGTGTTGTATTATATTTTTTGTCCCAGTCACATGTCATGATGAATCCACATAACCCACCAAAATTCACAATAACTAGTGGCTTTCTGTAAGTATGTACTTTTTACCATTCAATCCTAATCCTGAAACTTATCACCTCAAACCAAACAATTATTTTTGAATTCATTCCATTCCTTGACTTCAAAACTTTCTTAACAAACATCACCTATCACCTAAAAGAAGAATAGAGGTTGAATTGGAATGATCTCTGATAATGATTAATCAGATTAATTTGATTATACCAAGTTAACAAAAAATATACTTGGACTACAACCTTATATGTTTAAATAGACCTAAAAATATAACTGATGAATATAAAAAAGATCGGAGAAGATTTTGAGAAAAAAATTCATTTTTTATGTCAATGATGAATTGATTAGTCTTACTATATTATTAGCCATATTTAACATTACTTTAAATTAAGAGTTATGCAAGTCAAAAGAAATTCTGTAAACAAAAGTTAAATTCCTATTATTAAGTATTTTATGAGTGATAATAACTCTTAAGTTGCGTTTGGTTCGTGAAATTTTCTTAAAGGAATTGAAATTGATCTAAGAAAAGGAAATTTCAATTTCTTTGGTGAAAGAAATTTAATGGAAATTAACTTTATAAATTATTCAACCAAACAAACTAAAGAATGGAATTTTATTTCAATTCCATCAAATTCCAATCAATTCCGTGAATCAAACGCAACATTAGAGTAGACACAAGTAATGTTAAATATACATAAAACATACACCTATATATGTATGTATTTGCTTCATGCAATACATGACAACATATATTTTATTTATTTTTGTATTATTTCTACTAATGAAATCTTAAAGTCTAGTTTTATTTTTGAGTCTTTAGGTACATTTAATATTTTTCTTATAAAAGATGATGACTAAATATGATCTATGGAACTGAAAGTGTATCTCAAGTTGTATTCAATTACACAAATAGTCAGTAGTTACAAACTTTATTACACTAAGCCTATCTTTATAAACAGTGGTCAATATATGTCATCCCCTATAATTAATCTGAACAACATCTAAAAATAATTAAAACGTGCTCATTAGTTACTCGTCTCCTATGGTCGATATCAATAGAAAAACATTTGACGTGTAGTTTAATTGGTAATTGATGGGCATCTTGGACCACAATAATGAAAATGTGACGATCGCACAAATATAGGAAACATAGAGGCAATTTAAGAATTTGTGTTTTAATTCATATCAAAGTTACAGTTTATGAAATAATCCGAACCAATCTGATCACAATTCGATTAAATAACCAACACTTAGCAAATTCGCATGTCAAACCTCATTTTAGTTACATCTTCGCATGTCAAACACATCATTTTCCTTGAGTTAATTTATTAACACGCCGTTACTTTTTGATCCATACTTCTCTACCTTCTCATCGATCCACGCTCTCATATCAGCCAACACAAGATTGGCAGCCTCATCGGGCTCGCCTTGTATCAACGAATGATACATACCCTCATACAATTTCAATGACTTATCTTCACTCGATGCTTTCTCGTACAGCATTTGGGATCCAGTGGGACACGTAACCCCATCAGAGGTTCCATGTAGAGTCAAGAAAGGGGCTTTAACCTTGTCAAAGTTGTTTTGTATATAATTCGTAACTCTTACTACTTCTCTCATTGTACCGACTCTTGGTCTCCCCGAATATCGTTTTGGATTCACCGCTATTATCTTTAGTTTTTCGGGGTCTCTTATCGCTTTCCCCACCATCTTGTTATCTGGCATTGCTGCCCATGTATCCGCATACCCAAATAGTAGTCCGTACATCGTCAAATGTAACTGCAATCAACCAAAACCCAAATCTAAATTTAACAGATATTCTATTAATAGTTCTAACAAATATTTAAACTTTTCGCCCACCTACTTTGTTTATTAAACAGAATTGGAGTGTCAAAGTAATTTAATGATAAACAGAAACTGATTTATCTAATCCTGTTTTCTCACTGTTTTGTTTAACTATCTCATTGCATATTTCATCTCGCATATAACTAAAAAAATTGAAATTATTTTTCCTATGTTAAAAAATATGTGATTTTTACATGAAAAATTAATTAGATGAATACATACAAGCTACAAACATTTTACACTTATAATACAAGCCATAGATCATGCCCAAGCCCCTTATATATATATATATTTATGCATTACTTTTTTCATACAGAATATAATTTACAAGTCTCAATTATTTCAAAAGCAATAGAATTTGTGAATTACCTTGGATGGTATCATGCTTTCCGGTATCACAAAGAGTGGTGCCGAGAAGATCAAACCTGTCCACGTATCGGGTTCCGATTGAAAGTACATAAGCATAGTGATCATACCTCCCATTGACTCCCCAAATAAAAACGCCGGAAGTTTACAATAAGTTTCGCTCTTTCTAACGCTAACGAAGTATGATAATGATGTGGCAGCAACTTTGTCCATGTCACCTAGGTATCCATGAATTCCATCCGATCGACCATGACCAAGTAAATCGGCTGCAAACACAGCATATCCCCACTTAGCATACTCGATGCATATCTTCTGAAAGCACCAACTGGTATCAGAGCCATAGCCATGTGTCATAAACACGGCTGCTTTAATAGGTTGGTCTTCTTGAATTGGTAGCCAAGATTGCGTGAATATTTTACCATTAGGTGTTTCGAAATAAGATTTTGTGTTACGAACTCCTTGTGATTTGTAAAATTCTTCCTCGGGTGTTTCGCCCCAGAAGAAAGTTGGAGGTGGTGGCAGAACCGGTTTTGATGACATGCCAGATGACAAATATGTTTGTATAGATTTTCGGTATTGTTTTTTGCTTAGAGTTAGAGCAAATATGGATGTAGAAATATGTGTAGGATGGTTTATGAAAAGAGAATGAGAATTGGGTTGGTGAAATGGGTTGGTATACCTACTACAAGGGCCATGCACCATCCGATGTGGTGTCAATGATGTATATTTTTGTTTGAATGGTGGGGTCCTTAGTGTTTGTTTAGCCATAGTGGAATTTGAATATTTGATGAAATAGTATAATGCGGGGTGGACTTATGGTAGGTTATTGATGCACATTGTCAAAGTATTCTTCATCTCACCTACTGCCGATTAAATTAAATAAGAGAATAAATATTATATTGATGAACTTCATACCTAATGTGAAAATGACATAGCATCACCAAATTCACAAGTCATGCTCCTGAAATACCTTCTAGGAAGGTGTGTTGATTAGGTGAACAGTGTTGATTAGGTGAACAAACAATGTTGAACATTTTCTTTTCATTTTTTTTATTATCTTCTTTATTGAACAGATATATCAACATGAGTAGAACCATAGTGTCATCCCATTTCGCATATAGACCCATTCGTCAGGGAAATGATGCGTTAAGTTTACGGTTAAAGTTACGAGAGGTCATTGCATTTTAAAGAGAAAGAGGATTAGAAGATTCCGATTGTTGATTTTTATGATCAGTTGTTTAGATTTGTTGCGTCTTAACAACATTACATTTTATGTAAAATGCAGTGTGCACGTAAAATGCAACATTCGAATCTGGACCGTTAATCACAAAAATTAACGTCTGAGATCGTTTACCCTCCTTTATCTCAAATGCAGTTGTCCCTCTGATCCCACAGTTAAGCTTGATTTATTACTTTTAAAAAGAATCTTATATTTCCTTTCTTTTTGGGGTAAATGGTCTTTAAATGTATTAAACTTTTTCAAAAATCATATTGCATGCATCATATTTTTTAAAAAAATATCCTATTCTATGTACTCAACTTACTAATCTCTTTTCTTGCTTATGTATACCCGGTTAATCACTTCTTTTTCCATGTCACCAGCCTTATAAGACAAAGAAAATGTATCAAACTTAAGAAATGTATCACATTTTTATTTATAGCATTTCTTTTGTAAAACCCATAACTTTCACACCCATTTTCACTATCATGCCTTTATCTTCTTCGAAAACTCTATCAACAACTGGCCACATCGAGATGGTGAAGACGTTGAAGATGGTGGAAATGTTCTATATGGTAGTGAGGCGGAGATAGTGGTGATGCCAAAAAATAGTGGTGATGTTTGGAGATGGTTATGAGGTGAAGATGGTAGGTTTGGTGGTTAATGTGGTGTAAATTGCTTGTAGTGGTGTCTTCGGGAAAAATGGTGAAGATGGTGGTGATGTTTTGGAAATAGTTGTGAGGTGGAGATGACAAGGGTTGGTGATTAAGGAGGTGTAAATTGGTTGTAATGGTGTAGCAGATAAAAATGGTGTCGTTAAAAAATTGGTGGAGCTGATGGTGATGTTTGGAGATATTGGTGAGGTGGAGATGATAGGGGTTGGTGTGTGTTGTGTAAATTGGTTGTGGTGTCGCCGGAAAAAATGGTGGACATTATGGTAGATGGTGATGGTTTGGAGATAATGGTGATGTGTAGATGACAAGGGTTGGTGGTTAAAGATATGTAAATTTATTGTAATGGTGTCACTGAAAAAATAGTGTCACCCGAAAATATGGTGCCACCAGAAAATTGAAGATGATGATATTAGAAAAAATGTATTGAACTTTTAGTGACAGGTCACTGACTTGGTAATGATACACTAGCTACTCAAGCCACCTAAGCTAATTTGACCTCTAATTGATGTTTGGGATTAATGACTACATACAATAAAACAAATTAATAAGTTGCATAATTACAATAGAACTTTTGAAAATAAGATACAAAATTTTTAAAAAAGTTTAATACATTTACGAACCTTTTGCTCTTAACTTTATGCCACGTGTCACATTCCAATTCATTTTCGTAATTCTTTACGAACACCCACGTGTTTCGCACGACCACTGTTGTTTATGCAAAATCGTTCTAGTTATATAAAAGCTCATCTAGAAAATTTTATTTGTGTGGATCTAAAAATCATTGGACCCAGTGTTTTGAAACCCGAGTCAGACCGGCCGGTTCGACTGGTCTGACCGGGAACCGGAGCAATGGGCGGCCCAACTCGAAGCGATTCAACGGTGGTTTTTGACTCGAACAGAACCGGGCGGTTCACCGGTCAAACCGGCAAAACCGGAAACCCGAGTCAGACCGGTCGGTTCAACCGGTCTGACCGGGAACCGGAGCAATAGGCGGCCCAACTCGAAGTGGTTCAACGGTGGTTTTTGACTCGAACAGAACCGGGCGGTTCACCGGTTGACCCGAACCGTGTAGGTCAACCTCCAAACTAGTAGGTCAACCATGATTAGGTTGGAATTACTTGTGTGGTTGGCTTGGAACATATAGGAGATTGTAGAAGGTTGTGGTTTGTATTATCACCGATGTGGACAACTTCAATATTGAAGGAAAATAAAACACTATAAAAATGCTTACCCCATGTTTTGAACTTGAGACCTCATGCTTATTGTATGGGTTGATTGCCAATTGATCTAGCTATGACTTTGTGATAGTTTTGTATTTATAAATATTTATTACTAGTTTGTAAATAATTATTATAATTTTTCTAATAGTTCTTTTAGTGATTATTTTGACAATTCTACAATAAGTTAATATCATCATATATTTCATTTAAAATATTATAATTTATAATTGTATTTTTAAAAGTTTAAACGTATAAGTTTAAGTAAAAAAGTCTAAAAAAATCAAAAAGTCAAGAAAAGTCAAAGATCGGTTTGACCGATCCGACCAAACAGTTCAATCAGATTCGAAGGCTAGGCCGGGTCAATGATTGACCCGGGTTTTAAAACATTGGTTGGACCTATATATTTAGTATTAACGCAAGCCCAATCATAAGTATAAACATGACAGTGGATTGTGGACCGCGAATGGACAGCCCACCCCATTTTCATAGAAAATATATAACTATATAGGTAAACCCAATAAAAAATGATAACTGCATCAATTGTATATTTGTATTTATACTTTCCCAAATTATTTACGACTTACATTGTTAAATAAGTATCAAAACTGAAACAACCCTACATCGCACTAGTTATGTAGCATAACAGGATGACATTAGTACAAAATTCAAAAGATAATAATGACATAATAACTTCCCGGAGATTTTCATGTATATATTTGTAAACTACCTAAATTACGTTAATACCCTTGTAAATTTAAAATTACATCAATATCCTTTATCATTGAGTTCATTATCCAATCAAAGATACAATTCTTCATCTGATAATAGGATTCGAACTCTCACAATCCTTCTTTTTCTCCCCATTGTTCAGGTTGCTAACACCTTGTAAAGATATTATCTTGACTTCAACATCACCATCTATTTATGTAGATGGCCAACAATTGCAAACCACTCAACATTCATGTACTTACGATTCTAGTCTTCTATATAATAACATTTTTCTACAAGGATCCATAACCCAAAAATCGATGAGAATTCCAAGGGAAAAAGAAAGGATAACGACGTGATATAATAGGGTCAATTTGCTTTTGATTAGGATTGAAAAGGATAAAAAGATTATACATATTGTTGTTTAATATTTAATACGAGTTTTATTTATTAAAATTACTTAATTATAATCTTTATCTTTATATATAATTAAAAGAGCGTGGAATCTATACATTTATTTGTAGAGGTTTAAATCATATCCTTTGAGTGGGCGTCTAGAAGATGTAAGATGGGAAGATTGGCTTAAAAGTCCAGGTCCTATAGTCTCAGTATGTAACTGCAAAATCTGAGTTTGAGTGCTACTGGTTCCCAGGTTGTTCCATTGCTCCTGGTTTCCCAGTTTGTGTTTCAGTAGCATGATCTTCAATCTGATACAATTCAGAATTTGATGATTGATATGAAATTAATTTCAATTTTGTTAATAAATTATTGAATCGTACAATTTACAAGGAAAACAAAGAAAATATAAACTATTCTTCTAACTAACTTCTAATCGGCTAAACGTATCTATCAAACTCTAATTGTGTACTTTTCATTAAACTTCCTCTAACTATCAAATAAATACAGAATAGTCCTTGTAGTTTTAATAACTCAACTTAACCCCAAGCTAGAGGATAGGCAACCATCCCCAGCATGGAAGGAAGTAAACGGAACTGTAATACATGCAAAATCTTCGTTAACACATCAACTAGTTAAGATTGAGTAGGAAGATAGCTGAGTTGAATAAGGCCTTCCATAACCTTTTCTCGCGTAAAATGGCAATCTATGTCAATGTACTTAGTTCATGAAAAATAAGGTTCTTAGCAATGTGTAATGCACATTGATTATCACAATGCAAGGTAACATGTGTAAAATTATTAATCCATAATTCATTTAATAAACAAACCGATCAAGTTACTTCAACAACGGCATGAGCCACAGCACGATACTCAACTTCTGCAGTTGAACGAGCAACGGTAGATTGCTTCTTTGACTTTCAACAGGAGAAGCACCAAGTAACAAAATATAACAAGTAACTGACGCCTAGTCATGGGGAGTTGTCCAATCTAAATCAAAGTATGCCTCCGTAAGATGTGTCAAATTAGTAATCCTAATTCATTCAATAAACGAACCAACTAAGTGATTTCAATAGCTATATGAGCCATAACACGATACTTAGCTTCTGCAGATGAACGAGCAACAGTAGATTGTTTTTTTGACTTCCAACTTATAGGAGAAGAACCAAGTAACAAAATATAAGCAATAACTGAACGCTTGGTCACGGGGCAAGCTGTCCAATCTGAATCAAAGTATGCCCTTTATAAGAATGCCCTGGCTAGAAGTCCTTTGTAATACCTCGGTAGATGATAAACACCATCCATATGAACCTCTCTCGGAGATTGCATATATTGGCTCAAAAGAGATGTATGGACGTGCGTGAGTCAAGAAATTGAGCTTGCCAAGTAAAACCATATAAGGAGTAGGATCTGAGAGAAGAGGACTTGCAAGAGAAGCAAATTGAGTATGCAGTGGTTGTAACACCTTAAATTTTATCAAAATATGAGTTTACAAAAACATTTTAATAAATAATCGTATTTAATGCGGAACTCCCATTTTGTAAATAAAAGCTATTGATATATTCGGTTAAGTTCCGATAACAATGTTACATAACTCGTATCATTATATATAAGAAAACCCAACAAATATAACTATTCAGTTACATAAATAGTTAGTATATGAGCTAAGGTATAGTTCCTTAAATCTTTAGGCAAGCTACCCATCTCACTCGTATCTGTAATCTTATAGCTTTCTAACCTGCATGGAATACACGATCGGGCAAGTAGAAAACAAGTGTTAGCTTTAAAAACTAAGTAAGTATAGTGGGTTTAATTGAACACAAGTCCAATTAAAATAGTCGTTAACGCGTGTATCGTAAGCAACAATTATCATAATCCATGACAATATGATCGGGTAAGGACAACGCAAGATATCATATAACATTAATATCTTAAAGTCGTGCCAATCGTAATCATAATTGTATTCATATTCATTACAGTTTTCGTATTGTATTTCGTTATCTTATCGTTATCATATTCGTATCGCAAACCATCTAGGAGTTAGTCCACTGGTACACTGTGTTACCATATATAATCAGGAATAGGTGCCCCACAAGACCACATGGGGGAAGTGCTATTACAACCGACTTGGTGAATAAGCAAATTAATGCGGTTCGCCGTTGTCGTTAGGGAATGGCGTGTCACTTCCGATTCGTCCATTCCCGAGCGAGTACTACTAGTGTGTGGCAAACCATGTACCGCTCAAATCAGGTGGTGCTACAGGACAAAGTCTGGATATCCTGGGCTATGATCATAAAGTAATGTCCCATTGCATGTTAACATCATGAAACCCTATCAGGACTCACTGAGATATCTCTAATCGTATTCGTTATTTTCAAGTTTCGTTATTGTTCTTTTAATTGTTTAGTTCACATATAGGAACCTTAGTCGTACTGTGAAACCTAAGAGTCATGCAAATAGGTCTAGTATACTAGCATCAATTAACGAGTACATTTAATTGTAAGAAATCACAACATACATGTATAATACAATATATCCCTCATACAATAATCGTTTCTCATAATTACACCCCCAAGTCATAGCAATATCATAATCGTATTGTAAAAGCATAACAAGTATATAAGGTAACACAAGGTAAACTTATAAAATAGTTATCACTTTGATTATGCACCTGATTTTCGTAAACGTTTTTTACCTTAATTTGAGAAGAAATCCAACACCATTCAATCCTTCTCAAAAGCTTGATTACTTATACAATAATTAATATATAATGAGACTACCGTTAAAACCCAACACATTGAACTACTCTAGTTAAAAGGTATGGTTGATATCCTAAACCTTCTTCCTAATTATGATTTACTTACGTTAATGATACTCCATTTTAATGAATCAGAGTACATCTTCTATTTAATCAAAGTAAATTCATTGACGTGATGATGTACATGAGTTGCTTCCAGTTTAACCCAATTTTATATTAACTTCATCAAACATCAAATACCCATAATTATTATTTGTTACCAAGTCATTCACATTGAGATCCGTATTGGACGTGTACCGAGAACCGACCCATGATCTTAAAACCAGCTTAAATTAATTTCTTTACTATGGTTCAACCCAAAACTAGTGTACCGACCAAATGCATTTGTTTTACTTATAACTTGCAAGCATCCAATTACAAAACGCTTTTGCAGGTCTTTATAACATGTTAAACCCGGTATATCCAGAACTATAAAGTATTTCAAGCTAAATTCAATTCTTTATGATTTTCGCAAGACAACTGCATGTTGCTGAATTCGTCACGACTTGTCTAGTTTAATTAAATGACCTGTTTGACCAATTTAAAGTCCGAATTAATATAAACTTAAACTACAAACTTGTTGAAAACGTAGGATTTTACCCGCAAATGAAATTTCAAGTCAATCGGACTTTTCAATTTTATACGAATACTTTAACATAACAGGTTTCATAGATTATCGTATACACCGAACACGTGCTTCATTAGTTCTTCATTATCTTATATAAACTCTACAATACGAAATTCCAGAAGTTATTACCTTATATTAGTAGTCTTAGGGTCGTTCTCCTCCCTCCCTCTTCAAGTATGATGAACAATTTGATGATCTAAACCGTTTTCATGCTTAAATCGAAAGTTAATTGTTCTTTGTTGGGCAAACCCTGGACCGCCCCACTTCTACCGCCATTTGATCGATACATTTTTTCCAGGGATCGGGAGTATTAGAGATTATTAGGGATTTAATTGATTACCTTTAATTAGTTAAGTTTCCTTATTGACCTTCAAATTTTCACATTTTTATTTTAGCTCCTATTTGTCACAGCTTCATAATCTTAGTCCTAATTAAATGTAATCAAATAATAACACTTAATTAATTCTTATTTCATCATTTTTATTCCTCTGACAATAATATAAATCTTCTTCTTATTAATTTCTGAAAATTCAGGATATTAAAGCGGTAAAGGTGTAATAGTAGAAGACTTTATAAGATTTTGGTTCTTATTGTAATGCATTCAATTCTTATTCATTATTTCAACCCAATCAGGGTTTAAAGAAGCTCCTTTATAAGATTTTGGTTCGTAAAAGAAGAAAGATGAAGATAATAGGCTTGATTAGAAAAAGATAAGGCAGCGAAAGAAACCAAATTACATAATTTTGTGGAGATAGATTTGGGACAAACAAACTATTTCAAATGAGTAGGGGGAGTTGAAGGTCAAGCAGACCTTCTCAAACAGGAGTAAAAGGTGGAGTAGGAGATGTGATGGTAGTGGAAGGAGCAGAAGAGGAAAGATTAGCGGTAGATGGAGAAGAAGAATTGGAATCATTTAAAGGAGAAGAAGAAGTAAATGGAGCATCATTGTGAGAAGTAACAGAAGGTAGAAAAACAGAAGCAACATCATCTTGGTGTGATGGAAATGGGGTAGACATCTCTACTAAACAACATTTGTTTAGTATGTAGATTTAAACACTTATAAGCTTTTTTTATCAAGAGGATAGCCTAAGAAGACACAAGGGATTGCTCTTTGATCAAAATTAGGTCAATTATGTTTTAAAGAAGAAACATAACAAAGACAACCAAAAGTTTTCAAATCTGAATATGAAAGGGATCGGCCATGTTGAAGCTCATAAGGAGTTTTATTGTCTACAGAAGTGAGAGGAAATCAATTAATTAAGTATGAAGCAGTTAAAATACAATCTCCCCGATACTTAATTGGAAGATTAGCTTGGAAAAACAAAGCTCTTGTTGTTTCAAGCAAGTGTTTGTGTTTCCTTTCAACTACACCATCTTGTTGTGGTGTGTCATTAAAGGTAGTTTAATGAAGGATTCCTTTAGTTGCATAAAAGGATAAAGCTAAATGTCTTTAAATTTAAGGCCATTGTTGGATCTGATTATCTTAACAATGGAATTAAATTGTTTTTCAACAAAGGTAATGAAAGAAATCAACACATGGAATGCAACACTTATAGCAACTAAAAGATGAGTTCATGTAGTTCTTGAAAAAATCATCTACAATAATAAGAAAATATCTATAATCATTGTATGTGGGATGTCGATAAGGACCCCAAATATTAACATGCAATAACTCAAAAATAGTACTAGTCTTAATAGAACTATGAAGAAATGAAGATCCATGCATTTTTGCCTTTGGGAAAATGTCACTAATGCGTTGAATGAGTACTAGGAATTTGAGAATGCACTTTATTCTGTCAAAAGGAATATTAAAGTCTGCAATGCTAAATTTCAGATTGTAATTTGGCACTCTAAAAAACCAAATGAGAAGTACTGTGGACATGAGTAACCTTCTCTGAATTGACAAGAATGTATAAGCAATTATGTGCTTTGCCAAGTGCCAACAGATGGCTCATGGAAGGCACCTGAATGAAGCATGAAGTAGGTGTAAAAGAATGTTTGAGTACAATTGCTTTGCTAACCTATGCACATAAATGAGATTGAAATGGAATTCTCGGACATGAAGAACATTATGGTGTGTGATTTTGGATGTGACTTTTACTATACCTGTATGAAGAACCTTAGCTTTTTAAAAATTTGGTAAGATTATAAAAGCTAGAGAATTAAGTACTTTATATTTGGAAAACAACCGCAAATGTGGAGTAACATGATTTGTTGCTCCACTATCTATAATTCACTTATTATTCAAATAAGTAGTTAAGAAACATAAACGTGTATCAACCATGAAAAAAAGCATAACTTGTTGTTCTTGAAAGATTGCTGGAAAAGTGGAACCACTTCCACATGAACAAACAGGCAATGATAGCATAAACATATATTCATCCCATCCAGTCTTCAATTGAGTATAGTAATAAGCAACATAATTATTACCTTAAGTAAGTAAACCAATAGTTTTATGAACTTGAAACTTTCTATGATGACATGAAAACTGAACTTATAGGATTTACATTTATCAATAATATCTTTATTATAAATTCAAAACAAAAAACAAAAAGTCAAAAAAAAAGTTAATCCACACCCTTCCGAAAACGGACCAAAGACGGTGGCCTTATAGTGTCCTTGGAAGAACGTTGATAAAACGGACCAAAGACGGTCCCGTAGGTACCAATCTTATGCATTTACTATTACAACTTTATTTTCTTCCAAAACGCCCTACTAGGAAATTTATGGATATGTTGGCTATCTGCAAGGATATTAACAATTATGTCATTGTATACGTTTACGTATATATTCGTCTGCATATTAGTTCATATGTGTCAGTTTTGTAATTATATATCAAGACTCAGGAGGTAATTAAACTACAAAATTATTTTGTAATTATACGGACAAAAACTTATGCAAACACAAGGACTGATTGGATTCTATTGTTTCAAATTAATTATCCATTACAAGAAAATGTTGTAAAAAATCCAACATAAGTTTCATTGTACAAAAGTTACACTAAAACGTTATTTTATTGAGTTTGAAAATCATTGAGAATCACATATCTCTCCTTCAAAACCATCTAAATTATATATTTATTCAAAATACAAATGATCAGTGTATGATATACAAAATTTTAATACATATTTTGAGAAATATGTAATTTATGTGATGTTTGAAGTAGAGATATATAATTGATATTTTATTATTATATTTATATTTATTTATATTATATATATTATTATTATTATTAGATTATAAATTCGTGATAACGCGGAACGAATTTAATATTTATTAATGAATAAAATATTATGGTCAATTTGTGACCTATATTTTTATATAGTTTATAAATTCGCGATAAGACGTGACAGATTTAACTTTTATAAATATAAAATATGTGATTTATTTTTTTAATTTATATAAATACATCAAATATTTAAAAAGTTAAAATTATAATTATATTAAAAAAAAAAATTGTTAGCTCACAAAAGGTTAAAAACATATCGTTCCAAACATGTCGTTCCTTCGTACTCCGGTTTTTGTTTTTATCATAGAGTAATAATACCAAGAAAATAACAACGAAAGAGCGCCTCCGTCAAAATATACAAGACCTCCCTCGTCTCTATGTTTCAAAGACAAGATTCCATTTTCTTTCAAATTTCGAGTTCTTTTCTTTCAAAACCAAACCCTAACCCATTATATCTATTAACCGGCGATCATTTCATGGCTGATACGCCGTCGTTTCATTCATCATCAGCTAGGGTTTCCACATCTCCATATCTTCAATTTCATATCTCACCTGGCCCTACCTGAAAAAACAACATTTACCAAAAATAAACAAAAATGACTGCCGGAAAGTTAGGGTTATATGAAAATTTTCAAAGGTTTATACGTACATTACATTTTTTAATTGTAATGTTGGGGTCATTATTGTTATTATGGCTTCCGATTTTGGTTTCAATTGGTGATATATTGGTTCCTTGTGTTTTAATTTCAAGTTTTACTTGTATTAGATGTTATGCTTTTAATGAGCATTTGAATAGATACGATTTTAGAAGCTCGTTGACAGACGTACCTGTTGTTTCGATGATCCGGTCTCTCGTAATTACTTGTACGTATTGATTATTTTTTTATGTATTTTGTGCATACAATGTAGCTGCATTGTCATATTATGCGTTAGTTTATGTCGTCGTTGCTCGAGTTTCAAAATTAAGATGTCTTTTCCGTGATTTTGGATTTATTTGGTTTATAGGGTTATATAGGATGACAAAAAGAAAGTCCTATTGTTTGGTAACTTTCAGATATTGTAACATGTAAACAGATGACGGGCATCGCATGTGGCTGCCACGTCGTTCTAAAATCCAAGTTGCATACACGACGGTGTAATTTTGCCCTTTATTTAATTAGAATGTAAACTGTGATCATATATGGATATAGTTATGTTGGTATTGGTGTCGGTGTTGAACTTATTACACGGTTTTGTTACCAAAAGGATCAAGTAAAAAGGGATCTTATGGAGAAAAGTGTAGGGAGGATTCTGGTATTGACATGTGATGTATCACCTTTTACACTTTGATGGCACCAAAATAATTGGTGCATCGATTGTAGAAACTGGTGCATCTGGACACATGCCTGCACCAAAATCATCCTTACGCTTTTCTCAATTGGAACCCTTTTCTCTTAAACCCCTACCATGTTAATAAAACTAGAGAGTTGATATTTCGGGAATAATAAGTTCTTTAAATTTGATAAAGAGAACATTATGACTTGTCTAGAGTACAATTATTGTAACTATGATGATAAGTTATACCACCAACAAGCCATTTATTAATCTATAGCAAGAATGGTAGCAAGACAATGAATTGTACCACTGCCAAGTCATTCAATATTCATCAAAATTGCGACACAAGTTAAATATCGCATTATTTTGTAAAAAATGTGAACGGTAGTTCGTTATATGCAATTAACCTTCGGCGAACAATTAGGTAAAAATGGCTCTTATGGAGAAAAGTGTAGGGAGGATTCTAGCTGACAAATGTGCAGCATTTTTTACACTTTGATGCATGTGTTAGCATCAGAATTCTGTACACTTTTCTCCATAACCCGAATCATTAACCCATTGGTATAATCTTGGAATCTGTTCCAATCTTTGTGTGAAATATATATTTATATATCATTGATTTAGTGTGTGATTGCAGGTGTTTATATGATGTATGATGGCCCGGTGCTCTCACATGGGCAATATCTTGGAACAGTGACATTGTGCTCCATTTTTTCGATTCTCGTTTTATCAGTAAAAGCTTGTGTTTTCACAGTAAATTCCCAGTTCGTGGCTGAAGATTCATCTTCTCTTTCAAACGAAAGGGTTCTTCTGAAGAAGTCTTGGGGGATGAATATACTGTTTCTGTCATCTGTTGTTTTTGCTCTTGGGCATACTGTTATTGCTTATCGAATGAGTTGCAGAGCAAGGAGGAAGCTTATGTTTAACCGAATTGATCCTGATTCGGTATGCTTCCTTAGTAATATAGGAATAACCTGTTTCTTGAGGTGGCAATTTCCAACCATCTACTCATAACTGGGTCAATTTTGGTTATGTTTTATCTCTGATGGTAAAGAGTTTGCTCGTAAGGAAATGGGTTGATGGGTCAAAGAGGTCAAACGGGTTGAATGTTGACCAAAGTGTTTGTTAATGCATTAAACCTTCAAGATCATTTTTGTTCTTCCAGAAAACTAGTTATTGTTGAAATATTATCATATTTGTAATATTATTTGACACGCTATATTTTTTTAAAGAATTTATTTTTTTGGACAAAAAGTGTCTTGAGTCCTGCACTTAAAGTTACCCAATTTGACCGGTTACCAAACCCACCCAATCCGCTTCTTTTGTTACCTCTGCTCATTAGCTAACACGTATATGCTTCTGTGCTAACTGATACACAAGTCGTAATTATTGCATGTATTAAAGTTTCTATAAAGAATAAATCTTTTGTATGCTTCAAACTCTGTTAAGGAAAAACTATATATACACACACGCACACATACAATTGCATTTTTTACATCTATAGGAAAGGGTCCACTAGGAAGTGGATTTTTGAGGAAAGCAATGATTTTTGCTGATATATTCATCGGTGAATATTTCAGTAGATATCATTTTTTTACTCAAAAGTGTTGTACTTTTGTGTAATATTCAATGATGAATATTATAGGTAAAAGTGGTTGATTCACTGCTTCCCTGTAAAAACATCCTTCCCCTTAGACCGTCCCTTATGTAAGGTGTTCAAACTTCTCACATAAACTCCTCTTCACTTTCTATCCAAATGGGGCATGCTGTTACATGACCCTATTATATAATGATGAAAACTTCTCCTTTGCTTTCTAGAATATGGTTTATTGCATGTTGATGTGAACGTTACTGTTTTCTTTTTAAAAATAAAGTTCAAAATCTTGTTATTTCATTTCTTACTACTCTCCAGGTGTTTTTGAGCCAACTTTTATCTTCAATCGGCTACGCTAAACTCCCACGATCTTCAACTCCTGCTGACAGGGTACAGTCAAATGATAATCAATTTAGACGAAAACCTCTGCATGGAGGTCCTAATCACCGGGAACTTCCGGTGAGGTTACTAGCCGATGTTGACAGTTTATTCATGGTTTGGAATGGACTCACCATTCACTACAAACTTCACATACCAAATCCACCTTCACGTACACTTTCCTCTACAACTCTACTTGAGAATCCATCATCAAATTCTTCTCCAAAAACCCAGCAGTATCTTCGTAGGAGTTTCAGTATACAAATTCAAGATTCGTCTCTTTATGCTCCGCTATTGGATGGAACCAGTTCTTCTAAAGAAATACCGGCCTCTAATGTAGATGAAAGGAATAATGCGTATTTCTTCACTAAATTAGGCCAAAAAGTTTCGGATGTAAATGGGCAAGTTGGGGTTGTTTTAGTGCATGGTTTTGGAGGGGGAGTGTTCTCTTGGAGGCATGTAATGGCAGTGTTGTCTCGACAAGTTAATTGTATTGTTGCTTCTTTTGATCGTCCCGGTTGGGGATTGACTTCTAGACCAAAACGAGAGGATTGGGAGGCAAATAAACTGCCTAATCCTTACATGCTAGATACGCAGGTAATGTTTTTTTTCTATCCGTGTGTATGCATCTTCTTCTTCTTATTTTTATATTTTTTTAATCTTTTTATTTTATTTTCCATAAAAGGCTTTGTTAACTAATAAGTAATAGCACATATATCTGAAAATTTTAATAGCAATACTTTCCAGGTTGATATGCTGATTTCGTTCTGTAAAGAGATGGGACTTTCTTCTGTGGTGCTTGTTGGTCATGATGATGGAGGCCTGCTTGCATTAAAGGCTGCACAAAGAGTTCGGTCATCAGCAAACTCGGTTGATGTAAGTTAGTAATATTTGTGTCTATTAATTACTTTTTTTAAAGCATAATATTCACTCACAATCACCAAGAATATATACGTTTGTCTCAAAGAGACTTGAAAACACAACCTCCTGGCCAAAGTCAAATCATAAATTACATGTAACAGGTCAAAATTAAGGGGGTAGTATTGCTAACAGTAAGTTTGTCGAGAGAGGTGGTTCCCGGGTTCGCTAGAATACTCATGCGTACTTCTTTAGGGAAGAAGAACTTGGTTCATTCGCTACTTCGGACAGAAATTTGTCAAGTTGTTAACCGAAGGGCATGGTATGATGCTACCAAGCTTACAACAGATGTATTGAGCCTGTATAAGGTATTACTCGGACATATGATTGTGCTAATATATTGAAGTATATTTCTTTTCATTGAGGGTGGCAATTTCGATGCATTTATTTATGAATGAGTTGATTTGGGTTATGACTTATCTATAAGGAGTCAAAGGAAAATAAGTTAATTAGAAAGGAAACTGCTCAAATCTATTGAATGTCGGCCCAAAGTGTATTTTTAATTCATCAATATTACTAACTTACCCTTCATTTTATTAAAATTTTTTAATCTATTATGTTTTAGTCGGAAAATATTATACTATTATTGACACACTAATTATTCTAAAAGTTTATATTTGGCATCAAATGTTTTTGATCAAACAGACATGGCCATTTTTAATGCGTACAAATTGCTATTTGTTTTCACCCGAATCCGTTTCCTTCATCGTTCGGGTAAAATATAGAGGTTAGCTCAAAAGGAAGCAACTCAAATGGGTCGAAATGTTGAACGGTTCAAACATGCTATTTCACTCAGTGCAATTTAGTTCTCATATAACCTCCCAACTTATTTTTATATAAAGAGATTAGATTATTATTGAAGAATGTACATATCCTTTTTTTTGTGAGTGAGTGTGTGTGTGTGTGTCATATTTGACACATTAATTATTTTGAAAGAGGAAAGCATTTAAGGAAAAAGAATTTTTTGGCCAACCGGACCCGGTTTCTAACCGATTTTGACCCGTTACCCCACTCATTTGCCGACCTTCTACAGTTATCCGACTGGCAGATACAGATCTATTTACTGCTTTTGAGTGATGCAGGCACCACTATGTGTAGAAGGTTGGGATGAAGCATTGTACGAGATTGGCAAATTATCATCTGATACCGTCCTCTCAGAACAAAATGCATTCTTATTGGTGAAAACAGTGGAAGACACCCCTGTTATGGTCATTGCAGGAGCCAAAGATGCCCTTGTTCCTATAAGTTCCGTTCAAGCAATGGCATCTAAATTTGTAAATTCTGTGAGTTCCTTTCTTGTTTCCTTTTCACTTCGAGCCAAATTTTAATTGTTGTAACTTGTAAGGTTCCCATATGTTTTATCATTTTGGTTTTGGTCTTTATTCTGTCTTTTGGGTCATAATTTTCATTTGGGTTAAGTGTCTTAAAAAATGTATCGAATTGTACCTAATTTTCTATTGTATGCATCAAAACTGGTACATACAATATTAATAATTTGGAAGTTTGATACATACAAGTAATACTTTAAAAATGGATACATAAAATATAATTGGTCAAGTTCATATTTTCAGACAACCCTTTTTCATTTTTGCCCTCCACTAGTAAATGGAACCATTATCACGCCTTCATTCTTTTCTTATCATATTTTAGAGGTTGGAATTTCGACCAACTCGGCCAAAGTCTATTTTTAATGCGTCATAAATTGTATTGTTCTCATTGTATTTCTAATAACAACTAATGCTTATTAAATGCATAATTTTAAAAAATATATATGGAAAAAAAGTGTTTGTGGCCATGTGGGTCAACCCGGCCTCTTTCAAACCAAACTGATTTTGATCCGTTACCCAACCCGCCTGATCCCACCCATCTTGCCCCCTATACTCTTATTGGAGGGATGCACATTGAAATAATAAAGGGATTAAACAAATAGGATTCCCCATCGAAATTCTAGAGCATGTAGCATAATTTTCGTTGCTCACAGCGAGAGAAATAAAATACAAACTAATGTATACTTTTTCATATTGTCAAGAGCATAAGCATATACTAATGAAACCCAACTTTGATAAATTTTGCTACTTCTAACCCGAAAGTGTATATTTATGCAGACACTAGTTGCAATATCTAGTTGTGGCCATCTACCTCACGAGGAGTGCCCCATGGTGTTGCTTGCAGCAATTTTACCGTTCATCAGTAAACTGCTAACTAAATCAGATCAATAGTATTTTTTGTATATTGTTTTCTAGGGGTTGTATTGGGGTGTTTAACTGAATCACCTCAAAAGGTTCTCCCCTGTTATTTATTGTAAGCTAGTTCGGTCTCACACCCTGGTTTGTAAGTTTCAGAGGTGATAGGACAGTAGACAAATTAATCGTATAGTATAGTCCTTGTTTTGTTATCTACCAGTTTGAATAGGAGTCAACATGTGTGCATAATGTTCGATTATTAGGTAAATATATGGTTTCGGTCGATTGGTGGTTATTTGCAGACCGTTATGGGGGTGTTTGAGCCTTTGGAAAGTTATGTGCTTTTGAATATAAGAATTGAATACTTATAGCAAAAGTTACTAAACAGACCCGAGAGATTATGTTGTGACTTCTTGAATTTTAATGGACAGAGATAAGGTAATATCATGACGTGCTTGAGTGTTTGATGATCCTGGTTCTTTAAGAAATGATTACATACCTTAGTTTAATCAGTTGTTTTTAACTTTTGTTCACTTAATATCCTCCTTGCATAACAGGGTTTTGATATTTGTGATCTTTTTAATTGTGATTGTATACTTAAAGTCAGGTTAATGTGATGAAAAGTGAACATAGGACGCTGTCTTTTACATCAGTTTAGTATATTTCCAGACGTTTCTAATTGATTTAGTGCGTTAATCTAATGATACTGTAGCTCTGTTCCTTGAATTTGAAACATATAATGAGTCAAGTTTGAGTTCATAAAAACTAGAGTCAAGTTCCTATTGAGCTGTTGAATCATGCACATGATGTAATAAGCGTGTACTTACGGCCGAGATTTGGGGTATAACCAAGGAGTTGTCAAGTTGTTTAAATAGTCTAGGTATTTTCACCAAAGAGTAAGAGCTCTCAAGTTTAAAACCTTATTTTGTTGTTGGCACAAAGTTCATACAAGTTTATAAGGTCATTAATTCATATGCATGGACATAAGATAGAGAGATTATATGGGTTCCACATTTTGAAGCTTTTCATATTATTTGTGCAATTTTGTATAAGTCTATAATGATAAAATTACTATATATATTGGGACCTAATTATGGAGTTGAAGAAGTTAATAGAACTATAGGAGTGGAGTAGTAAATTTATAAAAATTACCAATTTAGAAAGAGGTCTACCCTTTTCAATTTGGTATGACGCTAGACTCGGATCAAGTGGACACAATGGTTACCAAAAAGAATATTGTTGTGCATTTTTGGCCGAGCTCGAATGAAGATTGTTTTTCTGTGCTCTTGAAAGGAACTCAAGCTTGAATCAAGAAGATACGTGGTTTACTAGGTTAGTCCACTTGCTAAGGTTTCGTGCTTAAATTGCTTACGCGACTTTAACCTAGCGTTATCCAGAATGTAACAGGAAAAAGTTCGACCTCATGAATTTGAACCAAAGAACCTGAAACCCGATCCGATAGACACCCTTAACGTCGCCTGCATTTCAAATTTTCCCTACTTGTAACCCTCATTAATTGAAATGATAGTTATTCTTTTGTTGCTATGTTAAACTTCAATTAACGAAGAACCCCATAACATTTATGTCATACATGTTGGATTTCTATATACCACAAATCATACAATTTTAGTTTACCATTTTATTTATAAAAGATATTGTTGTTAAAATAAGAAAAGATGTATGTCACATGTTTTACCCATACACACGTACCATGAAGTGTGTTTAATGATAACATGCATGTGTATAAATAATAGCCTCTTGTTTGATATTTTTATGACGCAATTAGATATGCAGGACCACCATTATAAATGCCTTCTAGCTTATTTTCATACTAATAAATGATGATGAACAACAGGAAATATTGCTTTTATAGATAGCTTTTGGTTTGCATTCATTTTACTTGATTGCTACTTTTTTCTAACATTTTTAATTATTCGTATGAATTACATTATGTAGTTATTGCAATCAGCCTACATCATATAATTATCCAATGGTGGCTATGTAATTATGTTATATGTACATTAATATGTCAACCATGATTGCAAAACGAAAAAAGAAAAACGTAAAGAAAAATCTATAAGTAAGGAAAACTAAAAAGGTCACAAATAGAAAATTATGAAGGTTAAAATTTTCTAATAATTGTATATGTTGTAGTTAAGGAATTAGTGCTTGGAAATGATTAAACTATAATCCAAAATATATTTGCATATTGTTCTATATTTGTATTAAATATTCAGTTATTGTCATTATATGTATCAAATGATTTATTCATCTGGTAACCGGTACTATTAATAACGTCACTACTGTATAGGTAGTTACATCATCGCTAGTTCATCATAAACAAGTGACGCGTCATGAATTATATGTAACTAGCATCAGACCCAGCGCACAATAGCTGGTGCAAATCTTGCATGTTAATGTTGAGAGACAAATCTTTAATGATATCTGAATGCAAGAATCATTGCTAATTTTCTAATGAAAGTGATTTTTTTTAAGAGTTCAAATTATTGTAATTATAAATTCAAAAATATGATATAAAAGAAGAAATAAGATATTTCAATGTATTGTGCAAGATATTTTGTTAATTGAATGATTTATATATTTAATAAGTGGAATGATAAAACGACAGTTCTGATATCTATATTTAAGGATTAATGAAGAAAGTTAGAAACCTTTTATAATAGTTTTAGATAAGAAGTCATATACATACAATAGTAACTACTAAACTTTAAACCCTCGTATATACACCGGTCATATTACTCTTATTAGCATATAGTAAATGATATATATGATAGAAATCTAATGTTTTATATGTACTAAACATAACTAAAGTTTTTAACTTGGTATGATTATTTGGTGTCATATTAATGTAATTTTTTGTATACGAAGTTAACGTACATTAAACCATATGCAATGAAGTTTAAAATTAAAGTTTTTAAGTATTCGCATGTATATTACAGATTTAATTGGTGTCATAGTAAAGTGTAAAGAATAAATGTGTAACTGAAGCGTTTAAGTTATAACAAAATTAGTGTTGTATAGAAATTAAAGAAGATGACAATTATAAAGATAAAGTTGTAATATGGAGTAACATTTATATTGGGAGTCTACACAATTTATGTTTAGTGAAACCATCACTTGGAGAACTATGTTGAATAGTTTTTTCTAGTTCGAATTTTCTCTATTTCCTGAAAAAAAATTCATAAAGTTAATATAAATTCGCAATTAAAAAATTATCATCAATAGAATATAGAAAGTTAAAAAGGATAGTATAATTGAACATTCAATCCCAATAGAAAAAAGTTAGCATAAGGTAAAAGATTAACACACAAATTAGTTATTTTACTTTACAAAAATGTTTCGTTACTAAACGTGCATTTTGTTCAGTTGAATTACTCAACATGAGAAACTAGGTAACAAGTGAGATATCCCGGTTATATCCGGTTATGTTCACTGACGTGGCTAAGATTAGTTACGTGGAAAACGAGTTAAAGAATAATATACAAGTTATTCAAGGGTTTATATGCATATTAGTTACCGTACTTTACATAAATGTTCGATTTCTTTACCGAGCTTTCGTTTTGTTAAATCATTACTTTTTTATAAAACGATATCCTAATATTGGTTCCATCAGTTAACTTATCTTTACTTGAACATTCTTCAAATTCGAATGAAGGTAATATATCCTTTCTTGATACCACCGATTTGGTAATTCAACATCCAACCACCTAAAAAAGTTGCAATTGGTTGTTGGATCTTACATAATAAACAAAAACAATTATAAAAAACATGAGTTTTACCAAATCGATTTAACCACATTACCTTTCAATTGTAAATCTTAGGATGAAATTTTCCTTCACCAAAAGGAATCTACAATCCTTGAAATTTCAATTCCATCGAAAATATTTCACGAATAGAACACACCATAAGTTTTTCTTTTGCTTCTATTATATGTTATTTGACACATCTAATAGCATAGTTGTTAGACTCTTACAAGTCACGAGTCAACTCTTACGAGTCAAGTCAAAATTTCAAAAAACGAGGCAACCCGAATCACAACTGTTAAATGACTTTGACTCTTACGAGTCGTTTATTGACTCTTCCGAGTCGCGTTCTTTCGAGTCTTGTGTGACTCCTACGAGTAATTCAGATAAACTTTTAGTGTAATGTAATACAAACAAAATAAAAGAACAAAATAGAAAAAGAAATGACTATAATCTATTTTAAATTAACCCTTTGTGTTGATTATCTGCCAACAACTTAACTATCGACTGTCATCATGTTTACAAACAAAAATCTTAAACAATCATATATATATATACATATAAATATATATATATATACATATACAGGATAGAGTTCCAATAAGAACACCTTAAAAATAAGAACGGGTAAGAACACTAGATATCCACAAATGTATCTCAGAAATCAATAGATTCACATTCATACATCTCAAATATGTGGAGAAAAATAGATGCGCATTCTTATAGATGCATAAAAATCGAAAAAACGATCGATGCACGATTTTAGATGAAAAATGTAGAATTGTGCATCAATCGTTTTTCTCAAATTTTATACATTTTTAGAAATGTGCATTCATTTTTCTTTTCATATTTGAGATATACAAATGTGAATCCAATGATTTTGTCGAGTATAAGTGCAAATTTGAAGTGTTCTTACCGTTCTTATTTTTGAAGTGTTCTTATTTGATCTATACTCTACATATACATACACACATATATATAAATATTTATTGTAAAATATTAACTCTTACAAGTCGAGTCAAGTTACTAGTCGCGAGTTAAAAATTGAAATTCCGAAGCACAATTTAACAACAATGTCTAAGACAGTCCATAATTTGAATTACTTTGAAGTTGATTAATTAAGTTATATAATAGTATGTATTTACGGTAAATATGCTATTGATCTAATGTAAAACCTACAAAAAGGTTGACTTATAAAATTAAAATAATATGCATGTTAAAGAATTTAATGATATAAACGTTTAAAATAAATATGTTCAGTACAAAATATATGGAATGAATTATATAGAAAATCACATGCATGTTATAATTGTAAGTGACTTTGATATTTACTTATAACTTCTATATCTATAGATGACGTATTAGAATTTGATCGGGAAACAACTTGCTATGACTGTACTTTTCAAGATATATTCACGAAGTTGATGGTTGATAGTTATAAACGATAATAGATTATAATGAAATTGTAAAGGGATAATACATGTATATATATATATATATATATTTGAAAATACATGAATTAGAGTTTGGATTGATTTAAATAAAAGACGAGTATATAATAATGGTAATGGATTAGGAAATTATAATACTATTTAGTTTCTTTTTATTAAAATTGAGAAATCAAAAGAGTTTTATTTATATAATTAAGTAAAATTAATGGACTTAATTGACTAATTGAAATTTTTTTAATTAATAACATCATCAAATTACTTCGTATAGTGTATTTATTACTAGCTTATATATCTGTGTAGTATAGAGCGTTGTTTCATATATACAAACTATATCTAAACAACTGAAATGTCCATATGTATATTGAGGATAACTTATTATGAAAATTTTATACCACAATTTATTCGAATCAATATAAAAATACCCGATTTTAAAGTGAATGTTTTGATATTAAGCTGTAAGATCCTGTAGTTGATATTCGAAGGTAATATTTTGTATGTGCCATTATTAAACTTCAAAAATATTAAATGTTGTACTATTAAAATTATGTCGTGTTATTCTCTGAAATAATCTTACACTGCTTTAATTAGTTAACTATCAAATTAATTTTTATATGTGACGATATATAATTTTGTTTTATATTTAAAGTTAATGGACATTGAAATAAAAGAGGTTTATTTTATTAATTTGTTCTAGCCTATCTTAAATATCTGAAATCTTATTTGTAGTTAGAGTGACTATTTCATTCTTGGTCTCGTGTTTGCCCCTAGGTGGGTTGTGGCATTTGCTTATATTCAGTTTTAAGGCAAAAGAAAATAAAAGAGAAAAAGTGAAGAAACAAAAATCGTGAACGATGTCTAGCAAAAAGAGAGACAAAAGGATTGATCTCAATTAATGATAATTAATTAATCTTCTTAAAGGGTAATCAATTTAGGATCATCTAATCTAGATAATATAGATAAGAATACATATATAAGAGTTAATAATTGTAAAACAAATTTTAACGTAAAACAAATAAGACAACATATCAACTGTCAAATGAGATTTTATAAAATTAATTATCCAAAATAGTCAAAGACTCATTAAATATTTCTGAGAGGCTAAAAGGGTAATTTAAAGTTCTGGTGGTGTACAGTCAGATTTTAAAGTTTTAGTGGTACACAGTCAGAATTTCGAGTTGTGCCGACTTGTGATTCTTATGAGTAAGAAAATCATGTAAATATTTAGTGCAATATCGAGAAAAATAAAAAAATATATAAAATAAGTAACTAGAGTTTCTTTGGAATAAATCAGCAGTAGTTTTACTAGTCGACGACTTCACCATCGACCCTCATACTTCTTTAGTTATGTTGAATATAACATTTTTACATAATGATTGTCCATTTGTATGCTATCTTAAAAACACCGTAGAGACTATTAGAAGTTGTAATTAAATAAATGGTTATATTCACGCACTTGATTACACGCTTAATTTCAAATTTCAATTTTCAAGTGTGGATAATGAATATGATATATATTCTTATTAGTTTGTAAAAACAAAATTAAGTTTTAAAATAGTATATAGATTACCATTTGAAAATTGTGTGTATTTTTTTAGTTAACGGTTATATTGGATGGAAGTACTTTCTAGAGAGACCTGTTGTTGTTTTTGAAAATGATATTTGTCACGTTGAAAAAAATCGTATGCATATTGTTCATTTATTGTAAATACATTTGTATAACTATATCCACTTCAAAATCTTAAAAATTAATTATAGTCTATCTTATTATCTTATAAAATAAAATATACATATATATATATCAATAAATAATTAATGTATCTTTTAGACTTTACTTATTTTTCAGGATAACACGAGAGTTTATAAGCTAGTTTTAACCTAGTTGTTGTAAAAGAACTACGGTAACTTAGTTTTAAATATTGTAGTCTTTAGTAGTTGAACTCGTGGTTGTTAACAAGTTACTCGAGTTTGAGTTTGTTTAACTTGAATTTGAGCTCAAGTCGAGTTTGAAGAAAAGTTACTACTTGATTAGTTTCACGAGTCAAGTTTTACAAAATTTTATTCAATTCGGCTCATTCGAAAACTCGTTTGATTTCGAGTAGAACGAGCTAATCGAAAACTCGTGTAATACTTTAAGTAAAAATAAATAATAGATTTGAATTTAATACCTCAAGTATAAATGTACTTATACGAACTCGATCTCAATCTATCAAGCGAGTTTATGGAGCTAGAGTTTGTAAACAAGCAACCCAAGTTTGAAAAATTAGTTCATAAAAAAGTATCTCAATAACTAAACAAATATATAACAAATTATTTGAACTCAAGTACAAACTTAACTTTTAACTTCAATTCGAGCTCGAAGAATTTCCTAATACTCAACTCAAATCGGTTGGTCGACAGTCTACATGAGATGTTTAATAGATCGCTGTCACTGATAGAAAACTATTACAATTGAAAGCAAATGAACCCAAAGTAGTCACTAAAATATATAGACACTGATATTAATTATGACCTTAGAAATTTAAATTTAAAATTTGTACATTTATTAGATTAAATTGACTTAAATAATACACAAATGATTTGAATTTTCCTCTGAGTGATATGTAGTCAATCCTACCTACCCTGATCATTTATAAATACTAGAACTAGAATTCATTCAGTTAAATTTATTATTATTCAGAACTCACTGTTTCTCTAAAATCTTTTGGTTACTTTTATATTATCATCAACCTCACAAATTTCGTGAACTGATAGAAGTAATTCCAAAAGGTTTGTGGTTTTTCAGTTTTATACAATGGAGATATAAGTTGCGTTTGATTCACGAAATTGATTGGAATTTGATGGAATTGGAATTGAGATTCCATTCCTTAGTTTGTTTGATTGAATAATATATAAAGTTAATTTCCATCAAATTCCTTCCACTAAAGGAATTAAAATTTCATTTTCTTCGATGAATTTTAATTCCTTTAAAAAAATTCCGCGAATCAAACGCAACCTTATTGTTTTGTTTTGAAAATTCATTCCTTTCTTACTTTTGATTCATATATTTTCGGTTGGTCATATATAGAAAATGAGTTACTTAAAAAGTCATTTAAAAGATAACAATGTGTCACACTGTCACTAAAGTGAAAACATTAGTAAGTACATTAAGGGGTAAGAAATGTACATCTAGCAGTACGCAATGATGAGTACTGTTAGGTATTGTATCGTATGCGGTTTTAGGCCTCAAATTTACATTTTTAAAATTGCATGAGATCTAACGCCTACTAGCTAGTATGCACACTAGCAACACAAATCATTTTTCTATAAAATAAATTAAATAGTATCAAGATGTTTTGTGTCTACCCAGAAAAGTGCGACTAAATGTGCATCTGTGAAGACATTTATTTAGTGACAAATAGAACCAGAATGAATTTTTAACCTTTTTGGGACACATACTTTTCATAAAAAGGTCACTAAATCCCTACTAGAGCCTTTCGCTCGCACTTGTATATGAAGTGTCACTGCAAACTCAGATGTAATGACATTTTTTGTTGTGTTAATTACTGAATGAAATGTTTCTTGTACATGATTTGGCATGTGATGTTATTCTCTCTCACTTATATAAGCGATTAAACCTAGCTATTAACTGATTGGATTGCCATAATTATAGGATGGAAAGTATGAAATCTCCATTCAGAGGGATTTTAAGAGACATTAGAGGAAGAGCATTGTGTTACAAACAAGATTGGATTGCTGGTATCATGTCTGGAATCAGGTTAATTATTAATTTCTTCATGTAAATTATCCACAATATATATGTTTATTCATAAACTATGTTTTTAGCAGTAGTTAATTAGTACTACTTTTATTTTTTCAAAGAATTTATTTTATTGTTGTTGTAGGATATTAGCTCCAACAACTTACATCTTCTTTGCTTCTGCACTTCCTGTCATTGCTTTTGGAGAGCAACTTAGCAGAGACACAGGTACTCTTCTGTGAATCAACTTTTGTAGCATACTTTACTCCCACATTATCTTTTCATAAGCAATCTCAAATTAACACTCAAATGTTTAGTTTTATGTAATTTTCTAGCTTGGTACTAAAAAGGACAAAGGGTGTTAATATATTAGTGAAGTCTTCTGAGATTTATATTGCATTCATGAGTATAAACCATGGTAGGTATCCATTTAATAACATACGGAGTATATTTTTATCTGTCCGCAATTGTATCAAACTTTAATAAATATTTATTGTACATATCCAAAATCCGTTTAAGTAGACATATCATCTACCACGTCATCAAAATTGGAGGCACATCATCGATTTACAAGTTGTAAAGGATCAGATACATACATTAGCATTAACTGAAAGTTTGATACATATAATAGAATATATGAAGTTTGATATATACGATAAGAGTTTGAATAAAGTTTGATACATTATGATGCACTTAAACATTTTATATATGCTATTGAGCTTGTGACTTGTGAGCATGTGACATATAACTACGGGTGGGGAATGTGAATGGTAATGAATGATAATGCTTGGTTTCATATAATTCAATCACTCATTACCCATTTGTGGGTAATCACCAATTCCCCATCAAATTAGGGGTAATGGGTATCACCTATAATCATCCTAACATATAAAATTTATATATACTCATTTCACCCTGTCTACCCGCGAACCTAAAACTCTCCAACCCCTTCAGTTTTCCGTCGGGCTCGGGTCAAGTTTTAGGTTAACGAGTCGGCCCGTCAACCTAATAGTAACCCGTCAAATTTGACCGGTTTTACGCTCAACCAACCCACAAACTCGAATTTAACCAAAACTAACCTACGAACCCGTTTGACCTAATTATCCAAACGGGTTATGAAGATCATGTCCGGGTTCGGTACTTTCGACCCATCAACTGGCTAACCCGAAACTCTTGACTTATTTACTTTTTTTGGTGGGGCTCAGGTCAAGTTTCAGGTTAACGGTTTGACCAGCCAACCTAAAGGTCACCCATTATATTTGACCCGTTTGACCCAAAACTAACATCCCAACTCATTAAGCCGTTTGATCCATTTAACTAAACCGGTTATGAAGATGGTGTACGGGTTGGGTACTTTAGACCTGCCAACCCATCTATCAAATCATGCCGGGTTCGGGTTGGGTACTTTGGACCCGTAAACTTGACCCAACCTAATTTGTCACCTCTACTCATGGATTAATTGTGTGAATCAAGCAACATCAATAGCAAAGGTTAGAATTCCCTTTCCCATTCTCATTCCTCACTTTGAACCAATCGAACCCTAAGTTTAATTTTACATGACCTTGTGCATGAGTTCATTTCTCACATTTTTTTTCTTTGCATAATGTATAGATGGAAGCTTGAGCACTGTGGAGACTTTGGCGTCTACTGCTATATGCGGCATCGTACACTCCATTCTTGGAGGACAACCTCTTATGATAGTGGGAGTCGCAGAACCTACTATTATAATGTATACATACTTGTACAATTTTGCCAAAGGAAGGCAAGATTTGGGGCAGCAACTGTTCTTGGCTTGGGCTGGATGGTACTACATTTATCATTGCATATAACTTTTTGATGATAACGAACTTAAAAACATAGTGTATAGACATAGTATATATATATAGCGAGAGAGAGAGAGAGAGAGAACATGAGCGGGTTCATTTAAGACCACTAAAAAACTTGAGAACCATGGAACTTATCTGAGCCCTAAGATCAAAAAATGGATGGTCAGATTGACTCTAATCATAGTGATTTGAGTCATCTTGACCATCTATCATTTTTGATGTAAGGGCCCAAATTGGTTCCCTTGCTCGCAAGTTTTTTAAGGGTCTCAAATGAACCCGACCCAGACCTTCGTAATCTTAGGCCTAATGTAAGAGGTTATATTTTTCAAATATTTGGCCAAAAATTCAAATATATAAAACCAAATCTAAGTAACCAAAGATAGATGCGTAAACTAGTACATCAATTTAGAAAGTACTAACGATATTAGGTGCTCGTGACACCGTAACTCCTCACGGTTTGTGATCAGTTACTGGATTTGAAGTTGGATTTCTGTTCAAATAGTTTGTTAACTTTTATGCTCCCATTGTTGCATAATAAAGTTTGCTAGCTTCTCAATCTGATCCGCATCACTTTTGCAGGGTATGCACATGGACATCGTTGCTTTTGTTTCTTATGGCAATATTTAATGCTTGTGATATAATCAGCAAGTTCACAAGGATTGCAGGGGAAACTTTTGGGATGCTTATTTCCGTTCTTTTCATGCAACAGGCCATTAAGGTATTTTGCAGACATAAGTTATAATAATAATTTGTCATCCATATTTTAAATTTAGTTATACTGAAGTGTGATCTGTTGATTAGGGACTGTTAACCGAATTCATGATTCCCAAATCTGAGGACCCGAGTTCAGATAAGTATCAATTTCAGTGGCTTTACACTAACGGCCTACTGGCAATTATATTCTCATTCGGCCTTCTATACACTGCCTTAAAAAGCAGGAGAGCTAGATCATGGTTGTATGGAACAGGTAACAAGTAAATCTCTTTCGACATTTATGAAATTTGTATGTCAAGTTTACTTCAACCTTAGTTGATGACTTCACTATTTGCTATATCGTTTTGGGACAAATGTAATAAAATCCCTACATCGTTTGCCAAATTGTCTATTTAGCCACTACATGATTTTTTTTGTCACTGAAGCTACTCAAGATTCTTTTTACCTATTGAATACTTGAATTAATTACTTTAACTTGGTAAACTCAGTACTCTGAAATTTAAGGCAAATCACAAAAGCAAGCCCCTATATTTTTGTTGAAATAACTATTTGTTTTTGTTGATGCAGGGTGGCTCAAAAGTTTCATAGCTGACTATGGGGTTCCCTTGATGGTTGTAGTGTGGACCGCACTCTCATTTTGTGTACCAAGTGATATGCCATCGGGTGTTCCTAGAAGACTTTTTAGCCCACTCTTATGGGATTATGAATCTCTATACCATTGGACAGTAATCAATGTACATAGTTGCAAACTTCCCTTTGGTTACACTTTAAAGTTTTAGCAGCCAATTGTTTACTTTTACTGTTAGAGTTGACAAAATGTCCAGGTCATACGTGTTGGGTAATGTGTCAAAACAGGTAAGTTCTAAAATCATGTTTGGGTTGGCCAAAATACTTTTGACCAAATTTGTAGAAATGATTGCAAAACTTATACTATTCCAAGAATTATCTAACCTATTGAATCCAACGATTTAGATATATGTCATACATATATAACAAAAACAGATATTTTTTTACTAAATTTAGACCCATATTAAACTCATTTGATTCATTTTCTATGTTAGTTAATTCCACGATCTTACCCGTGTAGATAAAACATAACCCAAATTGACCCATTCATAAGTAAATCGATCTAAACTGTCACCTATACTAACTTTCTTACAATTGACTTGTAGGACATGGGTAAGGTTCCTCTGGTGTATATCCTGGCTGCCTTCATACCGGCTGTCATGATAGCTGGGCTATATTTTTTCGACCATAGCGTTGCTTCACAATTGGCACAGCAAAAAGAATTTAATCTCAAAAACCCATCTGCCTATCATTATGACATTTTCCTGCTTGGATTTACGGTACCCATGATTTCTTGTTATTGCAAAATGTATGGACAAATTTCTATTCCAGGTAACCAACTTTTTTTAACTCCAGAAAAAAACAACCAAAGTTTCATAATCAATTTGTAGTAATCTTGTAAGTTAACCGGTTACAGGCGCCATGTGAGCATCACATCATGAAAAAAATCAACATTTTCAAAGTTCCTGCACACGGTCATCTTGACCCACGGGTCAGGTTACCTTAATTTAATTTTTTTAAAAGTAAATCACCTTATAACTTTATTTATTTTCTTAAAACTTTTTTTTTTCTTTCTTTTGAAACTTTGACCCTTTTAACTTAGCTAAACAAAGTTGGTTGACTGAAATCAGTTACCGTTTTATGCAATTAGCTCATATTGTCTTGTTATACATAACCTTCTTTTAAGCTTGTAGCCATCAAACCTTAATTTCCTATGTACCAAATGTTCTCCTAGACATTGCTTTGCGGATTGATTGGATTACCTCCTTCGAATGGTGTTTTGCCTCAGTCTCCAATGCATACTAAAAGTCTAGCCGTTCTTAAACGACAGGCAAGTTCTAACGGAATCATATTTTTTTGAAAAAATAATAAAATTTCTGCTTCACCTATTGAAACAAAGTGGTTAAATATATAACAATAGGATTACTATACATTACCAGATTATCAGGAAGAAGATGGTGGAGGGTGCCAATGCAAGCATAAAAGAGAATGCTAGTGGCTTTGAGATATACAACAAGATGCAAAATGTGTTCATAGAAATCGACAACTCCCCAAACGTAAAGTTTCCATCTTTATTCGTACAAGCTAAAACTTGCAGTTGCAATAATCCATTTATAAATTCTGGATGAGCATATGCTCCTTAATTTCCTTGATACTAGCTAGCTGCAACAAACACTTCTTTTAAGATAAAATAAGATTTCTTATATACCCTTTGTTTTACACTTCTATCTTTATTTAATAAGCAATGTCTATCCTTTCAATAGAATTTCATTTTTGATCATTTTATTAATTATGTTATGGGGATATGATATGTGCAGCTAGCGGTACACAAGTTGCTATCAGCACATATGATTTCAACCTTAGTTTATTATGAGAACAAAATATGTAAAGAAACAAACTATAATATCTAATTATTTGTTTATCAAAACCAAACACTAGAAGCATATATACAAACACTCTTTTATCAATTGATTTGTGGGCATAACATGTGTTGTTAGTTGCACGGATAGTAGGTATCGTTAAAAGGAAAAATATTTATAAAGATTACACTTTTGGTCCCTTAGTATATCATATTTGCATGATTAGTCTCCTCTTTTAGCCTAACAGTACGTAAAGTGCGCCGAACATTTCCCCCTAATTAAGTTACTACATCAACAAACTTTGAGTTCATAACACATCTAAAAACCTCATGGTGATTTCGTGAACATATTTTCAACTATTTGTGTTTCATATATGGCAGACAAGTGTGATTGTTAATGAACTTAAAGACTTGCAAGAAGCAGTCATGCGTATAGCAAACCGAGGAGAAAACACAACCGAGACGTTTGATCCTGAGAAACACATTGATGCCTACTTACCAGTCCGAGTTAACGAGCAAAGAGTCAGCAACTTTCTACAATCACTTCTTGTAGCAGCTTCAATGTGTGCCATGCCCATCATTAAATTGATACCCACCTCGGTTTTATGGGGTTATTTCGCATATATGGCCATTGACAGCCTTCCTGGAAACCAATTCTGGGAAAGAATCTTACTTCTTTTCATTCCTCGTGGACGAAGTTACAAGTAAGTTGTATCACAAATTTTTAACTTTTTATATTGGTTAGAGGAGGGAAACACACTGATCGGGTTGGGCTGATCCGTAACTAATATCATTAACAAACGGGTTAAATGGGTCTGGCCGGGTGGTGATTATGATTTGGAAAGAATAAAAAAATAACTGTATGTAGGAAAAGTGTTAGCTGATCAATCCAACCTGATACAAGCCGTTTTTTTCAGTGATAGTCCATTTGGACCCGCTTGGATATGCTTTTTTTGCCCAAACAAACCCAAAAGATTACCATAAATGTCCAAGTTTTGTTTATTCGGATAAAAATTGTCGGTTCTAATATTAATATTTTGTCATCAAAATTTGGCAGGGTTCTTGAAAACGACCATTCTTCGTTTGTCAAGTATGTGCCGTATAAGACCATAGTGTTATTCACAGTCTTCCAGATTGTCTACTTCCTAGTGTGTTTCGGTGTGACATGGATTCCAATTGCGGGCATTCTCTTTCCTGTGCCGTTCTTCCTTCTCATCGTCATAAGACAATACATTCTACCAAAAGTGTTTCCTCCTCATCATTTGAGCGAATTGGATGCAGCCGAGTATGAGGATATCACCGGTGGTCCATCAGAACCTCTGTTACAATATTGTTAGAATATATATAAATATATTATTAAGAAAAGATATATGGGCCTAAAAATTATAGACCTAAAATATACCTGAGAACAAGATTTTGATACATTGCAAATTCAATAATCGAAATGATGAGCAAAGAGAAAAATGTTAAAAACACGTATCAAACGCTTATAGCTTGGTTAATTAGACATATGTATTGTTAGTTGTTACTGTGTTACTATCATACAAAGTTCTTGTATTTGTTTCAGGATTCTATATATTGTCAATTTTGTCATCAGTTTGTCAATGCTTCTTCTTTGTTATTTGATAACACAAAATATTAATGTCTCTCTCTCTCTCTCTGTTCTATTTTATGTCTTCATGGTCTAGCTTTAGCCTTTAGGTATGAAGTAGTTGTTTCCTAATTTCTGGAAGCCCATAAACTTTTAATGGGCTAACTTTTTATTAGCATACCAACTTTTTCTGAACAACAAGGCTCTTCTTAGCTCTAACTTGGGCCACACATCAAACTCAAAGTATCAAACCAATATGCTTGTAAACCGTAATTCTTCATTTATTCTTTTTATTAATCCTTCATTTCGTGTATTGTATGGTAAAATTCATGTGCTTTTATAACCTAAACTCATGTTAAGTAACTTGTTGAAACCATTCTATCCAATTATTAACGCAGCTTAAAACATATACCAGCATGCAAAGAAACAACTAGTCCGCAAATTTTTACAGAACCGAAGTTATATAATCGGTACCAAGTTTTTAAATATATAAGTTGGGTACAAATATTAGGAGAAAGACAACCATATGTGCCAAACTTTACATAGTTAAGTCACTACCACCTATGTTGGGTGCTTTTGGCTTGCGAGAATATCTAAATATTTTCTCTTGTAAACAAAGGTAATGAAATACACCTATCACATTTTGCCACTTGTCAAATTATATATATATATATATCAATCTCATTTTTTCTTCTTAGAACTTTCAATGACAACTTCTTTTACCTCAATCACAGTTCTCTCTTCGGACCCCTCGG
This sequence comes from Logfia minima, assembly GCA_963921325.1. NCBI lineage: Eukaryota > Viridiplantae > Streptophyta > Magnoliopsida > Asterales > Asteraceae > Logfia > Logfia minima. Next base: position 1,257,045 of record OY992773.1, read on the forward strand.
GCAATAGGTGGACCCCACGCTTTGGCTGGTCACATTGTGCGGACAATGTTAAGAATTCAACATCTGAAATTTCAAATACGGATAAATGTAATCGGTCTCAATCTCGTTTTACTTTGGGAGGATTCACGGATGAGAAAGCAAAGAAGTTGAGGATGAAGACGGTGGAAACAACAAACTTTCATGACGTTATGTACCACTCAGCTATCGCATCTCAACTCTCATTTGAAGTTTCCGGGGTTAGGGGCAGAGATAGAAGGAAGTTAAAAGGTGCTCAGCCCACTCAATAAATTCAATTATAGTGTGAATTTATATATTTATTATTGTTATTATTTTTGCATCAATCCAGCCCAATGTTTTGTAATCATGCCCCTCCATCTAGCCTATGTCATTTTTGTTGTGCAAAAATAATCAAGACGCGACCGGTGTATTTCTTTTCATGTGAAAGTTCAAACCATCCAATCAAATTAATTGTTCATTTATTTATGCTTTTCATCTAATTGATCCAAAACTAACATAGTTGTATATAAATTTTGCTTTTGTCGTTTACGGTGAGCATTTTAGTTGTTTATTTCTCTTCTATCTACATTGTTCGGGTGAAATTTTTATTATTACTATTTCTCTTAAAGTGAAAACCTGGCTCTGGGCCTGCCTCGTAAATTTTGATGGTCCTATGCGACGATAAAAAGTAGGCCACAACTATAGTCAATGGATGACATGTTGGGCCTTTTTAAAGTGATGAACTTAAGATTTTTCTTGTATGTAATATTGGGTTTTAATATTAATATGTACCTAATATATGCTGGACTGAAACTGGGGCCTTTAAGAAGGTAGGGGCCCTGTGGTCAGGTTTCCCGCACAAGCCCGTCACCGAGTCTGCCTGGCCCACCCTATTTCCGTCCATTATTTTACTATTAGTAATTACTTACATATATTTGGATATACTATTTGTGATTATTGATTGGTTCAACTTGTTTTTATTTTAATTATTATTTTCCTTTAATCTTCATTCGTATAAGTGTATTATCATGATGATTATAATGCAACTCGTACCTACTCATTTGTAGAATTAAATTCAAATGAGAATGAAATTTTTTGTAAGAATGGAGAGATCAATCTCAACCATTCATTTCATCAAGATAATAATACCTCGAACATTTTTAAAAATTGAATATCTCACAAACGGCTAGTTAAAAAAATATAAAAAATTGCATCATAAAAATCAACATTTTTTTCTTTTCAATTGGACATCTCACCGAGTATACTTTCGACGAACCTTTTTTTTCTTCATTTTTTGGTGGGTTTTGAAAACTGATAACACATGTGTTAGTCGCAAGTAACACATGTATTAGTCGCAAGTGTTACCAACAACCAGGTAACACATGTGTTAGTCACTAGTAACACATGTGTTAGCTGTTGGTAACACATGTGTCAGTTGTTGGTAACACATGTGTTACCAACCACTAACACATGAATTATCGGTTTTCAACCCCCCCTCCCCAAACAAAAAAATAAATAAATAAATAAATAAATAAAATTCGTCGAAAGTATATCATGAAGGATGTCTAATCGTAGAGGAAAGAACGCTGATTTTTATGGTGCAATTTTTTATAATTTTTTGATTAGCTGTTTATGAGATATTTAACTTGGGGGGAAATTGGGTTTTGCAAAATGGATTGCTAGGATTCATTCCCTTATTCTTACTAAAATTTTCATTCTCATTTAAACTCAACCCCTTATGTGTAATATAATTAAGTGATCAAAATTGTTTCATTGTTATTACATTTCATAGACCTAAAATAAATAGCATTGATGAATCGTTATTGACAACGTATCTAAAGTGCTTATACAAAGGACAAGATATAAAACACAATCAAACTTATAAGGAGTTTGAAATTAACCTTGATCAGTAAAATACCTATAACATTAGAATTAGAACTTATCAAAAGTTATATTTTATACATAGTATTAAGCAAGATAATTTAAATAAAATTAAATCAATATCGAGAGTCATTTCCTTTTGGATTGTTAACCATCACAAGATGACATATTGGTTGGCGTCCTGATATCTTTACAAGAAGTCTTAGGTTCAAACCTCATCAACAACACATCTTGGGGTGGCCAGGGAAAGGGTCAAAGACGGTTAAATGAATAACCTGGTTAGGTTACGTCATCTAAGTTAAAAATGTTTGTTCTCTTTGAATAATCTGAACAAAAAAAACCTTCTCCATTTATTTCCTTTGAACAGTTTTGATAGTTGACATAGCTAGTGACAATAGCATATATTATCTTGCGTAAGAAAGTCACAAACATACCCTTTGAAAGCATCAATATTTTACTCAAAGTTATATTCCCCTTGCTTTAGAAAGCAACTTTTTATATTCAATTAACTTAACTTATCATTCAATTTTGTTTAAACTTAACTTAGATATAATAGTAGTTAATTAAAAATATTAGTCAATAGAAGTTTTGGCTATTAAGAGGATGTAATATGTACTGTCAATATCATCAGCCTTACGTGTAGCGATAAACAAATTCTTATATCTATTTTATAGCGTTAAACCTTAACTTTTGCTATTAGTTGCACCTAAGATTTTCCCATGAAATACCTACTAAATCATGTCGGAATTTGTATGTGTAAACTTTATTCAAATCTCGATCGATTGTGTTGAATATCAAATCTTGTAACAATTATGAATGGAAAAAAGAACAGGACATTTAGCTTCTACTAAACCATTTTTCTTTTTTGAATTAGTACGTAGATATCAACTCAATATTTGGTTCTGCCCCATATTCTAGCTAGTTGTTACGATGTTCAAAGTTAAACTCAAGTATGATAATAGTTAATAATAATTCTTGATTGGTCGTTATAAGGCAATGTAACGTCGATGCAAAAAGTAAGTCAAAAGGCCAAAACTTACGAATACTTTGGCAAGCAGTAAGCATAAACCCAACAGAAGTGACAAGTCAAACGAATTTTAATTTAAAAATGATAGAATCAATACTAACCTCTTAAAGTCAAAATTGTCATTCTTTATCCACGATCAGAATGTTTTATTGATTTCATAACTTTATTGGGTATACTAAAAGGGAAATGATAAATTTATTATTGTTTATGATAAATTCATCGAAAGTATACATTGTTTGTGTGTATAGTATCACTTGTTAATGCACAGTTGTGGTGAATTTATCAAAATTGATGGTGGAGTTTGATCGAGTAGTATAATTTTTATAGAGTTTTCTATTAGTGATACCATTGAATTAATTAATTGCCACTAATAATTTAAGTCGAGTAGTATAATTGTTTTAATTATTATATTTATAACACCAGTAATAAAAATTATAAGTATGCAATTCTTGGTAGTATGAGAGGTATATCAACCAACATGTTGTAGGGATGTGAGTTCAATGGTCATTTGAGGACAATGTGAATATAATATTCTCGTTGGTGTTTACAAACATTAGGCTTTATGAGAGATCTTGTTGGTAGTTTTCATTCCCGAGGTACATAATCATTTATCGTAGATATACTTCTAACAAGAGTGATTTGTATGTCATTAAGGTAAAAAATACAGAACTTCTGATACAATATCATCTAACACATGTGATATATGTATTAAGTCTTTATTTAGCCTCGTTTTCGATACATTATTTTTCTTGTCGAAATCATAGTAATTATAGAGATTAAAAAATGATTAATTAATTAGTGTGCTAGATAAAAATTAAACGCATGCATACAAAAAAATTATATTGAAAAAAAAAAAGAGAAAAGAAGAAAATATCGAGATAGTCCGTTTCAAGATCCTTTTGTTCTATCAAACTTTATGAAAGATATCACAAAGGACCAATCATAATAGTGTAAAAAGTAATTCACTCTAACATATTAAAATGTAATTTTAACTTATGGTATTTCATTTTTGAAAAGCGAGAGCAATTGTTGATTAAGTAAGAATAAATAGAATGTATATGTCAGTCAGCCGGTACATGAATTAAGTAAAATTTTATATTTATTTTTTAATCACATTTAGAATTTATCTTAATTATCCTTAAAGATTAGTGGTTGGATCAGTGGTTAACTCAGAAAATTTGATAACGGGTAGCACAAAAAAAAGAAGCTCGTTCTACTTCGTAGGGTGTTGAATAATTGAAACTGTAACCCGATAAAATTAATGATGTTAATTGTTTTAAGTTAAAAACTTTACAACGACTGATGTTGTAAAGTCAATCGTTGTAAAGTATACGAATCAAACAAATTAAACAGTTAAAAGAATTAAAAAAAAAAGGAAAGAAAAAATTGCATGCCATATGGAAAAACAAGAAAAGCTAGCAAGTGGAATTGGGATTGAAAATTAATTTAAGTAATTATTAAAACAAAATACTAAAAATTTAAAATAATTTGGGAACATACCAAGTATTGAACTTGTATCCCTCAACTTGAAGGCATATGCTCCAACTAAGCGAGCTATAGACTTTAGTTAAATAGCGAATTGCACCATCTAAACATAACAAGTGGTATACAACCAATTATTTTTAAACAATTATATACTACATTCAATTAATTGATCGGTGATTCGTGGTACCGCTTGCTACAACTTAGGACAGAAATAAACTTAGAATTCAGGAAGTGTTGACACTAGGTTGAAATTTTCATTTGGTTTTATTTCATAAAATTAATTAATTAATCAATAAATTACTTATTCTAATTATATAATTGTTGAGGTCCAAGTTTCACTTTTGAGAAATCTAAAGAGGTCCATGATCCTTTTGAAGATTACTAAATTATATGGAGCACCAACCTGAAATAGTGGGTGGAGAAGAAACATAATGATAACAGAAAGTATGTGGACTTTTGTATAATATCTGTAGTCCTTTTGGTGTTTCTCTCTCAAAATCTACAAACCACTTTTGTTGCTTGCCACTAAAACTATTACATCAGAAAGGTAGTTCATGTATAGGTACAAGTCTTGATGTTCATAATGTAATTTTTTGTTTGTTTTTTCTTAAATTAGAAATCCATGAGCAATGGAGTTCAATTGCCCATGCTGCAATGCTTTGTTTTTGAGTTTCTGGTACATTACCCATGCTCATAATCGGGACCTACTTGTGTCACTACTAAGAGATATTCTCCCAAAATAATACTTGTAAGAAGACTTATGAACGTCACTTAGCTATACTGGTGTTAGAAATGAGTCAATGACTACTCATTTTCCCATTTGATGTCTTTTGTAACAAATTTACTACCAGTAACAATAATTTGCTAGCTTTGATTGGTTTCGTATTCAAAACATAGGAATATATGTAAACTTTGCTATCAAAATCATTACAAAATTTAAGAAAGAATCGAGGAGGCAAGTTGTTGTAAATGTCAATCTTAATTGAAACATGTGTGTTATAATACATTTAGGACTTATGCTGTTAATAATTTTGTTTTGTAATGATCAAAGTTAGTAGATTGGAACTTGTTATCTCAGGAAGGACGGACCAGAAGTGATAAGTTCTAAAGTTTAGGGTTTGATTGTGAATAAGTGTTATTAGTCTTAGTATCAATACTTGTTATTAGGGTTATTATTGAATTATTCATGTATTATTTTGTTTAGTTTTTCTCTCTGTATTCTGGCGATCATCTGTACATGGTTGTTCTTGTTATCATCATCAGAATTACTTGTAGTAATTCTCAATGGTTGTTTGTGTGTGAATGATTATCACCAATAGGTGATGTATCATTGAGAGGTTTTTTTTGAAGGTGATAGATTATTTTGGTTTTGTATTTGGCCTTTGGCCAGTTTAGTTAATAGAGTATAGTTATCTTGTTCTTTCTGATGTCCTTGGTTGATTTTGATTGTGGATTTCTTCACAAGTGCTTTTGTTTGTGTTGTACGTGTTAAGATCCTCTCAAATTTTTTCAACATGACATGGTAGGTGAATATGATCGCATTAGAATATTAAATGGTTAAATAGTGCAAATTTTGGTAAGTAGAAAATGGGAAAGTGTTGTTTTATAGTGTAAAAAGTAGTGTGTTGGATATGTTAGCGAATAGATTTTTTTTAAGGATAAATAGTCTAAAAAGGTAATGTAGGTTCAACATTTAATAATAAAAGGGGAGTCACTTTTTCAGTGGTTTAAAAGAACCTTTATTTCTAATTTTTATTTGAAAAATATTATTTTGTTAAAAATTTTAAATTAAGTAGAACATCACTTGATCAATTTTTTTTTTTAATAAAAAAATTGACTCTTGAAACAACTTGTTGGATTCTTGTGTATCTACGAGGTCCACATTCTTACATCATTACCACACAAACAACCTTTAGATCCATGATTCTTCATTTTCTGGATACAAATTTGTCACTTTAATTTTGGAACCCTAAGTAGCTATGCTCATGATCCTCAAATGTTTTAAACCCTAATGTGTGGTATAAAGTGTTTATAAATGATGCACATCACCGTTAACGGACTTTAATTTAAAAAAAAAAAATGGATCAGGTGATGTTCCCCTTAACTTAAAATTTTTCATATCAAAATCTTTTTCTAGCAAAAAATTCCTTAATGAAAAAATAAGGATCCTTTTTGTACTATGGAAAAAATGATATTCCCTTTATCGGTAAACTTTGGACCTTACATTACCTTTTTGTCCTTCGTCTTCTTTGAAAAGCGGTGAATAGGGAATAGTGAATAGTATAATGCATTTTCCTCATGATTTTCTTTACTTATTAGTGAACTAGCTTTTAAACCCGTGTATACACACGGGTAGTTTATGTTTATAAAGTTCATTAATAAATTATACATTTTGACACAAAGTGATAAATGTATCATGTATGAATCTTAATTTTGCTAATGAACTATTGGATAAATCTTTTATTAGTATAACGACACGTTTGATTCATATAATTCAAAGGTATTGACTGGAATTAAATCGAATTTGAATTCCATTATTTGATTAATGTGTTTGATCAAAAGGAATTGAAATTGATCATATTCTTCTAATTTCTTTTAATCAAAGGAATTCATAATTTTCGTTGAAGGAAAGTCTAACAATGTTAAATTTAAGATATGTTGAATAAATTTCATTTTTACACTTATATTCAAGAAAAATTTGACTGAAATTTTGTATGAAATAAATGAATGAGAGTAATAAATGAAGGTTAAATAGTTTATTTTTAATAGTTTTTTTTTGCATGTCGACAATCCTTTTAGGACAAAAAAAAATATGGATAGTAAAAATAAGATAGAGTGAGTACTTTATTTATGGGAAATCAATAGTACAATAAAAATAAAGTAATTTACATATATAAAATTAAGTGAAATAAAAGATATTGTTAGTTAATATATGGTATTCGTCTACTAAAGTAGAAGAATATGGTTAATTATAAAACATATATATAGTCACAAGCAATAATTTGAAGGAGGTATAGACACGATTTTGTTTTAAAAAGTTTATATCTAACAAAAAAAAAAAAAAAAAACTAATACCTTTAAATTTTCAATTTTTTCTTCATACAATGTATAAATGTTCAATTACTCATTTTTATAAATTACATTCATAAATCGGAATTATGATGGACTGTATTATCTGTAGTCAAAGACAATACCAACTTTTTTTAATATTAAATTAGAATATACAGTTAACTATACTTTTATATAGTTAATGTTGACTTTATTTCAATTATTGTAAATAAATACAATAAGTCACATGGTATGACATAGAACTTTATTTTTATTGGTTTATTTATAATTTATTTATGCAAGAAAACCTTTCATATTGAAGTCAACATGAGGATCACCATCTTTTTTTGTACATAGTTGCAAATCAATAATTAATATATAGAGCCTTTATGATTCAACAATTTTTTTTTTATAGAAATGTTGGAAAATATATAATAATATTATGTTTACAATAAACGACTCGTGTTATACACAACTTTTTAAAAATATATATCAATGTTTACAACTTCATTTTATTGTTTACATATTAAAAATAGATTTACAAGAAAGAACTTCATGATAAAATAATAGATTATATATATTTTTTTGAAATGTGTAGATAGATAACATTATAATAAAAATAAAATTAAGAAGTTACGAATTTGTATAGTATATAAAACAAAAGTATCTAACTAATTATTAGGTATAACATGAATCGAACCAAAACATTTCGGTTATTGCATCAACAAAAATCAAATCGGCAGTTTCACTTTAGAGTTAATTATTTCAGTTCGATTTTTTTTAAAATATAAAATGTCATAAACGTGATTCGTATATAATTTTTTACACATAAAAACTTAATGTAACTTTTATTGATATAAGTACTCCTTTATGTTTGTAGATATATACAAATACATGAAATATATTTTTAAAATTTTGATAACGATATGATATTTTTGTTAAGAGTTATATAATTTAAAAAGTTTGGGAGTGTAATTTTAAATAAGCGAAATAAAATGACTTAATTGACAAAAAATTAAAATTAAATGATGCTGTCATCAAAATCCAAATTTTACTCGACGTAACAAAATTAAATAATTTTATTGGTCAATTGAATATTTGATGATGTCAACGTGCGCTTCTTATATTATATATATATATATATATAAGATACGATAAGATAATATAGTTGTAACTAACGGCACTGATGGTAAGTTAGAAACTAAAATTTCACTTTCAGGACAATGGCTATCCATAAATCATCAAAAAGGAATGAACATTTGTGTCTAAAAAAGATTGTAACAACTTTGCAGGTTGCTTATTGTTGTTGTTATTAAAAGATTGTAACAAATGGCAATGATGTAAGTTAGAAAGTTCAAATTCCCATTTTACATAATGGGTACCTACAAACCATCATGAATCAAATAAATAAATGATTGAAGAAGAGAAAAGAGGGTCAAATAGGATGTTGGTTGTCATTTTTCAGTAATATTCTCTCTTGAAGGGCTAATATGGATTCTGCTTTAAATTTTTTATGTCCACTGTATTATCAAAAGCATAAATTCTATCTATCAAAATGTGGTAAATTCATTATAGCCCTTGGTTTTGATTTTGTGCTATGTGTGTTTCTGCATTTGATTCTCTGTTTGAAAATGAAAAAGATTTCTTGCTTTTGTGACTGCCTATAAATTAAGTTACACCATCAAGGGTGTTTCCTCATTATAGAACAACTTCCCATTATTGCAAGTCTTGGTTTTTGTTAGTGAACTTCCATCACGATGAGTTACACAAACACCGCCTTTGGTTCTGGTTAGTCCAAACTTGTCATTCTTATAGTATTAATAATTAAATTAATATTATAGTTATGTAGTTAAATTTTGTTTTGATGATTTACTTGGTGTTTTTCGGATTTTGTCGATGGGTACAACATTTAGGTAGTAGGACGGCTAGGAGAACAGTTGAGTTTGGCAGGACGTACGTGGTGAGGCCAAAAGGGAAGCACCAGGCAACGGTAGTTTGGTTGCATGGTCTTGGAGATAATGGCTCCAGGTAGATTAATGATTTCTCTATTGTTGATATACTTTCCTGTATGGATGACAGTATATTTGACAGGTTGTGGTAACATGTCAAAATGGGTTCGGTTAAAACATGTACTATTTGTGTAGGGGTAGACTTGGAACATTTTTCTCCAAAAACTTCAACTTTCTTATAATAATTTAGCGTCTCAAATTTGATTTAAAAATCCATACACATTCCCACTCCACTTGTTATCAAACCCATACTCAAACTAATTCTTGATCGCAAACCAAATACCACCTTAGTCTATTGATGATCATGTTGGCTTTCGTAATCTCTGCAACTAATCTTATTGCCTAAGTTTTTAGAATCTGTGAGCAGGCTCTTGCTTGTATTCATTCTAGAGTGTCAAGTTTTTTGTGTCACTTTCAACAATCATTATATCAAGAATATTGCCCATAGATGGCAAAGAATATACTTTGTTATATATAAAATCAAGAATAGGAATTAGGATAATTAAAACATCAACATGTTCTACTGAGATTCTTATATTGATCGATATGACGGGATAAAGTCGTAGCGCCTTTTATATGTGCATGCTTTCTATACATCCTTTCGTAATCTAGTTGTAGAATATTTGGTGATGTGAAATCATTTAAAAGTAAATGTGTTCTTTCTTTGTTGTATGTTTAGTCAGCACTTTCTTGTCTCATTCCATAACACATACATAAAGGCAAAGGAAATGTTTATTATTTAGAGAAAAAAAAGGTAGTATTTGATATATGCTTGACAATGGTCACTAGCTCACAAATTCGACTCTTGATTCATTTTAGCAACGTGAAGTTAAGGCTCATTTTTAAGAAATTATGACTAGCACGATTATCATATACACAAAGTTCGGTTTAAGTAGGATACTAATTTAGTGCTGTATGTTTCATTGCAGTTGGTCTCAACTGTTGGACAGTCTTCCTCTCCCAAACGTAAGTATATGCTAGCACGTAGTTCTGGCAAGATGGCCAGGCTGTGCAGGATTGGTTAATGGGTCAAGGGTAATCTTAATCTTTTTGTTGCATCTAAACGGGTCCGGGTTGACCCAAAACACTTTTCATCCAAATCTGTTTTGGTTTTTCACAAATGCTTAGTATATCATATAATTTTAAATTATTTCAAAATTAAAATGAATTTTTGAATAAAATGCTTTCGGAGGTTTTAATATTTAAAAATACACTTTGGACGACTTTCATTCTTTTTGACACATTAGCAATAACACATAATTCCGAATCAACCCCATTTATTATTGGGGTCGAAATTTCCACCTCTTAACTCTTGACTAACTTAACTATCCCTTATCACCTTTTTTCTTCTACTATCGTTAACACATAAATTTTACGTTTTGCAGGTTAAGTGGATATGCCCGACTGCTCCTACTCGCCCAGTGACTGTGCTTGGTGGATTTTCTTGCACTGCATGTAAGATAAAAAAGATTGAAACCATATAATACTCCTTTGATTCTAAAGATGATAGTTTAGTGGCATTTTCTGTCCATAACAGGGTTTGATGAGGGAGAGCTCTCAGAAGATGGGCCAAAGGATGTCGAAGGTTTAGATGCTTCAGTTTCACACATAGCAAACTTGTTATCTACAGAGCCCTCTGATGGTAAAGTTTCACCTTTTCTGTTTCTTCTATACAAATTACATATAGATGATTACTTGGCAAATCGGGTAGGGTAGGGCGGTTTAGATAACGGTTCAAATGTCTCTGGGTCAAAACGGGTAATTTTGGTGCGAAAGGTTAACACAAATCACTGTGTTACTTTGTTTCATATATTATTATTACTAGTTATTAGAAAATTTGTGTCAAATATACTTTATTAAAATTAAAGTGATTTTGGATGTTTTCTGGACTAAAATACACTGTGACGATGTATGACCCATTTGACCTGCTTTTTTAGCTATATTTTTTATTTCACTTTTTTTGACCCGTTATAGATAAAATTTTACCAGAACCCACCCAACATATAATGGGTCCAAATTGTTTGATTAATTGGTTTATAATAAAATCATCTTATTTGTTTAATTAACTTAGCTACAATGTAATCATGACTCAACTATTTCTTTCAACAGCTAAACTTGGTATTGGGGGATTCAGTATGGGTGCTGCGTGTGCACTATACTCTGCAACTTGTTTCGCACAAGGAAGATATGGAAATGGCAACCCGTACCCAGTTAACTTAAAGGCTATTGTTGGATTAAGTGGCTGGCTTCCTGGTGGACGGTAATTTTTCAGAAACATCCTTCTAAAGTTCCCCTTTTTGTCAAAACTCGATTTCAAGAGTCTCACCTGTTGTTGAAGACGTAGCTACATGGGAGGCTAAGTCAAATGGGTCAAATAGGTTGAAAGTTGACCAAAGTCTACTTTAATTGCATAAAAGATTAATACCTATTATATTGTTTTTAAATTAATATTGCAGTATAATTATTTTTATCATCATAAGATAAAGTACTACATCCACTATTTAGTTAAAAATTATATGTGATTGACCTACACGATGTTGAATATTGAGATTTAAAAAATCAACGGATGCTTTGCAGGGGTTTAAGAAACGTGATACAAGGATCACATGACGCTATTAGGCGTGCTGCCTCATTGCCAATTTTTCTCTGTCATGGACTCGGTAGGTATAATAAACTTGTGTCAGATTCGTACATCACACATACTTACATCATTTAATGTAACAATTTACAGGTGACGAAGTTGTCCCATGCAATTTTGGAGAGAGTTCGTCTCAGATCTTGAGCTCATCTGGATTTAGATACGTTGTGTTCAAAACATATGAAGGGTATTGAACAAAATGACCATGTTTACCTTACAACCCTGAAAAAAGGACCTACAATCGTCGTTTAACATAATATTCTATGATTTGCAGGCTTGGGCATTACACAGTCCCAAAAGAAATGGAAGACGTTTGTCAATGGCTAAATGCAAGGCTTGGAGATTAAATGAACCCAGTGACATTAACGTTTTCTTGCAGCTAGTATGATAAATACTTTGGTAGACGGTAATCGAGGAAGGAAAGGAAAACATACGCATACTGAGTTGGGCACTTGGGCTACATAAAGTATGGTTTGATGGAGAGTATGTATGCTACTATTGTATTTGAGTTTCTTAGTGTTACATGAAGACTATGCAATAAGAATCTTTCCATCTACGAGTTTGATGTGCAATTGTTTTCATAGATGTTTGTGTCGGAAAATATTGTACCAAAACTGTTAAATTCCGGAAGCCACACTGACCATCCTCAGAATAAATGAATTTAGAGGCAATTCATGTAATTCTGACGAAAAATCTAATTTAGCAGGCATTCAAAATTGTGCTAGTATATTTCGAAGTACTTATGAATTTAAGAATGCGTTCAAAATTAACATACAAAATTTAATGGATTTTTTGATTAATTTAGAATTATTAGATGTAAATAAAAGCAACAAAACTTGGTTTTTTAAGATAATCAAGAAAATTTTGGAAAAAAACTATATGAATATTAGGTTTTCACATTATATCATTTACGAATATCAAGTATTATTTATTACACACAACCAATTTTTTTATTAGAGCATAAGTAGCGCAAGTTGTATAAGGGTGATATAGAATATGACCATAGCCACGTGACAAGTGAATTTGATACGGATGTTGGCATATGTTTCTTCATACAATTGTTATATGGTATACCATGGTGGTATTGAGTTTTAGCAGGCAATTTCACATTTTTAATTGTAATATTACATACAACTTTGTATGGTTTTATGAAATATAAATGCTTTAACTAACAACAATGAGAAAGTGACATATCTAACATACTTTCTCTACCAATGAAAATGAGATTGTTATTTTCTTCCACCAATAAAATGACATACGTCACCCTTGTTCTTTACCATCAATAAAAAAAAAAGAAGAAATTATTAGAAACCGGTGAAAGATTTAAGTGAAGAAAATAATAATATCATGATATTCTTTTATTTGAGTATATTGATTGATATAAGACTAATATGTGTCGCCTCATCAACAAACAAATTGAAATCTCTTATTATGTTATAATGTTTTATTCTAAAACCAATATATTTGAACTTGCATTGTGCTAAAAAAGGCTCCAACCGAATACTTATAAACTCGAGCTCAAGTAGCTATATATTTCAAGCACAAAACTTGATATGATTTTTGACAAAGGTTCAATTGCAAACCAATTTTCAAATGAAGATCAAATGTGTAAAAAAAAGGTTCAAGAGGATAGTTTTGTAAATTAAGGCTTTAGTCTAGGGATCATTTATGTAACTAGTTATTTTCAACATAAAGTCTGCTGACGTCAGCAATATTTATCAAGGCAAACTAATCTAGGGTTTAAGAACAGAACACCGTCACTTTTGCTGAAACGCAAAACCCTACTTTCACCATGAATTACAGGTTTCAAAATCTGCTCGGAGCTCCGTACAGAGGCGGAAACGTCGTCGTTGTCAACAACACACATCTAATTTCAGCGGTCGGAAACCGTATCTCCGTCACCGATTTAATCAAATCCGAAACCATAACCCTGCCTTTTCAAGCATCGTCAAACATTTCACGAATCGCCGCATCTCCGGACGGCGTATTCCTCCTTGCCGTCGATGATAACTCCCGGTGTCTATTCGTGAATCTCCGCCGCCGCGCCGTACTTCACCGGATTAATTTTAAAAAACCGGTGGCGGTTGTGAAGTTCAGTCCTGACGGCTCGTTTATCGCCGTCGCTGCTGGGAAATTAGTTCAGGTCTGGAGGTCGCCGGGGTTTAAAAAGGAGTTTTTTCCGTTTGAATTAGTGAAAACTTTTGCTAATTGTAATGATAAAGTTACTGCTATTGATTGGAGTCCTGATTCTAAGTTTCTGTTAGCTGGTTCTAAGGATTTAACTGTTCGGTTATTTCAGTTAAATCGGTTAAAGGAAGCTAAAGGCTTATATAATAATAAACCGTTTATGTTTTTAGGTCATAAAGATATAATTGTAGGTGTGTTTTTTGGTGTTGATAATAAAAGTAAAGAAGTTAATAAAGTTTATACGTTGTCGCGTGACGGAGCGGTCTTCGGTTGGAATTTCATTAAAAATAATGAATTGGATAAACCAGAATCCCCTGGCACTCCAGAACGGAGTGCAGAAGGAGACGAGGTTAGTAAAGTTTTGAAGAAACGGAAGATTGTGGATGTTAACGATGAGGGTGATGGAAAGTGGGAGTTAGCGAAAAAGGATTATTTTATGCAAACGCCTGCGAAGTTAACGGCATGTGATTATCACAGAAGTTTGGAGATTATTGTAGTTGGGTTTTCGAACGGTGTGTTTGGGCTTTATCAAATGCCTGATTTTGTTTGCATACATTTGTTGTCGATATCTAGAGAGAAGATTACGACCGCCACGTTTAATGGACTTGGAAATTGGTTGACGTTTGGGTGTGCGAAACTTGGACAGTTGCTTGTTTGGGAGTGGAAATCGGAGAGTTATATATTGAAGCAACAAGGGCATTATTTTGATGTTAATACCATTGCGTATTCACCGGATTCACAGCTTTTGGCTACTGGTGCAGATGATAATAAAATCAAGGTAATTTAGTGCTATTGTATCAAACTTTACCTAAAATTCTAGTATGTATTCAACTATACGAGTTTCTATTGTATGTATAGTTTGACGAGTTCTTCATCAGGTAACCCATATATATAAAACTTTCAGTTATCGCTACTTTATGTATCTGGTGACTTTTTCAGGAGGTAACCGGTACTTTTTATTGATGTGACAACCATATAAGTTGCCACATCATTTAAACTGGTGCCATGTCATATGTTTACAAGTTATAAAAGGTGAGATAGATACTACAACAATAGTTGAAAATTTAGATACATGCAATTGCTAGTTTTTGGAAGTTCAATGCATACAATAGAATTTCTTTTTGCTTGATGCATACAATAACAAATAAGGTAAAGTTGGATACATCCTGGTACAATTTGCCCCATTATTCATCAATGATTCAGTTACATCACGTTTGTAATTTGTTTGCTTGTTGTAGGTTTGGAATGTATCATCAGGCTTCTGTTTCGTTACTTTCTCTGAGCATACAAATGCAGTTACAGCACTCCATTTCATGGCTAGCAACCATTGTTTACTAAGTGCATCTCTAGATGGCACTGTTCGTGCATGGGATTTGTTCCGTTATCGTAATTTTAGAACATTTACCACCCCTTCTTCTAGACAGTTTGTTTCTTTAGCATCAGATCAAAGTGGGGAAGTGATCTGTGCTGGAACACTTGATTCATTTGAGGTATTTGATGTTTTATCTTATTTATATAACGATAATTACATATGTGGCTCTTTTTGTAGGAGGTTGACACCGTTTGTGATGTTTGCATGTAGATCTTTGTTTGGTCAATGAAGACGGGCCGATTGTTGGATGTTCTTAGTGGTCATGAAGGTCCAGTTCATGGATTGATGTTTTCTCCTACAAGTGTAAGTAGTTGTTGATTGCTTATAGAGTTATAGGTCGATAATTGTATCTCAGTGTGTTTAATGGATGGTTATGACGATCTCTGGATTCACATTTTAGAACTGTTTGTTTGATTAGCGTGACTTAAAATAGTTAAAAAATTTATGTTTGGATAGTCAAATTTCGCTTTTATTGTCTATTTATCTAAGGGTATGATCGGTTTTGAATGATTTTTTTTCTATCTTTGTATCAACTTAACTGATTGTGCAAAAGGTTAAATTGAAAGTGTTTATCCCTTATTTTAACCTAATTCTTGAGACTTCTACCTCTATTTCACAAACAGTCTATTTGTTCTACCCAAAAAAAAGTTGGTCATTTTATCTATTAATTTCATAAAATAACCAGTTTTTCAAACACCCAAGTTTTTGATTCTTACAATTTCAAATCGTAGAAACATATTCAAACACTAGTATCTACAGTTGATTAGCTGATTCTCATTATTCAATATCACTTATAATAGCAAATTTCAAAATGCACATCCAAAATATTTAAGGCTTATTTGCTTACTTTCATTTTATTCATAACTACAGGCGATTCTTGCTTCATCTTCATGGGACAGAACCGTTCGGTTGTGGGATGTTTTTGATGGAAAAGGTTCAGTTGAAACATTCCCTCACACTCACGATGTTCTTACAGTTGTTTATCGTCCAGATGGTAAGCAATTGGCTTGCAGTACATTGGATGGTCAAATTCATTTTTGGGATCCCATCGATGGCTTGTTAATGTATACTATTGAGGGACGTCGAGACATTGCTGGAGGACGCTTGATGACTGATCGTAGAACCGCAGCTAATTCTTCATCTGGAAAATGCTTCACGACATTGTCTTATTCTGCTGATGGGAATTACATATTAGCTGGAGGAAGTAGTAAATTCATTTGTATGTATGATGTTGCCGACCAGGTTAGTTTCATCTTAGTTTATAATAGCAACTTACTTTCCTGAGAGTACCAAGTGTATGCCGCCACCTAAACGCCAAGTGACTCAACATAAGTGCCAAGTTGTAACGAATCATCTTTTTTGGACAAAATAGGGGTGAAGGTCAACCCAACCTATTTGTTTTAACCTATTACATGACTCACCTTTTGCCATTTTTGTATTATATCACAGGGTTTACAGTTTGGTAGTCTATCGAACTTCACCTTTTACTATTGTATGCATCCAACTTTACACCTTATACTATTGTATGCATCCAACTTCGAAACCTCTTATTGTTTGTATTCAAGTTTTAGAACTTTCTATTGTATGCATTTAACTTACTATTGTATGTATAGAACTTAAAAAAAAAAATGTCAATTTATGTAGCCAAAAAACATACAATAGACGGTTTCAAAATTTGAATACATACGATAGGAGGTTTTGAAGTTAGATGCATACAATAGTAAAAAGTGTAAAGTTCAATATACTCCTAAACTATAGACCCTATATCATATATCAAGGGAAGGAAATCTAGCAAATAAGTATCAACTGAAATGCATTCAAGGTCGAAGGTTTATGTTGTATCCTATGAAGGGTAGCATCCAATGTTGTAAAAGTCGGCCGACTAGTCACCGACTAGTCGGGTTTTGAGACTAGTCCGACTCGACTAGGTCAAAGGCGGTCAAACTAGTCGGTTAATGGGTCAAAATCAATCAAAGTCGAATTTATTCGGTCAACGTCAAAGTCGGATTAATGTTTCTAGACAATTATGTTAAAGTTTATGTTTGTTTATGTTTATGTTTATGGTTCTCGTCTATATTTACGCATATAATTTTGAAAGTTATCAGTTAAATGTAAAAAAAGTCAAAAAATGTCAAATCCGACTAGTCCCTGACTTGGTCGATTTGTCCCTATAAGGTCCCAACCGACTAGTCCCCAACTAGCGACTTTTACAACCTTGGTAGCATCTTCATTCTGTTGACCATGCTAGGCTAATATATAGAGGTGTCAAAATGGAGGTCGGGTAGCAGGTCAAAAAGGGAAAGGTTTCATTACTGCTCAAACGATGCCGGGTTGAACTGCAGATTCTCTTGTTTTACAAACAGTTAGTGTGTTGATTGTCAAATCTGATACAAAAGTTATATTACTCCATTAGTACTCTATTTCTTTGGTAAAATGGTACAGAAGGCTTTATGCATAAAAAATTCACTTATGAATATTCTCAACCCCTCTTGGCCCGTTTCATTTTTAGATGTTTTTTCCTTATGATTTCACCCATTTGATCTTTTATAGATAAAACATAACCCAAATCGACCCATTATAAGTGGGATGAAATTGACACACTGAATTATGTTGAATCTACAGGTATTGCTTCGTAGATTCCAAATAACACTCAATCTGTCTTTGGATGGAGTTCTTGATGTGTTGAATTCCAAGAATATGACTGATGCTGGTCCCCTGAATCTAATCGATGATTATGATAGTGATATAGATGATGGTGTTGATAAACAAACACGAGTCAAGGCGGGTTATGATCTGCCAGGCGCAATGGCTAACCGTGGAAGGCCTATTGTTAGAACAAAGTGCCTAAGGATTGCACCTACTGGCCGTAGTTGGTCTGCTGCAACTACCGAAGGGGTTTTAGTTTACTCAATGGATGATAATTTTATATTTGATCCAACAGATCTCGACATTGATGTTACACCACAGGTGAGAGTTCTTTTTATATGATTCTGGGTATTCGATATCACATAATCGCCTTCAAAATCCCAACGCCCTCCAGAAAAGGGAAAATTTCTTATTTAGCACTTGACTTTATCTACAAAGGACATTCAAAATTTATCTTTTAACAAAATACCATAAAAGTTGTGAAATGCCATAGATTCTAATATACTCTAAAAGACAAAAAACTGTCAAAGTCAGCAGTTCGCGAGAAAAAGTTGACATTTGCAAAAAAAGGAAAATTTTCATAAAGAAGTCATCACTTTGCAAGGAAAATGTCAAACTGATTTTGAGCAAAGGTACTTCGCGAAATGATTTTGAGAAATTTAATGCTATTTTGTTAAATAATGTTGGATGTTATTTTGTTAAATGACTATTTGAAACATGCTTATGAAGTAGTTTTCTCCAAAGAAATATTTATTTGATGGTGATAGATATAATAATTTTACCATCTTTCACCCACAGGCAGTTGAAGCGGCACTTGGTGAAGATCAACCGAGTAGAGCTTTAATCCTGAGTTTACGATTGAATGAAGACGCTTTAATTAAAAAGTGTATCATTGCTGTTCCACCAGTTGACATAAAAGCTGTGATTGCTTCGGTTCCTTTTAAATATTTAAATAGATTGATTCAGGCTTTTGCTGAGCTTCTGGAGAACTGCCCTCATTTGGAATTTATTCTTCGATGGTGTCAGGTATCATATATATTACAGTCCACACATTTGAGTACAATTTAGGCAAAAATCACCCATTTTTTTTAGTTTTTATATTACATATTTAACTTGTTAGATATATAAAGTAAATGGGTGGGTCGGGCAGGTTTGGTAAAACGTTAACCAATAAGAAGAGTAATTTTCGTACAGTTCAAAGTGGGATGCGTTGGGTTAGCCTAAAACACGTTTTAGTTGATTTTCGTAAACTTCTAATGACACGTTTTTTTTATCGATAATTAAAAAAGTCTTTTTACAGTTGTAATCCAATTTCACATAAAGCAATTTGGAACTTGTATGCATATAAAATAATACACCTCTGGCGAGTTTTGTCTTTTTTCCCTTATCGCTTTTTTTTTTCTTTTTCTGATTTACTTATTTGGACCGTAAGAAATAAAACATAACCCGTATCAATATATTCACAAGTAAAAGGGTCGAAATAGCCACCTCTACTCTAGACACGCTAGTTTGATTTTGTATATAGTTGGTGAGCATAAAAAATTGTAACTCAATCCATCTCTATATTTTATTTCGTAGGAACTCTCTAAATGCCATGGTCACTCGATTCAGCAAAACTCAAGAACTCTGCTTCCTTCGCTCAAGTCATTGCAGAAGGCAATTACAAGATTACATCAAGATTTAGGAGACACATGTTCTTCCAATGAGTATATGCTTCGATATCTATGCTCAACAAGCTCCAAGCCATGATCTTTCGAACACACTTTATAATAACTTATGTAGGGAGCTTACCAAGAGTTGCATTTAATTTGAAATATCAATTTTGTTAAAAATATATGTAGGTTAAGGTTATGAATATTGTTATAATTGTTATCATGGTGAGATTTTGTTACGAATGATTGAGGTTAGCTAATTTAAGGCTCAAAAGGTATCAACTGTAGCATATGTCTTGTTTGGAAACATGCCCTTATGGTTCTATGTTGCAAATGTAATTCATATTTATAACATACAAATCCTTTTTGTCAACACATTGACAGGTTTGAATGTGAAATACATAGCAGCCGATGCGTTGAGTATGAAATTGACTGCATAACTTTAATCAGGAGTAATGTCAATATCAATACCTAGCATGTTAAGCATGATATTCATATGTCGATGCAAAAAAGAACTGTTTCCTTGTAAAAAAGTTTGAGCTTTGAATTGATGAAGGTAAGCTGCTAAAGATTATAAATCCTGATTGTTCATACATTGGTTCTTATGTTTGGATTCGCGAGATGCCACAGTTCTCTCCTTGTGCTGATCTCCATTGAATCTCACATAAAAGGTTCATCTACTCTTCCAAAAGAATTTTGGTTTCAGACGTCTTGAGATACTAGTAACGTAAAAACATTATAGACATTAAACAAAGAGAGTGATCCAGTGTAAGTTCAAATAAATCTGCGTTTAGTAACTTATTTAAGAATTAGCCGCACAATCGTCAGACATTTATTGTCATCGAAACCAGTGAAGGATTTAAAGTTACGATAGGGAATTGTCCCATCAAAATTTAACTGTAATTTAAATATGACGGTAGTATACATCTTATTTTCAAGAGGGTGAGTCTTTCTTCGACTCAGATGTATGCGATTAAAGTTGGGTGTCTCGTAAGTATTTCTGACTTTTTCCTCACCACCTAATATTTATTAATGAGGTTTGACCTCACAATAATATCGTATTATCACTAAACCATTTTGGTGATCGTTTATCCTACTTCTTTTATGTCTCAAACAAGAAATTTGACCTTTTTACCTTGATATGTTAAAAACAAAATATAATGTTTCTACCTATTTCTTTAGTTATATTCTATCTGAAAACTGTATCAAATTGTAAGCTTCTGAATTTTATTTACTTTAAAAGAGTAAAATTCGCATCTCGCTATAACATAATCTATTAATTAGTTAATTTTTCTAGAAACTGAGTTTTAAATTTATTACCGTATACTTTACGTAAACATAACTTCAAATCCGATGGACTTTTTTTATTAGCCGGCCCACAACAAACGTAAACTAGTTTTGGCCCTAATACACTTATCAAATGAAAATAAAGATCCAATGATCAAGCGGCCCACAAATTAAACCCCCAAGAACCAAAAACCCTCAACTTCGTAGTTCTCTTTTAGGGTTTTTCCTCTGTATTTTGGTTATGGCGAGAGAGAGTGCAAAAAAAGCTTTGATGATGTCATCTTTCTCTTCAAATGGTGAATTCTTCGCGGCTATACTACCTGGTGGAACCCTTAAAGTAAACTTTTTTCTTCATTTCTGTTTATGCGTCTATATATATATTGTAGCAAGTTTAATTGCAATTGAAGAACATGATGTTGCTATTTTGTAATTGTATGTATGTTTATAGCTTGAATTCTCGCATTTTACTGTCAATTTAGCTGCAAAAATGATAGAATTTGATATAAGAATTGATGTAATATTTAGTGTATTGTAGTATTTATCACAGAAATTTTGTGTTACTATCTATAATTGTTCTTATTAGAGCTATAAAAAGCCTGTGTAGTCTTGTTCCTGCAAATAAAAACCAGCTCGATATCAAATTAATAAAAAAAAAGTGTTGCAAAAAACCAAAAGTAGACTTCTGGAGTGTGGTTAAATAAGTAGTACTAATTACCTGTTTGTAACTCGAAGTAACTAACTTAACTGAATATCAATTTGGATTCTTCAAGTTGCTATAGTTATCTTGAAAAAACGCATTCAAACCCCTTCAAGTTCTGTTTTTAAACGAGGACTCAATTATTGAGTTTCAGTGAGCATGCTACGTTTTGTCACCATTGACATATTATTAAGAACTTTTGGATTTGTTATGATTTTTGGATTATATGCAAAGCTAATAGGCTTTATAAATATCAATCAACGAGGTCTATGTTTGTAATGGTGACATGTTGATGTATTGATAAACCACGTTTCTCGGTTGAAGGTTTGGAACACGACTGATGGAAATCTCTTAGCCGAATGGAAGCATGCGGATGGAGATTCTGACATTCAGTTTTCTTGTATTGCGTGTAGCTCAGTTGGAAAGAAGGTAAACACTTTGTGCCAGAAATCTCAATACTGTCACTCTATTTTTGTTGATAGTATATCTGCGGTTATGATTTTGTATTTGATGTATAATCATCTCGTTTTCTATTGTTTGTTTAAATTATCAGAGCAGAAAAGAAAAGGGTACTTGTTTGGTGGCATTGGGAACACAAAGTGGTGAGGTTTTCAGTGTTGATGCTACTAACGCCGAGTTAAAGTGGAAATCTTCTGGACATCATCATGGGTATGTTAGTAACGTTTTTCTTGGTTATTTGCGATTTAGTGTCTTGTGGTGCCTTGAATCTGGCTAGAAGTTGCATTTATCAGTTTTAAGTGTTGGGGTGACATTGATTATGATTATTTGTTTCTGATTATGTTTGGTCAAAGTAATCTGTATTGAAGTAAGTAAAAAGTGTGGGCCAATAGAATGTATAGTATCTAATTTCAATCTCATTTATTGAAGAACATAGTTTTGGAGGTTTATGTATATATATATATACACTTTAGGCAATACTCAATTTTTATCACTCTTATTTTAGAGGGTGTTTGGCCTGACTTTTAAATGAGGCTTTTTAGCTTTTTAGAGTTTAGATACCATTAAAAAGCCACTTTGTCAATTTCCTCTATCCAAACACTTTTTGGCTTTTAGCTTCTCAAATTCTAAAAAAGCACATTTTGAGAAGCCAGGAAATCTTGGCTTTTAATCAAACAAAAAGCTTTTCTCTGGTGTCTTTCAATAAATGACTTCAGTACCCCTTTTGTCAAACACTCAAAACAGCTTATTAGCTTATTGCGTTAAGATATAGCATAAGCTAATCCAAACACTAGATCTAAAACTGCATTATGTTAAAGCATAAGCTAAAAAGCTAAAAAGCTAAAAGCTCAGATTGAGAAGCCAGGCCAAACACCCTCTTAGCCATTTGATCTGTTAGAGATGAAATATAACCTCAATTAGTAATAAATTCAGCATCTAACATTTTGTGAATTGTGAACAAAATCTTGACATCCTAAAAGGATATAATTTCATTCTTGATTTTTTATTTCATAGTACTTCTCATGTGAAAGCTCACTACTTTTTTACGAGTTATACCTGAAGTTCTGAACTTTCCTTTGTGCAGAAGAATTGCTGCTCTCTCTTATGCAAAGAAAGGACGTAAACTTTGTGTTATTAGTACCGATGGCAGAACATCAGAAATGAATTCCGAAACAGGAGAACTTGTAAAAGAAATAAAAATTTCAAAGAAATATATCTCTTCTGCTGTTATCTTTTCTGGTGAGTTCAAAACATTTTGATTTCTTGAATTTTTTAAATCTATTTCTCTACTCTTTAACACATCGTTTCTTGTATGGCAGATGATAAAATATTGGCTGCAGCAAGTTCCAAAATAAGAGTCCTCAGTTTGGAAGATGGGGACGAACTAGTGAAGTTTTCGATAGATGTATGTTTATATAACCTTCACCTATTTTCAATACGCCTTTAGGGGTTGTTTTTCATGTGCGTTTTCGAAAGTGATTATAGTGACTTTCAGATAATCAGTTGCTTAAAGCTAGCAATAACTATATAATTATACATTTATCTTGTTAATCTTTTTTTTGGCAGTAGGTTGTTACCTGAATAATTTTTGAGTTAATAGACTTGGCTTTTTATTATAAGATGGTGTAGGGGTTACATAATCAGTTTCGTAACATCTACAACAAGACTGATTATTAAGGTCAAACTAATCTATGTACTCCTTTCGATCTAATTCAAAAGACTTACATTTTAGAAGTATCCCCTTTTTTTCTTTTCTTCCCGATCTACGGAGCACATGAATATATTCTTTTTGGTTAGTTTATCTGTTAGTGTCTCGAAAAATAGAATTTATGAAATGCTCCAACATGTGAATATCTCACTATTATAACTTTAAGAACAGCACATCCAAACATAGTTTAATCAAATAACCAAACATCCATTGGTTAAATTTTAATTCCTTTTGCTTTATCTTTCAGGGTCCTGCGCAACATATGTCTATGTTGGACGATATGAACGTTATTATCACATCTGGTTTTGGTGACAAGAATCTTCAAGTGTGGATAAACGACTCAAACACCGAAACAATAACCAGTGGAACCGTTTTATCAATGAGACATCCTCCTTTAGCCCTGGAATGCAAGAATGGTCGCAATGGAGATGATTTAGCCGTGCTCTCAGTTTCAGAATCGGGTATAGTTTATATTTGGAGCTTGAAAACTTCATCCGAAGGAGATATAGTTCCAACTAAGGTTAAAGTTGAAGCTAGTAAATCCGGTAGCACAAAAACCCAGAAACGTCACAATTCCATATTAGCTGCGAGATTGAGCTCAACTGCTGTTGATGATCAACTTCAAGTGCATATTGCTTATGGCTCGTTAAGCTCTCCCCAGTTTGCTCTAGTGGATGTTACTAGTCCAGGGGAGGATATTGTCATAGATGCTAGAGAGGATGTCCTAGAAAATGGAGTAAACATTGGAAAAGGTATACAACTTCATTTTCCAAGTGTCCTCTAAATTAGAGGTGCCAAAATGGCAGGCTGGACGACAGGTCAAAAATGGCCTGGGTCACAACTGTCATTTTTGGTACCTTTCGAAACAGATTGGTTGTGTTAGTTTAGTTATGGTTACAAATATATTTTAGTATATAAAGAATTTTTTCACAACAGGTCAAAGCTCTCCCCAACTTTTTTACAAATATACGTTAGTTAGTTTAGTAGGTTGTATGCTTTAAAAATACACATTGGTCAACTTATTGCGGTTTGACCCGGGGATTTGTTTTTAGCTTTTTTTTTTCTTCTCATTGTTGAACTTCATAGCAGAGGTCACAATTTTGGTCCTTTACCTAAAATGGGTCGATTTGGGAACGTTTTATCATGTTGGTCCGACTGGTCAATCATGTGGAAGTCATTCAAAGTGTATCCGGATTCATACAACTTCCTATCTCTTGTTTTTATACCATACCTCAACTACATTAGTTTTACGAAATATATAAAAATGGACAAAATAGCTCTGACTTCAGCCAACCTAACCTATCGTTTGGCCTGTTACACAACCCACTGGCTTGCGCATTATGTCACCTCTAGCAATACAATTTGATTTTGCAACTATTTTATTTTGTTCTTATATTCGACTTATGGTGTAACAATGCTGGCTTTATTTGACAGACCAAATGGATGCAAGAGGCAAGAAACGAGCTGCATCTGGTGCAGACTCTGAAAATGCAGAAATAAACCCTGATGCCAGTAAGAAGTTCACGTTCTTGAACTCAAAATACATTAATTTTTGAATTCTAAATATCTTTGTTTCTCATGTTGATATAGATCATGGAGATCTTATGGACGAGGTTCAGATTGATAACGAGTTAAATGAACCTACGATGGGTGAGAGATTGGCTAGGTTAAATATCGTGAATAATGAAGATAGGGCCTACGAGAAACTGGAAACGTCTCTTGCAAAGCCTCCGAGTGCAGATTCAGTTCATGTCCTGCTTAAGCAAGCACTACATGCTGATGATCGATCCCTTCTCCTTGATTGCTTATTTAGACAAAACGAAAAGGTCATTGTTTGCTAGCAGAAGTGTCAAATGACAATCTAATTAGGATTCTAACTTTTCTTTTATGTTTCAGGTTATTACAAATTCTGTTGCGCTCTTGAATCCATCAGATGTGTTTAAGCTTCTCGAGTCTCTCTTATCTATGATCCAATCCAGGTGGGACATACATTTCTCTTTTTCAGAATTTTGAAAATTAGAGTTGGCAAAACAGGGTGATATGTAACGGGTCAAAATGTTGAAAATGGTCAGGTTGGGTTGACATGCCAAAACTCTATGAAGTTATATTCAGAGTTGTCAATTGAGTTAGAATTAGTTTCACATTGTAACAGCGCTTTTCTTAGCTGCTTCTACTGAAACTTTGTATCATGCAACGATTTATTGATTTGGTGCTACATTGTGACAACACAGGGGTGCAGTAGTGGCTTGTGCCCTGCCATGGCTTAAAAGCTTACTTCTTCAACACGCTAGCAGCATAATGTCTCAAGAATCATCGCTGATTGCTCTCAACTCATTATATCAGGTAAAAACTTATATTTACCGACTTTTGACTTCCGAAAGCGAAAGTCAAATGTCAAACTTTTCTCGTACTCTATTGAACCTCTACTTAATATGGTGCCAATCATCATAATGAAATCAACTTTGATTTATTTATTTACTTTTTAGCTTATCGAGTCTCGAATTTCAACTTTCAATCCTGCACTTCAACTGGCAACTTCCCTAGATTTGCTATACACAAAGGTAAGCAAACGGTCTCTTATTTTTTTTCTATTCATGCCATCAATCCGGTTTTTTATTATTAGTATTATAATTTTTATTTTTTGCAGACTATTGATGATGGAGTTGATGAAGAAGGGACATTGGAGCCTATTATATTCGAAGATGTGAGTGATGATGAGGAGTCTGAAGAAGATGGTGACGCTATGGAAACTGATGAAGAAGACAATGAAGAACTTGAAGCAGTCAGTAATGTTAGTGATCTTGAAGGAAGTGATGGCATGGTTGACTACTAGTATCGGGTCGAACATTTCACCTTTGACTTCTTTGTAGTTGAAGGTCTCAGTGGCAGGACCCAGTATCCAATTTTTGAAGTCATGTACCATTGAAAACATTTTTATGCATAGTGTATACAAGTCCGAATGCATACTGAAATCAAATTTTGTAAGATTTAAAAATTGAACAATGAGTTGGAGAGGATCTACTTCTGGTTATGTATATCTAGAGATAATCTGTTTCGACTAAATGAGTCTAGTTAGCTTATAATGACGCGGAGGTGGAGGACAGAACTCGTAATGATGCGGATTAGGTGTGGAACATCCTTGCACACACTCAAAGAGAAAGAGGCTGCCAAAGAATCTCTAGGAGTGGCTGTTGGGACTTCGAGATCACATATAGACTGTAGGGTGTCATAGTGACTTAGTGATGAGGTTCAAGTAAAAGTAGCCGTGAACATATTTGGTTCTAGGAACTCATCTCACATCATGATGGAGTACTAGCAAATAGAACTCGGGGAAAAGAGATGTATAAAGAAGTCAAAAGAGAGATAAAGAAGGCAATTGCCCAGGCGAAAGAAAAAGCGTATTGAGACTGTATAGAAAATTGGACTCCGACGATATATTTAAGATAGCTAAAGTCAAGGAGCGAATAAGAAAAAACATAGAAAACTTTTAGTTTATCAAAGACAAGGGCGGACAGGAAGTGGAGAACTAGAGAGCAGACGAAGTTAGGAAAAGATGGAGAGTATACTTCACAACTCTTTTTAACGTAAGTGGAGAACTAGAGAGCAGACATGACAACAATTAAGTTTCTGCACGAGGAATATAAGTAGTTTGAAATGAAAATTAATTTAAAAAAAAAAAAGTATTTTAGTCATTTCAACAAAAAAAAGAGATCGAGTGTACAACTTTTGAATTTTTAAATTGTCAACGTTAAAAAAACAAAGTACATGAACTAATGATGTGAATGTATGTAAACAAGAGGAACAATCCACGCAATTAACTCTTATTAAAATGTAACGATGATTAAAGTTGATTGTGTATGTATGAAAAAGTTCATAGCAGTAGCGCATTTAGAATTCAAACTTACTAGGATCAAATTTTCTAATTTCATGGCAGAATGAAAAACAAATTGAAAGAGGTATTCCTTTCAATACGGGTCGGGTCAAGCACCACTTAACATAAAAATATCATTAATACTTAATACACTATGATAAAAAAAAAATATTAGTTAAAGAACTTCTAACCTTATGCTACAATCATATATATTAAATTGTTAACCTAAATCAAAATAACAACTAATACAAATTGCTAACGTGTATAATGTGAATAATATATAAAAAAGGTGAATATGGTTATCAATTTTATAATATGAGAAGGACGATTGAGCGGCTCACCGGATGAAAACAAATGAGTGAAAGCAGTCGGGAAAAAAGAGTTGAAAGAAGTCAATCAGATTGGAGAAATTCAAGTGGGTTAAATTTATGACTTTAGGTAATGGTTGTGCTTGATAATTTAAGTATTAGCTGGTTTTGTTTTCTTCAAATTCAAATGGGTTCAAGTAAATTTATAAGGAGTGTCCTGCATATTTTTATGTATATGCCTGTAAAAAAGCTGAGATTTAAATGGGCTTCATAAACCCCCTTTCAAAGAAGAATATTCGCCCCTAGTTCGCAGGGGAAAACTATTTAAAAACGAAATAATGCGATAGCTTCACAAATACATAACCTTGTGTGTTAGTTAAAGGAGGAGCTCAAATGAATGTGTATTTACGTGTAGCTGCTGCACATAATCTTACATGATGTTATAATCATGAAACAGTAAAAAATAAATCCACTGTTATTGCTACATTCGACGGGCAAGGTGCTGGTGTGTAGTAATAGATAGTTAATACATACGGAAGATAGTCTAAAATTTTTTATTAACCGCATTATCAAGAAGACAACGACAATGCTTCGTAATTCATTAATTAATTAACACAGGAAGTCGTTACTTTCTTTTCCTCCTTATCTTATTTAGTGGTACTTAGACCCACATTGTTTCAGACTTATATTTTTATGCTTAGGTTTTTAGGTTAAGGTTCTTGATCATAGTCGAGCCAAAAGGCGGATTTTAATAGCGGTAGGGAGGGTCATGGCCCCCCAAAAGTTTGACCAAATAATAATTTACAATGAAAAATAATATGTATTATATAACCTTTAATTAATTTTATGGAGGAAATAAGAAAGCTTTGATTTTTAATGGAGGAATATTAATTTGGAGAAGGAGACTCAAATCCCAATGTACAACTTTTATTTTCACTAAAACCCTTTCTTTTATGTAAAAGTTATACTTAGCCCTTACTAGTTACTATTATTATTCATTATACAAGATAAGTAAGTTGGTATCTTTTATATTCAACTTGTTTTTGAAAGAGAAATAAAAAATCATAAAAGATTAAGTTTTCACATATACTCAAAAACTATATTTAATTACATAAAATATCATCTTATACTCAAAAATATTTATTTTATATTCATGTTTCAAGGTAGTACTTTATGTTTTTTATTTCAAAATTAATTAATTTTAACTTTACATTTTATATTCATAAGATATTGAAAATTAAATCGGTTTTACTCTTTTTATGAATATGACGTAATCAAAATAAAGTTAATAAATTTTATAATTAGATGAATTTATCATATTTTAGGTCTATTTATTTGCTACAACACATAAACATTTAAATCACGAGAAAATTATATATTTAAATAAATTTTACACATCAAATAATATTTGACCCTTCTGAAAAATATGTTTAAGATATGCCACTGGTCGAGCTCAAGCCGAGAGGTCACAAGGCGTATTAATTTAAGTGTCTAACACAACAACAATCGAGAATACATAACACGTCATTTGATGGAGTATATATATGTCAATACAGGAACAAATATCGAGAATAAAGATAAAGATATACATATACTAAAAACAAGATTCTTTTTTAAAGGTCAAAATTTGAGACACCGATTCACAGCAAAAAGCCTAGCATTAAACAAATATCTCAAAAGAGAAGCGTACCCATACCACGTGTCGCACTGTCAATAAACGTGGCACTTATACACACCCACATGCACCTCTATATAATCTCTCCATTCCATGCACCTCTCCAAAACATCAAATATCTCAAAATCTCTAACAAATAGAAGCTTAGAAAACACATTTGTTTTTATTTTTAATCTCTTTGGAAAAAATGGCGTCTCAAGACAAGCAGTTTAGGGCTGGTGAAGTTAAAGGAAGAGCTGAAGAAAAAACCGGACAAGTTCTCGGAAACATTAGTGACAAAACGCAACAAATGAAAGACAAGACGTCTGACGTGGCGGGGTCCGGGTGGGACCGAACCAAGGAGACGAAAGACCAGACAGGAAGTTACATGTCGGATAAGGCGGGAGAGGTGAAGGATAAGGCGTCGCAAATGGGTCAAGCGACGAAAGAGAAGGCGGGAAATATGGCGCAATCGACGAAAGAAACCGCGCAAGCGGGGAAAGAAAAGACCGGTGGGATGATGCAGAGTGCGGGCGAAACGGTGAAAAATATGGCGTCGGGTGCCACAGAGGCGGTTAAAAATACTTTGGGTATGGGGGGAAGTGATGAGAACACTGGCACTGGTACCGGTGGGCCCACCCGTACCACTGGCGCCACAACCACTACAACTACTCGAAGGACTAATTATTAGGACGAATTGGTGGTTTTGTTTTGTGGTGTCGTTTAATTTGTGTTTTGTTAATGATAAAGAACCTGGTCGACGAGGGAGGGAGGGTTTTTTTATGATTCCCTTTTGTGTTTTGGTATGTTGTTTTGGGTTGAGGTGGGTGAGTTTATGTATGTAATACTTGGTGTGATGTATGTATGTTCTAGCCACCATTGTTGTGTCCTCGTGGTCGACCTTGCAAATAAAATGCGGATTTGTCTTGTTATCTTAATACTAGAGTTCATGGTTCAGTTTTGTTGCTTAACTAGATTATGAAATGAAATGGAACCTAGAAAGACATTGTATAGTAGATGATGAATTAGCACTCGATCAGCTCGTTACGTATAAGACAAAAATTCAGTTTTTTCTACACAAAAAAAAAAAGAACGTTTTTGTACACAAAAAGAGACGTTTTCACGACTGATGATTTGTAGATAAGTTTAATTAATCTTTTAGTTTGTATAAATGGTAACTTAACTTACTTGCCCTGTAGCATATGTGACGTACTATATACTAATGCCAACAACATTTCAAGCGGTTAGAAGATGGTAAAAACATTTTTTAGATATCACGTTATATTTCACCAAGTTTCATGGTAGTGTAGAGGTGGTTAATTATTTGACCTCGACCTCGACCTCTTATAATTTATACATTGATCATGTGGTATGACTTGCGTCTCTAATTATCGCATCAACAATGAATTACTGATAACGTGAAAGCGTCACATCAACAAACGTGTCCAGTGTATACTGTCGCATTTAAAACAATCATTGAATATACACTAACTATAATTAAAAAACACACAATGGCAATGAGAGTGAGTCCGTCCATTCTTCCTTCCCTCGATATGCTTCCCTTATAGTTAAAAAACACACAATGGCAATGAGAGTGAGTCCGTCCATCTTTCTTCCCTCGATATGCTGTGTCCTCTACATTCGCTTCGTCTTCTGCTTTTGACCCTCTATTGCGCAAAGATTTTAATCTCCCATTTAGTGAGTCGAAACAATCATTGAATATATACAATAACTATAATTAAAAAACACACAATGACTATAATTAAAAAGAAAATTCATAACAGAACGATGCTTAAATTTTTAATTAAAAGTTTAGTACACATAAATCATAATACGTATCGTTTCAACTAGTTATGTAATATATAAATCAACATACAATTTATTACATATTGGTGCAACCGTGCAAGTAAATCAATATACTCCGTATATTTTTTGTCCCGTCGATATAAGGGCCCATTAGCCCAATATAAGAACCCATTAGCCAAAGAAACAATGTAATGGAGGATAGAAAGCAGGTACACCTATAAATAAGCGAGTTTATAATCATAGGTAGAAAGGATTATGTATCACAGGAAAACTTATGGTTTGGAAAGTTCACCTCCCTCAAATATAATCTTAAGAATCTATTTTAGATCTATATCGATGTATATATATTTTTCGTATATATATATGGTAACAGGATCTAATCAATCTTTCACTGGATCAGCGGTTTACAGTTTTATTAAATAAGTATTTTTTTCTTTTTTTTTTTAACAGTTAACTGTTTATTTTACTCTTATTTAAGTATAAGCTTTTTAGGAAGTGTATAATTAAGGGTAAGTGGACATATTTTCATAAAGTGAAGGACTAACGTGTTTCGTTATTATCTTTTTTGGGATTAATATGTAAGGTAAAAGTATGGGAGTTTTATTTCTGACACGGATTAATATATAAGACACGTCCTAGGAAACAAAGCATATGATTTGACGAGTGTTTTCAAACGTACTGAATGATTGATGATGTCAGTGGTTATAAATACATCCAGGGTTTGTACGAACGTTAATTCACACAGCAAAACATAATGACAAATAATTTCATAACGTTTGCTTCCGAAAGTAAAAAGAAATCCTACTACAAAAGAATATTCAGGCATCCCTAATGCTAAGGTCAAATCGACTGGTCACTTTGTGTCAACTCAGCGCCACATCAATTTTTCTCAAAACTGACTGAAACTGACTAACAACTAACTGACCCGTATCAATGGTCATCGGTCAGTTTTTTTCTAGGTCTCACATTTACCAATATACCTCTATTATATTACACTAAACAAAAAAAGAAAAAAAAAAGTATCCGACGAAGCATCGGATATCCGACGCAAAACTCAAAACTGACTAACCGACGCAAAAGTGACCATGGCGTGCCAATGGCGTCACAAAAGTGACGATGGTCACTTTCCCAACCGACAGGTGCGTTGGGAGTGGCCTTATGTCCGATGTGGTTGTTACAAGGAAAAGGAACCTATTTCGAGTTCAAAAATGGAATACTTTAGACATCATAACATTTGTTTGGATCTTAAGTGTTCAT
The DNA here is from genome assembly GCA_963921325.1 of Logfia minima. Lineage (NCBI taxonomy): Eukaryota > Viridiplantae > Streptophyta > Magnoliopsida > Asterales > Asteraceae > Logfia > Logfia minima. The sequence continues at coordinate 1,290,034 of OY992773.1, forward strand.
TTTTTGACATTTTCCGCACCATTCACGTTTACTTAGGGTCCATTTTGGGCAGCATTTTGGTGTTATGCTTCATGTGGAATGCTTGGGTTAACAATATCTTACCATCGAAAGTTAGCACATCGTAGTCTTAAGTTGCCTAAATGGCTCGAATACACATTCGCTTATTTCAGGGTTCAAGCCGCTTAGGTTCTTCTGTTTTTCTCTCCTTATGTTTCTCAGATATATACGTATGGCTTAATTATACAAAAAATATGTAGTATAGATTTGTCATGAGTAACATAACTAATTAGGAAATTTACGATGTAGCAAACCCGACAAAGATGGACGTACACTCTCAAATCTTATATAAAGTAGACTGCTAAGATCTTCATTAGTTTTACTGTTTTAGCAAAGGTTTTTGTTAAATATTGTTGTTTAAAGTTTCAGAAATGATATATAGACATAATTGATGTACCTAGAAGTCAAAACCATTGCATGATGCCATGATCTATTATAACATTCACGGTTTATAGTAGGATTGCCAACCTCTACTTTTTGTTCCGAAATCACTAATGTATCGACTTTATTATCAATGTTAACAATGAACTTGTTTAAAACTGTTTCAGACAAAGATCCACACCCTCCCATCTACGAATTTTGGTTTAGTCATGTTGGTTGGTTGTTTGATGGTGACTTCATCGTTGAGAAGGTACTTAAGTCCATTGATGTTACCGTATTCAGTTAAAATTTTCATATAACTTATTTACTCAAAGGTTATTTATTTTTCATATCAATTCTGTCATCTGCAGTATAAAGAACCAAAAACCTTGAAGATCTAAAGAGTCAAGCGTTCTATGGATTCAAGAAACGAACTTACCCTATACCGTATACTTGCATTTGCGCTCGTTGTCTACGCTTTTGGTGGTTTTTCGTAGCTTGTGTGGGTCGCGGTAAGCCTTTTTTTAAAGAGATATTTCAAGAACTCGAATAAAATGCATAAAAAGTTGAAAACATAATATTCAAATGGTTTTTAATCTAACAGTATGAGAATAACCAGTCAAATAAAAACCGGCCAGTTCAAGTATCGTTAATATAATGTTTACTGATAAAACTTCAAGAAGAACAGAATATACAAGAACTAACTCGCGTAGATTCAAAGAAAGAAAGAACAAAGAACAAAATCCAATGTATACTTACAACTGAAACCTCACATACAACTACCAATCACTCAGCCCTCATATAAATAACAGATACATAAAAGAATAAAGAAACTAAGAAACCCTAGCTGTACAAGAGAGAAGAAAACGTATACAGAAAGATGATAAAATATCTATGATATATTCTATATTAAAAAACTAACTAATAAACTCTTATTTGTAATTTGTACACACAAGTTACATCCAAGCCCCTGCATAAACTGCTTCTTGCTTCCAGGTCCCTGCAACTTAAACATAATACTAACAAGCATACCACAGGCACAAATATAACTTAAACTATACAAATATAATTCCATGTTAGATTAACCTCTAACATTATTTAACACTCCCCCTTAATCTAAACATGGAAAAAGTCTGTCATATTCAATTTATCACACAGCAAAGCATGTTGAGATGAAGGTAAACCTTTAGTAAAGATATCTGCCACATTACAAGTAGAATCTACATTCACAATATTAATCAAACCTGAACTTATCTTTTCTTTTATAAAATGCAGATCAATCTCAAAGTGTTTTGTCCTCTCATGAAACACTGGGTTGGAGGCCAACAATATAGCAGACCTGTTATCACAATATAATATAACTGGAACAAGAGATGTAACAACAGAAACATTTAAATCACAAAAAATTTTAATTATCCACATAATTTCACATGTTACTGCTGCCATAGCCCTGTACTCAGCCTCAGTTGATGATCTAGAAATTGTGGGCTGTTTCTTACTTTTCCAAGATATCAAACTATTTCCAAAATACACACAGAAACCTGTTACAGATCTTCTGGATGTAACACACTTACCCCAGTCTGAATCTACAAAAGCAGAAAGTGACAAAATAGAAGTGTTGTCAAATAAAATACCTTTCCCTGGAGCACCCTTGAGATATCTAAGTACTCTCAAGGCAAGTTTTAAATGGGAGTTTAAAGGTGCATGCATATGCTGACTTAAGCAATGTATTGTATAAGCAATGTCAGGTCTGGTTAGAGTAAGATAAATAAGTCTTCCTACCAACCTTTGATATTCAATAACATTGATTAACAACTGATCATCCTTGCACCTATTGTCTCTACCATAATAACTGTATTAACCTCTAGAGGAGTTGATACAGGTTTACTAGCAAGTAAACCAAAGTCAGAGAGTATTTCTAAACAATATTTTCTCTGCGAAAGACAAATTCCCTCATTTGACTCTAACACTTCAATTCCAAGAAAAAATTTCAACTTTCCCAAGTCCTTAATCAAAAACTTTTGACTAAGTAGTTGTTTAACTTTATCAATCTCAATGAGACTATTACCTGTGAAAACTATATCATCCACATAAACCAGCAAGGCAACAAACATGTCACCATCAGATTTTGTAAATAAAGAGTAATCATTAAGACTTTGGACAAACCCCATTTCAAGTAAAGAACCTGTCAATTTCTCATTCCACTTCCTTGGGGCTTGTTTCAGCCCATACAAAGATTTTACAAGCTTGCAGACTTTATTATTATCTTTATCAAAATATCCATCAGGTAAGCTCATTTATACATCTTCTTCTAATTCACCATAAAGGAAAACATTATTAACATCTAACTGAAACAAAGACCAATTATTTTGACAACCAAACTAATTAGACATCTTATAGTTGCCATTTTGACAACAGGATAAAAGGTTTCATCAAAATCTATACCTTCTCTTTGGTTATACCCTTTAGCAACTAACCTTGCCTTATATATATATATCTATTTCTCCTGTTGATTTATATTTTATTTTAAACACCCATTTACAACCTATAGGTCTTCTTCCAACAGGAAGATCAGTCAAAACCCAAGTCCAATTTCTATTTAATGCTTCCATTTCTTGATTCACTGCTTCTATCCAATTTGGATCTTTTGAAGCTTCAATATATGATGTGGGTTCTACTCCTTTATTAAGACTTGAAACATAACAGAAATTCTCCTTACTAAGATGTGAATAGTTAACTACCTTCTCTAAACCATATTTAACTTTACTACTTAACACAAAATCTTTGAATTTATTTGGTACACTAATGTGCCTTTCTGACCTTCTCAAAGAACTCATTTGACCCTGTTCCTCAGTTAAATTAACACTTTATGTTTGACCAGTTCCCTCAGGGAGTATAGACTACTGTTGATTAATATCATCAGATGTTGCATGCCTGTCACCATCTTGACCACCCTGTATGGGATTATCAGTAATGATAACAGGTACGCCATCACTCTCAGAACCAACTCTCCCTTCATCATTGGGAATAAGAGTGTTTTCTGTTTCAAAATAAGGAGTATCAAAGAATTTTAAAAGATTTTCTATTTCAGTTTCAAATAGATCTTTAGATTTAGCAGCAGACTTAACTTTGAAAGGAAAAATATCTTCATAAAACTTCACATCTCTAGAAAAGAAAACATTATTATTTTCTAAACTGAACAACTTATATCCTTTTTTCTCATTTGAATACCCAATCAAAACACATTTCTCAGATCTGCTGCTAAACTTATCTGTATTATTAAGAATAGTTGAGAAACATAAACACCCAAAACATTTTAAATGGGAGAGATCTGGTAAGTAACCAAAGACAATTTCAAAAGGACATTTCCAGATAAAACTTGAGAAGGTAACCTGTTAATCAAATAGCAGGCAGTTAAAACACACTCAGACCAAAGATACAATGGAATCCCCCCTGAAACATAAGAGACCTAGCAACATTGAGAAGGTGTCTGTATTTCCTCTCTGCTACCCCATTTTGTTGTAGGGTATAAGCAATAGAGGTATGATGTATAATGCCTTTAGATTTACAGAATTTAGACAGAGTATGATTTACAAATTCCAACCCATTATCACTTCTAATTATTTTAACTTGTACTGAAAACTGAATTAGAAGCAAGTTATAAAAATTTTCAAAATTAGAGAAGACTTCATCTTTGCCTTTTAAAAGAAATACCCAAACTGCCCTGGAAAAATCATCAACCACAGTTAAGAAGAACTTAAACCCTTCTTTACTTTTAACTTTGTAAGGACCCCATACATCAAGATGAATTAGATCACCAATCTTAGTTGACTAATGGTCACTCAAGGGAAAAGGATCCATAGTCTGCTTTGCCTGATGACAAATATCACAAGGTTTGGACTGATCATGATTTATATCCAATTTCAAGTTATTTTTTAACACATGTAAGACCTGGTCTGCAGGATGACCAAGCCTGCAGTGCCACAAATTCCTTAATAGATCATTGTTAACACTATTACTCCTAAATGCAAACTTACAAGATCTAGTTTGATCAAAAAAATAAAGTCCATCACTCTCACTACCAGTCCCCAAGACTTTCCTTGACCCCAAGTCATGTATATAACACTTACTATCATCAGAACCAACAAAATATTTCTTATCTTTGGAAATTCTATATACAGACATCAGATTCACACAATAGTTTGGCACAACTCACACATCAGTTAAAACAACAGCATTTGACAATTTTAAATTTCCAATTTTAACATGAGCCTTGGTACCATTAGGATGGCCTACTGTTAGACCAAGATCATAAACATCTACCACATTTTCTAAGTTGACACTAGATGAAGTCATATGCTGATTTGCACCTGAGTCCACAATCCAAGCATGACTTGCATTGTTAGACTCAGATGTGACATTGTGACAATAAAACTGACTAAAGTGAGAGTTAAAGCGTGTACAATTATTAACAAACCTACCTGCCATATTAGTGTGCATATTTGCAGGAGACTTGTCACTTATTAGACTCAAGATCTTTTGTACCTGATCATCAGAAAATGGAATAGACCCAGAAACAAAACCAGAAGATACAGACCCAGACACACAAGGCAGAGTATTACTTATTACTTGATTAGATTTACCCTGCCCAAAAAACATTTTCTTAACACCTGGAGGATAACCAACAACTTCATAACACCTTTTTACAGTATGACCAAATTGATTGCAATGAGTACACTTAAGATTCATATTTGGACCTCTATTCACAAAAGATTGTCTATAACCTGTATTATTACCATTAAATCTTCTTCTATTATCTTGAGTTTGTGAAACAAAAACAGAATTATTACGAGAACTAGAGGAAACTCCTCTGTGTGATTCCTCTCTAGAAATTAGAGCAAAAGCTGTTTTAACAGAGGTCTGATGTATAACACATGCAGAAAGTTGATAAAATATCTATGATATATTCTATATTAAAAAACTAACTAATAAACTCTTATTTGTAATTTGTACACACAAGTTACATCCAAGCCCCTGCACAAACTGCTTCTTGCTTCCAGGTCCCTGCAACTTAAACATAATACTAACAAGCAAACCACATGCACAAATATAACTTAAACTATACAAATATAATTCCATGTTAGATTAACCTCTAACATTATTTAACATTTACTTAAACTGATAACTAGGCTAATTCATTTCTCATAATATATATTGATTTACTTTTCTTAGACCAGAACATTCTCTGTCTTATATTACAAAGCAAGAAGAAAAAAACAGTACCAACATTTTAAACTAATTAATTATAATTATGGTGTCTCACGTACTCATGACTGAGTATAATATTGAAGTTATTAATTTGTGCTTATAGGGTGTAAGAATCACGGTGAGTTACCACTTGACGTTTCTACTTAATTCGGCATGCCATATAGGGAAACCGAGTTTAGAATACTGGTGATCTCTCCAAAAAAAAAATTGTAGTTCTTCAAAAGCTTTTGCATAGTACCGAAAACTAATTATGTTTTTTATATATAAGGACAAAGGGTCAAGCTTATAACTTATTTTATAACATAAAATTGCATTATATCACATGTTGTGTACAATTACATATATATATATATATATATCGATGGATTTATGTCATATTGCTGGTCTAAAGGCACTTTAATAATTCAAGCTTATCCATATACAGGTGGGTGGCATTATTTATATTCAGTGGCAGACTTAGGGAGTTATTGGGAATTCACGGGAATTTGATGAAAGTTTATTACGTAGTGTAAATTTTTGTTAAAAATTTTGATTTCTTCAAAATGAATCTGGTCTCAAAATTCGATGTCACGTAAATACTTCTACGTAAGCGATTTTTCGATATGAAAGATCGTAGGTGACCTAATTAGGAGGTAAATTATTAATTTATTTATTGGTTTTAATGAAATTGTAGATTTTAGTTTATTTTTATTTCCTTTATAATTATAAATTTTTTTTGTACACCTAATAATTTAGTATTCTGGAATCGTCCCTATTTATATTTGGAGAAAGGTGACATAACAATCATCATGCATTCGAGTATTCGGCTCGATTTGGACTAGAATAGTGGGAAATTGACCTTTTTTGGTGGTTTATAGTACTTCTTGAAGTAAAAGGGTTAGCCACCAATATTAAATTGCCGACCGCATCTCACAAGGTTAAGAGATCATTTGCATCTAGTAACAAATTCAAGTGATTCGTAAAGGTAATTAGCTAGCGCTTTAACGTCCATTATGTTCCAAATTCAAATACATGGATTAACTATTAGCTATATGTACGTCAATGTAACGTCTAACACTGTTTACGGTGAGTATTTCCAAATACTTGAAATTTCTTTAAATATTAACATTTATACTTATTACTTATTAATTCGATTTAATATCTACCTTTTTTCACATATTATAAATACAAATTTTTAATAAATAAGCAAATTTTGAGATCATTAACTACACACTACAGGAAAAGTACTCTTTAGTAACACATTTTTTAGTGAAACATAGAAAAAGAATGAATAAAGATCATGTGTTACTCACAATTATTTTAAAAGTACAATTAGATATCTAATATTTACTCACTTTTCAAAAGTGTAATCAAATGATAATTTTTACTCGCATAGTTATAAATATGTGAGTAAAAATCTTGTGTTTAACTACACTTTTCTAAAAGTGTGAGAAAAAATCTTTTAATTACACTTTTTGAAAAATGTGAGTACAATTTTTGTCTTTACCTATATCTTCATAAACCGTAAGAAAAACTCTTGAGTTTTACTCACATTAGTTATGATAAGTAACATATTATTCTTTTATCTACACTCTTAAGAAGTGTGAGAAAAGTGTAGTTCATAGCGAACCATGTGTAGATCTAACATTCTACAATAAACCTCTTTACATCGATTAATCTATTTTTTTTTTTTCATTTAACATTTCGTGCTTTATGGTTTTTAAAATTTAATTGTTAATTTTTTAAAAATTAAATGTGTTAGTTCGTGTAAACACAAGTCAATAAACTAGTATTTTACCTTAAAACAAAATATGTATGACTCAATATTAATTAGAAAGGTATAATTTACATTATCTTTATTATATGGTAGACACTAAAATCATGTAATGAATAGTTGTATCATGTGAATTGATGATATGATACGTTATCGAAATAAATTGCGTATTATTACCTCTATTTTTAATTTGCTCTCAACTTTTTAGTTTCTATTTTAGTAGCATTTGAAAGTCCATAGTTACTTAATCAACTAAAAATATTATTTAATCAATGTTAACAATAGTGAGACAAATAAATCTACAATTGCTCTCAACAAAATACCCTATATATACTTATACTAACCACTAACCACTTTTTACATGCTTAATTATCCAAATTGAATAGTTATGTTTCTAATAAATTAGTAACAAAAAAGAAAAACAATACGTGGATCAAAAACATATTGAGGGCTAATATTTGCTAACTTGTCCGTAGTTAAAGGTCTTAAAAGTAAAATAACACCTACAAGTTAGGATTACAGTTATTGACCTAGTCATTACTTTCCCTCCATTTTCACTAATCAACTTCTTCTCCACCTCGCAAATAAAATAACTTCCAGGCAACCCACTTACATCTTCAAGGGTATTTAAGTAATTTCACACACCTTTTTCTAAACAATTTTAAAAAGAAAGAAAAAAAAGACAGCATCCTTTGGAGGTAATCCTTTGCTTTCATTAGACACACACACAATAATCAATTCCTTGTTATTAAAATTAAAATTTATATCACTTAATTACCCATTAACTACCACTTAATTACTTTCAGTTGAATTAAGTCATTAACAATTTCCTCATCATTTATATAGTTCTTTTCTAGGCATAATTTTGAAGTAAAATCACACATAATCTCTCTCAATGGCTCTTAGCTTCTACATGAATTGGCCAAACTATGATCTTACATACTCATATGATCTTTTCCATGATCCTACATTTTATGAAACCGAAATCAACCCGATTTTTGACACAAACTTCACCAACAATTTAGACATAATTCCAACAATTTTACCATCACAACCCGAATTTCTTCAGCATCCTTATACTAACTACAACTTATTACCATACTCAAATACTTTTGATCATATGAACTTGTTGAAGTACAATTCAATAAAAGTTGAAGAAAGTAGTAATTACGAGCAAGTGAAGAAACAAGAGAATGGCGGTTTATCGGCGCAGAGTAAGGCGGCGAGAGTACGGCGGAGGAAGATAAGTGAGAAGACGGCGGAGCTAGGGAAGCTGATTCCGGGCGGTTATAAGATGAATACAGCGGAAATGTTACAGGCTGCTTATAAATATATTAAGTATTTGCAGGCTCAAATTAGTGTTCTTCAATTTATGACTTCAATTCCGGTAATTATCCATGCATGCATGAACCATGCATTATACACACACAAACACTTGTTATCATTGTTAGTATGTTTAATGGGTATGAAAAGCTAGAAGTTATGAAGAGTTCTAAATTTTTTTTATTTATAACTTCTGTAGGTTGTATTTATTTATATTTATACGTAATTAATGTGTGTGATTTATACCTCAAAATAAAAAATTTAAGTGCACAAAATCAAGTAGCTATATTTGTCTTGACATTAGATTATGCACATTTTGTTAAATATTTGCATATTGAGCATTAAATGGATCTACATGTTATTCCCTAAGATATATAGCTCTATATCGTTTAAATTATTCATTAACAATGTTAAATTGATATTCATTAGGGATTGTACCGGAAATTATTAACTATGGATAATGTGCAGGATTGTGAAGAAGTTTTGGGAAATGGAGAGATGCAAGCTTTGGTGACATGTACATTGATGCAACATAAGTTGTACACTGCTCAGAAGTGCATTGGACCCCAACAGTTTGCAGAAACCCTTGCAAATCATCATTAACTTACAATTACCTGCTTTTTGTTTACTATGTTCCTGATTTTGCTAATCATGTTTCTAACCTAATTAGCTAGGTATTTAGCTTGTGAGTGAGTTTAGAGTTTAGACGTTAGAGTTGATTAATTATATTCCCCAGTTTTTGTGGGTGTGTTGGATCTTGATCCATTCCTTTCATCTTTAAACATGTTATCTCATTTTCAAGAAAAAGGAATTTATGTTTTTTTAATTTTAGCTTTTATCTCTTATCAAAGCCGTTCCGTTAATTTTGAGGCCCTATGCGAAAAATAAAATTGGGCCCCTAATATTTTTTTAAGTAATGAACTTATAAATTATAATGGATTATTCTTAATGGACTACAATTATTAAATGGGCCATAATAATGGGTTAATAAAAAAGGACAGAAAAGCCTTTCAGAAAAAAATAAAAAAATTGTAGCTTTCAAGATTCAAACCTACACCAAATTGAAATGGTGTAAGACTAAAAGAGGAGGGTGCATTGCCAACTTATCTACTATACGTTTTTGATTTGTTTTACATAAAATAATATATGTTGAAAAAATTTCAAACTAAATTTCGAGCCCTATTTTTTTCGGGACCCTGTGTGGTCGCACACCCCGCACACCTTTAGGGCCGGGCCTATCTCTTATTATGAATAAATAATTAGCGGCTGATTCTATAAATTCATCAAACATCATCGGATATATGTAAATACTTTACGTAGCCTAAATTATCATTAGAATGAGTCGTTAGATTATTATTCAATAATATTAATAATTATTATTGTACTCTTTTTAGTCTGTGATTTGAAAATTATCTTCTGTAGAAGACTATCCCACAAAGATCAAAACCTTATTATTATTGTTTGTGATATAGTATTTGGGAGTCTTCAAATAGGAATGCTTTTTATAATAGTAACGGTAAAGATAAACATTTTTATTTTTAATTTTAAAATTAATTAATTCTTTTAATAAGTGACACATGACAAATTTTTGTGATATACACAATAGAATTTTTAGTATGTACTACACATAAAAGTAGTAGTATATTACAAATTAAAGTTATGTATTGTATATTTAAAAAAAAATATAATTTTCATATTAAAAGAGAATAAAATTATAATAATTTTAATTTTTTTTTTTTTAAGTATGTTAAAAGTTAAAATTAAAATATTTATTTGTATCCTTACTAGTTATTACTACAAGGAATGATTAAAAAATAACTCCTCCATTAACACTTTTTTCGTTAATACGTGATGGTTTTTACTTTGTCCATACGTCCATGATCAAATCAACCACTTCCCTAATTCAAAAAAATAAAAGGACAAGTTGACAGTAATACTTCTTTCGAAATTGACCAAGTCTTAATCACCAAAATATAAATAGTAACAACTGATAATTAAAAGATAACAATTACTAAGTTAAAAGTAACATAATTTTATCAATGGACTGAAGTGACTTGTAAATTATGAGATTGTCAGTTCGAGTAAATATATATATATAATATATATATCTTGATGATAGATTTGTGACTTACTACATTTAAAAAAAAGTAACATAATCCTGGTACCTTCTGTTATATTCCGTACGTAGTAACCAATATGTCAATTTTTTGATAATATAAAGTAAAATTATAAACCGTATTTTTCTCCTTGTTATTAGGGGATCAGTTGGCCTTTAATTAATTGACCAATTCCTACACGTTTTAATACGTTAATAATTAACTTAGTTACATCTTAACCCCCTCCCTAAATTTTCTTTATCTATATATATAAGCTAATCAAGGTCCAATGTTCTTCAACAACAATACTTCCTTCTTTCCTTGTCATCATATATTGTTACTATACATAATGCCGGGTCTAAGCCTCTACTCCAACAACTGGCCAACATTCCATCAACGCCACCATAACACCGCCATCCCACCACCACCGGAGCTCTCACCTTTTCATGACAACTTCACTTTTTCGGATACTAATCACTACTCGAGCTTCAACAATGGCTTCACTTGCACCAATAACTACCTCCCATTTCAAAACGCCATCAAATATCCATCTTTATCATCATCTTATAATCCTCTCACTACTCATCAATGGTACTCAAACTCACCATTCATTCCTAATTATGAAAATGATCATGAGGAATTTTTTCAAGGACAAATCCAGGTATAGCTAAGTGGGGTCAATTGATCACACTAAAAGTTTTTCTTTTTTGAACTTTAATAATTTTTTGTACAAGTGTCAAGTGGGATCAATCGGTCCCACCGACTTTTTGCTGGATTTAAATTTTTTTTTTTTTTCATTTCAGGATGTATTGAGTATAGGGCTGGAAGCTGGTTCCGGCGATGAGGTTTTTCCATTTAACCCAATGGAGCAAATGCAACAAGAATATTATTCATATCCTACGTCGTATCCAATCGTTCCGGATGTATGCTCCATGGAGCATATGCAGCCGGAACTACCACCATTGCAGGAAATCTACCAATATGATGGTTCTTCTAGTGAAATCTTTTCAACACACGTTGGTGGACATGAGTCTAACATGAATCAGGATGCTGAGAGAAATGGTGGAGAAAGGAGGTTATCGGCCCAAAGTATGGCGGCGAGAGTACGACGTAGAAAGATAAGTCAGAAGACATTAGAGCTTGGGAAGTTAGTTCCTGGTGGTCATAGGATGACCACTGCTGAGATGTTTCAAGCTGCTTATAAATACATCAAGTTCTTGAAAGCTCAAGTTGGTGTTTTGCAACTCATGTCTTCATCTAAGGTAATTCACTTATTATTTTCTTAGTTTTGTTCATTACATAGGATACAATATATATATATATATATTGGTATGAGTGTGTAGCTATATTAATTATTTTATTTAGTTTCTTGCTCTAAGTTTACATGAAGTTTTTTTTCGGTCACTCTAAGACCTTTTTGTTTATGATTCAAAAACCTTTATTAAAATAACAATTTAATAAACGTAATTAATTAATTGTATACTTGAAGCACTTTTGAACTTTTTCATTTTATATCTAGCTTAAATTGAAGTATTACATTTTCAAGAATAATAAATATAAATAATAAAACTAATAGGAATTACACCTAAAATTACGGTTGCAAAAATGTTAATTAAGAAAAGAAAAGAGGTGAAATATTGTAAAATACTTGTAGAAGGGGAAATTTTGTTATTTGAAAAATAAAAAGGACTAAAAGTGAAATTTACAAACTTTGATGTAACGTGCAGGAACTCGGTTCATCAGAATTCCAAGATTTGGTCACGTCTCATTCCGTACAAGAGAAGTTATACACTGCGGGGAAGTGCATCGTATCCCAAACACTTGCGAAAACCTTAGCCAATGATCATCAAGGAATATGAAGAAATGAAAGATCTTATGTTTTTAACAATTTAATTGAGTATTAGAGTACTGTTTTTGGTTCTAAATAGGTGTAGGTAAAGCTGTTATTGTATTTATCACAAGTTTTGTGCTGACAAATGTGTGATGCAATACTTGTTCTAACAAATTTACTTTATTGATTTTTAATTCCAAGTTAGAGTAATTTTTCCAAGATGTATCATTTTGATTTATTCAAATATAGTCTTAATATGTTAATATATGAAATTCTTATAAAGAATATATAATTCTTTTTTTAATCCTAAAATATAGATATAAAAAATTACCATTTTATCCTTTCACTTATTAAATATATAAAATATTTCACTTATTAAATATATAAATTATTTAATTAATATCATATGTAGTATAATACTTTTAAATATTTTATTTCTTCTTTTATATTACATTTTTGAATCTACAATTATAATAACTTAAACTATTATAAAAAATTAATTTTATTAAATAATTAATAATTATCTTTATATACAAATATCGTTAAGCATTTTTCTCTTAATATTGAGATTGTAAAATTTTCAGTCAATGTTACACATGAGGTGTGATAATAGTGAAAATAATGAGCCATCAATTAAAGTAGGTAGTTGTACTTGTACACATCAACTTAAATTTATGAACGGGCCCACATGGGCCGAATGCAATCAATCGTAGGCGCTTTCTATATTAACGTTGAGCAAATGCTATTCTCTGTAAGTCTGTATTAATGATAATTGTTATTATCTGTTAACTATAAAACACTTATATACCTACTATTAATAGGAACATTGTAATGTAAAATAAATTAATATAATATCATAATAATTTAATATATATTCACAATCAAAACTCCGTTTAAGTAATTTCGGTTAAGCTATCAATTAATAAACATAATAGCCAAATAAATAGGATAATTATGTTTTGATTTTTATAGAAAAGGTAAATTATCATATAACAAGAATTAAAAATAAGAGAGATGATTGAGATTTGAATAGTGTGTATATCTTCACCATTAGATTATTATTACATGTTTTTCTAAATAGACATTTTAAAATTTCTTTGTAGATATCCTCATGTGAGTGCATGTGTGAGTTTTATTGTGTAAGTATACGTGTGTATAGTAATGTCCATATAGTAACCCCCTATTATTACAATAGCTAGTTTTCATACATAATAAGTAAATAAAAGTTATATTATACTTTTTTATATAGTAACCCTCACTCTTTTGGAAAAATGTCAAATAAAATATATTTTTTTAATAAATATTAATTAGAATCGATACTATGAATGTTAAGCTTCTTAATGGATTTTTCTCATAAGTCATAATATCAATGGATGAATATCAGATCAACATAGGATTTTACTCAAACTATCCTAATTGACTCTTCGAAGTAGATGACAAGGACTAGCGATACATTTGTTAGATGTCACTGGTCATCTGTTCTTTGTACTTACATTTGGTATACAACGCCCTGTTCCAGCTAGTGAGTGCAAGATGTATCTTCAAGTTCCTCTTTGATTTCCTTGAAGTATTTATTTAAAGACAAAGAATTTAATTACCAGTTAGGATTAAAATAAATTTAACAACTAACCAGTGAGCAGAATGTTAAGGATGAAATAATGCATTATCTTTAAAACCGTTGAGGAACACAACTTAACCAATCAATGAGATTTAATCCAGATAATTAAAAACAATATTGGTCATTTGGCTTGTAGCACAATAATCTCCTGCTATTTGTTTATAATTATGAACATATATATTCTAAGTATTGTGAGCAGCATGCTTATTCAAATAACTGTTGAATATGTTGAAATAAATATTTGTGAGCAACACGCTTCTTTAAATAATTGTTGAATATGCTGAAATAAATATTTGTGAGCAACATGCTTCTTCACATAGCTATTTGTAAGATTACATACATTTAATTCCATTGATAAGACATACATGTACGTACATTAAGTTATATGAATTTACAAGTAGATCCGATCTTGGTTAGTACATTAAGTTATATGAATTTACAAGTTGACCCGATCTTGATAGTGAGATTTATGTAACCCTTCACAAAGTTTCTCCCCCGTACTCTAATATTTGATGTTGCTTCAACCTTCAAGAACTAATGATATCAGCTGAAAACTTGTTCTCTGGAAGGTTTTTAGATGCTAGTGTTCAACTTCTCCCCCTAAGAGATTGCACTGTTGTGTAGCTCAAACTGGCGAACAGTGATCACTGTCCGAGTAGTGGATTCGTGACATCCCCCAAGAGGTATGTTGAATGATTACTAATATATATATACATATATATATATATATATATATATTACTCAAGTATATTATTAGATCAATACCAATGGTTACGTGTATTTTAAAAGATGGAGTGTATTTGGAAAGACACTATTGACACCACACAAAGATTGAACCCCTTTAAATGGAAGTGTTGCGAAAGAGACAAAGGGTGACCGAAATGTGTGGAAATTATTTATTTTTATTTTTATTTTATTTTAAACATATGTATTATTAGTAAATGTAATGTTAGAAGTTCAGTTTTTCAGTCTACTATTTGCGGTGTTCAATTTTTTTAATAAAGTACAAACGTGATGTTAAATTGATAATTTAGTTATTCATTTCTTTAATCAACCATTAAAAGTGATCTTATAACTAATTGGAGAGTATTTGTTTAAATACATTTAATATCCATAAAAAAATATAATTTCATTTAAATCTCGCTTCCAATCACCAACTGAGCCATGATTTCTGTAAAGAGTATAAAGTCATTATAATAATTATAAATTTTACTTTTCAAGATATGAAAGTCTTTTAATATATATATACTAGTTAATCTTTTAGGCTGTGTGATGCATAATCTATTTTTAAAACGTTTATGTTGCTTTTTACAACGCTACATGTATATATTATGTTTAAAGTTGATGATTGAATTAAAACAAAATTAAACTTATATGTATTCTAAAGATTGTAAATGAAAATGCAAAGAGAAGTAAAGATGATAAAATGATATTAAAAGACGACATATATACTATTTAGGTATGAACATGTTCTTTTTTTAAGGCATATAGTGTTTATAATATCAAATTGACGAGGTGTGTGTACACATACTATTAATTAGCTTATATAAATGTTTAGCATCGATAACTACTAATCTTGACTATATATAAATCATTTTTATTTCTTTTTTTAAAATTAGACTCAACAATGGTTTATGTCCAAATTACCCTTAAAAATCATTAAGTACTTTCCAAATGAATCACTAATTTATAAATTGCAAACCTTAAATTTTAAACTTTACATATCCTTAAATTAAATTTTTAACAATATAGTATAAATAATAAAATCTGTGAATGTCAAATTAACTATTTATTCTCCTAGCTATGTGCGGGCACACTGCTAGTACTTAACAAAAGATCATGACTCTATCTAACTTAATACATAAAATGTGTTTAATCAATTTTAGGAAAGCAAATAACGTGTTTAAGTTTTAAATGCCTATTTGGTAGCAAACATAATTTTTATAGCCGCTTTTTTCATTATTAATTAGTATATATAAAAACCGATGATATATGATGCTATATGTATGTTCGTATATAAGAAAATTTAACAAAGTAAATATGATGTAAAAAAGAATTTGATTGCATTACAAAAATGGAGCTTATATCTCATTTTGTGAGGAGATTAAATGATATTTTTTACGTATATTGAAATATAAGAATTATTTTTAAAAAATAGTGGTAAGAGAATAAAAAACTAATTTTTTAAAAAGTAAAATAAAATAGATCTTAATGATATGTCAATTTAGGAAGAGATTAGCGTTATTATTTTGTTACTCGATAAGTTTAAGAGTTAAAGTCTTTTATTTGATTTTATTATAAGTATTATTCTTTTTACTTGTGTTAATCGACACATAATATCATTTTAGGCGTTTATATGTCAACATTTGGTTAAATGGCTTCATTTTAGATAGTATATAGATAAATACATTCATTAATAGGTGCATATAGTTGACATATTTACATATATATATATATATAAATATAAATATATAGAAAAATGATTCATAGGAAAGCTTCAAATTTTGGGGAAAGAGAGAAGTAAATCTTAGTCTTGATTTTTTCATAAATAAATGATTTTAACATTAATTTGTGACGAAAGCTAAATTTCAAAATTTTTTGTGATTTTTAAAATTTATTTATGATAAAATCAAGGGTTGAAATTTGCTTCCCTCATTTCCTAATTTTTTTGCTTCCCTTTTGATCCCCACCATATATATATATATATATATTATATTAATATAGGGGAAAGATTCATAGAGAAGCTTCAAATCTTAGAGAAGGAAGGAAGCAAATCTTAGCACTTGATTTTTTCATAAAAAAATGTTGTTAAAATTCATTTGTGATGAATGTTAAATTTTAAATAACATTCATTACATATGAATGTTAATAACATCCATTTATGATGAAATCAAGGGTTGAGATTTAATTCCCTCATTTCCTAATTTTGTTACTTCTCTTTGATTCCCACCCTATTTATATATATACTAAAAGAATATAGAAAATTGTTTCAAAATTTGTACGTATACAATAATGTTACGGGACAAATTTTTTTTAGATTAAAAAAATAAATTTCACTTAAATAGTTTAGATTTTAATTAAAAAATAAATTTAATTTAAATGGTTTAGATAATCATTTAAATTAAAATATAGCAATTAATTATATAAGATGTGTCATATTAAAATATTAACTAATAGTATTTAACACTATATAAAAATATTTTTATTAAAAAATTATATAATAAATTCTCGTGTATTACACATACTTAAATCTAACCTAATATATGTATACATATGTACATGTGGAGATAAGCTCACATACCGACCAATGGTTTTCGGATAAACAATTCATTCTTATTACACGAGAGTCACGATGTTGACAAATATCATCACACACATGCCACGTCACTTCAATTCAATAAAATTTAATGTAAATTGAGGAAGGATTCATAGGGAAGTTCCAAAATTTAATGAAGGAGGGAAGCAAATCTTAGCTCTTAATTTTTTTTTTTATTAAAAAACGTTTTTAACATTCATTGGTGATGAATGTTAAATTTTGAATTTTTTTGTAATTTTTAAAATTTATATATGATGAAATCAATGGTTGAGATTTGCTTATTTCATTCTTTAATTTTTTTTCTTCTCTCTTGATCCCCACCCTATATATATATATTATATAAATTTACATTGAGTGGAGATCAAGTGGGAATCAATAAAAAAAAATAAAGAAAGTAAATATCTATTTATCATCAAAATATAATTTTCAAGCAAGATTAATTAAATTAAAGCTTGAAATACATATGAATCGACTACATACATCATTTACAATGTTGTTATAATTTTACTTTTTAAACAAAAAACTATCAAAATCAACATTTATCATTCATTTGTGATGAATGTTAGTCAAAATTTCAACTTAATATTCTTAAAACATTAATTTATAATAAATATTAACTCATATATGTCATTATACATTGATTATACCATTTATGGATGAATGTTGTCACTAAAAATTCATCAAGAAATTATGTTAAGTAACATTTATGGATGTATAATAACATGAGTTAACATTCATTCCATATTAATGTTATAAATGATGAAATCAAAGGCTGAGATTTGCTTCCCTCCTTCCCCATAATTTGAAACTTCTCTATGGATCATTACCTTATATGTACGTATATATAGAAAGGATTCACACAGAAAGTTTCAATTTCTGAAAAAAGATGAAAGTGAATTTCAACTATTGATTTCATCATTTTTAACGTTTATTTAAGATAAATGTTAACTCATATTTTGTTGTTATACATTGATGAATATTACTTAACATCATTTTTCGATGAATTTTTAGTGATAACATTCCTGATAAATAATTAGTGTATAATAAAATATATGAGTTAATATTTATAATAAATTAATATTTAAGAATATTAAGTTGTAATTTTGAGTAACATTGCTAATCTTGAGAGTTTTTTTATTTAAAATGTAAAATTATAATAACATTGTTTGATTAAATGATGTATATAATCCATTGATTAATATTTCAAACTTAATTTAATAAATTTTATTTGAAAATTATATTTTAATAATAAATAAGTATTTAATTATCTATTTTCTTTTTCTACCTTAGATCCTCACCTTGTTTCTCTCTCTATATATACATAATACAAATATGTAAATGCGCGCAGATAAGTTCACATGTAACGACCAATGGTTTCTAGATAAACAATCGATTCTTAATGACACGAGAGTCATGATGTTGACGGATATTATCACACACATGCCGCGTCACTTTAATTCGATAAAATATAATATAAAACTTAAAACTATATAATATAATTATAACTATAATATAATATAATTGGAGCGTATATTAATATCAGTACTATAAAGCAGATGAGAGTACATGTTATCACATATCTCTTCACCGATTACATTTCATAGTAATTTTCGGACCATATGTTTTGCAGTCTCTTTATTACTTTACCAAATTAACCTATTCTTCATACATTTTTTCATCTAGATTTATGTAATTCTTCAAAATTGAGCTACTGTTTTACTTTATCCGTACTAATTTACTGTAATTTCTTTGTTGATCAACAGGTTTTCGATCGGATTCAACTGGTTCTAACTAATTTCAGTTCAAAATCTTCCTTTAGCTGAGTAAGTAGGTTTTCATATCGTCTACTTCGATATGCACATATATTTATTTTCTGATTTAGATAATTTTGTTCTGAATTGCGGTACTCTATCACTTGATGTTTAGAAATTACAGTAAATTTTGTTGATGTGGAGGTTTTTGATTTGATTTGGATATTTTACAGTTAGTTTATTTCGTATTTTCGAACTCAAGTTATTTTCAAGTAGTAGTAAAATTTTTTGATACTAATGGTTTTGATTTTGATTCGATTAGCTTGTTATTATTTTGCTTTAATTCAGATTCTTGTAAAGGAGATACTTTAGTAGATCTCGTTGATGCTGATGTTATTATTCGATTAATTCAGATTTGGTAGCAAGTTGATTCTGTTTCATGTGTGTGCTAGATAAAAAGGTGGTTAGGTATTACGTAGTATTATTATTATTATCACCGATTTTGATGTGGAACTTATGCTGCAGGTTAGATAATGGCTCAGATATTGATTCATGGTACTCTTCATGTTACGATTTACGAAGTTGATAAGCTTCATGCTGGTAGTGGGAAAAATATATTCAAGAAGGTATACCAATTTATCTTTTTCTTTCTTGTTTGTTGTTAAGATCAGCTTTCGGTTGTAGTGAATGAACAGGTAGGCTGGTTCAGTGCAGTGAATGTTCAACATTTGAGATTGTAGACACGAAACTCACCCACCAAATTTAACCAATTTGACCTGAAATCAACCCATTTGACCCATTTATCTAAACGGGTTATGCGGGTTGGGTACTTTTGACCCGCCAACCCGTTCATCAAATCAGATCCGGTTTGGGTTGGGTGATTTCTACTCGTCACCCCTAATTAATAGATAAAGAAACAATTAGTCAATTACTTATTTTTTAGATTAATTGAATGAGAATTTTGGCATGTATTATTCCACAAGTAGGTGAACATATCAAACTAGTCATCTTAACCAGAAGAGTCCTGTTTGTGATTGAGCTATATATTGGTTTGTTTTGATGATTCAGTATATTTACTTTAATGATGACCTACGATATATAAATGGATTTATGCTTACGTTGATATGCCATAGATGCTAAGTGATAATAAACAAACAATGGGTGTGCAAAACGTTGAATTGCAAGCCTCATGTTAAACGGTGACACTGTTTCAAGAAATGTGAAATGTTGACTAGTTTCAAGTATCTACTTTTTTAGGTGATCTGTATTGTTTCATTGTTATTATTTATGTTACAGGTTGGATTATGCAACTGTCTAGAGTGACATAATATTTAGGCTTTTGTAGCACAAGATTACTCATTTGTGTTATTCTTGTGGCAGCTCGTGGCTAACATAGAAGAGACTGTTGGATTCGGGAAAGGAACTCCCAAAATTTACGCAACAATTGATCTAGAAAAATGCAGAGTCGGACGAACTAGAAAGATTGAAGATGAACCCGAAAACCCAAGATGGTACGAGTCTTTCCACATTTATTGTGCTCACTCAGCTTCTAATGTCATATTCACTGTCAAAGACGATAATCCCATCGGTGCAACATTAATCGGAAGAGCTTATGTTCCTGTTGAAGAACTCTTAAACGGGGAAGAAATAGATAGATGGGTCGAGATTTTGGATGAAGACAGAAATCCCATAAGTGCAGGTTCTAAAATCCATGTAAAGTTACAGTATTTTGATGTTACACAAGATCGTAACTGGGCCCGTGGAGTTAGTAGTGTGAAATATCCTGGAGTTCCATACACGTTCTTCTCTCAAAGACAGGGATGTCGGGTTTCACTATATCAAGATGCTCATGTGCCTGACAATTTCATCCCCAAAATACCACTCGCTGGTGGTAAATATTATGAGCCAAAAAGATGTTGGGAAGATATATTTGATGCCATTACTAATGCGAAGCACTTCATTTATATAACCGGATGGTCAGTTTACACTGAGATAACTTTGATAAGAGATTCAAGAAGGCAAAAGGCAGGAGGTGATGTCACGCTGGGTGAGCTGCTAAAGAAGAAAGCAAGTGAAGGTGTCCGGGTTCTTATGCTTATTTGGGACGATCGAACTTCCGTTGATGTACTAAAAAAAGATGGGTTAATGGCAACCCACGATGAAGATACCGAGAACTACTTTCAAAATACAGATGTTCATTGTATTTTATGCCCTCGGAACCCCGATGATGGTGGAAGTTTCATTCAGGACCTTCAGATATCGACAATGTTCACTCACCATCAGAAAATCGTGGTGGTGGACTCTGAAATGCCCAGTGGGGAATCACAAAACCGGCGGGTAGTGAGTTTTGTTGGCGGGATTGATCTTTGTGATGGTAGATACGATTCTCCTTTTCACTCTCTTTTCCGAACACTTGACACTGCTCACCATGACGATTTCCATCAGCCGAACTACACTGGTGCTTCAATAACTAAAGGTGGACCTCGTGAACCGTGGCATGATATCCATAGTCGACTTGAGGGACCCGTTGCTTGGGATGTTCTTTTTAACTTTGAACAAAGGTGGAAAAAGCAAGGCGGGAAAGACATTCTCGTTAATTTACGAGACCTTGATGGTGTCTTGACTCCCCCGTCACCCGTCATGTTTCCTGATGACCAGGAGACGTGGAATGTTCAAGTGTTCCGTTCTATTGACGGTGGGGCTGCATTCGGGTTCCCGGACACACCTGAAGAGGCGGTTAAATCGGGTCTAGTAAGTGGTAAAGATAACATAATCGACCGAAGTATACAAGATGCGTATATCCACGCAATAAGAAGAGCAAAGCGCTTCATCTATATCGAAAACCAGTATTTTCTTGGAAGCTCATATGCATGGGAGTTTGATGATGTTAAAGGTGAGGATGTTGGTGCTTTGCATCTTATCCCTAAAGAACTATCTTTGAAGATTGTTAGTAAAATTGAGGCAGGGGAAAAGTTCACTGTTTATGTTGTGGTCCCAATGTGGCCCGAAGGGATCCCGGAGAGTGCATCCGTTCAAGCGATATTGGACTGGCAAAGGAGGACTATGGAAATGATGTATAAAGATATTGTTCGGGCTCTTGAAGCTCAGGGGCTTCAAGAAGACCCGAGAGATTATCTCACGTTTTTCTGTCTTGGTAACCGTGAAGTGAAGAGGAGCGGAGAATATGAACCTTCTGAATCACCTGAACCCGATTCGGACTATTTGAAAGCACAGGAGGCTCGACGCTTCATGATCTACGTGCATGCCAAAATGATGATCAGTAAGTAGCATCTCTTGTAATTTTTCTTAGAGGAGGCAATATTACCCGTTCATATGTAAACGGGTCAACAGGTTTTATTAGTAAATTGCTAAAATGGTGTTGTATAAAGGAAGCATGTCAAATGGGTTGAACTGGTCAAAAGTTTTCTAAGTCAAAATTTTAAGAAGTAGATTATTATATCATTAGCACTTTAAAGTTTAGACATATTTAACAATAACAATAAAAAGTTTTCTAGTCTAGCCAATGACAGCCCACCCGACCCTTCTGTACTCATACTTGGAAGTGACCCGTTTTCATCCTTTTTGACCCTGTTTTATTACGGTTCATTCTTATCTGATTCTGAATCTATTTATCTGACCCTTTTGTACCCATGTTGTAGTTGATGATGAATACATAATAATTGGATCTGCCAACATCAACCAACGATCCATGGATGGTGCTAGAGACTCTGAAATAGCAATGGGAGCCTACCAACCTCACCATCTCTCTACCCGTGAACCCGCAAGAGGTGAAATCCACGGTTTCCGTATGGCACTATGGTACGAACACCTTGGCATGCTTGACGACAGCTTCCAACTTCCTGAAAGCACAGAATGTGTGAAAAAGGTTAACCAAATCGCCGACAAGTACTGGGATTTGTTCGCTAGTGAGAATCTTGAACAAGACCTTCCGGGTCACTTGCTACGATACCCAATCGGGGTTGCTAGTGAAGGTCATGTTACTGAACTGCCTGGAACCGAGTTTTTCCCTGATACGAAAGCTCGTGTTCTTGGTGCTAAATCTGATTATCTTCCTCCAATCCTTACATCATAAGAAGAGAAGTTGAGTAAATTTCAAAATGTGTGTGGTTGTTGTGTTTATTGTGTTTGTGATTGGTGTAATAAAGTGTGATTGCATTGTTAAGTAGAGAGATTTGTGTGTTTATTTTATGTGTATTAGTTGATGCAACTTTTAAGATTTGTGCAAGTCATCTGATGTATGTGGTATATGGGACCTTCTTGTATATCTCAACTCTTTTTCTTTGGTTATTTTGCTATCATAGGAAGATCTTTGTACTCTTGTAGATTACTAAAAACCATTCCCCAAAATCATTTCCCTTATTTTAACATTTCTGTTTTATTTCAAAATAGCTTATAACACGCAAATTTACGAGATGAAACATATTTTCTATATATTAGTAGAAATCTGTGCAAAGCATTAAAGTATTTATTCTATTTAGTTTTGTGCTTATTATATTTTATATAAGTATAATAGATTAAATTTTATTAATATTCAATTACAAATATTTAAAATTTTAAATTATTTATGGATTCAATTGCATTTAATTTAATATACAATTATAATTATATGTTAAATATTTATGTTGTATTCAAAATTAGCTAAATATATATTGGTATTTGTGTCATTTCTATCCTTTACATGTGTAAGTTATCGAAGAAAAACCCTTTATAAGGGTGTAATATAAGTAGTGAACTGATAATAAATGCACTTAATGTTCCAATTATCGTATCTTTTACATCCTTTATGTTGTGATGATGCAAATAATTGATACAATTTACGATTACAACTGAAAACGGAATTTGAAAAATAAAAATAATGTTGATAGATGGGTCGAGTAAGTTGAGTAGAAAATTAAAACATATTTAGGTCAAAAGTTTAAACAGATAATTTAATCTTATCACAATTATACAGGTCTTGTATATGAAATTAGGGTGGGGATCAAGAGGGAAGAAAAAGAATTAGGGAAGGAGGGAAGTAAATCTCAACAATTGATTTCATCATAAATGAATTTTAAAAATTACAAAAAATTTCAAAAATTAGCATTCATCATCAATTAATGTTAAAAATGTTTTTTAATAAAAAAAAATCAAGGGCTAAGATTTGCTTCCCTCTTTCCTCAAATTTTGAAGCTTCCCTATAGAACCTTCCCCTATGAAATTATTTGTATGCTTTAATTAAGAAATCCTACATTGTCGTCTGTTTTCGTGTATGATTTATAACGGTAATCTACTTGTGTACATTTATGTAAGAATTTAATCACATGGAATTCAATTTATTAACATCCATTTCATAGGATTCTAGCCATAGATGTAACAATTTCAACCCAATTATCTATAGATAGTTCAATTTGATATATGATTAATTAGTATAGTGTCAAACATAATAATGGGGTTAAAAATAATTTTTGTAATCATGACACACGTTAACTATTTATTAAAGAAAACAAATACACTTTGTGGGCCATCTAGACCCAACTCATACTAAAAACATATTCTAACCCAAACCATTATGAGCTACCCAACACATTCATTTTCCCACCTCTAGGAACCTACATTTAAGAAATCACTGAAGAAGTAACATAGAAATCAAAGGCATGTTATTTCCTGTTCGAAAATAGTGTTTGTCCCGGATCCTTCCAGTCTGAAATATACTTTGTCATGGTTCGATTCATGAGAATGTTCATGTTGTATAAGCAAACAGAACAATGATGAAATAAATGGTGTACACGCGTAGCTACCAGTAAAGCAAAGTTAAAGCCGATTAAAACCACACTAACTATCACAAAAACAAATGATAAATTTAACTTTGTAAGATGATAGATTAACTACTACAGACTAAGTGAATATGTCCTTTAATATTATTTTTCCCCATTCCTCCTATGATCCATCATCAAAGAGCCAGATATGGGTTCCTTGTGGTCATCGAACCTCGCTACCTGATATGCAATGCAAATCAATATATTAGATTTGGGAAATACGTATGCAATAATCTGAATATAAATTTGAGCTTATGACATGTAAATGTGTGATTGCCGGTAGAAAAGGGATTCTTTGCTTTAAGAATGCAACCATTGTCCATAATAGCAATGAAGATTATGCCCGTAACAGTATCTTGGATCAATCATTTATACTAATTGAATTAAATTAAAAAAAAAAATGATAGGCGTTGCTAGCGGCGCACAAGGTTAGGTGTAGCCACTCATAAATAAGGGGTGATTATATATAAATATGGAAGACGTAAGACCGATGCAAGTCTAGACCAGGTTAACTTACCACCTCAAGCCAATGTTGCAACGCCAGCTTCTGGGCTTTGCCATTCTTTGATAAGCCTTTCCAACCTGAAAAACCAAGAAAATACAAAAATATCATTGATATATTGCTTTTATTAAGGATGCATAATGCTTGTTACACTACCTAAGTCAACGTTTGTTATAAAGTTCGTGATTTACCTTGTCAGCCCTCGTTCTTGCTCTTGACCAGCCTGAAATGGTTGTTTCTTGTTTGTCAAGATCGAAAATTGATGTAAAACTCCTTTTTAGTTCTGCAAAATCTAAATGCTTCCACCTACAAAGAGCGCAAAGTTTGGAATTAAACAATATACATAACAAATCAAAAACACCACATTAATTCATTACTCAATTTTCGAAAATTGCACGTACCAGCTTTGTTCAATTAGAACTGGACAGTCTGCTAGCTTTCTTCTTGTTCAAACACTTTTATAAACTTATTGAAGTTTTGTGGCTGCTTCATGTTTGTGGCTTTTTTGTTAAATACTCCGTCCGTCCCAAAATTATTGTCCACAAACAGAAAACACGCCCATTAAAAAAAGTACAATTATTACACTGTTCCACCAATAAGATTTTACCTTTACCACGTATAACTTTTGCGATTAGTTAGAATTTGCAAGTGGACAATAATTTTGAGACCTACTAAAAGGGAAGATGGACAATAACTTCGGGACGGAGGGAGTATCATCCAACCAATTATCACATCATGGGTTCTCAATTCAAATACTTTTCTTTTTGAAATTATTTAGTACATTTATATCATCAGAAGCAAGTTTTAAGCTAAGAGATACTTCAAATGTCATTATTTGAGACACCATTGGCTGCATTGAAGAAGGTTCAGTTTCTCGGATCTTAAAACAAGATAAACCCAAACCTTTAACTTCACCATCTTCAAAATTAATGGACTTTAGGGCTACTTCTAAATCGGTATATGCTGCGAATGGGCACGAAAATGATAGCCTCGTGCAAGTCCAAAAGATCCTCTATAACTTGATCATCATGTTAATGCATTTCCATTAGTTTTTAATTTATAACTCGCATATTCACGGGATACTGCATGGAAATTATCTGTGACTTGCTTCATGTGATGGAATATAATAAACAAGTGACTCAATAAACGTAATTTGATATTCGTATACATTCTTATTAGTGTCTATTTGTCTTGTAAACATTTATTATAGTATTAGGTTCTTCATGGAAGGTTAATCGAAGACTCGGTTAACTGAAATATCAGATATTTTTGAACCTAAACCAAAATCAAAAAATCGGTTAACTAGTTATTGGGTAACCGACTTTTTTAGTTTGCTTATTCGGTTAACCAATTAACCTTTGTTATTAATACTCAATTTAAAAAGTAAATAATAACACACCAAATAGACTTTCATTTATAAGTATTCATTACATTTGAAGCATTTTTATCATTTAAGTATCAAATGATAAGCATTTTACAATGTAAGTTGTTTGAATATTACCTTACTATGTTAAAATTAAGCTACTAATTACATTAAAATGAATTGAAAAGGATTATAAATGGTTAAGTGTAAGGTGTTGTTTGTTTTTTCAGATGTTATATGTCTGATGTCTGTAGTCATGTCTGTAGAAGAAGATGTGGTCATGAAGTCTGCAAAGTGAATATAAAAAACTGTTTGTTTTTGTTGTCTGCAAAAGTCAATCTGGTTATATATTAATGTAATTTTCAAATTTTTTTGTCTGCAAAAAAGTTTATCCCTTAAACCCTCCCTTCTTATAAAATTATGAAGTTCAAAACATGTAATAGTAACATTTTGTTAGGTAATCAATGTTGGAATTATGTGTATAGTACAACGTTTGTAACTATATTACCAACTATGTATGAATCTATGAGGTCATACACAAAGAATATTAAGACACCATTTAATAATATATATGTGTAGTATATATCATTCTAAGTAATAAAATATATATAAAAAGTTACTTTTCTATTTGGGCTAAATGAGTTCAAATAAAAAAATATAAGAAAATTTTGTAAACTAATAGTTATTGATTAACTTAATTATTGATTAAATTTGCTTTCGCAGACAAAAAAAGTAATATTCTAAGTCTGCCCGCCCGCAGACAAATAAAGATCTTATTCTGTCTTGTGTCTTCAGAAAAACAAACTGTTTGAAATGAAAATGTCTGCTCAAACGACACCTAAATATCTATCTATCTATCTATAAAATATCTATACACATATTTAAAATAATATATAAATGTATCGGATTTTCGGTTAACCCTTTGTGACAAAATCGTGAATCGAAACCAAAAAACCGAATAAATTCCGGTTCAGTTAACCAAACTATGCATGTAGTCTAAATTTTTTTAATTTTATTAACACCACATGATGTCAATCTAAATTTTTGTCTGCAATACTCTGCATGCATTTGATAACACAAAGCATCGTGTCCTTGAGACCCTGCAAGAAGCTATGAAGGCAGGTTGATCTTTCTCTATAGGGGTCAAGTGATATTTCTTTGCATTTCTGAAATAATTTCTCATTATCGTGTTGTGGGAATTTCATAGTAGGTCATGAAGTTTCATTGTCCACAGAGCCTTTAATTTATCCTGTTATAATAACATGTGGGCTTCGCCCCGAACTCTTTCATAAGAATTTGGTTACAGAAGGGATTTTAGAAGTTAATTTGGTTAAACAAGGGGATGTTCTTAACAATTATAATTTTATAACAGGCAAATAAAAATGCTCCTGGATGTATTCATCCTCGTGTTTCACGTGTTTTACCATACGTGGGGTCGATCCTCAATAGAGTACGTCCATTTAGATTAATTTATCAAAATACTAAATTAGTTGCTTTTTTGTGCATCATGTGGCTTTTCACAGCCGCAACAACAGACTGATGGTTTAGTTGCTGGTTCATTGGATTCTGTGACAATTGGTTCAAAGTAAATTCTTTTTTAACTTTATAGTTTATTTTTATAACTTATTGATTCTTACCGTTGTATATGCATAGTGCACCATTTGATGCGGTGAAAGCATTTTAAGAAGTTTGTTTCGGTCCAGTTGAATGTACAGTCCTTTAGAGTGATGGTCATGTTGAAATGCAGGTTATTTTTTCGCTCACAATTGTACTTCTATCAAATGCTCTCTTCTTCTAACAGTGACTTTTTATGTTGCATTGATAGTTTTATTTTCTACTCATGACTTACTAATGTTTTTATAGAATGCAGAATGCATCTCAACGACATGCTGTTCTTGTCTCTGGTGGAAATTAACAATTGCTTACAATACATGGATCGGTGATCCTGATTTAACTATGAGACTTTTGGTTGATGCAGCTTCAAGGTGGATATTCTGTAGTACCATAATAATTTCTTATAAACTAGTGATTATCTTAAAGATGGCTAATCTTTCTGCTGTCTGTTTGGGGAACATGAAATTTGAATAGGCTTATAGATCCAGATTTAGAAAGCTCAAGATCACTTTTTGTTGGAAACTGTGCTTTGCAACTCATTCTACTTGTGTCCTCACAAATGGAACAACATATACGAGACCTTGTTGTTGCTCGTGTTTGGTGAACACAATCCTGGCATATTGATAGTTTTATTTTTATGTGTTTATATTTACTTTTCATGATGAGTGCGCCACGTGTAGAAAATCTCCAAAAGATCAGCAATATGTTTATGCGGATTGACCTGCAATCATCCATGTTCACGCCATCCTTAAACATGTCGCAAATCTCAAAAATCAGCAATATGTTTATGCGGATCGAGCTGCAATCTCCCGTTTTATTTGTCCTTTTACCATTCAAATATCAAATTACAAAAGAATATGCACGTATTTTACTATGGTGTATTAAAACTTTAAGGTCTAATTACCATTCAAAACTATTAATGTTAAACTTTATGGAATGCACGACCAAACACTTACCTAGTATCTATTATAAAGGAAGACTATTTTTTTTTACTGTAGTTGTTTATTTGATTGCCACGTAAATGAATACGATTGGGGGATACACATCCTCTTAACGGGAAACAAGAAACATTTAATTTTAATCTAACATAGAAAGAAACAATATATTTCAACAAACCTCAAATGGTGTGTGCAGCTTGAGTGGTAAATAATATTTGTCTTTGACTTGGACATCTACCGCTCAAGACACGGTAGTTACAATTTTTGATTTCCTCTTCTTTTAACTTCCAGATACTAAATTTTTTTACCCTTATTTGAATGCCACGTTTTCCCTTCTTATTAGCAACCAAGTAGCTATCTGTATGCATTGGAGTTTTAGAGTTCAGTCACGTGTTAGAGTTGTGTCACTAAGCTCTAACACCTTTTTGTCTATTTGTGTGTCCTCGATCTCATTCTTCATGTTTATCTTATGAGAAAACTGAATTTTAAGCAATCGTTGGACGTACACTTGCAGCCAAACTAAAACAAGTTTTGAAATCTAATTCGAGTAAAGTATTCATAATTTATCATTATGCACGGGAAGTAAGCACATATACACACATTTCTCTTCAAAACAATATTTTTTGTTAGTTGGGGTTATATATGATGTATCAGCGGCTACTTGCAGATATTCTATATACTAAACCATTAACAGTTCATACTCTACTTGTGTAATTGGTACCTTTAACGCTACTTGCAGATATTCTACATACACTTTTTTCAGGGTTATCTATGATACAAGTGTGTTTGTGGAGTTCGTTACATTCTACTCTCCGCAAGAAAACTACACTTGAAAAAAAACACACTACTCTATTTTAAATACGCCTTTTCATATCATTTCTTTCCATTTATTCAATGAACTTCCCATTCAACCATCATTTTACACAAATTGAGCGAACTTGAAAACTAGATCCTGATAAGAGGGCTCAAAGTTAACGTGGAAAGTTAACATAGGATGACATCAAATAGAAGTGCACATGAAATCAAATTAAAAATTGAAAATAAAATAAAATGATTTTTAAAGTTTAGCACATATCGATGTAAAAAATGGCTTAAAACTTATCCCTTGAAAGCTTGAACTACTTATTTTTAACACATATTTCAGATTTCATATGCTTTGATCACTTTCTTCACTAAATGTGTTATTTTTACCCATTTGAGATAACTTTCAAAAAGTATTTTGATTATTAAACTACTAAGAGATTTCTATTGATGATTTAAAAGGAAAATTGATTTTTACATAATGGTAAAAAATGGTTTGGAAGTTACTTTTTTACTTATAAGGTTAAAATGCTTATTTATCTGTCAATAATAACAATTACGTGTCGTGTGAGTTTTTTTTATGAATACGCTAAGATAAGATAAAAAATGATTTAACAGTTGTTTTCTTTTTTAGTTTAAAATGCTTATGTGTTTCTCAATAAGACACTTATGTGTCCCACTTTGAGAAGGATCAGTACAAATGGAGTATATAAAAGGGCATTTGCCCCAAATTGGAAGCGTTTTTCTTTTTTGTTTGCATATAATTTTTGATGGATGGTTGGTAAAAAAAAGTGTCATACTCTTGTTATATAGCTATTACAAATTAAGAAAAAGTTATGAATGTGTTGGAATTAGTATAAATAGAAGGTGTCAAAGGACTTTTATTCCCAGTGGCGGATTTAGGAATTTTAATTGTGAGGGGTAAAATATAGCAATTATACATTTTCAAAATAGCATCAAAAACCGCATAAACTTACATCCTACTACACTAAATTTTGCACAAAATTGCACCTCAATTATGCACAAACAACAACAAAAACAAAAACTGCTACAAAATAGCAGCAAAGGTTGCTGCGAACAGCAGGAAAAACTGCTACAAAACACCAACAAAATCTGCTGGAAACAACAGCAAAATCAGCTGCGAACAGCAGCAAAATCTGCTGCAAAACAGCATCAAAATCAGCTGCGAACAACAGCAAAATCTGCTACCAAACAGCAACAAAAACAGCTGCGAGCAGCAGCAAAAACACTACAGGAATAGCGAGATTTGCTTGAACAAGTGTTGTTTTGCTCTGCTAGAACAAGTAGAGATCTGCTTCTTGAAGAACCAATTTCATACATTTGCATGGATAGAGACAAAGTCAGAGACTCACAGCAGCTGCTCTTCCTTTTTAGCATACACTTAACTATGGACTATGATGGGCCAAATATATTTGGTCTAGGGGGCCAAACTATATTGGGCTAGAAACCAAGTTAAAAAATATACATAGTGGGCTTTTTTCATGGGGTTCCATGGCCCCCCATGTTACTACATTACATCCGCCACTGATTCCCCCAATGAATAGGTTGGGTTACATAATGTTTGGTTATATTAATCATGTGTGTTAGCTTGTGTTAGGAGTTGTCACTATAATTTAGAGAAGAGTTTTTTCTGATGTGTTAATATTTGAAGCTAGTGGTGTTTATTAATAATGAGAGAGATTAGTTTGTGTTGGGCTTTGTCATTAAAAAAAAAACAGTAATGATGATGTGTTAAAATTTTATGACTGTATGTGTCAACATTTGAAGTTAAAGGTAAAACAAGAAAAGTAAAACAAAGGTGGCAAGTCAACTAAACCCAAATATCAGGTTACAAAATGTTCACGCAAGAAGCTTCTAAGGACTATCACCGTAATAAAAAATTTAAAGGATGAAATTAGTAATTTTGATATAATCACGGGACCATTAGTGTAATTTTCTCAAATAAGAATTATAACGAAATTTTACTTTTCTATAGCATCTCCGATCTGCGTTTTCTCACCGGAAATTCATTCATCAAACCATAATAATTAGGTATTCGGATCCTTTCCGTTTCAGTTTCCAATCATTCATCAAATTCACACTTAAAAAGGAAGGAACTTGATCAAATGTATTCCCGTTTCAGGTACATCTATATCTATTTTTATATTTATATGTACCTATATATATAACTCAACTAATTAATTTATCAATTACAGTAATATATATCTGAACTTTACCTAATTTAATGTTATTGTAAATTAGGGTTTTGTAGTATTTTCTTCCGTTGTGATTAAAATCGATGTTTCTGGTTGGAACGCTGCTACGTTTTGGATTCGTAGCTGCTTGGTTATTTCATCTTGTTGCTTGTATGGGGTAAGTTGTTTAAATCCGTTAATTTTATAGTTATATTTGGTAATTAGGTCTTAATTTTGTCAAAGTATGAATCAATATGTTTTGTTCAACTTGTGATTGTTTATATCTATCTTTTTTGTTATTTTTATGTTTATAATTAGGGGTGTTGGGATTAGTTTTTTTTTCTTTTTTCTTCTGGGTTTATAGGGATCTGAAATTTGAAAAAGCTGAGTTTTTCTGGCTTATGAGCTTAAATAAGCTCGTAGGCCGTTAAAACAGAGCTTATTGGCTTTCTGAAACTTCATTAAGTTGATAACTCTATAAAACAAGCTAATCTATACACCACCTTAGGAAAAGTTAAGAACCGAACTGGGTCGTCGGGTTTTCATTTGTAATATGTTGGTAATAGGCTTGTTGAGAGAAACTTTATTATAGGAGTTCTTGAATTTGGTTTCAAGTAAATGTTATTTGTTTTGGTTGTTGGTTGTTGGTTGTATGTTTATGGTATGATTCATGATACTTGAAAAGGTAACAAAAAATCCCTTGGTGGTGGTAAAAAAAGTTGAGTACTCAAAACGAGAAATTTGGTAATGGGCAGGGGCGGAGACAGGTGGGGGCAGTGTAGGAAGCTGTCCCCTCTACAAAATTTATGCAATGTAAAGTTTTATTATTATTAAGGGTAGTTTTAATTTGCCCCTTTAAATAAAAAAATTATATAATTATATTGAAGGCTATTTTTGATATTTTTCCCCCTTAATTTTTCTTTTATCTTGAGTTCACCCCCTTGAAAATAATTTCTTGGCTCTGCCCCTGGTAATGGGTACCTTTTTGTGCCATGTATCCTTTGAATTTGCTCGTTATGCTTTCTCTGTTTGACATATTGTATGGGTGTGTGAAGGCTAGATGATATGATCTATGTAACCAGTAGATTGGATTTCATTAGATCCTAAGTTCTTAACCACAAATACTTCATCAAGGCTTTATAGAAAGGGGAATACATATCTACATCTAATAACATTAAATTCGTAATGACTCAAAAGGTTAACTAGGATAAGTTATGCAACCAATTATAATTCATATAGCAACATTTATGTTATTTTATGTGGTTTCTTACAGAATCAAAATAATTTGTAACAGTTCAGTAGCTGTCTTGGATGTGATGCGAAGAACAAACTGATGAAAGGTCAGGAAAGTCAACCTCGCCCCGCATCACAACCTAGTATGACAGAGGGTGTACGGAAAAGTAATAAATGTGACATGGATAATAGTGTGCTTTCTTCTCCTGGCAATCCATCTTTTGGTTCTCATGGCACTGGGAATACGTTGCACGGCTTCATAAATCATGGTAAACTTCACAGTTTATTATCCTTTATTATCTTGTACTTTTTTTATGTATATATATAATGTGTGCAGTGATGTTGCTGTAGGTTTTCTTCTCTGGAGTCAAATTAGGGAGCAATGGGTTGGAAGTAAAAGGAAGTCTAAACAAGAAAATCAATATCGTGAACCCAGATTGAGGTGACCATTTTTTTAATTCATATGCATGTGCAAATTAAAGGTAGCCAAATGTGATGGTCATGTCGATTGAGTCAGTGGCGGAGCCAGTAGATAGGCGGGCGGTGCTTGGCACCTCCAAACTAGTCTGATGTCTCAGTAAAATTCCGGCCCACAACCACAAACTCAACGTGTTTATGTTATTGGTCCTCCACATTCACATTCTATACTTAAACAAACTTAATGGGTAATTTAGGTAATAATTGTGCAACTACTTTTTTAAGTCTTATTGTTTACTTTGATGTATACAAATATGAGATTAGGTGTCGGATTATTAGTTGCTAATTGATAGTACCGTTCATTTCTCTTATAGATTAGGAGGCCTTGTTTCAGTCCCAATATAAAATTATATCATTATTTCACTCGCTTCTTTGGTACTCAATTGGGTATTTATTGTAGGTAGATAATTTAATAGTAGCTCACCTTGTAAGACTAATGAATGAAATAATGTGCGCAGCGATTTTTATTTCTCGTCTTAAGCCTTCCTCGATAACTCAATGTTACACTACTAAGTATGGCTTCGGCCCCCCCTCAACGAAAAATCCTGGCTCCGGCCCTGGATTGAGTAACAGGTCAAGACGGGTAACTTTTGATATTAACGGTTGACCCGAGATATCTTTTGTCCATACCTTTTATCAATAACTTTTGTGTCAATACAATTACAAAAGTGTACTATTTCAATTGAATGGTTTAGAGCTTTTAGGGGGTGTTCGGTAGGGGGAAATGAGGTCAGGGAAATGGAAATGAAATGATTTCCATTGTTTGGTAGGGCAGAGAAAAAAGTTGGGCGGAGATATGGATTTCTCGAGAATTTAGTTCCTTTGTATTTTGATTTCTTTAGTTTTTAAAGGGAAATTAGATTTTTAAAGGGAATTTCTCCATGTCTCTCCTCTGAGATATTGGATTGGCTTAAAAAGAAATAGGGTATATAAGAGTGAAACACGTGCAGGTCACACTATTCACAAAACTTCTCATTTCTTAAAACCCTAGCCTCACTGCAATTTTGGTGATCTTCTCCTACTCGCTAGTTGCTCTCTGTTTCAACCCGCATAGCTGCTCCTTCTCTTCCATCACCGATAACAGTGTGCCCTTATCCGTATATATTATCTACATAAATTTGTTCCATTGCTCAGGTGCATATCCTTTGAACTGTTCATTTTCTTCGATATTCGTGTTTCACAACACAATTAAACAAGTTCAAGGGTTAACTGGTGGGGATATTTCTATATGGGTATACAAGCAATTCTTTTATTATCATGATTATATGTTATGTTATTGAGCGACAGTGCTCAACGAATTGGGGTAATTTTCCAACAATTATTTAGTTTAATTTTGTTAATTTGAATATTAACAACGATACGATAGCTTGCGAATTGAAGTCAGCTTATTCTATATCAACATGTTCAATTTTGCTGCTTTCATTTCATTTCTGTGTTATTCCCTACCAAACATGATAAATGATTTATCTGGATTTCTCAGCTTGATTTCTCCATTGCTACCAAACAATGGAATTCATTGAATTTCTCAGCTACATTTCATTTCTCTAGTTCATTTCATTTCTCTGAATTTCTCCCTACCAAGGTGCCCTTACATTGAAAATACACTTTGAGCAACTTTATGGCCCATTTCCTTTTAAGCCAATTGTTTTTTTTTTTTTTTTCTTTTTTTTTTTTAAGTTTTATCTGGTTGACCTGTTACTCCTGTTAGAGATAATAGTAACCTGAATCGACCTATTATAAGTAACTGGGTTTCAGTTTTACCAAACCTTAAGGGCTTATTTATTTGAGTTCTTATCAACAAAATATAACCCACTGACCCATTTTGAGAGAGCAATTTTAGCATTGAAATAATAAGGACAATCCAGGTTGTATTTTATTGGTTACTGGTCAAAACGGGCAATATCTAAATATTAGCTAATGAAACGGGTCAACTAGGTTGACACTTGACAGGGTTGACCAAATTTCTAATATCAATCTGAACTTAGGATATATCAAATATTTTATTGTGAAGTAGTTATAGTATTATTATTGAGCATAATAACATATTTAACTAGTTATATATCTTATGATCGATTTGAAATGTGCTAATGTGAAGTAGGATATCTATGTTTTTTATTCATATTTAATACATTTATTATACAACAAAAATAAGAGACAACAGAAGGCTGGGTCTGCCCAACCTGACCAACTCGACCCGTTATCCGACCCAGATTAGCCATTTCACCGCTTCCAATTATTTAAGAAAAAGGGCTGAGATCGTTGCATGTAATATACAAACATGACTTGAATATTAGAAGTTGTACATAAAATTTAACGAACCGTGTTGGAACATCTTCTTGATGTACTTTAGTATATGGTTTTGCAGTTGGAATGTAACCTATGACAGTTTGCTTGGCAGCAACAAACCGTTTGCCAAGCCTGTTCCTCTCTCTGTAAGTCGTTATCTGTTTCATTAATATAATGGGTGTGTTTACTACTATTATTTATTTAATTATCATTTATTATAAACTGAAAGTAGATGACAATGGCAGGAAATGGTAGATTTTCTGGTGAATGTGTGGGAGCAGGAAGGGATGTATGATTGAAAAAGATAGTCCGAGTTTGTTTCGAAATAAATACATAGTAGGTTGTGATCAGGTGAACCAAAGGCTCAACTGTAACTTAATTTTCACCTAAGAATATTGGTCAAGTTTTAATAGAAGAACAAAAGAACAAATTGTTGACTTAATTCACAGACTTATCATTTTGGATTGCAAAAGACTAATGAATCGCGCATTAAAGTTTATTTTATAAGGTGATATATTTAGTAAAATAACATAGAAAACTAAAAAAACTAAAGAAAAGTCATATGCTTATTATTTTTAGAAAGACCGAATTATATTTTAAGTAAATTACATAAATAGTAACTGTGATAGAGTAATTCCTTTCACTCTCGGTTGCGTTTTGTGGTTTCACTCTCGGTTGGGTTTTACGTCTTCAGTCCCTTGGTCTGGTATATCATTACTCAAACCGTCCCTCATCTAAGTAGAGTGACCCCATCTCCATTTAAAATACTAACATATACACCCAACTCTTTTTACATATGTTAAACTTATAATTGTTATATAGACAATAACAATAATATATAAATAACTTTAAACCCATCAAAACCTAGGAACTAAAAATACAGCAACAATAACAACATATATATATATATATATGTATTATAACACTTTGGTCAGTCAGGTTACAATTATTGGTAACTAGTTAAATCAAAGCTATCAAACCATAATTCTCTAATTTCAATTATAACAAAGATGGATGCATAGCAATTTATTCAAACTCCAAAGGAATGACTTGGAGAAGAAAATATGGAGCCGGTGGTAGCGGCACCATTAGACCACTCCTTATGGTCACCACTGTCCTCCATCTTCGTCCAATCTCACCTCACGTCTTCCGTCTTCCCATAGGCATAATACCATCTTAGGGGACTGTCCTGGATGTTATGTGCTCGCCAGAATGGAACAACGGTAACTTGATGGGCCAATTACCAACAAGGTGATCCAAGATATCCCAAATCCCAAACAGAAAATTGATCAAAACCTAACAAAATTAAATAAAGTTTCATCTTTGAAGGGTTTTATGAAGATGGATTTTTTCTTGGGTTTCTTGATTTAGGGTTTGGAGTTGATTAAGAAGTAAAGGGGTTTTGATTTTGGGAGATTTTTGTTGTATTTGAGTTTGGGGTGATCTGACATTTGACAACAAAAAAAATTAAAAAGAAAAAATAAAGAAAAGATTAATTTTCATATGAACGTAATTGTAGTATTTATAATTGTTTAGAGGTTTTGATTAGAATGGAAAGCATTTGCAGTTTTGCAGATTTTGAATTGTGGTCTGCTTTTAAAGAGGGAAAAGAATGAATAATAAATTTGTATAATTATATTATTTTCGAAGAAGGTAACATATTTTTTTAATTTTTATTATTAATATAATGTATTCTTTAATTTTTGTAATTTTTTTAAATAGATATAAATGTATATGTATTAATATTTAATAAATGATGTGGTGCTGAAAAGTTTAGTTTTTACGTTATGATAGGTATGATTTAGTTATGGGTCAGTTCTTCAGTCCTCGTGCTAATGTAACGCTGATGTGCATCCAGTCTTCAATCGTCGAGAGTGGCCTTATCTGGTTGGTAAGTCATCAATCTCAGCATTGTACACCGAAATGCTAATCGTCAACGTATTAACATCTAACTAATTTTAGTGTGAAAACACATATGGGGTTATATGTGTTGGTGTTGGTTAGGCTATATATATCCCTAACACTTTATTTACGAAAATCTTTTATATATTCTAAGTAATCAGGAAGGGGTCAAAGGTGATTTTCTGCTGAAAAATTGGCCACTATTTTGGTTAGTGGAGCAAGATTCATACACCCCTTATTAATGAGGGTGTATGAATCTCAATTTAAGGTATCACATCACACTACCATGTCACATCATTATTATTTTATTATTAACTTTAATTTTCAACTTATTTAATTTTTCTCTTATTTCTTTTAAAATATAATTTTTTATAAATTTCAAATATACCGTTGTGACGTACTTATTTTTATTTACGTTTCGATATAAATTTTATTCAAAACTGAGTCGGATAAAAAATAATGTATTTTTTCTTTAAAATTTCAAGTTTTCGGTTTTTTTTTTTGTTTTTTACGATTTTTTTCGTTTTTCTTCGTCCTTTTTATGTTTTTTTCCGTTTTATTAACGTTTTCTTCATTTTTTTCATTTCTTTAACGGTTTTCTTCAATTTTAAAAAAATAAAGAAAAACGAAAAAAAAGTATCGAAACGAAGAAAAACGGAAAAAACGTTAAAGAAAAACGAAAAAACGTAATAAACATAAAAAAATGAAAAAAAAACGTAAAAAACGAAGAAAACGTAAACAAACGAAGAAAAACGAAAAAATGTAAAGAAACCATTAAAAACGAAGAAAACGTAAAAAACGGAAAAGAACGAAAAAAGGACGAAGAAAAACGTAAAAAAACGAAGAAAACCGAAAACTTGAAATTATTTTTTTATAAATATATAATTTTTTACCCGACTAAGTTTTGAATAAAATTTTCAAAAACGTAAATAAAAATAAGCACTATCACAACTGTATATTTGAAATTTTATAAAAAGTTATATTTTAAAAGATATAAGAGAAAAATAAGAAAAAAAATTTAGTAATAAAATAATTATGATGTGATAGGATGTATAACTTTTGAAAAGAGTGTATGAAACTTAATATCTTTTAGTTATTGAGGATGTTAATTAAATGGGATTTGAGATTCATACACTCTTTTTAAGATCCATACACCCTTTTAAGATTTGTCACCTATTTGAGATTCATACACCCTTTTTAAGATCCATACACCCTTTTAAGATTTGTCACCTTGTCAAATCACACTATCCACTTTTATTATTAAGATTAATTTTGAACATATTTGATTTTTCTTTTATATCTTTTGAAATATAATTTTTTATAAAATTTCATATATACCATTGTAACGTGCTTATTTTTATTTACGTTTCGATGTAAATTTTATTCAAAACTGAGTCGGGTCAAAAATAATGTATTTTTTTAAAAATAATTTCAAGTTTTCGGTTTTCTTCGTTTTTTTATGTTTTTCTTCGTTCTTTTCCGTTTTTTACGTTTTTAATGGTTTTTTATATTTTTTTCGTTTTTCTTCGGTTTTTTTTATTTTTTTTTGTTTTTTTACGTTTTTCTTCGTTTTGTACGTTTTTTCGTTTTTCTTTGTTGTTTTAACGTTTTTTTCCATTTTTCTTTGTTGTTTTAACGTTTTTTCCGTTTTTCTTCTTTCGATACGTTTTTTTCGATTTTTTTTAAAAACGAAGAAAAACGTTAAAGAAATGAAGAAAAACATAAAATAACGAAGAAAACGTAAATAAAACGGAAAAAAACATAAAAAGGACGAAGAAAAACAAAAAAATCATAAAAAACGTAAAAAACGAAAAAAACCGAAAACTTGAAATTTTTAAAGAAAAAATATATTATTTTTTAACCGACTCAGTTTTGCATAAAATTTATATCGAAACGTAAATAAAAATAAGTACTTCACAACGGTATATTTGAAATTTTATAAAAAGTTATATTTTAAAAGATACAAAAGAAAAATCAAATAAGTTAAAATTAATGTTAATAATAAAATAATAATGATGTGACATGCTAGTGTGATGTGATACCTTAAATTGAGATTCATACACCTATTAATGAGGGTGTATGAATCTCGGACC
This sequence comes from Logfia minima, assembly GCA_963921325.1. Classification (NCBI taxonomy): domain Eukaryota; kingdom Viridiplantae; phylum Streptophyta; class Magnoliopsida; order Asterales; family Asteraceae; genus Logfia; species Logfia minima. Next base: position 1,330,627 of record OY992773.1, read on the forward strand.
ACTAATTAAATTAGTAGTCACAATTATGATCCCATATTCTGACAATGACTAGCATTATCATTTTATCATATATCTACTGATGTTACATTGATTACCAATGTTTCTGTCACTGTCGGCTTCATTATTACCTACTGTGAAAATTAGCTCGCAGTTAAATTTTAATGTTTCAGTCAATATGCGGTAGTTTAGTGATTGACTGACTGGGACCACTACCGGTAAGGCGGTAACTGATAACCTTAAAGTCAATAACAAAAGATTTTGCTTGGTAGAAAGTGGTCTTCCACGGTATCCCGGAACTTAGAATTTGATAGTTAGGTACTACAATAAAAACTACAATAAAATATAACCTTTTGAAATAATCTTTTTTATATATGTAACATTAAAAATTATTATAAACATAAAAAATCAAAAAAGGTGTAATAAAAAGTTAATTACGTATCACGATATTACACGTAAAAAATTAAAAGAAGTGTAATAAAAATTTAATTACATATTACAGCATTACATAGTTAAAAAACATAAACAAATTTTGTTCACATAATATTTAATTATTTAATTATATATTATGACATTACGTAATTAAAAAACAGAAAATAATTTTTTACAGATAATGACATTGTTGGATTCTTTTTCTCAAAGTTTAATTAATAAAATAGCTCAAATTATTTGATTTAAATATTTAATAAAAATAAGCTTATAATTAGAACATATATATATAATTTATACACGTATAAAATTTGAAAGCCTAGTATAAATAAGGCCCTGTCCAGTTACTTATTGGGCAGCCCCTCATCTTCGGGCCTGCTAGGGATCTACCATTAGAACATTTTTCTCTTTGAAACTAGTGATTTAAAAGCATCGGGAGTGGGTACCAATATCAATGTTGAGTCTCTTTCAATACCAAAGACACAGCTAAAGTTGAATCTGAGGTACAACGTTGATCATGCAACTATAGAATTTTTTATTGTATATATTTTAATCCTCTAAAAACCATATACTATTTTAATGTTGATAACCACTTCGACAACACTTGGTGGTCGAAAGATGTGATTTTGTTAGAAGCTAATCTGGCTAGTTGATCGATTTTTCCTGTTGGTGCTTTCGTCATCATTCGTTCCTGTAAACACAATTATAGTGGGATGATATATTAGTCATTTTAAATTATAATTTAACAACGTTCAAATTCACAATTATACAGATTCATCAAATTCTAATTTCACTTTCAATTGCGTTAAGATTCATAATCTTACATCTTCATTGACATCATTTTTCTTATCAGACATTGACCATAACTCAAATTTAATAATTTGCAAAAAGAAACTTTTGACGAACTTTTGATTTTACGCAAAATTAAACAAAATTAAAACAAATAAAACTTATTAATTAATAACTAATCAACTTATACTCATCATTCAATATATAAACTTGATAAAATCTATATTTTAGAGAACATGAATATTAATTAAAATTATACCTTAATATTCATAATTACTAATGGTTGTTGTACATAGAGTGTATTTATTGACTAATAATATTCGCCACTCAGTGAATCCATTCAATAGTTTTTGTATGTATTGTTTTCTTTTTAGAAAGTCAATAAGACACCAACACAACCATAAATATATATATTTGTCCAATCAATAGATTGGAAACCACAACTTCATACTGGAGGCCAACTCAATAACGTTAGGCAAATGGCTATTTGATATTGTTACCGGCTTCCATCATTTCCCAATTGATTTTCTTTCCGTTCCAATTTAATTGTTCATTACAAATATGCACACAGTTTTAAAACGTACAAAAATTACACTATTGACAAAGAAAATTTTCAATATCTTTTACTTAAATACTTTATTACCAGTTGAAATCGAAAGTAAATAGTTATTTTTAAACGTTAGAAGAAAATAAAAGAACAAACAGATTGGCACGGAGTGGGTACTGGATGTCAAGAAAATTTTCAATATCTTTTACTTAAATACTTTATTACCAGTTGAAATCGAAAGTAAATAGTTATTTTTAAACGTTAGAAGAAAATAAAAGAACAAACAGATTGGCACGGAGTGGGTACTGGACATTACGTTACGTAGTTAATATGGAATATTGATTAGATGTAGCTTGTTAGCCACTGACGCGGGCAAAACTATATAAAGATAAGGTTGATGGGAATCATAAATTACTTCGAATTTAAAACATTCATATACTGTATTCATTCTAATACTATATCACCTCATTTATATTATACCACTCGTATTAATTATGCCACAACTACAAACAATACCTTGATAAAGATCTTGTAAGAAGATTTTGTTGTGATTAGGGCCTCTCCGACAATAATTTCATCTCTACTTTTAAACAAAGAGGAAATAAATAATTTTTTTAATATATATATATATATATATATATATTTTAAAACTTCTCCTACAATCATTCACTCTAAAAACAAAATTCTGATCATTTTTATATTACTTAATTCACATTTTATCATTATTTTTAAAAGTCTTTTAAATAAGTTTTATCAATTATATTTCTTTTGTTTCATTGTAAGTGTTGTAGTGTAATATTATTAAATTCATTTTTTGATGTGTTATTTTTGAATAATTTAATTTATTTATTATTAATAATTAATAGACACTAATATTTATTAATAATAATTATGAACAATTTAACAATATACAAATAAGATCAATAATGATAATAATACTAAAAAATAGTATTGGTTAAGATTTTAGAGGATGAAAAATGTTCTTCTATATAAAGAGGGAATCTGACTTCATTTATCTTTATTTATAAATAAATAAAAATTAGTGTTTAAATCTATATTTAGAGATAAAGAAAGTATTTAAAAGGATATTGAAGTTGGTTTTACCTACTATATTAAACACAACGCTAATGATCATGTAAGATGATCTTGTGGGCTTCTCTTGATGAATTACATTTCTAATGCTTGTATTTTTAAGTATAAAAACAAAAGAAACATATTTATTGCAACTTAGTGTATGATTTGAATGCAAACACCAATTTTTGTAAAATGAGAATTTTTTTCACCAAATATATTTTCTTCTGCAGAATATGCATTTTGCATGTATCAAATCTTTACATCATATTTCATCTCATTTTCTTTTTCAATTAAATAATTCGAATTTACATAGTAAAATACTTTTAAGTTAATTCGTACTCTTTATAGAGTCATAACAAATTTTAACTTTATATATATTTAGTTAGTTATCAACGTTTTTAGTACCAATTCATTTTATATATATCATAAAAGTTTGTAACATAAATATTTGTTCTAAAGCTATTAAGATTGTATTTAAGAAAATATTTGTCAAGTTATATGTTTACATATAACTTATAGAACTTTAGTGTGACTTACATGATCAAACCATACTTTGCGAAAAACAGTGAATTAAATAGTGTTGGACAAAAAAAATTACACCATTATGATGTGTTGATTATATATCATTATACTAAATTTTACATTATTTTATCATTTTGGTGCACACATGAGACATTCACTTAGAAATCTTGCTTACACCGAATAAGTATAATATCAATATTATATTTAGAATTTTTGAATCTATTGAAAACAAAATTATACATAAAAGATCACTCTAATACATTTTAATTATTATATAAATTATAATACAATAGTTAATTAATTGTGTTTAGAGTGACACTATATATATACATATATAATATTAATACAATTTAATGAAATATATGTTAATATAATCGTATATATATCAATAATTTTAGTGTAGTATTTAGTGTTACAATATTTACATATCGATATTAAATGTATTTATTACACTATTTTAAAGTAAAAGTACAAAAATATACTTCAAACATATGCATAAACACCATATTATTTTAGCATAACATTAAATGATGTTTAGTGATATACTATTAAATATAATAATAATAATAATATCATTATTATTATTATTATTATTATTAAATGATTTATTGTTTATAAGTTTCCATTAATATTTTTGAAACTACGAAACAGAGTATTTGTTATTATATATTTATTACAAGCATTTAATGATTTGTATTTTTATTTTTTTCTACTATATAAATTGATTTTATTTCATAAATTAAGTACAAATTTAAACTAAGTTATAATACTAAAGCTGTCTGCTTTGGCGAAAAGGATAGCCGAGAAAGATGGCTGCTTTGGCACGGGGATCCTCTGATTTCTTAATGCCTAGTGAGTTCAGATAAATTTAAAACTAATAACTATTCACTATCATACCAAAATGTATAGATAAAATATAGTATAAAACTTTATTTTAATACTATTTAATAAAAGTGTAGAAGCTTGCAACTTGCTTATTAAAGTGATCTAGTAGTGAAAACCCATTTCAACATAACAAAAAACATAAATATTAATTATTGCTTTTGTAATAACATAGGGACGAGATGTATACCAACTGAATATGATCTTAAACAAGGGATACATGCTTACTTGGATAGTATAATTTAGTGTTTCGATAGATCGAATTGGAATATATTCAAGAAATTGTGATAAAAGAGGCCGAATATGCGAGAATACTGCTCTCTGTTGTGAAGGTTACGAGGAAGAGAAATATCTTCATGGGTCGTAAATGGAGGACCATTGACATCCAAATGGGTGTAGGAATGGACGCTATTCATTTGCTTGCACTTTTTGCACTATTTACGTTCAATTGGGGTGCGTTTTGGGCTGCATTTTTTTACCTAGGTGTTAGTGGAATTTTTGGAATCACCGTGTTATCATCGTTACCTAGCTCACCAGAGTCTCAAGCGGCCCAAATGGCTCGAGTACACCTTTGCTTATCTAGGACTCCTATATATGTTAGCAGATTCTTATTCAAAAGAGAATTACATGAAACTGAGAACTTATGAGAACTACAAAACTATATATGTATTTTTTTATATGTGATTGACTTCATTATACGTGAATATTGATATATGTTTGATTGAGAATATTTTTTTTTTTAATTTTCTAAAGTTTTATGTAAAAACACAAAAAGATATACGTAGTTTCTTTCGTACATGTATATATATACGTGTAAGTATATTTTTTTCTGAATTATATTTTATTCTATCAAATCTCAAACTCAAAGTAAATTAATTGATTGATATGATAGAGGGAGGGAGAGGGTGCGTAGTTTCTTTCGTGCATGCATTTATACTTGAGTATTTTTTTTAAAAATTATATTTTATTCGATCAAACCTCAAATTCAAATTAAAGTAAATTAATTGATCGATATGATATGATAGAGGGATCTAATATTTTGGGTGAACATTCATAAACATCATCACCAGTATGTTGATTCTTAGAAGATGCACACTCTCTCATCTTTGGATTTCGGTATAGCTATATGGATTGGCTCTTTGACAGTGGCTACATCCTTGAAAAGGTACCTTCAACGTCCGATCATGTTCCAAACAAGTTTTTTCAGTTTCCTAATGACATGTATTGATTTTTTATTTTGCAGTATCAAGAACGTAAAAACGTAAAGGATTTAAAAAATCAAGTATTCTATAGGTTTATCAAGAAAACTTATTAGTCTCATATACATGCACAGGGAGACCTCGTTTATGCTTTTGGTGGATTTACCTTGGCCGGTAAGAATTTTCTTACTTAGTCTTTTAATTTGTATTTCTTTATTTACTTTAAATGTGAAAATGTATGTATTAGATTGTTATTTTATTATTATGTAAATGTGAAGGGAGTTAAAACCGTCGGGTATCACATCACATTTCTAGTGAACTCAGCATGTCACATATGGGAAATCAAACTTGGAACATTGATTATCTCTCCAAGAATAATTGGTAACCTTAAAATAAATTTAATATTCATTCAATTTTAAGTATTTAGTTAGTATATGTTAAATTTGTATTTGGTATTTATATGTTATATACATATACACAAGTAGGTAGCATTGATCACTTCTGGAGAAGGTTGGTATAATAATCCCATTGCATTTGAGTATTCAGCTCGACAAGGGTTAGAATGGTGGCAAATAGACTTCTGTTTGTATATCATATGATTTCTCGAAGCAGTGGGGTCAGCCACCAAGGTTAAATTGCCGACTGAAGCTCACAAAGTTAAGAAATCGTTAGTTTCGTCTAGCAACAAGTTTCAATGATTCAAATTAAGTCATTAAATCTGTTTTGCGATCAAATCATAACACTTTGTATTGTGTCTACGAATGCGTAAGGTATGTAGCGAACAGATCGAATATAATAGCACTCACTATCAATGTAGTGTTTCTTATCATTAATGTATCAGGTTTTCTTATCATTATAAGTTATTTGGATTAATATTAATCTTGTCATCTCATCGTTATAACTGAAAAAACGGGTCGAATTCCTAAGTATTATCGATCACCTTGATTTTGGATCGTAAGAGCAGTTAATTAGGAGGATTTAATTAGTTTTTAGATACTATCAATTTATATGGTTAATATGAAATAACTATGATTATGGATTACAATAAAAACAGGTTTAAAAAATAATTGCTTTATCGTGATTGATGTGGTTTGGTACATATTTCAGTCTTGAGTCCATAAATGGCACGTACTGTTGCTTCGATTGTGTTCACTTATGTGTACCACTAAAATCTCTACATTTCAAACTAGACATTTTGACTGAGACTACATATAGGGAGTACAAAATTAGAAATTGCACCAATATTTCTTCAAATTAATTTCAAAACTACATCACGTACAATATGAGTACTTTCCATTAAAACTTAACTCGCAGTTTCTCCAAATAAATTGCTACGAGTAAGTAAATAATATAATAAGTGATTATAATAAATACACGATTATTGTAGTTCTAAAGATTATTTTCAAACTAGAATATTAAAATACTATAATACGAAGTATTTTGGTGTAAACTTTTTTGTCTAAATATTTATCATTATTTATCATTTCAGCTTATGTCAGATTTGATATATTGTTATAATATAAAAATCCAAAAAATAATATTTTTTATAAGTTAAATTACGTCAACAAAAAGATAATTCAATCAACGATATAAGTTTGATGATCCCGTCGCAATATGCGAGACAAAATTCCTCTCATTACATATATTCTCTAATTCTAAAAATACTCTCTCCGTCCCATAATAAGTATTCATAATTAGATTGTATAAAGTTTAAGAACAGACATAATTAGTACATTATGTAAAAGAATAATAACAAACTTACTTTTAGTTTTTCATAATTTTTTGTAAATCAATTTTATAAAAAGTAAAATTAAAAAATTACTATATTATTTTTTTAAAAGCGAACGTTTTAAATAAAAAAGCAAACATTTTAAAGAGAAAAAAACAGTAAAAAATTGTATAATGATGGAACATAAGGGAACAGGATATAACTTATTCTGATCTCAAGTATATGTTCATAGAAACACGTAGAATTTTCTTTTCTCTTTTCAAAAGAGAAAACATGAAACTTCTCATAACTTCTATCAATTTCTTCCCTTTTTTTTTTTCTTTTTAATCTTTACAATAAATAATTATACATTCCACCACCAGCTTAATTATTCCAACATCTTAACCAAAAACACACGTACACCACGATGGCCATGTCCCGTTTCATAGTCAACAACATCACTCACACTCATAGATCACCTCTCCCATGGAGTTCTCACCTCTTCCAACGGTTCTCCGCCACGCCCACCATCACCACTGAAAACCGCGAGAAATCGGACACCAAAGAGATTTCGGTCTCCGACTCCACCAAGAAACCCAAACTCTTCTCTCCAAAGAGAAACCGTAGACGATCACTTTGGTCCGGAAATACTAACCAGAGCTTCCCTCCTCTTTCCGGTACTAATTTCACTTTATAATGATCTATATATGATTGCATAATTAAAATGTTTATGAAATCACGCTCAAAAAATTTCATAAAATGTTAAATAAATATTACGATATTAACGACCTACTAAAACCCCCTAACTTGTACATGAGATAATAAAACAAAAAGAAAATGAAAAAGGAATCACTTAAGTAATAATCTAAGTAATTATTACTTAAGAAATTCTATCTTGCTGTCAAAATAATAATAATAATAATAATAATAATAATAATAATAATCATCTTTTTAGACAATGTATTATATCATATGCAGTATCCTCGTTGTACTTTTAATGTTTGTCTCAATTTATCTATGTTTTACAATTTCTAATCTAAAAATTTGTTGATACAAGGATTCGGACATGCGATTGTGGAAGCTGCGACGAACATGAACAAACTACTCGAAAACTTATCGCCTTCGCGTTTGATAAGGAGATTTAAAGAGAATGATGAAAGCTATAGCATAAAGTATCAAATGCCAGGGTTGTCAAAAGATGATGTGAAGATTACGGTTGAAGATTCGATGTTGTTCATTAAAGGAGAGCGTAAGGAAGAGGAGGAAAGACAAGATTCCGATGACGACGAGTTTTGGTCGGCCGCAACTTACGGTTATTATAGCACAAGTTTGATGCTGCCTGAAGATGCAAAAGTAGAGGAGATTAAGGCAGAGATGAAAGATGGTGTGTTGCATGTTATAATACCAAAAGATGAGACCAAAAAGAAGCATGTCAAAGAAGTTCAAGTTGACTAGTTTTTTCTTTCTTTTCTTTTTTATTTAATAATAAGAATATATATATATATATATATAATAAAGGAGTTGATTAATGAGGAAGGGATAATTTTGAATGAAGGAAAAATTGATTTCGGTCGTCCGTTAACATTCATCGGAATGAATGTTAAGTTATTATTCATCACATTGAAATATTTTTAAATTAACATTCCTTGTGATAAATGATAACTAACATTCATTATAATGAATGTTAATGAACAATCCAGATTAACTTTCTCATTCTTTTAAGATTATCTTTTCTATCTCGATCATCCATCTATATAAAGATATATAATTATATATATATAATGTGTAGAATATACTATTATAATTATAATTATATGTATATGTATGTTACTGTGTCTTTAGTTTTAATCATTTACGATGTAATTTGACAGAATAAACTCTTTTGTATTGTACTTGAAATTATTTTTCGGGGTAGTAGAAAATATGAGTAAGAATGTAAAGTAATAACCCTGGGCAAAAGTCAGTCATTTAAATTTAACCACACAAAATTAAATTTATCCAAGTCCGTAATTGGTTCATCAAGAACACATTATGACTTAATTAAATCATGCAAAATTAATTTACGAATACATCACTGTTGCACAAAAGTATACACATGTTATTTCTTTTATTTGCTGAATACCGTAGGATCGATGTTTAATGATTTACCATTAGGTTAACTCATAATCCCAAATATCAAACGTCAATTAGTATGACCTTTCATCAAGAACTTATCTTACAACACAGTTTAGATGCAATCCATAATCGTCAAAAACACACCAATAAAGTTGATAATTGAAATGCCACACTAAACGTATTTGTCATCAAAATAGGACAATGACTTTGAATTGAATATGGTTTTGAAAAATGAAGGATAAGGACCACCACACATACATATATATCTATCATTGCCAGAAACTCCTGTAATTTATCTACGTTCTTTAATTATAAATAAGTCATCAAAACCCTTTCTTGAATATTTATCAACTATCTTAAAAGGTATTATAACTAATCGGTCAAAACAAATTAAACTATACAAAACTGGAAACATCTCAAACATAATAAGCAAGCAAATTAATGACATATATGTGGTCTTAATGGGTCCAGGAATATCCAAATAACAAAAGCAAAAATTTATTGGTAAGTAATACATACTAGTATTATGAAACATGATTTTAAACCGGACTCTCATACCACATGTTAGCAGATTATCCAAAGTTATCATGTAACTCATAATATATATGTACATTGTTATAAGGCTTACTTGAATTGAGAGAAGTGGATGTCATGAGTATGAGTATGTTGTTTGGTGTTTGATCTTCATAACTTGAGCTTCTCTCACTCATTGTTGGAATGAGTATACATTTGTGTGTACCTAGAGGTGAAACCGATCCTTTATTTATAGGAGTTCAAGTTGACCGTTAAAAAGTCAGTCTCTCAAGAGTTTGTTACCAAAGACTTAAGAGTCTTTTTCACTATGGTACGCAACCAAAACTTATCATAAATCTTATAATAAGATGTATATACCGTATATTATCATTTATCATAATAAATAAAGGTAAAATATAGTGATGTATAAATAAATTAGGCCATTTTCATGTATAGTCAGTAAGTAATTTGACTAACACATTTACTATATCATACTAGAATAATATCGAACCTCATTATAGCAAATAGGTAACAAGACATGTGTAGTAGATTAGTAGTAATAAACCAAATACATTGATAAGAAATACATGAATTTTTGAGTTCCCAACAATAGAGGGTTTAGGTTTCAAGTTTCTAACCAAAAGAAGTTACAAATACATTATCTGAATCACATACGGATCACTTAGAAAGATATATCGATCCCTTACAGACAGTAGACATGCATATATGATTTGAAGACACAAAAGAAATGAATCATATCACTTCAACTTGTTATCAGCAGCAAAAGATTTCTTAAGTTTGTGAGCTTCTGTTGGCAACTTAACATTAGTGGCTAACCCTACTATTTCAAGAAACCGTATGACATACCAACCACAGTCAATTTGCCACCATTCTAACCCGTGTCGAGCTGAAAACTCAAATGCATGATGATTATTATGCCACCCTTCTCCAAAAGTAAGAATTGCTACCCACCTGTATTAAGTTTATGTAGAACATGTACATACTCAGCAATACTAAAATAATGGATATTAATTTAATAAAGTATATATAGATGAGCATCTGCTTTTTAAAAGAAAAATAATTTATACACATAATTTGTATGCTTTAATATATTTATATATATATATATATATAGATATGTAGGGCTTGATTTATAAAAAAAAATTATTGTAAAATAAATAAAATAATATTTTAGTTAAAGGCTGAATGAGTAATTTTGCTTTTATTTTTTTCAATTTTTTTTTTTTTTTGTATTATTTGTGAATCATTGTGTAAGAGTAGAAATCGTGCATCGGGTTGCAAATATCACGTGCAACAGTTGTATACTAATGTCAGTTTTCCCCCTCAAAAGTAAATAATGCGATTTTGACTGACTAATAATTAAAAACTAATCTCATCATATGTATCTAACGGTCCAGATTGTATCTTATTTTTTTTACAATAATGATTGTTTTACGATAATCAACTTCTATATTATATATATACAACATTTATTAGTGGATACGAAGTCTATACAAATAAAGTGTTTAAGTTTTGTGGTATAATATGAGTTAATTAGATTATATATATATATATATATATTATAGGGAAATGATCTAGAGAGAAGCTCTAAATTTTAGAAAATGAGGGAAGCAAATTTCAGCCTTTAATTTCATCATAAATAAATGTTTAAAAAAATTAAGTTGTATTTGTTAGTAATATTCATCACATATGAATATTAACGTTATGAAAATGAAGGGCTGAGGTTAACTTCCCCTATTTTTTTATATCCCTCTTTATTCCCACTATATATATATATAATTTTAAGCACTTTACTTTTTCTTCAAAACTTACCAATTATTTTTGGAGAGATCCCCGGTGTTCCAAACTTGGTATCCCCATATATGACAAGCTGAGTTGACTAGAAATGTCGAATGATATCCGAATGTCATTGCAACTCCCTATATTTGCATATAGTTCAATTAATTAATAAACTTATATATGTTTTTTGAAAAAAAATCATGTACATTAAAATTGTACTTCAAATCGCTATAAATAGTTTAAAAACATGTGAGCGATGTACTCTTACCATAACCCACGAAAGGTAAGGAAATCCACCCATATAGTAAAAGAAGCCTCCAGCTGCAATTGGATGGAATAAATAGGTTGTTTTAATGAACCTATAAAATGCTTGACTCTTTAAATCCTCAACATTTTTACGTTCCTGATACTGCAAAACAAAATCAAACAATCTGTATATAATATGTGTAGTTACAACCATCTGAGATACACATAGGTTTATCATACTAAAAGTACATACTTGAGGGAAATAAAAATAAATGGAACATGAATATACAAAGTACGAACGTACCTTTTCCATAATGTAGCCACTGTCAAACAGCCAACCCATATGACTAAACCAAAATCCGAAGGTGGGAGAATGTGGATCTTTCTCAGAATCAACAAACTGATGATGATATCTATGCATGCTCACCCAATATATTGGATCCCTCTATATTCATTCACAGATTTTTGATCATTTGAATAAATAAGATAATGATAGGTATCGTGAAGTGTAACAAACTATGACTTTGTTGTGTATAAGTAAATTTTTAAAACATATCTATTGTTTGTATCTAACTTAATTTCAACTTATTGCTATTTGTGTGTAACATCTTGACGTGACAATTTTTATGAATGTTACGTGGTAACTTATATTAATGATACGTTAACTAAATTATATACAAATAAAAATAATTAAAATTGAATAAATACATCATAGGTTTATTAATTACATTGCAGGACGTACACTTACGTACCCCTTTTTAATACATTTTAGGGAGTTTGATGTTTAAGTAAAAGGTAAAGATAACAAGCAGCATATATAAAGAAGATGTATATCCACAAACCTGCATACATATGGCTCCAAGATAAGCAAAGGTGTACTCGAGCCACTTTGGCAGCTTGAAACTACGGTGTGCTAGGTTGCGGTGAAACGAGACAGTTATACCACAAATTCCACATAACGCGTACATGAAACACCCAACAAAAAATGCACCCCAGGTAAAATGAAATGGTGCAGAAAGTGCAAGCAAATGAACAGATAAGATCCCCGTAGCCATTCTAATGTCAAGAATCCTCCATTTACGACCCATAAAGAGGTTTCTTTTCCTCGTAACCATGACATTGGAGAGCAGTATTTTGCCATATTCTGCCTCCTTTGCACCTCCGGAAACTGTGATCAAATTCACCATTTTTGTATTGTATGATAGGAGTAGTTCGTTTTGATATATGCTTAAAGCTAGTATATATATTTATAAGAACGTACCTTTTTATTAGGTTTGGTGAGGGTTGTACTGAAATATTGAATGATATACAAAATAGCAGATGGAATATAAATAAGTTTTCCAACCCATAATTAAGAGTGTTCACATATACTACTATCATGCAACTTCTTCTATAGTGCTCTGTTCATAAGCATGCAGGAGGTTTGGTTTGTGCTTGAACGAGATTTTTACCGTGCGTTGCGGTGTATTAATAATTATGTTTTTGGACAGATAAACTAATACTCCGTAACTAAATGTCAAGATGTAAAAAACTCAACATATTAATATATAAAGATGAACATTAAGTTGAGTTATTGCATTTTGTCGGTTATATACTATACATGTTTGTTCTGAAGTCAACAACCTACTCTTTTTATTACTAATTTATGCATAAAACTATGGCAGAACATGGAACGGTTAGGGCTGTTATGGCCATCTACTCTCATAACCGGATTTTTGGTTAATTAAGAATTTTAACCGATTGGTTATGGTTAAAGAGTAGATCAGTTATTGGTTAAAGTCAATGGTTTGGTTTGGTTTTTAGTTAAACTAGTTAATAACCAAAGTATGAAAAACACACAATTAAATTCTTGAAAATAATATCAACAATCGTTGTCGATATACATGGCTAAAAAATGAATTTGTAGAAGTGGGAATGTCTATTTCTATTAGTTTTCGTCGTTTCAATCGACGATGATTTATTATTAAGTTTTATTAGTCACCGTGTTTTCATCTAAGTGAGAGTTATCACCATTTGAGTTTATATTTTACTAAAGAAGATACTGACATGAAGGGAGCCAGATACATAGGTAGTTATTCACTTTTGAAAGCGAAACAGTACTAAGCTTGTTACTTAATGCCCAATAAAAGAATATAAACCACATAATTTGTAAAAGGCTCAATGACCCGAATATGATAAAACATATAAAGAAAAATAAATTAGATAGCTTATATACGTACGGTTTGATTCGGTTAACTTGGTTACGATCGACATATCTAACCATAACCGCAATGACCATTGGTTATTCAACTTTTTTGGTTAATTCGGTTTAGTTTTATCAGTTAATTTGGTTATGATTCGGTTAATATGGCTACTTGCTCACCCCTACATAAAATCAATATTTTGAAAACCGGTTTTATAGTCAAACCGGTGCTCCATCCAGTTCCAATCAGACTGGTCTTTGATTATTTTTGATTTTTTTACTTTAATCAAAAATGATAATCCATATTGACTGTAAATTTAACAAATATGAAATTAGAATTTTCTATAGCAAATTATGAGTGATCAAAGTGTGTTTAAAAGACAATATAAGTGTAAATTGTCAAAATTAAACTTCAAGAAGGCCGAATTTGAAATTTTTTTTGGGACAAACCGCGTTCAAAATGGTCAACTTAGTGCGAGTTACGAGTTAAAATATGTGACATTTCAAAGTTTACAAGAAGCTTAACACAATTTAATAAACCTCACCATACTTAGTGAATATAGAGTGTCATTAAACAAACCCTCAATCAATTTTGGTAATTAACATATCAACATAAGTCAAATAAAACGAAGTCAACATAAGTAAAAAAGGAAGTCAACGAATTGTCAAGTTGCGCGGCATCGCAACACGCAACAAAAGCAACACTACTTGCTAATCGCAAGTTGCGCGGCCACGATCCTGGTAGTGAGTTGATTTCTCGGCCACGAGCGGACGTCCTGTCCACGAGCCTGGAGACGTAACACACATCCAAGGCCATGCAAATCGCAAAATTGCGGGTTGCGTGTGAAAGGTAGTTTTTTGTAAATTTAATTTTTTTTAGTATAAAATTAAATATGTATTTTTAGTATATTTTGATCAATTTCACTAGATTTTCAAAGAAACTCATCAATAAAAATCTTATAATAAAATTTTATTAAAAAACACTATCTAATTCTGTCGAATGCGAAGTAATAGAAAACTTTCAACAACAATACGAACACTATTCAATTTCGTTGAAGTTGAGATAATAGAAAACTTCTTAAAAATATAAATGTAAAAGTAAAAAGAATTATGATAGATTGAGATTAATATGTTGATTAGTTGGGCTAACCAATCGAAACGCTTCGTACTTTTGAGTAGATTGAAATTTCACGTGAGCATATTTGTTGTCGGGCCCGTTATTTGTTAGTACTTGAAGATTGTTTTCGGGCCCCGGCCCTTATTTGGAAGTACTTGAAGATTATTCAGTAGCACAAAGAAGCTGGTGTCTATACTCTAGTGTTTTCACTCAAAAACATGCCATTCATATTTTGCAACTTCAATCAATTATTCTATATCACTTGCTGATGTATAACGAAAACGAAAGTCAACTCAAACACGAATGTTAAACTTGAAAATGAAAGTAATAACATTTTGAACCTAAGACAAATACTCTAATTATTTTTACGATAAGTCTTTCAGTAAGATATAACTCTTATTTTCTAAATAGTTAATAATCTAATTTGACTATGGAGCAAATTCTAAACTATTAATCAAACTAAAACTAATTAATTTAAGGATTATTTATAATTTAATAATTAAACTTTCAACTCTTCTTTATTTTAACCCCTCAACCTTTTAATATTTTAATTCTTTAATTTTAAATGACCGGTTAAAAAATCAATATGACTTGTTATCACGGGACACTATTTTTAAATTTTTCAAAAACCAATTTAAACCCTATAGTTTTATGTAAGTAATTGTTTTACTCTCAAATTTTATATATATTTTAAAATAATATTTTGCATACAATATTTAATATAGATAATTATTATTTGACATATTACAAAATAACTTTGTCAAAGACATTTTATATAAAATAACATAATACATTATAAATTAATTTTCATAATTTTAAAATTATTTAACAAGACAACATTATAAAAATTAACATCTATCTAAATAAAATATTATAAAAAATTGTTATGGCATTTTGCACTTAATTTATAAGTAGAATATTAGATATAGTTAATATCAAAAGGATTTATGATCATATACTATATTATTCTTTATAAGAGATTTACATTATTATTTTTAATTAAAAAGTATAGACAATATAATTATTTTGTAAAAAACTACTATGTATTATAATATAATAAAGTATTTAACATGTACATAACCAATTATTTATAGTTATATATTTTTTTTTAAAACAAATAGCTTTTAAACTTATATTTTAAATAATAAACAATAAAAATTTAGTAATCACTAAGTTAAAAGTGTTGGGTCACTAATAACTGACCAACTTAGTCACTGGAGTACATCATCGGAAATGATGAAATCAAAACTCCTAAACTATAAGTTGGATCATTAATCGATGATCAACCTAGTCAATGCTACGAAGATGAAGTCAAGCTCTCCTTACAGAAGAAGAGTATCACTGAGTAAATAAATCCCAACTATGTGTATTATGTTAACTGGTGATGCAAAAGAGATTTACTCACTCACACAATAAACACAGCAGACCCTGCTGAAGAATAAAGGAAGGTTACTGGAAGATAACAAGTCAAGTCACTCTACAAGAGCATGTTAGCTCGCAGTGAGTGACGAAGCTTATTACTTCTCCGGCGACTTCAGTAATAAAAGAATAAAGCATTGTTCAAGTTACAACTCGGTAGTGTGAGGTCCATGATCAATATTGCATCAGCAACCTTCAGAGTTAAAATGATGGAATGCGTGACATCAAGCTTGATCGTGATTGGTGGAAAACTAATACGTGTAAGAAGTATAATTAGAAGGGGACAACAAGACATTCCTTCTTAACCTTTTGTCAGTTAGAAGGAAGTCAATCACACAGGGACACGTCTCATTCCATTTTCATAGAATTCAGGAGATATTTATGGGAAATATCTTGTCTATAAATAGAGTGACGTATTGTACTTGGAAGTTCACCGTTTTGCGTTTATCACTTGACTTGTCAGTGATAAAGTTTATCTAAGTGCAAATTCGAGTCAGTGAATAATAGTTTCAGCATTGGCTAGATTATACTATTCCCACATCGAGTGCTATAGTAAGTTGTAATTTTGTAATGAATTAACTTAAACTTTGGCTAGTTGATTCCACATTCAATTCTTTGGTGTAATTTGTGATTAATAAATTCGTCATTCAAGTTATTAATGTTTGTACTCCTTGTTATCTTCTTTCATACGTGCAACTGATATTCTATTAATCAAACAAGTATTTTAAGCTTATTAATAACGTTTAAAAGTTTTAAAATACACATTAAGTATTAAATTGTATTCACCCTCTCTCTACAGTTAAAGTTATACATTGTAACTTCATATCATTTAGTTCATAAGTGATAATTGATTCTAACAAAAGGGTTAAATTAATCAGGGGAAAAAAAGTTGAAGCGTTGAACCCAAAATTTAGTGAATGTTTGAGGATTAAACCATTTTCAAATTTACGTCTACGTCATTAATGATATCTAGTCAACCGGTTACTAGTTACTAAAAGAGTTATTATAAACGGTAAAGCATGTTAAAGGGATTTAAATTTGGTGATTAAAAATAAGTTGAAGGGTTAAAGTAGGGTGAACAAAAGATCGACAACACCATCAAGTTGATTTTTGAGAGGGCAAAAGAGATGGCTTTTTTGAAAGCTTAGGTCTAAGAGCCGAGGTTGACTTTTCAGGAGGTAGCAGCGATGCGAACAGAACTGCAACCTATTCACAATTTGGTTCTGGTTCAAGCTCTATATGCTCCATCTGGTGTTGGTCCTAGTGCTCCTTCTACAACTCCCCTCATTGATGATGACAAAAAGGGGATGATGTCTAAGGTAGCTACTGGGCAAAAGTTCAGGTTGATGAAGAGGAAAACATAATAGTTGCTGCTGAGGCTATTGTTGTAGAATTTGTTGACCTAAAGGTCGCTTCGGTTGAGGTTACTTAAGGTGATGAGATGATTGAAGGAATAGAGGTCGCTCAGGAAGCTGTGGTGAGCACCTTATCTAATTATTTGATGAAGTCAGTGTAGAAGAGGTTAGAATGAATGCAATAATGATCAGGAAATGGGCTATGATTGCACAAGTCCAGGTGAAACCGATAGAGTAACTGATTACACAGTGATCAGTTATGAACAACAAAGGTGGGAATGGTTACATAATAGGATTTATATAGATGATGATGATACCAGTGATCAGGAGATGATTTCAACAATGATCTCTGAGAAAAGAAAAGGTAAATTATATTCATGAGCGACTCCCAAGTGTCAGATATATCAGGGAGTGCTCAAATTAAGAAGGTAAAGATCATTAAGGAGTTAGAAGATGTTGAGAAGCTCACGACAGAGTTTGAGAGAAAGGAGAGGGAAGAACGATTGATGGCCAATAAGGAGCTTCAATTGATGATGTCTAATACAAAGGCAATGGAAAATCTTGAAATAAAGAAAAAGAAGATAGCTGCTGAAGAAGCCTCAATCAAATTAGCTCTTGAGCACAAGCTGAGGATCAACGCATCAAACTCGAAGGAAAGAAAGATGGTAAGCCCCTAAGCCCACAAAGAAACCTGCCAGTGGTGACAGCGACGAACTTCTTAGGGAGAGAGATTATAAGATCTATGCCAAGCGTATGGTAGGTAGATTGAACCATGCACCCATCACCAAGGCAACTCTCGAAAATTCCAAGTTCAAATCTCGATTTAGATCCAAATTCACGGAGGCAATAAGAGACGGAACATAAGTCTAAATCAAACCTGCAAACTTCACATAGAATAATAGAATAAACTGAGACTAGCTATTAACCACTCATCCAACGCTGCAAAGGATGATGTTTTGAGTGAAATTGATGGACTGTTTGAGAAGATGGTTAGATTGGGCGTGTTGAGACAAGATGAGATTGCTGCCACTGAAGGATTTCATGAGCGGCCTATGAGCCCCAGATACACAACAGAGAGTCCTATATAAAATCTGTACAGGGTACCCAACATCATAAATCTGAACCTAGCATTTAATGTTGGTGTACAAAAGGAAGATGGATTAGAGGTTCTTGAACCTGAGTGTGGGGTGGTGTATACTGATGTACACGGTCGGTATAAATTCCAAAAGGAAGCATAGTTAGAGAAAATGGATCATGATCAACTGATTGTCATTATAATGAAAGTGGCATGTCTACCTGATGAATCTAGAATGAGAAAGGCAGTAAAGGATGAAACACTGACCAGACACATAAGATATCTACCATCGAATGAGAAGTATGAGATCATGAAAGAGTTGGAGAAGATGAAAGTAATATAGATAGGGGTTAAAGAAGAAAATATGTAATAGAATAAGTCACTTGTACTTTATTCTGTTATATATATATAATCAAATTTTGGGAAATACTCTTATCAATAGTTGAAAAAGAATCCAAAAAGAAACATATGGATCACTAAAATAAATAATACAACCAGAGTACAATTATAAACACTAAGGGGGAGCTATCAAGTCCTTGTGACCGATTCATTTGTAAAAGTTTTAAATTTCATTTATGTAACATCCTCTTCCGCGGTCTGGTAAATTCTATTATTTTAATCGATTATCTAAATGTTTTAGAAATTATTTAATATTATGTGTTTCATTGTGAAACGTAGATAAATAAGTACTTTGACTTATTGTGACTAGTGAAATATTAATCGTTTTAAATTATTATAGATGACGGTAAAATAAAATAATATTTCTCGCAAACGGTTTTCAGGTTCCAGACAAAAGATTTAGGACGGGTATAAAATTATACCATTTATTTATAAGCCGACTTAGTGAACCGACTTTGAAATTCATATGTATATCTCATACCTTCTTCTTGTTCTCATTTGAAAAAAGAAAAAGAAAAAACTTGCAAATCAAAGAAACCCAAAACCAAAATTGAATTCATGCTTGTATTCCTGTGATTCCGAATTCATAACATCAGATTCATCATCATCTATATCTTAATTGCATCAGATTTATCCATCCTTTTATTTTCAAAAGAAAGAAAAAGAGAAGTAAGTTTGAATTGGAATGGGTAAATCGAATTGAAGCTTGATATGTTCTTATTAGGTGTTGTTTGATGTTATTTGATGTATTAGAACCCTTAGAATTGAGTTTTATGAAGTTTTGGTGAATTTTGGTTCGAAAAACTGGTAACAGCGGCTCAACTCGCAGTTTTCAGTTCGTCCTGCGAGTTGACTCTGCGAGCCGAGTTGACTTGCGAGTTGACTTGCGGTGCGAGTTGACTTGCGAGTTGAGTTGGCTTGCGAGTTGACTTGCGAGCCGAGTTGACCTGCGAACCCAAATTTCTGCGAACCGAGATTCCTGCGAGTTGACTTGCAAAATTTGAAAATGCGTAAGTGTAAGTGTTTTTGAGACGCGGTTTTGTAAAAATCTCACTAACTCGGATTTAGTTGAAATTTGCATGGTCATTCGGAAACGACCTAGTAATCAAGGCTATATTTTAATAGCCTAGGCAGTTTTTGGCCATCCGGGGTCATCTAGGACCCGAAAATGGCATTTTTCAGTTTTAAGCGGCATTGCGAACTTTTTCTAAGTTCATTTCTGATTGAACTTTTGTTTGCCTAGACTTCAGGGAATACCTGATTTGATAAATGGACTATAATGATAATTATGGAACGAACTTCTGACTTGTTTACGATTTTCTGTTTCAGATCAGCGTAAGACTCAGTGATATAAGAATCCTGAGTGTGGAGACGTCAGAGGTATCGGTGAGTGGATTCATAACTCATCATTTGATTTAGTTGTAACTATTTGGTTACAACAAGTAAACGTAGATGTGTATTAGACTGTTTAGTCTTGATTATTGATTATTGATCTACGTGGTATGTGAACCAATGTGTATTGTGTTATTGAGGTCAACGTGTAGTTGGACTTCTGGTTATTATGTGTTTTACACAGGTTTTGATTCATTTGTTGTGTTTGAAACCTGTGTATGTGTTTAATAACTAGTAGTTATCGGTCTATTCTGTATTGGCCATACGGATTGACGGTAAGTGTTCTTGGGGGAATCCCCGGGTATTATGATATCCCCAGAGCCACCGATCCTCATTGAATTATGTGTGTTTACGATTATTTGATGTAAACAACTAGTTATGCTAAGTTGAATGTTGTGTGATGAACCTATTCACTTAGCTTTGTGCTAACCCCTCATTTTACTTCCTGCAGGATATGTTTTGTTTATTGTGGGTGCAGGAGGTGAATGGTTGATCAAGGAATGTTTGACTGCGCTTGAGGACTCTGATATGGTTTTTTGTAATAAACCTTGTTTGGAGAATTTTTATAATACCCCGACTTTTGTAGTTTAAAAAGTTTGTAATTGGTGTATTTTTGGGAATTGTAAACCGTTTAATGTATTTTAAATTCATGCTTCCGTGTTTATTAATATAATATTCTTATATAGAAAGAGGGGTGTTATAATTTAAGACTTAGGAGTTTTTGTCATCATCATTTAGGGAGAGATTGTTGGGTCACTAATATGTGATTGGCTAAATCACTGGAGTTCTTCATAGAAATGATGAAGTCAAAACTCCAAAGATAATTTATATCATTACTCGATGAACAACTGAGTCACTACTAAGAAGATGAAAACTACACTATGTGAATTTACTATCGCTAAATGTTTCTATCGCTAGAAGCTTTAAACACCGAAGATATATCAAGATACAATTCACTGCAAAAGAACAAGGTCACTGCTAAGCAAATAGTCACTAACTATAGTTAATCTACTCACTGTTATAATAGTGATTATGTGCTTATGCAAATCATGATCACATGCAATTGTTGTGGTTAAGTAAATGGAGGTCACTGGAAGAAATCAAGACAAATCACTCTACAAGAGCATGTTAGCTCGCATTGAGTGAGGAAGCTTCTTTGTCATCTAGCGACTTCAGGAATAAAGTAATAACAAGATGATCAAGTTCAAGTCACTGTGCTTATGAGGTCTCTGGTCTACTGTACATCAACAACTCAATGAGTTCACAGTGATGAAGAGTATGACATCATGCTTTGTTGAGATTGGTGGAAATACAACACACGAAGAAAAGACATGATCTTGTAGGGACCACAAAAGATTTCTTTTAACCGTTTGTTTGTTAGAAGGAAGTCAATCTCACAGCGACACATGTCATTCTATTTCCTAGATAATATGAGATATTTACAGGAAATATCTGTCTATAAATAGAGTGACATATTGTATTTAATCGCTTACCGATTTGTAGCTATCACTTGATTTCGATCAATGATAAATTTTGTCTAACTACGAATTGTGTCAGTGAGTAATAAAGTTCTATTCTCACAGCGAGTAACGTAATAACTTGTAATTGTATTTAATTAGTTTTTATCTTAGACTTTAACTATTTCGCAATTCAATATGTTGATGTAATTTATTATCAATAAAATCATCATTCAAGTTAATTTGTGTTCAATACTTTGTAATAGTCTACTATTTTATTATATAAGTATCTTAAAATTACTAATAAATGTTAAAAAATTTAAAATATTATTATTAATGAGTAAAATTGTATTAACCTCTTTACAATTCAAATTATCTTATTGAATTATGTATTACTTAATTAATAAGTAAGGTTTGAGACTTTCAGACGATATAAAGATGCATAGTGTTAAATCACGTGTAACAGTAGAATCCAGTTGTGAATGTAATAGTTAGGTTGGCAATTTGGTATGCATAGAACTTATAACGTTCAAGCTTGCATAAATCGGTATATATGTAAATATATATCATTTGTTTTTATTCTAAGTTTATATATTGTTTTTTTCTTTCTGTTTATGTACGTTACCCTTATATTAATTAGACTATTTATGTTTTCTTTAATTTTCCTATGTTGAATTCTTTGAGAAGGAGAAATAAATGTACGGTACGTGGTTAACCTTTTGACTTTGTTCATTTTTGCACATCACATGTTAGATTAAATGCTGTGTTTATTTGTCGTGACTTGCAATTTATTATAAACATAAGTAAAAGTAACTCAATCCGTTAAATTTTGTGGATCAACATCAACCTTCGCCTTTACGGTTGTACATTATAAACATAAGTAATTGTACTTGTAACAAGTTCTCGTTAGCATTTATAGTTCTCATGTATGTCATTTACTAAAGATGGGTTAATTAATTATGGATGTTTAAGTTAAAGTTCTTTAGCATTTATAGTCTCATAAAATTAAATTAGCATTACATTAGTCTTTGATTTCTTGGTTGATATGTTTCATTCTCCAATTCATTGCAATTTATTAACACAATTTATAGGTAAAAATTGTAGGGATGGATTCGAAACATAAATGTATTTGTAGGGATGGATTCGGAACATAAATGTATTTTCAAGGCTATTGTTGTAGAAGGAGAGATGATATGGTAAGAATCACTATTTTTTTATGAACACTTATTTAATAAAAATAAATATCGTTAAGGTGGCCATTTAGTAATAAGACATTATATATAGAAGGTTTTAGTTTTAAATCTCACAAGGTAAATATTTATAGAGTAGCATAAAAATTAAAAGGGTTAATTGTTTCATTATGTATCGAACTTTATACTTTTTACTACTGTATGTAACCATCTTTCAAAAGTGTTACTGTATGTATCGAACTTGTGATTTTCGTATATTGTATGTTGACTTGCCTTTTTTAGCCTTGACAAAAAAGGAAACTTTCCTTTTTTGTAATGGTCAAAAAAGGAAATATTACATACAATATATGAAAATTACAAGTTCGATACATACAATAGCACTTTTGAAAGGTGGTTACGTACAATAGTAAAAAGTGTAAAGTTTAATACATAACGAAACAATTAACCCAAATTAAAAAGATGCAAACGTTAATGCAGATATCTCCCTTAACTTCAGGTAACTTAAATTGAAAAATCTCATCCAAAATGTTTACTTAGTTGATAAAAATATGAGGTTAGTGTGTACCAATGCATTTAACTTTGGTCGAATGGTCATAGTGTGTACCCAACTTACGGGTAGGGTTTTAATGCACTTAACTTTAAAAAATCGTTAATTGATGTACTTTCTGACTAGGCTCAACCCTTAGCCGGTCACCGGTTGTGTTTTTTCACCGGTTCTGACATGGCAAAACATTTGGTAACCGGATTCCACGTAGACATTTGCAAGTAAAGTGCGTTTCTTGTGACTTTTAACATGTTAAGTGCATTAAAAACCCTACTCGTAAATTGAATACACACTATGAACATTTGACCAAAGTTAAGTATATTCTTATATAGTAACCCTAAAAATATCAATGAAATAATCAAAATATGATACTCTTTTACATATCAAAGTGGCCGAGCTTATGGTTATATACTTATATTTTTAGTACACATGGTTTAATTTTAAGAGTACGACATATTTGAAAGGGTTGGTTGTTTTTAATGAAAGTAAATGTGTGAAAATAAAAGTATTAACTGAGTTTTTGAAATATTTGTTAGTGGTTCTAATGATGTGTCATTCATGAAAACTAATTAACTGTCTCAATTCTAAAGATCTAAGGTTGATTTTTATAAAATAAGAAGAATTAAGATTAAAATACTAAGAAGATGATTCAGGTTATTGTTTTAAAAAAAGTTTTAAAGTGCTTGAGATTTAAAGATGTTTATGTCTCTTTTTTAAGGTTTTAATATATTTTTTATAAGTTTATTGAGATAAGATAAGTTGAGATTAAATATGTAGAAAATTAAGATTAAAATATCAAAATAATATGTATGTGATTTTCTTCTATATAATTAGAACAAAGAATTATTATTATTATTATTAGTATTATTATTATTAATTGATGACACATGGCAACAATTTAGGTGCGTATGTGTCCAAAAATTAGAATATGTTCTATTTATATACCAAGTAGTAATATGATAATGAAGTAATGATAGTATCAGTTTGTTTTGAAGTAATATGTTATATTTTGATTAAATTTAGGGCCATGTGTATATATAAAAAAATGTACTACGCTTTGAACATATTTTATTTAAAGTACAAAAGTTATTATTTTTTTTATTTAAGGTGTCGAACTTTCATTGTAATCAAATACCGGATCTATCTACTTCATTTCACTAATGACGAATTTTCAACAAATATACCATATATAGATAACATATATATTTGATCGATTTATAATCCTCAAATCAATTAAAAATATATTATATGAGAAGGAAGATATTAGACTTGAAAGTGATGATGTGATTTTTTAACATTACTCAAATTCTTTTGTAATATTATATTAACTTTAGGTTAATTTTATGTATTTGTATTGGTTTAAATATATAGGTCATGTATGTTACGGAGTTTTTTAGAAACTTTAACTTGTAGTTTTCAAACAAAAAATCTTTTATGAAAATAAAAGTTTTGTTTAGTATGTATAAACTATAGTTTTAGAATCAAATGAAAAGTTCAAAATCTTAAAACTACATCTTCAAATCTAAAACTCCAACTATAACTTAATTTTGAACTGAGTTGTCATAAAATCTCCATACATAAATGCACTAATTTAATGACAAACTAAAAATCTTAATATTTTAAATTCAAACAAACATAATTTACCTTCAATAGAATAGACAAAAGTGTAGTATATTTTTCTACGTTTTACACTTAAATTAATGAATTAAAAGTTAGCCCAAGGATTTATTAGTTGTTGAAATAGATTGAAGAACAGTGTGTAGGTCCTTGAAGATTTGTTGTATTAATGTCACATCAGTTTTTATTTTACCTGTAATTTTCATAAATGTACATATAAGATACACGAATCTTGGTGGGTGGGATTTTAAACTTCTCTCTAAATGACAAATAGTATATGTTGCTAATTAAATGCTCTTTATTTGAAAGAAACTATATTTAAGTTACCCCGACAGTCCGATACGCCATTGAGTATAAAGTTTTTATTAATCACCATAACAATATAGCCAATATTATAGTTTGACCAATGGTTCAATTTAGCCATTAGCCATTAGCCAATATCAATAAGGAAAAAAGCTATATATCAACAACTTACCATTCGTTTTGTTTTTAGGTATACTTATTTATTTATTAACAATGTAAGTAACTTTATTTAAACTTTTATACCGATATATACAACTTGCAACTTGTAAAGCTTAAAATAAAAGAATATAATAAGAAATTTTAAACATACGTACTCTACGTTTCAACGGATAATAAAATGGCCATAGATACGTTATTTACATGTAGAATAAATGGATAAGTTGTATACCTCATAACAAAACGAATAGTGATTGCTGATATACAATATTTACCCTATCAATATCTTTGAGTAAGGAATGTGTACGGATGATTGAACTCTAAGTATTCCATCCTATCGTTTTTCAAACTAAACATATTTACTTATTAAGTACGAGAAATGATACATATGATTAAAATGTATGTTTAGATGTGTACTTCTTAAAATGACTGATACACATATATAAACTTAGGTTAACTGTCATGAAATGTAACAAACTATAATCGAAAATCTATTGTTTGTATCAAACTTCCAAATATCTTATTGTGTGTATCTAATTTTCTATTATTGTTAATTTTTGTATAATTTTTTAAAAGTTTATGATTTTAAAATGTACAGAATTTTACACATTTTACTATTATAAATATCAAATAGTAAAATTCCCTATTATATTTATTCAAGTTTTAAAAACATCTATTAAAAATTCAGTACATATAATAAATTTTCAATCATAAATTATTAGAGTTTGGTGCACTTAAACCTAAAGATTTATTGAGAGAGTTGAATATATTAAAATTCACGTGTTAAAATGAATATTTTGCCCATTAGGTATTAATCGTAACGAACTAAGTTTCCCTTATATTAATTGGTTTTCATGTGGTTTGATGGTAGAAACACTTTGAGATGCTATGATAACAGTGAATAGGTCGGTGCAGTGTATGTTTTAAGACAATAGTCCCATGCATCCATAAATTTATCAAGGTCAGTACTTACAACGCTCTGTAAAGTAAGGCAATAAAGATTTTCGTGAAGGATATAACAGTCTTTGTAGTTTGTACATATAAAAACACATCATACTTGGAACTTAATTTTAGAGGTAGAAACTTTAGCATTAGAACCCTTGTTATACGTGCATGCATAAGATGTTTAGCATTCCCCCCTTAGCATACAAGAAGGCCAATTACCACATACTACGAGAACTTAGTTAAATAAGTTTAGTGTACTCAAATGTCTTTAATTATGGTCAAAAGTTTATTTAGGGTATCTAATTTTGGTTTTAAGTTATTGCTATTATGTATACCCATTTTTAATGACATGGCGATAATGTGTCAAATGACATAGTAACTTGTACGGTTGATAAAACTGATAATAATATTGTATACTGGACAAATAAGTTGTCGGGTACATCTACGATAATAAAAGAATTTGATAGTCATTATAAATTAAGTAATAGCTAAATACATTTTTAAAACACTTATGCATACTTCAATTATTTAAAGTTTCATCATAGGTGGGAGATTTATGTATGTACAAAGGGTTCTTAATTTTAGTTGGTTGCATGAGCTTTTAATCTTGTAACCTGTTGATAACAGTAAGATTGGTTTGGTGTGGGCATATATAGCCAGCTGATGTGGACATATATAGCTAGTATCCGCAGTAATAAAATGAACTCCTCTCAACTCCACTTGATACATCAACGTTATATCAGTTTTTTATTAATTTTTTACTTCAATTACTTCAACCCTACATTTACTCCAATTGACACTCTTTTTTCTTTTTACATTTTTAATTTTTTTTCACCCTAATGAAGTTTGAAATTTGTGCAGCATTGAAAAAAAACAAGAGAAAGTTCGATCTGAGAGTGAAACTTTCAACATTTAATTGCTCCCAACCCTACGATGGTCCCCAACTCAACTGCGCCTAACCCCACACACTTGGCACCTACCTCAAGCCAACCCCACAACTATTATACATGCTCTAAAAATGTATGTTAGTTTATGGGAACCATGTTAACAAGTACTAGTATAGCGTCCTTGTGTTGGTTGCTCTGTGTTTGTGATGTCATTTTCATATCAATCAATGTATCAAGTTAAAAATTGTTGGCTGTAAAACTAATTACCATTTTGAAAATGAAAAATCGAGAAGTACACATGTGTGTTTGAATGTTTGATGTACTACTCATATTACCGATTAATGAATGGATGAAATCTCACGTGGGTTTTTCTTTTTATCTATTTCATTTCTTTAATTTTTAAATGACTCTCATCTTAAATTTCTTATATATATATATATATATATATATGTATGAATTAGATCAAATACAATAATTATAAGGGAGATCAAAAGGGAAGCAAAAAAATTAGGGAAAGAGGGAAACAAATCTCAACCTTTGATTTCATCATAAATGAATATTGTTAATATTCATTTGTGATGAATGTTAATCAAAATTTAACATTCATCACAAATGAATGTTAAAAACATTTTTTTATGAAAAATCAAGGGCTAAGATTTGCTTCTCTCCTTTCTCAAAATTTGAAGCTTTCCTATGGATCCTTCCCTATAATTATAAAATAAATAACATTCCAATTAGTGGGCATTTTAAATATTTGTTTAAACCATTAATAATTAAGTAATTATTAATAACCCTAATAAAACTCACATTCTTCCACCCTTTTCTTCCCAGACATGTTCTCCTTCAAAAAAACCTAATCCTAATCACCTTTTTCTCATTTTTAGATACATAAACTTTAGAAAGATAAATTAGTTTGGACGAAAGAAATGATACCAAAAATAAATACAGGTAAAATGTTAACTCCATTTTCATTTAATGGATACATGATACATAAAAACCACTTCACCCTTATTTTCAATTTCTGTTTTTCATTAAAATATAACAATTAATGAATCTATTAATACATTACAATTTAAATGAACGACCCAGATCTTATCTTATTTGATTTAAAATAATATTTATTTTATAATAACCAACCCCTATATATATATAAAGTTATATATATATATTAAATAATATATAAGAATTATATTTGTGACATCATCATTTTAATTTAAAATCTAATTAACTAATCATAAGTCATAATTTAATTAAAATAAGTTTTTTTAAATTAAGTAAAATTAGATATTTGATGACATTTTAAATTATGATTTTAAAAAAATAAAACAAATAACTATTTTAATGATAAACATAATAAACAAGATAAGTAGTAAATAATACTACTAACATTATCTAATTTATATACTATTAATTAATTAATGAATTAATATTTTTTATATTTATTAAAAACGTATATTCATGTTTAAAAGGAATCGGATAAAAAACCATCATCCAATTTATGTAAAATTTATTTAGGTATGTAGTTTTAGGTTTCAAGTTAATTAATAAGGTTTTAACATTTCATGAGCATGTCTATAACTTATGATTAATATAATATAGTATAATTTATTAAAGCATCGATATTATATTATTTTTTATTCAACAAACTATATTAATATTACAATTTGTTTGTATTTTCATGAATGTATGGAGTAGGTTTTAATTTAGGATGGAACATGACATATTTTGTGAAGTAAGATGGATAAATGATTTTTATTGTGATTAGATGCTCTATTATCATAACTTTATGTAATGAATATTGTTTTTAGGTAGTTTTATTTCAAAAACATAGTTTAAGAATCATCTAATAATAAGATTCAAGTGGAAGAAGATAAAACTTAATTAAAGTTCAAATAAATAAAAGACGGTTATTTATTCAATATCAGTGTGTATAGTGGGTATTTTAAATACTCTATTATTTTTTGAAAAAATTATTAACTCTTTAGATATATAAAAAGATATATGATTATAAATTAATCTTTTACATTTATGTTAATAGTCTCATAAGTGATTAATATTTAACTTAAAAAAAGTTTATGTTTTAAATTACCCTAAACTATATACAACACACATTCTTCTACTATTTGTCTTTTTTTTTCTGCATATTTTTGGTTGCGTAATAGTTTCTTTGAGGTTTTAATAGTTTTATATTATTTGTTATATGAAGTGCTTCGAATTTAAGATTACTAATCATATTTCACGAATTACACTTACAATTATTTTCAAAAACTAACATATATATATATATATAAATATATAAATACGTATAAGTTTAACGAGATATGCTAAAGATGGTTTTAATAAAGTTGATACAACAAAAGTTTCAGGATGTGTGTAATGTTTATGATTCTGAAATAGAATGTGATCCAGAAAGAATACAGGAGTATGATTTACACGTATATTATAGGAGTTTTTGAAAACATGAGTTTATAAAAATTTATGTTAAAAATAAGCTCATCAATTATAAGTTGCTTGAAATAACTTTTAAAAAGTATTTAGATTAAAATTTTTGAATAGTAAAATGTGTAAAATTCTGTAATTTAATACACACAATAAATATTCAGTGAAAGTTAAATACATTTCCTTACACTTTAACCCAATTATTTATATATTATTTAGGTAATTAGATTTCATATTTCAAGTTTGATTATTAGTTATTTTATATTATTTTACACTCGTTAACTTCAACTTCAACCGTCGTAGTTACAAATATTTTTATACAAACAAAAGCTCCGGCTACACCGAATTTGCCAAACATACTATAAACGTAGCTCACATCCTTGTATTATTATGTGTAGATTCCTTAATTTTAAATCAATAAATTATGTTTTAAATGAATATTTTTGTTGCCTATCCTATAATTGTGTTTTTGTTGCCCTTTTCTATGTGATAAGTAATAGTAGTACATTCTAGTAGTTAACTACAAAAGTTCAAATATTACGGGATAAGGATCGTGCAATTGTTTTTCACTTGTTAGGAAGGCGAGGCAATTAAAAACTTGACCCACCAAGCAGGCCAAAGATAAGAAACAAAGTCAATATTGGACTTGGAGCACGCTAGAACCGCTGAAGTCACACAGGCAATTAAAGACATATTATATGACTTAAAATGCGAAAGAGTAAATTACACCGAATGTTCATGTGATATGCGAAAAGTAATATCAATCATTCCTTTATTTTTGAAATTACACTCATCATCTTTAATTTTGAAACTTTACACACTCGTAATCCCTCCAACGGATGGCAGTTTAAATACTCCGTTAACTCTAGTCACATGACTTGCACGTATGAATAAACTTGTCATTTTATTATTATTACTTATTATTATTATTATTATTATTATTATATTATTATTATTCAAATTATTCAATTGTCAACATCGATAAACATATATAAATTAATTAAAGCAAAAAATTAATAACCCCGAACTGATCTAAATATGTTGAAATAAGAACCAACGAACAGATTCAGTAAATCGTAACTAAAAGCATCGATTATCACCAAATCCATAATTGATTGTGTGTGTTCATGGGGATACCAGGAAGAATATGAGAAATATGATATGTTGTGTGTATTTTAACGAAAAAGACGATGAAGAGATATGTTCTTATAGTCGAGGTACGAACAATGACGGTGATGAATGACATGTGGCGGCGGTGATAACTATGGTGGTTGTTCTCCGATTTCGTTAATGGTGGTGGTGTAGTCACCGCTGGTGATGTATTCGACGGTGGTGGGTGTGTTTATCGCCGGTAAGGCTTTTAGAGAGTGGTGGGTGTTGTGGTGATTAACAGAGAACCAAAAAGAAAGGGATAGAAATATGTAAGAGAGAACATGGAATAATTTGTCCACATGTGCAAGTCATGTGACTAGAGTTAACGGAGCATTCAAACGGCCATCCATGCCAGGACTGTGAGTGTGCAACATTTCAAAAGTAGAGATGACCAATGTAGTTTCAAAAGTAAAAGGACGGTTAATGTTATTTTTTTCAAACCACATGAACAATCGATGTAATTTATCGATGTCATTTACTCTTTTCACATTTTAACTCATGTATAATGTGTCTTTAATTGCCTGTGTGACTTCAGTGGTTCTACTCCAAGAGTCTGCTCCAATATTGACTTTGGTTGTTATTTTTGGCCGGCTTGGTGGGTCAAGTTTTTAATTGCATCGCGTTTCTAAATAAGTAACAAAACAATTGCGTGGTCCTTATACCGTAAATATTTATACTTTCATTCGTTTCCTTTCGTTTATCTTCATAAATAAACATATTTTCTTACAATAAATAGAAATTCATTTATTTTATCCATTTATATTTGTTCATTTATTCAATAAAATCTTAATGAATGAACACGGACATACTTCGTTCAGTTCAATTACATACCTAATAAAAATGTAATTCGAATATAGTTTCGTGATATTGTTAGACCACTCCTTATGATGACAACAAAGAATGAAGAATTGAATTGTCAGCTCAACATCATGTTAGCATTTCTTCAGACTGACTAAACAAAGACTAAACACTGCTTATAATGATACGAAAGACTCAACAAAAATAAAACACTGCCTAAATGATGATACAAAAGATTGAATTTTTTTACCCCATCAATTAATTTAATTTTTTCCTTTTTATCAATTAACAAACATACATCTATATCTTTAAATACGGTCTTAATTAAAAACACACTAATTACTTAAATAGAAAACATTAAATTAATTAAAATAAAAAGAACATCACATTAATAATGATAAAAAAAGATACAATTAAACTACTAAAATATAACAAAAATAAACAACTAAAATTAAACTACTAGTCAAATCTTCGTTCGTGTCTTCGTTAGGCATAACATAATTGTGTTTCATTTCATCCTGAACATTGTAAAGAAACGCTTGTGCGTCAGGTGGCAATGTTGGATTGATCGATTGTTGAGAAGGTTTAACGCCTTGAACATTAATTTTTTTAGCCGCCTCAATTATTGGTTCCATTGTTCTTTGTTGAACTTGTGCGGTTTGCAAACTTGGGATCGGATGTTGTCAGCCAAATAACATGAAGATGTAGAATCCAACAAACTCGAACTCTTTTGGCTTTTGCGACTTAAAGTCCGACCGGGTGGATGACGGATCGAGTAATTGGGAATTGTTGTGGTAATGTTTAGGCATTTTTTAGTGTATGTATTTGATATAATTTGTGTGTAAAATAAGTTGAGATGGTGAGAAGTACGTGTGAAAAGGAGTTGTAGTTGCATGTATATATTTTGGGTGTTTGAGATTGAAAAACTGTACTATAAAAATAAAAAAATAATTTTTTTATAAAAAAGGTAATGTTAAATTAAAATGGTATTATTTTGTATTTTTGTATTTTATGTATTTGACTGTAAAAAAAAGATTTTTTTTTTTACTATTGTATGGATCTGGCCTTACACCCACCGTCTTTGCTCTGTCTCATCAAGCACGATCTCCAAAAAGACGGATCTAAAATAGCGTTGTGCTATGATGTCATCCTGGAGAAGCTTGAAGACGAACAGAATAAGCACACCAAAATATAATATAATACATGTATATAGTTATGTCGTTTTGTTTTTATAAAACTTATTATACAACGAATAAATAAGAACTAAATACCAATATGATGTTACAATCCATTTTCTCATCAAATATTAGGTGAACTATGTTGTATAAGTATTAATCTCTTTGGAAAGATTCGTTTTATTTGATTAGTGACCAAAAACAGAAAAATCTTCACTTATGTGACAAAAAAATCTAAAGAAATTCTTGAATGACCTAAACATATATATATAAAAAGCTTGTCATTTTAGAAACAGGGTCCCTAAAAGCTATTTATGTTAAAAGTCTGAAAGTTTAACATATAGATTTCATGTTCATCAACAAGGAAATTTAAGATAAATGATATATAGATTTAAATTTATAGGTTTTAAATCTAAATCTAAAAATTTAATTGATAGGTATGAAAATTTAATTAGATGAAATTAAAAAAAAAAAGAAAATTAACTAATAAAAAAATTAATTTAATTTAGATCTATATAAATAAACCTATTCTAAGTCTCCTTAGGGGCTCGGATTACGGGGTAATCAAGTATATATGAGTGCGGAATCCTCACATATACACAAACGATAATAAACGAGACAAACAAATGGGTTAAATCACTTTTATTGAATGCAAACGAAGTTACATTCGAAGTTACACAGAGTATTCGAACCTAGCTGGAAAAACCCAGTTCCTAAACTCTTAAAAACCACTTTTTCGGACTTGAGTATTTATAGGCAACTAAGTTCGTACGAACTTAGCTGCTTCTAAGTTCGTACGAACCTACCAAGTTCGTACGAACCTACCAAGTTCGTACGAACATCTAAGTTCGTACCTACTCTAAGTTCGTACGGACCTACAAGTTCGTACGAATCTACAAAATACACAGACAAAACTTAAGCTAACGATTACAACGATTAACAAAATGACTTCTAAACCTAACTATTACAAACTATAAGCTGTTGTCACCAAACGTGCACCAACAGACTCCCCTTGACAATAACTCTAGTTTCGATGCACCAACAGACTCCCCCTTGACAATAGCTCTGGCTTCACCGGAGATGTCGTCACCCGAGTCGTCTTCGATCTTGATTCTGTTAAGCTCTTTTGTCTTCGTGTAGAATACCTTTTCCACAAAATCTTCAACACCCTCTGACATCTTCAATCTTTATGTCTCTAACTATCTTTAGCTTCTGACATCTTCATCGAATCATGTCATACACTTCTCAACAACTCTTGTAGCTTCCGAGTCACCTTTAGGAATTTCATCTTTTTCAGATCTTAACTCCTCTCGGTCTATCACTACAATTCTTGTAGCTTCCGAGTCACCTTTAGGAATTTCATCTTTTTCAGATCTTAACTCCTCTTGGTCTATCACTACAATTTACCTTCAGACATTTCTTCATTTCTGAACTAGACTTCTGTAGGTATTCTCTAACTCAGATTTATCATTATTAAACTCGTAAGTTCAATGGTATCTCTCCCTGTTAGATTAACTAGACTCACCCTTAACCTGTTCAAGCATACGAAGTCTTCCAGTTGAAGAGTTCGGCAGCTCAAATTGTTTGGTCACTGAGATCATCGTCTGTCTCAACACATCCTCTTTACAATCAGTCTTCACCCCCTACCAGGTTTCTCCTCCTGAGCTGTCGCACTCTTCAACAAGGGATCTCCGCCTAAGCTACGATGAAATAGTTGTACTAGGTGTTGTTGGAATTGTTGTTGTAAAGTGTAGGGGTGATGGTTGTGGATTAGGCAGTCGGCTCACTAATGATAACCCCATTAGATGTCTTCTTGTTGGACCTTCTAGTGAATAACGAGGTATCATTATCAGAATCATCATCATCTTGCAATTTATAATCATCGTCTTCATTTAACTTATATTTGCCTTTATCCGTAGGAAACGAGACCCTAAGTGAGATCCAAGTTTTATTAGATTGAGATGCATCCAACTCTGTGGAATATCATCATCATCATCACTTTCAGTTTGTTTACACGCAAACCCCCAATATCCTCCTCGAATTAAGATCTTCTAGCTTAAACGCTTGGTCATACCTAGACTTTGAATTAATCTCATTCGAGTTGTTTCTCCAATCGTATAAAAAAACAGTCAAAAGTAATTATCTCCCCATTTAGTAAGAACTTAAATTTGTACAAATTAAAAAATGAAAAATAACTAAAAATAAACAAACAAATATGAAATTATTCATATTAAAAAGAACATTTTTTTTTGTGAGAGTTACTGTTACGAAGATAATATTAGCCATGATGTAGACGATACACAGTTAGGAATTATTTTATTCCTTGGTTATTATGTATGTAACTATAGTTCAAGACGGTTATCGGTATTGTTGTCCACTTAAACAGTCAACACTCAGAATTTTCACGTACATATTTGATTATTGTTATCG
The DNA here is from genome assembly GCA_963921325.1 of Logfia minima. Classification (NCBI taxonomy): domain Eukaryota; kingdom Viridiplantae; phylum Streptophyta; class Magnoliopsida; order Asterales; family Asteraceae; genus Logfia; species Logfia minima. Next base: position 1,366,480 of record OY992773.1, read on the forward strand.
ATTATCTATGTATCTCACATTTGATATACACTTAGAATCAAGAAAGTCCAGAATTCCATGTAATTGATGTTTTAACTTTAAATTCATCTCTAAAGTCAAGTCTTTTATATTAAGAGCAATGTACTTTTATACATGTGAAGAGACTAGACTAGGGTTAGAGCCGAACAAATCTAAAATCAAGACAAAGGTGACAGGTCTGTACTTTCGTACAACAGAGCGACATAACTTGACTAGAGGCCTTGAAAACGGTATTCTTGTTTCTTGGTCGAGTTTGCTCTATTTTTAGGATACACTGACTGAGTGTAGGTCAACATGTTTCAAGATGTTGCAAAAGAAACAATCAGTGAACCCCCCAGATGAATTGGTTTTTATTTATCCAATAACATGTATTCAGGTACAATCTATCTCCTAAGAATTAAGACTTAATGTCATACATTAAAATAGAGATTACACAGAAAAATCGTATTATTTAATATTGATTGGGTACTTGAGAACCGTTATGCCTACCAATACATCGTATAATGAAGCTATTCGTTACGTTTAGAATTAAAGTACTTTTTACTGTGTATGTACTACATCTAAAAGCCACATATATAAAAATGTTGTAGGCATGGGTAATGTTTTCGTCATTTTTTTCGCGTTATTACAGTGACACTCATATTTTTATAGTTTTTCAAACTAACTAAAAATCCTAAGAAATAAAGATAGATAAAAGTTCTTAAAGGAGATATGTCACTGATGATTGTTATTCCTGCGATGTGGACTAACAACTCAAACCTTGATTTATCAAAAGCCTTACCATACAAATCAGCTAGATTATCATCCCAAATTTGATCTTATCTCCCTCAGCCGCTACATCTTCTGCTGAACTTGTAGCCTATGAAGTTTGTGTTCCTACACACTAGATAAAAATCATTAGTTACAAAGGGGGACCCAAGCCACCACGGACTTGGATCGACCATTGTCATCAACAAATGTAAATTCCTTCAGATATCCATCTCGCCTTTTAGGTGACTTGGATACTCTGGAATTCTTACTTGTTGGGGAATGGGAGGAACTACCACTAGCCCTTCTATCCGGAGACTTTTGGAAAAGTCTTTGATTGACTGGCCTTTGGTTTGAAGAATATCTAACCCTAGATTTATAGTTATAATGAAAATTTCCATTACTACTATCTTGGTTAGGAAAACTTTTGTTGGGGTTGTTAAAACTTGAAATTTAATCCAAGGTCAATTTTATCGTTTTCAAATAATTGTGGTGAAATAATATATGGCTTTGTGGGTTTATACACCACCAAATTATGATATATACACCATCAAGTATTATGTAGACTAATCATTGTTTTTGATAAGTGTGTTTTATCTCATTTATTAGCTTTTAATGATTATGTTTTATCTCATTTAATGTTAAACAATTATTACTACCTTTTTAGTTTTCTAACAACTAATAATTACATTATAATCAACTAATCATAATAATTAATATTTTTTCCCGTTTATTTATTCTACAATTAATCATATAAATATAAAAATAAACAAATAATATACTTTTTATTGATAAAAATATTTACAAAACTATTACATAATTATATTAACTAATAGGATATATGAGTAACAGTACGCTATTTTAATCACACTACAGAGTACAAACAAGTCATTTGAAACTAAAATTTTTTTAATGTGCTAAGTAAAAAAAAAAATCTTTGTTTTCATTTATAATTTAGAAAACGTAAGAGGTGATGTTTGAAAAGAAAAAGAAATAAATATTAGAAATTAATTGTATCTTATAATTCATTTCATATAACTCCTTAAAAGGATATTTAATAAGTATAGTTATAAAATAGCAAAATGAGTTTACGATTCATAATGGAAAGTTTTATGAAAATAAATCATACTTGAATACAACTTTTTTATAGGTTTCATGGTTTTTTGTATTTATTTACCAAACTCTATTTTTGATTGCTTTTTTGTTATTTTTGATAACTAAAACTTTAATAGTTTATAAATTATACTTTTTAGAAACCCGGATATTTTATATTGAACATAATTACTCACGTAGGTAAAACCTTGAATTTTAATAGAAATATTAATTGACTAACTTAATAAATAAGTTAATTTGGAATAATTGGCTATGTAAAAAATGGTAAAAGAATTAATGATTCACCTAATTTACTTTCTTTAAAAATAGAAAAAAAAGATATTATTTAAAATTTATGATCTTTATATTTGGTGAACACTAATTTTCATAAAAGAATCACAATTATGAGTTAATGATTTATTTAGAACACTCCATTATTCTAGAAAGAAATTAAATGTCTTATTCAAAAATTACATTTTTCAAAGTAGTGTTTGATTTAATTATTACATTAATAATGTACATATATCTTTAGTAAGAGTAGTTAGTGGTATAGGAACCACATAATTCAAATAGGCTTTGTGGGTTTATACACCACCTAGTTAGGATATATACACCATCAAGTATTATGTAGACTAATCATTATCTTTAATAAATGTGTTTTATCTCATTTATTAGCCTTTAATGATTATATTTTATCTCATTTATTATTAAACAATTATTACTACCTTTTTATTTTTCTAATAACTAATCATTACATCATAATCAACTAATCATAATAATTAATATTTTTTCTTTTTTATTTATTCTACAATTAATCATATAAATATAAAAATAAACAAATAATATATTTTTTGTTGATAAAAATATAATCGAAATTACAAAACTATTACACAATTATATTAACTAATAGGATATATGAGTAAACTAAAACTTTAATATTTTACAAATTATACTTTTTAGAAACCTGGATATTTTATATTGTACATAATTACTCCTTCGTTTTTGTTTTCCGTTTTTATTCGTTTTGTTTCATTTTTTTTACGTTTTTCTTTGTTTTATCGGTTTTTTTGGTTTCTCTTGGGTTTTCTTCATTTTCTTTTACTTTTTCTTCGTTTTTTTAGTTTTTTCCATTTCTCTTCGTTTTTTCCGTTTTGTTTCGTTTTTTTACTTTTTTTTTCTTTTCTTTACGTTTTTTTTTTCATTTTTTTTACGTTTGTAATAGACGTTATATATGAAAAATTAAGAAAAACATAAAAACAAAACGAAGAAAACCGTAAAAAATGAAGAAAAACATAAAAACAAATAAAAACGTAAAACAAAACGAAGAAAAAAGAAAAAAACGTAAAAAACGTAAAAAAAACATGAAAAATTAAGAACAACATAAGAGTGAAGGTACTAGTAATTATTAAGGTGAAATAACGAAAAGACAAAATACAAAGTACAAAATAAAATAAAAAAAGATAAAGTGATCTTATTTAATTATTAGTGTAATTATTAAGACACTTTTAAGGATTAAGTCAAAATACACTAATAATTGCTAATTAATATAGGTTTAATTAAGTTAAACATTACATTATTCAAAGTAATATTTGACTTAATTATTACATTAATAATGTACATACATCATTAATGAAAGTAGTTAGTAGTGTACAAACCAGATAACCCTTCAAATATATTATGTTCTCGAGAAAAGAACCCCACTAAATCTTTTCTGTATTGAATGTGTATTATTTGTGTGTGGTTGTCTGACACCCTGACGGCTGTAAAATGGTTAGGTTGCAATAATCCAGGCCCAATTCCGAACCACCTAACTTTTTACTTTTTTTCTAATGATAGTACTACAATCTTATTCATATATTATGTGCAACTATTAATATATATATATATGACTGTTTGACGTTCTAAGCAAATTATTAACTTCAACAACCTTAAAGTATTAATATTTGTTTATTAATATTAATTAACCCTTATATAAAATCTTAAAAACACATAAGATAATGGCCGGTTAAAATGATCATTTAGTGATAAACTGAATACTTTCCCCTATTCATCTTCATAATCGTTTCGAACATAATATATATACATGATAAATCGTAAATAGATTAAGCCCAATATAAAATAGCCATATCTCAATAATAATTTGCTAACAGCCCCCAGCAGTTGGAGAGGGAGAAGGGCAGACGCTCAAACTGACTTAAAGTCGTTAAATAACAAATATGGTAGGCCTATATCAGTTGACTGGTAGCGTGACGGAATATGCAAAACGCGAACCTGACATGCAGCAACTTAATCGCGAACAAAGTGAATGTCAATCTCGATGTGCTTCGCGCGTTGATGTTACACGGGATTAGAAGAGAGAAAAGTGACACTGACATTATCACAATACATGAGCGTATCTGAAAATGGTGGAGAATGAAGTTTTCGAAGAAGATTTTGCAACCAAGTCTATGCCACAACATTGGCAACATCACGATACTCAGCCTCTGTACTAGAACCAGACACAATATATTGTTACTTAGATGACCATGACGGTAAACTGTTCCCAATTGAAAATTTATTATCACGAGAAAATTTGTGGACGAAATTACTTTTTTGACAATATTGGGAGTAACAAGTGTATTATGAAGGTGTAGAGGGCGATGAGGATTAGGCAAGTGCTATGATACATGTTGGTGACGAGTATTGGTATGCCATCACCAACAAAGACGGATGAAAAAAATATGCTTATTATAAACATTACTAAGATTATTTGCACTAGAAGTTGAAGGGAAGATGCACCTATATCCATATTCTACCCCGCATCACTATAATCTTGAAGTGTCAGTAATGAACACCTTAGGGAGCAGTGTTTCTTGACCACGACACAGTTGTGAATTTTGTTGGCCCTGAGCCGGACCGTGGGCTTACTGTCCAGAAAAGGGCCGAAGCCTAGTGGGCCAAGAGGAGTGTTGATGGGCCGATTGTTAGACAAAAGCTGTTAATGGACCATCAGGTTGTATTGGGCCTGATTCATTTGTTGAGCAAGCCAATATTGTGCCAATAACTTTTGTTAGGCTTCTAACAATTGAATTAATTTTGCTTGTCCCATTCCCTGTAGATTGTTAAACAAAGTGGAAGACCCAACATGTGATTTGATGAGACGTGGCCAATAGAGCAGAAGCATGAGAATACAATGAATTATTATTGGAGCCATCACTACATGAATTGTTGTCATGAATAAATTTGCATCTTGTACCAAATTGACAATAACCACGATTAAAGTTGCCAAACACCTGACCATCGGGAGCAGCTTGAGTAACACGAGTCACGGGAGCGATTATCACGAGCATGAGTCGAATGTTCAGCCAATAAAATAGTAGGTGTCGAGGTGCTGTAGCCGAACCTTCAAGAGCAGCTCCTCGGTGGTAACGATTGACCGTACGGTATCAAGGTCGGGACAAGGATCCCGGTGAGCGATAATGCCCGCAACATGAGCAAACTTGTCACTTAATTCATTGATTGCATAACTGACAAGATCTTCATCATTCATAGGTGATCCAAGGTCGGCTAAGATAGTAGCAATGGACTCAATCTTTCGAAAATACACATCGACAATACGGGACATCCAAGCATGTTTGGTTGTTCAATAGAAAACTTCAATTTAGTTCATTGTGGTATGTTGGGAACATGAAGAGCTTTGGAACTCATTCATAGAGAAATTCAACATCAAACGTATCTCCGAATGGGGGTGTGCCATTGGAATGGCGAGTGGGAAATGGTGATGAAAATGGGAATGTGATCCATGATATTTTTCACTTTGTTGCCATCAATATCCCAGACGTACTTTTGATATGTTCAACAAAAGCTTTTTAATAGGATTTCCGGATCACTATGATGACTTTCATCTCTATTTGACTAGTCGCTCTCATAGTCAGTGAGTCAATCTTATACCATTAAACTAACTAGCAAAATCTTAGCTTGAGCCTACCTTCACACACATCTGTTACTTTTAAACGACATCCGTCCTAACTTTAAAATGAAAATTTTAAAAAATAACGTAATACTTTTGATGACCTAGACCCTTTTAAAAAATATGTTCCTTTTTTTTGACATATTTTGGTTAACTAAATTTCTGAGGACCGTATGTAAAGATACTTTATATTTTGAAATTGTGGTATTTTAGCGTAAGTGTTATTACATAACACATATATTATATGTGTATTATCATATAATATATGTGTAGTCATATAAGACATGTGTTGTTAACATATAACACATATATTAACGTATAACGCATCCGTTAACGCATGTATTAACATATAACTCATGTCTTATCATATAAAATATGTGTTAGACAGTAAAATACTTTAAATAAATGTGTTATATAACACAACAAGATTCATAATTATGAGCCACTTCAAGAAGGTTCATCTAGTTACTTCATAAATTTTATACAAAATGATAAGTGCAAATAAGTAACTGAGGAGTACAACTCCAAAAACACAGATAATCGCTAATGAAATGTCAAAACTTTTTTAGACAAAATAACTTAGAACTAAAGATATAAAAAATGAGTTTAGTCAATTTTCTCACTTAAAACAGGCATAAATGCTTGCATTTTATATTTTTAAAGGCTTCGAACGAGACACGGTATAAACGCTCTAGTTATTATCTTATATAAAATGTAGATGTACATATCATAAAGAACTTCGAAGACCTAAATCCGTTGCTTTACTTGTTTTACCTTTAATTGTCATAGTTTTCAAGTTAATATTCAATCTCAAATACAATAAGCAAAACCAGTTTCAAATTCATGATTCATTCACCAAGTAGGCAAAACAAATCCTTATATTTTGACTCTATTTTGAGCTCTTTAACCACAACAGTGCAACATTACTAATTACATTACAATTAATAATAATAATAATAATTAAAATATGAATTCGAAACTTGAAATAGTTACAAATACAATGAGAAAACACATGCTTAACTTATCCCTATCGCCTCTTTGGATGTCAAATCTGTAACATACACTAGTAGAAAGGTTAAAAAAACCTCATTTTTCTGTAACTCATTTATATATAACAAAATTGGATCTGCAAGTTGATTGTACACATATGAATATTCACGATGACGACAGAGTTCATGAGGGAGGCGGAAGTCATGACGGCGACAGTTAAACAACAGCGATATTGGTGACATTAAAACAAAGACACGACAGCTATAAACGATAACTGTGGTAATTACCAACGGTAAAAACGTCAAACGAAATTAGGGTTTCTAAAATCGAGAAAAACAAGCAAAAATGAAGAACAACATATGAAAGATTGCATGTAATATATGTGGGATATTGACAAAATTCTGGAAGTTGTTTACGATTACTGAGAGAAGTTAGAATTTGAGTAGTTTGATGATATCGTTATCAACAAATTAACTATAATAAGACATTTTATCATTGATTTTGAAAGACTAAATTTGAGGATATCGTTATCAAAAGCCATAAAACCTTATATGGGTAGCTTAATTGGCTTTGAATAGATTTACTTTAAAGATGCTTTTCTTTCTTGTATACGTCACAAATCATTTTCTCCTTTATACATGATTTAAAGCAAATATATCAATTACATTAATTTTAGTTATTTTAGTAACCTAATTAACACAGGTTAACTAGAATATGTAACGATTATATATATTTTCTACAACAAATTAACTATAATCCCGCAAAACGATAGAACGTTCTATTTTATTCTATTTTTTATGAGCAACAACACCAGAATTCAAATGAACATCTCTTTGTTTTTGTCGGGGCATATTTCTATGTTCAAACCTATATATATATATATATATATAATAAAACCACATTTTCAATTATCTTTATCATGTTTAGAATCTTATAAGATAGTTTTATGTTAATTCAATAAGGTCAATTTGTCTTCAATTTTTTTGAAGGTCATAATATATATATTTTTAGTTTCTTGAATAAAGAAAGAGTTGTGATATTTCAATAATATTTTTTAATAAATTTATTAAAATTATACATTACTTATTTGTATAGTATAAATTTATAATTATAATGTATAAATTTATAAAAATGTGGTATGTGTGTTTGTGTATTTTTGACAAAAATCTAAAAAAGCGTAGAAACAAATCTTGCGCCGACTATTCAAAAGTGTGTGACCAAATAAGACAATAGTAAAAACTCTCTTTATCTCACAAGAAGTGTTAATAGTTGGAATAATTGAATAAAAATATAATTAATTTAATATATTATATAAAAAAAATAACAGTCTTACTATTACTTTTTGCACAGTTTTTATGAATTTTTTTTTGTGTAAAAGTAAATTAGACGTAAATGATATAATTAGTATATTACTTACGAAAATACACATTTATTTTATGACAAATTAAAATAGAAATTTAGACATTTGTTTTGGGATGGAGTGAGTACTTGTTTTACATTCCTTAATACTCCTTTTGTCCCAAATTAATAGTTCATGTTTTTGTTTCTGAATGTTTTAAAATGATTATTTAATTTTCAATTTCAATCAATAAAAAATAGTTTAAATGGGTGACAATAAAATTCAATTAGTTAACAGTTTAATCATCATACTTTTTAAATTACGTGTAATTATCTGCACAATAAAATTACTACCGAATGTTGAGCTTTGATAATATAATTAGGCAAAAAGAAACTAAATTACTACCGAATACAATTGATAATAACAAAAATAAGAAATAAAAAAGGTAAAAGAAGCCCCCACACTTCATGCTCTTCACTAATGGTGCACCACACCTGGATATCTTACTGCATATCCCAGCACTCTTCGTTGCTCTATCTGCACAATATTGAGCTTTGATAACTAATGATACCTAAAGCATAAATACAAGAGATAAGTATAAATAAAAGCAATAAATATTTACCTGAAAAAGTTCATGCAACTTATTCTTCAAATAACAATATTCATGTTCAAGCACCTCCAATGCCCTCATGCACCTACATTTTCAAAATGTCAAAAAGACTGAGTTTAAATTCCAAATTTGATCATTTGGAAAAATCAATAAACGGTTGTACTTACGCCGAACGATTATTTTGTTCAACGGCACCCCGAAATGCAGCACAAATGTTTCTAACTCGTTTCGCACCAATGCTTGAACTACTTCCCATTAGTTGATTCAAATGTATTCCGAGCTTAACGTGATCCCACATTTCTCTATCCAACCTTAATTATCATATCATTTCGAAAACAAATAAATTTTTTGATAATAATAACAGAGGGGTTGACAAAAATGCAGCAAACATCACTTAAGTTAGGTGCAACAAACAGAAAAAGAAAAAAATATAGGAGTGTATATTTATATGAACACAATGTGTGAAAGCTTGTGTTTAGCTAACACCACAGATGATTTTCCCTAAAACTATTATGCAGTCGATCAAAAGATGTAAGAAACGAAAAAGTATACTTACAATAAATGTCGCAGGTTGCGTAGCTGTTTTTCGGATTCATGAAAGTAAATGTTGATAACTTCGGATACAAAATTTGGGGAGGTTTGATCTTGAAGTTGTTGGAGTTGCAAGAATTGTTCATCAAGAACACCTTGATGAAAGAGTAACGACAATAATCGATTCATATCGGTTCGCAGACGAACTGCACCGAATCCAAGTAACCTCAGTGGAACACCCGTTTTGCCTTTTGGTTTAACCCAAAAATTAGCTAGGAACAAGTTAAGTTGGCGTCTTTTTGTGTACGAGGATAAGTGTGAATTAGTAGTTTTTCAGGTGTTATTCTATTTATAGCATTAAATCGTTAATGTATGAATACTAACGTGACTTGTCATTTTCTTTGGTGGAAGTATGTTTTTACTATTCGCGATTCGGGGCACTTGGAAATTGGGCCAATGGTTAAATTAAAACAAGTAATTATAATTACAAAATATAAGTCAGTAAAAGTCGTAATTTATCTCACCTGATTACATGATCTTGACTAAATAGTCAAAAGATTATTTTGATATAATTTTTCATAAAATAATTTTAAATGTAACTTTTAAATGTATTAATTTTTCTATTATTACATTTTACAGTTATTCTAAAATTATTTTATATTTTTCACAATAAACAAAAATATTATATAAAACATGAATATTAATTTAATACGAAATATATAAATGTTACATATAAAGTAGTAAATTATTTCATAAAGTAAAATGAAATCATTTTATATCGTAATAATTATTAAAGTAAAATGAATTAGTATTGAAATAATTTTTAACAAATCTTAACACTTTTATATTTTAGAATTATGACATCACCAAGACATCAGCAAATACATCAAGTAAAGCCACATGATCAACTTCAAAACCTACTTTAGAATGTAACACATCAGCTTCACGATGTCAGCTTAAGTGTCCTAAAGATATGATAGATTACAAGTGCTATAATACCGACGCTAACGACTGGATTCCATCATAACTTAAAGTATCTTATACATTATGGTTAAAAAAAATAGTAAAATGTTATTATTTGTATCAATTCTTAAATCTACTTACAATTTAATGAAATTTATATGTAACATTACATCTACTTACAAGTTAATTATATGTTCTATGTTATTTACTATAGCAAAAAGAAAAGAAGAAAGAAGTTAACAATAGGTCATTTTACACTATTATCAAGTACTATAGCTGATTAAAAGAACTTGATAGTCTACCAAGTGCTTGAGAATTAACAAAAAAATACAGTAGAAAATTGGAATGGTGGAAAAAGGTAGACATGATTAATAAAGAGAATGTTTAGTAAAATCGATGAGAATGTTGGCCATAAGCTAGACAAATGTACAAGTAAGTTACAAATATAAAATATTTTTTTAATTGAGGTCATGGTGCGTGTTTGTAGAAAGAAATAGGCACAAATTAAAAGAGGGTAGCCGCGTGCATAAATAGGCAGTGTGCGACAATGCCCTGCAGCCGCTAATGTCATCTCACACTCGGTCACGTACCCGTACCCATACTATAAAGTGGCCAACACCTACTGCCATTACGCCACCTTTCTACATTTATTTATTTTTATTTTTATTTTAATTCTTTTCAGTTAGAGACGAATTCCATTTTAATTTTGTAGAAAAGAAATAAATAATCATGAAGCTTAAAAATATTACGTGATAATTGTACTAACTTGTAAGAGCATAACGTTTCGTTCAAAGTTGAAAAAGGTAGATAATCGACAACGTCAATTGGTTCACGTGTTTCGCTTCAAATTTGAAAAGTGATTTTCTTCCAAACCAGAAAAAACTACGCGACTGAAGTATGTCCCGAAAATTGGAGCGTGTGTTGAATAACACGAAGGTCTATACGTAGTAAAGATTTTCAAGTCTATAATCATTCTATATCATTTTTGCAATTAAATTCGGCTATTATTGTACACTATTTTAGTTTTATATAATGTGAGAACTTTGTTTATATTGGATATTGAATATGTGATAGTTAACTCGTGTTTTAAGAGTTATAAGTTTGATCATGGTACATTAAAATAATCTTAAAAAGGTAAACATTATTCGATTTAATTCATGCATTTTAATGGCATTTTTTAAATTAACATGAAGTTTTAACTTTATTAAACATTTGCTAACTTATGCCTTTAAAACATATGTTTGAAAATTCTACAAGTCAGACGTTATAAGTAAAATTAGACGAAGTTTACATGCTATATATTGATGCACCAAACTAGTGTATCCACAATGCTATAGATTTTGAGTCTTGGTGTAATAATTATTAATTAACTAATCTAATTAATAATGGTAATAAAATAAAATACTTGATGAATCACTATATTAGATGATGATAAAAAATTATATATATATGAAAAAGGGTAATGAATCATTTTTAGTGTAAGCATATAAATTTCTATATTATCTTATAAACAAATTTATTATAAAAATCTTATAATAACACACATATATATATATATATATCTATGATTATATAATAGTAAACACTTTCAAATAATAATAGTATGCACTAAGGATACATTTCTTTGTAGTCTAACGGTTGTAATATGTTATTCTTATCATGAGGTTTACCAAGGATACATAACGAATTGGAGTAACTTGAATGTTAATATTGAAAATTTAAACTTTTATTTTAATATTTAATATTTAGGATGTTATAAACCATAAAACTAATGAAAAAGTTTAGCATGTTGCTAAAAACCCTACGATCGATGGTAGTTATAACTAATTCGATCAATTGGGGAACTAATGGGAAATGTTAAGTTTGTTGCAAAGAAACTCATCATCGATCCATGCTATAAACTTTAGCATTTGTAACTTTAAAACTCTAAGAAAGCAGGTGTAATATCAGTCGTCAAATTTAAATATATTGATCACCATAAAATAAATCAATAACTCATATCTATTTAATTTCAATCGCCAATATTTAACGATTGCTAAAAGTCCCAATTGAGCAACACAATAGCCCATGATCATGCATATGTATAGTTTCAGTAAATTAAATCCGTTAGTTTATCTTCATTGCATTAAACACATGAATAGGTTGCTTTAAGTTGAATATATTTGTTCTCTTTAACCACGATATCGTGAAAGCAAACTGAATCCCTAAGTGACTAAAAATACTAATTGATGTTATAAATCGTATTCAAATGTCAAAAAATTGACGTTGTGAAAAATAGACTCAAAGACACTTGGTTTTAATCATAGCAACCAAAGGTACCTTCTCTTCATATATATTACTACAAGTATTGCCATAAATCTATTAGGTGGAAATTTTGAGCGATTCGACATAAGCTTCTTTTTATTACAGAGATGTAAGATTAAAATAGCATACGGGGAAGTTTAAGGAACGATCTACAACAAAAAATAATCTCATAGTTGCTACATTTACCCGTTAGTTTGACGTCAACACTATGTACTCATAGGCTCTTACTATAACTCTATATGAAAATATCCGTGCTTTAATTTAGTAAGTGTAGAATAATATTATATTTTTTTCCTTTCAGCTTTAACTCGAGGTTTCGTCCATACTTATTATTATTGATGATAAATTGATGATGATGAAATTCCTTTGCTAGAATTCTATATAATGAAGTGCTGAATATAACTGAAGGACAAAAGAAACTTTAATTTGCTAATAAAACTAATTTCTGTAATTAGATAACAAAGTCAAAGTTTCTTATATCTATTACTCAGTATTATGTTATACTTCACTTGATAATATTCTACACCAATTGCAAAAGAAGAAAAGGAAAACATAATAAGACCCCTATATAGTATACAATTAATAACTAAATTATAATTGAATAGTACATCTATTGCCAACAATCCAGGTTGACCTAACCCATTAGACACGATTAAAGTCATTAAAAGATTTAAAATGCATCTATTAAACTTAAAACTAAAACTAATACTAATGACTAATTGGACTTGGCCTACTTTGCCTCGAAGGGGTTCGAGGAAAGAACAATAATGACGTGCTTTGACATATATGCTACTTTAACAACATAAGATACCAATTATATTTGAAGATTACATTTTCATATTTAATGATACTTTTTTCATTACTCGATCAATTTCTATTAAAGTGTCAAATGAATATAAATGAAACCACAAGATGTAAGATCTAAGTAACGAAAAAGACAAACAAGACATCTATGTTCAAGTTCTTCCCAATAAAATGAATTTAAGTCCATGTCTCATGTAGACTTATCTGGGAAAATTCAACAAAAAAATCATAGCTCCTATTCTCAACTAATCAATAAAGTTTAGGACCCATAACATGCACGTGCATGAATATCTAGTCAAAATGTAAAATTGAATTGATTGAAATAAATGTAAAAATGATCAGTAATTATTATGATAAAGAATTAGTAAAATTTATATCTCAAATGAGAAAGATGATAGATAGACATTCTTAGATAAATATAGGTATAAAGTGTCAATTTTACCTAATAACATTAGAATAAAGAAACTATACGTTTTTTCTTATTAACAACTAAAAAAAAGTCTAATGCATTCATTAGTTGATATAATTAATCTTATTAGTTGAACTTAACACATGTCATACTCAAATTTTTGTCATAGTTATGTTCAAACTATTAACATTGTATAATCGATATTATGTTTTATACATATTTTTGTATTAACTTGGTTTGTTTAAGTTACCGTTTAAAGGTTGATCCAAGTTAGAGGGTCTAGATGTATTTCCTCAAAGTCGGAGGTGAGTATGATCATTTATATATCTGGTGTGCAAAGTGTGAAGATTAAGATGCAAGGCTAATATGACTTTATCCATTCTTTGGAGCATATAATACATTTTTAGGGTTTTTTTTCATCAATCCTAATTCATATGATCATATACTCTCGATTTGATGATTTACTTGTTCAACTCAGATTTAGGATTTGTATTGTATAAGTGATTATCATCTTGATATTCAATAGTCTATTTCATGTTACTGTATTTTCTGGCATTGTTTCTGAGTTGCAATCATTCGACTAATTTTGTATTTTTGAAAGATTTAAGTTTTCTTGTTGATTCTTTAAGTATTAAATGTATTTTGATTCATGATTTTGTTCACGCTATATATCAATTGCCAATATCATACGCTATACATCTTCCTTATTTCTCTCTACAATAAACGTTTTTTATACCGGAACGCTACTTATTCTAATTACGAGTATAAAATTAAAATGTTAATTAATATTATCATAAAAGAACAATGGATGGCAAAAGTGTGCGGTTTAGTAAAGTAACATTTGTTTCGGTTATTCTATTGGTCTTGGTTTGGCAAGAAGCATGAGAATACTTTTATATTTTTTTAACGAACCCATGCTTGCTTACTCTAGGCATTACCTTATCTGATTACCGTTTTTTATTACTTGGTTTCCTTCAAATTACTTTATGCATTGATTCAACCAAAAGTTTGTGATTAAAGTCTCAAAATTAAATTATGCATATCATTCCAATAATTACTACATAAATACAGCATGATATGATGTCATTACCTCATCATTTAACTGTATACTTCTCATTATGCATCATGCTAGAGACATCATTTGAATTATTAATATCAATATCGTGATTTGGTATTTTTCTTAGAACATACTTCTAATGAAAAACAATTTAATAAGACAATAGAGGGCATAACTCATAAGTCATCTCCAATCATACATCGAGCCGTTAAAGCATAAAAAAAACTAAAACTATGAGTCTTTACAAACTAGCTTGAATAGATAATCGTACAAAATAGGAAAGTTCATTTTATAATATTATTTTTGTCGCCAAAAAGTATATTTGAAGTGTAATAGTACTTTAAATGTGATAATAGTCGCATTCAACTCTGTATGAGAAAATATGATATTTTTGATAATATTCGTTTTTTTCTTTTCTAGTTAACATGTAGAATAGCTAAAGATTTATGTTGGCATGATTGACTAAGAAAACCTTTGTAATATTTTCTACCTCCTTGGTAGATTATATATAATTATTTTGCTATTAAAAAAAAATAATAGTACTTTAAAAGTAATTAATCTCCAACCATATATATATATACACACTCCATATTAGTATAGTTATTGTTTTATAGTAAGATGAATTGTGATAGTACATATTTGAATTATAATTGCTAATACTCCAAAATTTAAAGTATAATTTTATAGTATTGTTAAAAATAAATTTTCTTAAAAAACTTTAAATATAAAGGTTTGAAGTACCTGAAGATAGCGTACTACTAGGTCGTGGGAGTACAAGAATTAATCAGTATTGTCATATCGTTACCTAATTTTTTATTTTTTTTTGTTCAAAACTAGTTTACGTCATCTTTATCCACTATCAACAATAATAACCACTATTAATTACTATTAATTTTCCCACTAAAAAAATGTATAGAATTGTTTTATGGTCGTACATCAAATATTGAAGAGAAAGAGCTATCGACATTCGCAACCCCGATTTATCTTTGCTGAACCCAACGTAGAGTAGTCCATCGTCGGACGCCGACTGACACCGATCAGTCCGAAGCCAAGACCGATCTCACAGTGGATGTTATAATGCGTTACATTAGGATGGAACAATAAGTCTTCGGACAAGTCCAATACGGAGTATAATTTAGCTTGACTAGATTTTCTACGAGAGATACTACACTTGCAAAATATTATCCCATTTGTAACAGAGTAATATGAACTGGTTGCCAAAATCATAACCTTGCCTGTTTGCATTGATAGTTTGATATACTATAAGACCTCTAAAACTTCATTTCTTTGAACGGTAAAGTTTATATGTTGCATTTAGCATGAAAGAACTATATATGCCATCAGTTACATATTCGACTGTTGATCGACTGGAAAGAAACCAGATGAGTAGGACTTTTAGAGACTGGTTTTTGTATAACCCGGTCCTATGTCTATATTTATTTACGGCCTTATAGAAATCGATTTTCCAAGGGACATGGAAAAGGATTGGAGTTAAAACGCATATAGACCTATTTTATGTGTTCTATTAGAGCCGAAACAAATACTAATTAAACACCGCTACCGAAGGGCATTTGGCCTAGCGGTATAGAAGGGAGGCGTCAATCAAGAAGTTGTGGGTTAAGCCTCACTTAAGACAGTGAATGTATATATTCATAGGTGTACATAATTATATATGACTTAACTTGTAAGATTGTCGTTTTAAAAAAACTTACAAGCCACTTTTTATATAATTTGTGTTCACGGGGGTGTTGATGACCCATAATGAATAGTGCATACATACACCAATTAAAAGAAGTGTCAATTGGTCTAAAAACAAAACGAGATTTGGTTTTGTTCTCTTATAGACAATATATTCTTTTTTTTTCCCGTACTACATTTAAGAGCTAAGACTCAAAAGTACATTGTATAAAAATGAACAAAATTAAAATTTGTTATGATTTTACTCAATTAAACTTTAGACACAAATCTAAGATATTTTATTTGCCAAAACGCATAACGTCAACTTCAAACAAACCGTAGATGTTTGACGCAACCCAGACTTGAGCTTTCAAACTCAAAAAGAAGCTTCTCATATAATTCGTTCTAGAAATTCAATCGAAAATGAAGAACAATCTATGGACAATTAGGAATCTCAATTATGTGGAATGAAATTCGAAAGATTTTCGTAATCGAATGATTGATAGGGTTTACAACTGAAATTATTGAAAGAGAAAGAAAGACAATTACACATCAGGCTAATCTAGAAATGAAGAACTAATTGCTATCTATTAACCAATAACTGGACTAACAACTTATCCCTCCACGTAGTCACAAGCTAGGCACATCCAATCAGTAAGAATTATCACGTAAGAAGCACATGATCATTTAGAAAGGGCATCCCCCATTTATAGAAAAGGTGCATCCTCCCACTTTAGCAAAGGTGCATCCTCCCAATTCTATTTTAACTTGTTTCGTATCAATTGCTCGCAATTGATACGATTCGTTCTAGAAATTCAATCGAAAATGAAGAACAATTTAATACGGACAATTAGGAATCTCAATTAAGTAGAATGAAATCAGAATATGTTTGTACTCGAATGATTAATAGGGTTTACAACTTAATGATTGAAAGAGAAAGAAAGACAATTACAAATCAAGCCAATCTAGAAAAGAAAACCTAATGGCTATTTATTACCCAACTGGACTGACATTAACTTATCCCTGTACGTAGTCACAAAGTAGGCACATGCAACTATCACGTGAGAAGCACGTGATCATTTAGAAAGAGCATCCTCCCAATTCTATTTTAACTTGTTTCGTATCACTATCGGACGTAATACGTGATTTCAAGACGGAACATAGTTGGGGTACGGAGGAGTGCCTGCCCCTCTAAGATCTGAAGTTTTAGTGTCATATACATAAATAGTTTTAGAATAAATCTACTAACGCTAGAAGTGGATAAGCTGGTCGAAGGAAATTCAAGCTAATATTTGAATTGTCGTTAAGCATGGGTCTAAATCTCACTCTCATCATTATCGACGTTTTTTTCTTTTCCTACTTTTCATTTATCAAATATGATAGAAACTGTTATTTTACAACTTTTATCCAATATGATAACTATAATTATAATAACTATTAATTGTATAACTAAACAATTATATAATAAATATATGAAAGTTGTTTTTAAAGTTAACACTAGCAACCATTTCATAGTTTAATTTGCTTTTATATGTATTAAATAGTTAAAAATATACATATATTTATTGATACAGTCCCCATTCTTTTTGTCTATCACAGAAAGCAACAATAATTTCGGCAGCAGTTCATGTTGCTTATATTCATTCATACTTGTAAAGTTATCTAGCCTATCCTATATAGCATAACCTATGATGTTTTTTTATATATTTGTAGAATGTATGTTTTACACATCCCCTCATCCCCCTCTATACTTTTGCAATATATACTAACGAAAGTCTCTTCTAATTATTATTACATCGTTCTTTACCATTGAATTCGGCCTTGGGGATCAACCCAGTGTCTTCTACTAGGAACACACCAATCATTGGTACCAACTTTTCTTACTTATTAAATTCTACATACATACAGTTACTGGTAAAAAGGAAATGAAGAACATGTTATGTTTAAACTTATTCATGATTGAATTTATTACTAGTGTACTGTGATGTAGGCCGGTCTTACGAAAAAAGATACATTTTTTTATGGCTAACGAGATATGCTAGTTGTTTCCCAATTTTATTTTTCAAAAACAAAAGAACACGCGATTTAAAAGAATTCTATTTAATGTCCTGTACTATTAAGTAAAAGGACAGTGTTAGCCTTTGAAACTATTAAATGCATGGTTTCTTTGGGTTATATTGGTAGCGGGCAAAGTGAGAAGTTTGATCAATTACACGCTTTCGATTTTGTAAATGGCCGGGCAATAATTTTAGGGCAATTGAAAAAGAAAAGATCGACAATTTAGAATTAGGAGGAAAGAGTCTATATATACCTTAAACTAGTGATTGGCTAGGCACAGTACTAAAGAAGGTGTCCTAATTCGTGCTTCGACCAAAGACGAACTGTCCTTGCCAAAACACTGTAGCCACCATCAAGTCTTTAGCTTCGCCTTTATTAGTTCAGTGGTGCAAACGAGAGGGTGAGACTAAGAAAGTGCATGGTCAGATTTTGTTATTTAATTTGTATTTTACCTATATAATAAATGTATTATTGATAAATGTGACATTAAAAAGTTTCATTTCATGATAGGTATTGTTCAGTTTTTATTCGTTCTTTTTGAAAACTAATTGACGTGGCGCTTAACTGATAGTTCAGTTCTTCAATCTTTCATGTCATTATAGGAAGTGGTATCAAAGGACTTCTTAGTTGTTGGGACGTCGTCCGGTTGTGACTAGTCATGCCTCTACAGGAATTTAATTAGTCATGAGCTACTCATCAATATCTTCATCGAGATGATGACGAGAGTGAAAAATGTGTGCTTTTTTATTGCTATCTCTTTTCTAATGTAATTTTTCAAATAGAAAAAATAACGCTAGTCTAATGTTATGGATTTAGTCAGTCATCAAACTGTTACGTCAATATGTCAACCAGTAAAACATGTACTCTTCTTTTTTTTTTGCATTCTAGTGCAATTTTTCAAATAAAAAATAAGGCGAGTCATATTATAAATTCAGTCAGTCATCAAACAGTTACGTCGACATGTCAAGTTTAAAAAAGTTTGTTCTTTTTTCTTTTTCGCCTTCGAATATAATTTTTTGAATAAAAAATAAGGCGAGTCTCATATTATGGATTCAGTTAGTCTATCAGACAGTTATGTCGATATGACTACCAGTCATCGTGTGTGAGGTAGTCATTACTACAAAGCGTCAAAGCTCTTATACCAAAGAATATGAAATAGAAAGCAGAATACACCAAACATAAATATAGATCGCCCATTACAGAGAGCTCCCTAACCTATATGGAAACACTTTCCGGAGAGATAACCTAATCACTCGAGCTCAAATTGCCCTTGTTTGAACAACCAACCAACCAAAGGTGAGAAGTGATCTTACTTGACTGGATCATATTAGTAGCATTTATTTGTTTTACTCCATACATCATCTAAAAACCAATCCCTGGTATGAATTCGTTGCAAAATGTTGATGACAAAACATTTATTAGTATTTCTTTCCCTTTTATTATTATAATGAGCAAAATAAATAGTAACAGACTTTAAAGAAAAAAATTGAGAGACAAGATAAATAAGAGAGAACTGCTTGAAAACTAAAGGGACAAAGAAGAGGAAGGCAGCAACAATTAGAAAGAAGAAAAAAGAAAATAAAGATAGGGATAAAATGGAAGAAACAATGATTGCGACACTTCGGATCCAAGATTCCAGACAACGATAACATTTAATTTTTTTCAATAAAATCTAAAAAGAAACTATAGCTAGGCCGATGATAGAATTGAATAAATAACTGATTTCGACGGTAGCAATATGGCATCGTGCGACAGTGAGATTTAATTTTTCCAGGGAGTTCCCCGATATTGAAGAACAAGTTGTTTCAGTTGTCGGATTTTGGATTTTGTTTTAAACAATATAACCTAATTAATTTAAAGAAAAACTTGGAGAGAATGATAAAGTAGAGAATCTCTAGATAACAAATTAACGATAAAAGAAAAAAAATTAGAAGTTGTAAGAGAATTGGAGATTTGCGGACGAGAACAACAAAAGAGAAAAAGTAGAAATTCTAAAATTCTGATACCATGTTAATAATCAATTTTTTTGTGAAGATTATGTATTACGTTAATGAATGTTTATAGAGTAAAAAATAAATTTAACATAACTCTGATTTTAATGGACTCTAATGCATCTATACAATCGGGCTGAACTATCTATAATAGCCTAGTACCTGCGCAATGCGACGGCGGCAATAATATTATTAAATTATATATTCGGCGGTGAAATTGATTCGAATATATGTTTTAGATCAAACAAATACTAATAATATGAAGTAATATGATGAACAACACTTAAACAAAAAATCATAGAAAATACTATATTCATATGGTGATGTAAAAAAAAACATAAAAAAGTAGTAGAAAATAAAACTATATTTCAAATAGCAAAATCCAAACACACATGAAGAGATTGGTTTAATAATAGTGTGTTTAAATTGGTGCATCAAGTTTGTTTATATAGTATTAGGTAGTTAAATTTATTTGTATATAGTGATTTTGTATTAAATAGAGGGATTGTTTTCAATTGTGTAAAAGGGTAAATTAGAGATGTCGCATATCCCCTTTTTAAGTTTTAAGCAAAAAGAGGTAAATACTTAATAAGGGTTTAAGATAATCTATATATATTTTAATAATCATATCCGGTATCGAAACGGTCCGAAGGACTTCTCATTTTTCTTCTCGCATTAGTTTCAATAAAAGTCCTACTTTAATTCCGTCCTATTTTACGTTTAATCCTTTTCTTCTGTCTAGTTACAATTCTATTGAAAGTTTACATGTTCATCTTGCAGTTTCAAAAAAAGGAATAAAAATGGACAACAATTTTCTTTTCTTCTCGTCTCACGGTAGGCAAAATTGCTTCTTTAAATTTCTAGTCACCAATGCATTCCTACCATGAAATTTCTGAATTAACTCTCCATGTTAACAAAAGTGACCACCATCTCTAATTCAAGTTTTCTTTTTATTTTTTTTCACCTGTTTCCGTTTAATTCTTTTCTAACGAACGCAATCATCGTTATCTATTTTATTTAATAGCTATTATATAAACCGAAACACTTTCATATATATACTAACCGTATACCTCAATATTTATAGTGTGCAGTAGTAACCATCGTGAATTAAAAATAATATCACTTTAGTGTGATGTGAATTAGGAAGGCTTTATACGTTGTATATGTTTGGATAAAAAGAAATTCACAATCACATACTAATATACTTTATACACCGTATAAAACTTATTGATACACCACATTTGAGTTATAAAGTCCGAGTTATTTGAACTTTTTGAAAGACATTACCAACTCCTTTGCAATATAGTTTGATATTCCTCTCAAAAATGTTACGTAAAGTTGTCAATGCGACAATACTGATTCTTGAAGATATACACTAATGTTTAGAATAGTGTTATAATTAAAAAAATAAATAAATAAATAAATTGTTGAATATATAAATTGACAAATAACCACATATTTAAACATGTAAATAAACGTGAGAAATTTATGATTCCAAAAAAGCACATTTAAGAGTTCACTTTCTTAATTTTTAAGACCTTAAAATGTGTAAAATTGGTGAAAACTTAATTGATGGCTTTAGAGACATAATTTGATACCGAAAAACAGTTTGCCAAAATGTTTGTTTCGTTCCGTAACCTTTAATGGCTCAAAAGTTATGGTATATGTTTTAATTAGTTTCATAGTTTAAAGATGATAGTATTAATGATAAATTAATATATGTAGGGCTATTGTAACATCCCAAAGTTTGAAAAGAATTTTCGAATTTTAAAATAAAGTTTCTGAATCCTGCGAAGTTATTTGTTGGTGTCGCGAGTTAGAATTGTGCGACACTAAGGTTAGAGTCGTAGGTGGGATTTAATATAAGATTGAGGAGCTTAAATGTAATTAACAATTTATATATATATATATATATATGTTTACCTTCTAAACACTTCGAATCACTTCCAGAAATTGAAATCAATTCGCAAAACACGTTCTAGTGAGAGAACTTAGAGAGAGAAAGTGAGAATCAAGGTTTAAAATCGAAGTTTTGAAAGAATTGGACCGTGATTAAGGTAAGGTTACTTTACTTAATGTTATATTTGAAGTTTGGAAAGGTTAATTTGATTAAATTGATGGATTTGAACGATTACTGTGAAGTTTCAGTTTTTGGGGTCGGCTGTGTTCGTCTTGCGAGTTGACTTTTGCGAGTGGACTTTTTCGAGTTGACTTGCGAGTTGAGTTCAGTTGAGTTGCGAGTTGACTTGCGAGTTGAGTTCAGTTGAGTTGCGAGTTAACTTGCGAGTTGAGTTCAGTTCAGTTGGGAGTTGACTTGCGAGTTGAGTTTAGTTCAGTTGAGTTGCGAGTTGACCTGCGAGTTGAGTTTAGTTCACTTGCGAGTTGAGTTGAGTTCAGTTTAGTTAAGTTGCAAGTTGACCTGCGAGTTGACTTGCGAGTTGAGTTAAGTTGAGTTGCGAGTTGACCTGCGAGTTGACTTGCGAGTTGAGTTGAGTTGAGTTGACTTGCGAGTTAAGTTGACTTTGCGAGTTGAGTTGACTTTTGTGAGTTGACTTTTCGAGTTGACTTTGCAAACTGAGATAGTTATATATGAAAACTTGGTATAAATAATAAACTTTTGACATTCTAGATTAAAAGCTAAAGACCAGTATTCAGCTGTGAAAGACCAGAGGTTTGCAGGATTACACGTGTTTTGAGGTAAGTAATAGGTAAAATATAAATTGAATGAGATTACTCAAATTGAAGAGTACTTGAGTGTACTGTATCTAAAGAGTACTTGAGTGTACTGTAATAATCCGTCGATTAGTCCTCTTTATGCTGAGTGATCATAAATGACTAGTAGATAAAACGTGAATCCTTATTGAGTAAAGTAAATATATGTGGTTACAGCACTGTACAAAAGTGTTATTTTAAATTGCTGATGAACCCTGTTACTTACTAAGCTTGTGTGATTATCTATATTGTTGTTGCTGTTTTATTATAGGTGGGTCGAGTAGAGGGATAGAGGGTTCAGGGAAGGAATCTCAGCGCGGATAGTGGTGTGCTTGCTACTCCTGGTAGTAAGTGTTTACTCCTGTTGAATCATGCTCGGATACTGGGGGAGTAATTTTGAAAGAGGAAACTTGTGTTTGTTTATAAACAATGTAATGTTTATATATATACGAAAAGTGTTAAAAAAAAAACTGGGTGTTACAGCTATGTTAATAATTTCTTTTTATTTTTACAAAAAGTCTTAGTAAATTTTGGGGCAAAATAGTATAGTACTTTCTATATTAAAAAAACACTCAAATGCTTAATATGTTAGTATAGATAGAAAAATACCCGCATAAAGCAGCGGGAAAATTTTATTAGTTTCACATTAATTCGATATGTAGTATTATGTTTTCTGATATATTTTAAAAATCAAAAACTACATTACAATACACGAAAAATATTGTTTTGTAAGTGGGAAATTAGACAAATTTTCAAAAAAAAAAAAAAAAATTGTAACAAAATAACCAAAAGTTAAATATATCATAATATGTCATTGCAAACTCGATGGTCGGGTTGTGAGTGCCGGTCCGAGTTCATAATGGAAATGTTGCGAGTTGTAGAGTCGTTTGTTAAGTCCAGAGTTTAAGTTTCACTAATATTTTATTTTTAATTTATTTTTTTGTATTTTGATATTAAAAATTATTTATATTAAATAGTAATTCTGAAAACATCTCAAATGCATCATATAATATAATAGTTTACTATTGATATAGATAAATTTAAGTTAAAATTAAATGTCATATATTAATTAGTTTTGGTTTAATAATGTTTGTATTAATGACAATTTAATAATTAATCGTTAGGAGTATATTAATTAAATTTCATAAATAAATTAGTTTATGGTTTACTAATGTTTGTATTAATAAGAATTTAATAATTAGTAATTAGGGGTATGTTAGTAATTTTTATGAATTTTTAGAAAAGCTTTTAGTAATTTAATGAGCAAAATAGTAAAAGCTATTTAAAAAATATATATTCAAATGTATTATATATTAGTATAGATATAAGAAAATCAAATTTAAGAGTGTCTTCTGAATTAGTTTATTCCTTTTTATTATCATTTACTTTCTTTTTCTCATCAAACTCTTCTATCGTTTTTCTTCTTCATAACTTCTTCTCTGACCATCTATTATATCTTTTATTTTTCTCACAATCAAAACTTATTCTACAATAACTCTCTTCTCTACTACTCAAATTGTCGGGGCGTACTAGAATATATTATCTACTATAATAATAATAATATTTATATTAGTTAGTTTTTTTCCTTAGCTAAACTTATTTAGATTATATTGTTTTAGTATCATGGATTTATGTCACTTGTTAGCAAGATTGTCTAACTTTATAAATATAGGTTATTTGTAATCTCTTTTTATGAATGCAATTCAATGAACAATAAACTCTTTCATTATTTAATATAGTATTAGAGTTTTAGGTTCAATCCACCACTAAAAGTTTACTCCTTTGGTCATCGGTTACTTGCCGGTGATCCAGAGGGATCCCAGTTTATTAATTTCTTTCGCTTTTATGTTTTCGTTTAAATTAATTTTTTTTACCAAACTCTTAAACCTTATCACACAAAATACTAGCCGTCATAATACACTTAAAGTACGTTGAGTAGCCATCAATCAAATAAAAAAAAATTCTTCATCAAAACTCTTTTTTTGTCGTCAGAGATTATTGTTGCCATCGACAAAAGTTTACCACCAAATTGCAGCTCCTTCCTAAAGGAAAAGCAAGTCATGACGTAAAGAAAGGAAAAAAAAAACGTCACAAAAAAGGAGGAAGCTGTCAAAATAGTATACAATTCTATCGTCGAATATAAGTCTACCTCTGTGCAACAAAAAAGAGAGAAAAGAAAGAAAAAAAGTGACTTTCAACAATCCAAAAAAAGGATTGTCCAAGTTATCAACATTCGTTTTAGTTTTTTTTGTTCAGAAACCTCCTGTTCAAATTGCAGGGAAATATTAGATGATTAAGTTGGCCCAAATTCAATTGTGAGTTTGAGGTTTACTAGATTTAGAATTTATGTTTTCTTATCCCCTAAATTATATTCTATAATAAATAAACATGCAATCGTATTCATGTAATTACAATTATAATTATAATCATAATCAATAATATTACTCACTTTGTTTTACAAGTTTGACATACAAAAATCGACAACACATTTTGATAACGGACGAAACGCATGGAATTATCAGTAAATTGTCTGACTACGTTGTGTTTATTAGTGATTATGAAAATGAAAGAATGGGTATAAATCGAATGCATGATAATAGTGATCGCGCGTGGTCCTTTTTTTTGGTTTTCTTTTTCAAAATATAAGTTTGTGTACACCTATAAAATACGGGTTTAGGGGAACATCTAAAATCGGTCGGTTCCGCAAAACGTATACAACCAACCCTTCAATCCTCTCTTTTATCTCTCCCACATCAGCCTCGTTTTAAGTGCAAATCTTAACACAACTTAACCCACATAATAGATACAAGTATACAGCC
This sequence comes from Logfia minima, assembly GCA_963921325.1. Classification (NCBI taxonomy): domain Eukaryota; kingdom Viridiplantae; phylum Streptophyta; class Magnoliopsida; order Asterales; family Asteraceae; genus Logfia; species Logfia minima. The sequence continues at coordinate 1,392,550 of OY992773.1, forward strand.
ACTTGATTGATTGTTTTTTCCAGTTTGTTTTATTTGTATTAATTTTGAATCGAAATTACATTATAAATTTCACATCTTATTTAATTATTCATACATTTGTGTCTCGACCTTTCCTTTGAACTCATATTAATTGCTAAACACATAGAAACGGGAAGCCACCTAAATTTTATATAGTTAAGACTGTTTCCAAGTTTCACTTCAATACTGGCCAAAACCACTTTTTGGACTAATGTTTAAAGTCAAATACTTAAACCAAAAGGTTCAATAACTCAAATTAATTAATTGGCAATAACTAGGTTTTGGTACTTTGGACTTTGCTAGATTTCATTACATACATTTAACATTTCAACAACCGTCACCAACCTTCATCAAGCATACTTCTCTAGCTTATAAATACATATGCAAACCCTTTGAGCATATATTAAAACGATCATATGTACTAGCTATAAAACAAGTCCTATACTATAGATACATTTTATTCATCATTCAAAAATGGTAAATTTAATCACAGTTTCCGGAGGTGTAAAGGATGCAGAATGTGGCAAAATACTTCTTTCCGATGTCATGGTAACGAGAAAGAGAAACCTCTTTACGGGTCGTAGTTGGAGGACTCTTGACATCAAAATGGCTATAGGGATCTTATCTATTCATTTGCTTGCACTTTGCGCACCTTTTTATTTTACTTGGGGTGCATTTTGGGCTGCATTTATCAGATACGTGTTGTGTGGGATTTTAGGTGTAACTCTTTCATATCATCGCAACCTAGCACACCATAGTCTCAAGCTACCAAAGTGGCTTGAATACACATTCGCTTATTTTGGAGTCTTATCCATGCAGGTTCTTTGTTTTTTCTTTTCAACCATGCATGCTTGCATTATTTACTTGAGGAAATCTTCAAATATATTTAAATGGTTAATGTTCACAGAGAGATCCGATATTTTGGGTGAGCATGCATAGATATCATCATCAATTCGTTGATTCGGAGAAAGATCCACACTCTCCGACTTTCGGATTTTGGTTTAGTCATATGGGTTGGTTGTTTGATAGTGGCTACATTCTTGAAAAGGTACTTTTTAGTAATTATTTTATGCTTTGGCGCTGCAAATGAGTCGCCAACTTTTATTAAACAACTTCAGCTCGACCTTGATCAAGTCAAAAATTTTCTTGAATCCGAGTTTGAAAACTTCGCTAGAAATATATTACGCCTACTCGAGCTATTATCGAGTTTTTCTAGTCTTATTTGATACGTATGTGTGTATAAAGTCATATATATATATATATATATACACACTTTGAATTTGGAATTGGTATTATTATTATATTCTAATATTTTTAGACTATTTTCATTTATAAGGTACTTTTTACGCGTGGTCATATTGTTTTCCAAAATGTTATACATTTTAAAGATGATTTTTGTTTTTGAATTTATATTTTAAATACTTATAAAATAAGTTTGATGCTGAAAATCATTTTAAAATTAAATCTGAGCTTTTTTAAACGAACTCAAACCAACTTGAAATATTTTCAAGCCAATTAATGTTAAACTTGCATCCTGAAAGGCTAGCTAGTCGAGCTATATCTAGCTGAGTTTAAGTTTAGCTTAAAAGAGTCGAACAAAGCTTCATCTTTTATCTTATTTTATATTTACATATTTGTTTTGCAGTATCAAGAACGTAAAAATGTGGAGGATCTAAAGAATCAGATATTCTATAGGTTTATTAAAAGAACCTATCTATGCCATCCATTTGCATTTGCAACCACCGTTTATGCTATTGGTGGATTTACCTACCTTGTGTGGCTTATGGTAAGATTTTACTTAATTACTTTGTATTTTTAATTTTTGATCTGCTTGGCAAATTATAGTATAATGAGACGTAGACGGACGTTGTTCTATATAGCGTTTGATAACAAATAGTTGTATTTGAAAAATATAAAATGATACCTCCTCTTGTCTCAATTTAAATATGTAATCATTAAACCGTTCACCAATAAAAGATCATCTTTACCACTAATAGACTCTTTTCATTGATTATCACAAGAGACGTACACGTAACAATATTTTAAGATTACATAATAATCTATACGCATAGGCATACATAATGTAATCGTAAGTCATAATGAATAAATCATATCAAAGTACTAGTGTTTGAAGGCTTGAAAAACTCCAATTGAGACTTAATTTCCATGTGAAAATGTTCTATTTTTGCAGTATGTACTATGTACGGACACTATGTTTAGTGGGCCGTTGAGTTATTCCGAGCATTCTGTTTCGGATCTAGTCCTTGAGGTGTAAGTGTGACAGGTGTCTATGGACCGGTAACACACATTTTAGTGAAGCAACTTTTGACCGGCCCCATTTTACTGAGCCCATCAACTTATTTGCACCTTTCATAATTAAAACTTTAAAGTATCCTCAGACCGTAAGTACAAATTTTGGTAGATAAATTTAATTATCTTTGTCAATATGTGCGAGAGTACTTTTCCAAATACAAGTTCAAATGTAATGGCGTGAGCTCATATGTAGGGAGTTGCAACTACATGGGGATATCATGTGACTTTTTTAGTCAACTCAGCTTGTCATATATGGGGAAATCAAGCTTGGAACACCGGTGATCTTTCCAAGAATAATTGGTAATTAACTTAATATTTATTTACTAAAGTATTTAGTTTATGTTGTATTAGTATATTAATATTAATATTTGGTATTTACATGTTATTATACAGGTTAGTAGCACTGATCACTTTTGGAGAAGGTTGGCATAATAATCATCATGCATTTGAGTATTCAGCTCGACATGGGTTAGAATGGTGGCAAATCGACTTTTGTTGGTATATGATAAGGATTCTTGAAGTCGTAGGGTTGGCCACCAATGTTAAGTTACCGACTGCAAATCACAAACTTAAGAAGTCGTTTGCTTCTTCTAAAAAGTACTAACATGAAATGTAATGCCAAGTAATTTAAGTTTGATAACATTCCGTTACTAGCAACATTTCATTCTCAAACAGGGAGTATTATATTTTCTTTCTTATATACATCATGTTAAAAGTTGTAATAACTTGGAGTTTAAACATTAGGTTTAAGTGTTTTTAAATGTATCGAATTTTACTCGATATTTTGTTGTATTAATCCAACTTCAACAATTTTTATTTTATGTATTGTTAAAACTCTTGGTATTTTTTTATCTTTCAATCTAAATCTTTCATTTTGTAATTATTTTCCGTTTTGTCTTGTAGTGTTAGTTTTGGAGGTCTAAAGTATTGAAGCTGGAAGGATTGAGGGTCACTTGTGTTAGAAGAAACAAAGTGCAGGGTTCAGTTTGTTTCTTTATTATTCTACAGGATAGTTTGTATAAGGTGATGTTTGTTTTTTCAGATGTTATATGTCTGATGTCTGTCGCCATGTCTGTAGAAGAAGATGTGGTTCTGAAGTCTGCAAAGTGAATATAGAAACTGTTTGTTTTTTTTGTTTGCGAAAGTCAATCTGGTTATATATTAATGTAATTTTGAAAGAAAAAAAAATTATTTGCAAAAAAGCTTATCCCTTAAACCCTCACTTCTTATAAAATTATGAAGTGCAAAACATGTATAGTAACATTTTGTTAGGTAACCAATGTTGAAATTATGTGTATAGTGCAACGTTTGTAACTATACTACTAATTATGTATGAATCTATGAGGTCATACACAAAGAATATTGAGACACCAATCAATAATATATATGTAGTATATATTAATCAAGTATTAAAATATATAAAAAAGTTACTTTTTTATTTTGAGCTAAATGAGTTCAAATAAAAAAATAAAAGAAAATTTTATAATCTAATAGTTATTGATTAACTTAATTATTGATTAAATTTTTAAATAATATATTATATAATTAAATAAATTAAAAGGTTATTTTTCCTCTTCCTCTATGCAAATGTTGCTTTCGCAGACAAAAAAACTATATTCTAAGTCTGCCCGCCCGCAAACATATAAAGATCTTATTTTGTCTTATGTCTTCAAAAAAACAAACTGTCTGAAATGAAAACGTCTGTCCGCCCACAGACATAAGACCTAATAAGATCTGCAAAGTAAAAAGCAAACGACACCTAAATGTTTATGTTATTGAGTGGTTAAAATCATTTTGTAGCATCTGTATGTACTAACTTGTATGTGTGTTTCTGTGTGTGAGAGAAAATATCTCTCTGTTTACTCCATGTATTCTCATCCCTTCCAAATCTAGGGTTTTTGTATAATTCTTGTTGTAGATTTCAATAGGTCTAGAAGAGTGGAGAGTTTTTTTGTGTAAAAGTGAGGTATACTTTTTTGTCTTGTTTTTGGACTTTATCCGGTTTTGATTAATGAATTCTACGAAGATGATGTTTAGATCTTGTTCTTGTTTAGCTATGAGTTTATATATGTATCAAATGTTTTATTATTGCTAGTTACTTATATCTGTCTATCTACTTATCTACTTATAAGAAAGTAAAAACTAAGTTGACTTTTTGAGTTTGACCAAAATAGAATAATGTAGACCATTGAATTGAATGTTCAAATTAAGATCTAATCCTTCATCCGTATCATGACCTCATAAATATTACTACCCCTTTGTTATTTACTATTATACCCTTAGTGACTTGAACTAAATTTATCAATTTACTCTCTTAGTATTATCATAACATAGCCACCAAATTCATTTTTAATTTAAAGCTTTTAATTGTAATTCAATGCTCCAAGAGACACACTAATGGTAATTGATTCAAACCATAATTACCACATTTACTCTATGCTCTTCTGGAAACAATCCTATTACTAAATCGACATATGTTTCTAATTTATTGTTATTCAATGTACACGTTGCAACTGACAGTTTTTACTTTTTGTTTGTAATATGTTATACTTTAACACGCATGTGTGATTAAACATTCATGCTATTCCATTATCATAAACCTCTTTATATTTTAAATGAAAGCTGCATTTATTCTAAACCTACTTCGGTAGCGTTGCCCATGTTCATCTCTCTTTATGGTCTTGCGAGTTCCACGATTTCTCCTTTCAAAGTTGACGTTTTCTGCTTCTTCATATAATTGACAAACCCCGTTGGTATGTAATATCATGTTAGGTTGAGTTGAAGTCTTAGAGGTTATGTTTGTTTCATGAACACCAATGCACCAATTGTTTGATGAAATGCCTCAACGAAAGCAACTTCCTAATGTTGGATTAGTTGTAATTGTTTGATGAAATGTGTCAATGAAACAAAATTTCAAATTCTGGCTTTTATGTTGTCCTTGTGATTTTGTGCATTTTAAATCAATTTTTGTGATTTAGTATATTCTGGCATTTTGTGTGTCATGGTTGCTTATCAATCTCTTCTGTCATCAACTTTAAATCTAATGAAGTTTAAATTGTGATTTATTGCTACAGGAGCAAAGAAGAAAATATAGCCTTTTGCACATGCTGCTCTACATGAAGCAATAGTGGAAGTGTAGGTGACTTTTGGAATGACTCCTAAAGTGAAAAAGGGTGAGGAAATAAAGGTTGAACCATTGAGAAAGAGATTTCAGGAAAGGACTGTAAAAACATGGTTCTCACGCTCAACTCTGCTATTTAGTTCATAATTGATTTATTTAGTAGTATACCGTATTGTTCATTAACCAAACCTTTAGTAATCAATTTCTACATAATACCCAGCTCATTATCATTTTGTTATAATGGAATAAGCATCTTTCCGAGAATTATTTGACCTATGAAACACCGGTGTCCTAAAAACGAGGTTTGTATCTAATGCATGTATTTACTTGGTTATCTGTTAAAAATATCAACTGTTGGTTTTGTTGTATGCAGATTTCTATTTCAAGCGACTCGTATACGGATTGTGTTAGGATTGTAAAAATATATTTAATCAGATTTGTTTTTTTGATACGCTTTTTAGTGATTATTGTTAACGCATTGAACTTCTCATTAATAGGATTTTCTATGCGTTGCACTATGTTAGACCTTTGTATGTACAACAACATTATTTTTACATTAAAGTTATTTCATTAATATACAAAGTTATTTTATTAATAGACATATATATATACGAGTAGGTTCAAGAAAGAAAGAAAAATTGGTTTAACTCTTTAATTCAGCAAATTAACTCTTTGATTTATCAAATTAACCATTTGATTCAAGAAAAGTGTTTATTAATGAAAATGTTTTTTATTGAATCACATAAAGCATTTTTTCAAATCATATTTACTTTTTTGTTGAATCATATTTGTTTTTTATTTAAAAATTTTCAATCTCCTTTTTCTTCCCCAAAATTTTCTTCTTTTTAGATCTTGTTACTATATATACGGGGTTGTTCTATAGGAAGGGGTAATCCTGGGGGAAGGGGGCAGCAAATCTGGCCCGTTCGTTAACATTCATCACGGTGAATGTTAGTTATCATTCATCACGAGTAATGTTAAAAATAGTGGGTAGGGTTATGATTTAACATTCTTCGTGATGAATGTTACTTATCATTCATCACAAAGAATGTTAACCGATGGCTCAGATTAATTTCTCCCATTCCCCCAAGATTACAAATTCCATATGGATCATCCCTTTTATATATATACTAGTTACGAACTCATACGATGCACGCTAATTATATTTAACTTATATGTTGTTTGTGATTCTCAAACTTATATATATATATATTTATAGATTCTAATATATTTAGGTTTAATAGTTTTAGATTATGTATCAATTAGTGTTTGATTAAGGTTTATAGATTCTAATAGATCTAGAATAAATATTTTAATATTATTTTTCTAATTAGTGTTTGAGTATAATCGACCTATACATTTTTATCACATATTAAATATGGTTATTAAAACTATTTAAATTCAATTTATTTTTTAATCAAAAGATTTAAGAGTTTGTCATCTGACATTTTTAATTATATGGTAAATTCTAAAACATTCTTTTATCATCTTATAGTGTGTGTATATATATATATATAGAGAGAGAGAGAGAGAAAGAGATAATCAGGAGGGAAGGGTAATTATAGGGGAAGAACAAAAGTTAATTTGAATCGTCCGTTAATATTCATCACAATGAATATTAGTTATGATTCATTACAAATAAAAAATTTCAATAATCAGAAAAGAAATTAAAATTATCTTTAACTCTAAATGTATTTTTTTTTGGGTGAGTGGTGAGATGGTTTTCGTAATTTACTCTTCTTCAAATTTTGTGGGCTATGAAGCCACTGCCTACCTAGTATATTACCAACTTTTTTAACTTAACGAGGTTTTCTCTAAATGTATCTTTTATTGAAAGTATGAAAGTCTCAAATTAGCTTTTAGCAATGATAGAAGTACACAATAATTGGTTAGCTCTCTGGGAATGGCGCCTACGAACTTAAAAAGCAGTGACTTCGAACTTACCAACTTTTTGAAATTTGTGGATCTTTTCTACTGTAGCGGCGTATATTTCTGAATTCCGGCGGGATCAAACACCAATCGCCATTGTTACTGGAATATAGTTCTCCCACGGAATTTTCGAACTTGCAGTGTGCCTTCGAACTTAATAACAATCTGATTTGTGGATCTCTACTTCTGTAGCATCATTTTTTCCGAATTGCGGCGGGATCAAACGCCTATTTGTCCTGTGCTGGTGTTGTGTTTGATTGATCGGTGTGGGGATGAATATCTTCAAGAAAAATGAGCGGAGAATCGGGAAAAAGACTAGCGATGACAGGGGGTATAAACCGAATCATAAGGAACTGGAAAAGGTTTCTGTTACCTTTTTTGTGACGAATTTCCCGAAGGATATGACGGAGAAGGAGTTATGGAGAGTTTGTGAAACCTTGGGTCGACTGGTTGATGTATACGTTGCTCGAAAACTTTCAAAAAACGGTAGAAGGTTCGGATTTGTTCGGTATCTGAACGTGAAGGATGAAAATGGACTGGAAAAATGCTTAGCATCGTTATGGGTGGGTAACTACCACCTATATGCTAGTATCGCAAGATTTGATAGAGGTAAAAGTATGATGGGGGTACCTCATAATCAGGGGGTACAAACACAAAGAAAAACAACAGGGAGTTCATATGCGAATGGGAACAGGGCTTCATATGCAAATGTGGTGCAAGGAATTACCAGAGATAATAGGATTGAAAGGGTGAAAGCTGCTAAAAAGATTACGCTTGGTGAAGGGGATTTGGTGAATTTCCTGGACACGAACAGAATTGCTCTTGGCAAAGTGAAAGATGCTAGAATCATTCCGGGGCTTTATCGAGTGTGCTATGATGAGGGATTCTCGGAAGTTAAGATCAAATTTGTGGGAGGTTTATGGGTGTAGATTGAATTTATGTCTTCAAAAACATGCATCCATTTCAAGCAGAATTCCAGGATCAAATCTTGCTTCAAGAAGTTCGTTCCTGTGACAAAAAGCTTTGTTATTAAGGAGCGGGCTGTTTGGTTAGATGTTAAAGGTCTTCCTGTTTCGGCATGGTCTGTATCAGCATTCAAAAAGGTTGCAGGTTTATTTGGTGATGTGTTGTTTGTGGATGAAGATTTAGATGAAGAAATGAGTAGTGGAAAGGTGTGTATTAATTCACAAAGTTTAGACTTCATTTGTGAATCTCTTTATGTTATAATTGAAGAGAAGGAATATGAGGTTCAAGTACGTGAGATCGCTGCATGGTGCCCGGATATTACACCGTTGGAGGAAGGTGAGGGAAATGAAGATAAGGGGTACCATTTAGATTACGATGTGGATGGATCAGAGGATGAAAGTGAGAATAGTGGTGAAAATATCAATGACTTGAATAGCTTTCTCCCAGATTTTAATAAGAGTGATAATAAAAAGCAGGAGGCAGAGATCAAAAAAGGGCATGCGGAGGTTGTATCTAGGGATACAGAATATAATTTAATCGAAAATATAGGAAGTGTGTTGGAGTCTCCAAAGTCACAGCTGCATTTCATGACTGAATCCGGGGATAAAGTCGATGATCTATTGTTAAATGTGGGTACCAACAAGGAGAGTGATGAGCTGGAATTGGAAAAGGTAATGATTAATGAGGTTAGAGGTGGGGATGAACAACAGGGAAAGGGAGAGGGCCAAACATCGAGCTCGTGTGATGTTCCTCCTGGTTTTAATGGGGTTAGATTTCTTAACCCGAGTCGCTCCAATTCGGCTCCTACAAATAAATCATCCTTCTCTAGTGGTTCTAGTACTAGAACATCTATGAAATTGAGAAACAAGATTGTGAGTACCGGATCTTTAATAGAAGTAATGGAGAGTTATGTGGAGTTTGGGAAAGCTCTTGGATATGAATTATCGGGTTGCAAAGAAGATATTATCAAGTTAATTGATAGGAAAGGTGGTAAGTTGGGTGTCAAATGAATATTCTGTCCATAAATTTATGTGGTTTTAAATGCCACAAGAAGAGGAGGTGGATAAAAAATTTGTGTAACGAACATGGAATTGGAGTGTTGGGCATTCAAGAATCAAAAATGTCAACACTGGATTTATTTCTTGTCCGTTCGACGTGGGGTAATTATCGGTTCGAAGTTGCAAGTAGTGGGGCTAGGGGTTTGTCGAGTGGGTTGATAACAGTATGGGACCCGATGGTGTTCAAAAGCTCTAAAGTGTGGTCGTTGCAAAATGTGTTAATTGTGGAAGGGGAGGTGGTATGCTCAATTGAAATGTTATATTATTAATGTTTATGCCCCTCAAGAAAGAATTAGGAAGAAAGAACTGTCGGAGTATATCGCTTCTTTCATGAGACAGAATGTCAGTGAATACATCATATTTGGCGATTTTAATGTCGTTCGATCGGTGGATGAAATAAGTGGTTCTATTTTTTGCCCTCATTTGGCAAATGATTTTAATAGTTTTATAAATAGTATGGATCTTCTGGATGTTCCATTGGGTGGAAGAAGATTCACAAGGGTTGACAAGCAAGGTTTAAAAATGGCCAAGCTTGATCGATTCCTTGTGTCTAATGGGGTGTTGGATATGTTTCGTAACCTTATTGGTTTGGTGTTACCTCGTATTTGGTCTGATCATAGTCCGGTTATGATTAAAGAGGAGTGTTTCGACTATGGTGCCACGTCTTTCAAGCTTTTTCATTCATGGTTTATGATGGAAGGTTTTGAGGATACTGTAATGGATGCTTGGAGAAATGTTGACTTCGTAGAAGGAAGAAATGCTTTTCTAGTTTTTAAAGACAAATTGAAAAATCTGAAAAATAGATTGAAAGTGTGGCATAAGCAAGTGGTGGGACACAATCAAGGAGCGAAAAAAGATTTGTTGGCTAAACTTGATGAAATTGATGTGAGCTTAGACAATGGGAGCCGTGACCCTACAATAGCTTCGGCTAGGATTGATACTCTTAAAGCAATCTATGATTTAGATAAAAGTCATGGAATGGATGAAGCTCAAAAAGTAAAATTAAAATGGTCCGTTGAGGGGGATGAAAATTCCAAATTATTTCATGCAATGATCAACCGGAAACGTCGTAAGATGGCGATTACTGGTATAATGGTGGATGGGATTTGGGTGTCTGATCCTAGTGAAGTGAAAGATCATTGTAAGGAATTCTTTGAGGAGAAGTTTTCTCGCTTCTATGGGGCTAATATGGTAACGCCGAGCCCTCGGCTAAAAGTGTTGGATTTAGCAAGTAATGAGAGGTTGGTTTCTCGGTTTACTATTGAGGAGATCCATGATGCCGTATGGTCGTGTGGTAGTGATCGGGCACCTGGCCCGGATGGGTTTTCATTTCGATTCATTCAAAAGTTCTGGGTCCTTTTAAAAGATGACATTTTTCGATTTGTGGAGGAATTTTTTCATCACGGGGTGATTCCTCTAGGGTGTAATTCTTCTTTCATTACATTAATCCCTAAAGTTGACAGCCCCATGTGTATGTCGGACTATAGACCCATTAGTTTAATTGGTGTGCAATATAAAATTATTGTTAAACTATTAGCTAATAGGGTGGCTTTAGTTATCGATGGTGTTGTGAGCTCGGAGCAATCAGCTTTCGTTAAAGGTAGGCAAATCCTAGATGGCCCTTTGGTAGTGAACGAACTAGTCGACTGGTATAAAAGGAAAAAGAAGAAGGCGATGATTTTTAAGGTAGATTTTGACAAAGCCTATGATTCGGTTAGCTGGGATTATTTATTGCAATTGATGGGGTTCATGGGCTTCCAGGAAAAGTGGATTGGCTGGATTAACGCATGCTTGGTGTCTTCTCGTGCATCGATTCTCGTTAATGGAAGCCCAACTAGCGAATTTTCTATGAAAAGGGGATTACGACAAGGTGACCCGCTATCTCCTTTCCTGTTCATTATTGTAATGGAAGGGTTGCATGTTGCGATGGAAGATGCTGTGGTTCATGGTATGTTTCGAGGTGTGAACATGGGGGATGAAGGGTATGTTTTATCTCACTTGTTCTATGCGGATGATGCTCTTTTTATTGGTGAATGGGATGAGAGGAACATTAATAATCTTGTTTTAATCCTTAATTGCTTTTATTTGGTGTCGGGGCTAAAATTAAATCTCCTCAAATCCAAACTTTACGGTGCGGGAGTAGAAACACAGGAAGTCGAGAATTTGGCAATTGTTGCAGGGTGTTCAGCGGGGTTAGTCCCGTTCATGTATCTTGGAATGCCTGTCGGGTTAAATATGGGTCGAGTGAATAACTGGGATGGCATGATTAAACGTTTTAAAAAGAGACTTGCGAATTGGAAAATTAAGTTACTTACCATGGGGGGTAGATTGACCTTAATCAAGTCAGTGTTGGGTAGTTTGAATATTTACTATATGTCGTTGTTTAAAATGCCAGATTTAGTGAGTAAGAAGCTTGAAGGAATTCGAGCTAGGTTCTTGTGGGGTGCCAGTGAAAATGACAGAAAAATTCCATGGGTGAAATGGGATGTGGTGTTGAACACGAAAGAAAAAGGAGGGTTAGGTATCGGAGGATTAAAGTCATTAAATATAGCCTTATTATACAAATGGAGATGGCGTTTGTTGACAAATAAGCACTATATTTGGGCCAAAATCATTCGTAGCATTCATGGGGAGGAATGTAATATGGGTTTTTCAAATTTACATCCAAAAGGGAGTGGAGTTTGGGCTTCGATGGCTAAACTCTTTGTCAAAATGCATGATAAGCAAGTCCTCCCTTATACTCTCATGCAAAAACGTATTGGGAATGGTGCAAATACCCGTTTTTGGAAAGATATATGGATAGGGGGTGATCGTCTCATGGAGAGATTCCCGAGATTGTATGCTCTTGAGTTAGACAAAGATTGTTTGATTGCGGATAGGAAGGGTGATGTAGGTTGGGTATGGAGTTGGATTAGAGATATCCGGAATGGTGGAAGGGGGTTTGATCAGTTTATGGCTTTGGAAGAGTTGATTCAAAACGTTCATTTATCGGATCGGAATGATTCTTGGAGTTGGGAGTTAGAAAGTGATGGGGTGTACTCGGTAGTTAGTGCTCGATCTCGTATAAACTCTTTTATTCTCGATGAGGGTTACAAGGCTACTAGATGGTGTTCGATCGTTCCAATTAAAATAAATGTTTTAGTTTGGAGAGTTGTTTTGGATAGGATTTCAAAGCGAGTAAACTTATTGGCAAGAGGTGTGGATGTCCCGATGGTGCTATGCCCATCCTGTAATGATCAAGTAGAAGATAGAGACCATGTTTTCCTTCGATGCACGCTAGCGGTTCAACTTTGGGTCAAGGTTATGAAGTGGTTAGATCTTTCGTTCCCTCTAGTGAATAACGTCCAAGATCTGTTTGATTGGGTGGATTCGGTTAATGTGGGAACCCATCAACGAAAAGTTTTGGAAGTGATAGTGTCCACGACGATTTGGATGATGTGGCGGTATCGAAACAATGTTATTTTTCAGAATCCGAGTATGAAGAAAAGTGACATATTTGAGAAGATTGTTATACAGTCTTTTGATTGGTTCTCTACTAGGTATAGTAAGTTTAAAACTACTTGGACTTTGTGGTTACAAAACCCAATGTGCCAAAGCTTGTTGTAATTGTTTTTGCTAGTTTTTCGCTAGCCATTTCATTTTTATAAAATCTTTTAGCCGTTCAAAAAAAAACGAGGTTTTCTCTAAAATCAAAAATAACTAATACAATATGAGTTTTTTAATATAGGACGGTGCATTCAATATAAATTTATTTTTTTCCGAACATTTTATTTTTTAGTTAAAGCCAATGTACATTATCCTTTAAAAAGCTCAATATGCATAATAGGCTTTTTCAAAAAAATAAAAAATAAAAAATAAGAAAATGTCTGCAACAACTGCTTAAATCTTCAAGTCATGGACAAATATTGTATCAGCTTCTCATGCTACATCTAGTAATAAAATCAAGCTTCCCATGCAAGAACACAAGAATAAAAAATGCAAATTTCTAAAAATTTAAAAATCACCATTTAAAATTTTACAAAAGATGTCACGTTTATTATACAAAAGATGAAGTATGAACCATTTATAAGAGTGATTAATGCCAAAGTATTAAATTTAATCTAGTTTTATAAACTATTTATTCATAACAAGCGTTATTGTAAGCCCGCCTTTATTGAGTGGTCGGATGGTTTATGTAATTTACTCTTCAACATTTGTGGGCTATGAAGCCACTGCCTGCCTAGTATATTAATAACAAGCGTTATTGTAAGCCCGCCTTTTAATTACTACCATTAATACTACCAACTTTTTTTCTATTTAAGCTTAACGAAGGTAGTAAAATCAAACATAAATCATTAGCAACACCGAAAATAGAAGAAAAAAAAACAATGTCGGACTCCGAGGAACACTTCAACTACGCAATGCAACTTGTTTCCTCTGTTTCATTGCCAATGGTATTGTTATACGCAATCAAACTCAAGGTCCTAGAGACTATAGCCGAGGCGGGATCAAATGCGCAACTTTCATCTCACGAGATTGCTACTCGTTTGTCGATCTCAAACGAACATGCTCCTGCTATGATTGACCGTATGCTTAGGTTACTTTCTAGCCATTCGGTTGTCACTTGCACACAACGCGAGTTTGAATCTAAGTTGGTTAGAGCGTATGGACTTGCACCAGTTGCCAAACACTTCATACCGAACAAAAATGGAGTGTCATTAGGTCCAATGATGGAGATGAATCTAGATAAGTTTAATATCGATAATTGGTACGATTAATATTTTCTTATAGTCACATGCATCAAGGATCAAGGATGGTTGTTATGGGAAAGCTTTACCGTTGCAAAGGGCATTTTGAATAAAAGATTTCTTAAAAGTTTTTTAATACAAAAAAATAAATAAAATAGACCAATAAAGTATTATCATTCGAAGAAAAACCTTTTGAAGTAAAAAACATGAGATTTTTCAAGTTTTTGGTGCATGACTTTTTTACTAAATTAATTTTTATTTTAATCCCGTTATTTTGTAAAAGAAAAAAAAGGCTTCTGAAATTCTTTATTATATTATAGTAGATAGTTCTTAAAAAGATTTTTTATGAAAATTAAAAAGTGACATATAAACACGTTTTTTTTTCTTTGGACACTCTAATACTAATTGATTATTGATTATAAATATAATATCTATATATACTAAAGGAGAATAGAAGCTTGCTCCAGAATTTGCCACGTAGGTAAAATGTCACGTGGCAACCTCTCATAATTTTAATATAAATTATTATTTAAATTTAAATTTAAAAGATAAACCTAAAAAATAGATTTAGATAGAGGTAGATAATATTTGAATATAATATTAACAATTAAAAAATCTATAAATCCTACTCATACACTAATTGAAAAATAATATTAAACTATTAAATTTATAAATATTGAATAACTTATATTCCCGTGCATCACACGCGTTTAAACCTAATATATATATATATATATATATATATATATTTGTGGCACTAAATGAAAACCCGTAACACATACATAGTCAAGGGTAGAAGGGTCAACAAGTAATTATAGTAAAAAAGATAAGTAGCATTATTTACGTCTCAAATACTACATGTGTATATGATAAAATGCATACAGTTTATAGACGTACAATTAATACACTTTACTTTTTGTTCATTACAAATTAACCCAAAAGTATAACAAGAAAAAATCCATGCAAGAACACTTGTTTGTTTGTCCTTAGACAATGTTTACTCATTTTGCATTCTTTTGTATTTACTTTCAAGGTTTAAATTTCAAGATTTAATGTTTGAAGGAGACACTTTATTTGACAAGGTTCATGTAAATAGTGGATTTGAACATATGGGAGTAGATGAGGGGTTCAATGCAGTTTTCAACACGGCAATGGTAAATTATTCTGTGATCGTCATCAAGGAAACTCTCAAGTGTTACCGTGGTTTTGAAAACCTCAAATCGTTAGTAGATGTTGGAGGCGGTTTCGGAATCACCCTCAGAATGATTCTATCCAAATACCCGACAATTAAAGGCATTAACTTAGATTTGCCTCATGTGATACAACATGCACCGCTTTATCCTGGTATATATATGTTTGTTGTACGTTGTTCTTTAGATAAAAATGAAAATTATTCTATTTTTATGAAAATAACCGGTTACCGGATGAAGAAGTTACATACATATAAAGCAAAAAGTTGAATTTGATATGCACAATAAAAGCAAAATAAAAAGTAAGTTGATACATGCGATAGAAATTAATTTTGCATCAAATTTTATACATTTTCAAACATTTCGCCTTTTCATTTATTGTAAATGTAGGTGTACAACATGTTGGAGGAGATATGTTTGACAATATTCCACAAGGTGATGCCATTCTAATGAAGGTAATGTCATTTAGTTAAACATGTTTACGCTATTAACTAATCGACGTCTTCATAAATAACGTAAAACAATATATATGATATAGTGGGTATTACATGGTTGGAGCGATTATCACTGAATAAAGCTGCTAGAAAAATGCTACAAGGCTCTACCAGATTATGGAAAGGTAATCGTTGTAGATGCAATTCTTCCTATTCTACCGGATACAAGCTCTTGTGTGAAATCTGTCACACAGGTGGACACAATATTGATGACTCAAACTGTTGGAGGAAAGGAACGAACTGAACTTGAGTTTTCAGCGTTGGCTAAAGCCGCTGGATTTGGTGGTATGAGAAAGAAATGTTTTGTGTGTACATTTTGGGTCATGGAGTTTTACAAGTAAAACACCATATCCGGTTTTATACATTTCAGAATAATTATTAGTTTCATACTTGTATGGATGGAACTATAAAAGCTAAGACTATATTTCGTCATTAAATAAGATAATGTTTGTAAGATGTGTGATTACGAGTGTAGACAATATAGTATCATAGATACACGTAAAAAGGTTTTATTTTTCGAAAACCTCAAGCAGCTCACAGATCATTGTCTCAAGTATCACATCATGCGAGAGGTAAACCAAATAGAATCACTTCTTCGTTGTTGGTCACAAAAAGAAATCTCAAACTCAAGGGAATTTCAGTTTACACTTGCAATAGACTATACCTGTAACTTTCAAATCAAAATTTAAAAATTCTCTTACAGCAAAAAGACTTTATTGGAAATGAACATTATTTGAGGAATGTACTCTCAATGAAAACAAGAAAACGAAACCTTAATGGGAACCGAATTAAATATAAATTACTTAATCATTGTGAATAACAAATCATATCATATCATAACCGCACTACACAAGTCGGAAAGTGTTTATAGCACTACATCACACGGCTGCATTACACAAATAATATCATATCATAACCTATGATCATCGTCTCCTTCATTCACGTACTTACCGAACGTTATTTGCATTTTTTAATTCTTACATTTCCAGTTCTTTAAATTCTGAATAATTACATGAGCTTTCTTCTAACATAATCTAGTGCATTACTGTAAATCCTTATGTTCCGATTCGTTAACAAAAGTGGTGTTTTTTTTAGTCCCGAAACTTTCCGATATCGTCACCGAAATAGCGATTGTAATTGTTCGATTTCGGTTCATTCTAATCATCGATACAACAAGAGTTAATTACTAGAACTAACATACGATTAATATTTGAGTTTGTTTCAAGATAAGGTAGCAATACACCTATATTCAGATTCGAATTTTCCGATACAAACAATCCTCGTTAATGGTGGTTTGAACAATAACTTCTGGCAACTTAAATCATGAACAAACCCAGATTCGACTAACAATTTTCAGTAGTATATAACACTAGATTATTATGTATTTGTGGTTCAAGAATTACCTTCTAAACGAACTCGAATTCGAACCGAAAGCGAACACGTAGAAAACTTCTTCTTCCTGTTTTAAAACCGCTGACGAACTCAATCTATCTATATCTCTCTATTTTGTGAACGTTTTTGGTGAATGAGCAGGTGGGGTGCAAATTATTTAGAAATGATCATATGGATTGTTATAAGGAAATCTTGACGACAGTTACGTGATTTTGTTAGAACTCCACCGCAAATTCAATCGAGTTAATTAATAATATTTCATTATTCTCTTATTTAATTATTCCTTAACTAATATTTTATGAGTTTAAATATCCCTTATAATTATAAATATTACTTATATTTATCTATGATCATATCACTACTAACAAATTTAAATACATCCATCTCCAAATAATTTGTTGCCAATTAGGTCGGTCCATTGATTTCGAGGACCCTGTGCGAAAATTAAAAATGAGCATAAACTTTTTTTATATATAAACAAAATTCTATAAAATTACGATAAGACGATAACTCTTTCATGTAAATCCTAAATTATAATGGGTTATACTTAATGGACTATAATTATTAAATGGGCTATAATAATTGGTTAATAAAAAAGGATGAAAAAGCCTTTCAAAAACACAAAAAAAAAAATGTGACTTTCAAGATTCGAACCTACACCAACTTGAAATGGTGTAAGACTAAAAGGGGGCACATTGCCAACTTATCAATCATAAAATTTTGATTTGTTTCACATAAAATAATATATATTAACAAATATAATATATATTGAAAAAAATTCGATTAAATTTCGGACCCTATTTTTTCCGGAGCCCTGTGCGGTCGTACACCCCGCACCTTTTTAGAGCCGGGCCTGTTGCCAACACACTCATTATTATAAAGTTAGCGGATACAAAATCGACTCTACCAATAAAATATATATATTAGAGTAACAACAATATATAAGTAAATTCGATAAATGGTTCTTGTAGTTTAACTCAATTTATGAAAATCGTCTCTATAGTTCTTTTTACCTTTTTAGTCTAATAAAATTATGTTTTGCTTGAAAATGATCCCTCCTCTATTGAAAATGATTAAAATTACTCTTTTCCTACTTTAAAAATATTTCTTATTGTTTTATTATAATTTTAGATTTTAAATTAAGTAAGAATATAAATAAATATATTCTTCAAAAACATCCTCAACTCAAATTCTCCACCACCGTTCCATCCTAGACCATTTCCTCCATATTACTTTCTTTCATATATTACTTATTCATAGCTCCACTAGTACACCACCACCATCTCTGATCAAATTGTTCAAGACAAAACTGAAAAGTAAGTTAATCGAATATTATCTTATAGGTGATTAGAAAGGGACACTAGCGACCTAAAAGATTCTTATCGAGTGAGCGAGTTTGCATAATGATAATCGTGTAAAAGAGACGTTGCCCGTCATTTACCATAGATTGGAAAAGATGATGCCTCGTTCTCGACGCAATCAGATAATGACTCAACCAGCTAATCCACTTTAACAATGTGATCAGTTTAGTATTATTTTCATCTCTTTTAACTATATTATTTTTGTTAACTACTTTCTAAATTACTAATTTGGTCAGTTTATTATATAAACAATAATGAAACTTATTTTATTACAATAATTACATATTAACTTTTCCTTTAGATTAGCCGGTGTTATATTGCAAAGGTAAAAAAAAAGGTTTACATCTGCTCGATCTCTAAAGCTAATTTGGGAACTTTGGAATGGAAGTAAAGCCCGATCGACTGCCCAACAAACAGATCTTGATTGCGACTTTGGAACTGAGAGGTGATAAGGAGGAAGGTCTCTGGATAGTAATTAATTAAAAACGCCCGTTTAACTTACCCGGCCCAAATGATCCAAATGGTCACCAACCATAAGTCAAATCACAATGGTTTTATTTTCCTGAAAGATATATACAGAAAAATAAAAATCTTCTTGTAGGTGTTGGCTTTTTCTGTGGGTTGAAAATACACCACACAAATTTCAGATTTTGAGGTATGCATTTTCACACAAGATATTTTTTTTCCAATATTTTGTTTTTTAGTTAAAGCCAATGTACATTATCCTTTAAACAGCTCAATATGCATAACATCTTTTTTGTAAAAAATAAAAAATAAAAATATGTCTGCAACAACTGCTCCCATCTTCAAGTCATGGACACAAATTGTATCAGCTTCTCATGCTACATCTAGTAATAAAATCAATCTTCCCCTAGCAAACACTCATGGTACACTCTTACTCTTTTTAATTAATTGATTAATCTCATTTTGAAGTATATTATCCTATTTAATTATTTATATATATTATCTAAAATGTTTTGTGATATGCACTTATAGGTAAGAAAAGTTTCATGGGTTCTTCCTTACAAGAAAATCAAAATGGATCAAGGAATTTAATTAAAACAATTGGGAAGATTAGAGCTGCAGCTGTTGTTGCTACACCTCCAGTTGAGGAAGTTAAAGAGTATGATTCTACTCTTAACTTACACGTGTTTATTAAAGAATATGATGTAAATAAATATGTAGTGTAGAAATCATCTCCGATTTATGACAATCCTCAATGGGTGATTTATGACAATCCTCAATTTCACGTCATAAAAACTAAGAAGGTGGAAGATTAAAATCCATATGGTACGGTTTGGGTTGTGTAGTATTTTAAATTAAAAGTTATGACCGTTTGTAGTTAAATTACTTATTGAAAAGTAGATCATTTGTTTAATGTGTTCTGCATCATTTTGAAAGAAGTTTTATAGACTCAAAAATATTTCCTTTGATTTCAGATTTGTGCTTCCCTCATGGGCTGATTTCGACATCGGGCGATCCCCGATATACTGGAAAACAATGAATGGACTTCCTCCTAGTTCTGTAAGTTTATGCCATCAACTTTTATCAACATCTAGCATGTCTATTTTCCAACCTTGCTTGGTTTTCGTTGCTAAATCGTCAATCTTTTGTCGAATTTGCAGGGTGAGCGAGTGAAGCTCTTTTACAACCCCACCGCTAGCAAGCTGACCCCAAATGAAGATTTTGGAATCGCTTTTAATGGTATATTTTCAACTTAATAATTGGTTAAAAGACCCCTAACAATTAGTTACTTGAGTATTTTTGTTTAATTTGCAGGTGGGTTTAATCAACCGATCATGTGTGGTGGTGAGCCAAGAGCAATGCTTCGCAAAGATCGTGGCAAAGCCGACCCTCCTTACTACACTATCCAAATATGTGTCCCCAAGCATGGTATGTTTTATCTCGAAATTATAGGTGATGAATGAGCATGTTGGGTAATGGGTTAAACTGTTTTGGGTTCAATTTGGTCGTATTTAGAGTCAATCAGGTTGGGTTGACCTGCAAACACTTTTGTGCATTTCTTTGAAGAAATTTCAGAAATGATATGATTACAATGGCATCCGAATTCTATGAACACGGCAATTTAGCAGGTTGTACCAATAGAGAAATACTTTAAACGACTTTCGACTTGTTTCCCTTTTAGCAGAATTTTTAATTCGACCCATTTGAGAAAAACATGACCCAAGTCGACCCGTTCATCATACTGATCTTAATTGTAATTGCAGCTGTGAACTTGATATTTTCATTCACAAACGGGAGTGAATGGGATGGTCCATATAGACTACAATTTCAAGTCCCAAAGGCATGGCGTAACCGACAAATGGACTTCTTCAATCAGGTAAAGAAATCTTGAATTTCCTTCGTCAATCAACCTCCCTTATAGCACCCGTTAAGATATATACATATTATGTCTCATTTAAATCATGGAAATAGGGTCTCACGGAGGAGTTGAGCAGAGAGGGTGCATGTGAAAAGGCGATATTTCCCGATACAAGCATTGTCATCGATAGATGTCAATTAAGTGGTAACTTGACTCTCGAAGGGGTACGTAAAAGAATCATAAATGTCTTTCCAATTTATATCTTAAACTAAATCAGAATTTGTAACACTCGCATACTCAATGTCTGCGTACCTCATTATCGTGATTTCATACTTATTGCAGGGTGATCGTTGCGACCTTGATTTGGTAACAGGGTGCACAGATCCAGGGTCTCCCGAATATAACCCTCTTGCAAACGTAGACGATGGATCATGTCCTCCTTACTCGGATAACGAAGATTAAAATCAATATTCCCCATAATTCATCACATATAAATCTACGTTTAAAAAGTGGTTCATTAAAGTCATTGTTAAGAGGTACTTGTTGATGGATACACCTCTTGTTGTTAATATGAATGAATACACTATACTTTACTGAGCTAGAGTTGTCTATCTTTTACTGCAGATGTGGTAATTTCAACCCATTATCTTATAAACAAGGGATTTAGATTTTGTTTTATTTTTAACGGGTCAGATCAAAAACTATACTAGCTATAGATAAAATGGGTCAGATCAAACGGGTCGAACGTCTCCCAAAGTTCATATTGATTTCATGCATTTTAGATTGTTATTATACTAATAAAAAATTTACCTGTACTTAACTACTTAACACAAAGTTATTTATAGAAAAAATCCGTTCAAGTCGATGGACACAAAGACGCAAAAGGATGCATGATTGAAAACTTAAATTAGCTAGTGAGTCTCAAAAACATATGCAAATTTAAATTTGCAAATCAGATTAAAGGAGACTCATCGTGTCCCATTTCCAAGCTTTGTAAAGGGACTTACACGGACTATTTTGTTAGCATACGTATATGTGTATGTTATATTTTATGGATAATTTGTCGGCCACTATGTATCTTTATATATTGTCATCCAATGTATCAATAGAATTCATATGAAAAATATCGACCAACATGGTATCAGAGAGAATTAAAGATTCCTAATACTACTTCCTAACTACTTTGTTTTATATTTGTACAAAATATGTGTTTGTATTGTATGTGTAACTGCAGGTGTACAAGAGGTAAGTTCCAGTTAGTCTAAGGGTTGTATTTGTAACTATCGAAATTACAAGGATCATTCGGAAGTTGCCTAAAGACAAAGAAATATATTTGTTATTTTATTTATTATTTTGAATTATTCGTTCATAGTGTAATTTCTTCTTCGTTTTCTGTCTAGATCACATAACTAGGGTTTATACATTTTCTGTTTATTCTTGTTTAAGTTTTGATTGAATGTTTAGTGTAGGTTGTGGTTTTGAGGGATGTAGTGAGTTGTATATGTAGTTTACAAATTTTATGGTCTTGGTTGTTTGTTTCTTTGAATCTATAGCTGCCAGTTACTCTCCGACAACTTGTTTTCTTGTGTTGATTACCATTTTTATCACGGTATCAGAGTTGTAGGCTCTGCGGTTATCGTTACTCGAGGTTTAGAATCCTAAATTGACAGATCTAGGGTTAGGGTTTCAATCTTGGTTAAGTTTCTACGGCTAGGGTTTTGCTAGCAATAGTTCTGTTCTTGTTAATTCTAGTGGACCGACTGGGTTATATTGAAAGATTGGTTGATTAGGGTTTCAAAACCCTAAGTTTCAAAATTTTAGGGTTTCACTACTCGTGATTTTCATATCTTGTTCTTGGCTGATCCAGAACAAACTTATTGATATTCCGCTGCTTATTAAGTGTTCCTACACATCTGGATTATTGAAGTAAGAAATTTTTAAATCTTTTGCTTTCAAGGTTGTGGGGAGTACTCTATAAGTCTTCTTTCCTACTTGTAATATGGCAAGTTCTTGCTCCAGAGAGTTTTTATTGCATATTGGAGATCAAGGCCGTCTCATTAATATTATAGTCCCTGTTCGAGAAATATAAATAGGACCCTGAACATAAGATTTAAAGTATAAAAGGAAAACAACTCATTAGTATTACGCTAAATTTTATAATTATAAAAAATCAAATATGATAACAAAGTGTTTTTATCTCACACACTTACATGTATTCTAATTATTACTTGAACATTGTAATTTTCCTGGCATTTTTAGAAGCAAAGTTGTCATTAAACTCTTTATAATCAACATTCTCTAATAGATTACTCTCAATAGCTATTAATGCTAATCCATTAAGTCTCTCTTGAGACATTGTGTACCGTAAATATGACTTCGACAACTTCAGTTTTGTGAGGTTCTAATTCCTAAATCGTAACAATATCATATAATTAATACCCCAGATTATTATGTCAAACTGAATTATATTATAAATTGTGAGGTTCTAATTCCTAAAAATTTCATAACACTTATTAACAAAAGTTAAAAAAATTAATTTGGAATTGAATGAATACTTATATCAATAAACTATTTAGAATAATTAATTGAAAAATAAAAACTCAAAAGTTAAAAAACGCGTACCTTTCTACTTCCTAGATACTAAATTTCAATAACTTTCTTATTTTATTTATTTATATTTATATAACATTGTGAAAGGAATTAAAAGTATTGAAATAAAAATGTTGAAATGTGGGATGGGAAATCAAGCAGTCGTATGTTGGTCTAGACTATTGGGCCAATTAGAAATCAAGCAGTGTTATATAGGGCTGGAATACTATATTGGGCTGGAATATTGGACCAATATATATATATATATATAATATTGTTGAGCATATAAAAAGGCTATGTATGAATTTTGGGCCCTGTGCAATGGCTCACCTTGCACAAGTCCAAATCCGACCCTGTTGGAGATCAACCGGCCTTTAGAGTCATACTTTGACCTATCTAAGATCCTTAGCGTTTATTATTTGTTTTGTGCATTGAATGATTACTTGACTAATTGATTATTTATTTTCATTATTTATTTGTGTGGTATTATCTATGTTGTACCAACTCTTTGTTGGTAGAAGTGAGAATACTTGTGCCCAGCTCTTGATTTGGCCCTATTAAGGTCTTAAGAAAACTTGATCAAGTACAAGTTATTCTTTAGGTATTTTGTTGTGATATACTATAGAAAGAATTTATGTGTGTTACTTGTTCTTATTCTTGTGTAATAATTTGTTGTGGTGGTAATTATCTATTTTGTACTATTTGCTTCAGTTTTTCTGAGATAACTTTTTCTTTTTTGTGCTGATAATTGGTGTGTGAAGATAGTAAGTTTAATAATGGGTGAACCTGGAGATTCTTCTATTGCTTTGATTAATAAATTGAATTATGGGGATCCTTTACACTTGAATGCTAGTGATACAACTGGAATGCCTTTAATAAACATAAAATTAAAAGGAATTGAAAATTGTAATATTTAGAGTAGATCTATGCTGTTAGCTTTAGGTACTAAAAATAAGCTTTCATTGGATTGATGATACATGTCCAAAAAGTCTAAATAATGAGTATTAGCTAACCAATGGGATATGTGTAATTATGTAGTTCTTTCTTGGATATTAGGTTCAATTCCCGAAGACTTATATGCAGGGCAAATTGTTAACACTAATATTGCAATTGTTTGGACTGAGCTACATGAAACTTATGATAAAATAAATGGATAAGTTGTTTTTAATTTACATCATCAAATTAATAGTGTGAAACAAAATGGTTGTTATGTTTCTAACTACTATCATATATTGAATTCACTTGGGAAACAATATGATGCTTTGATCAAACTACTTACATGTACTTGTGCTGATGCAAATACTTTTCAAAATCATCACAAAGTTTTAAATCTTATGCATTTTTAATGGGACTTGATCATTACATGGCCATCAGGAGTAACATTTTAACAATGAAACCAATACTTGATGTAAAAACTGTATATGCTATTATATTCAGTGAAGAATTACACAGGGGTACTTCGGTTGATAATAATGTCACTAAAACACTTTGCACAAACTAATGATTTAAAAAAAAAAAAAAAAAAGTTTAATCAAATTCAAATTTTAAATGTGCTAATTGTAATATGATTGGACACACAGTTGATAAGTGTTTTAAATTAGTAGGATATTCTTTAAGTTATAAATAATTAAATAAAATTGTAGTTGGAAATAAAAATAATAATGTTTCTAGTAATGGGGTTGTTTCTGATAAGGCATGTACGTCTAGTGAGTCTATGTCTTCTTTGCCTTTTACAAGTAAATAGATTTCTAAGCTGGTGTCTTTGCTAAATGAAAGTTCAGTTAATAAAGGTGTTGTGCAGTCTAATATGGCAAATACAATATATAATACAATATGTAATAATAGTAAAGCTTTTAAATCAAACTTCTCAAGTTTCTTTTCTTCAAACGGTCATTTGTTAAAAAGGGAATGTCATATGGGATGGATTGTGAATTCTAGGGCTAATCAACACATGATAGGGTCTGCAATAGGTCTTGTAAATGTGGTATCCAAATGGGACACAAACTTTTATAAAACAAATAGGAAACATGTTATCACTAGAATAAAAGCCATAAGCCCGTAACCAAAGCCCAAACAGCAGAAAAGGCCCATCAAATAGCCCAAACGAAATACAAACATGAAACAGAAAACATTGAAAGCAAAATTCACTTCTCGTGAAATACATTTAATGATGTACCCCACATTTCAAATCCTCATTTTCTCGTGAAACACTTTATTATTCTCTTACTAAATTCTATAAAACCTTCAAAATACCACAATAATTCTAGTACCAAAAATATGACTCTATTTTATTCTATCCTAACTTTCATATTATTTGTTCCAACATGTCTCTCGTTTACCGTTATTATGTCCGATTCAGGGGTCCCGTCTGCCCTTGTTGACGCCCCTCAAACGGGCTTCTCCATGAACAACAACAGGGCTAAAACCGACCATGATGAGCAACAATCGGTATATGACATCATGAAAGCTACAGGTAACGAATGGGCCACTAATATCCCGGATGTATGTCGAGGCCGTTGGCATGGGATTGAGTGCATGCCCGACAAAAGTAACATTTTTCACGTTGTTTCGTTATCTTTCGGGGCATTATCCAACGACACGGCTTTCCCGACTTGTGACCCGGCCCGATCCTACATTTCACCTTCCATCACTAAATTACCACACCTCCGGATTTTGTTTTTTTATCAGTGTTTTACTGAGAAGCCTCAGCCCATTCCATCGTTTTTGGGCCTAATGGGCCCCACTTTGCAAACTCTTGTTCTTAGGGAAAATGGACATGTGGGCCCAATTCCTATTGAACTTGGTAATCTAACCGGTTTAAGAGTTCTTGATTTACATAAAAACAATCTCAACGGTTCAATTCCGGTTTCTTTTAACCGGTTCACCGGTCTAAAGTCGTTGGATTTGAGTTGTAACAAATTAACCGGTTCGATTCCCAGTTTCACTTTTCCTCAACTCACTGTACTTGACCTCAACCAAAACCACCTCACCGGTTCGATTCCGACCACCATCGGAAAATGTAGTTCCCTCATGAAAATCGATTTAAGTCGTAATCGACTCTCGGGCCAAATACCTGATTCCGTCAATGGGTTAACAAGTCTAATCTTGATGGATTTAAGCTACAATAGCCTCTCGGGACCAATTCCGAATGCCATAAAAAGCCTAAATTCCCTCCAAACTCTAATTCTCAATGGGAATTCAATCGATTCAATGATCCCGACCACGACATTCGATGAGTTAAACAACTTAATGAGCTTAATTCTCTCGGACAACGATTTACACGGGCCAATACCCGAATCAATAGCCCAATTACCAAACTTACGTATCCTCCACCTGGATAGAAACCGTCTAAACGGGTCAATTCCAGCAACTTTTCGGAACCTAAACGGGCTAAGTGAGTTGAGGCTGAATGATAATGAGTTGATCGGGCCAATTCCGTTTGGGAAAGAAATGATTTGGAAAATGAGAAGAAAATTGAAACTTCAAAATAACTTAGAGTTATGTTACGATGGTCGAAGTGGGTTCAGAGGCGATCTGGGTTTGTTATCGGATTCGGGTATCAGTCATTGCGACATGCCGAAACCGGGTCCGGCTCAAATGGTTCATCATGTTGCCGTAACAAATAAAGGTGAACCGGTTCGGGCTACTAAGTCTATAGCAAACAGTGGAATTAGTTATAAGGGAGGTTTAGTTCAGTTATTAATGGTAGTTGTGTTGTTATTATAACTAATACTTGCATTTTGATTTACTAATTGTGGTGCTAGTGTTAGTATTGTAATTAATTAATGTATAGTTTGCATATGATATTTCTTGTTACATTTTTTTAATTTCATTGCGTGAAGGATCTTTCTGTCTATGATGATTTTTGAGCGCCAGTAACTTAGAAATGTTTGCTTTGAACTTTAATTATCAACAAATAAAATAAAAAATAGGCAAGCTAGTAAACACTAAACACATATACTGATACATCCTACAGAGGACAAAATTCCTAAAGCCACATCTCTTAGTAGTTCTTAACTGTTTTACAGTGAGGTGGAAATACGAGCAAATCAAACGAATTCGATAACAATATGCAACAAGAAACAACATTTACAGCTTTGTGTTCTCTTGATCATGGATGCAAAAGAAAACCCTTCCAACATTTACACATTTCTGCCGTCGGCTCATTGAAGAAACTAAAGCAAAATCACGGACCCAATGTAGTGGTGTATTGAAGAAACTAAACCAAAACCAGTCCCAATGTAGTGGACTGCTCGAGCTCGATTCCTTAAAAGTTCATTATGAGCCTCGCTTAAACATATATTGGAGCTCTATCAATAAACGAGTTCGAACATTTAATATCAAGATCGAACAAGTTTGCCAGTCTATCACTTGTATCCATGATGATATGATACATAATTACATGATAAAAATGATTATTTACAGAATGCGTATATTAAATAGTAAATCTTATTCTATACAGTAAAGGATAACACAAAAATAAAATAAATAATATATAAAAATAAATTATATAACATTCTGTAATAAACGAGCTCAGCTCTGTAAATTATCGAGTTGTGCTAGAGCTCTATATATTAGGTTTGAAACGGACCAAGTCCAAACTCTTTGAATTTGAATGGCTCGAGCCTAGTCAAGCTCAAGTCGGCTTGTTTACAACCCTTACCTAGTGCTAGCAAGACCGTTGAAGAAGAGATAAAAGAGTAGACACTCGCTCATGCGTGGTCATAGTCAACGAAAGAGAACACCAACAATTCTTTGAGTCGCCAAAATAAAGGAACCTTGATCCAGTGATAACCGATAAAGGAGACAGAAATTTTAACTTCATAAAAGAAATATAAGTTAAAACGCTGGAACAACAAATTGCAGGCTGCAAAACCTAACAATACATACTACTGTAAAATTTTCTGTTTTTATGTCAAATATCTAAAGCTTCAACAATGTTAGCTCAACAAACATAGTCATCAAGACCTACAAAATCTCAGATTAACCCAGTTCCTTAGCACCAGGTTCGGATGATACCAAATATCAGGAAAATCAAAATACATATTTACATTACAGTATATTGTTGTATAACAAGCTGATGGACAATTCCAGCTTTAACATAAAGCCCAAAATCTACTACCCTAAAGCTGTGGGATTTTGTTTAAGAAAATGTGTCCTCACGATCTCCCTCTGCCACATCACCCTCTTCCAAATTGCTGAACTCCAAAAAATGGGTCGGCCTGTGATCTTCATGATAATATTCTCGTGGAGTCCCCAGCTTTATTCCGTACCTCATGCTAACTGTATGCTTCACTCCCATGAAATTGTAATTCCAAGGACCATTATCAGGGACCTGAGCCACAAAATCATATGCTTAGTTAGAGACAAAGATACTAATATACAAATAAGTTGCAGACTCAGATTTGTGAGTTCCTTACCATATAGAAACCGAGAAAACGGTCACTTAGAAGCATTTGAACCTTCTCATAATGAGTTGGTAAGTAACCATGAGGATTGCTTCCTGTGTCTTTGTTTGCGCGACCCCATTCATAACCTGTGGGAGTAAGCTTATACGCAGTCAATGAGCAAGAACCAGGAGTGAAACTGCAGGTCAGTATAATAGATTTCTCCCCATCCCATTGCTTGTTGTTTTCCAAAATCCGAGAATGAAATGTTAGGTCCTGCAAAATACATTCAAACACAAATAATTACCAGCTGCAAAAAGAAAAATTTTGGGCCGAAAAACTGCCACTTCCAAATGTCATGAAATTTAAGTACGGACCTGAGGTGAAAGCTGAGGGAGCTCATTTGGCTGAGTGTGCATCCATCCCAAAGGTTCCAGATCATTAAGGAAGTCATGTTCAGGGAGAGCAGATGGAAGATGTACTTGTTGATGAGTACCCCACTGAGGTGGCATCACGATACAGCGAACTTCTTTCACTTGAGGGTTATCAGGAGGACTTACACCATACAAGTACCCAGAAATCTGAGTTCGTAAGTCGGCAATGCATATGAATTTCTTCAAAATGTTCTTTGGCATAATGTATGTATACCCCGCTTGCTGCTCAGACATTTAATCAAATAAATAAGATACAAGACCTTTAAGACCTAAATACACTACACCGCATAAAGAAGTAGAAGTGATTTTACCTTTATGTCCTCTGAGTTTACATATATGTGGTTCACACGGAGATAAAGGTTTGTAGCTGATATGGCTCTCACACGCCAATCCGTCTTGGAACCAAATGCAGCTTGTTCATAAGGACTTGTGGTGGTTACAATAAGTTCATCACCATGAACGTTTGTTGTCCTGGTGGTGACAGCCGTCAGTTGACTAGCTTCCTTTGCCTACAGGATACAAATCAAACACCACCCATGAGTAACAATAGAAATATAAAGTCGGCGTTGGCAATTTAACATGGCCGATTCGATATGATTACAGACAGTATTAGAAACACAGGATATCAGAACATATTATTCAAAACAAGAACGACTATTGCAGTCAAGATCAACTTATGCAATAGGCCAATAAAACTGCTTTTCATGCGACAGACTGTTAACAAGTACCTGTTTCTCTATCTCAGCTATTTGCTGTCGCTGCTGAGAAGGCGGAGTAATTTCAGCTCCAAGTATGATATCACGTATCTCGGATTGTGTTAGGGCTGAAGTATTTACATTATTCTTCTTTGCATAATCAGACAATATGAGATCTCTCAAAGCAACTTCAACCTGCAACAATAGAGGCCTTAGCATCTGTTCGGATAAGAAAAAAACCAGCAGTTCTATACAATGCGAATTCATAGATTTATGAGGCTTACCTTCACCCATTGATCATCTGTAAGGGATGGCCAGATGTGATGGGGCTCTGTGACAATTGTCTTGTCAGGCTTGAGCAACATCTTTGCCTTCTCATTGTTCACATGTAGAGCTCGCAAAATCAAAATGAGCCTGGAGAACGCAGTGTATGAAGATATACTCTTCAACCAATCATCATATATATTGAAGAGAACCATTTGTGGTTCTGATGCCTTAAGAATCAGATCACCAAATTTCTCAATTTTCAAACACGCTTGGAATGGAAGCTGCAACTCGCTTCCCTTAATAACGATATTTGGAAAATCGAGCAAATGCACCTCAAGAGGATCCAACATGCCCTTACGAGTGACAATGATCTGTTTAGGCTGTTCCTCAACAGGCAAGGAACGAACTAGAGCAGCCACTTCTTCTGCTGTTTTCCACTTAGCCAATTGACCAAGACGTTTTTGACCTGCCCACACACTTGTGTGGATAACCTGCAAAATAAATGTTAAATAAATGAGTAAAGTAGACTGGTAATTAACATGTACATCCAAAACTAAAGGTTCCAAACTTGCCCCATTTACTTATGAACGGGTCAATACAAGTTATGTTTTGTTACTAACAGGTCAAAAGAGCAAAGCTAAAAAAACATAGGCCAAACGGTCGAAAGTCACCCAAAGTATATCTTTTATGCATACTAATCATTTTATTCAAACAGTTAAAAGCAGCATCCAGTGAAATCACTTTTGTAATCATAAATATTCCATGTCAACCTGACCCGACTGATTTCATCCCAAATCAAAATGGCCTTTTTTGACCCTCATCTATTTTGGTCCACTACCCAAGCCACCAGATACGCCCATTATGCAACCTCTACCAAGAACTGAATGTCACAGAAAGGAAATACCTTCAAAAATAGCTGCCCTGTGCGTGGATTGAATATGAATATAGCACCATTAATGGGTTTGGTTGTAAGATTTCCTTCAAAAGTCTTGTGGATGGTCACACGGTACACATTTGTGTCATCGACAAACCATATGATTTGATTGCTGAAGATTTCTCCGTAATTCTGAGATGACAGATACGGTTCAGTTGGCTCGGAAGAATACAGCTGCAATCCCTTCCTTATACGCTCTCTTAAAACATATAAAGCTGGATTTGACTGCATAGTAAAAAATATCATCAAGTTCCTCATACCTAAATCTAAATCCCCAATGAACAGTTGAATACCATAGCAACCACAATATAAAAATGAGGACATTGTAAAATACCTTCATAATCTTATTCATAGCCTGAGCAAGTAGTGGCTTTGACCCAGGGAACCAGTTACCGAAAGCAGAATGCAAGTTGTATGCAAGATCTAGACCAATCATCACCCCTACAAGTGTAAATTGAACAGCTTTAGCCTATGCTAAACAAAAGATACACAGATTTACAAATGAGCACGTAATAAGAGCACAGAACTCCAATGATGTACCTGTTGGTGATGGATATATGGACATGTTATCTGTGGTGTAGTCCATAAACTTAGCCCTGGTATAACGCTCAATATCATGGGAATCATAATCACCCCAGCGAAGCTGCACGTCAATCCAATACTTATTACTTGCTTTCTGATCGAAGACATCTTTTGACTCGGCTACCAGGCTGGGTTTTGACATGGGCCATCTATGTGCAGCAAATAGAAGAATATCAGCACAGGAGCTGTTCATTTTGTAACTCTTTCTCGGATGGATTGTTTCCTTCTGCACAGTTTCGATCTCCAATGCATCCAACTCCTGATCCAATACCTGACAGAGATCCATCACAACACTCTCGTGGACCTTTTGCCACAAGTGAGCACGGAAGATCTGGATAAGAGAGATCTTAAGGGTGGGAATCTTTCCGTGCATGAATATTCCAGTCAGATCCAGTTGCACTTGAAAACCAACGTAAACATTTGCTCGGTTAATGGTAGGCGACCACCAGAGTGTGAACCTACGGTTTGGAATTTGGTTCAACCCTGATCTCTGAGCATTAGTCAGCTTCTTGTACTTCATCGACTCCTCAAAACCTGATGCTTTCTCCCAAAACAGACCCTCCCAAGTTGGGAAACTGTAAAACAATAAGAAAAGAATCACAATAACATTCCGGTAATCCAAACTCAAAAACAATAAAGAACTCGTTGTTTAACTCGTGTTTATAGCTGAATAGAATAGTTGCAAAGAAACAGTAAAACGTACTATGTTCCCTTGAACAATGTATGCTCCAGAATTCCCTCAACACCACCAAGTGCTTGGATAACATCAGTTCGGTAATTATTCAAGTTCCAAAGTTTACCATCATGCCTCTGGTGGGTCCACCAAAATGGATTTTGTTTCAGAACCTGATATTGCTTAAAATCTGTTCGTACCCTCCATCCTTTGTCATATGCTAATGTGTGTCGATCCTTCTGGAACAAGGTATTAATTCTCGGTATTCCACGATCCCATGAGTCCTGACAAAAAGTTTTAGAAAACATTACTTTAATACACATTTAGCACATAATATGAATGTCTGACAATATATTTTACCACATAGTATGAATATATCAAATACATTTTACATGTAATATGAATGTAATAATGAATAAAACTATATGCAATTGATACTCACTTCCAAGTCCTCGAGTGTTAAACGCCTGTTTTGTGACTGAGCTTCCTGGCGCTTCAGAGCATATTCTGCCCATACACGTTGTGAATCAATGAACTCACTCTCCCATGGCTGTTGAAAATAGAAAAGCAGTCAGCAAAAGAAGGTCACATATCATATCATAGCATCTAACGATTTGGAGACCACAATACCTGTATATAACGATATAGATTTGGAATCAATTGGTCTTCTTCATGACTCATACCACTCCTAAAGTGTGTCACCCCAACATCTGTCTGCTGACTGTACCGGAGATCACTCTGTGGAATCAATATGTGACCCATTGACAACATACCAAGCCCTCCAATCTCCTTGGGTGTGTAGAAAATCACAGGAGGAAACCTATAAGCAGAAAATTATTACATGTTATATGCTAAAAAGATCAGCATACTGCGCAAAATAACTTAAATCAGCATCCACAACTACCTGCTAGGCATTTTTGAATTTAAACCAATCTTGATACGGGTTTGGATCTTGTTTTCACATTTGACCAACAGATCTAGAAGTTCCTGTGTATGCACAGTCGCTTCACGGAAGTACGTCATCAGGCCTGCACGATAACAAAACTATTTAGTTATTCCTGATTACAAGAGGAAACTGATTAATAAGCAAACAGAAGTCTGAAGTCCACACCTATTAGAGCTGTGTTCCACTTGTTCACGATTTTTGTAAATGTTGTTGACCCTGAACTCATAAGAATCTGTCTAACACGATTTTCGAAGACTTTCATGTGTTCGTCATCAACCCGTAAGAAAGCCACTGCTGTACGCTCTTTTGTCTGTTCATTCTGCAAATTCCAAACTCCATCTCTTGTGTTGCTGAACGCCTCCTGAGTCATCCTTATTTTTGGTAAAATACGAACCTCAAACCCACACCTGCAGACCGTGAATAAATGTGTTACTATAATATAGTAAAGAACGGGTCATCTTAAAAGAGAAAATTAAGGTATATTATGTCAACAAAGATCAAGAAATATACATGCTAAATAGCAGGTTTGGATTGTCTTTGCTATAAACAGAAACAAAACTGTTCTCCCACTCCAGGGTTGTGATGCTCCGAGGAAGACGATTCTTCATGTCCCAGAAAACACTTCTCCCAAGATTCACTAAAAGAAAAACACATAACAAAATGAGTCTTGGAGATCAATGTTATACACCAGAACTACAGTTCTCTGTAACCATTTAAGAAATTCCTACTGCATGTAGTATGTAACATTAAATGGTTTACCATCATGTTTCATGAGCCTCATTCTTGCATCTCTGGGCCAGCACTTCTTATTATTATAACCAACCATATTTTCGTTGTTAGGATCAGGGTGCTCAGTAAGATAACGTTGGATAAGATCCCTAGCCTCTTCATGTGTAAAACGGAAAAGGATATGCACTTTATCAATGTAACGAGAGTACAGCCGTATCGGATGTCGTGTTTCAACTTTGGTGTCCCAGAAAGTGATGAACTCATTAGGCATTTGCGGCGGACCAGCAATCTCACTTGCACGGGTTAAACCCAGAAGTAAAAGATCCAACACAAGTCCATAGTACTGTACCACAAATGAAGCAAACTGAAGACCACGTATCAGCCCATATGAGTTTGTGTGACTCATATCTTTATATGACAACACAACATTGTTCTTCGCTGTCACATAATCGGCAATATTGTGGTCAAGGACCAGTCGTAGAAGCCTGTTGAGCATCGTCAAATCAATCTTTTCAAAGAACTTCTCAAACTTTGTCTGAAGCATCACCACACACTGCCCATCACCAGTGTCCCATACACCCTGCAAATTGTTTATGCCCTGGCACCATTTATAAACCAAGAGTGGTGGTGGCTCTGAATCTGCAGGCTTGATCCAATTGGGAAAGAGATGACGCTTGTCACCTTCATACCATAAATATTGATCAAGATATGCATCTGTGATCTTCTCAAGTGGCTCAATCTCATAAACTGGAATAAGATAGCTGTATAAATCCATAAACTCAATACCAACCTACAAAAATAACCCGCTTAGTATTCAGATATGCAAATAAACACAAAAATAGTACGTCAAGAACTTACTTCTTTGAAAGCACGTTGGGTAAGAAGATGACGTTTTATTCTTGATAATGCCTCATGTGGATTGTCATAGGCTTGTTCAATCAAACCCAATTCTTCTCTCTGAAGCTGATTTAACCTCACAGCCACACTATAAGATTCTTTAAGCCTCTCAAGAGCAAGAATAAGAAGCTTTGTGTCATGCTTGTAAGACAGTGGAGGAAATGGTATGGGTGAGAACTTTCTTGATTCCAGCCAATGTACAGTGGTGGTATAAATAGCCACAGCTTCTTCTGGGGTCACATATGGACCGTCTTTCAAGTAATTGTGCTGTCGCTCCTGTAAAAACGACAGAATATCATAATCTTAAGTAAATACCAAAAGCCTCTTATCATTGAGAAATGAGCTCTGCTTCGACATTGCAAGCAGTTCACACCAAAATATATACACACATAGACATATATACATACCTGTTCTGCCTTCAGCCAAAGACGGGTCAATCTCCCCAAATTTTTCCTACAGACAGTCTTATCAACGGTGGCACCCCTTCTTATACGTTCACGATTATAGTGAGCAACATTTGTCCACCAATCAGCCTTTGACTTCACATAGCGGAGAATCATGTTCTCAATTGGAACCGGTAGACCAGGAACCTATAAACACCGATGTTAGATGAAAAACATAACACCGAATGCATGATAAATGTGAGAAAAAAGTTCACATAAAGGTACCTTCCAAGGAATATTTGCCTTCCAACAACGCCACGCTTCACTCAAGTGCTGCAAAATGGTTCTTGCCTTATTCTGCTTAATTCCCTCTGAATATTCATAAAAAGGAAAGATTGTTCATAGCCAATTTCTATTCCAGATTAACTATAACAAAACACAACTAGCAAAGCAAGGCAACACGCAGAGATATATATTTAAGACTAACCTGGCATGGCATCGAGAACATCATGCATCACAGCTGCACGAAGTTCCAGGTCAAAGTGACTTTCAACACGTTGCTTTGTAACAGTCTTAGCCACCCCTTTAGAATGTCGTCCCTCAAATTGGCGAGCAAGTAAATTTCCCAGCCACCTCTCCAGTAGAGGCACTATACCACGAAGGAAAAACAACCACACTCTCCACATGGGAGCCCAGAAACCACATCCGGGTCCCTTTCCAACAGGCCCAGTATTAAACCGGTAATAAATCAAATGCTTCAAATCTTTACACATCCGAATCTGCCTCATGAGTCGGTACTTGTAACGGTACATACCAGTCAACTGGCCAACATGTGAGAAAGTATACTGAAGACCATCAGCCAACTGGAATGCATCCACATTCCCCAACCGGAACTGAATATTTGCATCAACAACAAGCTTTGTTAACCGCAAGATTTCACGACATAAATGAAAAGCATTTCCGAACCGTGACTTCTTACGCTCCTTGGTTGTAAGAGTCTTAACAGGCTTTAAGTTGAAATTATAGTCAAGATGGAGATAGTTAAGGTTCTTCCTATGAATCAACAGGTTGAGCATGTTGTATCCCTGCTTACAAACTTGTAGACCTGCTTCAGCCCAGTCAAGTTCTGTGGTCTGGAAAAACTTAGTAGCCTGGAGAGAGCGGAACAAGTGCTTCTTCTTTTGAGCTTTAGGTGGTCTATGATGCAGCTCATTCAAAACAAAACACTTCAATAATTTCTGGTAGCTAACCCGAACTTTCACTGGATATGAGGGAGGACTGCAAAAAAATCCACATTAAGTAACATCAACAGGCAACTGGAAATGACACATACAAAAGAACACCCATATCCCATGCTACAGATATAGGCTCAACAATAAAATTAGAAAAAATTAATAAAGATAAAACAATAGACCACTAAAAGAAACTGAATCCATACCAGTGTTCTTTATACCACTCCGACACAAGAGGGATATCTTCAGCACGTCTCATCCGCCCAGACCTCATGTTGAAGGGGCGGGGTGCAAACAACAAAGAAATACCAGCAGCTGTAGTGTCTGTATATAAGGGAGTGCTAGTAAGCAAAGGCTCCACACCCTCCGGTAAACAGAAATCATCCTCATCTTCATCATCCTCGTAGAGTTTCTTATCACGCCGATCTTTGTTCGCGGAAGTTATGGGGTGTATCAGGGGATCATAGTAAAATGCAGGCAAATCCGGATCCTCTGTTTTTATATACATAACCATTGGTGTATGATATACGCATAATCTTACTTTCCTTGGCCTATTGTTATATAGATGAGGGAAAGCAATCCTGTACTCAGTCCTCAAAGGCGACCGAATAATTAGTTTATTGATATCATTGAACTCATTCCAATCCTCGTCACCTTTCTCCATGTCACGATACAAAGGTTCAAATTTTGGACCACCTACATACAATGAAAATACTTTAATAAATGCTCAACAGAGTCGCAACATAAACAGTTTGCTCAAACAATGGACATTTAGATCCAGTAAACAAATATTTGA
This sequence comes from Logfia minima, assembly GCA_963921325.1. Lineage (NCBI taxonomy): Eukaryota > Viridiplantae > Streptophyta > Magnoliopsida > Asterales > Asteraceae > Logfia > Logfia minima. Next base: position 1,429,986 of record OY992773.1, read on the forward strand.
AAAATATAACACATCTAATTAAAAGAACATACCAGGTATGCACATATTAAGAGCTTTGGCAGTGAAAAATGACTCCATATCAAACAAGTAGAAGTAATTCCGATCAATTAGATCAGATAGTAGCTGGCCTGCCAATCGATGGAGCGTAGCCATGATAGGGAGTGAAAGATGCCACTTCCGATAACTTGGTCCATTGATAAGTTTGGTCTTCACAAGAGGCTTATGGTCATAAAACCAAGTATACACAGCCGAATCTTCCTCCTCGTCCAACTCCAGCTGAATTGGTTCCAAGGGATCCACGTCCAGAAGATTGTCAGCATAGTCCAATGGAGGCTCTTCATCATCAAATGGAGGAAAACGCATTCTCTTGAAATGCCTTCGATCTCTCTTTTCTCTTCGCATCATGATCCACATAGTCCCCCACTGCATAAATTCATCAAAATCAAGTTCTTTCTCTGAAATGAGCAAGCAACTCAAACAAAATCCAACTAACAAGAGCACAACTGTTAATAGCTATTGTACAACACTGGTATATAAAAAGGCATACCTGAGCCAGATATATGGGTTCAACAACCCATGGAATCTCATTCACAAATGTGATTGCACCAGTAATGTGGTATAGCACCTTAACATCACGGACCTATGCAAAGAAAAGATTAAATCATTCTGAGAAACGGTAGTTAATAAAATTCTCATGACATCAGAAAAGTAAAGTTACGAAGACAAGCAAGTGCAATGGAAGCACAGTACCTGTTCCCAGGGCATTGGCATGTTCTCTAGAAGCTTGTAGACTGCATGAGGAACAAACTTAAGAGCCCCTAGGTACACACGTTTATCATGTCTATATTTTTTTGATGACATATCACCATGATCCCTATCAATACACAAATTAGCAAATTAGATGTTCATCCCATAAAGAAAAGGAACATAAGTTCCTGGTTTCTTTCCTTAATAAGACTGGAAGAGATAGAAGGTTCTGCTGTCTTATCCCATTGATAGATGAACAAATGACACAGATAAAGATGGTAGAAGTTTACTACAAAATAGCTAACAACCAGAAAACTATAGTACAGAGACGCTTGAAATCCAACCGATAAACCATATGGTTCTTAACTACTGCTCCGAAAAGAAATACAAAAAATAATCAAAAATATGTTAAATCAAGCATACGTACTAATACCTAAACCTACTGCCCACCAAGTTCTAGCATAGAAATAGGCCATTGAGAGCTCCAGAATGTCATATAAAATGAGGGGAAAACTAAATCAATAGGCAAATAAGTAACATCGTGTGACGATGTGAAACATGTACAGAAATAAATTATCTGGAAAGGAAAATTTTCTGGTAAAATTGATAGAATATAGTTTGAATATTTACCAACTAACGGATCAGTTTCAAAAGCAACAACCAGTTAGTAAGTTAGTTAACAATCTAATGCATGTACCAGTAGTTTCAAAGCTAATAGACACAAACTGACATGAAAGCATAATCTAACGAATGACTTATACTCAATTTTATATGTGGGCAGCCATAGAGACCACTTCAACACCATCATACTATGGACTGCAAGCATGAAATCATAGAGACAACTCATGGAGCTAAAATTACTGGTAACAAACACACATCCAGCTCAAGAATGAAGTCAAATGGAGAAAATAAACTCACCTAATTATTTTCCTAACATGTTCAGGAGGCATATCTTCCTTCTGAGTCTCAACAAAACCAAATTTCCTTTTATCACCATAACGTTTCGAGTTCAACTGCATCCACTTCCTCGCTTTTTCTTCTAACCTCGCTTCTGCTTCAGCCGGAGACGGTAACACAGTATACGACGGTTGAGCAGCCGGCGGTGGTGGTATAGAGCCACCAGCACCACCAGTCCCCGGCGGCGCTAATGGCGGTGGACCACCAGTCCCCGGAGGTGCAATCATACCGTTATTATTCCACATCGGTTCCCCGTTGTTGTTATTCCACATGATTCCTTAAAACCTAACCATAAAACCCTAGAAATTGTGAAAACGAAATTGAAACGAGATTGTAAATGAAATCAACCGCAAGTGGAAGTGCGTGTGATTGATGTAACGAAATTGAGGATTGAAGGAATTAAATCGGAACAAGAACGTGTGTTTTGTGAGGTTTTTAATAGCGGTAGCTAGGGTTTTGGATCTTGGTACGGAAGTGAGAGTATGTGGTCGAGTCCCCAAATTAACGAAATGAGGGGGAAAATAAGATGGGGAAAAATTAAAGGGTGCGTATAGATATAAAAGAGGGTTAAGGCGGTTTGCACCTTGGTTAGAATACGTGGTCGAGTCTCGTTGGATAAATAGGATGAGGCTATAGCCCAATGAGTGTTGAGTGTCTTCAAATGTTTAAAGGCGGTTGCACCAGAACGAGATTTTCTTTAGGCTGTGTGTTGCGATTTTCATTAATTAAAAGAAAATACATACATTTTTAAACATAAATGTGAAATCAAAAGTCACATATACGGCATATTTAAAAAAATATATTATTTCTTCTATATTATTATTATTATTATTTTATCTTATTTTAAAATTACACTCAACAATGATTAATGTCCAAATTACCCTTAAAATCATTAATTACTTTCCAAATGAACCACTAATTTATAAATTGTAACCCTTAAGTTTTAAACTTTACATATCCTTAAATTAAACTTTTAATAATATAATGTAAACAATAAAATCTATAAATATTAAGTTAACTATTTGTTTTCACAACTATACGCGGATACACTGCTAGTATATATAAAATATATTGGTATTTTATGTTTAGAAACTCTTAAAATTAAGAGTTAACATTTCTAATTATAACTTATGTAATTTTTATTTGATGTTAATTTTATTATATGCATAAGCCGCACCACAGTATCTCGAATCCTTAACTCTATATACGAGTAAACTACCATTATTGAGTCACCATTATAGATAATCCGTAAATAACAAATATAATATACAACTATTGTTGAGTCGCAATTTATTATAAAACATTATATTTCATTGCATAGTGCGGGCATTACGCTAGTTTGACACAAATTTTATTTCATTTCCATCTCTTAATTATGGTATTTAATCTATAAATATATGTAAATCTCAAATCTAATGTTCCTGAATTTGAATAATCTAAATATGGTTGCAACTGACATTTTGTTTGCGTAGTTTGCGTATGATTGGGTTATCATTCCTTCAACTTCAATCTAAAAAGGATAAATATTAGTTATATGTCTGTACATAACGGCGGGAATGAATATTTAGTTATCCGTTCGCATATTTTATTGTTTGCATTAATCCAAGATTTTATCATTGTTTCCTACCTTCCTACCTAGTGATAATAGAACATTCAAAATATGCTTTTGGATTTTAAATCTTCATGATGTAATCAAGATATTTTGTATGTAATTTATAGTGGATATTTGAAAATAGTATCTAATTATAGCTAATTAAAAACTAATTAAAGGTTCAAAAATAGTTTAATATGATAGTTAAAGTTAATATTGTAAGGTTAAAATTGTAATTTTGATTGTTGAGAAATTTTAAGACTCTTAAAATAGATACATGATGCATTATATGTAGTATTAGATAATTTGAAATACGTCTTTTAAACTCAAAAACAAAATTGCTAAAGTCAACGATATTTTCAAGCAATCATCACCAATATCAATGAGCTTAATTATTACATAAAATTAATTCTCATAATCGATTCATAAACAATGTATATGTACCTTAAAATATGCTAAAGGCAACTTTATCTTAGGTAATAACCAACCTAAAACTTTGTATCATACAAAAATAATATTACTTGTTACAAATAATAGTACTACAAAGAAAATCTATCCCATAAATCCTTTTACCAACAAACACTACATAACCTTGCAATATAACCAACTCAACTGTAGCGACCTTCAACTCAATTTACTCTCAATCATGTACCCATTTTCTTAAGTTCCACCTATTTACAATCCTAGTCCCTCCAACTATTTGTTTTCTTCACATTCTAAGTGAATAATTTCAAATTTTCAAACAATTAAACAAACATATCAAGTATTTTTTAAGTGCATTGAATCTATTAGGGTTGTGAACTCCCACAAAAAAAAAAGTTGAATGTCAGTGGTTTAAGTGACGTAGTGTTAAATAAAGTAAACATAATGCTAAACAAAGTAAGTTTATATTTCAAACTTATTCAATAATATAATTCCATCACCCATATAATAAAAAGAGTAAAAGAAAAAGAAAGAACGGAAACTCAAATATAAGCTTAATGAAAACTTTTTAAACATATATGTTCGCTCAAATATATATAGAATCAAAAGACATATTTTAGAACCTTGAATAATGGTACAACCTGCAAAAATAATATATAAGAAACACAAATCAGTGTACATTCAAAGATTAAAACCGAAATACAAATATGAAGCCGATAAATGGTGTGTGCCAGGTGTGTTGTACAATACTGTACGAACTAAAACTTTTGACTAAAAACTCATTATATTATATAAATTATTTAACAATCAATTATAGTAACTATCACACCGATTTCTATACACATTCAACAATTGTATTGTTGAATAGTTGACTAAAACATAGTATAATTTTGATATACTTATACACAAATCTTTTAACACCTAAGACATATACCCATGAAATTTTCTTCTTCTTCTCACCGATGTTATATTCTTCAATCACTTTCGCCATCCATATTTTATCTTTAAGTTTCACCAACACCACCATCCCTTGAACTGCTACAGGAAATCAAATTTTACACCAATAAAAGTGGAGTTCATAACACAAATCCTTAGCAAATATACATAACCAAACACACTCACGAATATGGAGAACATATAAGTACCACAAAATACATACATACCTACCTATACACAAATATGCATGAAGGTCCTTTGATCTAAATGAAAAGAACATTTCAAAATCTTAAACCATGATCAACCTGCAAAAATAAAAAAGGAGAAAAATAAATGAAATAAAAGTTAGTAAAATATTAACGTATTAAAACTTAAAATTATACAATATGTAAATGAAAACGTAGGTTCGATTTTTTTGCTTAAAAGAAAAATGAAATGAAGAAAATGAGAGATGGTGGTGATGGTATTGTAGGTAGATCATAGGAGAGAATGTATGATATATTGATATCTACTTCTTTTGGTGAAAGTGTAAAAATTGATATCTACTTCTTTATCTCTAAACTCATATATACTTTTTACATTTGTATTGTAATAATAAGACATAAACATACATGAACTTTTGATTTGCAAATAACTATTTATCAACTTTTGAATGAATTTTATTTATACTTGGTAAATGTTAGTGTTGGTCCCTGTTTGTCAAATATAAGTATTAACTACTAACAACAAATGTGAATATATAACAAATTCAAGTTTAAAGTTTTCTTTTATTGAATTGAATCAATTAAATACTTTACAAAGTTTACTTGCGGGAATAGACAAGACATACAATCTAAGTAAAGTAACTTGTGACAAATTTGGCCTCAACAGATCATCAGCGAATAGCTCATTGATGATGCTCAATGATCAATACTTAAAAGATAAGTGAGGGCACTTGGTTCGCTAATAAGCAGGAATGTGCTTAAATCACATGTTGATCGCGAATACAAAATTCTGGACATTTAATATGGTAGTTGAGTGTGGTATTTATAGTCTCACACAATGAGAGATAAAACCTACACGTGTCACTACCATATTAGTAGGTTTGGATGTGGCATTACATTCTAGGAATAAAGTTTATATATTACTTTATTCTTAGGTTACATAAGATGTATAAGGATTTAAATGCATTTGTATAATAAGTGAACATATATATCTTTAAGAAGATATACACGCTTCCTTGTGTACTGTATAAGTTGGCCTTCTTTTGTACCTTAGGTATTTGTCATACCTAATGTACTTTCTTAGGTAAATGCATGAACCGTTGGTTAATAGAGCAGAGTTGATTTCCACATCAGTGAACTGCTCTCTGTCTCTGTCTTCAGTCTTCTACTTCAACAGATGCTTCATGTTCTTGATAGCGTCAGCCAGTGTAACTTCTAAAGACTAAGTGCTCATCAGCGAGTGATGATCACTTCTTTTAAGTTCTAAGTTACGAGAAAAAGTCACTGCTAACATATGCAGTGACCAGAGTAGACTAGTGAATATTTTAAGTATAGAAAAGCTCACTGATCAGTGAGTATCTCTGCTGTCTACTCTATTGTTCGCTGCTCACAGATTCAGCGAATGATAAGAACATAAGTGATTTTGTCATATATGAATTACATTAATGGTCTCTGACCCAACAGTTAGTATAGCTAACATGCGAGTCTTTTTGCTTTCTTCTATTCTATTTTCGTTATTTGATTGAACTGTTAGGAGTTTAATTTAAAATTCTACTTCTAATTTAATTAAACAAAAAAATAGTATATCCTTTTAGTATATAAGATCTATAATTCTTTTTCTAATATAAAAAAAAAGTTTGAACTTTTTTTAGATCTGAACAAACATTTGCACTTCCTAAACCACCTATTGGTAAATGTTACCATTTTCACTATCAAAACTCTATATCCTGGCTACAGTTATATGGAGTCATACCTTGTGAAAATTGCAGTTGAAGGTGTTGAGAGGTTCAAGAAGGAGAATTGTGATATGATTATTGTTGACATAAGTGGTCGGCACAAACAAGAAGTGGCCCTCTTTGAAGAGATGCGTCAAGTTGTTGAAGCAACGGTTAACTTAATTTGTCCCATTCATTAAAATGTATATTCATTTTGAAACTTGAATTTTTTTCAAGAGTTGCTCAAGGCTTGTTTATGTAATGATGACGAAACCGGATCTTGTTATTTTTGTCATAAATGGGCAGTATGGTCGAGCTGCATTTGATCAAGCTCAAGCATTCAAGCAAAGTGTTGATGTTGAAGTTGTAATTCTTACTAAAATGGATGGTCATGCAAAGGAAGGTGGAGCTCTTAGTACGTAAGTGTCGTTCTCTTAGTGTCATGTTATTAGTTCTTTTCCTATTAAAACTTGAGTGTTAAATGACTAAATCGACCTATTTTATGTAGCTGTAGATATTCGATTAATAATTACATTGTGTAGTGAAACTATGGATATCTAAACTGGTGAAATTTAACTTTTTCGTTTCTTTAATCATCTTATTTTATAGTATATGCAGAGTTGCATAAACAAAAAGCCCAGTCATTTCTATCATAACTGGAGAATATATGGATGATTTTGAAGTTTTCAATGTTAAACTGTTTGTCAGACTTCTTTTAGGTATGTATCAGTTCCTTTAAAAATTAGTAGTTCTCTTGATGTTTTTACATAAGTAATTGGCAAAAAAAGAAACCCAAGTTTATCAAATTTCTCATTTTGGATAGTTAACATTTTATATTTTATTACTTATGGTATCTAAGTTATGTCAAAAGCTAAAAAAATCACTTAATGATGGTAAATAATATAAAATGTAGTCCCTTGACCGTTCAAAAAGCTTCTTTTTGGTATCATCATAAGTCAAATAATAAAAGTCTCTTTTTAATGATAGAATACTTAGATCTCCGAAACCGTTAAAAAAAGTAGTACTTGAAATTAGAAGTCGGTGAAGTTGAGTACTTTTTTGGCAATTTACCTTTATTATATACATTGGAAGTATATATTTAAGAATGTTTGGGAATTTGACGTTATGACTCTTTCTTTTTTCAACTAGGCAAGGGTGACATATCTGGATTCATGGACAACATCCATGAAGTCGTACCTATGGATGAGTAGGCAGAACTTATGCAAAAGCTATCAGAACAGAAATTCACAATGAGGATAATGCATGAGCAATTTCATAACATTTTAAAGATGAGTCCTATCAACCATGTTCATCATATGTTTCCTTAAGTTGTTTTAGTAATAGAGGCAGCAAAATGGGCTAGTCAACCGATTGGATTCGGGCCAAAACATGTAACTTTTTAGTGCATATATAAACACTTTCTTATCTAAGTTTTTAAGTTATAATAACCAATGTTTTAAATATGATCACAAAAACTTTATTATATCATAACTAATCTAACTTTTTCTAATAAAGTTATTTAATGCATATGAATACGCTTCAAATGACTAACATCCCGTTTGACCCGTTTCTTTTTAGTTAAATTTTTTTACATTGACCTGTTCAATCCAGAAGATATAATTAATAGCAAAATCTTCCCCAATACCGGTACTTGATATCATTGTTACTTACCGAAAGTGAGCAATCATGGTTTTTCGTTCCATCACTTGGCTGTCTTTAAGAAATTAAAGAATAAATTGAAAAAATGTGGAAATATGTCTATTTGAATTTTTTTTCGCAACTACATGTTTTATTCACTCACTCGTATCATGCAGATTTTCTCAAGATTTAGTTTACAATCGACGCCTAAAGGATGTGAAAAAGAAAGCCAAGCAAAGATCAAATGATACATGAGAATAATGGTAAGTTAAATTTTCAAATGTGGCAATATAGACCATCAAACACTTTTTTGCATGTTTTTTAGTAATTTTTTTATAAGTTTTGTGCTAGTTATATACTTATATATGCATAGAAAATAAACCTTGAACGACCTTCAACTTGTTCAACCCATTTGACCTTTTTAAGATATAAATATAAAAGACAAACTAATTTTACTAAGTTTTAAGTAAATGGCTCAAAATTGTTTGTCTTTTGTTAAACTACTTGGCCTTTTCACTCATGAACATCCTGATTAATATCCGTTTTCTTTTTGTTTTGTAGAGTTGAATAATACGTACCTCGAACTCATGACCGAGTCTTGGATCGTGCGAATAGCAAAAGGTGCGAGTTGCCAAGTGAGGGAAGTCGTTGAAATGTTTAAAGAATATAAACGTGTTGCCCAAATTTGTAGCAAAATGAAGAATCCGATAATGAGTAGGGAAACAATCAAGAGATTGGGTTTGAGGGTTTGAGACCTTATAACTTTTCATGAAAATGTCTCGAGTATTGAAATACGTAAGTAAAGTTGTTTTAGTATGCGATTGAAGTGAGGAGAAGATTAGTTATTCTTTACTATAGTTAGTTGATGCAAACGTACATACTGATGATGTTAAAAATGATGTAAATACTCTTCTATATGGGCATTAAAATGAGACTTCACTTTGAGAAACAGTAATTCCTTGTACATATGTTCAAATCATATGAAATATTTGATAACTACTAATTTGTCTATACTCATTTTAGTTTGATTAACCAAATAAAATACAAGATTGTTTATGATTGATTAGATGGTGCAAGTGAAGACTCGTGCTTTCGATTCAAACTATTGTTGGTCACATACATTAAAATTACCTATTTTCATCACCCTAATGATTTGTATATTAAGAAAAAGATGCAGTCAGAATACCCAAAAACCTACTTTTAGTAAGAAAAGAAAAAGAAATCTTAGAACCTAATAATTAGAATTTTTTCATCTTCATTAATAAGTTATTCTCAAAATTATCCTTAAATTAAATAATAACCTTGGATGCTTTTATTATATTTTAATAGGAATGAACAGAGTTTGAAGCCTTATTCAAATGGAGGTGATAAGTACAACCACAACCCTTATTTAAAATGTTTGTCAAGACTCATTATCAATTTTTTACAAGTTCCATTGATAAAAAGTACGCGTTCAACTCTGAAAACTTATTCGAATGATGATATGTAATAAATCTTATTATAAATATCTAAAATTATAACTTAAAACTTTTAACACATTAATGGTGCATTTTCTCCTCTTCATTTTAACCTATCATTATAACATTTGTAAGAATTAATTCATTAAACTTATTTTTAATCATTTGGATTAGACATACTTAACATTTTTCATCCAAAATATATAATAGTAAGAGAATTAGATTAGATGTATATCCAAGATATATCTCAAAATTAGTAGTATTAGATTAGACTTTCACCTTTTTTTTTTCTCTCTTTTTTATTTTCAAAGCCTTCTATAAATAAAAAATAATATATATAATATATATATATATTAATAAATAATAACCTAAAATTTTTCATTATTTAGATATATTAAAAAATATATAACCTATTTTCATTATTTAGATATTCTAGTATTAACCCTCCGGCGAAATCCTCGTTTATCCCCCTTTTTCATCCAAACCCTAACTATAAATCTGAAACCATAACTCTAAATCATAATTTCCCCCTATTCACAAATTAAGACCAGATTCCGGTTCCGATTTCTCTCCAGAGCAGATCGTAATCACACATATTAATCAAAGATGGTGTTAGCAGAGTTAGGGGGGAGCATATCACGTGCTCTCCAGCAGATGAGCAATGCAACGATCATCGATGAAAAAGTTCTTAATGAATGTCTGAATGAAATCTCTCGCGCTCTTCTTCAATCCGATGTTCAATTCAAACTCGTTCGTGAAATGCAAGTCAATATTAAGAAGATTGTTAATCTCGATGATCTTGCTGCTGGTCATAACAAACGAAGAATCATCCAGCAGGTATATATATGTGTTTGTCTGTATGTATAGTTATAGATATAGGTAGACACATATATATTTTTCTTTTTGTTGATCCTGTAACTGAATTGTGTGTAGAGTAGGTTAGTTAATCTGAACTGTTTTTAGTTCGTTGATTGGACTATGTGGCTGCTTTAAGAATTTGAGTACAATTGAATGAACCTGACTGAAAGTGCATATATACTTTATATACATGTATAATTTATTAGCGTTGATTATGTATTGTTGAATTTCATGTAAGTTAGTTAAATTTGGACTGTTTTTGGTTGGTTGATAATTTTATAAGAAATTGAATACAAGGAATAAAACTGACCGAAAGTATAATTCATTCAAATGTAGAGTTTGAATTCATTCAGATCACAATGTTGTTAGGTTCTTAGGTTCACTCTGCTTTAGTTGAATTTTAAAACTTTATATGGACATAGTGATCTGATTAATTGGGCTTATTCACTTATCCTTACACATATTATACACTGCTTTGGTTTCTTTATTACATTCATTGCCGTTGGTGGACAAAGTTATGTGGGTCGTGAAGTCGTTAATATTTTGAATTTAAGAAGTCTATGTTTACAAACACACACATATGAGTATGAGAATTAAGTAGTTTTGATTAGTATAAAACTATAGATGAACAAATTATCCCCCAAATCCATAAAAAGCACTATAAAGTATAAACGGAATCATTGAAAAGATCAGTTAGTGTATTATTTCAATTTTTTTCATATAACCGAATTTCAGCTTTAGTGTGTGTGAGTGTGTGTGTGTGAGAGAGAGAGAGAGATTGTAGTTGATTAAATTTGTTTATGTGATCAGTGGATATCATCTATTTCATATCGATTTTAATAGTGAAAAGTGGCTATGCTTTAGATAAAGAAATGTTGTTAGGTTCACATTAGTAAAAAAAATTTCGTATGACTTGGTGGAATTTTGAGAACTTCATCACTCATGACATTATGCTTTGATTAATGTTATATATGGAAGACATATGATAAACAAGCTAGAGCATAGTAACATATCGCTAGACACCCCACGCTTTGTGTTCCAGTAACTGGTCAGATCTTGATTTGCATTTGAGATTGACGTTCCCAATTGGTTATTAAACGACCCATTGTAGTTCACAATTAGGTTCAAGTAAAATGACGTTCCAGAAACTGTAAGATCATGATTTGGATAGCGAAAGTGGTGACACACAATAAAATTGTGCCCTTATACAATTCAGATTGGGAAATTGCCAATGGTTGGAAAACTGAATGCAAAAATTGGTAGAACTTGACTGACTCGCTGAACTGTAATCGGAATTTCATTATTAAAACTTAATGAGTTGAGTTTTAACAAACGATTCAACAGACTGTCTTTAACATATTTATTTGTACAAAAACATCTAGTTGGAGAACCGTCACTCTCCATGGCCCAAAGTGTCTGAACCTCAAAACTTTAAATTCGATTTGAAGAGCGATCAATGCATCCCAAAATCCGATTGGTTATGTCTTACATATTGGACTATCGCTCAAGAGACTTTGCTGAGTAAAATAATATATAATATATCTTTATGGTTTAAAAGATTTTTATCACATGTACAAATTTAAAATACTAGTTATATTACGAGAGCAATCCCAATTGTGCCTACCCCCTCGGACCGAGTTTTAGGGGCATAGTGAACTGCGCTTCCGATCCACATTCGTGTAACTTCCCCAGTTCCTGTACTGAAATGTTCCCAGTTCCATGTGACTATGAGCTAGAGATGCTAATTAATGATCATTGTTGGTGGCTTTTGCACATAAAGGCTATCCTAACACAATCACATAATGCAACATGGAAGAGATTATTATGGATATTTAGAAGCAAGTCGATCGTAACGCTTGCATGGTTGTAAAAGTCGGCCGACTAGTCGCTTTTTTGGAGAGTGCCGCCCAGACTAGGACCAAGTCAGTAAAACTAGTCGGTCAACGGTCAAATCCGGCGAGTTGAGGAATTCCCACGAGCTGTATAAGTTACTCTAGTGATAATTAGTTAAAAAAGATGGAAAAGTGTAGATGAGATGTAGAAGATGAACTAAAGATGAAATGGGAGAAAGGTGAAGATGAAATGATATGAGGAAGATGAAGTCTAATTCAGATCTGAAAAAGGAAGAAAAAGTTGTAGTTTTTCAAGAAAAAGTACTAAATTTTACATTTTAGTCCCTTATATTTATACCATATTACCTATGTATTGTTCATTGATTTTTCAAATTACTTTGAAGTCCTTACCTATTTAAAGATTACAAAATTTTATATATTATATAGATATTATATGTAAAAAAGTCAAAAAAGTCAAATAAAGTCAAATCTGACTAATCCCGACTAGTCCTTGCAAGGTCCCGACGGACTAGTCCCCGACTAGTCCTTGCAAGGTCCCGACCGACTAGTCCCCGACTAGCGACTTTTTCAACCTTAAACACTTGCCTAGTTCCCTTTGCTCTTGTAAACCTTGACTATTTGGTTTGTTCTCTTTGGTTATTGCCGTTTATCTCCTATATTATATTCGTTGTCAGACAAAAGTATGTGGTTACTTATTGTTTGTAGTTTTGTGCTGTCTGACATAGGTTTATCCATTTTTAGGCTATTTTTAGTGAGCTCTGCAAGATGTTAGATCCTGGGAAGCCGTCTTTCACCCCCAAAAAAAGCAAACCAAGTGTTGTCATGTTTGTGGGTCTACAAGGTATTTTACTCACATATATTATGTTTTGTATATTTGTACGACAGTACTACCACTTAATCATCAATTTGTAGTGTTTTATTTGTTTACATTCTCGATGACGTTGTTTAATGACTTAATAATTCAGGGTCTGGAAAAACGACAACCTGTACAAAATATGCATATCACCACCAGAAGAAGGGCTGGAAACCAGCTCTGGTTTGTGCAGATACATTCAGAGCTGGTGCGTTTGATCAGCTAAAACAGAATGCAACAAAGGCCAAGATTCCGTTCTATGGAAGGTTAGTTTGCTTATCTGTTGAATGTACTTCTAAACATTCAAGATTTCTGATAGCAAGGACGGTTATGAGCCAAGTTTTAGTTAGTTAAGGTCAGAGCAAACTGAGTAGTTTGGATGTTAGGAGAAGTAATTGTATTAATACATTTAACTTGATTCAATGAATGATGCAAAGATAAGATTAGACATAAAGTCATGTTTATGTATTATCAGTAGGAGTAAGAATGTTCACTTGCTACATCTTAATTCTGAGTCACTCATGCTCACTATCATCATATTACACCACCAATAGTGATGCCCACACCACAAATATGCATATAGGGTGTAGTACTATATGCATTGATCGGGTGAATTTGTGGTTTGCACATCAGATTTTGTGGTGTACAAGTTATCTCCCAATTAGTGTATGCAAATAGAGTATATAGGCTTCATAGAGCCTTTATCAAGTTCCTAAGAAAACATATATGTTTGTCATGTTATGATATGCTTATGAGTTATGATATGCAGACTTGTATGCTAGTGAAATATATCAACTCCTTATTTCTCAGAGACGAATGATACAAAATACTATGAGACTGCTCGGTTTTACCTTTGATAAGTTACCAGTATATATTACCTGTTACACCACTAAACCACCCTATATCCTGCCTACAGTTATATGGAGTCAGACCCGGTGAAAATTGCAGTTGAAGGTGTTGAGAGGTTCAAGAAGGAGAATTGTGATCTGATTATTGTTGACACAAGTGGTCGGCACAAACAAGAAGTGGCCCTCTTTGAAGAGATGCGTCAAGTTGCTGAAGCAACGGTAAACTTCATTTGTTACGTTCACTTAAATATATTCATGTGTTAAACTTGAATTTTGTTGGGAGTTGCTAAAGGCTTGTGTATGTAATGCTGCAGAAACCGGATCTTGTTATCTTTGTCATGGATAGCAGTATTGGTCAAGCTGCATTTGATCAAGCTCAAGCATTTAAGCAGAGTGTTGCTGTTGGAGCTGTAATCATTACTAAAATGGACGGCCATGCTAAGGGAGGTGGAGCTCTTAGTGCGTAAGTGTTGTTTTCTTTAATGTCGTGTTATTCGTACGCATTGATAAAATACCATACTTCTTACCAAATAAACTGAAAAATAAAAAATATGACTGATAAAAAAAAGTGCAATCAGATCCTCCATTTGGTACCTAAGATCCATAATTCCATTTTGGTGAGATTGAAGTTTTTTAATAGATCATTTTTTGTTGCTCTATATGCAGAGTTGCAGCAACAAAAAGCCCAGTCATATTCATTGGAACTGGTGAACATATGGATGAGTTTGAAGTTTTTGATGTTAAACCATTTGTCAACCGCCTATTAGGTTTGCATCATTTTATTTTTGTATCGTTAGCTCTTTCAATCTTTTATGTAAAGGCGTCATATTATTAAGATATTTTTTAATATCTTATTATAGCTATCTAAGAGGTTATAAGCATATAAAATACACTAGATGTCAATTTTGACCCGTTTTAGCCGTTTTCTTTTTAACTGAGATTTTGAAGTTCCCCTTTTGACCTATTTTATATCAAGTTTATAGCCCAAATCAACTCACTTTAAGTGAATCGCTCAAACTTGCCCCCTCTATTTTCATATGCACTTGCTGTCTCTCTGAAAGTTTGTTTTGCATCAACTAGGCATGGGTGACTTGTCTGGTTTCATGGACAAAATCCAAGAAGTTGTTCCTATGGATCAGCAGCCTGAGCTTTTGCAAAAGCTCTCGGAAGGAAATTTTACAATGAGGATTATGTATGAGCAATTTCAAAACTTGCTCAAAATGGGTCCTATCAATCAGGTTCACCATTCTATTAATTTATTCTTTTAAGTTGGATTTACGTTATATGATGAAACGTGACTTATCATTCTGCGGTTACATATAATCATTCTCTTACTTTTATCACGTAGGTTTTCTCAATGCTTCCAGGATTTAGTTCAGAGTTGATGCCTAAAGGCCGTGAAAAGGAAAGCCAGGCAAAGATCAAAAGATACATGACAATGATGGATTCAATGACTAACGAAGGTTGGTTAAACTCAGAGGTGACAAAATTTGATGGGTTCAGCAAGTTGGGTAACTAGTCAAAATGGGTTCAGCGAAAATGAGTACTCTGGTATGGTCAGGTAGTTGACCCAAAAGTTTTTGTCCAAAAATTTCAACCTTTTAAAGGGCAAATTGCATAAGTAGGTAACGTAACTCTGGTCTGATTTCTGTCTTGGATAGCACTCTTTATTTGCACGCCTGGAAAAGGCTCAAGCTTTCAAAATGTCACAACATGGTCAAAGTTCAATAATGACCAGGTTATTAGGTCAGATAAAAAATTGTTTGTTTTATGCAATCTGCTATTTTGTGAACAATTAGCCTGTTAAATGTGACCACAAGAGTTGGGTCAGTTCAATAATCATCTAAATTTGGAGTAAAATAATTTAGGAGGGTTTATGCATTTAAAATGCACTTTGGGTGGCCTTTAACCTGTTTGACCCGTTTCATTTCTAGCTTCTACGTTTACCTGTTTGGCCTAATAGAGATTAAACGTTGCTGAATCTTATTGAACATGTCAAAACTGTCACCTTCAATTAAAACCCATCTTTTCTTTTGCAGAGTTGGATAGCACGAATCCAAAACTCATGAACGAATCTAGGATCATGCGAATAGCAAGAGGTGCAGGTCGGCAAGTTAGGGAAGTAGTTGAAATGTTTGAAGAATATAAACGACTCGCCAAGATTTGGAGCAAGATGAAGGGTCTTAAAATCCCTAAAAAGGGAGATATGAGCTCGTTATCTAGAAACATGAATGCACAACACATGAGTAAGGTCCTTCCTCCACAAATGTTAAAGCAGATCGGAGGCATGGGCGGGTTACAAAATTTGATGAAGCAAATGGGTTCTGGCAAAGGCATGGGAGATATGATGGGCATGTTTGGTGGTGGTGATAAGTAGTTCACCATATTGGCTAGCTTAGCACACTGGCTCGTGTGGCTGATGGGTTCGATCATGGCTTAACCCCAAGAGAAGGTTAGAAATCTTGAAACAGGTTCTGTTACAGATTGTTGCGTTTATGAAGATATACATGATCATTAACCTTGAATTTCTTAATGCTACATATTTTGTTGCACTGCTCGAGTTTTCCTCAACATATGTTGATTAGCTTTTCATTTTAAATATTATTTATCTTGTTTGCCAAATAGTAAAAGATATGATTGTCGTTGTATAAAATATAACTTGATACTTTCGAAGCTATTTAATTAGCTATTTCAGAAAATGAGTAATTTATTCTTCTACTGTTTTACATGACCGTGTATTGCCAAACGTTTGATCTCTTCATTTGTGAATTGTGGAAAAGTGACAATGAGAGAGAGATTGAGTTTCTTTTTTTTTTTCTTTTCTTTCTGAAGTCTGATAGAAAATATATCGCTAAAAATAAGTCAAATATATTGACCGGCTTAAATATAATGAAATGATTTTTTACGATCTCATAAACTCTTTTCTTTACGTATTTAATAACATTCATAAGTATTAAATTCTGTAATCATACTTTCATATGCCGTTGATTTATCAGAAAAAAGGATAAACAAAAAGCATATATAATAAAACTTGGGGTGTGTTTTGCATGCGTTTGAATCACCACAGGTTTTTAACACTGTATTCTCGAGTTTTTTTTAGTGGAAAAGAATGAGATGGAGAAGAAAAGAATGGAAATGAATGTAATATAAGATATGTTACAAGTATTCTCGAGTCGGAAGGAAAGGAAAAGAAAGGGAAGGAAAATATTGTTTTCTCTTCTAATCCGCTCAAAATTGGGTGAAAAATATTTATAATAAAAAGCCCATCAATTTCCCTTCCTTTCATTTCTTTTCCCTTCCTTTCCTTTCCCTTCCTTTCCTTCCTAAAAAAAACTCGAGAATCACTTTTAATTATTTTTTCCTTTCCCTTCCTTTCCTTTCCACTAAAAAAAAACTCGAGAATGCAGCGTAGGGACACCACTCTAAAAAAATAAATAAGAAAAGTGGAGATATTTTTTCGTAATTAAACGCATTCTAAGGTTTTAGTTTTAATCAAGGTTGTTAAGATCTCGATCATGATTTTACGATTTGTGATCTGCATAAATGATAATGATCCCAATCTTACATAGGATCTTCTTAGGATCTCGATCCTATGTCGATTCTGAGCATAGATCTCAGTTCTCGATCAAATCTTACTTAATACGAATTAATAGTTAAAAAGTAAAAATATGTTGGTTTTGTCTAATGAAAGGCTAATAGATTTATCATTTAATCAATCAATAATGGTAAAACTAATCAATTCTTCAAATACAATAATTAAAAACTCAAAAATCTATATTTGTAACAAAAGCTATAGTAATCTAAATCAATATGAGTAATATTAAATTGATGCTTGTACTGTTTTAACTATAAAAATCTCAGTGGTCTTTTAAATGTAATATAACACACATGAATGAGACTAGAGTATTTGAGTAGAATCTTAAGATCATGATTCGATCTTACGATTCCGATATTGTAAAAATGATAATGATCTTAGGTGAAATCTCGATTTTAACAATCTTAGTTTTAATAAATCTCAACCCATATAATGAATAAGCTTCGATTGGCAATGAAATAATAGTTTTAATAAACTCCTGTTCACGTATCAATAATAATGTCGTTTGTTGGATGATTATGGTTGTATTGTAGGATAAATTCTTGAGAAAGCAGTCAGAGGCAGTCACTTCTATGCTTCTCAAGGGCCCAGAAACCATTTGTTTTAGTACCCAAATTTGTATCACCTCCACATGCTTCAATTATAGATAACAATCTTTCATGAAGTTAGAAAATTAAATATGAGACGCTTGTTATATATGGTTATGAAAATGCCTAGTAGATAAATACACAACATCACACATACTTGATCCAGATAACTTATTACATGTAATTTAAAACTTATGTCGACACCGTTTTAAAATCTTTTTGCAATTTATTCCCTTTGAATTATGTAATTTCGGTATGATAAGAATGTTTTATTGCACTATCGAATGTAGGTTGTGTATCTGGTGTTTAGAGAATTTGATATATGAAATAAGGTAGTACGATTGGGCTAGAGAATGAAGAGAAAACGTGTGGGTGTGATGCATCGTATCAAATCGATCATCGTATATCATATCAATATCTGTAAAATAAACAAAACTATACAATAAAATTTGAATTAATAAAAATTGTCATTTTGTTCGGACAACAGCCTGGGAGTTTTTGTCTTGTCCAAAATTCAGGGGCCCTCTCTCTATTATTACAAACTTTACGGTATTGAATCCTAATTCCTTCATACTTCTTTTCCCAAATATAAAAATTTAATGCAATTTTACTTTTTTACCTGTTATTCTATTTTGATTTTCATACCGGTTTTCTAGTGTCCAAATAAACTTTTCATTTTTGATTAACTTTGGACATTGGTAATAGTTTGATATTGTCACAATAAACTCGATTATCAAAAGATGAAGTATGTGTACACATCTATTTGCGGATTCGAATTTTTGTAAATGGGGTGGTGAATAAGTTATTATGTGATTATTAACCTATTTTATCAAATTAAAATATTTTGTTTGAAACTTGAATGATTACTTAACTAACAATTATAAACAAAATAAATATGCAAGTAAGTAAAGAGTTTAAGGTTAAAAGAATATCACCAAGAGATACCACAATTTATAGCAGTTGTGGTGACCGTTAACTAGTCCACTTTAATTTACTTCCCAATTATGCGATATCGGGATTTATTTACTAGATGTTCAAACATTTTCACAGGTAGGAATTAAAATTGTTCATAGTGTTGTTTATTCTTCAATAAGAACACAACATTAATCTTGTTTTTAGTCTAATCAACTTGTCTAACTTCTACAATAAGAAGTTTAGATTCCAATTATGAAATGCTTCCACTTTTAATACGGAATAATTCAACACCTAACAATGTCTTCTCCTAACAAATAGAAGACAACTACTCCTCAAGTGATTTTCTAACTCAACTTGAAGAGATCACCACACCAAACTCTTCTTCTTGTAAGTCTAGAAGACAACACTCTCTTCTTTTTCTTCTTCACAACCTAGGAAGAACACGAGAACCAATAACTCACTCAATGAGTCTTCCCCTAACAAATAGAAAACCTAAACACTCGAGCTATATTGCACAACCAATTGGAAGAGAAATAATATGAGATCCTCCTTACACTAACATATGAGGATCTCTTCCAACAAATTATAACAATAATGTAGTGGGACAAATTATTTCAACTCAATAGCTCACTACATAAATCAACTATTTTCTCAAAAACGTAATCTCTCAAACACACTCTTAGTGATAAACAATACAAGCAATTATCACTTCTTAATTGAGAGGATAACCTTATAGTTAAAACTGAGTTGGATATTCATAGTCAAATTTTTTAAAATTTCAAAATAATTCTGTTGCATCTAAGGTTTGACCGTGTTTGATTGGTTGACCCGAACATTAACTCAACAAAGTGAAAATATTCCAGCAGGACCACAGTCGACCCACGATCCGACTGTGCATGGACAATGGACCTCTTATCCACACTTTCGCTCTTTCTCTTGTCGGTTTAGCCCGTATCTTTCATGCGATGTTAATGCAAGTATATAATTTTTAAGAATTCACATAATCACTATATTAATCACCTTGCAATCATCAAAATAAGAAATGTGCATTTCTAAATAATCATTTTCGATTAAATTAAACCATACATACACTAACTGGATTAAATAAAATAAATAGAATAACATAGAAATAATATATGGATCACAATGATCATAATATGCGTATAAAGAAATCATATAATTCAAAATGTACATTAATGGGCATTACAAATTTGAGAGTTGTATAATTGACCTTTTTGCCCTTTAAAATATTGAATTACCGTTTAACTTTTTCATCTGATTAGCTCCAGTCAACGGTTGAAATTCTATTCTATTTATATAATCTGATTTTGTAGAAAACTCAACACCACTAAAGATGATTTTTGGCTCGACTAGCAAAAACACATATAAACATATTTTAAAAAGAAAATTGCACGGATCGTCTCTATTTGTCCATTGTAATGAAATGCAGATATATTGACGTCAAGTGCAATTTCTTTAACTAAAGGATGAAATGAGTTTTTTAAACACATGGACGGTACGTGAAATTTTCTCTTTAACGTACTAAGTAGTGTTTAATATTTACAACATGAATATTAGGCTAAAGATAGAGGAACAAAGTTGTGAAAGTTTTGGGAGGGGTAGAAGGAGAACTAGAGTTTAAAATCCTCTACAAGTGCACGCTTGGTTGGCTCCATTACACACGCATCCAACTGTCCCTTTGGTCCTTTTGCTATCCGTCTGCTGTCCTTATATTTTTATCTAATATTTTAAAATTAATTCTGACCATTGATCTGGAAGGTATGGTGTTATATTCTCACCCATACCATATCTTCACTTGTACTCCATATTATTTCCCATCCTTCATGTTGGTTTTTCACCCATATTCCTTTTGTTATATATGCCAAGCATTTAGCTTCATGATATTTGACTTCATATGATATCTCATGATAGATTGATTAGGCTTAGTTTAACTGTTTTGCTAAGGTACTAAAGGGCATGGCTTGATTTACCCGTTTAAATCTCATATATGTTATCAACTCCTTAGTAGAGGTGTGTATGGTTCATTTGAAATTGTGTAAAACAACTTAAGTAAAGTATATAGGTTGTAGGGTTTTTTTTTTCGGATTTGCCTTAATCCGGCCGATTTGAAACCGAGTTAATTAAATGTTTTGTTTAATAGTAGATTATACCTTGTATAATTAAATTTTGAGCACACTTAAGAAAATAACATTAGTGATGCTAACAACATAAGATAGTTCATTAAAATTTAATCTTTTCATTAAGATTTACATTTCCACCTAAAGATTCTCAGTTAAACACCATCAACCCTTTAAAATTATACATTTTCCCATTTTGTTATTAAAGCAAATCATATCATATGGTGGTCTTTTTTGGACACAGTCGAAGGTGTGATATACCTAGGGGTGTTTAACATTGGGGTTTAACGGTTTAAGGTGTTAACTCGGTTTAGTTTTCTCAGTTTGAATTTTTTGAGAACCAAACCAAAATATGAATTCAGGTGTATATAATCGAACCGGAAATCGAATTGCAAAAACTTTTGACCACAAAATACATTCAACTGTGCATAAATCAACAATTCAAATGTGCATAACAACTTATTAAACTTCGCCATCATTGTTAGAACCATAGTTTTCATATCGTTATTATTACTTTAAGCACATATTTTCACGGTATATGGGCCTTTTAGAGTATCTGGGCTTTTTACGTATAATACTAAATATAATAATTATCATTGTTATTTGTTATGTATATTAAAAGATGAGAAAATATATATTATTCGAATTTGGTGTTTGGTTAAGTCGAACTATACTTTTTTAAAACTGTTAACCGATCTGTAAACTGTTTAATGAATTAGGTTCGGTTAAAATCGATTTGAAAACCGAATTTAAAAGTGGTTTGGTTAAAAGTTCGTTTTTATTCGGTTCTATGTTTTTGTTTGAACACTTTCAAATCGTATAATGCTCTACTTTAGATATACTAGTCAAGCCGTGGTCAAGGCTTAAG
This sequence comes from Logfia minima, assembly GCA_963921325.1. Lineage (NCBI taxonomy): Eukaryota > Viridiplantae > Streptophyta > Magnoliopsida > Asterales > Asteraceae > Logfia > Logfia minima. Next base: position 1,452,168 of record OY992773.1, read on the forward strand.
GTGGCCTTCTCCATGCTGGTTCAGTCTTTTTTTCTTCTTTTAAGGTTTAAATAAAATACAATTTTAGATAGATCTCAATTTTTTGCATGATTATAATGATTGAATATGAGTTCATTGTGATTTTATAGCGTATAAATATATAATTCTACCTTTTGCTCTCAGTATTTACTCCATAGGAGGCCCAGTAAATGATTAATATAGTTTCAGTTCAAACTACTCATCAAATACAATTATTATATAAAAACTCATGGACTCTGACACTGAATTATAGTTTATTAATAATAATAAATAAATGAGTAACGTTAATAACCACCACTTTTAATTGGGGTGTGATTTTGATGTAGCAATAAAAAATCTGTATATCTTTCTGTGCAAATTAAGGCTGCTTTATTTTTCTTCTCTCCCATGTTACTTACCTTCACGTACGTACCCTTACTACACTAGTGTACGTATGTTACGTAGTGTGGTCCTCATCTGATCGATGATCACTCACTCACACCGTATCTGTGTCCTACCTACCGCCCTATCCTATGCTCACGGGTAAAATCATATCTCCACGGTCTCAATCATATCAGTCCTAGTATGCAGGTGGAGACAGAACGAGGACGATGTAAGTAACTGCATTCTCTTTAAATAAAGCTTTTTTAAATTTAAATGTAAAAGGAAAATTATTATTAAGGAAATTTTAAAATTTACCTCTTCCAAAATAGAAAAATAAAAATTTATTTTTAAGGGTCTTTGACTAAGCTCCCGCTAGTATGTAGTAGTACTCCATATATAGTTAGGGATAATTTAACATTAAATAACTTAGACAATGTTAAAACCAAAATGAGTGAAGTTATTTACATTTTAAGTAGTAACCTTTTCGTATACACAAAAATAGCTTCTCATTGACACCAATGTTACGTAAGTTTGTATAATGTTAATATTACAGATCATTTTACGTTGATTATACATCTTTTTCTTTAGAAAAAAGAAAACTACATCATTACGGTTGTTGTAATATTGTGTCATCTATGTGACATGTTATTGAAAATGAAAAAGATACTTTCTACGACTTTGATGATGCAAACATGTGAGTTTCAACAATTATATGCATGTGTGAAAAATAATATGTTGTTGTAGTTATGATTGGATGGCAATGGGACGGATATTATCAAAAATCTTATTTTTTATCTTGATATCCCTGTTTCCTGCTCCTCATCCTGATATTCGCTACGTCCTGTCACGTATTAAACTTACATCCCGATTAAAAATAGGTCATGGGTTTGTACGCCTCTGACGTGATCATTGTGTGCGGGTGAATGTAATGATTAAAGTGATATGGATGTGACACTTGTACGTGTGAATGTAATAATTAGAAAATATAAATTCTAAGTTGGTGGTATATAAACCCACAAACTCTAAAAAGTTATTTTAAAGAATATTTTTAATATAGAATTTTTAAAAAATTTGTTCGCCTCCTAGAACATAGTGAAATATACATTAATTTTTATGCATGCAATTCATTTGATACATCTATTTTTATGTAAGAACGTTAGATGTTCATGACATGTTACATAAAAAGAACTAATTGTATAACATATGACTCTCTGAAACAATTATAAACATATATACATATACACTTATGTATATTTTCGGGTTTCGGGTTTGAGGTTAGGGATTTTGGGTCTTTCCATTCCCGCCCTCATCCCCGGTTTTCTTGATTAGGGATTTCTTATCACCGTTCTCATACCCGGTCGACTTGAGAATTCTAAGATCAAAACAAATTCGGGTATTGGGTGTCCAATCGGATATGAAGTGTTTTGCCATCTCTGGCTATGAACATGTATAATGAGATATTTTTTTATTGGATTCAAAATTTTTACAAAAGAATAATGATGTTGAAATGTATTAAAGTTTATACTTTTTGCTATTTTATGTATTCATCAACCCATTAGAAATTTTATTGTAGGTAAGTTTCTAAATGTTTAATATATGTATCTATATCGGTTGCCGATATATGAAATTGAAAGTTTCTAAAAAGTTTCCTGCATATATTAGAAACTATAATATAATTAGACATTTTAGAAATATATATACGCACAATATAACTAATATAATATAGATACATAACTTAGTAAAAAATGAAAACTTCGATATATTATTACATCGTTATCCTTTTAAAAGTGACATTTATAATGAAAAGTAAGTTCATAAACAAAATTATACTAAACTTATATTAAAATGCAATAAAAGAAATTCTTTCAGGTACACAATATTCTCCGTAACTAAAATTAAAAGTCAAAGTAATAATAGAATAGAATGTAAGTTAGTAATTTGATATAACCCACTCTTTGTTACATCATCTATCAAAGTAACATGATATCACTATCTCTCTCACACACAATACACCCTAAAAAATTGTATTATAAGTTACATCTCTTTCTAACTCACAACCTCACAGCCTCACCTTCAGTTCTTCAACCTTTTACACTCTTCATTCTCTCTCTCTTCACAATCTCTTTGTGTTGGTAGTTGAAGTATAGAAGATGCATATATGTATGCAATTGCATCATACACAAGTCCTCTTCATGTTTTTCCACAGCTTTCTTGAACTTTTCAATTACGCATACCATCAATTTTTTAAAATTAAAATTGATTAATTATGCGGTTTTGCTAAGAAGCTCAAGAAAGCTGTGGGAGGAAATGACGATTCTTGGACTTAATTCTTCAAATCGATCTTGGGGATGTTGTAGCTACAGTTGCCTCAACTAATTAGTAGTACGTGCATTATATATTATTGTAAGTTTGTTTAATTTACTACATATATTTGTTATGTATATGTAATGTGTTTATAGTTACTCTTTTAATCAACCCTAATTGCTAACTAATTACATAGCCTCCAAAGATCCTCATCCTCTTATTATGTTTTTTCCTTTTTTATTTAATTTTATGAAAAAATATGCTAAAGTACTTTTTTTTATTAAGAAGGTTAAGTTGTGGTCCAACACAAAGAACAATGATATCATCATATGAAAATCAGCTAAGAAATTAATGCTTCATGAGACATTAATGATTACACACTGTAAGTTAACTTCCAGTGCTAGTAATTTAATTAAAAGAACACGTAATATTGCTTCTATATCTTTTATTCTTTTACGTTTTTCAAATTGACCAAATTAATGAATTTACCTTGAATTCTTTTTATTTTTATTTTTATTTTGGGGGTCTAATTGGATTTGTGTTGAAGAAGCGTACAATTAAGGAGTTGCTAGCTACTAGAATATCTATTTATTATTAATTATTATTGTTGAGTTGTTACTATGATGATGATAATAATAAGTAATAATTAATAACAATAATAATTACTATTATTATGATTATTATTATCTTTATTATCATTAATTAAGTATTATCATAATATATTACCTTATTAACATTAATATTAATATTATATATTTTTTTTGTGTGGAGAAACTACAAAACTTCATTAACACAAACGATAATTGTTGATTATGCTTAATTTGTGATTGCTTGTAAATCACAAAAATGCATATCCAAACACCAATTTCATTTATAAACTTATCAACTAGACTTTAGAGGGCGTTTCATATTGCTTCGATTGTTTGAATTGTTTAAAGTTTATATATATTGTGTATTTAAATGCAATAAGTATTTTTGAATTGTTTGGGTGATTTTGTGCTTTACACCTATTGTTTGGTGAAAGTTTCTTCTTTGAACAACACTCTTTTAGCTATGTGTACTTAAAAATATGCATTCTCAAACACCTCCTCGAATTGAAGAGCCACATATATCTTTTAGGGGTACATGGATTAGTTTTTTTTAAGGCTTTTTAGCTTATTGCAATAAGTCATTTTGAGTTACTTTAAGCTAAAAAGTCCAATTTATGATGTCAATATAATGAGGCTTTTCAATTTGAGCCTTATAAGCTTAAAAGCTAACAGGCTAAAAAGTTTAAGCTCACTGTAATAAGTTAAGCGAAACATCCTCTTAATACGGGTATGTTAGTCTAAAGAAGTGCTTCTAAATGTTTTTCTTATTATTGTTTATTTTATTTACATATAATTTGATTAAATTATATTCTCATACTCCAAATAACCTTAACTCCACGTTTTAACATCTGAATTAAAATGCGCTAGAATTAAAGACATTGAATCCACTTGAGCAACACACGGATATATGAATGCTAGTAGATATGATAATTAATCTTACAACTTCATGTGACATAATAATAATATTAGAAAATAAATAAATAAAAATAATGAAATAGAGACAAGAATATGTATTGGTGTGCATATTATGGGGAGCCCATTTGGAGGGCAGAAGAGGGGAATCACGAGGTGTGAATAAAGATGGGAGGTTAAGGGACAGACAGAAGCATAAGATGTTATACAAAGTACTAAGGTACAACCCTATAATGCATCCAAGTTGTTACAACTTGCAACATATATAAGTCTGCATGCATGTACTTTCAGTCCATGAATGTTTTTCTACCACTTTTTTATACTTCAATCTTAAACAACCTAAACCAAATAACCAAACTGAAAACCCAAAGTAATTCATGGTTTTTGCGTCGGGCGATTAACTTAAATTTCAAAAATCTAACTAGATTAGGTCACTATTAGTGGAGAGTTTTGTTGAATTAGAGTAATTAGAGAATGTATGATAACTTCACTTTGTCATTTATAAATTTAAACTTGTGTAGTGTAGTATACCAAAATGCATTACTCTTTGGAAATTAATGTTGATATGAGTTTACTTTCAAGCAACTTGTAATACTTAAAATTGATGGATGGAAAATGTATGAGATGACAAGATGCTTTTGGAATTGGATAAAAATAAAATATGAGAGGATTATTTAGTTAAGTTGCTTACTTATGATATACACAATGTTATATTTATATAACTTAAAGTTTTAGACAAATTAACAAAGAAAAAAAATCAATTAAATGGATCAATATATTATATGTATATATATATATATGTAGTCAGACAAGAAAAAAGAGATCGATTGAAGGTGTATAGATTTGTAAATCAAAATCATCACAATTGCAAAATTCTTTACTTTTAATTACTTGCTAGTAAGCCAATAAATGTATATTCTTTAAAAAATTTGGTATGATGTGCCACCGAATTTAACATAAAGTGACACAAAATTTGATGTTGTACGGAACAATTAGATTAAATTTGATGTCTTGGACGGAGATGATTTTACAAACCAGACTTGATGTCTTAGTTGGAGATGAACGGAATGTGTACAACTTTTGTTGATTTGTTAATTAAATAAAGTCAATATTTTGATACCAAGAATAAAATCAAATGGCGGTGGGCTAAGATCCATGGCCCAGATAAGATGAATGGACTATACCCAAATCATGTCAGTAGCCCGTTGGGGTACTACTAGGGTTTAAGTGTAAGGTCATCATAACATGCTCGACCAATATAATATAAGACCATCAATATAAGACCAATGTAATATGATCAAAGTGGAAGGCTAATCTTCTATCGGTTGGTGGTCGATTGACTTTGATCAAGGTGGTCTTGAGAAGTCTAGTCATTTATTATATATGTCTATCTTTAAAGTCTCGAAAACTATCTTAAAATCGTTGGAAAGGTTGAAGGCTTCATTCTTTTGGGGAGGGAGTGAAGAAACAAAAAAGATGGCATGGTTAAATTGGGAAAATGTGTTGGCATCTTTAGACAAAGGAGGCCTGGGTGTTGGGAGTTTGAAAGCTTTCAATCTAGCTTTGCTTCAAAAATGGAGATGGAGGTTAGTTAATAATTTCAATTGTTATAGGTTAAACTAATCAAAGTTATTAATCACGGGGAGGAGGCGGGTTTGGATTCAAAATGTTGCAAGACTCAAGGTATATGGGCAAACATTTTCGGCTCGATTAATCACCTACATGATAACAACATCAATAAAAAAGGATCGCTGCGGTTTAAGGTGGGAAACGGTTCAGACATAAGGTTTTGGAAAGATACCTGGGGAATATCCTCTTAATCAAAGATATACTAGACTGTTTTGACTAGATCCTCAAGACGATTGTATGATCAATGAACGCTTAGTAAATGGGGTTTGGTCCTGGAATTGGAGAAGACCTGTTACAGACGGTCAGACCAGGGATATGTTGGAAGCAATGATGTCCGAATTACAGTGGGTGAGACAAGAAATTACATTGATGATAGCTCCCAACAATGGGATTATCTACAAGATGGTGCAAAGTTTTACCTAGAAAAGTTAACATCTTCATGTGGAGAATGTGTTTGGATAGGCTTCCACATCGACTTAATCTTTCTCGTCAAGGTTTGGAAATTACATCAATTACATGTCCGGTGTGTAATGTTGGTGCAGAATCGAACCATCATCTTTTCTTTGTCTGTGAAGTGGCTGCAAATATATGGCGAATGGTTCGGATTTGGTGAGACATGCAGATTCCCATGCTGACTACCATTGCAGATTGGTCTACTTGGGTTTCTGCTTCGAGATGTGCTTTTTGTTGTAAACTGAACGTCGTCCGGGGTTTCAAACAATAGATTGTCATCAGTGATAGGAGAACAACTCCTTAGAAACCCCAAATACTGATAACATGAACTCCAAAAGTATGCATTTATACTATTTGTTTGTATGAAACTAGCAAGGTAATAAGGATATGCAATATTCTGCAGACAAACTCAGACTGGTTAACTAGCACAACTCATTCGGGATCATACCGCTGAAGTTATTTTTTCCCAAAATGAGAATCCCTAAAGTATATAGTTCACCTAGAAACTTTGGAATCTTGCCTAACAAGTAAATGTTGCCAAGGTTCAAAGTCAAAATATTGTTTGCATTTCTAAAGGTTTTAGGAATTGATCCTGTGAATCTGTTAGATTCCCAATGAAGGCGTTCCATGTATTCCATATTTAAACAAGAAGGGATAGACCCCGAGAAAGAATTAATTGAGACGTCAAGAAAGGTAAACGAAGCGATTCCACAAGGAAACCGTCCTTCAAACCTGTTATTTGCAATTGACAATGCATAAGCATCAGATGAGTTGATCATCCATCAGGCAGCACTCCTGAGAAAAGGTTATTGCTGATATCTAGAACTGAAACAGAAAAACGTTTGTTGCTTGCAATCTTCCCCGTGAATTGGTTATTATCTAATAGAAGCATATTGAACCGGTACAAGCTTATGTTTCCTAAAAGCACCTCCCCGTGCAATCTATTGTTTGATAGTTTAAGCACCGTAACCCAGCTATAATCAGTGAACAACTCCTGTGGTACTTCCCCTGAGAATTCGTTATAGGATAAATCCAATATGTTTAATGCACTCATATTGGTGATGGATGATGGGATGGGACCTGTAAACGCATTACCGGACAGATTTGAAAAGCTCATATAAGGAAGAAACTTTTCTATATCGCTTGGCACGGTACTTATTATGTCTTTTCAGATGTATCCAGTTGAGTCAACCGGAAATTTCTATATTGTGGCATGCGAATACTTCCACCGAACGAGTTGTTCCTAAGATATAGAACTTCTAGCATCATATTGTTTTCAATCAGGCAATTCAGAAGATATCCCTCCAAGGAGTTGTGAGACAGATCTAGTACATGTAACGTATGTTGTCCAAGTAGAAAATTAGGAACAACACTTCCTTTACACATATTTGTATTGCAGTTAGATAGCACAAGGATTTCTAACTGGAACCTTGGTAACCAACCTAAAGGTTCTTCGGTTACCTCAAATTTGTCATTGTCACTTTTGAATTCAACTACCTTAAGCTTTTTATGATCGGCAAATTGGGAGAATGAGAGTGATCCTTTAAACTTATTATGACCGAAATTAATGTACTCAAGAGATTTCAGATTAGCAATGAGTGAGGCGGAATAATTCCCGTGAAGTAGTTTGAAGAAATCTCAAACACTTTAAGTGATGATAAATTCTCGAAACATTGATGGATGTCTCCTTTAAAATTGTTCCCATGAAGGTCTAACTCCTGGAGGTTCTTCAACTCACATAAACCTGCAAAAAGAACAGAATAAGTTAACTTAATTTAGAGATTGAAAGAGTAAACTTCTTTACACTGGGATCAGTAACTCAAATCTGGCTTTGATAGAGTATTTGTTGAAAATGGAAATATTAATATGATAAGTAGTTTCCAATGGCCTAAAATTGAACACAGTGCCACTATTATATAGGCTAGAAATAAGTCATAAGAAATAAATTGCAGACCTAACTTCTATAGCTCATAAGCAGTAACTCATAGTAGCCGATTCTTAAAAAGAGAAAAAAAAAAACTAAATTAAAGCTGGATGTTGTATTAAAGTAACGTACCATATTCAGATAGTGCGCCATTGAGATTGTTTTCAGCAAGATATAAAACTCGAAGAGAAGATAGTGCACGTATTTCTGGCGGAATGCTTCCAATTAGATTGTTGTTACTCAAGTCTAAGATCTCCAGATTGGGAAAAGATATCAAAGCTAGAACAGAATTCAAGTGGAAGGTAGTTAGTTCTATATATCGTTGCTTCCTAAAAAAACGATAACATTCTTGTAAATTAGTAGAAAAAAGTCATTACCTTCCATTGCTAAGTTTCCAGTTAATTTGTTATTACCCAAGAGAAGAACCTTTTTATTAGGCATGTTAGGCAGCTCTGAATACCAAGAAATTAACCCTTTAGTATGAAAGACAACTATTCTATAAAGTTCACTCGATATCCGAAGTATTTAGAGAAATTAAAATCCAATGATCATGAAAACTATTCCAATGGCGTTACAAACCTTCAACAAGAGCTGCTCCAGTAAACTTACTAGAGACTAAGGACATAGATCTAAGCGATGGAAAAGCACTCAAGAACCTCAAGTTGTCTTTACGAAATACGTTCCAATTGAGATTCAAGGATAACAGACTGCTCATGGTACCTGAAATTTGTTACAGATTATAGCTAGTGTGAGCCAAATGACGTATCTTTTTGTCCGCCATTTTATTTCTATCAACCTAAACATGTAAAGTTTATACAAGTCTTTTAACTATATAGACCTTATAGTCGTTTTATGTTGAGTTGCAAAAGGAGGTAGTTCAAGTTAATATTTCTGAAGGCATATAAAAGATATTGCAACAAATATGACATGTAGAAAGATAATTTAGTAATCTAACCATTGAATGCTAGTGAGTTAAGGTGACCGCTGCACAAGTCTAGTTTCTGTATATCTTTAAACGAGATAGTTCCGCATAAGAAAAGTTCAAATAATAAGTAAAACAAAGTTAGCTTGCATATGTTTAATAATGACTATTTAAGATACACACGCCTTGAAAGGGAAATGAGCCTGCCAGAGACATAGAATGACAAAGATTGAGTGTCTTGAGTTGGGAGGCCGGGCACTTAAGCATGATATGATACTCTTGTCGAAATTGCTTCGTATAAGAGTTATACTCTCCAGCCTTTTCAATCTCGATAACCTCTTACAATCTGAAAAAAGAAAACATGGTCGTATAAAAATATATTGTTCGAGGAAGTTTTTGCATTAACAAGCTAATGATCTCCTTTTACTTTGGATACTTGCTCTGCCACTGAACCTCGGATTTCCACTTAAATCCAACGTCTCAAGGTTAGTCAGTGAAGCTAAATCTGTCATGTTAAAAACAGCATAAATTGTCTCTTATAAACAGTATTTTTATATGTTATTTATCGTTGAAACGACAATTTTTAGCGGCCGGAAAGGAACCAGCGCATAGAAACCCTTCCCTTGGAATTGTATGATTATGTTGTGCTTGTTTACTTTGTTACAGTGTGTTGAAACACCATTTACTCTAGTTTAGTATCACCAAGATTAATAGTGATAATCTTTGACAATCTTATTCATAAAGAGATTGCATATATGTATGTTGACTTTCATGTAATTTGGTATAGAAGCTATATGTAATATGCAATATATTTAAGATTTTAAATAAATTGCAGTTCTTTTTTTTTTTTTTCATCTCGAAACATTTTGTGAAAGGAGGGGTGAGAGAAGGCCAATTAATCATTGGGTTTCTCATTAATTAGTCTTAACATTTAATCCAACTTTAAGCAATTTTTATTATTTAACCAATTAATTCTTGGTTTTGTCAACTAGTGTCAAACAATCAATCTGATAACATCGTGCAAATATTCTCTGAAATTGAAGGTTCGAACATATCAAGGTAATCAAATTAAACACACTATAAAGTCAATTAGTTCATATATGGTTTATGAATGTTACTCAAAGAATGTCGAAAGTGACTGCAAATAATATAACAAGCGATGATAGGTAATTAATCTGTACATATAATAGGACGTATGTACCGTGAGGTGGAAATGATCTATTGATCCAGATAATCGATTGTTGGAATATTCAGATTTTGAAGAGATGGATGAATTGTTAAAGATGATATAATGCTTTCGTTAAAACTGTTATGCTTAAGATTTAAAGCTGCCAACTTATTCAATATGAAAGCCCTGTTGGTACATGCATTTTTAAAAAAGGTCAGTCTTGCAATGTTGTAACTAACATAATGTGTTATGACATCGATTATTTTGTATTTGAAAGGTACCACTGAAGTCGCAGTCAGTTAGATCCAAGAATTCCAAGTTTTCCAAAGCTGCAAATTCTGCAATGTATGTAAAAAGGTTATATAAGGATCTTCACTAAATGCATTTGTGCATGATAATTTAATAGATAGAGAAATGTGAATTCAGAAAACATGCCATTTGTAGGGAAGTGTCCCTTTAAGCTAGTGTGGCTGAGATCCAAAACTTTAAGTGAAGTAAGTGTAGTAAGAGAAGGAAGAAGATCGTTGTTGATTGCAAAATTCGAACTGAGATCAGTATCTCTAGCTTCTTCAAACTCGACAGGCGTTCAATTTCCACAAAAGAGAAAAGGGCTTTGATTAATACAAGAATGCTAGTCTTTCGATCAATATATATATCGATTAATATCCTAAATTTGATTAGAGGTTATGCTCAATGTTATCCAATCTTAAGAACGAAATAAACATAATACAACATAGTACTTAGCAATTAAGTATATCAAGGACGAAACAGAAAAAATCTCAAGCATGTTCATAATCAATATTCTTAGTGTTTGTATATAAAATCAGTTAGGATATCAGTACGTCTTACCACTAGATTATATGTAATATAATTACCAAAAAATAAAAAATAAAAATATTTGTTGAGTTGGTTCAACACCCTTTTGGAGACACATTGGCTCCCTCCCTGAGTATATGTTACATACCTGTGTTTAGAATCCCATTGTTGAGATAATTCCATGACACGTTGGGACTTCTAAGGCCTCGAAATGAAGAAATAGAGAAACATTCAATGGCCACAATTCTTCGAGGTTGGATATAAACCTCGTGTCATCGTTGGGATTGTTCAAAACAAGCAACCTTACATGCCCTGTGTTCGTGTTACACTCGACCCTCTCCCAGTCACAATACTCGCCATGATCAATCCAAGTTGGGAGAACGTTATCTACTTCAGAAACGTATGAGTTTGTAAGTGATGCTTTGATTTCCAATAGCACTTTTTCTTTCTTCTGCTATACAAACCACTTTCGATCGTTGGACGAGAAACATAATCGTTGTCATTATCATCAACCAAGCTGATTACCATGATTTATGCTTCATCTTAGTAATCTGTAGGAATGATCACTTTGCAGAGACAGACATGAATAATGTTGTTTCTTGTTTGCTTTTTGTTACATTTGCTTCTTAATAGATTTAAATATAACAACATATTAAATTTTGATTACAAGTGATATAAAAATTTAAGTTGACTATTAGCGGAATATCTTAATTGCTTTAAAGAACAACAAAATGCATTTACTTGCAAAAGTGCAAAGCACAACTAAAGTTATTTCACATTAAGTAATCTCAACAACATGATAATTGGGTGGCACCCTTAATTGGTTAAAAACTGTTTTACATATATTATTTCTTAAAACTGAGCGTGTACATGGATCGATCAATCTCGTCAGTTATCAGCATTTTCGTGAATAATATAAAGATGAACATAGATTCATGTGATATGTAAGAAGTAAGAACAGTACATAGATACACATGATAAGAATACAACAAGAAGGGAAAAAACGTTGAATTGAATACGAGCAAAGAATCGATTCTTTTATGGTCAAACAATCCACGTCAACTTTCTTGACGGTCAAGGTTTCTTAGTATAAATCGACCCAAAAATCTAAGTCCAAAGATTACGCTTTTTTTTAACGGGCCCTAAAAACCCAAGGCCATCAACATCATCTTCAATTACCTGAATATATTGTTTAAACTTTAAACATTTACTGTAATGTAGATATCCTTAAACCCTAGCTTCAAATTTCTTTAAATTCATATTCTGCTGACCCAGCCCAGCCAATGGGCCCATATTAAACATGACCCAGGTTCAAATTCATAGTGTGCCTACCCAGCCCAGCCAATGAACCCATATTGAAAATAACCCATTCAACCAGAATTTGTTTGACCCATTACTCAACTCCTCAGCGGCTCAGCCTATGCCTATTCTAATTAGAACAGTATTCTGTATTCAACACCAAGCATGACTAGTAGAACAAGAGACTGTCACAAATGATAGTTATAAACCCAACTTAATTATGGCATCATGGCCAAAAGCCTCAACTGTACAACTATCTCTCCATAATCCTACCACGAAAGTTTCTAATTTCCAACATTTGCATAAACTCACCTAAAAGTAAGCATAGCAACTGTGCAAAATCACATAGAATACCATAACTAAACTAGAAAGCTTGACATTTATAACCACATATGTACATATACATTAATAATACACTTTGTTAATTTTGAGCATGCTTATCTGCTACTAATCGGACCTTATTTAACGACTCTTTAAACGCTTGCCAAGCAACCATGTAATGTTCTTGAGAAGTCATTCCTTCCTCAACGACTTGCAAAGCTCGTTTATGCAAGTGCACGAACCACTGAACCGGATTGGAGATATCCACGCTATCGGACCCAAAATCAGGTACATACAATCGCTTGAAATCTTTCCTCCATCTAGATAAAATATACTGACTTGGGATTTCATCTATGCCATTATGGTTAAGAACCGATAATGCATGTCTACATAAGTAACCTTTGAAGTTAAAACAACTACAGATGCATCTAATCTCTACTCCTACTTTATCATACATTACTTCTAAGTTTCTTATAGTGTTCCCCTCAGTTTGTTGCTCGGTGATCATGTATGTGATAATTGAGCCACTAGTATTGACTTGCGATATGTTAAAGCAATTCGCCATCATCTCTACTTCGTGTTGAAAAAGTGAGAATAGTTGTTTTGTGTACAATTTGGAGAGCTGCGATTCATATCTGCACATTGTTCTTAACTTTGGTGTTGACTCTTTTGACTCACAGTCGTCAAACGCTTCCTTTTGAGTCTTGTTTTGTAAAACTAAATCATGCATCTCGAAAAATTCTTTTAAAGAAGTTTGCTGGTGGACATACCCGTGAAAGAACGGAACCATGGACTCACCTGGTTGAAAAGTGAACATCCCGGCGAAAAACGTGTCTTTTAAGTAAACGGGAGCCCACCGTTCTCGATCTTCAAACAGCTTGTTTAGTGAGTCGTTGTCCATGATTCCAAACTGTTGGATCATATCGTCCCATGCCATTTCGAATTCATCCACTTTTATTGAGTCATAGATTATGCTATTCAAAACCGTTCTAAACACTCCCGACTCTGAATGACCATAATTCTCAAGAATGCTTTCCACAACAAGAGACAAACAAAAACGATGATGAGCCCGAGGAAATATCTCGGCAATTGCACTCAGCAATACTGTACTCTGGTCTGTGATTATCGTTTGTGGAGGGCGTCCAGACATACAAGTCAGCCATGCTCTCAGCAACCAGCTATACGATTCTTGACTTTCGTCTGCGAGCAAACCGTAACCAAGTGAAATAGTTTGACCATGGTGATTCACCCCGACAAACACCACCAATGGAACTTTATATCTGTTAGTCAAGCATGTTGTATCAAGAGCAACAACGTCTCCAAAGTACCCGTATGAAGCTCGTGCCCGAGAATCGATCCAAAACACATTCCGTAAAGAACCATCGTCCGTGAAATCCATGACATAGAAAAAGTTAGGGTTCATTAACTGAACCCGACAAAAGTAATCTTGGATAACTTGTGCATCCCCTTCAATTAAATTGAAACGCTTGTTCTTTCCACGATCATTATCAAGATCTTGTTCATTTGAGCTTCCGTAACAAACCGTATCTAAAACGGGCGTTCGATAAAGCTTAATTGTTCGCACCTCCACATCTAAAGTCGACTTCAACTTCCGTTTCATTCCGGATTCTGTCCTTTTGTGTGACTTGGAGTTTTGGACCTTTTCGGGATCAAATGAGTGATTGTGATCAAGTTTAACTTCATCCACCCGCCATCTATTAGATTCTACCAATCGCAACCTAATCATTGCCAAACAACCAGTTCGTGTTTCCTTTCTTCTACTACTCGCTTCTTTCAAAGTCTTGAAACCTTCACAGTTACAACAAAGAACCGCACCCCGTTTCTCCTTGCTATTACGTTTAGTCCATGAAGATTTGACCCTAATTGCAAATGCAAGCTCCTTAGCGTAAGAACTATAGTATTTATACGCATCTTCGTATGACTCAAATTCCATTCCTACAGCCGGTTGAGGATTATGCTTGTCAAGTTCATCGTCGTGCAAACAATTATCAGGGTTATTATTTCCATTTCCAATCTCGAGCATTAGGGTAGCATCGGGATCATCGTTGTTGGTTCCAAACTCAAGCATTTTCTCTTTATTTTCAAACTCGAGAATTTGATCACTGTCATTTTCGTTATCATTTGTTTCAATGTCAAGGACTAGCTCGCTCTCGTTCTCCAAATCGTCACCTTCAATTCCAAACAACGATTCAGTCACCACGTCATTGTTTCCAATTTCAAATGCTTGCTCACCACCATCATCATCGAGCAGCTCTTCACTTTTATCAGAACCGTCTTCCATCTTGAACAAGAAACCTGCACAAGGAAAAGTTGATTACTTTGTTAAAAAATACAAAAGCAAAAACCTTTATAGCATACAAAAACTTATGAGCATGCATATTGTAATAAGAAAGCTAATTACAAAAGATTAATCAACTGATTACAAGAACCCTGATTGATTGATCTGCACTCCTTAAAAACTTTGGATTGCCTGACAGAACTCAATCAACGAATTTGATGACCACTGGGCAGGATTCGATTTCAAGAAATTATTTTAGAGCTAAACCGCAAGTAGCTATTTCAAGTTCTTAGCTATTTTTAGGGCTTATAGAAACTTGAAAAGGCCGAAAAAATCAGTTTTAGCAGCTTATGAGCTTGTAAGCTTCGGCTTATATCTTATTTAGGCAATTAAACACAAGTTGTTATTCCTAAAAAGACATTAAGAATAAGCTAATAAGCTTAGCTGTTCCAAGCTCATAAGATATAAGCCGAAGCTTACAAGCTCATAGCTGTTCCAAATTTCTATAATCCGAGAAATTAAAGCTTATTACACAAACACCCTAATTGTTAAACAGCTTCATGTCAAAAAGCAAATCTTTAAATGCTGGCTTATTAACACAAGTACAACCAAACAAACAGTAAATGCCAATAACATACGAATTTTGATAAGTAGAGTAATATGTATACCTGTTTAACAAACAGATAGTAAATCACTACTAACGATAGTGTAATGTGTAAGGATGTGTAATTAAAATAGCTAATTCTTGATAGAAATGACGATTTAAAAAATACAAAAGCAGAATCATAAAATTAGTAAATTAACTTAGCGATGAAGGTAATAAAATATGTTAATTATAGAAACATACGTGAATAACGATATCTAAGGGCGGCGAGAGGAGGTTGCCGGTGGTCGGAGGAAGAGCGGAATACCGGCAGAATTGGGGGAGCGAGTGATTCCTTACTTTTTTACCCTAAATCAAACAATTCTCCTCCTTACTTTCTATTGTACTGTTATAAAATTAAAATTAAAATTAAAATTAAAATATATTTAATAAAAATAATTTTTTTTGCTAAACGTTTTTTTTTAAAAAAAGTTTGTTCATAAATGACTGTACTTGATCCAGTGGTTACTAACAAATTAGTTACAACAAAACAATTCGTGCCCAAATATTTAAAACATCACTCTTAAGGCTATGTTCAATAAATTTTTAAAAAAGAAAGTTATTGAAAAAAAAGAATCAAACGTGATTTTTAATAAAGAAAATTATAGAGTTGATTTTATAAAAAATCTATAATTTATAATCTATCTATAACCTTATAAATTTTTTTGATTTAGAACTTATAAATTAAAGATCGAAAATGTCATTTATATCTTTATCATTGACAAATTAAATATGATAACATTTTAACAATTTAATACTTAACCAAACAAACTAAATTCATTCATCAAAAGATTATATGAAAACCTTTCTTACCATATTTTCCTATAAATCTTAAAAATTACTTCTTTACTTAATCACCTTTTTAAAATAGGAAAATTAACCAAAAACCACTAGAAATACATACTTAAATTTTTACAAAAAAATGAATTTTTAAAACTACCCTCTACACTCAACTTACAAATCGCCGGTTGCATGACCAAGATTGCGAGTTGTGTGTTGTGTGTTCGAGGACACGGGTTCTTTGTCGGGCTCGTGTCCTCAAACACAAAAAATAAAAATAAAGTAAGCATAATAATTAGAAAATGTTGTTTGACAAAACATAAAAATAAAGTAAGCATAATAATTTCTTACAATTCCATATGGATTTTGAAAATCTGATTTTACAAAATTAGGCAAAAGAACCCCTTAATCACCAGTTTATTTGATAGGTGGTAATTAGAAAGAATGGACTAATTTAATTGGAGTTATATGTCGTTAGCAACACATATCTAACGTGATGCAAAGACTTAACATATGTCATATTTAATAGTAAAACTCATTACTTTATTATTATTTTTAACCTAAGCGGCAAATATTGTGTGCGCTAGAAGCGCAACACATGAGAATCTATTAAAAGTATAAAATTGTACCCAGTTGATGCGACAAGAACAACCAACACCAAACAGACCAAGTCAGCTTCTTGATTTTCCCTCTGTAACAAATCATTATTTACAGTATAAATAATTGAATAATGTATAGTAACTAGTTTTTTAAGAAAGTAAAATATACAAAAAGTTAAAAATGGTATTTATACCTCTCAAGATAGAGTGCAAGAGGGGCAATGCATGATGCACCAACAAGTTGACGATACACCATTAAAGCAAACACAAATGTACCTTCACTAAGTACCAATTTGGACAAAGTTGCAATCCTGTAGCAAAAACTTGCACCAACAACATTCCTATAGTCACTCTTGACTCATTTAACCATTTGTTGAAGTCCATGAAGTTAAATCTCTCTTTAGAAGAGAGAAAGAGTTTGAGAATTGTTAAAGAATGTCGCTAATAAAAATAGAGGTTTGGTTTTTAATAACAAAGTGGAGAACAAAAGGAGTTGTAAAAGTGAATTAGCGGGTGCTTTTGCTAATAAATACTAAAAAATGGAAATGAAAAAAGCTTTTTTGGCAATCAATTTTCGTTTTTAGTGGCTGGAAATAAAAATGCAAATATGGACATGCAATATGCAAATTTCAGTTTGGGCGCGCCCTTTTACGTGTTGCGTCTCAACGTTGTGATATAACAAACCAAACACAATTTTACCAATCGTAACCAAATACACTTTGCGACTGACAGCTCGCTACCAAACCACCACATGCCGCAACCAACCACCACCTACCACAAACTAACTACCACCACCACAGGCCGCAACCAACCACCACCGCAATCAACGACACCTACCTTTAACCACAACTATTTCACCATTTTAACATGGATCGGTGTTCCTTTTTAGAAATTGAACATCGAAAATGTCCAATAAGGAGACTACATAACATGGTAACCAACTTTCTAAAAAGTTGGTTGGACGTAACATAAGTTGAGCTGGCCAGTTAGCCGGTCAAAATGATGACGTAACATCTTATTTGTCGATAACTTTAACTTTTTCAACATATATTTTAATCTTTGATGCGACGCTTGAAAACCGATCAACTTAAAAGATTACGGTTTACCCATAATGCAATCTTCTGAAAGTTTGAATCTATTTGCAGATGAAATACATTGAGTTACCCAAAGACATACTTGTTATATTTTCGTTCGGTTGTAATCAATTCTATTTTGAAACTGTATTATATACGTATTATTTCTATGAAAGTAAGGTATCAAGGGTCCAAGACAACAATAACATGATTGACGTTCCTGTTGCACATGATGTGCTTAAAAACTGTGAGAAAAGGTGGAAAGAAGCTACAAAATGGTCTCGAGTCGGACAACTCGTCCAAAAAATATCCGCTTGGCTTGACGATTCATTATTTAAGATAAAATGGATTTCGTTGATACTTTGCTCTTCATCACAAGTTCCACTTACATTAATCGTCAATTTCTTTTAAATAACTAATGTGTTAACTACTGTTATAAAAACTATGGGGAAGGGTACCTGTGGAAAAATTATTATAGTAGTAACGGTAGGAGAGAAGAATGATTGTCGGATTCAATCAAAGATATGTAAATCAAGTAAGAATTTGGCAGTGACATGCCCAAGCCCTTACATTCGCCTATACCGAAAGATATTAGTTCATTGATCAACTACCACTTGATCCCCTAGGTAAAGGAATTTTTCTAAGGTACCAAAAAGTCCCCTCCTAATAAGTAGAGTCTTGCTTGTCTTGCAAGCATTCGTCTACGTTTGCCTAGTAATTTGTCTGTTCCGATTTTGATAGGTGCGCCTGACATGGCATTTTCACGATTAAATAATATTTCATTATGGTTGTTGCCACCAAGTCTCTTGCTCCTATTATCACTATACGAAATAAAGTAGCGGTTAGCACGCTAAGCTAAGATCAACCACTTGGAGAACACAGAGCCTTTCTTTCTCGGTGGTCCTATATATGTCTGTTTCGACCAAGCGAATAAAGTCGGTGGATGTTGCTCTTGTTGTAATTTTTTACATCTTCAGTGACATTAGAAAGCTATATATTTACTAGGATAAATATAACTATTCAATGAATAGTAAGTTATTTTTTTCTTTTTTCTTTAAATCTTTAGTAATTAAAAAGTTATAAAATTTTGATATTCACTTTAGATGACTAAAATATAATGATTTGTTATAATTAAAATTCATATACATAAAAAATCATTTTAGTTAGAATATCAAAAAAATAAAAACTATAGAAGATTACTAACTTTAGTTATAATTTTTAGATTGTATGTTTGTAATATGTCTATAAGTTACTTTACAAAAAAAATTCAAAACCTAATTGATCAATGTGTCGTCTTTAATAAAATCACTTAACTCGGTATAATAAAAAAGCACAACTTTGATGTGTTTTATTTAATGGGAACTGTCATTTTTTTTTTTTATCATTTTTGACAATTGAAAAATTTGTTGCTAAGTGTGACATATTGCAAAACCATCTAAGTAATTATTTGATCACTTTCTAACATGTCGCATAAATATCTAAGTAATTATAATCATTATTATTAATTATATATTATTAATAAATATTGATTTTACTTGATCTATGAATACTTGAGTTAGTTATGCACATCGAAAACTATACATGATCATATTTAACATATATTAATTATAATATTTTTTTTGTGATAAAAATTTATATTGAATCATATACATCCTACATCTTATATCGATCATTTTAATGAATGATGTAGGATTATGATATCTTTTTGTGGATATAAAAAAATCAATGAAATCAAATATTATCTTAAATAAGAATGCACGCATTTAATTTTTCCGCCGCAACGCGCGGGTTAAAAATACTAGTTACAACTATGTCATACATTCATCTATAATTATCATATTAACGCATAACTAAATTAATTTGTGAATCTAAGTGATTAACCCACTTGAGATCTTGTTATTCATTAATATTTCTTTTCTATTTGAATATAAGGATTGACTTTGTAATTAAATGAATTAATTAGTATTGATTTTGTAATATTGATGGTTTGATTTCGAAATTTAATTCATGATCGAACATATCGAATTTTTTTCAGTCAAAAGTAGATTAATTTGTTAAATGTCTTAATCAAAGAATTAATCTATTAATTTAAGTTGGTCAATAAATCAATTTGTGATTAAAGATTCATTAAATTCACGTACATCTATTCTCTCTTCCATTCTTGGAAATTGAAAACCAGCTTTGTACGCTCTCTTTTGTCAAAACATTCATTTTTCTTTTCAAATTTTCAAATTTAATGACTGAAAATTAAAATCAAGAGCAATACTATAGTTACAAAGAAATTATAAACTGAAATGTCAATATTACATTAGTTTATTTTTCATCGGATTGGTCACATATCAATTTGTATTCTAAAATTTGTAATTTCTTTGTGTCCATATCATTTCTCTAAAATCAACGGCCGAAAACATAGAGTACGATCTAAACGACATTTCATCACTAATTTCTACTACAAATAATGATGATGACGATACCCGAACAGTAAAGGTTTAACAATCCGTTCTAAAAGATGTTCGAATTTCATATGTGGTTTTACATAATCAAAGAGACAAGAACGAAGGTGATTCTGGGAGGGAGATCTGTTTCGGATCGCGTCAGAAAATATAGAAAATGTGTCTGACCGATGCAGAGGACAAGTGATACGGTCCAAGACACTCAAGTGCAAGAAATAACTCAACCCAACCGACTCAAAAGACGACCCTCACGATATGAAGAATGAAACCCAGTCTTTAGGAAGAAGTCTCACAATTGTAATTCCACTACTACGCATGAAGTCATGTATGTTGAATGTGTAGTAGTGCATGCATGCATTTAGGAGAAAGAAGTGGTCTTCCACATGTTGCATTAGTTACTCACGTTTACATTTTCAGTCTAGTTTTCTTCCTAAAGTTTAGCTTAGTGGTTTAAGTTTCTGTTAGTTTTCATATTGTAATTCTTGCATGAGTTAATATATGAGAAAATTGCCCCAAGACTCTTTCTTCTTCCTGGTTATTTCTGAGGAGACTTACCATCTCGAATTGGTATCTATCAACAAGGTTGACTGAGAAATGGTCGGAGACGATGAAGTTGGACTAGAAAACCCGATTCCGACGACATCGTAGACGAAGAAGATGGCCAAGAAAAGAAAACCCTAGCAAGAAACAGGTTCTTCGCTAAACGATCTAAATGTGTTTTCTCAGTCACTGAGGTCCATTACTTGGGCCATGTTATCTCAAAAGCAGGAGTGTCCACTGACACTGAGAAAATAAAATCCATCCAAGACTGGCCCAAGCCCACAACGATCACAGGCCTTCGCGGTTTTTTGGGCTTAACAGGCTACTACCGTAGGTTCGTTAATAACTACGCCCATATCGCTTCGCCCCTTACTGACCTTCTTCAAAAACCCAAATTCCATTGGAATGAGGAAGCTCAAGAAGCATTTGAAACCCTAAAAACAACCATGTCCACTCTTCCTGTGTTAGCCCTTCCAAACTTTTCTCTTGTTTCCGATGTCACAACCGACGCATCGAGTACTGGCATTGGTGCGGTTTTATCACAAGAAGAGAAACCGATAGCGTTTTTTAGCAAGAAATTATCCCCACGTATGAGAGCTTCCTCCACATACATCAGAGAGCTTTTTGCTATAACTGAGGCAGTAAAAAAGTGGCGACAATATCTTCTTGGACGTAAGTTTCGGGTTTTCACGGACCACCGTAGTCTCAAACACCTTTTAACGCAGGTCATCCAATCCCTCAAGCAACACAAATGGGCTAGCAAGTTGTTGGGTTATGATTTTGAGGTTCACTATAAGCCGGGTAAAGAGAACCGTGTTGCTGATGCTTTGAGCCGAGTTGAAGACCCACAATTCTTATCGTTATCGGTACCCACTTTTCCTTGGCTTAACGAGTTACGGGCATATTTTACATCGACACCAGACGGGCAGCGCCTGCTCGAGAATGTTACCAATAAGATTGACTCATTCACCGATTACCATATTCACGATGGGTTAGTTTATGTTCATCACCGACTTTTTATTCCCAATATACCTTCTCTTCGTCTTAAACTGTTGCAGGAATTTCACTCGTCCCCCATAGGTGGCCACTCCAGCATTAATGCAACTATACGGCATCTTAATGGGTCATTTGTGTGGCCACACTTGTGTAAAGATGTCACAAAGTTTATACAGGAATGTACGGTATGTCAGCAAACCAAATACTCAACCCACAAACCTTATGGCTTGCTCCAAGCCTTACCGATTCCAAACCAAGTGTGGGACGAGATATCCATGGATTTTATTACCAACTTGCCACTTTCAAATGGTAAGTCGGCTATCTGGGTTATAGTGGACCGCCTTACAAAATTTTCCCATTTTTTAGCCTTACCGCCACATTACACCGCCACCACCTTAGCCACGTTATACCTTCAACATGTTTACCGTCTCCATGGCATACCTAAAACCATAGTCTCGGATCGAGATCCCATTTTTCTTAGTTGGTTTTGGAAAGAACTTTTCACCAAAATTGGCACTCAGCTTCTTTATTCTAGTGCATATCACCCACAAACGGATGGTCAAACGGAAGTTGTTAATCGTTGTTTGGAATCATACTTGCGGTGTTTTGCATGTGATGAACCCAAGGATTGGAACAGGTACCTTTATCTTGTCGAGTTTTGGTATAACACAAGCTACCATAGTGCCATAGAAATGACGCCATTCCAAGCTTTATATGGCCGACCACCTCCAACCATTCCTCACTACACTTTAGGAAGTTCACAGGTTGCTTCTATTGACTCCACCCTTTTGGAACATCAACGTTTACTTGCACTTCTCAAGATAACTTTGGCCAAAACTCGCCAACGTATGACTGATCAAGCAAACAAACATCGGTTAGATAAGGAGTTTCAGGTAGGAGAATATGTTTATCTTCGCTTACGGGTATACCGCCAAGCAACCGTCGCAAAACGGGACGTTCAAAAGCTAAGTCGTCGTTATTTCGGTCCTTTTAAAGTACTTGAACGTATTGGGAAAGTGGCTTATCGTTTAGAGCTTCCACCGGGTTCGCGTATTCATCCAGTTTTTCATGTTTCCTTGCTCAAGCCAAGCCACGGTGATCCAAACCCAACCACATGTTCCTTGCCCGATAAGTTTGTTGATAATTTTCCCGTCATGGAAGCAGAGGCATTCTTAGATCACCGCACCATACACAAGCAAGGCAAACCCGAAGCTCAAGTTCTTGTTAAGTGGAAGGGACGGAACATTACTGAGGCCACCTGGGAACCTCGGGCTGAGATGACCACCGATATGTCGGACCTTGAGGAAAAGGTCCTTTTTGAAGACGGGGATATTGATACGGTCCAAGACACTCAAGTGCAAGAAATAACTCAACCCAATCGACTCAAAAGACGAGCCTCACGATATGAAGAATGAAACCCAGTCTTTAGGAAGAAGTCTCACAATTGTAATTCCACTACTACGCATGAAGTCATGTATGTTGAATGTGTAGTAGTGCATGCATGCATTTAGGAGAAAGAAGTGGTCTTCCACATGTTGCATTAGTTACTCACGTTTACATTTTCAGTCTAGTTTTCTTCCTAAAGTTTAGCTTAGTGGTTTAAGTTTCTGTTAGTATTTATATTGTAATTCTTGCATGAGTTAATATATGAGAAAATTGCCCCAAGACTCTTTCTTCTTCCTGGTTATTTCTGAGGAGACTTACCATCTCGAATTGGTATCTATCAACAAGGTTGACTGAGAAATGGTCGGAGACGATGAAGTTGGACTAGAAAACCCGATTCCGACGACATCGTAGACGAAGAAGATGGCCAAGAAAAGCAAATTATGGCGGCGATTCGGTGGCTTCCGGCGTTCGTCGGTAGCTTCTGGCATTAGCTGCCCGCGTCAATGGAAGTGAGTCTGTGTTTGGTGAATATGCAACAAGAAGATGATATTTTTAATAGTAATCCCACTATTACAACGGTAATAGCTAATCTTATTTGAACCTTCCCAAAAACTATGTTATTACGTAAGTAATTTTATCGTATAAATAAAACAATTCAGGAGTTTGTAAGCTTTGAAAATGCAATTTATCTTTTTGACTCATTCTTTAAAGTTTATTTTCCCCTCTTTATAGATAAACAATGAACCAAATTGATCTGTTCGTGGTTAAAATGGTTTGCGATATCCACCTTTGATGTATGTGAAAAATTTAGCTTTGTTTCATTGACCTTTGGTTTCTTGTATTTTTAATGCAAAATAGATATTTCGTTCAACCGATTCCGGTTCATTGGAATTCGGAAGGCTTTCCCAAAGATGCTGGTGTAGCTGAGTCTCAGGTTTCTCTTGATTGCTATCTTAAGAAGTTTCATACAACGGAAAATGATTGAAAATGTGTGTTATATATCTTCTCTGTCTTGACTCTTGACATTATATTGTACTTTTGTGTAACAGAAGCTCGAGTGTGGAAAAAAATGTGACAAGCATTCAAAAGGCATATTCAAGCCATAAGATCCACTAATCGCTTCATCCACATTGAGTATAAATCTTTTTCTTGGTTCGTCATATACATGGTCATCAAATAAAGACACGGGTTTGTGCTATTCTCATTGCATATTTGATATTTTTCATATGTTTATACTGATCTTTTTAATTGTATTCTTTTTAAATGCAACTAAAATGAAGTAAGTGCCGACTTACAACTATCACTTTCATTGTTTTATGTCCGACTTTATCATTTTGCTAAATGTATTCTTTTTTTACCTTTACTAGGTTGTCTTACATACCAAGGAATTGCCGAAAGAAAGCATTGTGGGGGATGTGATCGATGAACTTAAGTTGATGGTAAAGATAACAACTTTGCTTGCTTCTAATTTAACTTCACTTATTTTTCGTTGCTATATGCTAGAGTTGGAAAAATTGACAGAGGGGTTGGATAACATGTCAAAACGGGTATTTTTGGTAAGTTTTGAGACATTCCGAGGTCAAAAACATTTCCCCCCTTCATTTTTTTTACTTTTCTTTAAGTAACGGATATTTTAGAAGTTTAAAGAAGTGTTTTTGGCAATACCCCAGTTACTTAGGAAAAGACTAAAGAAACCTATTACTTCGTTATAAAGCTGAGATTAAGAACCTTTTGAAATCACCAAAATGAGATATTAGTTACTAAACGTTGTATTCGAGGAGAGATGATGCGAAGAGGCTTTGAACATATGTTTAAAGAAACGTATAAAATATCACTATCATTTATGTTTCTGTATTTGAGTATATATACTTATATCAAATTGTTGCAGGTTGGCATCTCCATAGCAAGTTATGCCGCCATTGGATGGAAAGAGAACACCATCTTCAATTAAATAGAACTGATGACCAAGCGATTCTTATTCTTATCTTTATTACTAGAGAATAATTGATGTTGTAACTCAGCACAAACCCTAATTATTTTGCATTCAAGACGAAAAACTCTTGATCAGACCTAAGTAGGTCTAACTCATCTATTGATTTATGCAGTTTTCATCTCTTAATCTTATAAGTTGACCTTAATTCACGTTATTCTCACGTTGTTAAACTTATTATATTTCAGGTCTATCTTTCATTTTTCTTAACCTTCGTATGAAATATATTTTTTTAAATAATAAATAGCATAATAATATGATAAATAAGTATTTGGGGTATGTATACATTGGAGGAAAACACCCATTTAGAGTAAAAAGCTTCCTCTATTACACTAAAATTAGTGAGGCTCGGTGTTAACATTGGACAACCAAACAAATAGAATCCGGAATCAGATATCTATAAAAAGCATATCTCTAAATGTTGACTCATTAACAAAAGTATAACCAAACAAACAGTAAATGTATGCCTATAGCTTGCGAATTTTGATAAGTACAGTAAAGTAATATATATACCTGATTAACAAACACATAGTGAAGCACTGCTACAGGTTGTCTAATATGAAAGGATGTGTAATTAAGAGTTTTAATTATAGATAAAAACTGACGAATACAAAAATACAAAAGCAGAATAAACCAATTAGTCAATTAACATAGCGATGAAGGTAAATTTATATTATAAAGTTTGTGTTTAGTACTTGAAAGTTTTTATTATAAAAATTTGATGCTTTATGAGTTTTGTTTAATAATTAAACTCCTTTAATAGTTTTTATAACAATTTATATCAATTTTAATTTGAAGACTAAACTATGTTTGCAAAAACTTAAGAGATAATACAGGAGAGGAAGTGCCTTCAATAGTTTACCCGGTTTGTCACGTGGGGGTGGAAACCACAAATCATTTATTCTTTTCGAGCCCGGTTGCTACAGATATTGTCACAAGGATTTTAGTGTGGTGGGGGCTTCCGGTTATTGGGTTCTCTACGTACTAAGATTGGCTAAGTTGGATAGATGGTTTGAAGATTAGGCGAGGGGTGAAAAACTACTTGGAAGGCACGGTCTTTGTTTCATGGTAGATTATTTGGAGTTTTTGAAACAAGTTGCTTTTCTCGTCTGATGCTCCTATAAAGGCGTCTTTATTTGATCTTATTGTTCATTATTCTTTTGTACGGTGTAATGCTAGAGCTAGAAGAAATCTTTTGGGTTGGTTGGCTTAAATGCCCTTCGACTGTTCTTATGTAATTTTGCTCTTATGTAATTTTGATCGAGTTTTAGCTCTTTGCTAGGCTCTTTAATAAAATCGCCTTTACAAAAACGTAAAAGAGAGGAAGTGCAATTTTGAGTAATTGACCTGCTCTTCCTCTCTTTCTTTATTACTTCTGTTCTCCTCCACCACCTCTCCGGTCGTTGATTTTTTGGCGCCAACCCAAAATCAACTATTATATTGTCTTAATTTTTTAGGATATTCAAGGTCTTATTTTCTGGCAACATATTTCGGTCTACTCACACTACTGTATTTGTTCAGTTTTGCGTTCTTCCGTCATGGATTTAAGATCTCATGGTAGACTACGATCTTCCCCCCTTTTCACGATAGATCCAGGTTTTGCCACCGCCACATTTTCATCACACTACAAACATTTCTTCATTCCTTTTCATTTTGCTTCTCCCTTAGTTGTTTACGTTATCAGTCTCTTCAAGGATGTCATTGGTTCAAGTTGCATTAGAGCAGTGGTTACGTTTAACAGCCCTTTCAATGTCGTGGACTTCCATGGTCCATAGGTGAAGCTAATATCTAAAGGTTAATATTTTTTTGTATCAATCTTCTGCAGGTGTTTGATGTGGTCTTTCGCCAAGTTTTTGTGGTTAGCCTCTAGCAGCAGGTGCGATCAAACTTTGTTAAGGTTTTGTTGTGTCAATTTGCAAATGCGCTACATGGTGGATGCGGATACATGGCATTTTTCATCAAGTTTTTTTTTCAATATGGTTTTAAGATTCAAGTGATTTTAAGACGTCGACTCAAGTGGTTTCAAGATGTTTTCAATTAGTATTCTAAATTGTGGCGTTCTGACGTTCTCAATTCACAAAGGTTTGCTGTCAAGTTGGGTAGTTGTATGTTAATTGTTCAAAAGGGTACGTAGCAATCAAGTTCAAGTAGTTGAATTCTCAATCTATCAATGGGATGGTGTATTCATCCCATCATTGTAACTTTATTGGATCCTCTGGCATCAAATCAGTCAATATATTTTTAATGTTTGCCACAAAAGAGAGACAAGCTACATTTTACAAAATAAACTGACGTAGTATCTGTGCTATGCAGCGAAATACAATGTTTTATTATTATACGCATCGATAGTCGTATGTTATGTTTGTTTTTCACGGATTATCTATAATGATAACTCAATAATGATAGTTTACTCGTATGTAGAGTTAAGAATTTGAAGTATAGTGATGCGTCTCATAAATATGATAGAATTAATATTAAATAAAAACTATATAAGTTATATTTAAAAATGCTAATTATTAATTCTAAAATTTTTTATACGTAAATAAAAATATCAAAGATGTTTTATATATTAATATAAATAGATAAAAATAATAATTATTATTATATTATTATTATTTATATTTATATTTATATTTATCATTATTATAAAAATGTGAGATATATACGTGGCGCGTGTGATCATACAAACAGAAGGTAATAACATTTGTATGGTTGATGGCTTTCTCTCTACCTTCACCTCCTCCGCTCAATATTCCGACCGTATATTCTTCATCCACCGTCAACATTAGAAGAAATAAACTATCATTCACACGAACATTTGTTACTAAAGCTTCACAAAACGACGACGATGAAACGCCGTCGTTTAATCCATTCGGTTTCGTCACTGATAATCCTTCTAGCCGGAACGCAATTCAACTTCCTGAAGTTCCGGCAGAAGACGGTAACGTCGGTCAAATGCTTTATGTAAGTGTTATTTTCAATTTACTTAAAATCAATTATTCTAATTCGAAATACTAATAGCTTAGCTATTTTTTATTTTTATATTTGTTATTTTTTGCGCTTATATCAATTAATCAGAATTCAGAGCTTAAATTTTACTGTTATCTGATTTTTTGAGATAATTTTCTTTTATTCCTTGCGTAAGTGTGATATACATATGCATTGATAGAGCTGATGTCCATAGTTTATGTTCGTATATCAGTTGCTCGGAAATCCGAGCTTCATTTTCACTATTTTGAGCTAATTTATATGTACATTTTTATATGTACTCAGTTGTGCGCAAGCATACAACAGGATCGAATATTGTCCATAATTTATGTGCATATATCACTTATTCAGAAATCAGAGCTTAATTTTACTATTATTTTTGTTAGTTGAGTAAATTTTAGTTTTATTTAGTTGAGTAAATGTATATACATTTTGAGATCATGTTAAATTTACTCTAATGTGCGTATATAGATAATGAACTTCCTTTATCAATTACTTAAGTTTACTACCTTTTGTTGTTTTTTATTATTCGGAAATCAGAGCTCACTTGTTACTATTTTGTGGTTAGCTGAGTTGCTTAATAATCTATTCTCTATCAAATAGTGAATCTCCTGGTAATGATCTGTAATCGGCTTACACTGATGTTGCATATAAAGTAACTTAGGAGAATCCAGTTTTATTGAGGATTTAGAGAAATGTGTCTGCAGAAATTATTTACAAGTGGATTGGAAAGTAGAATCCGAATCAACAGAAGAACAAGGATGTATAATGGATAGTTTCAGTTTTACCTTTACTGACCTCTGGCTTTTCTTTTAGTTAGCATTTGGTTGTTTCTGTTCACAGTGTGATTTCTTATAAGTAATTTATATCTGCAATGATGCTGAAAATTATGTTAAAACTCTGTGGTTTGAAATATATAGAGAATAGAAGATAAGGGGAAGGAATACGGTAATTATATCAAATCCGGAGGATTTACATGGTTTGTGAGAGAAACAGGTACATAAAATTAGTTAATATGTATGCAGACACCAAATTAACATTAACTTATGGTTAGTATTTTGAACCTTACAGGTTCATCTGATGCTCGTCTTGGCCCACGTGGAACTGTTGTTTTTCTCCATGGTGCTCCAACACAGTCTTACAGTTATCGAGTTGTAATGTCTCAGGTTGTGCTTTTGATCCTATCATGTAAATGTTTGATTCTTTCATACGTCATAAGTAAATTATGTTCTAAACATAATTGTTAAATAAATGAGTTACATAAATTGAATATCTATGTTCTCTTGTATCTAATGATCTTTCATATTTTTTATGTTTAGCTGGCAGATTCTGGTTTCCACTGTTTCGCACCTGATTGGATAGGATTTGGTTTCAGTGACAAGCCACAGGCAGGATATGGCTTTGACTACACTGGTATGTAACATATTGGGAGGGAAATGAATTTATG
Source organism: Logfia minima (assembly GCA_963921325.1). NCBI lineage: Eukaryota > Viridiplantae > Streptophyta > Magnoliopsida > Asterales > Asteraceae > Logfia > Logfia minima. Next base: position 1,482,081 of record OY992773.1, read on the forward strand.
AACATTTCCTAATACTCATTGCTTTGTCAAGCTATATGAAGTTTAGATTCATTGAGCAACCTAATGAAGTTTTTATTGACAGAGAAAGAGTACCATGAACAACTGGATAAGTTGCTCAATAAACTGGAGATCAAATCTCCTTTCTCGTTAGTGGTCCAGGTTTGAACATATTGACATGATGGTTTATTCTTGGTGCTTTTGATGAGTCCGAGTGTTTCTTTTTAGCTCCTGCTGATTGTTTGACTTCACTTCTGATACACCTTTCTAGTACATCAACATATTGCGTATCAGTCTATCCCTTACACCACAAAGATATGAGAAATATCAAACAAACACCAATACTATAACAACTTTAGATAGATGCCAAGTAGTAACTGTCATTGGTTTTTTGATGTGGTGGCATGTCATTAATTCGACCTTTAAGGCCATAAATTTGCCTCATGATATAAAGGGTATTTTTAAAAGGTTTTTTATTTGCATAAATTTGAGAAGATAGCATTTAAATTAAATGAAAAATCAAACCGCTGATGCACTGCAAATTGTACGTCAACCTGATCTGATTTAGTTATTCGGGAAATAGTGTACTTCCTTGAATCTCCTCATTTCTTAAAACCAATCCGGTAATATTTGATCTTTAAATGGTTCGTATTTGATGTTCATGAGTCACTATGACATGAAACTTCATGCATCTGTACTAAGATATCAATGTGCTATTTAAGAATAGATGAAGAATTCTTTTTACATGTTTCAGAAAACTTGACAATGTCCTAAGGCCTTAATCGTCTTACATTATATGTAGCACAACATATTTATATATCACATAGCTTGTAGATTATTTGATTAAAAGTTATTTCATCTAACGACATACAATTTGGATACCTATACACGGCAGTAGTAAAAGTAAGGGATGACTCCAGTGATCAAACAGGATGTTGTATCTCATCGTCTACTTGATTGTCGTTTTAATATTTGATTCCAGTGATCCAGTTTTCTATTTCAGATGACTATTAGGTTGCATATATTATTTCTGATATACCATGAAATACTTAGACTACTTCACTGGCTATTGGTTGGTATATACGAAATCCACATATTAAAGCTTTCTTCATTCCTATTGTAGGGATTTCTTGTAGGTTCCTATGGATTAACTTGGGCCTTAAACAATCCCAGCAGGATATCCAAGCTTGTGATAATGAACACTCCTTTAACAGCTTCATCTCCTATCCCAGGACTGTTTCAACAGCTCAGGTTCAAATAAGAAACACTCGCAGTATATTATGTACGGAGCAAATCAGGACTTCATTATGTCATTTACTCGCAATTGATTATGATGTATCCTTTTTATACAGAATTCCACTGCTTGGTGAATTCACCTGTCAGAATGCTATCATGGCTGAGCGCTTTATTGAAGCAGGTAGCGCGTACGTATCCAACAGTGCATTTAATTACAATATGCTTAACTTGAATTCTTAAAGAGACTAAAATAGATGAATGTAAGAGAGGAGATTGATAATTGAACTTCAAGCATATTTCAGTAAGTGAAAGTTACAGTAAAGAATAGAGGTGGCAACTTGGGTTATATTTTAGGGACAAAATTTTAATACTTGGCTGAAATGGAAACAAGTCGAATGGGTTAAAAGTCATTATCAAATGCTTGAAACATTCTAAATCACTTTATTAAAATAACAGTTATATTGTTATTTTAACAATATAGCTTCATAAAAAAGTAGAAAAATTGACAGATAAGTGTCAATGGGCCGGCCCAATCCATTTTGACAAGTTATCCCAACCTTCCCAACCCGCACATTTCCCAGCTCTAGACCTCTAGTATAGAATGTGCATCACATTTGACTGTAAATATTGCAATCTAAAAGGGGAGTACAAAGTCTTAACGAGGGCTATTTCACAACACGAAAGCAAACCAACACTGTAAAATTTTTGGAATAGGTTTGTCATTTATCCCGTTTCTTGGTAGTTCATCTGTTGATGAATCTGAAGTTGCCATGCAACATCGTCATTAATCACTATCTTCAAATGAATTCTAATGTGCTAGGAATTAATTACTATACCTGACAAATTATATGAATTTCATTGTGCTATATTCTTACTAGCATCATTCTTATGGCAGCTATGTCCTGAAGGTGGAAAAGGCAGACGTTTATCGACTACCATATCTGAGAAGCAGTGGACCTGGATTTGGTTTGTAAATTATTTCCTGTTATTCCATTAACAATTGATACAGAAACAGCAACAATGACTAGAACTATACTTGCTATCTATTTCTTGAAAATAAAACTGTGTGTAATGTAGACTAGCTTGATAATCCGCTCCTAATTCTTTGTACTTAATGTTTTAGCTTTGCTTGAAGCTGCCAAAAGAGCCAACTTTAAAGGGACATCGGGCCAGATTGCTGATGGCTTTGCATCAGGAAGGTATAACTTTATTACATTATTCAAGTCATGTAAAGATTACTTTATTTTAAAAACTTATCTGCACATGCAAGTATGAAACTGCTATGTACTTCCAAATTGTAAAAGTTGGCTTCTTCCTTTCTTGGTGGCAGGTGGGATACACCAACATTAGTTGCATGGGGTATATCGGATAAGTATCTTCCTCAATCAATTGCAGAGGAGTTCCAAAAAGGAAACCCATCTGCTGTAACTCTAAAGTTAATCGAAGGAGCTGGTCATATGCCTCAAGAAGACTGGTAACTTGTTTAAACATTGTTGTATTATAGTTCCCCTCATTATGATTCTCACAAACCACTATACACCCACATCTTATAGGACGCAAGTAATACTTTTATTGAAAATAAAGGAAAAATATTGAAATACAAAAATCAGCCTGCTTTCAAGAAGCAATTGTTCCTCCTAATAACACTCAGTTCAACTCTAATTCAATAATCAAATCAAGCATAATAGCTGCCTTCCATTATTCACTTATTACAGAGTTGATTCATACCCTGAAACAATATAATGACCTATATTAATAGGGTTTGGTGTCTGAAAATGTGTCATAATTTACCCAAAATTCCATTGTATGTATCCAACTTTAAAAGGATACTTCGATGCATGCAATAAAATTTTAATTAAAGTTCGATACATTTCCTAACACTTAACCAGAACTTATGGATATACCATCATTGTTAATTTATTTATTAACTCTAATATTGCAAGCCTAACACAACCTGTTAACTTTCTTTCAGGCCTGAGAAGGTTATTGATGCTCTGAGATACTTTCTCTGAGCATGATACTGTTGTAACTATCGTTCACCTGATAGTTACTTGAAGTTGAGGAGACCTTATTTTTGATTATGTAATTATAATTTATGTATAAATCTTCTTTATGTTACGCCTAGACACAGACTAGTCCTATGTACAGTATTTTGCATTCATTATATGTATTGCCTTGTTAAAGTTCACAGACCGAGCGACATATTTTCCACTCGTTATCCTTGGTGTTCGTTCATTGAAAAAAACAAAAACTGACAATAATGTTCCCCTATATAGTTTTACACTTTAGTAATTTGAAAAAGAATTATTTCAATCAACAGCCAAAACTAAATTTTAGGATTGTATATCTTATAGATTTCCAACTAAAGAAAGTTGAGACTTCTAGAGAAACGGGCTTCAGTCGGTAAGAACAAAAAGCAAAAGTAGCACCTCGAGCTCCATCGTAATTGAATTTTTCTTCCTGTTGAGATATAAAAGATACATCTAACCAAATATTTCTTCTTGTTGAGATATAAAAGATACATCTAACCAAATATTTTTTCTTGTTGAGATATAAAAGATACATCTAACTGATTCAAACTTCATTAATGCTAAAAGGCGTCCATTTCTTCCATTTCATGCGATTGCAAGCACAGATGGTACAGCAATAGAACACCAGTCCCTGTACAGTACCACTAACTTCATCTGTTTAGACGAAATTCCATTCTGGGACGACCAGATGCACAAAAACAAGGTTACGATTCCTTAGGCGGCCTGTGGCCATACACATAATGGTTACAAAAACATGTTAAGAGTTAGCCCATTGCAGGTTTTTCAAATCTAGAAACTGAAGTATTCCACTATTTTTCCCTCTTTTTAGTCATCATCGCCACCAATTTCACTTTCACTTTCACTTTCCTGTGATTTCTTTCTCGCAGAAGGCTCTTTATTCCCTGTACTTCCCTTCGCTTTCTTTCTTGTGGCAGGTTTTTTATCACCTTTTGCTTTTACCACTTGATCATTGTCATCATCGTCGTCGTCGTCATTGTCACTACCTCTTTTAGACTTGCGTTTTGCAGGAGGCTTTTTAGCTCTACTTGAAGTTTTCTTCCCTCCTTTTGGTTTTCCAGTCTTGACAACTTCTTCATCTTCACTTTCTACTTCGTCAGCTTCATCTTTGCTCTTCTTGCCAGACCTCTTTGTTGGTTTGACTGGTGCTTTACCTGCTTGATCTCCACTTAGCTTTTGTAACTCTGGTACGTATGCTGTTGTCTGAGTGACAAGAAAAGCAACAAAAACAAAAAGGAAAAAAATAAATCAAAAATTCAATAAAATGAAACTTAAAAAACTAGAGGTGGTAAGATGGGCAACGAGCCACATTAGGCGTGGTTGACCCCCAAAAATAAAATAATGACTTAATTAAGATTAAAAGAAAATAATATCTTATATATATGAAATAAACGATTTAGGATATTGTATGCAGTTCTTTTTAAAAAATTGACCCATTCATCACTAAATAAATGATTTAGGATATTGTATACACTTTAGGCCATTTCTACCCCTTTTATCCATTCCTTTACCAAAATAACTCATGACCCATTTGAAATCAAACACGGCCAAAATCGACCCATTCATCTGGTAAATGGGTCAAACTCGCCACCTCTATATAATACCATTGGAGAGACGTACCCTGCCACCAGCTTCAATAAACTCAATCTTCTTTCCTGCCATAAAAATGTAATAAGTCGTACATTTTTAGGTCCACACAACACGAAATATCTTAAAGGCTCAGGTAGCAAAAATACGATACAAACAAACTTGACTTCAAACATACATAGTTTGATCAAGTGACTAAAGCGCCTTTGAATCAAGAAAAGACCAAGTAAACAACCAACAAACAGATCTCCCATAACATTATAAGGACAGTTAAAGAGCCAAACCGTCAACAAAAGCCTTCCCGGGCTTCTTTTCTCTGGAATGGAAAATCCAGTTACTAGGAAACTGGCTACTATCAGCCCCAACTTCAACAGCTTGCTCAAGGACCTGTAAGTATGAGGAGCTTTTGTTAAAGACAAAAACCATCTTACCATTTATTTTCCCAGGTTTTTTGCCCCATCTAGAATGAAATAACCAATCAACAGGAAAGCGACCACAGTCAGCATCAACTTCAACGGAATGCCGAATAACCTACAAATTATTTTATCCTCTATATTGACTGTAAACAAGATTGATAACACTAGAGGTTGCATAATCGGGGGGTTGGGTAACGATTTCAGGTTAAAAGGGTTTTTTTTGTATGGGTTTAAACAGGACGGGTTGGTTTGTCCAGAGACTCTTTTGGTGGGAAAAATTTATAACTTCTTTTTAATATCAAGTGTGCTTTAAAATTTTACTTTGGCCAACTTTCGACCCGTTTGAACCGCTTCCTTTTGTTCTAAGTTTTTTTCATTTTACTCGTCCGGCCAGTCAGATATAAAAATAACCCGAACCCACCCATCATAAGGAAATGGGTCAACACTGCCACCTCTAACTAGCATGTGTAATAATTAGCGAAATGCATTGTTTAGGCACCTCTTTAAGGGAGCTATGCAGTGCTGCAGACCCTTCTTTGGAGATGCTAGCAGAAATCTGTAGTGGATGACTTCGTGCCTGAAACATGAATCAATTATTATAGAAGAACTAAATCAGAGTCAAAAGGAGATCGTTTCAAGGATACACTAAAACTGTCACAGGTAGACCAGTATAAAAAAGTTAAGGAATTAAGATACATGAACACTAGAGGAGGTAAAATACGCGGGTAACGGGTCAAAACAAGTTTGGGTTGAAAAAAAGGTAATTTTAAAGTTCAGCTTGACCCGCAAAATTATTTTGTCTAATTTCTATAGAAGATTGCTTTGTTAAATAGAATTATAAGAGCCATAGTATTACAATGATAATCTTTACATTTTTTTAGGAACCAAAGTTATGGCACTATGATACACTGTAAAGGGGTCGAAATTGTCACTTCTATGCAAGAAATTTATTCTATGATAACATAATTTAGGCAATAGTATGTTTCGACCCAGTTTAAATGCCCAAAGAAACACTTAAATGTGCAGGATGCATATGCATGATTTAAGCGAATGTGTGCACAAAAAAACATGATTCTAAAAAGGTCTGACTTTAGCTTTTCCTAATTACCTGATCCATACATAACAAAACACACACACACAGAGACTGATCTAAAAAGCGAAGGACTAGCTTTTAAATAGCATGAAAAACTGAAAAATGTATCTCTTGCTCAAAATATAGATTACAGGAAACAAATAATTGACCTGATACAGCACTTCATCCGCAATCCAATTGCCAACACCTGAGATAAAACTCTGCCAAGATGCATTTCTTCAATAAGCATATGAAAGCAACATTAAGTATAAAAAAAAATAATCCAACAGGTCGAAAGTCACCCAAATATATCCGAAATGCACAAACCTCCTAGTTGTCGTTTTTCAAAAACTAGATTATCACTGAAATAAATACAGTTCCCGAAATCATATTATAATTCTGTAATTATTTGTAAAAAATGTTCGTGAGAGCCTGACCCAACATGTTATAAAAATCACCCGCCTTACCCGCCCATTTTGACTCCTCTATAGAAATGCAAGTTATTATCAACATATGAGAGTACAACCATGTATGAAACTACATGATCGGTATGAGTCTATGACTTGGACCTAGTTCCAAGTTACAACCTGATCAAGTATAAGTTTCTTAATGGGAGTCTTCTTCTTGCTAAGCGATTTAAACAATTCATCTTCTGTCATTGGCTCCAATAATGCATCCGGGCCAAGCTCAGATATTGGTGGCACAGAAGCCGGCTGTCATATAATATTATCACAAGCATGTAAACTATTCACCTATAATAATAAAAAAGAAGCACTTTTGTAGCTAGTATCGTCATACATTTTTAAGTAAGCGCACTCTCGCAAATCGCCTCTTGTCAGTAAAAGATACCTCCAAACCATCATCAAGCTGATATTAAAAATCAAACAAATTTATCATGAATAAACTTAATTTTGATAAAGGACAGGCATACCACTTATGTATATGATCAGTTGGCACCATAAGAGGCATGCTACTCATATGCATAAATTACAGAGACGTGGTCTTACTTCTATAAATAACTTGGAATATTTAGAAGGCCACTCATCAGTATCGTTTACAGCAGACCTGTCGGCAACAGATCAACCTAGGTTATTTCCATAAAAGGTAATTTTGTTGTTTTGTATTAAGTACAGATTATAATTATTCAAGACTATAAGTCCGACATACTTCCACTCAGACCATTTCAAACAATAGGTTAAAGCAATATGTGCACCGAACTTGCCCTAATTCATACAAACAATTCATCCATATAACACTAAATCGTGAATTCAAATTTCTAACAAAGTGCTCTACTTGTTACCAAGAGGTTTAAGAAAAATCAACCTTTTATACTTTGTAACAGCAACACCTTTTATATATATAGCACCAGCCATTCCTGAAACACAACCACATATAAATATAAACTGCATATAACCAAAAATGCATGCATTCAACAGTCAACACACAAATCAATGATCACCATAAAGACTAGTCCTTACTGTGTTTTACATAATTACATGCATTGTGCATAAGAGCATAACGCCTTGCAATCGGCTACTTAGTTTTACTTATTATTACCAATCGCTAATCACTAAATGTAAATACTTAAACTTTTTAATCTATATATTTCATTGTGAGGTTACACCTCAAACTAAAACAATAATGAACTAATGATAATGTGTTTGTTTTTTGTTTTATAGATTAAGCAGTACTTTTGTTTGTTTTCTGTGCTTAACTAACTGTCTGAATGTTATTAAATGGCTATTTTACAATCTTTAGAATTAACACCGAATATAATATAGTGGAAATGATCTGTGCTACTAGCAGCACGCAAGATGCATACTGTACACAATAGACTGAGCACGATGTGTGAAATATAAACGTAGGGCTAGACCACACGCAATCCAACGAGTAACAGTACACATCTACTGCTATCAGCATGGATCATTGATTCATATCCCCCTTACTAAATAACAGAACCAAATAAACGTAAAACTAGTAAGCTATTACAACCTAATTACGGCAACAACGATTCACGATACCTGATACTATTGATATTGTCTAATAATACCAATGTGTTGATGACATAAGCTAAAGGGGGAATTTGGCTAATTTAATTTTCACGAGTTATGTGCATATTTAAATTAACTCCAAAGAGCTGATAAGCTCAGTTTTAATGGCTTATGCGGTGAGCTCAGCCCATAAGTGGACGAAATTAACTTACCCAAAAAAAAAACCTAAATGTTAAAAATAAGACAACAAATAGTTACGGAGTAGTATATTTCTAGGGTTTGTAAATTTGAGGAAATGAAAGAAAATGTACTTCTTACCGAACTGAAAAGATGGAAAAGGAGGTGAATCAAGTTCGATCCACATATTCTTTCCTTTCCGGTGAGCTCCGACGATTGTTTTTCCGGTGATCGATGCTTCAAAATCGGAACGTGAAACGCCGTCGACGACTTTAGTATCATCGGCAATAACCGATCGAATAATCTTCTTTCCGATACAGTTTTCATGAATCGCTCTTCTAGCAGCTTCCACTTCTGGTAGCTCCGGCATTGTTTATGGTGTTTCCCGCGCTTTTCTTAGGGTTTTGGTTGATTTTTAGTTTTGGGTTGTTTAACGGAAACGCGAAGGGTACGAGAACGCTCACATCCAAAGCTTCTTGCAAGCTTGTTTATTGACCGTCTTAGTGCCACGTTAATTTATCTTTAAAATGATCGAATAAATATGGAATGCTATCAACTCAATAAGCTTCTTCACAAATATATTTGCTATATGCAAAATAAAACAAAATAAAAAAGATTAGGTCCCGCATTTGCTCCGTCTTCAAACTTTTTGATAAAAATGAAAATGAAGGACAGTGAAAAAAAACGAACCAAAGAAGCTTACGTGACAATCCAAAATGGTGAAGACAGATGGAAGATGGCCCAAGAACACTTGGATTGGTACTGTTTTAACAAAGTTGTTAACAGTCGATAACTTGACAATAATAATGTGTAACTAATTAAATAACTTATCAAGTCTTCAATTGTTAAAAGATAAGATATTCAAATATAAGAAACCACTATAAACATCATACACATTAAAACGTTAAGTCTAATCAATTGAAAATTTAATACAATCTCACAAATCTACCTCATGAAAGTAATTATTAAGTTTTTTCTTTAATTGAAAGAACATATTTTCATATTAATTCATTTATAATTGTCTTTTAATACCTTTTATCCAAATAAACTAACAATTGAGCTCTTTTAATAAGGACTAATGATGTGAACCAGCAACGTACTTTCACTTTTGTACTAAGTTAGATAACGAACCCATTTTATTATTAATGCAGGTAATGAACTTGTTGGTTTCGTGTTGAGGTTAGTAACTAACTTTTTTTTTTTACCTAATTCATTTGAAAATGTTGACTTGTACATGCCAAGTCATTTAATTAAAGTGACAGACTATCATGGTAAGCATCGTCAACATCACTTTTATGTTTTATTCCATTTTTCCCTGGATTCGTTAAATATTATTCGACAATCTTCTCCACAACCACCAATTATGTTCGACGAGTTTTTCTGATATACAAGTTTCAAATTTTCACTTTTTTTTTTAGGATTTCTAACTGTTTTGGTCACCTGTAGAAATATACAAATTTATTGACCCATAACTAAACGAATTTAACAAAGCATATATATAGTAAATGTAGAAATAAGTTCAATGTATTAAATTTTCTATTATTACCCTTACTAAATATGTTGCTTCCTAAACTGTATCTATTTTTTAAGTGCAGAAATGGGATCATATATATAATTTCATTAAACCCTATTTAGTAAACCATTTATGTTAAATCCGGTATAAAGAGAAGGATTGTACTATTTAAGAAAAGTTTATAATTTACATTTGCATTTATATTTGACATTTTTTCTAAGTAAAATGTCAAATGAGAAAAAAAAAGAATTTTTTTAGATTCATATTGTTTTCACAAAACATGGAAAAGATATCTAGAAACTTCCTTTTAAAAATACACTCATGAGTGATTAAAATTAAATATATTCTATATTGTTTATATACTATCAAAAATATATTTCAACCCATATATCATATTATCATTGTCTGTCTTGTACATCACTATTACATATCCATTACGAAAACTAAATTCAATAAAAAAATAAATAAGAGAAAAGTTAATGTTAAATATCACAATTTGGTGTCAACTCTTCATAATCTAACTAGTTTAAGTCATATTTCTTCCTATCATTTTACCATCCTTAAAATCAATTAAATCATCCACAATAACATCAAATGAACATTCTTAAGATAACAAACTTATGGAGTATCCTTGTTTTGTTCAAAAATTAACTTTTTATACAAACCCTCATGAACTAGCATAAAATTTCTCTTATAATCTCCTCTAAAATCAACAACCATGATTTCTACTATAACACCCCAACAATTTACTCAGGGTTAAATATGTAATTTGACTCGGAAGCGATGGATAAAGATACTATTATATATTATATTACAAAAGACCCATAATAATTTTTCGCGAGTTTTACAACAATTAACAAACTGTCTGCAGCAAATACATACAGCTGTTTACGAAATCTGAATACATATTAGTTAACAAAACACATTTACAAAATCATATTCATCAGAGAGTGAGCGCATGTCAAACATTCCTTCCATAGCCCAACTTCCTGCCCAACCCACAAAACTTAAACATAACCTGCAGGAAGGGAAATGGTGGGATTAGCACAAAGCTAAGTGAATGAATGTACAACTAATAATTCAATTCAGCATAACAATCTGTTTACGTAAGCACAGTAAACACATAAACTCAAGAGGATCGGTGGTTACTGAGGAACCCTACAGCCGCGGTGGCCCTCAGTAACACTTATCACAATCTGTATAGGCCCATACAGAATAGACCGATAACTTGACACTACAACAATACAACACAGTTTCCAGCGACAACACATGTATCTGAAACCTGTGTTGAACACAGTAGTAACTAAGTCCAATCGCAATTGACCTCTGAATAACACAGATACCCGAAGGCCACATATATAACAAGCAGGTACACATAATTGTAAATCAGACTAAACAGTCTATCAAGGTCTACATTACTCGTTGTAATCACACCGTTACAACTAACTCAAATTATGAGTTGCAGATCCACTCACCTGAGTATATCAGCTCACAAGCTCAGTAGTCTTATATCACTGAGTCTTCTGCGTTTCTGAGAATAAATAGAATACAAGTCAGTAGTCTGTTAACATAATTCAATGTTTAATATTTATATAAATAGTCACACACATATATATATCATTCTGCATATGGTATTCGCAATGACCCACTCGGGGTCGACTAAACAGCGAGGGTTTAAGGGATACTACGACTGACGGGGTCCAAGGGGCTGGCCCCTGGCTGACTTGTATTGGAAGCGAGGGTTTAAGGGATACTACGACTGACGGGGTACAAGCAATATTAAATGCGATATTGGATGGCGATATTACTAGCGATATTGGGGGCGATATTACTCGCGATATTGGGGCGATATTACTAGCGATATTGGGGGCGATATTACTCGCGATATTGGGGCGATATTACTAGCGATATTGGGGGGCGATATTGTTGGCGATATTGCCAATATCGCCAAACCAGTTCATCCTGCGAACTTGCAGAAAACTGGGCTGTTTTCACCAAAATAATCCAAATCTTAATTCTAACTTCGATATTTCACCAAAATAACGTTCCCACACCTCATAAACACATAACCAAACATTCGAAATGCATCAATTTAACATAAAAACACATAAGTGGATTTCCAAGCAAGATTCTCTTATTTCTAAAAGCCCAAAACTAAAAACTAACTAACCTTTGATTCTTTGCTTAAAACCACAAAAACGAATTGCAGGACTAATCTTTGATGAAATCCGAATCTAATAACGAAATTTGAAGTGATTTTGAGCTTGATTCAACCTTCAATTGCAAGTGTGTGTTTAGTGTGTGTTCTTGTGTGTGTGTGTGTGTGTGTGTGGTTAGAGATGAAGATGTTGATGAAATGGTGATGATAATGAGGATTAATTTTTCTGGATTTTGGTTTATATATAATGATTTACGTATACTATGATGTATTATTATCATTAATCTAGCACACGATGGTATTAGTTCTAATACTTAGGCATATCCGTATTTTAAACTAAAAATACCATAATTCCCATTTAATTATTCCTAACAATTACCCACTCAAACATTTCATATAAATTGATCCAATTAAATAAAGTAAATAAGGAAATGAATTTACCGAAAAAATACTAGGCCGTTGGGGAGGATGTTACATCTACACATGTAATAGCATTAAAGAAAGATAACTCACTTTTTATTTCATTCAAAAATGTTCTCCCAACCCAATAAATCCTTATAATCACCATATTCTTTCATTTTTAAGTTAAGACTACAAGGATTAAGGATTTATCTTTAGTTTAGATGAGGATTATAACTAAATTTCTACTTCTATAGCACGAATTGGTGATTGAAATTGATTTCTTATTCCTTCTTTGTTTGCCCTCATCACTCTCTCCATCTCTGGAAGTATCAGGAACTAATTTTTGAGTGTGTGTATGCTTATCTTAGTTATATTAGCTAATTAATGGATTTAATAGGTATTTACAACCCAGTCCCTCTAGTTTTAACCATTAGACACTCGTCACTTAAATTAGTACAGCGGACATCTATATTTATACGACTTAAATACGTCACAACCCACATTATACGTATAATTATATAACATCTTTTAAAATAATACATATACGGATATAATAATAATACATTAAGTTTCAGGGTGTTACATCATTGGGATCAACATAGACCTCCACTCCTTTTGCCACCATTCAATAGGCTTGACTTTATAATGTGACTCTATACGAGGACTTCCTACTCTTCCGTCCACTCTCCATTCAAATAGTTCTCGATCACAACTTTGTTTACCCGGTTTCCCTCGCGGCTAAAGGGTACATTTGGGTCCGTTCGCTTGAACTTGCTAGCGATCCCCTTTCTCTAAAGGGACGTAAGCACTTTAATCTATAGGGGATGGGATTAATTCACTTGCATACCCGTTCCCTTTGGCTCGCTTTGTCCTAGTAAGTCATCTCACTCATTTGAGCTACTAGCGGAGTGGCTAAGGAGGCCTACTATATCGATTCTGGATTTGTATTAGGTGACATCCCCAAATAAAAATTTCAATGAACTATTGAAGCTATCGGTGTGATTGATTAGACAAGTACCAAAGTCTTCGGTAAACTTCTTTCATTTCTGAATTTGCTTGTTGTAGCGCACATTGTACTACTTAATAGAAAAAGCGAATTGAGATTACTAATGATTGATGAAGGTTGAGGATAGAACATGTTCACTTCCTCACCCTTATCTCCTTCGCCGGCTTGAAGCTTGAAGATAGAAAGAGAAGAGATTTACGGGATGATTTATAGTCGAAATTGCGCCAAATGAAAATAATGAGTTAACTTACTTTCAGTTAATAGATATATTTTTTTAACTATTTGTATTTCTCTATCATTTAACATATATTAACTAATGATGTAACAATTTTATAAAGGGGAAACGTTAGCTGTGTTTAACACCATCTAATATGACGTGTTATTAGGCTTACATGTTATTAGGTTTAAAATAAGGACCGGGTGTACAATTATTATATCAAATGACCGAAAATATAAATTTTTAACTATAATATTTTATCTGTATCCGCATTTAAATCATGTGAAGTCAATGACACGAACATTATCCCCGTTATCCGCAATGTTCATATGCTATTAAAAAGACAAAAACTATGAGTTACAACTTTAACCAAAAATTATAATAGATAACTCACAACTCCAACTACTCTATCAAACCTGCCCACGTTAATGCAATCACTCATACGGGATAATGTACAAACTCGAAGGAGAAAAATCTTTAAAAATTATCGAATTCGTTAGTAAGATCCAAGTTAATGCACGACAAAGACTAGCAAACATCAGTTATTCACTTTACAGCCAATATAGAGTACACACAAAGTCTAGAACAGTACTTAAAAAGTCTGGAAAGTTGAAATTGGTTAAAAGAGTTTATCAACACATCAAATTTCTGATAATAGATACATGGTAAAGTAAAGTTATCATAGGAGTCTATATCATAATAGGTTTTCAAATAAATGGTTGTTACATTATCAATGTAGTCATCTCTCACATTTAATTTGTCGTTAATAGATAGATGGTACTAAGTGCAAATTCAAATCACGTTTCAAAAAGGGTCACTCTCTATTGCTCATTGATTTTAGAGTGGAAGAGCACGTTGACTTATATGTGATGGGTTTAGTAATTACGTAGGTCAGGTAATTTTGTTGTAACATTAAAATTTTGAAAATTGTGATACTGTTTTGAGATATATGTTATGTAAGTGTTGACTTAATAGGATGAGTGAATTAATTGGTATGGAAAGTCTAATCTCTTTTATAATGATTATGAAGTGACAAACAAGTAATATTATAACAAAGTTTGATTTAATTTATAATTACATGTATTTACAAACAACTAGGCTTATAAAAGAGTACAAATAAAAAGCTATTTGTGGACAATATATGATGAGTTGGATAGACTATAGAGTAATATATAGTCGTACAATAGACAAATGTACTTGTGATAAGTCCAATCACTCATATGGGACTTGTGAGAACTGTTAATGCTTGTTTCTGTCCACAAGAAGTCCAACATGTAAAAGTGTGTCCACATCTATTTACGACGATAATAATACCAGTAGATATCCGATTCTCAAATTGGGATCGACAGACATCGAGCAGATAAAATTTATTTAATGTTCGAAAATATGGTGTGTTAGAATGAATAATAAAATAAATAAATCTGATACACATTTTGAATCGTATTGAACACTTACCTACAAAACTATTTGAGCACTACAATGCATTTGTTTACACGAAGTCAATAATTTGATAATTCAAAGGATCACCTTTAATTCTAGTCACTCAAAACAAGAGAATAAAAAAAAGTATTAATTGTGTCTAAAACCAAATATTTGATTATATGATCAATATGTGATCCATAAGGGTTTTATAGACTCTCTAAGTCAGTTATATTTTTTTTAACAACATAAATATATTAATAAACTAATAAGATGCTAAAAAATTACAAGGATTATAAAGTCAATCATTCCAATTAGAAACTAATCTACCTCTATACTTTAACTAAGTGATAAAGCCAATCTCAAGTGAGTTATATATGGATATAAGTTATATCAAGTAGCTATAACGTTTAATGGTAGTAAGGTAGAAGGAAAAATCACAATGATTCATAAAAAGGTGCTACTTTTTGTTCTTGTCAAGCACCGTACCCACCGAATAGACTATTTACTCAATCGGTGTTGAGCATGTACTTTTACAAACATTTTTTCTCATGAGGTTATGAGCATCAAATAAATTTATATAAGTTCATATGCATGTACACTCATTCATCTCTTAATACGCATTACAACTTTATATAAAACATATTATTCGGTCATGTGTTAATAAGATTGTGTATTTGTAGCCGATATCTATCTATATACAAAACTAAAAATTGTATGTGTCAAGATATGGTGATATGAAAATGGTCATTTGAATTATTTAAATCTGAAGCCTGATATGTCTAAGTTACTCGTTGTAAGTGTCAAGACAGTATTTTGAGACAATCAAGACTACAAATACAACCAGTTAAATGGTTTGTCTACACACAAAAAATGTTTTTCTCTATTTCTTTTTGTTTTTCTGTTTTCTAATAGGAAAATCACTTATGTTATTAAGATTATGCAACCTTACACATTGTTAGGCTTAAATGAGTGACAGATTCTGAAAAAGCGAAAAGTCGTTGAATGTAAAAAGTCAAAGTTTATTTGTTCAACGAGCCACCTAATATCGTATATATGCTTTTAACAACACGAATAATGTCATCTTTTAAATTATTATTATAATTATAATTAATATTATTATTATATTATATAACAAAGGATTATCCAACTTATGTAAAGATATAAGTTAAGAATCATCGATTAAACTATTTTTTACCATGAATATTAACAATATAATCATTACCAATACGATGGTCGATCTTTTCTACAAGGCTTCATGTTTAAAACTAAAAATCTCCCTTAACTAATTTCGTTTCATCGTTATATGTATCATAGTTTGTCCATTCGTTATTCCCCATGAAGTTGTAAAGTAGATTTCAAGCTGGCATTTTTGCAAGTACTGTACTTCTTTTGTCTACACAAAAGTGGTGTAAATGGCAACAGCGGTTTTAAACCAAAACCACCACCCCCCCCCCCCCCCCCCCCCCAAAACATTGAAACCTATACCCATAGTCATTACAGGTTTAAACCAAATATCCCCTAAAACATTGTCCTAGTGACCTAATCCAATAGATTGCAACCATAATGTAATGTATCTCATTCGTAATGTCTTACAAATGTTATAGGGTATCATGTTAGTAAACATTCTTCATATAAGTTTTAAAACAAAATATTGTGGGTTTGGAGTCATCCGATGATATGGGTAAAACAGGTGAATCTGACAACTCTAAGGTAGTGATCGAAGACCATTAGGATTTTGGTGGACGTGACAGTAGGTTAGTAAATGCTTTAAAATGAGAATGAATCCTAGCCGTTGATCACCAACGCGCCTCTAAATTTTGTCAACTGATCCAACGGCTCAAACTTTATCATCCATTTATAATGTAACAGAACACAATAAATTGTATCCTTTCTGTACACCCTCCCGCCAAATTCTTAGCCCATTTTATTGTATTTTTTCATAATTAAAGTTAAAAAATGTATATATTAATTATCAACTTTGACTATTGAAAAAATATTATAAATGAGTAGAGAGATTCATGAAGATAAAGCAAACTAAAAGTTGTAAGGGTAAAAAGATGTAGTGGATGAATATGATGACACACAATTTCAAAAGCCTACTTGAATATATTGTTGGTCATAAATTTTCAAAACCAAAAATCATTGATTTCTTTTCCATTTGATGATTATTGTTCTTTAAATGTTCAAAAATTCATTCATGACTTCATTGACAATATTTTATTATATATATATATATATAAATATGTATTTAATCATGACTTTTATTTATTTGCATTCATTGGTTGTTATCGGACAAAAAAGTACTTTCTATAAAAAGTAATATGACTTTTTCTACCAAGATTGAATAAGTATAACGAAGTTATAGTTATAGCTTTTTTTTTTAAAAAAAAGAAGAGAAAAACGGCTTAGTAATTATAAGTGAAATTGCTAATGAAGTCAAAGATTCAAAGGATAATAACAAAAAAATACAGAACTAAAAAAACTTTTAAATTATAAGAATTTTTACATGTAAGTAGATTCAATCACGTGTAAATATCGATATAAATTAAGGTTCAAAGCAAAATAATTTTAAAAAACTTTAAAGTTACTTTTAAAAATCAAATAAATATTTTTTCGTTTACATGTGCACATCGGGTATGTGAACATTTCATATAATGTATAATTCAATGTGCATTTTGTGATTTTTAACTTTTGTTTGTCAATAATATGAACATCAAATAACATTTATATGTAATTTGTTATGTTTACGTGTATGAAAATCATGTAATTAAAAAGCTCTTACATTTTTGTACTTTTTTGTTATTCTCGTTTGAACTTAATCCAACTAGTGAATTCTCACTTATAATCGTATTATGGAAAGTGAGGCGCGAAAAAACACCTCCGATTCTAGGCGTCAATCAATCAACGCGGCTTCATACCCTATTAAGCAAAGAGACTTCAATAGAAACATTAGCAATTTTGAAGGTAAGGTGTATCGATTGGATGGTTTATACTTTATAGAGAACCATTTTATCAAATAATTTTAATATAGTAAAATTCTTTGCTTGAAATCTTTTCAAAAGACACCGGAAAATATATATATAGTTATGATATCATGAAAGTCAATATAATGTGGTTACCGAATAAATACTTATTAAAGGAAGTGTTTGAATGTACAGTTTTAAAGTAATTATTATCTGATACTGTGAAAATATAATCAAGGATATTCAGTTGCAATAAAATGGTTCAATATGTGAATAGTGTTTGTATAGTTGTATTAATTTTAGATGATTAATCATTTGAATGTTCAAAATAGATTAATAATTCAAATAGATAGCATATAATATAAATTAATTAAAAACAAAACTGTATGTAACTTTATATTACTACTATTATACTCTTGTTTCAACAAGTAGTATATTTCACTATCAAAACTTAAACAAATTTATCCAAACATTAGTAACTGTAATAATCAACTTACCAAAGCCCAAATCCATCTAAACAAAGCCAACTCTTTAACTGAAAAATGATGTAAACTTACTTCTAAAGAATCACTCAAGACAGAATAATAAAATACAGTTGATTTAAATAATGACCTCAATAACTAAAGGAAACACATCAAACTAATTCAAATTCCACAAATAAATAATCATACTTAAAATAACTAATCAATCTATAATCATTTAATTTGGTACATATTTCATAACAAACCCTACTCGAATCGGGTCAAGACGATGACGACAGGTCATTTTTCGGTGAATGAAGAGGAAACAAAACCAATAATTCGGGCTCGGATCCACGAGGAGTACTAATCGGGCTAGGGTGCAAATAAAACCCTTTTTCCGCAATCGCTCTTTCCTCTTCCTCAATGGGCGTCCGTGGGCTCCCTCTACCATAAACATCTAAAGTCGACACGGGTGATGACATCATCATGTCACCGTTAGCAAAACCTCGTTGTCTTGTTGACGGTGATATGATACCAAATTGTCGTAGCCCATTGTTGAGTGTGATCTCTAGTTTCCTAGTGGTTTGTCTGCGTTCATGAAGTTTGAACGCGGACGTCCGTGGGGTGGTTTCGGGTACTGCCTGTGTGGCCGGGTTGGCGCCCGTTAGTCGTTGGACGACGGCTCGAAAGGTGGATGGGTCGGCTTGGACAAATGTGGTAGAATTGGGGTGGTCGGAAGCCATTGAGTAGAAATGTAACTATGTATAAGAAGGAACAATAGTGGTAGTGGATTTATATACATATATATAGAATAGAAGAGTGGGCCAATTGTGAATTACACCATTGAAGGGTGTGTAAAATGTCAGGTTGTCATGAGAAAGAGGGAAATTTCAAATGTCTTTCAATTTATTATAGTCGTATAGTTCAAATCATAATGTCTTGGAAACATTTTTGGCTTCAAAAAAGGTCAATAATAGTGTTGTAGTGAGTTCCGGTAAGATTATTTTTTGAGACTTACAAGTTTACTGAGCTGAAAAGTTGATAAACTCAGTTTAACAACTTATTAGCAATAACTTGAAATATATGCTCTAATAAACGGCTAAAATTGAGTTGCGATGATAACTACTTTATCAACCATTTTTTTAAGTAACTAAAAACCTTTAACTTACAGTTCTATTGAAAATTACAGCTTACAATTATTCGTAAACTAACTTTTATAAACACACTAATTAGGATTACAACTGGGTTTGGGTAATGCTAAATAGGCCTAAAAGATAAGTCTAAATCATAAGCCTAATCCATACAATACATGACACATGGATTCTACTTATTCTCTCTCATAATCTCATCCAATCATTTTTTCATCTACCAATCACATTTTTAGGCATATATGACTAATTAGGCATATATATCATTTCCCTTAGAATTGGGTCGAGCCAGTAAGGGTTTGAGCTCGACACGACTAGTTTAGGATAATATCAAGCTTGGCTTGATAGCTCAACGAGGTTTCATGAGACATGTTCGAGCTCTTTTCAAAAATATTTTAGGATGGATCGAGCACATCTTAAAGCTCGACTTTCAATACCAAAACTTATTTCAAATACGTATAAATTTAAAAGAAATCTTAGAACCGCTCTAAAAATCTGTAAATAGTCTAATAGTATTAGAATTCAATAATAATATCATCAAACTAAAAATTACATATACATCAATATATACATCTATAAATATCAATTAAGGCTCAAATAATTTGATAAAACTTCAAGTTGAGCTCTTAAAAACTGGTACTCAACTTGCTATGTATATTTCGAGGTCAAGTTTGAATTCAGTAAAATAATGAATTGATTGATTTCAAGCTCAAGTCGAACTCGAATTACTAGATAGAGATTCGACTCAACTAGAACCCAAAGACGCCCTGTATATTAAATGTTTTTGTAGGGTAATATGTGTGAAAAAGTAAGGGAATATTGCGAAGTGAAATTGAGTGAATGAAAAAGGTAGAGTGAAGTCAGATCGTATCAGATCACATGAGGTCCGTGTCAAGTCATGTCAAGTCGGTGTGGTTGGCTGGCTCTGGACCTTTGTTAGCCCGTTTGTCCTTACTTTCCCAACATAACGTATTATCTTCCAGCTTTCATATGTACCAAAACCCTTTTTGGCAACGATATCCAAGCTATCGTCGGGTAATGTCCATTATAGGACTCCTCAAACCAAAAATTTACGTAATTTAGAAAAACACAATCATTACATAATACTTTTGTGTAAGATGATAATTTTACACTTACCCTTTATTCACATTTTTATGACATACATATAAAGTAAGAGTAATATAAAAATTGTAATTAATTATATTAATCTACTTTTAGAAGTGAACAATTCATTTGGGATGTCCAAGAAAGGAAAGATGGAATATTAATATGGGACGGAGGGAGTACAACTTTAGAAGGAGTATTTGATTAATTAAGTTGGGCTTACTACTCCCCCGTTCCAAAATGAGTGTTCACCTTTTCATTATAATTTGTCTCAAAATAAGTGTTCATTTTCAAAAATAATATACTAACTTTACCAATTACCCATAATTACTTTTTCACACATAAAACATTGTGCAAAAAGTAAATATAAGACTGTCATTTTTCTTTTACCCAATATATTTATTATATATTTTTTAAAATTTTATATAATCTGATTGTGAATATTTATTATTGGAAAAGAAAGAGTAAAATAAAAGTTAGGTTTATAATGGAGTAGCAATTTCATGTAATCTGTTATAAATTGATATTTTTTGAATAATTTGCATAGAAAAAATCTTCGTTCATTAAACATTTACCTATTATAAACAGATAATATACCCCGTATCACATTTCACAAAAATATGTATTACAATTGTTTGTATTTTATGGATGGAAAATTTGTAATTTGAGGAACTATAATATTTATGGGGTAACAAAACACATTTTTTTTATTCCTCTGTTAGATTTATAATTATTTAAAACGTTAGAGGAGACATGAAATCAAATTTTGAGACAATTCAACTACCTTGGGTAAAGTACTTTTAGTTGTATTCGAGTTTTGAGCGCCGGTTACTGTCCTATCATATCAGTATCACGTCAATATTAGTTACTCATAATTAAATACAACAAAAATATTCGTTTGTTCATAGTAACAAGTTACACGCTACTTACTAGCCGAGTACATTAATTGCATAAAATAATATCACTATAAATATAAAATAGAGTTAATTCTTTTTATATATTTAAATTAACATTTTTATTATTATATGTATTAAACTTTACAATTTCGTATATTGTATATACGGGTGACCCGATGAGCAGGACTCGATTTTCTCCTCTTGAAAAAAAGTCTATTGCATGTATCGAAACCGATAGTTTTTGATCATCCGATCACCCATTACATACAATATACAAAATAGTAAATTTCGATACAAACAAAAACAAGTTTGAAAAGAAATTTCAATGAACTTAATCTATGACTCTAATAATATTTACCCAACTCAAATACAAAGTCTTTTTCTTAGAAAAAAAAAATACATTATTAAATTTGAGATGGTAATTTGTAAATTTTTAAATTTAAACATCGTAAAAATTTAATTATTCATTACGTAATTATAACATATAACACCTTAAAGCAGTATTAGTTGTATATAACTAATTGTTAATAATATACAAATTATCATCTTTAAATTTGAATCTAATTACTCCAGTCCCTAGCCATCAGTCACATGTTTCTCCTATTACCTTGGACTTTATTCTCCTGTCAACTTGAAATATATCATAGATCATAGATCATAAATATAAAGAAAAAGAAATAAATAAATTAAGCTTTTATCTCGTAACCACCGCAACTACGCACAAACCGCTACCGCAACCACGCGTTACACCTAGCGGTGATGAGCCTCGTCAGTTACAAAAACACATCCCACAAAAGGTACTATCACAAGTGATCTTAAAAAATACATAATTATTTGAATGGGCCATTTTACATATCCATTGTTTTAAACCTAGAAAAAGTACTTAATATAAGTATATAATATATCAAACAAAACAAAATCTTGATACATTAGCGATGGAAAGAGGAGTGGGAGACAACATAATGGCATTTTTTAGTGAATGAGTTAACAACCTTCATTAGTTTAACTTAAAAACACACTAATCAAAATTAGTGACGAAAACCATAACTTAATGGTGAACAACCAAACTTAAAACAAAAACATAATACTAATTAATGTAAATAAAAAAACTGACGTTAGGATTCAAATTACCGACGTAAAACATTCCACAATATGTTTTTAAATAAAAGTTAGTATTAGCGCTCTAATCTCCGATATAATTCTGTTTTTTGCAGGGGCGGAGCTAGAGTGGGGGTAACTGCCCCCCTCAAAAAGTTTGAAAATACGTAAAAAGAATTTTTTTTAAGTATTAATTACATTTTAAAATTTTTGTCCCCACAAAATTATTGAAATTTTTTTTTCCCCTCCGTTTAAAATTTCTAGCTCCGCGCTTGATTTTTTAAGCTAACAAAAGAAAATGACGTCATTTGGTTAAAATCTTAGCTACAAACTTACTCTATACGTGCAATTTGGATTTTTGAAACAATACAACCTTTCTTTCAAAAACATAATAATGAATCCATCATTACTTTTGGACAATCATGGTCCCTCAAAAATCCATGTCAAACATGTGAACTTTGTTATAGTTTATCCATTAACTCATTTTGTCGTAAAACATATACAGGGACCTGTTTTAACAGCAATTTGGTTGTACATGCAACAATGTATGATCTATAAGTAATTAAATATTTTAGTGGATATTTCAGACAACAAGAGAACTAACTAGAAATTTTGTTTAGGATTATACTGACGAAAAAGGTACTCTCTGATCCTCTCATGTTGAATTTCAACGTGAAAAGTTATATGTTCTCAAACAAGTTGACATTAGTAAATCAAGTTTCTATTTTTAACTTCTTAAAGTCTACTATATTCATTCCTAAGGAAACGTTACCTTGTATGTTAGTTTCATATTAGGGGATCTCGATCCATATGACTGCCTGGATGATT
Source organism: Logfia minima (assembly GCA_963921325.1). Taxonomy (NCBI): domain Eukaryota; kingdom Viridiplantae; phylum Streptophyta; class Magnoliopsida; order Asterales; family Asteraceae; genus Logfia; species Logfia minima. Next base: position 1,505,821 of record OY992773.1, read on the forward strand.
ATTAGTGCATTTATGTTATCCGGATCCATGATCCCTGTTACTTTTGTTGGGAATTTGTGAAGCTTAATCAAGAAGTTTGGTTTGATGTGAATTTTGGACAGAAGGTCCCATCCCGGGGGTATGGGTTAGTGATCCGGAGGGGATCACCTGCTCCGTCAAATTAGTGTTGTTTTATTACAATCTGACATTCATTTACATTAACTAATGTGTGTAACTTACTATTACCATGAAAATTTGATCTCTCTATATTTCTATTACAGCGCAGTTTATCATCTTTTAAGCTGTGCGATCTCTCATTAAACCAATTCACCGGGAACTTAACATTCCCTTGTCATCGATCTTTACTCTCACATCATCTCTCTCGAGTACAGCGTAATCAATCACAATAAATTCTGACGGTTTATTGACTTTATTCTCAATGAGCTCATTCTTCAACACCATACAAAAGTTGAGGTAGCTAAACTCATAAGCAACAATGAAAATTTCAAGGCGAAACAAGAGAACCATTAAATTGGATTCCAAAGGGGAGCAACTGCTCCCTAAAAAAATTTCATACAGAGTAACTTTTTCTATAATGTGGTTATTATTTGTCTTTCGCGCCTCCTTAAAAAAATATTGGTTGATTAATTTAATTCGGTTGTCTAAGTTTGCCGATTCAGTAACAACTTTCTAGCCCCACCTCTAGCTACACACACTCATTTCACACGTATGGAAGTATTCTAGTGAATGGACACGGAGAAGATGAAGTTCAATTCCTCACGAAAGGTTGAATCCTTGATTACAAGTCAGGATTGGATTTCTTGCAACAATCTAACCAGGGAAATCCCAAAACAACTTTGAAAGTGGGTTCACATTTTTGTAGATAACTTGTCTTACAATCAACTCATGGGACCCAACCGAATTCTTATTCAAATCTGGCAAATAAAGAAAGTTTTGACATCTCATTAAACCGTTTTTGATGGGATTTTTTGGGCTTCTTTATGTAAATTCTACTTGGCGTAGGATGTGGTTTGCTTTCGTTGAATAATGCTTGTATACAAGTTATTACTTTCTTTGTGATTGTTTTTGTAACCGCAGGTTTTGATACATATTCGTCATTCACTCTATTTGTAAATGTTGTTTGTCTAGGAAAAGAAAGACAAATAAGTCTTAATTTTTTTTGTAGAGGCTATGAAAATTGTTTAGAAACAAGTACTCGTAAAAAGGTTGCAATTTATGTTTCAAACTTTTGAAATTTATTCACATATAGTCTATAGCGGTAGTTGCGTATATCCTCTGTTTTCCCTCTGCTTTGTAAGCAATGCAAACTGAACAGAAGAAACTCGCGTTTGTTGATGGCTGTGCGAGTTTAAAAATTGCGGCGCAAAAATCAGAATCGCGACGCAATCCTATGGGATTGCAAAGAGATCTATGAGGCTATCAGTTTTCTTGTTTTGCAAGTATTGCACGCTATAAATAGAACCTATGTAATTGTAAACCCTAACACCTCCGAATTTAATAAGATTTCTCTTTATTTTAGCTGTGGATTAAACCAAACGAGTAGATTGGATATAGCCAAGTTACTTCCGTTTGTTCATTTACTTTCTCGTTATCTTGATTGTGTTATTGCTTTGTCTTAAATCTGTTTATTGTTGTGGGGTATAACTTGTGGTTATATGGTTCTTGGTTAGGGCTCATAATTCCTAACACATAACCGGGCCCTTTTTTTTTTTATAATTTTGTGTCAGTAATTGACACCCGAAATTGTAACTTCCTAATCGGGGTTTTCTAAGTGTTTGTTTAGTAACGTGTATATGTAATCGTCTCTTGTTTTCTGTCATATAGATTTGGCATCTTTCTACCATCTGGAGGTCCCAGATTTGACTGATAACAATTTTGTTGGAAGCATCCTTCATCAATACAGTCATTATCTTCTCTTAGACCCCTCTCAATCGCTTACAATGAGCTCAACGGCTCACTACCTGATGATGGTAAGATATCCAAAGTATGGATGCATGGTGCTTGAATTACTTCAAAACCCAAACATGTAAATAGAACGTTAAGTTCTGTAGTGTAGGTACATTGTTAATTAATTACACACCTTTTAAAACATTACTTTTTCTCTGTTTTATTTTTTGGTAGGGTTCTGTGAATTCAAGAACCTAAATGAGTTCGATCTTAGTCACAACATGTTCAGCGGAAGCCTGCCTGAATGTTTAAACAGACTATCATCTCTCAAGTTGTTTGATATTTCTTCGAATGGATTCACGGGAATATTTCCTCCTTTGATTGATAATCTCACTTCTCTCGAGTACGTTGAATTAGTGATAACAAGTTTGAAGGTTTATTCTCATTCAGCTCATTCTCTAACCATACAAATCTCCAGGTAGTTAGATTCATAAGCGACAACGATATATTTGAGGTTGGATTCCAACATTCCAGTTGAAAGTTCTCGTGCTGTTGAATTGCAATATAAACAGCAGTAAAGGAAGTGTGTTTCCAAGTTTTCTACTTCACCAACATGAGTTAGAAGCACTAGACGTTTCACACAACTCCATTGAGCAACATTTACCAAATTGGTTGATTCAATAATACAATGTTGCGAGTTCTTAACTTTAGGAACAACTCATTTGGCGGTAGTATTAGTATGTCGTTTCATAGAAATGACAATATGTGGTTATTGGATATATCAGATAATCACTTGATAAGTACAATACCTTATAATATAGGACAGGTCCTTCCTTATTTAAGACGTCTAAACTTGTCCCGAAAATTTTTGGAAGGTGATCTCCTTCTTTCAATGGGTAATTTGAGTCTATTTATTGTGTTAGATTTATCTAATAACAATTTCTCTGGAGAAGTACTGAAAATATTGCTTACTGATTGTCCAAATCTGACAGTTTTACAGTTGTCTAATCACATATTGTACCGTGAGGTACTCTCGAGAAACTTCAGCTTGACTAGCTTAAAAATATTGTTGTTGGACAATAACAGGTTTACAGGAGTGCTGACAAATAAGATTAACGAATGACCTATGTTAACCATGTTGGATATCAGTGGTAACTGTGTTACCTCAATGGATTAGCAATTTGACGTACCTAAATACACTTGTGATTAGAAACAACATGTTTAAAGGCCAATTCCCATGTGGGAATGCTTCGGTTTGGTTTCTCAACATCTCACAAAATTATTTTTCGGGGTTGTTACCACCGTGCTTAAATTTACAAGGTATAGAGCATGTTCATTTGGATTTAAACAGATTCACTGGATCAATACCTGAATCGTTTAATAACTTGACGAATATTTTGACTTTAGATATGGGTGATAAGAAGTTATCCAGAAGTATTTCAACTTTTTTAAAGGTGAGCTCTCTGAGTTTAAGGATCCTTTTCTCGAGGAGGAATAACTTAAGTGGTTCTATTCCTAAACAGTCGTGCCGATAAACGTGTTTGAGGTTGATAGATCTATCAATTGAATTCATCATTGATGGCACCAGAAGAAAGTGAAGAAAAATGGAGGGATGTGGATATGTTTTACTTTGGTGCAAGTCTGTTTTCAACATGGTTTGTGTTCTTGATGGGATTTTTTGGGTTTCTTTACGTAAATCTTAGTTGGCGTAGGAGGTGGTTCGCTTTTGTTGAAGATGTATGTTTACACGCTATCATTTTCTTTGTGATTGTTTCTGTACGCGTAGATTCTGATACATATTTCTATAAGCTTATGGTTTGATGCATATTGTAATTTTTCCTATATACACAATCACTGCATTTTCGTTCTTTCCTCCGTTTGTGTTTCCCCTGTAAGAAAATGATCATTGCCAACAAATATTTGGTCAAAACTTGTAGGATTATAGATCAGTGATTGAGATAATGCAGTAGATCCAAATTAAATACAGTCATAGTTAACTTTCATGCATATACTACTTGCTAAGCAGGGGCGGATGTATCTTGATGTAGGGGGTTGTTCATGCGACACACGAATTTAGCAAATGAAGTATAAAAAATGTAAAAAAATATTGATTATTTAATAATGCTACTTGTCTAGTTAAATTTTTGCTTGGTCGGCTATTGTATTGCACAAGCAAACAAAGCATTACAGGTTTAAAATCTTTGCTTCAGCCAATTAGTTTTCTATTCTTTTTAAACTTTTCTAATTTTATCTACCCGCAACAGGGTAGATTCTTTATTTTTTTTAGTTTGATAATTTCGAGTTTCTTTTTTGGCTTAAAATTTATCAATAGATGATTATGGTCTTATAGAGTCAAGTCTTTTGACTTTTTGACCAAACTCAACTAGTTGCGAAGTGAAGCCACCATCAATAGATGATTATTTTGTGTACTCGTCGTAAATTTTTTTAGCTCCGACAGTGTTGATAATTCATTCCAAATAAAAAGAATCAAACGTAGACTTAATAAAAACTTAAAAAACATACAGGTTTCATTTTTGTTTGTTTTTGCCATCACAAAAAAAGAAGAAGGGGTAACTATCTTTATACTTTTTGTATTAAAAAGAATAGTTTATAGTTATAGTTATTTTATTTATAAGCTAATAAAGCGCGGCAAAACCCTAACCCCACTCGGCGACTGGTGAGGCCGTGATTTTAATGATTGAACGTCCATCTCCGGTTGTCTCTCCATCCGTCGCTTTCCGCCGCTAATCCTGATCGCTGACCGCTGATGGTTGGTTTTAGCTGGTTGCGTCGATTTACTTGTCAAAAAATATTAACCATATCATGTATGTATCTATATATTCATATATGGTTAATCTCAATTGATTTTTATTTTATTTTATGTGAAATTTTATTTTTTTATTTGCTAGATTTTTCGATTTTGTGCGAGATTTGTAGAGTTTGTCCGGGATTTTTCGATTTATGCTAATTTCCTTGATTTTATGCGATTTATTCAATCAAATGCTTAATTTTAGATTCTATGCGAATTTATTTTAATTAATTTTATAGGAATGTTTTGATTGTTTGCAAAATTCACAAAATGTGTGGCTTCATAGCGAATTTTTGTTTTCTTCAAAATTTTATCTTTTGTGCTAAATATAGTATTCTATGTGAAATTATGTATATACAATTAGGTTTGACATTTTGGACACAGGGAATTGTGCAAATTATGATACATTGGATGCAACCTTCCATAGTTGGTTTTTGTTTTCGAGATATATATATATAAATAAATATAATGGTGATGGTATCTCCTGCAAGAGAATTGAAGAGCTATAACGTTCCAATCTCTGAAAGTGTAGATGGTGAGAGTGTCATATTAAGGATGCTCAAAAGCAACAATCATGTGTTGATGAGCACATGACGGAACCACAAATAGGGATGCCAACGGGTCGGGTTTGGAGTGGGTTTGTGTACCCGTACCCAAACCTGTTTATAAATCAGAAAGCACACGACGATACCCAGTTCTGCTACCTCCTTTGATTCTCTCCGGTTCTGCTATTATAAGTCAGTCTTCACTCTTTTAACTGTCCCGTGTTCCTCATGCTTGTGTATGTGTGATTTCCATACGCATAATGTTTCGTATTGTTGACTATATATATATGTATGTATGTATGTATGTATTTTTAACATGTGTAGGATACATCATGATCATGTCAGCTCCTGTACAGCAAATGCAATAATACTATAGACTCGGGTCCCTTGATAATTGTTCTGGGAAGTGGAATGGTTTTGCTGATTGTCTTAAAACTCAAAACGAAAAGGTCTTACTATAAATATTAATATTGTTTATTTACTAATTCGTGGGTTGCCATAAATAAATTATACTTGATTAAATTATGTATGACATGTTTTTTTAAAAGAATGTCGATAACCATGCTCGAACATAAGTAGTATCAAATTAACATGGGCTTGATGTGTGATCTTGATACTACTTTAAGTTTTAAATTGCCAAAGTACAATTTAATGTTTACAACCATATTGCCTTGCTGTATGTCCTGCTGTTCATCATGCTTCTTATATGGTATGATGTGGATATGGTTTTCTTTGCTGGAAGTTTGGTCTCAACATAGTTTGTGTTCTTGATGGGATTTTTTGGGCTTCTTTACGTGAATTCTAATTCGTGTAGAAGGTGGTTTGGTTTTGTTGAAGAATGTATGTTTATATGTTATTATTTTCTTTGCAGTTATTTCCGTAATACATAGTTTCTCTCTTTGTAATAGTGGTTACTTGAGGAAAATATTTCTGTAAGTGTATATAGGGATTGATACATATTTTAGTTTTCCGGTATGCACACAATTACTTCATTTTCGTTCTTTCCTCTCTTTGCCTTTCCCCTGTCCTATATCCTCTTTATATGTGTAGTTTAGCAAAAACCTTTACTGACCACTGATATGTTTGAATGATGACTACTAACTAATTACCCCTGATAGAAAAGTGAATCCAAGATGGTGCTTTGATCTCATGGAGAAAAATCAGATGAAAAACCTTTAAGAATCTGATGAGGACAGGTTTGAATTATGCGCAATCGACCTGTCATAATCATCCGGACATTGAGATCCTGTAAGGTATATTTAATTACTATTCATCTGACAAGTTTTAATCATTGATCACATTTTCTCCTAGATCCAATGTTCCATGATTCTTGCTTCCTCATATTAATAACAGAGTCTTTCCTGTTGATTCATTCTCATATCTTGAGTGCCAACAATGGAGTGTGTATATTAATTCGTGGAAATTGTTTATTCATTGAATGACTAATGAAACTTGGAGGTTTGTTGAGAAGTCAAAGATGCCTTTAGCCGGCATCGAATTAAGTAGACTTCATTGACCGGGTGACTTCTTGGAGTATATCTAATTAATAAATTCATATTCAATTCATCACATATATCTACTCAAATTCCAAGTATCACACTTTCACTTTTCAACTCATATGTATTTTTGACAAAAGTGAGCTGAGTATATATGACATATATTAAACATAAGCATAGTTGATAAGGAACATGTAACTGATCTTGTAGTCAAGAATTATGATATACAACCGCAAGTCGGAAAGTATATATCACATATTTTTGTAAATATCCTTTTGGTTTGGTGAAGGTTGGTTATGTTGAAAACACACAAGTCGTATGATACTGAAAAAGTTCCCTTTTTGATTTTCCTAAGTCTAATATTGTGTCAAAGTTAATGTCATGCCCCACATGCTGATTATATATATATGTATGTATGACTGGTGTGCCATGTTGACTACATTGCTCCCACAAAAGATGCATTCATATATTATACTACATATTATTTTAATTTTAAGAAACTTGACATTTCAAGCATTATTTGTGAGCAGAGTGTCTCTAAAAAGGCATCATTATTACTTGCTTACTTCATCTACTAAAATGGATTGGTCTTTGAGTAAGCACAAATCGTGGTCTAATTGGTTATTGATTATGACGATGATACATATTCTCATGGCCAGAATAATACAAGGTAGTTGTATTGAAGAGGAGAGAAAGGCGCTGCTGGAAATAAAAGCGTCCCTTATCGATTCATATGTTTTTGATGCAGACCCACTTCTTCCAACTTGGGTTGATTATGGGACGGATAGTGGTGGCGAGTGTTGTGATTGGGAGAGGGTCGAGTGCAACACAACCACCGGGCATGTAATAAACTTGTCATTCAAAAACATCCTGGGACTAGTATATGAAGACTATGGAAGGATTTGGCCATTAAACATGTCTCTTTTTCTTCACTTTAAAGAGCTGAAAAGTCTCAATTTGGCATGGGATTGTCTTGATAACGGAATTGTGAGCACAGGTATCATGTGGATCATTGTCTAATTTACTATGAGTAATGATACATATGCTTAATAAATCAGCTTGAAAATTGACCTAATCCATTCAATCATTGACATATGTTTTAGATATTTTCTCTTACCTTATCTTATACTTTGAACTTGCCATGCGTCAACATCTCTCTTCTATGACAATTTTTAGATTAAGTCTGTTAGTTCCATAGATCATTCTTCATTTACTATATTACTACTTCGATCTAGCTAGATCTTGGAAATCTACCTTTATATTGATTTAAAAAACGAGTAAAAGGTATTGGCTTGTCTTTCTCTCATCGATATCAAATGTTAATGTAAGTAAACTACTCGCTTCATAACCACAAGTGTTGAAATTAGTTTTTGATTCAAGTGTGCCTATAAGTTGATTGACCAACTGTTCGACAATTGAAGTTATATATGAGTATATGACCATAGCGTACTTTTATATATACCAATCACAAGCCATTCAACTTTCTGTTATTAAAAATCATATTTAGAAAGTCAACTTTATTGAAACAACGAGATAACTTTTTCCTTGCAGGACTTAGAAAGTTGTCGAGTTTGAAAAAGCTAGAAATACTGAACCTTGGAAGTAATACGATTACAAATGGGATATTTCCTTCGTTGGGTGCACTTACTTCACTCAAAAGTTTGGATCTTGGTGACAATGAATTGGAGGGAAACTTTCCTGCTCACGGTATCTTTCACCTCGTCAAAATTTTTCTATAGCATATATGCATGCATGTTATCTAGACTCTAGAGGCTTATATACCCTTTTACACATATTGTAGAGCTTGCAGCTTTGGAAAATTTGGAGGTATTGGATCTCACCTACAGTAGCTATTATGGTACCTTCCAAATACATGGTAATCATTCTCATTTTTAATAATCAAACGTAACCATGATATCATGGATTACCATTTTGTGCAACATGCACTGTGAGACCAACTACATAACAAGCAGATAATCCCCAAGGACCCTGGCAATAGATTATCCTGCTTGAAATAACATAAAAATTAATCCGACAAAGAAATGTTCTAAATCAAGTTTAGAAAGTACTAATAAGTTATTTAAGTCAGTTTTCTATAACTTTCTTTTCTCATAAATCAAAACATAATATTGGAAGAGTTGACTGGACTTATATGTTTATCTAGAGTTGCTTTCCTTTAATTATGTATGTTGGCGTTGAGAATTAGATGCATGATTGTAGGTTTTGAGGAGAAATCTATGTTGAAGAAGTTGAAAACTTTAAATCTTGGGTATAATTATTTCAATGAGAGCCTTATAACATCTTTAAGTGCTCTTCCATCGCTTGAAGTCCTAGATCTTCATGGCAATCCTCTATCCGAATCATTTCCAGCTCAAGGTATCTCTGTCCTATATATTACTCTGCTTTTAGGGTTTCTTTTTATTATCGACGTACTCTCTACTTCTGTGAATCACCAATTTATGAAGTCATTTATGCACAGTGTCCCTGCACAAACATTATCTTTCTGTGAAAATGGTTGGAGTTTATAGTTTGATTTATTATATAAGTCAACGTCTTTTTTTTTTTTTTTTTCATTTCAGAATTAGCCCATTTGACTAACCTGAAGGAATTGGATTTAAGTTTTACTGGGATCAAAAGTATTAAAGGTAAATAATGATTTATTCTTTTCGCCACTATTATTTGAGGATGGTTCAGAAGATAAAGTTATTAATTGAAATCAAGCAACATAATTACACTTGTTCAATTCCATAACTACAAACCTATAAGTTTCTCTCAGGATTCATTAATATTTTACAGGTTGTAAGAGCTTATCAAGATTAAAAAGGTTGGAGAGTATATCTCTCGGTAGTAACAAGTTCAACAGGAGCTTCATATCATGCCTAAGTTCCCTCCCATCTCTCAAGATTCTTGATCTTGGTAGTTCTCGTTCATTGGGAACTTCCTTTCCCATGCAAGGTATGTGTATCTTGATATATGTAGACATCATTAACTATCTAAATTTCATCTTCACTACTAAGAATTAATTTGCCATTTCTTTTCGTGTGCAGAATTATCTAGTTTGAATGACTTAGAGGAACTGGATTTAAGCAATTGTGGCCTTGAGTCACTCGCATATAACGGTTAGATTATAAATTAAGGGAATGCTTCTATATGATGTTTTATGTACATGATCACTCTCTCTATATACATTTTTTGGAATGCAAAGAAATGTGATTTACTTCAACATAAAATCAACAGTTGTACTTCTGATCTATTGCGGTGACATAGACTTGACAATAATATCTCATGCTGATGTTATGTGTAAAAGCCAATCCTTAAGTTATCCTTGTGCAGATAACATCATACGGAGTATTACTTTTTACTTGCTATATTTTCAAGTGTTTATTAAGTTTATGGAATATAATAGATTGTTTTTGCCAAGGTGTTGTGTATTCTACTTATTTTGTTTGACACAAAGTTTTAGGCACCATGAGCACCCTGGTGCATCTGAACCTCGATCAGAACCGCTTCAATCAAGACGACGTCATATGGCCGGCAATGTCTGCTTTTCCATCTCTAAGATTTTTGTCTTTAGAATATTGTAATATAGGAGGATTACTTTTTGCTCAAGGTTTGTACTTCTACCCTTGAATTGTTTTCGTGCTCCAACACCATTTTATAATTTTAAAATTCTTAAAGATCGAGATTACCTAATTGACTAGCTGCTTTTGTTATTGAATATAGCTCAGATCGTTCTAGATTTATTTGCACAACTAGAGACCAGTTTTTACGAATCCTTTTACGTGTCCCTCTATATAATTTAGAACTACCTCTTCTGCCTGATTTGGAAGTCCTCCTCTTAATGGGTAATCATTTCAATGGAACACTGCCAATGGAAGGTATAGCACTTGCTATTTTGTATTTCGTTAGCATATTCGATTTGATGAAGTAGTTACCAACTCATTTGATGGCTCAAACTGGTGCTGCATAATTTGAGATATATTAACAAAATCTTTTTTTAGTTAAGAGTTTTTGCCTTACTAACCCATATGTTATTTGCTCTTCTTGTAATCTAGCACTGGCATCTTTTCACCATCTGGCGGTCTTAGATATGAGTGACAATAATTTTGTTGGGAGCATCCCATCTGCAATACGTACATTATTTTCGCTTGAAGTTGTCTCATTTGCTAACAATGTGCTCAACAGCCCATTAACAGATCATGGTAAGTTATCTAAAGCAGGCATGACTAAGATTGGAATTGTTCAAATAAATTGTATAATTGAAAGGCTCATATGATTATGTGGTTAATTTGATTGATGCACACCCTTTGTAACATTAAATTTTACTAATAGTTAATCTATCAAATGCCGGTAATTTTTCTGTTTGACTGCAGGGTTCTGCCAGATGAAGAACCTCCAAGAGTTGGATCTTCATAAAAACGAGTTTGATGGAAACCTTCCTCAGTGTTTCAACAGTCTAACATCTCTTAAACTCTTTGATATTTCTTCAAACCAATTCACGGGAAAACTTCTGCCATCACTATCTGCTAATCTCACATCTCTAGAGTATGTTGATTTTAGTCATAATAAATTTGAAGGCTCATTATCATTTAGCTCTTTCTCCAATCATACAAAGCTAGAGCTTGTTGAATTCATAAGTAACAACGACAAATTTGAGGTTGAAACAGAAGAGCCTATAGGTTGGGTTCCAATGTTTCAGTTGAAAGTTCTTGTGCTATCTAACTGCAATATAAACAGGCGTAAAGGAAGTGTTGTTCCTAGTTTTCTACTTCACCAGCATAAGTTACAAATACTAGACCTGTCTCACAACTCACTGGAGATGCAATTTCCAAATTGGTTGATTAATACTAATGCAAAGCTGGAAGTTGTTAGTTTAAGGAACAACTCAGTTGATAGTACACTGCGTATCCCATTGTATAGGAACGCTAATACATGGTATTTGGATATTTCAGATAATCAAATAACAGGTACCATACCTCTTGATATAGTAAATATTTTTCCGTACATAACTGCCTTGAATTTGTCTCGAAATTCTTTGAACGGCCCTCTCCCTTGGTCAATAAGCGATTTGAGTGCAATAGAATATTTGGATTTATCTAACAATAATTTCTCGGGAGAAGTGCCGGAGAGATTGCTTTCTCATTGTCCAAGGTTGATTGTCTTACAGCTATCTAATAAAAAATTGTACGGTGAGGTACTTTCGAGAAAATTCAACAATACTCCGTTACAAATATTATTTTTAGACAATAACCAGTTTACTGGGGTGCTCACAAATGAGATCACTGAAGGTTTTTCGTTAGAAATGTTGGATATCAGCGGCAACTTATTTTCAGGTGCAGTTCCAGGATGGATAAGCAACCTGACATCCTGGACGACACTCGTGATAAGAAACAACATGTTCGAAGGTCAATTCCCATGCGGGACAGCTTCATTCATGTTTCTCGATATCTCAGAAAATTACTTCTCAGGATCCATTCCTTCCTGCTTAGATATGTTTAATTTGAAGCATCTTCATTTGGATGCAAACAGATTCACTGGATCAATTCCCGAATCTTTTCGTAATCTGACAAATCTGTTGACTTTGGATATGGGCAATAACAAGCTATCAGGCAACATTCCAGATTACCTAGGTGAACTGTCGAGTTTAAGAATCTTAGTTTTGAGAAAAAATAACTTCATTGGTTCTATTCCTAAGAACTGTGCCAGTTGAGTTATTTGAGGTTGTTAGATCTATCTATAAATTTCCTTTCTGGTTCAATACCAAACTGCTTACAAAATATTACTCAAAGTAGCCAACTTGTCTTTTTTATATCAACTACTTTATGGAGGCCAAAGCAATCATTTTATAAGTATGAAAGTGTTCTAGTGAGGTCCTTCGAGATACATGGACTGGATGAAATCAATGAAAAGCAAGATGAAGTTCAGTTCCTTACAAAAAGCAGGCCTGATACCTACAAAGGTGGATTCCTTGATTACATGTCAGGATTGGATTTATCTTGCAACGATCTAACCGGTGAGATCCCAAAAGAACTTGGAATGTTGGTTCACATTCATGCAGTTAACTTGTCTCACAATCAACTCACGGGACCCATACCAAGTTCTTTCTCAAATCTAGCGAATATAGAGAGCTTGGACATTTCATCAAACCGTTTGAGTGGTAAAGTTCCATCGGAACTGATTGGGTTGAATAATCTGGGTATTTTCATTGTTGCTAACAACAATCTGTCAGGTAGACTCCCGGAAATGAAAGGACAGTTTGGGACATTTACTGCTAATAGCTATGAGGGCAATCCATTTCTTTGTGGACCACCATTAGAGAAGAGATGTGTACCTGCAACGACAAATTCGACATTGATGGCACCAGAAGAAAATGAAGAAAAATGGTATGATATGGATATGGTTTTCTTCAGTTCAAGTTTGTTTTCAACATGGTTTGTGTTCTTGATGGGATTTTTTGGGCTTCTTTACGTAAATCCTAATTGGCGTAGGAGGTGGTTTGTTTTCGTTGAAGACCGTTTGTATACATGTTCTTACTTTCTTTGTGATTGTTTCTGTAAACGTGGGTTTTCATACACATTTCTCTATTTGTAATAGTGGTTACTACAGAATAGGAAGACAAACGAGTCTTACGTACTGTAGACTCTTGTATAAAAGACTTTAAATTTTCTTACGTACACAAGTAACGCATTTTCGTTCTTTCATCTCTTAACCTTTCCCTATGTTATCTTCTTTATATGTGGAATTTTGATTCCTTGGTTAAATGGGTATATGTAATTATAGTTGATGACTTTATTAGATGCCAAGCAGAAGAGTTGATGTCAATTATATTCAAGGAAGCAACAAAAACCTTTAATTACCACTGACAGAAAAGTTAATTCTATATAGCGCTTCCATCTCATGTGGAAAAATTAGATGAAAAAACATATAATTAGAATCTTAAGACAGATCTGAACTATAATCATCTAGAGAGTAAAATCGTCTTTTGTATTCAACATTTAATCAGTGATAACATTAATAAGACTCAACTAGAGGCAACTACACATGGTGAATTTGCTATTGGAGATGATCCTAATGCAGGTCTTAGTTCCAAGAATCAAGGGATTTCAGATGATCATGCTAGGTATGAGTCAGAGGATACATTTTCTCATGATTTACCAAAAGAGGTTAACACTTCTGGAGGTAATGAAGATGACAACTTATTAAAGGAATCGATGGCATTCAGTACCAATTTGAGTGATGAAGTAAATAGACTGAGAGATGTACTGGCTCTACAAGGAGATGAGATTAAGAGATTGAATGGGTTGGTAGAACAATTGATGAAGGAAAGGGAGGTGGAAAAAGAAAAATTGATAAGTGAACCTTTTGCTGAGCAAGAAAAAGAGGTACCAAATGTAGAATTTGAATTTGAAGTTCAGGAGGAGGTTGAAGAGCAGGTTGAGGTTAGTGCTGCTCCAGTTACTATTGATGGTACTGGAGTTAGTACTGCAAAGGAGAATGTTGAGGTTAATACTGCTCCTGTTACTACTAATAGTATTGGAGTTAGTACTGTCAAAGAAAATGATGAGGTTAGTGCTGCTTCAGTTACTACTGCTAGTGCTAAAGTTAGTGTTGCTGAGGTTAGTACTGTTGTTAATGCTGCTAGAGAAGATTTTGGCTTTAGTTCTGCTGGGCTAGATGAGCCAGTTTCTACTGCAAATTTAGATGGGGATGAGATAATTGTAGCAAAGGTATTGTTGAGAGTTTCTGAAAGTCCAAAACAGAAGGAAAAACCTAAAGAAAAGGGTATCAGTATAAATGAACCATCTGCAATCAAAGTGAGTCAAATGGGAGATAGAGATAAAGGAAAAGGAATTGAAATTCCACAAGAAAAGCGTAACAAAAGAAAACAACAAATAGAAGCTGATGCAAAGTTAGCAAGAAAGTATCAACAAGAGGATAGAGCACGTTATATAGCATAGGAAAGAGTAGCTCATCTTGAAAGACTGTTAGCAAAGAGGAAGAGAAGATTAGCAGCTGCTCAATATAAACATCTGAGAGACAAACCATTGACTAAGCATCAAGAAAAGATAAAATATATAAATTTTTTGAAAGCTGCTGGATTTCATGTGAGAAGGTTAGCTACCATGAAATTTAAAAATCTTAAAAGATTGTATGAGAAGGAACATGCTCAGATGGTTAAGGGAGATGATACAAGGAGAATGGAGATTGAAAGAACCTTGAAGGGCATGAATGAACCAAGTATTGTAGAGAAGGAGAGTGAGCCAATCAAAACATTTGAAAGAATGGAAGAAATATGTTAAAGAAACAGAGAAGAGGCGTAAGGTGGATGCAAAGAAGGAAACTCAACCATATGAATTAGATGTGCATACTGATGTGCCATATACAAAGGAGAGTAATGAAGATGCTTTAAGAGCAATGATAGTGATTGATACAACTGAATTCAAGCCTACACCTTTGAATACAAGTTATCCTATCTTGGATTGGTATCAAATCACTGATGTAGACAATAAGAAGTGGTATAAGATTGTGAGAGCTGGAGATGTAACTGAGATGTATAGATTTTTTGTTTCCATGCTCAGAGTATGTAATAGAAAAGACTTGGATCAGATGTGGAATGTTGCTATGACCAAGTATGCTGAGCACAAAGACTATGATGATAATAAGCTTCTTTATGAATATATCAAACAAATGTATGAACCAGATAGAGATATGTCAATATTCAAGAGAGCTTTCTCTCCAGTGACTAGGTGGCTTTTGATACATGTGGAGTTCACACTACACATCACCATGATGGAGGGATTGGATAGTATTTGATGGGTAAGGTTTATCCTTGGAATCCTAGTATTTTGAAGAGTATGATGGCAATCAAGGTTTATCTGAAGTGAGTTTGTGTTTGAGAAACTTGATGCTGTTAGAAGTACATATTAAGTTTAGGGGGAGATCGTGGGGTTTACATTGGTTAATGCTGTTAGTACATAAGTTACGGCTATTAGCATTGTTTATACTGTTCAAGCTTACTACTGCTTTCAGAGTTAGTACTGCTATCAGAATTAATGCAGTTAGAGATTGAAGAGTTAATACTGCGAAGTTCAAAAGATTACTACTGTTTGAGTGTTAATGTTGCTTCAATGTTACCACTGCTTCTATCTTTATACTGTTACATTATTAATGATGTTTACGTATATTGTATTTTGGTAACAGATAGAGTTAGATTATAGATTGATTTGTTTCCAAGTTTATAGGAAAAGTTGTTCAGGACTCTATACACATAAAAATAGAGATCCGATAGTATGGAAACATACGTAAGCTTCAAGGTGTAAACCCTAATACATCTGTGTATTCGTATTATTATCATCAATAATATTGGAGCTTTTGATTGATAATTCGTTGTTTTGTTCTGTTAATTATTCCTAAGTTATCAAGTACTATAAGTCTTGATTAAATCAGACCGATTCAAACAAGTCTAGTCTATCTCATATTTCTCAATTTCCTTTTTAAATTTTCAATACAAATTACGACCAACTTTAAAATTGTTATTACGTCCTAGCGGTACTATTTTCTAAATTATTTGTAATTGTAGGGTTGAGTTCAAATGAGAATGAGATTTTTTGTGAGAATGGAGGAATCACTGTCAACCCTTGATCTTCATCAAGATAACAAAACTCCTACATTTTTAAAAATTGAATATCTAAAAAACGGTTAGTCAAAAAATTATAAAAATTGCACCATAAATATCATGTTTTTTTCTTTTCGATTAGATATCTCAAATGACATACTTTTGATGAACTTTTTTTTTATTTTTTGGTGGGTTTCGAAAACTAGTAACACATGTGATAGACGCTAATAGTCGCCGATATCACATGTGATTGTTGTCGGTATCACATGTGATAGTTGATGGTAACACATCTGAAAGTTGGCTGATACCACATGTGGTAGTCGTTGGTATCACATGTGATAGTAGTTTTAAAAACCCACGAAAATGAAGAAAAAAAAAGGTTTTTCGAAAGTATATCATGTGAGATGTCTAATCGAAGAAAAAAAAAACCCGCTGATTTTTATGGTGTAATTTTTATAATTTTTTGACGTGTCATTTTTGAGATATTTAATTTAAAGAACGTAGGGAAAAATAGGGTTTTTCCAAATAGTTTCTCCTATTAGTTTTCCCATTCTCAAAAAAAGTTGTACTCATTTGAACTTTATATGTAATTGTAATGTAATATTAGAGATGTAGCCATGTAGGTGAGTGTTTTGGCTTAACAGATAAAGATATAGAAAGTAAAATAACTGTGAAATAACTTTGTGTAAAATATACATGTATCTTGTTAATGAGTTGTGCGTTAATAGATTAATAACTTAGTGTGTGTATCACATAAATAACTGTGTAATTTTCCGTGTATATAGTTAGTGACTTGTGTGTTATTATGTTAATAACTTTAAGTGTGTGTATCACATAGTTATTCACAAAAATAAATTTGTATATCTTATTTTTGAGTTGTGCGTTGATAATAACTTTGTGTTTAAAGTGTGTATATCACAAAAGAAGTGTTTATCTGAGTTGTATCTCAATATGTTAATCAACTTTGTGTGTTAAGTGTGTATACAATAAGTTTGTGTGTCTAAGTTGTGCATTAATATGTTAATAACTTTGTATGTTAACTTTTTGTATCACAAAAATAAGTTTGTGTGTCTGAGTTATACGGTTGTTAATAACTTTTTAACTAGATGTGACAAAAATAGTTTTTTATATAAAGAAAAATTTGTAGCTTTTTTCAAATTGCTACTGTATTTTTTTAAAAATTTTAAAGATTTTTTAAATACTAATTTGGTTTATATGTTTAATATTAAAAGAATCTTATGCATAAATTTAGAAAAAAGTTATATACAAAAGATATAATAAACTAAACGTTAAATGAAAATATAATAAAAGTCATATAATTCTATATCTCATATTTTAAAGTTTATCAACATTTAGAATTGTTAAACTTTTGAAAAATTGGATGTTATGGAGGTGACTGGTGAGGGACCAGAGGCGCGTGGAGGAACGTCTGGGATTCATTTTCACACATCACAAAGTTCCCGTTTAATTAACCTATATTATGGAATTGTCATTGCTATTTATTCAGCGAATGCAACGAGAGTAAAGCTGCCCCTGAAATTCCGTTTAATTACAATCGTACCACTGTACCTTTTTTTAAGAAATCGGACGGCTTAAATCTAATTCAACTATTACCACCTTAATAAAGTTGACTGGAATAACCCTTCCGATCATTATATATGCAAAAGGAAGAAATATTCATGGATTGATCTCATAATAATTAGTGAAATTCTTAAAAAGATAAAATTAAAAGAAATACATCAAATATCAAGTGTATAAAAATGAAAGAAATTAAGATCGTTAGATCGAAAATGATAAAAAATAATAAAATGCTAAGATTCCTTTTAATTATATGTATATATATATATATATATATAGATTTGAATAATACTATGTCCCAAAGGCGGAAATATTCATGGATTAATCTCATAATAATAATAATTAGTGAAATTCTTGAAACGTAAAACTAAAAGATATATAGATAAGGTTTGATTTCGAAAACGGAAATTATTGGCAGGAAAGAATGGTATCATTTAATATAGATTACATTTTTGTATATTTTATTCAATTCAATTAAAGAGATAAGATAAGATCTTGAAAACAAATTTTACAAAAGAACTACTGTTTAATTTAATTTTGGTATGATAATGATGATGATGATAGTCACAAAACTATCTATCTATTTATATTATATAATTAAAAAAGAATATCATAGAAAAATTTTAGCTCTTCATTATTTTTCACCCTCTATGATCTAACGATTTTAATTTCTTTCGTATAATAATACATTTGACGCCTTAAATATTTGATATATTTATTTTAATTAAAAAATTAGACTAAATATTTTATTCATTTATAAAAATTAACGAGTTTATAAATTATATAAGAAAATCGGCCTCAATATTTTATTCATTTTATTAAAATCAAATTTGTTCCGCATTATAACGGGTCTATAAACTACATAAGGAAATCGACCAAATAAAAGTCTATAAACTATATAAAAAACCAGTCACAATATTTATTCATTTATAAATATTAAATTCGTCCTGCGTTATCGCATTTATTAATTTATAAAAGTTAAATTCGTCGTGTCTTACCGTGGATCTTAAATCTTAAACTGTATAAAAAAATCTACCAAATAAAAATTAAATTCGACCCGCGTTATTACGAGTTTATAACCTAGTATTGTTTAATAAAACTATACTCATGCTCGTTATTATTTGGTTGATGGCTATAAAAAAATAAAATAAAATTAAAATGATAATAATAATAATTTGACTCATTTTCTAAAGTGTAGTATTTATTTGTTGAGAAAGTTGTCTTAGCCTTTTCAAGTTACTTTTTCATGAAATGTGATAAGGTTTGACCACCTTCCCCACCAATTTACTCCCACTTGTAGTTGTATGGGACTCATTTGCCATCACTTACGTATTATTATTTCTATATTTAAAACGTCACCGCAAAGGTCTAATTTTTGGTTTCAGATTTTTAGAAATATATGTTTTCTCTTGAAGTTTATATGTGAAACAGAAAAAGTTGTGCGTTCATAAACATAAGACGTAACAAGATCTTTAAAAACAAATAAACGCCACCTAATGTGTTTATTTGAATACCAAATAGTACAACATTTTTCTTTCAATTTTTCATTGATCTCAAATTTGTCAAATAACTAATTATAATTATCATTAATAACAACTTGTTACGCGTTAAACAATATTGATTTCTTTATTTTTCTTCTTTTTATAATTTTAAAATATATTTTACATGATGTACAATATGACATATATATGATAAGTTTAAATATTTATGAAGTTATAAAAAATAACCTTTTTGTCATACACCAATATTTGGGATTTGGGATCTACACATTGTTATTTTTATCTTTCATTGTATAAATATTTGTATAGTTTTGTTTGCTATTTTTTTACAATCCTAAAACATATCCCACATAATGTCAAAACAATGTAGATAAATTGTATATAGTTGATAAGTGTACTTAGTTACGAAGTTATAAAAAATAACATCTTTGTCATAGAACAATGTTTGAGTTCACACACATTATTATATTTATCGTCTGTTATATAAATATTTGTATAGTCTTTTTGTTAAATTTTTCTTTTTTACAATCCTAAAACATATTTCACTTGATATACATTACAATGTAGATAACTTGTATATAGATGATAAATGTATGCATTTATGAAGTTATAAAGAGTAACATTTTTGTCACAGAGTAATGTTCGAGTTCATGCACATTATCATTTTTATTTTTCGTTGTATAAATATTTGTATTCTATAATTGCATTAATTATTGATTATTATAACCTAAATAATATTAACGACCGAAATGATTTTTATGTTTATGTGATGAATAGTAACTAATTCGTCTTATTACTATTTTGTCTTTTAGTGATTTTTTATTTTTCATTTGTAATTTTTTTATGTAATCTTAAAATATATCTCACGTGATATAAAATACAATGTAAATAAATTATATATATATATATATATATGATAGTGTATGTATTTATAAAGTTATAAAGAGTAACATTTTTTATTACAGAGTAATTTTCATATTCATATACATTATTATTTTTATCTTTCATTGTAAAAAATATTTGTTTTCTATAATTTCATTAATTATTAATCAATATAATTAAAAAAATATTAACGATCAAAATGAATTGTACGCTTATGTATGTTCCTGTCTGCTTTTTATTTTTTGATTTCTTTTATGACCGATAGAAATGGAAACTTTTTTATTAGATGCCCTATACCCACCCTTTTTGGTAGATCATCTAACATAATGTACAATATAATGTAGATGATTTGTATATAAATGGTAAATGTATGCATTTATATTTATATAAAGAGTAACATTTTGGTCACAGAACAATGTTTGTGTTCATACATATATTTTATGAAAATATGTAGTTTTAAAAATGTATATTTTATAAAGACTCATTTATAAAAAATGACTTTTTAAACAAATTTAAAAGAAAGTTTTACGATTTTTTTTATAAAATATATATTTTTAAAACTACATATTTAATGATTTTTTTTTAAAAGTATGTTTTATATAAAACTAGTTAAAAAATTTAAAAATTTATTTTACAAAAATATTTATTTTACAAAAATATTTATTTTAATAAAAATAAAAAGTAAATGTGAGAGACAATATAAAATGTGTATGAAGGAGTGAGAGATGAAAAGTGAAAAGTGAAAGACAAAATTGAATGTAAAAAGGGGGTGAGATGGAGAGTGAAAGGTGGATGGAAAGTGAAAAGTCATGACCCATACTCTTTGATGCAAATAATGTTAGTAACAAACTTGAAATAATTAATGTGTGTAGTATTATCATGAAAATTTGATCTCTCTATATTTCTGTTACCGCGCACTTTATCATCTTTTAAGCCGTGCGATCTCTCTTTAAACTAAATCACTTAGCATTCCTTTGTCATCGATCTTTACTCTCACATCATATCTCTCGAGTACATCATAATCAACCATGATAAATTCGACGGTTTATTGACTTTATTTTCAATGAGCTCATTCTTCAATACCATACAAAAGTTGAGGTGGCTAAACTCATAAGCAACAATGCAAATTTTAAGGCGAAACAAGAGAACCACTAAATTGGATTCGAAAGGGGAGCAACTGCTCCCTAAAAAAATTCATTCAGAGTAACTTTTCGTGGTTGATAATTGTCTTTTGCACCTCGTTAAAAAAAGATTAATTGATTAATTTAATTCGGTTATCTGAGTTTGGCGATTCAGTAATAACTTTCTAGCCCCACCTCTTGCTACACACACTCATTTCACAGGTATGGAAGCATTTTAGTGATTGAACACGGAGAAGATGAAGTTCAATTCCTCACGAAAGGTTGAATACTTGATTACAAGTCAGGATTGGATTTCTTGCAACAATCTAACCAGTGAAATCCCAAAACAACTTTGAAAGTGGGTTCACATTTTTGCGGATAACTTGTCTCACAATCAACTCATGGGAGTGGGATAAAAAACGGAGGAGCTTTTCTCAGTTCAGATTAGCCGGGGAGGGTGAATAGCCGGGGAGGGTGAATAATTTTACTCAGATATACGCAGCTTAATGGGTATCCTCGTGACCGTTTACAACTATTTCTTTGGTCACCTTAAAATATGCAGCTAATGAGGTTTGAACCTAAAACTTCTTGTGAGAATATCAAGATGCCACTCACTAGGGCATCTTGGTGATGGTTAATCAAGTCATTGGACCCAAACTGAATTCTTATTCAAATCTGGCAAGTAAAGAAAGATAGATATTTGTCATTCACTCTGTTTGTAAATGTTGTTTGTCTAGGAAAAGAAAGATAAACAAGTCTTAAATGTTTTTGCAGATGCTATGAATTTTTTTTAGAAAGAAGTACTCGTAAAACAATTGCAATTTATGTTTCAAACCTTAGAAATTTATCCACATTGTCTATAGCCGGTAGTTGCATATATCCTCTGCTTTCCCTCTGCTTTGTAAGCAATGCAAACATAAAAAAGTTAACAATAAATCTAAGTTTTGTTCTTCTTTCAAATGACATACAATAGCAATATACTTTTGCCTTTGATAGGTTTGATAATCGTACTTTTTTTGATCTATTTTGGCATTTATAAGTTTTTGACACTCGAGATCATTCAGAACCAGATGATAATGCATCGATGATAGAATTCGTTTTATCTGAGTTGTGTATTTTGTGTGGACTTTTTATTAATCAAATGTTACAAGTACTAGACCTGTCTCACAACTCATTGGAGATGCAATTTCCAAATTGGTTGATTAATACTAATACGACGCTGTAAGTTGTTAGTTTAAGGAACAACTCAGTTGGTGGTACTATTCGTATGCCGTTATATAGGAAAATACATGGTGGTTAGATATGTCACATAATCATATAGCAGATACTATACCTTCTGATATAGGAAATATTTTTCCCTAAATTACCAACTTGAACTTGTCTCGAAATTCTTTCGATGGCCCTCTCCCTCAGTCAATGGGTGACTTTAGTTGGATACAATTATTGGATTTATCTAACAATAATTTTTCGGGAAAAGTACTAGAGAGATTACTTTCTGATTGTCCAACGTTGATTGTTTTACAGCTATCTAATAACAAATTGAACGGTCAGGTACTTTCGAGAAAATTCAACACAAGTCAGTTACTAATATTGTTGTTAGACAATAACCAGTTTACATGGGTGCTCACTGAAGAAATTGGTATCAATTTTATATTTATTACATATATTCGAGAGCCTCTGCAAGGTACATATATAACTCAAAAGAGAATAAAAAAGGAAACTCTGACAATATAGCCTAATGGTTCGGTAACAGAAGTGGACCAGAATATGGTCAGAATATTGAACAAAAATAACATCCTTCAATACTCACAGATGAGATCACTGAAGGTCTTACGTTAACTATATTGGATATTTGATGTAGACTGAAATTGAGATAACACAAATTGAACCTGTTGATTCAAATGAATACCAGAAACTAAGACAAATTCAACTCAAATTTGAGAGAAAATTGAAATTTAATAAAAGCCAAAATTGAATCTTCAACAATGTTCTCCAAACCCTAAACAAGGATCAGAAATTCGAACGACCCAAAAAAGATAAACAAGCCGGACTCTAGCCCAAAAACAAAGTCCAGAAAAATAGGAAAAAAACATAAATCAACCCATAACTCATAAAATAAAGCGAATTTGGGCCCGAAAGTTGGGTTTAACGCCTACGACAATTAATAATGACGTTGGGCTCGGCCCAAGCTTCGATTCGCCTGATCATGGGCCTCAAACGGACACTCCTAGCCCAAGTTACGATCTTTTTCGTAAATAAATGTATGCATTTATGAATTACATTATTCTTTTTGACTCTACGGTTTTTGCCATGAACGACTATTCGAACTTAACTTACATTGAAACTCAGATGTTCAAGAATAGATTAGTAATTGTTATCTTTTGAATAAGTGTAAATAAAACCCAGATTTATTAAATCATTTTATTTATTAAGTTAGATTGTCATATAGATAATATAATTGTTGTTATATATTTGACGCACCAGTTTGTTATAAAAAATATAATTTAGATACAGACAAGACAAAATTTACTATTGATAACATTTTGCTAATGGGTATTTAGGGATAATATCATGTTAGTATAAGTAAATAGTAAACTGCATATCACATTTGGTAACGATTCCAATCTAATTCACATTTTATACTAGTATGTAAAATATATATATATATATATATATAGAAATGATTTACAGGGAAGCTTCAATCTTGGGGGAAATTTTACGGGAGAAAGATATATTTAAAACTATGATTAAATAAAAAATAAATATAATTTAAAACTAAATCAAAGAGTTATTTTACTGAATCGAAGAGTTAAAAAAATTTTCTCCTCTTTCTCTACCAAATTTTCTTTCTCCCTTAGAACTCACTCCTATATATCTTGTATATATATAGGGAAATGATCCATAGGGAAGCTTCAAATCTTGGGGAAGGAGGGAAGAAAATGTTAGCCCTTGAAATCAATCTAACATTCATCTGTGATGAATGTTAAATTTTTTAATTTGTTTGTGATTTTTAAAATTCATTGGTTGAGATTTGCTTCCCTCATTCCCTAATTTTTTTGTTTCCCTCTTGATCCCCACCCTCTATATATATATATATATATATTTTGTATTTGCATAAACATATAGGGAAAACATATATTGACAGTTTATCTTTGGAACTTGATAAATGTTGCGAAGTCGAGATAGAATATTGGGAGTGATTCGTATAATATGATGAGTGGCCTCATGGTGATAGAATGATTTATGAAGACTTGGAGGTTTGTTGATAAGGTTGCCTTTGACCGGCATCCGATCAAGTTGACTTCATTGACTTGATGACTTCTATTCTGTAGTATACTGCAATTAAGATTCAGATTCAATGCATCAAGTACATTCGTATTTTATGTGCCTTGCTACATATATATCTACCCAAATTTCAAGTAAATTCGTATTTTATGAAATAATTCCCTTTTACTGTATGCTAAGTCTAGTACTGTATCAAAGTTGATTTCATATCTCACGTGCGATAATTAATAATGCATGAATAGTATACCTAAGTTGGGACTAGGGATCTTCATGAACATGTAACTTTGAGATACAAATGAAAATTTGATTTAATACAAATATAACTATAATAAGAATATTTGACTTGTCTATCAAATATATAAATTGCTTTTTGTAGTTACTAAATAAAGGAAACATGTGGATCAAATTGATGGTATCATGTAGGTATTGGATTACTATTATGGCAAGAAAGTATTTGGGATGACCGAGGGAACACAGAATTGATATCTTTTGAAATGTAGAAAATATATTAAATGATGTGGTCCCACAGAAGATGCATTCAATTGTTGTTAAGAAACAGGGTAATTTAAGCATCATTTGTGACCCATTATTATTATTTACTTACTCTATCTACGAAAATGGATTGGTGTTTGAGTAAGCACAAATCTTGGTTTAACTGGTTGTTGTTGATTATGATGACAATTCATATTCTAATGGCCAGAATTATACAAGGTAGGTATATAGAAGAGGAGAGAAAGGCGCTGCTGGAAATCAAAGCATCTATTGATTCATATGGTTCTGTTGCAGACCCACTTCTTCCAACTTGGGTCGATCATGGGACGGATAGTGGTGGCGAGTGTTGTGATTGGGAGAGGGTCGAGTGCAACACAACCACCGGGCATGTAATAAACTTGTCATTCGAAAACATCCTGGGAACAGAATATCAAGACTGTGGAAGGATTTGGCCATTGAACGTGTCTCTTTTTCTTCATTTTAAAGAGCTGAGAAGTCTCAATTTGTCATGGGATTGTCTTGATAACGGAATTGTGAGCACAGGTATCGTGTGCATCATCATCTAATTTACTATGAGTAATGATACATATGCTTAATAAATCAGCTTGAAAATTGACCTAACCCATTCAGTTATTGACATATGTTTTAGATATTTTCTCTTTACCTTATCTTATATTTTGAACTTTGATGTAGGCTAAATTCGAGATAAACACAAATAGAACTTGTTGATTCACACGAATACAAGAAACAATTCTTCTAATTATCATTGATTCAACGAATGCCGGGTGATTTTCCACTCAAATACAGATTTTGGGAATTGAGAGAAAAATGAAATTTCATATCATCAAAAACTGAATGTTCTAGCATCACAATAGAACCCTAAAAGAGACTCAAAATTTCGAATGAGCCTAAAAAGACAAACGGGCCGAAAACTAGCCCACAAACAAAGTCCAACAAACTGAAAAAAAAAAAACATAAATATGCAAATAACTCATAAAATACAACGTTTTTGGTCCCTAAATTTCCGTAAACCGCCATGAGGGGTTTACCACGACGTTCTCCTGTTGCAAGCTTTGATTTGACTGGTCTCGGGCCTGAAATGGAGCCCCGTAGCGCAAGTTATGCTCATTTTAGTGAAGTCTCTTTACTCATACGATATTGAACCTTTAGAAATAAAATGGTTCGTTCCTTCACGCTTGAGCTTGGATCAAACTTACCCATGGATCATTCTTCATTTACTGTATTACTACTTTGATCTAGCTAGATCTTGGAAATCTACCTTTATATTGATTTAAAAAACGAGTGAATAGTATTGGTTTGTCTTTCTCTCATTGATATCAAATGTTGATGTAAGTAAATTAATTCGCTTCATATTTATGTAAACCACAAGTGTTGAAATTAGTTTTTGGTTCGAGTGTGCCTATAAGTTGATCGACCAACTGTTCGAGAATTGAGGATATATATGACCATATATGTACTTGTATATATAGACCAATCACAAGCCATTCAACTTTCTGTTATTAAAAATAATACTTAGAAAGTCAACTTTATTGAAACGACGATATAACTTTTTTCTTGCAGGACTTAAAAAGTTGTCGAGTTTGAAAAAGCTAGAAATACTGGACCTTGGAAGTAATAGTATTAAAAATGGGATATTTCCTTCGTTGGGTGCGCTTACTTCACTCAAAAGTTTGGATCTCAGTGACAATATTGAATTGGAGGGAAACTTTCCTGCTCACGGTATCTTTTTCGTCCTTCCACCTCCTGAAATTTTTTCTATAGCATATATGCATGCATGTTATCTAGAGGCTTATATACCCTTTTACACATATTGTAGAGTTTGCAGCTTTGGAAAATTTGGAGGTATTGGATCTCACCTACAGTAGCTATTATGGTACCTTCCAAATGCATGGTAATCATTCTCATTTTTAGTATTTTAACATAACCATTTTGTGCAACATGCATTGTGTGACCAACTACATGAGTAATTTCTCGATATGTAACAAGCAGATACTCCCCAAGGACCCTGGCAATCCTGCTTGAAATATCATAAAAATTTTAAGCGACAAAGAATGTTTATAATTTCCTTTTCTCATAAATCAAAACATAATATTGGAAGAGTTGACTTATATGTTTATCTATAGTTGCTTTCCTTAATTATATATGTTGGCAATGAGAATTCGATGCATGATTGTAGGTTTTGAGGAGAAATCTATGTTGAAGAAGTTGAAAACTTTAAATCTTGGGTATAATTGTTTCAATGAAAGCATAATAACATCTTTAAGTGCTCTTCCATCGCTTGAAGTCCTGGATCTTCGTGGCAATCCTGTAACCGAATCATTTCCAGCTCAAGGTATGTCTGTCCTATATATTACTCTGCTTTTAGTTTTTCTTTTTATTATCGACGTACTCACTACTTCTATGAATCACCAAGTTATGAAATCATTTATGCACAGTGTCCCTTCACAAACATTATCTTTCTATGGAAATGGTTGGAGTTTTTAGTTTGATTTATTGAATAAGTCAACGTGTTCTTTTTATTTTTCCGTTCAGAATTAGCCCATTTGACTAACCTGAAGAAATTGTATTTAAGTTTTACTGGGATCAAAAGTATTAAAGGTAAATAACTATTTATTCTTTTCGCCACGATGATTTGAGGATAGCTCAAAAGATAAAGTTATTAATTGAAATCAAGCAACTTAATTACACTTGTTCAATTCCATTACTACAAGTCTACAAACCTATAAGTTTCTGTCAGGATTCATTAATATTTTACAGGTTGTAAGAGTTTATCAAGATTAAAAAGGTTGGAGAGTATATCTCTTGGAGAACACAATTTCAACAGGAGCTTCATATCATGCCTAAGTTCCCTCCCATCTCTCAAGATTCTTGATCTTAGTGCTTCTAGTTCATTGGGAACTTCCTTTCCCATGAAAGGCATGTGTATCATAATATATGTAGACATCATTAACCATCTAGATTTCATCTTCACTATTAAGAATTAATTTGCCATTTCTTTTTTGTGTGCAGAGCTATCTAGTTTGAATGACTTAGAGGAACTGGATTTAAGCTATTGTGGCCTTGAGTCACTCGCATATAACGGTTAGATTATATATTAAGGGAATGCTTCTATATGATGTTTTATGTACATGATCCCTTTCTATATATGCATTTTTTGGAATGCAAAGAAATGTAACTTACTTCAACGTAAAATCAACAGTTGTACTTCTGATCTATTGCGGTGACATAGACTTGACAATAATATCTGATGCTGATGTTATGTGTAAAAGTCAATTTTTAACTTATACTTGTGTAGATATCGTCATATTACTTTTTACTTGCTATCTTTTCAAGTATTTATTAAGTTTATGTAATATAATAGATAGTTTTTGCCAAGGTGTTGTGTATTCTACTTAATTTGTTTGACATAAAGTTTCAGGCACCATGAGCACCCTGGTGCACTTGAACCTCGATTGGAACCGCTTCAATAAAGACGACGTCATATGGCTGGCAATGTCTGCTTTTCCATCTCTAAGATTTTTGTCTTTAGAATATTGTAAGATAGGAGGATTACTTTTTGCTCAAGGTTTGTACTTCTGCCCTTGAATTGTTTTAGTGCTCTAACACCATTTTATATATTTAAAATACTTAAAGATCGAGATTACCGAATTGAGTATCTGCTTTTGTTAATGAATATAGCTCAGATCGTTCTAGATTTATTTGCACAACTAGAGACCTGTTTTTACTAATCCTTTTACGTGTCCCTCTATCTAATTTAGAACTACCTCTTCTGCCTGATTTGGAAGTCCTCCTCTTAAAGGGTAATCATTTCAATGGAACACTGCCAATGGAAGGTATAGCACTTGCTATTTTGTATTTCTTTAGCATATTCAATTTGATGAAGTAGTTACCAACTCATTTGAAGGCTCAAACTGGTTCTGCAAAATTTGAGATATATTAACAAATCTTTTTTTAATTAGAGTCTTTGCCTTACTAACCCATATGTTACTTGCTCTTCTTGTAATCTAGCACTGGCATCTTTTCACCATCTGGCGGTCTTAGATATGAGTGACAATAATTTTGTTGGGAGCATCCCATCTGCAATACGTACATTATTTTCGCTTGAAGTTGTCTCATTTGCTAACAATGTGCTCAACGGCTCATTACCAGATCATGGTAAGTTATCTAAAGCAGGCATGACTAAGATTGGAATTGTTCAAATAAATTGTATAATTGAAAGGCTCATATGATTATGTGGTTAATTTGATTGATGCACACCCTTTGTAACATTAAATTTTACCAATAGTTAATCTTTCAAATGCCAGTAATTTTTCTATTTGAATGCAGGGTTCTGTCAGATGAAGAACCTCCAAGAGTTAGATCTTAGTCAAAATGAGTTTGATGGAAACCTTCCTCAGTGTTTCAAAAGTCTAACATCTCTTAAACTCTTTGATATTTCTTCAAACCAATTCACGGGAACACTTCTGCCATCACTGTTTGCTAATCTCACATCTCTAGAGTATGTTGATTTTAGTCGTAATAAATTTGAAGGCTCATTATCATTTAGCTCTTTCTCCAATCATACAAAGCTAGAGTTTGTTGAATTCATAAGTGACAACGACAAATTTGAGGTTGAAACAGAAGAGCCTATAGGTTGGGTTCCAATGTTTCAGTTGAAAGTTCTTGTGCTATCCAACTGCAATATAAACAGGCATAAAGGAAGTGTTCTTCCTAGTTTTCTACTTCACCAGCATAAGTTACAAATACTAGTCCTGTCTCACAACTCACTCGAGATGCAATTTCCAAATTGGTTGATTAATACTAATGCAAATCTGGAAGTGCTTAGTTTAAGGAACAACTCAGTTGGTAGTACACTGCTTATGCCGTTGTATAGAAATGCTAATACATGGTATTTGGATATGTCAGGTAATCAAATAATAGGTACCATACCTCTTGATATAGGAAATATTTTTCCGTTCATAATTGTCCTGAACTTGTCTCGAAATTCTTTGAACGGCCCTCTCCCTTGGTCAACAAGCGATTTGAGTTGGATAGAATTGTTGGATTTATCTAACAATAATTTCTCGGGAGAAGTGCCAGAGAGATTGCTTTCTGATTGTCAAACGTTGACTGTTTTACGGTTATCTAATAACAAATTGTACGGTGAGGTACTTTCGAGAAAATTCAACACAAGTCAGTTACGAATATTGTTGTTAGACAATAACCAGTTTACGGGGGTTCTCACAAATGAGATTGCTGAAGGTTTTTCGTTAAAAATGTTGGATATCAGCGGCAACTTATTTTCAGGTGCAGTTCCGGGATGGATAAGCAACCTGACATCCTTGACGACACTCGTGATAAGAAACAACATGTTCGAAGGTCAATTCCCATGTGGGAAAGCGCCATTCATGTTTCTTGATATCTCACAAAATTACTTCTCAGGATCCATTCCTTCCTGCTTAGATATGTTTAATTTGAAGCATCTTCATTTGGATTCAAACAGATTCGCTGGATCGATACCGGAATCTTTTCATAGTCTGACAAATCTGTTGACTTTGGATATGGGCAATAACAAGCTATCAGGCAACATTCCAGACTACCTAGGTGAACTGTCAAGTTTAAGAATCTTAGTTTTGAGAGAAAATAACTTCATTGGTTCTATTCCCAAGAACTTGTGCCGGTTAAGTTATTTGAGGTTGTTAGATCTATCTATAAACTTCCTTTCTGGTTCAATACCAAACTGCTTACAAAATATTACTCAAAGTAGCCAACTTGCCTTTTTTGTATCAATTACTTTATCGAGGACACAGTACCCATTATATGAGTATGAAAGTGTTCTAGTGAGGCGCTCCGAGATACATGGAAATGAGGAATTCAATGAAAAGCAAGATGAAGTTCAGTTCCTTACAAAAAGCAGGCCTGATACCTACAAAGGTGGAATCCTTGATTACATGTCAGGATTGGATTTATCTTGCAACGATCTAACCGGTGAAATCCCAAAAGAACTTGGAATGTTGGTTCACATTCATGCAGTTAACTTGTCTCACAATCAACTCACGGGACCCATACCAAGCTCTTTCTCAAATCTAGCGAATATAGAGAGCTTGGATATTTCATCCAACTGTTTGAGTGGTAAAGTTCCATCGGAACTGATTGGGTTGAATTATATGGCTACTTTCATTGTTTCTAACAACAATCTGTCAGGTAGACTCCCAGAAATGAAAGGACAGTTTGGGACATTTACTGCTAATAGCTATGAGGGCAATCCCTTTCTTTGTGGACCACCATTAGAGAAGAGATGTGAACCTGCAAAATTAAATTCGACATTGATGGCACCAGAAGAAAATGAAGAGAAATGGTATGATGTGGATATGGTTTTCTTTGGTTCAAGTTTGTTGTCAACATGGTTTGTGTTCTTTATGGGATTTTTTGGGCTTCTTTACGTAAATCCCATTTGGCGTAGGATGTGGTTTGTTTTTGTTGAAGAATGTTTGTATACATGTTATTACTTTCTTTGTGATTGCTTCTGTAAACGTAGGTTTTGATACATATTTCTCTCTTTGTTATAGTGGTTACTACAGAAAAATACAGACAAACGAGTCTTACGTACTGTAGATTCCTCTTGTATAAAAGATTTTAAATTTTCTTATGTATACAAGTAGCGCATTTTTGTTCTTTCATCTCTTTGCCTTTCCCTATGTTATCTGTTGGACAAATTATGAATAAAAACAAGTATAATTAAAGGATTTCTTTATTGATAATCACACAATATTACGCATATAAGTCTTACATATATATATAGACCACTAAATGACACGACCCACCACTAACCGACACAACCGTTTATAAGAGTCGGTTAATACTTAGAGGAATATAAATGCCATAAGTAACTACCGAATAATTATATGTACAGGACCTAACTTACAAACTAATATTCCCCCATAAGTTAGGCTTCAATACCTCCAAGTTCTTTCTTTAAGTGACCAAAGCTTCCACCTTGCAAAGCCTTAGTAAGGATATCTGCAACCTGATCCCTTGTTCCACAAAATCCAATCTCAACTTCGTGATTCTGAACAAGTTCCCTGATGAAGTGATATTTAATGTGTATGTGTTTACTCTTGCCGTGAAAGACCGGGTTTCTAGTTAAGGCAATCGCAGATCGATTATCGCATAAAACTTCAGTTGGTTTGTTTTGGTGTATACCGAGTTCTTCCAAGATTCCTCTTAGCCAAAGGGCTTGACATCCAGCCCAAGAGAGTGCCATGTATTCTGCCTCTGCAGATGATAGGGCAACAACCTTTTGTTTTCGTGACTGCCATGATATTGCTCCAGACCCAAGATTGAAAATGTAACCTGTGGTGCTTCTACTATCATCCAAACTTCCCCCATAATCGCTGTCACTATAACCTTTCAAACTCGAGTCCTTAACTTGTGTGTACATGATTCCATGAGATATAGTCCCTTTAACAAAACGTAGTATGTGTTTTCCAGCCTCCCAATGACTTCTCTTAGGAGCTTCCATGAACCGACTCACCATACTAACAGGAAACATGATGTCGGGTCTTGTTGCTGTCAAGTACATAAGACATCCAACTAGACTACGAAATAGACTGGGATCTATACTTTCTTCTATGTCACTTTCGGTAAGTTTCAACCCAAATTCCATTGGTGTTGGTGAAGGTAGACAATGATTCATATTGAAACGATCAAGTAAGTCACTATCATACCTTTTTTGGGAGATAAAGATCTTATTGTTTCCTTGCTTTACCTCGATCCCCAAGAAATAATGGAGAAGGCCCAGATCAGTCATCTCAAATTCCAACTTCATTGACTCCTTGAATTCATTGATCAGTCGTGGAGAGTTCCCGGTGAATACTAAATCATCAACATACAAGAAAACTATCAGCAGTTCACTTTTGACATCTTTTATAAAAAGCGTGTGTTCATAAGTACACTTTTTAAAAGCATGCTTCATGAAATATCCTTCAATCCTGCTGTACCAAGCTCTTGGGGCTTGCTTAAGCCCATAAAGAGCTTTCTTTAAATGACAAACCTTGTGTTCTTCACCTTGCTTTATATATCCACTTGGTTGATCGATATACACATCTTCTTCTAAGTATCCGTTAAGAAATGTTGATTACGTCCATCTGATGGACATCCCAATTACTTTGTGCAGCTAATGCTAAGACAAGACGAATGGTCTCAAGACGAATAACAGGAGCAAAGACTTCTTGATAATTCACACTGTACTTTTGTTTATAGCCTTTTACAACTAACCTGGCCTTATGTTTATCAATTTCACCTTTTTCATTGAGTTTTGTTTTGTAAACCCATTTCACACCAATAGATTTCTGACCTTTAGGAAGTTCTACAAGATCCCAAGTCTTGTTTTTCTGTATAGAATGCATTTCACTATCCATCGCATCCCTCCACTTCTTGTTAAGACAAGCATCCTCGTAGTGTATAGGATCAGAATCTGCAAATAAGGCAAAGTCAACTATGTCTTCAAAGTCTAATCTTTGAGTATTTTCGTACAGATTTTGTCACACCCCAATAAAATCGTGTCTCGTTTAGTAAATGCGGAAGCTCGGGGGCATGACGAGGTTCGGTTCGACAAGTACATCGAGAGCATATGATTATCGCAAACATATACTTAGAATGCCATAAATAGTTTAAATTCCACGGTTACATGTTCATCGTGTTTACAAGACGATAGATGTTTAGCAAAACAATATGATTAACATTTTAATCATAAGTCATAGTTTCAATGTTATCAAAAGGATGGCATCCTATTCAACGTGATGAGTAAGGGTCCCAAAGTATGCATGCATGATCTTATGTCTCTGCTAATTCTCTGAAAAACATAGTTAAAAGGATCAACAAAATTTGTTGAGTGAAATTCACAGGTTTAAGACACTATCATTTAAACCAGTTGTTTAGTAAACGTTTCCCAAATCATTTCGTGCCATCCATGGCAATTAGTACGATGATATATAGTTTGAAACAATAAATAGTTGACGATGATCCCCCGAAGGTTTGCAAGACCTTTCGAGTTAAAGTGCCGACACCTA
The DNA here is from genome assembly GCA_963921325.1 of Logfia minima. NCBI lineage: Eukaryota > Viridiplantae > Streptophyta > Magnoliopsida > Asterales > Asteraceae > Logfia > Logfia minima. Next base: position 1,540,102 of record OY992773.1, read on the forward strand.
GGCCTATAACCAAACCAAGACTTTTAGTTGTTTTTGCCTGGGACCAATAAAATATACGCTCCTCGTCTCGACATACAGTCGGCAGTTAGCATGACTAACAAAGTGGGAGGGATGTCATCCCAATAGTACTATTCGCATATTCGGTGGCTAGCGTCATCTAGCTAATGGTTACAGTTTGTAGTCATGAGGACTTCTATGAACTACAACTAGTTTAACATAGGTTCGCACAAGGATTCGTTGTCAGGTTTTCAATCATCGCATGAAAATAGTTTGTATGTAAACAATACATATGTTATTCACCCCAAGTTTATAAAGCAGTAAAAAGCAGTAAACTAGGGGCTGTGAACTCACCTGGTGAGCTTATGTGAGTGCTAGCGATTTATAAGAGTGTTTTGCCCAAAGTAGCCTCCTAGCGCCCTAAACTCATGAGGTTGTATAAGTAGATAGCTAACCGCATATCTAAGTTTGTAAATGTAGATGGCTACCCGCACATCTATGTCCGTAACAGTAGGTGGCTACCCGCACACCTAGGTTTGTTTAGATAGTTACCCGCATATCTATGGTAGTTGTTCACTCGACTCGTAAGTTGCAAAGTATTTCGTTTTCGAAAAGTGTACGACCCGTTGGTGATAGTTTTGTATATAAGTACGTGTGTGTTTCTTGAAAACATCGTTGTTTTGTCGATTAAGGTGTGGGTTAACTATTCCTACTTTCGTGTTAAGCATGGTTTATAAGACTCGTTTCCTAGAATTCAAATCGGTTTCGTTATTGGTTTTCCCTCCAAAATTGTTCCGAAAATGTCGCGAGTAAAACGAAAGTTTTCCTAGATTAAATTTCTCGAATACAAGTTCAAATTTAAATTTTGGTAATCGATAAATTTCTCGAATACAAGTTCAAATTTAAATTTCTCGAATACAAGTTCAAGACTCTTTTTTTTTTTTTTTTTAATCTGAAATAGGCCTTACCCGTCCGGGTAAGCTCACGCGTCCGGGTTAGATTTTGTTCGTCCGTGTAATTTCGAACAGAAAGTCAGGTCTGGAGATTCACCCATCCGGGTAAGGCCAAATTTTGGCTTCACGCGTTCAGGTGAATTGCTCACGCGGACGCGTGAAGACCAAATCCGGCCAGACCCTGTTTTTTCACAAAATGACTTCAAACTCGATTTTTAACCTTTCAAACCCATTTTTTTGGCATTTTAACAAGAGGTAATATGTTTCTAATTCCAAATGTGACATTCTAGGCTTTCGATTCTCATTCTAAACACTCGTTTTGCTTCACATTTCAAAATCGTTTCTTGCTTGATTTGAGGTTCATTTACTATTTCAACTACATTCATGTTTTAACCCTTTCAAATCATTCCCTTTGAGCATAGGTTCTCAAAATCAGATGTTTAATCAATCCATTTGCCATTTTCAAGTTTAAGACATCTAAAACTAATCTCTACAACACATACACTATTAATCAAACATGTTGGTGCTCATTTTATCAATCATCTAGTTCTTGATCATTTGAACACCTATTTACTTGTTTTTGACACCCATTTAGTTGATTTAAACTCAAGAGTGAACCTCTAGCATCTAAACCTTCATAATGTAGGAATGACAAGATCAAGAGGAGGAGTTTCCTTACAATGGTTTTAGGATGAAGATGGCAAAGAAGAAGAGAAAAGAACTTGAATGCTGTCCAAAGATCTTCAACCCAAACTCCTTTTAAAAACCCAAATGAGCTAGCTTTCCTTTAGATGTTGTTCAAGAGCTCAAGAAATGGTGCACAATGATGTATAAAAGTGGTGGTTGTATGGTGGTTTGTGGTGGTTCTCTTGAAGAAGGAGGTGAAATGAGAGGGAAGTTGAGAGAAAGTGTGCAGATTTTGAAATGGAAAGTGAAGTGTGTGTTGTACGTATGCTTGTGTTACTCCTTTCTTCTTATTTAGGTGAAGAGCAAGTAGGAGGATGATGTGAAGTCCCTAGTCATTCAAGAAAGAAAGCAAGCAAGTGGCAAGTGAAAGGAAACTAGCAAGCAAGAAGGAGAACAATGTGTGGATGAGAAGAGGGATACGCAGACAATAAGGAAGGAAGAAATCTGCATTTCGAATTTAGGTGACATGCTTGCTAAGTAGCTTGATTTAATTTAAGCTAGCTACCTAGTTGCTTGATTAAATTTGAGCTAGGTGCTAGCTTGCTTGGAATTATTTTGACATGCTTGAGCTACTTAGATCTAAACTTAATGTTTAGGTGCTAGCAAGAATTATTTAGGGAACTTCAAGTGGGTTGCAACATGGTTAGTAACTTCCTATTCATTCGTAAGTGATTGGCGTTTTGTTTAGTGAATCACACGTCGCCTTTCATCGTTGGGTCATCTTGAATCGTATAGGCTTGATATACTTTTTGAAAGGTTGAGTCTTAAGTCCTAATACAATAGTATAGGCAAGTAACCATTATTAAGTAGTCTAAAATTATTTAAGAAACGTTTATCACCAACGTTTGTGTTTGTCGGAATCATCCGATTTATATCGTGTAATTCTCAATAATTACTTAAACGTAATGCATCATGCATTAAATAGTGTGCACCAAAATGTGCAACGTGGGTGTGTGCTAGACTTATCTCGGTTTAAATCAAGTTTGATTTCATTAAAGAGGGAATTAGCGTAAGAATGCATGATTTTAGTGCGTACGGAATGTATCGATTTTCGAGGGTTGTCACAGATTTCTCAGACTTCGAGTCTTGTGTTAAGGTCTAGAGTCATCCGAAGTACCATCTATATTTGTACCGGTAGAATTAGAACCATTTTCACCATTGTTAGACTGAGGATAGGTATTATATGAACCCGATGTACTAGATTCTCTATGTTCATATGTCGAATGATTCTCTTCTTGAGTGTCTTGATCATCCTGATCATCTTGAGAAATGATGCATGTGCCTTTATAGTCACAGGTAAGACCTTTCCACGCTTTACCTTCATCGAAAATCACGTCCCTACTTATGATCACCTTTTTGGTCACTGGATTGTAGAGTTTATATGCCATGTTTTTTTAAGAAATTTTGCAGAACGAGAGCACTATACTCTCCCCCACAGTCAGATCTTAAGCACTTAATTTTATTATCACTTTGGTTTTCAACCAAAGCCTTAAAGGTTACAAAACATTTGAAAGTTTCTAATTTTTCTTTTAAAAAATAGATCCAAACTTTTCTGCTGAAATCATCTATAAAAGTTAAGATAAACTTACTTCCTCCAATTGACAAAGTCCTCATAGGACCCACGATGTCTGAATGCACTAGTTCGAGAGGTTTAGAGGCTCTCCATGTTGTATTGTGAGGGAAATAATCCCTTGAATGTTTTCCCAAAGCGCATCCTTCACAGACATCAGAAGTAATGTTAATCGAGGGTAACCCACGTACCATATTGTTCTTATGCATGTAAGTTAGAGCACCAAGATGAACATGTCCAAATCTGTGATGCCAAACTAATGAGGCATCCTTTGAACTCATGTTGAAAGAGAAAAGATTGTTGCTATCAAAACTGATAGGAAACATCTTGTTAGAAGTCATGTTCACCCTGCCAATCAATGCATTAGTCGCATCCTTAATCTCACAAACACCATTCTTAAAAACCAAACTATAACCTTTTAGGACAAGTTGTCCCACACTCAGAAGGTTATGTTTCAAACCGGGCACAAGGAAAACATTAGAGATCTTCTTGTCTGCATCTCTAATCTTGATGGATATTACTCCAATCCTTAAAACATTGAGTTTTTTTATCGTCCCCAGTTCTGACTTCTTTCTTTACTGACTCCTCCAAACTGACAAATAATTTATTATTACTTGTCATATGATTGCTACAACCGCTATCCAAATACCATAAATCATCTTGTAGTGAGTCTTGAACACTTAGCATTATGAACATGGTGTCATCATCCTTGTTATCTTCTTTAGAGATGAAACTTGATGCTTGTTTTTCTTCGGCAATTCTTTTCCTACAGAACTTGATCGTGTGTCCGAACTTTTTACAATGAAAACATTGAATATGTGAAAGAGGTTTGCCTTGACCCTTACCAGAACCATCATTCGAATCCTCCTTATTTTGTTCAGAGTTTCCAGGTTTGTCATTTGAATTTGATTGCCAAGAAGACTGAGTCTGAAAAGCGTGTTCAAGTGTTAGGGAGTTGAATTGCTTCATCCTGAGTTCGTGGGATTGTAGCGTCCCTAAAAGGGTTTCCAACGAGAAATCGGACAAATCTTTGGATTCTTCGATGGCAACAACTATGTATTCGAACTTTCTAGTAAGACTACGTAATATTTTTTCAACAACTCGTCTATCACTGATGGATTCTCCATTCAATCGCATCTAATTTAACAATACAATTACCCGATTATAGTAATCTTCTATGGATTCTCCCTCTTTCATCTTCAAGTTATCGAATTCACACCGTAAGGTTTGTAATCTCACAACCTTTACTTTTTCTTCTCCTCTGTATGATTTGAAAAGCATTTCCCACGCTTCTTTTGATGTTTTTGATGAAGAAATTCTTTCAAATATATTTTCATCTATGGATTGATAGATCAGAAACAAGGCTTTCTTGTCGCGTTTCTTTAATTCCTTCAATTCATTCGTTTGTTGTTGTACCATGAGGTCGGTGGGATTTTCGGGCTCTATAATTCCGTCTTCAATAATTCCCCATAAGTCTTGTGATTCGAACAAGACTTGCATCTGAATACTCCAACGGAAGTAATTTCTTCCATTAAGTTTAGGCAATTGAGGTTGTGGGTGCAATCCATTTCCAGTACGCGACATATAGAGAATTGGCTCTGATACCAATTTGTTGGACAAATTATGAATACAAACAAGTATAATTAAAGGATTTCTTTATTGATAATCACACAATATTACACATATAAGTCTTACATATATATATATATATATATATATAGACCACTAAATGACACAACCCACCACTAACCGACACAACCCTTTATAAGAGTCGGTTAATACTTAGAGGAATATAAATGCCATAAGTAACTACCGAGTAATTATATGTACATGACCTAACTTACAAACTAATATTATCCACTTTATATGAGGAATTTTGAATCCTTGGTTAAATGGGTTTATGTAATTATAGCTGATGACTTTATTAGATGCCAAGGGAAGAGTTGATGTTAATTATATTCAAGGAAGCAACAAAAACCTTTAATTACACTGCAAGGAAAAAAGGAAATAGCGACGACACATTTAGTGCGACACTGCTGACATAGCTAAAAGGTCACAAAACGACAAACTTTTTTTGTTTTTTCTTTGACTTTGACTATATTTTTCGGTTGTCGCTAAAAGTTGTCGCTAAATGATTTTTCAAATTCTTTTTGGTTTTTCTTTTTGGTGGCAAAATATACTTTTCCTGGTTGGACCTTTAGCGACAACATCTGTCGTCACCAATGGTTTTTCATTTTAATTGATTTAATCTTTTGGCTCCAAAATTTTTTACAAGGGTTGTCGTCGCTAAAGACCTACTTACGCAACATTAAAATCTTAATTTATTTATGATATATATTAACATTCAATTAATACATAATATATAGTTAAAATACAAAAAGAATATTAGCATTTAATTATTTGTTTATTTAATTAATAATATTATAAGTTTGAAATTAAAACTAATTAAAAAATTTATAATATAAATAAATTATTATTACTATTTAATCATTTGTTTACTTAAAAATATTATAAATTTGACAAAAAAACTAATTAAAAATATATTAGTATTTGATTAATACAAAATATAAATTAATATAAAAAGTTAGTAGTATTTAATTATTTTTTTAATTAAAATATATTTGTATTAGTATTTAATTATATACAAAATATATAATTAACGCCTTAGGGTTTGTTGAAACGTCTTATAGCTTGCTAAAACGCCTTAGGATTTGTTGAAATGGCTTAATGTTTTATGGAACGCCTTACGCCTTAGGGTTTGTTGAAACGACTCAATGTTTGTTGAAACACCTTAGGGTTTTATGGAACGTCTTACGCCTTAGGGTTAGTTGAAACGCCTTAAGGTTTGTTGAAATGCCTTAGGGTTTTATGTAAACGCCTTACGCCTTAGAGTTTTATGGAACGCCTTAGGGTTTGTTGAAACGGCTAAGCATTTTATGGAACGCCTTACGCCTTAGAGTTTTATGGAACGTCTTAGGGTTTAATGAAACACCTTAGAGTTTGTTGAAACGTCTTAGGGTTTTATGGAACGCCTTACGCCTTAGGGTTTTATGGAACGCCCTACGTCTTAGGGTTTGTTGAAACACCTTACACCTTAGGGTTTATTGAAACGCTTTACGGTTTTATGTAAACACCTTACGCCTTAGAGTTTTATGGAACGCCTTATGGTTTTATAGAACGCCTTAGGGTTTAATGAAACACCTTAGGATTTTTTGAAGTGCATTAGGGTTTTACGAAATTCCTTAGGGTGTAAGAAATGAGTCATTACTAATAAAGAATTGTGTAGATTTGTTAAAGTGCATGAGTCACTACTAATAATTCTTGTTTTGTTACTTTTTAGGAATCATTGGTGAATGAGATGACGACATAGAGGGGAGTTCAAATCCTATGAGTGAGGAGGATAAAATGGAGGCAAAGTTGGGGTCCACGCGCAGACATAATAGTGGACGGGGTAGAAGGTTGTCAACTGGGGGTTTAGTTCAAGTGCAAGTGTTGGGTCATAAGCATTGGGGTCACAAGCACCGAGGTTTTATACCTAACAAGAAATGCAAGAAGTTATTCAAGCTCAGAGTCAAGTGTCTCAAGTGTATTCCCTCTTACTATCCAATTGCAGTTTCAAGCCGAGTATATGAATTCTATGAATGCCGCTTTGAGACATCATAACATATCGGTTCCACAGCCTCCTCGCTTTCAACGTGTTCTGGGCCATTTTGTACAAGAAGAAGAAGAAGAAGAAGAAGAAGAAGAAGAAGAAGAAGAAGAAGAAGAAGAAGAAGAAGAAGAAGAAGAAGAAGAAGAAGAAGAAGAAGAAGAAGACGATGATGAGTAGTTAATTTGTGCCATTATGTTGGCGTTTTGAACATTTATATTTGGGTATATTGAACATTTGTTATTAGGTTTTGAACATTTGTTGTTTATCTGTTTGATTGTTGGAAGAAGTTGGTTTGTTTGTTTTAAATAATATTCCATTTGAATTTAACTGTTTGCGTATTTGGATCAATTTGAAACGTGCGGAAATTTTGTTATAGATTGTGTCTAAAACAGGTTGAAATTTGTTGCGACGAAAAACAGGGTAAAACCTGGGAATAACTCAAATACAGCAAAAGCTGTCAAAACTTGCAGAACCATTTAGCGACAACATGTCATCTCAAAAGACTTTTAGCGACTAAAGTAGTCTCAAATGGCTTTTAGCGATGACTCTTGACCAAAACTGACTTCTCGTCACTAGGTATTTATTTTTTAAATCTATTAAAAATACTTTTAGCGACGACCAATTGTCATCGCCAAAAGGATCTATTTTTTATTTATTTTTTGTCAGTGGGCCCAGGATGTCATCCGGGATGTTATCAGTAAATGTTGTCGCAGTTGACCAATACATACGAGCCTACAACGATGACTCTATAGCGACAACCTGTTGACGGTAAAGTGCTTGCGGCGACAACTTTCAGGGCTACTGCGACCGCAAAATCCGTTTTTTATTAGTAGTGTAATTACCACCGATAGAAAAGTCAATTCTATATAGCGCTTTGATCTCATGTGGAAAAATTAGATGAAAAAACATTTAATTAGAATCTTAAGATAGATCTGAATTATAATCATCAGGACAGTAAAATGGTCTTTTTGTATTCAACCAGATGCACTGATAAACAGTTGATAGATAAGATGTATTAGTGGTTAATTGATAAAACTATATGGTTATCTCAAAATGTATGACATTTTGTTGCAACTAATGATACCCACTCATTATACAAATACATGTTTAGAAGATTTCAGAGACCAGCTAGCTAAAATCAAATAATATATTATGAAAATGAATATGAAAGTATCAGTCTCATCTTACAAATAAAATCTCATTGATTAATTTCATCTATGTGCAGGTATAAAGAAGTGTTTAGTTTGAAGATTTGAAATGAACACTTGAAGAAAAAGGAATATATGTTGAAGATGGAAGTGTGAAAAGAAAATCAAAACTTCTTCAAATCTACTCATTTGATACGAGTTTCTGTGTGTGTGTGTGTGTGTTTTCTCAACTTAATATGACCACTGAAGTGGTGGTGATGGGTCGGAACTCGGAAGTCCGCCAGCACAGTCATGGTCGTCAGCCAGAGTTAAAGAAGGTGACCGACAAGGAATGGTTAAAATATGAACACATAAAATACTAATAAACTCGGTAATAATGTCAATGAATCAACAATTGGCAAATGAGTCTCACTTGTTTTATTGAATGATCAAACAATAAGTAAGAAACACGATCATTGTTTGAACAAATTAAAACCAACGCAAATGACGCATATATATACACGAACAAAGAAAATTGAACGACAAGTTTCTTATATGAAATAAAACTAAGAAAGGGAATTGAAGATAATAACTATGAAACCGATCAAATGTCTGGCTTAGAGAGACAAATCAGCCAGATCAAAAGTTCTTTCCACTGCTTTGCACCAGGATGCCACCTTCTTTGTCCTCAATTCATCGTTCAAAACGGGATTAAAAGTAGTATCTTTCTTCATTCTCTCCCCATTTGCAAATATCTCTTCTTCTGTCCAAACTCCAACTGCTAAACCAGCTGCATAGGCTGCACCTAGTGCTGTTGTCTCTATGTCTGCTGGTCTCACCACAGGGTTACCCAACAAGTCAGCCTGCATATTCAGTTCAGTAAATAATCAACAAATTTGATATATGTACATGTAAACCAGAGCCAGAAATTTTGATTGATTTAGTTATGAATGGGTTGATGCATAGGTTATCTCTAACGAGTGAAATGAAGAAATTTACAACTCAAACGGGTAAAAGTCGGCCAAAGTGTATTTTTAAATTGTAGGACCTCCTAAATGATTATTTCAGAAATTTGATTATTATTAGAAGCAGTATAACCTTTTGTATCAAATTTGATGATTTACAAACTAATTAAAAAAAATTTATGGGTCCAACCCAGTCTGACTTTAACCATCTTTACCTATAAAAAAAACCTTTTTGACCCAAACCCGTTTCACCCATTACCCAACACACCTGACCGAACCATTTTCGACCTCTAACCGAAAACATACCTGAATCTGCATGAGGGTATTATTAATTGTGGCACCTCCATCCACCCTAAGCAAGAACTGTCCCTTTTCATTTTTGGATTCCCCCTTCTCACCAGCATCTTTATGCATCGAGTCCAACACGTCTTTCACCTGGAAACACATGCTTTCAAGCACAGCCAGAGCAATATGACTCTTATTAGTAAACCGTGTAATCCCAATTAACACCCCACGAGCATCATCACGCCACCACGGTGCAAATAATCCATTAAAAGCAGGAACAAAGTACACACCACCACTTGAGTCAACCTTTGAGGCCAACTCTTCAATTTCACATGCCGATTTAATAATCCCTTAACTATCCCTTAGCCATTGAACCGCTGCACCAGCAATTGCAATTGAGCCCTCGAGAGCGTAATTTGTAGGGGCATTTTTACCAAGCTTAAAAGATAAAGTCGTCAACAAACCGTGCTTTGACTCAATCACCTCCTCACCTGTATTAAGAAGTATAAAAGCACCCGTGCCATAAGTACTTTTCGCCTCACCTTTTTTACAAGATTGACCCAACATGGCTGCATGTTGATCACCTAAACATCCCGAAATTGGGACTCCAGGAATCACCCAACCTTTTGCTACCTGCCCAATAACTTCAGCATTACTTACAATTTTTGGGAGAATGTTTTTAGGAATCTTTAACTTTTCCAATGTTGATTCATCCCAATTAAGTTTTTTTAAGTTCATAAGCATGGTTCTTGATGCATTTGAGACATCAGTGACGTGTAAACCGTATTAACACCTCCTGTTAAGTTCCAAATTAACCAAGAACTGAGTGTGAACTTGTGCTTGTGGGCAATATGCATGCATGTTATCTAGAGGCTTATATACCCTTTTACACATATTGTAGGGTTTGCAGCTTTGGAAAATTTGGAGGTGTTGGATCTCACCTACAATAGCTATTATGGTACCTTCCAAATGCATGGTAATCATTCTCATTTTTAATATTTAAACATAACCATGATATCACGGATTAACATTTTGTGCAACATGCATTGTGAGACCTACTACATGAGTAATTTCTCGATATGTAACAAGCAGATACTCCCCATGGACCCTGGCAATCCTGCTTGAAATAAAATGAAACTTTTAAGCCGACAAAGAAATGTTCTAAATGAAGTTTAGAAAGTACTAATAAGTTATTTTAAGTCAGTTTTCTATAACATTCTTTTCTCTTAAATCAAAACATAATATTGGAAGAGTTGACTTATATGTCTATCTATAGTTGCTTTCCTTAATTATGTATGTTGGCATTGAGAATTGGATGGATGATTGTAGGTTTTGAGGAGAAATCTATGTTGAAGAAGCTGAGAACTTTAAATCTTGGGTATAATGATTTCAATACAAGCCTTATAACATCTTTAAGAGCTCTTTCATCGCTTGAAGTTCTAGATCTTCGTGGCAATCCTGTATCCGAATCATTTCTAGCTCAAGGTATGTCTGTCCTATATATTACTCTGCTTTTACTTTTTCTTTTTATTATCGACATACTCACTACTTCTATGAATCACCAATTTATGAAATCATTTATGCACAGTGTCCCTTCACAAACATTATCTTTCTATGAAAATGGTTGGAGTTTTTAGTTTGATTTATTGAATAAGTCAACGTGTTTTTTTTTTCAGAATTAGCCCATTTGAATAACCTGAAGAAATTGGATTTAAGTTCTGCTGGGATCAAAAGTATTAAAGGTAAAAAATGAGTTATTCTATTCGCCACGATTATTTGAGAATAGTTCAAAAGATAAAGTTATTAGTTGAAATCAAGCAACTTAATTACACTTGTTCAATTCCATAACTACAAACCTATAAGTTTCTCTCAGGATTCATTAATATTTTACAGGTTATAAGAGCTTATCAAGATTAAAAAGGTTGGAGAGTATATCTCTCGGATATAACAATTTCAACAGGAGCTTCATATCAAGCCTAAGTTCCCTCCCATCTCTCAAGATTTTTGATCTTAGTGGTTCTCGTTCATTGGGGACTTCCTTTCCCATGCAAGGCATGCGTATCGTAATATATGTAGACATCATTAACCATCTAAATTTCATCTTCACTATGAAGAATTAATTTGCCATTTCTTTTTTGTGTGCAGAATTATCTAGTTTGAATGACTTAGAGGAACTGGATTTAAGCAATTGTGGCCTTGAGTCACTCGCATATAATGGTTAGATTATAGATTAAGGGAATGCTTCTATATGATGTTTTATGTACATGATCCCTTTCTATATATGCATGTTTTGGAATGCAAAGAAATGTAATTTACTTCAACATAAAATCAACAGTTGTACTTCTGATCTATTGTGGTGACATAGACTTGACAATAATATCTCATGCTGATGTTATGTGTAAAAGCCAATCCAACTTATACTTGTGTAGATAACGTCATATTACTTTTTACTTGCTATATTTTCAAGAGTTTATTAAGTTTATGGAATATAATAAATTGTTTCTGCCGAGGTGTTGTGTATTCTACTTGTTTTGTTTAACATAGAGTTTCAGGCACCATGAGCACCCTGGTTGTAACATCCTATTTCGCAATCTGGTAATGTCCATTATTTTAATTGATTATTTAATTGTTTTAGAACTATTTAATATTATGTGTTTTATAGTAAAATATTAGTTGATTCAAAATTTGTAAGTTTTTGATTTTCTGCGACATAAGGGTTGTGTCGCAGGTTGTCTGTGCGACACAATGGTTGTGTCGCAGGACTGTGTCGCAAAACGGGCTGAACTGAAATTAATTAAGGAGCTTAAGTGTAATTTGAAATTATATATATATATAATCGCCGCCCAAATACTTCCAGAGCATTTCCAAACATTTCCAAACACTTAAAATCGTTTCTAGAGAGAGAATTAGAGAGAAAGAAAGGAAAGTTGGGTTTTGATTCAATTTGAGCTTATTAGCTGTGAATCTGAGGTAAGGTTGTAATTATTATGTGTTATTGTTGTTTATAAGTGAATTTCATGGATTGGAATAAGTTAATTTGAGTATTACCTGTTTGATTTCGTGAATTTTGAATCTGGGAACTGGTCTGTTCTTCATTGCGACACAAGGCTTGTGTCGCAGGTTGTGTCGCTTAAATGTTATGCGACACAGTGGTTATGTCGCTAAAGGCGGCCATTTTGAGTATTGCGACACAATGTTAGTGTCGCAGGTTTCTGTTGTGCGACACAGTGGTTGTGTCGCAAGGGTTTGTGGTGCGACACAATGGTTGTGTCGCTAAGTTTATAAAAGAGATTTTTGTTTTGCAAATTTTGAAAATGCGTAAAGTGTTTTTGAGACGCGGTTTTGTGAAAATATCACTAACTCAGATTTAGTTGAAATTCGCATAGTCAATTGGAAACGACCTAGTAATCAAGGCTATATTTTAATAGCCTAGGCAGTTTTTGGCCATCCGGGGTCATCTAGGACCCGAAAATGGCATTTTTCAGTTTTAAGTGGTATTGCGGGCTTTTTCTGAGTTTATTTCTGATTGAACTTTTGTTTGCCTAGACTTCAGGGATTACCTGATTTGATAAATAGGCTATAATGATGTTTATGGAACGAACTTCTGACTTGTGTATGATTTTCTGTTTCAGATCAACGTAAGACTCAGTGATATTAGAATCCTGAGTGTGGAGACGTCAGAGGTATCGGTGAGTGGATTCGGAACTCATCATTTGATTTAGTTGTAACTATTTGGTTACAACAAGTAAACGTAGATGTGTATTAGACTGTTTAGTCTTGGTTATTGATTATTGATCTACGTGATATGTGAACTATGTGTACTATGTTATTGAGGTCAACGTGTAGTTGGACTTCTGGTTATTATGTGTTTTACATAGGTTTTGATTCATTTGTTGTGTTTGAGACCTGTGTATGTGTTTAATAACCAGTAGTTATCGGTCTATTCTGTATTGGCCATACGGATTGACGGTAAGTGTTCTTGGGGGAATCCCCGGGTATTATGATATCCCCAGAGCCACCGATCCTCATTGAATTATGTGAGTTTACGATTATTTGGTGTAAACTGCTAGTTATGCTAAGTTGAACGGAGTGTGATGAATCTATTCACTTAGCTTTGTGCTAACCCCTCATTTTACTTCCTGCAGGATATGTTTTGTTTATTGTGGGTGCAGGAGGTGAATGGTTGATCAAGGAATGTTTGACTGCGCTTGAGGACTCTGATATGGTTTTTGTAATAAACCTTGTTTGGAGAATTTTTATAATACCCCGACTTTTGTAGTTTTTAAAAAGTTTGAAATTGGTGTAATTTTGGGAATTGTAAACTGTTTAATGTATTTTAAATTCATGCTTCCGTGTTTATTAATATAATATTCTTATATAGAAAGAGGGGTGTTTTACTGGTGCACTTGAACCTCGATTGGAACCGCTTCAATAAAGACGACGTCATATGGCCGGCAATGTCTGCTTTTCCATCTCTAAGATTTTTGTCTTTAGAATATTGTAATATAGGAGGATTACTTTTTGCTCAAGGTTTGTACTTCTGCCCTTGAATTGTTTTAGTGCTCCAACACCATTTTATAATTTTAAAATTCTTAAAGATCGAGATTACCGAATTGAGTAGCTGCTTTTGTTATTGAATATAGCTCAGATCGTTCTAAATTTATTTGCACAGCTAGAGACCTGTTTTTTACTAATCCTTTTACGTGTCCCTTTATCTAATTTAGAACTACCTTTTCTGCTTGATTTGGAAGTCCTCCTCTTAGTGGGTAATCATTTCAATGGAAAACTGCCAATGGAAGGTATAGCACTTGCTATTTTGTATTTCGTTAGCATATTCGATTTGATGAAGTAGTTACCAACTCATTTGATGGCTCAAACTGGTGCTGCATAATTTGAGATATATTAACAAAATCTTTTTTTAGTTAAGAGTTTTTGCCTTACTAACCCATATGTTATTTGCTCTTCTTGTAATCTAGCACTGGCATCTTTTCACCATCTGGCGGTCTTAGATATGAGTGACAAAATTTTGTTGGGAGCATTCCATCTGCAATACGTACATTATTTTCTCTTGAAGTTGTCTCGTTTGCTAACAATGCGCTCAACGGCTCATTACCAGATCATGGTAAGTTATCTAAAGCATGCATGACTAAGATTGGAATTTTTTAAATAAATTGTATAATTGGAAGGCTCATATGCTTATGTGGTTAAATTGATTGATGCACACCCTTTGTAACATTAAATTTTACCAATAGTTAATCTTTCAAATGCCAGTAATTTTTCTATTTGACTGCAGGGTTATGTCAGATGAAGAACCTCCAAGAGTTGGATCTTAGTCATAACGAGTTTGATGGAAACTTTCCTCAGTGTTTCAAAAGTCTAACATCTCTTTCTTCAAACCACTTCACGGGAACAATTCTGCCATCACTGTTTGCTAATCTCACATCTCTAGAGTATGTTGATTTTAGTCATAATAAATTTGAAGGCTCATTATCATTTAGCTCTTTCTCCAATCATACAAAGCTAGAGTTTGTTGGTAACAACGACAAATTTGATGTTGAAGCCTATAGGTTGGGTTCCAATGTTTCAGTTGAAAGTTCTTGTGCTATCCAACTGCAATATAAACAGGTGTAAAAGAAGTGTTCTTCCTAGTTTTCTACTTCACCGCGTAAGTTACAAATACTAGTCCTGTCTCACAACTCACTGGAGATGCAATTTCCAAATTTGTCGATTGATACTAATGCAAACCTGGAAGTTGTTAGTTTAAGGAACAACTCAGTTGGTAGTACACTGCGTATGCTGTTGTATAGGAATGGTAATACATGGTATTTGGATATGTCAGATAATCAAATAACAGGTACTATACCTTCTGATATAGCAAATATTTTTCCCTATATTATTAACTTGAACTTGTCTCAAAAATCTTTGAACGGCCCTCTCCCTTGGTCAGTAAGCAATCTGAGTTGGATACGAATATTGGATTTATCTAACAATAATTTCTCGGGAGAAGTGCCGGAGAGATTGCTTTCTGATAGTCTACCGTTGATTGTATTACAGCTATCTAATAACAAATTGTACGTTGAGGTACTTTCGAGAAAATTCAACACAAGTCGGTTACTAATATTGTCGTTAGGCAATAACCAGTTTACAGGGGTGCTCACAAATGAGATCACTGAAGGTTTTTCGTTAGAAATGTTGGATATTAGTGGCAACTTATTTTCAGGTGCAGTTCCAGGATGGATAAGCAACCTGACATCCTTGACGACACTCGTGATAAGAAACAACATGTTTGAAGGTCAATTCCCATGTGGGAAAGCGCCATTCATGTTTCTCGATATCTCACAAAATTACTTCTCAGGATCCATTCCTTCCTGCTTATATATGTATAATTTGGAGCATCTTCATTTGGATTCAAACAGATTCACTGGATCAATACCAGAATCTTTTCGTAATCTGACAAATCTGTTGACTTTGGATATGGGCAATAACAAGCTATTAGGAAACATTCCAGACTACCTAGGTGAACTGTCAAGCTTAAGAATCTTAGTTTTGAGAAAAAATAACTTCATTGATTCTATTCCTAAGAACTTGTGCCAGTTAAGTTATTTGAGGTTGTTAGATCTATCTATAAACTTCCTTTCTGGTTCAATACCAAACTGCTTACAAAATATTACTCAAAGTAGCCAACTTGCCTTTTTTATATCAACTACTTTATCCATGACACAGTACCCATTTTATGAGTATGAAAGTGTTCTAGTGAGGCTCTCCGAGATACATGGACAGGATGAAATCAATGAAAAGCAAGATGAAGTTCAGTTCCTTACAAAAAGCAGGCTTGATACCTACAAAGGTGGAATCCTTGATTACATGTCAGGATTGGATTTATCTTGCAACAATCTAACCGGTGAAATCCCAAAAGAACTTGGAATGTTGGTTCACATTCATGCAGTTAACTTGTCTCACAATCAACTCACGGGACCCATACCGATTTCTTTCTCAAATCTAGCGAATGTAGAGAGCTTGGATATTTCATCAAACCGGTTGAGTGGTAAAGTTCCATCGGAACTGATTCGGTTGAATAATCTGGCTATCTTCATTGTTGCTAACAACAACCTGTCAGGTAGACTCCCGGAATTGAAGGGACAGTTTGGGACATTTACTGCTAATAGCTATGAAGGCAATCCATTTCTTTGTGGACCACCATTAGAGAAGAGATGTGTACCTGCAAAAACAAATTTGACATTGATGGCACCAGAAGAAAATGAAGAAAAATGGTATGATGTGGATATGGTTTTCTTCGGTTCAAGTTTGTTTTCAACATGGTTTGTGTTCTTGATGGGATTTTTTGGGCTTCTTTACGTAAATCCTAATTGGCGTAGGAGGTGGTTTGTTTTTGTTGAAGAATATTTGTATGTATGTTATTACTTTCTTTGTGATTGTTTCTGTAAACGTAGGTTTTGATACATATTTCTCTCTTTGTAATAGTGGTTACTATAGAAAAAGACAGACAAACGAGTATTACTTACTGTAAACTCCTCTTGTATAAAAGATTTTTAATTTTCTTATGTACACAAGTAGCGCATTTTCATTCTTTCATCTCTTTGCCTTTCCCTATGTTATCCTCTTTATGAGGAATTTTGAATCCTTGGTTAAATGGGTTTATGTAATTATAGTTGATGACTTTATTAGATGCCAAGCAGAAGAGTTGATGTCAATAATATTCAAGGAAGCAACAAAAAACTTTAATTACCACTGATAGAAAAGTCAATTCTATATAGCGCTTCAATCTCATGTGGAAAACTTAGATGCACTGATAAACAGTTGATAGATAAGATGTAATAGTGGTTACTTGAAAAAACTATTTGGTTATCTCATAATGTCTGACATTTTGTTGCAACTAATGATGCCCACTCATTATACAAATACATGTTTAGAAGATTTCAGTGACCAGCTAGCTAAAATATATGTCATGAATATTAATATGAACGTGTGCAAGTATAAAGAAGTGTTTAGTTTGAAGATTTGAAATGAACACTTGAAGAAAAAGGAATACATGGTGAAGATGAAAGTGTGAAAAGAAAATCAAAACTTCTTTAAATCTACTCATTTGATACGAGCTTCTCTGTGTGTGTGTTTTCTCAACTTAATATGACCAGTGAAGTGGTGGTGATGGGTCAGAACTCGGAAGTCCGCCTGCACGGTCATGGTCGTCAGCCAGAGTTAAGGAAGGTGACCGATAAGGAATGGTTAACATATGAACACATAAAATACTAATAAACTCGGTAATAATGTCAAAGAATCAACAATTGGCAAATGAGTCTCACTTGTTTTATTGAATGATCAAACAATAAGTAAGAAACACAATTATTATTTGAACAAACTAAAACCAACGCTATGGGACCTAGAATGACGCATATATGTACACGAACAAAGAAAATTGAACGGCAAGTTTCTTATACGAAACAAAACTAAGAAAGGGAATTGAAGATAAAAACTATGAAACCGATCAAATGTCTGGTTTAGAGAGACAAATCAGCCAGATCAAAAGTTCTTTCCACTGCTTTGCACCAGGATGCCACCTTCTTTGTCCTCAATTCATCGTTCAAAACGGGATTAAAAGTAGTATCTTTCTTCATTCTCTCCCCATTTGCAAATATCTCTTCTTCTGTCCAAACTCCAACTGCTAAACCAGCTGCATAGGCTGCACCTAGTGCTGTTGTCTCTATGTCTGCTGGTCTCACCACAGGGTTACCCAACAAGTCAGCCTGCATATTCAGTTCAGTAAATAATCAACAAATTTTGATATATGTACATGTAAACCAGAGCAAGAAATTTCGATTGGCTTAGTTATGAATGGGTTGATGCATAGGTTATCTCTAAAGAGTGAAATGAAGAAAGCTACAACTCAAACGGGTCAAAAGTCGGCCAAAGTGTATTTTTAAAGTGTAGGACCTCCTAAATGATTATTTCAGAAATTTGGTTATTATTAGAAGCAGTATAACTTTTTGTATCATATTTGATGATTTACACACTAATTAAAAAAATTTGTTATGGGTCAACCCAGTCAGACTTTAACCATCTTTACCTATCAAAAAATCCTTTTTGACCCAACCCCGTTTCACCCATTACCCAACACACCTGACCGAACCATTTTCGACCTCTAACCGAAAACATACCTGAATCTGCATGAGGGTATTATTAACTGTGGCACCTCCATCCACCCTAAGCAAGAACTGTCCCTTTTCATTTTTGGTTTCCCCCTTCTCACCAGCATCTTTATGCATCGAGTCCAACACGTCTTTCACCTGGAAACACATGCTTTCAAGCACAGCCCGAGCAATATGACTCTTATTTGTAAACCGTGTAATCCCAATTAACACCCCACGAGCATCATCACGCCACCATGGTGCAAACAATCCATTAAAAGCAGGAACAAAGTACACACCACCACTCGAGTCAACCTTTGAGGCCAACTCTTCAATTTCACTAGCCGATTTAATAATCCCCAAACTATCCCTTAGCCATTGAACTGCTGCACCAGCAATTGCAATCGAGCCCTCAAGAGCGTAGTTTGTAGGTGCATCTTTTCCAAGCTTAAAAGATAAAGTGGTCAACAAACCATGCTTTGACTCAATCACCTCCTCACCCGTATTAAGAAGTATAAAAGCACCCGTTCCATAAGTACTTTTCGCCTCACCTTTTTTACAAGATTGACCCAACATGGCTGCATGTTGATCACCTAAACATCCCGAAATTGGGACTCCTGGAATCACCCAACCTTTTGCTACCTGCCCAATAACTTCAGCATTACTTACAATTTTTGGGAGAATGTTTTTAGGAATCTTTAACGTTTCCAATGTTGATTCATCCCAATCAAGTTTTTTTAAGTTCATAAGCATGGTTCTTGATGCATTTGAGACATCAGTGACGTGTAAACCGTTATTTACACCTCCTGTTAAGTTCCAAATTAACCAAGAATCTATAGTTCCGAAAAGGGCATCGCCTTGCTTAACAGCCTCTTTCACAGGTTCAACGTTTTCGAGTAGCCATAAGAGCTTGAGTGCACTAAAATATGTGCTGATAGGCAATCCACATGATTGCGCAAAATGGGTTCTTCCCCCTGATAATTCTTTCTCTAGCCTCCTGCAAAATATACAGAATTTAAAAATAGACTAATGAATATATGTGGGATGAATGCATATCCAACAATTTTCACCCATTTACCTGAACCAGATTGATTTGATTATACCCGAATATGCTTAATCATTTACGACCTACTAATTCGATTTTTTTAATTAGATTAATATATTTAAAAAGAAATATAATTTCAATAATCATATCTAACCAAAAAAAAGAGTTTTTTACAATTTGTAACGCCTATTATAAAAATGACCTAACCCACTATTAAAGCGACCAGACCCACCCATTTTGCCTTCCCAATTTTTAGGAAAAGGGCGATCATCACAATGAAAACAAAATAGAATATTGATCCAGATCTAATCGGCAACAAGAAAGTAATAATTTGAACACTCATTTGGCTGTTTTTGACAAAAAAAAAAAAAAAAAGAGTAGTTTTAGATCAGATAATTATTATGATCTATATTAATAAAATACTTAATTCGTCTGTTTAACATTTTGAAACAACCCCTAGTGCCACCCTTAAATCCTATAGAAGGGGCGATCAATCCAAATCTCACAAGCAACAAAAATACAATCACTCAAAAACAATAATGGATATTACCTTTTTAATAAAAAAACAAAGTGGGTATGAATCAATTAGATGAACTGATAAAAAGAAGTTATGGGAATAAATCTAATAATGTAAATATACCTGCAAATTGAACTGGTTCTAATATCCATCCAAACAATGGCATTATAAAGAGCAACCCCAGTAGACTTACTCCAAACAACAGTAGTTTCCCTTTGATTAGTAATCCCAATAGCTTTAAGACCATTATCAACATTATAACCATCAGCAGTAGCTTTATCAATTGCCTTTGATATGCATATCTTCACACTTTCAAGAATTTCCATTGGATTATGTTCAACCCATCTGTGATCACCATAACAAACATGAAAAAGTAAAAAGATTTCTTTCATGAGTTTCAATCTTTTTAAAGAATTACCCCGAGAAACGTTAAAAAAAGATGAGATTTTTTTCATGGGAATGAATCTTGTTGAGAAATTATCTCAAGACAAATAAAAAAGATGAGATTTTTTTTCATGGGTTTGAATCTTTTAGAAGAATTATCACAAAAACATGAAAAACGTGAGATTTTCTTTCGTTGGTATGATTTTTTTTTAAGAAAAATGGTAGTCTAAACAATGAATTTGATTGAAATTGCTGATTACTTACCCTGCTTGTGGGCAGAACTGAGTGAACTCCACTTGATGAGATCCAATGAATTTAGCATTTTTGTCATAGATGATGAATCTTGTGCTTGTGGTTCCTTGATCTATTGATCCAATGAAGGCTTCTTCTTTTGCCATTTTCTTGATTGCTGAAATTGCTGAAATATTGTGGGAGAGTGTGAAAGTTGCCTTGAATTTATAACTTATTAGCTGGGAGATTTTTTAGATTTGTTTTTATCTATTTCTGATTTTATTTTTTCTAAAATCCAGTACAAAAAGTCATACGTTGACTATTAGATAAGATTTTTAATTCAAGTTTGATCAAAGTTAGTCATCCGTGAGGAAAAGCAAAAACAACAATTTAATAAACATATTTACATGATTATTAAATACGTATATGGTTTTAAAATTGTACTATTAAATTAAAGGAACTTGAGCGTTAAAATGAAGGTAATTATTTAGCAAATTATTATGGTTAAAACGTGAGTTACAACTGAAAAGTAAACAAAACAAAAAAAAGACGATCGGGAAATATTGAGCCTTTGGCGTAACAAAATGTAAGGAGAGTTATAAGTCAAGAGTTTGGATTCAAGTTTGGTTGGAGACCTTTTGTGTCTATTTGTGAGTGATTATAATTATGATTGAACATATAATATTATAATATTTAATCATATTGGATATAATATATGAGATTCTAAAACATAAGATAAGAAAATATAATATTTAATTATATTTGAATAATAATATATCAAAAAGGAGGAAATATTTATGGATTAATCTCATAATAATTAGTGAAATTCTTAAAACGTAAAAGTAAAAGATATATAGATAAGGTTTAAATTCGAAAAAGGAAATCATTGGCAGGAAATAATGGTATCATTTAATATAATTTGTATATTGTATTCAATTCAATTCAATTAAAGAGATAAGATAAGATCTTGAAAACAATTTTGACAAAAGAACTAATGTTTCATTTAATTTTGGTTTGATGATGATGATACTCAAAAAAACCAATAAATAACTTACCAAATATGGTAGAATATATATCTGTATATATAATAATTACTATTACTATTATTATTACTATATGGCCGAAAGTAATAATTATTATTATTCAAGTTAATTTGATCCTTAATAAAACAATACTCATGCTCGTTATTATTTGGTTGATGGCTATCAAAAAAAATTAAAATAATAATAATAATAATAAATAATAATTTAACTCATTTTCTAAAGTGTCGTATTTATTTGTTGAGAAAGTTGTCTTAGCTTTTTAAGTTACTTTTTCATGAAATGTGATAAGGTTTGACCACCTTCCCCACCATTTTACTCCCACTTGTAGTTGTATGGGACTCATTTGCCATCACTTACGTATTATTATTTGATATTTAAAACGTTACTGCAAATGTCTAATTTTTGGTTTCACATTTGTAGAAAAATATGTTATCTTGAAGTTTATATGTGAAACAGAAAAAGTTGTACGTTCATAAACATAATAAGACGTGATACGGTCTTTCAAAAGAAATAAACGCCACCTAATGTGTTTATTTGAATACCAACTAGTACAACATTTTCTTTACTTTTATTTTTTTTTTAATTTTTCTTTGATCTATTATAATTTCATTAATAACAATTTGGTACTTGTTGAATAGTATCAGGTTTTTCTTTTCTTTCAAAAATCTAAACATATTTCACGTGATGTACAATATGATACAAATAAAATATATACATATGATGGTATATGCATTTATAAAGTTATAAAAAGTAATATTTTTGTTATAGAGTAATATTTGAGTTTATATACATTATTAATTTTGTCATTCGTTGTATAAATATTTATATTCTATGATTGTTTTAGTTATTGATCAATATAAGTTAAAAAGTATTAACAATCGAAATGAATTGCATGCTTATGCGATAAAAAGTAACTAATTCTTCTTATTCCTATTTTGTCTTTTAGTAATTTTTTATTTTTCTTCTTTAGTTTTCTTTATAAAATTGTAAAATATATATTTCACGTGATGTAAATTATAGTATAAACAAATTATTTATCACTAATATATAATACATTTGAGTGTTTTCTTTAAAATAGATTTTATTATTTTACCCTTATAATTACTAAGAATTTTTTTAAAAAGTCATAGAAATAACTAACATACCCTTGATTATTAATTATTAAATTCTCATTAATATAAACATTATTAAACCATAAACTAATTAATTTATGACACTTAATAAACATACCCTAATTTCTAATTATTAAGTTCTCATTAGTACAAACATTATTAAATGATAAATTAATTAATATATGACTTTTAGTTTTAACTTAAACTTCTCTATATCTATAGACTACTATATTATATGATGCATTTGAGATGGTTTTTAGAATTACCATTTAATGTAGATAATGTTTATATCAAAATATAAAAACAAACTAAAAAACAAACTAAATTTTTTTTTAATAAAACTTAAACCTCTAGACTCAACAAACGACTCCACAACTCGCAACCCGACCATCGAGTTTGTGATGATATATTATGATATATATTTTTTTAATTATTTTGTTACAATTTTTTTTTTTTTTGAAAATTTGTTAAAAAGTGATTTCCTCACTTATAAAACAATATTGTTTGTGCATTGTAATGTAGTTTTTGATTTTAAAAGTATTTCAGAAAACGCAATACTACATATCGAATTAATGTGAAACTAAAAAACTTTTTCCGCTGCATTGCGCGGGTCTTCTTCTAGTATATAGATGATAAGTGTATCCATTTATAGAGTTATAAAAAGGTATGTCTTTGTCACAGTAATGTTCGGGTTCATATACATTATTATAGTTATCTTTCATTGTATAAATATTTGTATTCTATAATTGCATTAAAAAGTAATAACGACCACGCTTATGTATTATCTGATTAAGTTATATACAAATCAAAAGAACTTATAAGATATATAGACAAATCAAAAGAATTTATAAAAACAATAACTAATTAAAGAAGTACTGCTTATTCTATTTAATCTCTTATTTAATTTAAAATAATATATACATTAATTTATATCCGACGGACATAATTAATTATATGTTCTGTTATCGCATTGCAGTAATGTACTAGTCTAGTGTAATTAATAAGATGCTAACATGAAAAGGTTTCTTTTATTAATCTAGATATCAGTAAATACTTCTTCAAGAGAAGACCAAATAATTTTATTTTATTGATCAAAAAATCTAAAATATTCTCCTTAGGATGATCACCACCCAGGCACCCACCGATGAGAAAATGAGATTATTTATTTGTTTGTGGATAAAACAGATAGACCAAATTCACACAAGAATCAGAAGAAAGTTATCAATTACACACGTATCTATGTTCCTTTAACACTTTATTTTTATTTTATTATTATATAAAGTATTTGTTCAATCTTACAAGTTGCATAAATATTCAACTCTTTCTTCATCAACTTATCTTCTCATATTTTCTCTTGAGCTAAACGATTATTTTGGTGTAAAATGTGACAAGTATTATGTAACTGATTATTATTATTATTATTATTATTATTATTATTATTATTATTATTATTATTATTATTATTATTATTATTATTATTATTATTATTATTATTATTATTATTATTATTATTATTATTATTATTATTATTATTATTATTATTATTATTATTATTATTATTATTATTATTATTATTATTATTATTATTATTATTATTATTATTATTATTATTATTATTATTATTATTATTATTATTATTATTATTATTATTATTATTATTATTATTATTATTATTATTATTATTATTATTATTATTATTATTATTATTATTATTATTATTATTATTATTATTATTATTATTATTATTATTATTATTATTATTATTATTATTATTATTATTATTATTATTATTATTATTATTATTATTATTATTATTATTATTATTATTATTATTATTATTATTATTATTATTATTATTATTATTATTATTATTATTATTATTATTATTATTATTATTATTATTATTATTATTATTATTATTATTATTATTATTATTATTATTATTATTATTATTATTATTATTATTATTATTATTATTATTATTATTATTATTATTATTATTATTATTATTATTATTATTATTATTATTATTATTATTATTATTATTATTATTATTATTATTATTATTATTATTATTATTATTATTATTATTATTATTATTATTATTATTATTATTATTATTATTATTATTATTATTATTATTATTATTATTATTATTATTATTATTATTATTATTATTATTATTATTATTATTATTATTATTATTATTATTATTATTATTATTATTATTATTATTATTATTATTATTATTATTATTATTATTATTGTATTCTTTTGTTAAAAACCATTATTAATGGATGGTATTTTTTTAACAAAAGATACAAATGGCAAAAGGTAAGAGCGGAGTTAGAATTTGCTAATCCAAGGAGATAAAACAATATTTCAGTTATTCTTTTAATTTTAACGGTACAAAACTAAAGTTATCATCATAAATTTTTAAAGATGTGTTTTTTTTTGTGATTAATTTTTTTTTAAAGGAACAATCATCCTTGCCCTCTACATTCACCCTTAGTCAAACGTGGGCCATCCTAATGGTCAATGAGTAGGTTTAAGAGGTTGGTGAATCCATATCCAATATCATAGATCTAGTCCATATCTAGGTGGCATAGATCAATCCATATTCACCGATCATATCTAATCTAAACTCCTTATGTAATTAAATAATATTTAACCACAACTTATTTAAATATTGAAGTCAATTTCAAATTTATATGTAGAACCAGGTCATCTGTCAAATGATGCAACTTTTATTCATACATTATTAAGCACAGTTGGTGATACACAAAATATAATATAAAATAATGACATAGGAAACATTCACTTTAGGCACTATATAACATTACACAAGTATCAATATATAAAATTTAATTCCAACATTATAAATAAATTATAAAATATAAAATATAAATGTATTTAATATTTTAAAATATTATATTCTTATATTATTATATTTAAATTTAAATTAGATAAATGCATAAATTTTATTAGTAAATAAACATAAATAAATATTAACAAACAATAAAAATAAACAAATATTAACAAATGTATTTTTAAACGTTCAAAAATATAAATGAATAAACAAGACCTAAATTTATGTTTATTTATATAATTAAGGAATAAATGTAAACGAGCTTTCCTCCTAATGATTTACAAATTATTCGTTAAGCATCTAGCTTATTTGTATATCTAATTAAGTTTAACCCAACACCCGTCCACTTTCAACAAAATAAAACGACAACATGATAATACATCCTAAGATCGCCAAGACTCAAGATAAACTTCAACCGTCCGATTAAAAGTGCGGCTGCACCTAACAACCCTAAGAATCAATCGAATCACATAAAACGCATCACTATCCACGTGTCAACCTTATCCTTTTTCTCTCTCTTCCACCTATAAATATTGTTCAATCCTCACCGCTTTCACCATCTTTTTTTCTCCGGCAACAATCCCGATCAATTCCCGGTAAGTATATATAAATTCAACTTTTCGATACCATGGCTCCAGCACTACTGTCAACTCTCGCAACGGAATTAATAATCCCGATTTGCGCCATAATCGGAATTGTATTTTCGTTGTTTCAGTGGGTTTTAGTGTCAAAAGTTAGGGTTACACCTGAACGTAATGGAAGTTTGGGGAATAATAATGATACTAAAAATGGTTATGATGATTATTTGATTGAAGAAGAGGAAGGTGTTAATGATCATAATGTTGTTATTAAATGTGCTGAGATTCAGAATGCGATATCTGAAGGTTAGTTTTTATTTTCTTATATATTTGTTTTTTAGTTTTTATTTTCTTATACATTAAAATGAACTATCGCTAGTGAATACGGAGTAATATTATTTTATTGTTATTTAAGTGTTGGTTTTTATTCTTTTTTGCTTTTGCTGAATTTTTGAAGGTTTTATGTGGCCTCACTCAATAGCAGATAATGAGAAAGTCATTAGTGTAGCAAAGTGTATTTTTTGGGGTTAATTATGTTATTTAGAATAGTTAAAGGGTTAAATTTATGAAGTTATAAATTAATTATGCTTAATTTCCACAGACTTAATGTGCAGGGCACTTATTTTGTTTATATTTTGATGGTGGCTGTATCAAAACTTAGGGTAACAGAAGATATGTTATCTCTGTACTTAAGTTATTTACTATGTTTTAACTACAAATTGTTCTTAATGTGATTGCTTAATTGGTATGATATTGATTAGTGTTATGACATGGAGTCATGGATGGCCCACGGCCCACCTGATTGATTAAGCAGAATGTAGTAAACTATTTTACGTGTAACATTCTCTTAATTTATTTATATTCGTTTTACCTGATTTTGGTGGTAAGTTTTGAAGCAAACTTTGAGCTCTTGATCATGTTACACTGTACAATAATTAATTTATCGTTACTTCAAGTGATGATTGGTGGTGAATTTTGAGGCTCTAAAATTTTGAGTTGTCGTAGTTATCTCAAATGCTACTTGTACAAGTACTTTGTTATTAGAAATCGTTGTAGCTAGTTGTCTCAATCTCGGTAATACTTGTATGCATATATGTTGTAAAAAATTTATGACAATTTGGTTGGTGATTTTTGCTGATTCAATGTTCTCTTTTCTCAATTGCGATAGGTGCGACGTCGTTCTTGTATACAGAATATCAGTATGTTGGCGTTTTCATGGTAGTTTTCGCAGTTTTGATATTTCTTTTCTTGGGTTCCGTCGAGGGATTTAGCACCAAGAGCCAACAGTGTACCTATGATGTTTCTAGAATGTGTAAGCCTGCTCTAGCAACCGCTCTTTTCAGTACAATCGCATTTGTACTAGGCGCTATCACCTCTATCGTTTCTGGTTTCCTTGGTATGAAAATAGCTACTTATGCTAACGCGAGGACAACGTTAGAAGCGAGAAAAGGTGTCGGTAAAGCTTTTGTTACTGCGTTTAGGTCCGGTGCGGTAATGGGATTTCTTCTTGCTGCGAACGGGCTTTTGGTTCTGTACATTGCGATTAATCTTTTCAAGTTGTATTACGGGGATGACTGGGAAGGCCTTTTTGAAGCAATAACTGGTTATGGACTTGGTGGTTCTTCGATGGCGTTGTTTGGACGAGTTGGCGGTGGTATATATACGAAGGCTGCTGATGTTGGTGCTGACCTCGTTGGGAAGGTAGAACGGAACATTCCGGAAGACGACCCCAGAAATCCAGCGGTAAGCCATGTTGATATTCTTTTATTGATTTTCGTTGTGCTAGAATGGGTGGGAGTCAAAACAAGTAATTGTTGCTACATGTAGGGGTCGAGCCAATTTGTCTAAGTTGCTTTAAGTTTTTCGTACATAATTAACATGTCAAATATGATTACAGAGTTAGGATAGAGTTTTGGAGAAAAAGGCCTTTTGGAGAGAAGTGTATGCACCATTCTTTTTAAAAGATGATGCATCCGTTTTTTGAGTGCACCAAAAGGTCCCAAATGTGGTACTCTGGAGGTCCCGTCTACTGCAATATATGTTAGCCGAGTTTTGTCTAATTTGACCCATTTCCTTTTAAGATAGCTTTTTACCCGTTTGAGATAAAAATATAACCTAAATTGACCCTCTTGTTTTTCATGTAAATTTTATGTCAAATTTTGTGTATTTATGGTTCATGTACTAATTGTAGGTGATTGCCGATAATGTCGGCGATAATGTGGGAGACATTGCTGGGATGGGATCCGATCTTTTTGGCTCATATGCTGAATCATCTTGTGCAGCACTTGTTGTTGCTTCCATTTCTTCGTTTGGAATCGAGCATGACTTTACCGCAATGTGCTACCCGTTGCTCGTTAGCTCTGTGGGAATTCTTGTTTGCTTGATAACCACACTATTCGCAACCGATTTCTTTGAAATCAAACATGTTGATGAAATCCAAACAGTACTGAAGAGACAGCTTATTATCTCCACCATTCTTATGACTGTTGGTGTTGCAGTTGTTAGTTTCATTGGGCTGCCAACATCCTTCACAATATTTAATTTCGGAGCTCAGAAAGTTGTGTACAACTGGTAAGCAAATGTCTCTTGTCAGTTCACTAATATAGTTACATATGTGCTGTTGAACAACTGATGTATACACTTTATGGGGACGTATGAATGCAGGCAACTTTTCTTGTGCGTCTGTGTTGGTCTTTGGGCAGGACTTATCATTGGTTTTGTGACAGAGTACTACACCAGCAATGCTTACAGGTATGTCAATTTACAGTTAGAGCCTGTCGTTAATTTCACCCATTTACTTACGAACTGGTCGACTTGGGTTATGTCTATCTTGAACGGGCCAGATAATAAAATTTAGCCAAAGGTGAAGGGAGAATATGTTGAACGCATTGGAACTTGGAAGTCATCCTAAGTCTATTTTCTGTGCATACAACCTCCTGAATTTTTATTTAATAAAAGATCTAGATTGTTGTTTTAATAATAATATAATATCGTATTTGTTGCTCTTAAGAAAAAGATGTTCCAGGTCAACCTGTCTGTTTTTGACCCTTACTAAAAATGACCGTTTAAACACAAACCCATGTCAACCATCTTTCCACCTCTAGCTAGAAATTTTAGTTGCTATGTCGTTGCGAATTTTTTAGTTGCGGTCGTTACGAATTCATTTGTCTTCCTATTCATGCAGTCCCGTGCAAGATGTTGCTGATTCCTGCAGAACCGGAGCTGCAACAAATGTTATTTTCGGCCTTGCTTTGGGATACAAATCTGTCATCATTCCTATTTTTGCCATTGCTATTGGCATCTTTGTGAGTTTCAGCTTTGCTGCTATGTACGGAATTGCAGTGGCTGCTCTTGGAATGCTTAGCACCATTGCCACTGGATTGGCCATTGATGCTTATGGTCCCATCAGTGACAATGCTGGCGGCATTGCTGAGATGGCAGGTATGAGTCACAGAATCCGTGAGAGGACTGACGCCCTCGATGCTGCGGGGAATACCACTGCCGCTATTGGAAAGGTGATAGATTATCTTCCTGAAATTGTTGCATTACGATTACTATTTCATTACATGCTCAAGGTATGCCTGAGCTCGTTAAAGTGCGGCTCGAATCGAGCTCGAGTAGCTCAAGTAGCTCAAGAGTAGCTTGGCTCGCTTACGCCCCTAACTACATTTCCATTTTGGGTTGTCCCAAATGAATTGTCTACTTTTAAATTCAACTAACCAAACATCAAAAGGCTTTTAGATGGTAACAATAAAATTTTATGGTGCCGTAGTTTAATGATTGTTGTTCACTTAAACTGTGTGTTTTTTTGTCTGTGGACAATAAATTTGGGACGGAGGGAGTGATGTGTAAAAAGATTAAGGAATACCACTATTTTCTATTACACAAGTAGGCAACTTGTCCTAATCGTATGGTAGATATCACTGGTAAATCCAAGCTGTCGCTGTTTTTTTGTCTGTGGACAATAAATTTGGGACAATTGTGTGTTTTTGTCTGTGGGCAATAAATTTGGGACGGAGGGAGTGATGTGTAAAAACATTAAGGAATACCACTATTTTCTATTACACAAGTAGGCAACTTGTCCTAATCGTATGGTAGATAGCACTGGTAAATCCTAGCTATCGCCTCCTCAGGGAACAATGTTTATCTAAGAAATTAACTACTAATAACTAATCTAAAAGGGGGTTTTAATTGATTCTGCTTTTGCAACTTGCATTGCAGGTAATTTAGCAAACTAGGCAAGTAATAAATAACAATTAATTGATGTGAATGACAAATGGATTAAAAGAGCATTCACTTAGACTTGTTCCCTTTAGCATGGATTGCTTGTTAAAACCGTTTTTGATTATCGTTGATGACTAGCAACACTACAATTCTGTATCGAGTGTTATAACCTATTGATTATTAAATTCCAGTTAACTGTCGTTAACCTTGTTCAACCTAACCAATACACTAACCAATTACTTGTGAATTACAACTTAATCTAATTTTACTGTCGTAGAACCTAGGTTATACTGGTGTCCCCTCATATAACCACACAATTATCAAGTTACAATTATAAGTCTCACACCGACCAATTAGTTTATTAATTGTCTAAATTATTCGACTAAACTAAACAACCTAGAACAAGTTATTGATAACAAATGAACCGTCGCTAATAAACCAATAACTCACTTTTGAAGAATTAACAATTAAACTTGAATAACAATGGATCTTTGGTTACGCATAATTCAGAGCAAGTGACAATAACATAAAACCGAATGATTAACAGTCCAATACTAGGGTTCACATCATCTAAGTGAATACTATGAAGGCTAGCCCATTATGTGGGTATTGATCATCAAAAAGTTATTTAAACAGTGGAAAGACAGACATAATTTTATTCATAAGTATTATCAAACTGAATGCTTGTAGACGATGTAATCTTCAATCCTCTGTTTAAATGGTGAAAAGGTGATGAAAAAGTCTCTGGAAGTCCCCCAAATTTGCACTAATTCGCCCAAGATAAAAGCCCATCCAAAAATAGGGTTTAGTTTGCGATTAAATACTTTCTTGAAATCCGGCACCATCCTGGCGGGATGGCTATGTATTCCAGCGGGATCATGGCATCTCATCAATATTCTCTGATATAATCCAGGGAATATGCATCCTGGGGGATGAAAGGTTCCGAGCAAAATTCTTTAATTCTTCTCGGTGGGATCCCATGTGTGTGACTATATCCCGGAGGCACTGTTTCCCGTCCTGGCGGGATCAAGGTCATATCATCCAATTCTTCACTTTTCGCTAAAAATCTCCACATTTGTCCATTTCTTCAACGTTTCTCCAACATCTACATCTATTATCAATTTCCAACTTAATAAGTATTGAAAGTTCACCAAATTAACTTAAATGAGATGAAAATGGAAACGATATTGCAACTAAAAGTATGTATAAAATACACAATGTCAGGGGGTAATTCATAATTGTATAATCACTTCTGAAACGCTCATCAAAATACTCCATGTAACGACATGGTTTGCTTACGATTATGATTCTGAAGCCATTTGTATGTACTTGCAGGGATTTGCTATTGGATCTGCAGCGCTGGTCTCCTTAGCACTTTTCGGTGCTTTCGTCAGCCGTGCAGGAATTCAAACGGTTGACGTTTTGACACCGAAGGTTTTCATAGGTTTAATTGTAGGTGCAATGCTTCCATACTGGTTTTCTGCTATGACCATGAAAAGTGTCGGCAGTGCAGCTTTAAAAATGGTTGAAGAAGTCCGTAGGCAGTTCAACACCATCCCTGGTATCATGGAAGGTCTCGCAAAGCCCGATTACTCAACGTGCGTGAAAATATCGACAGATGCTTCCATCAAGGAGATGATTCCACCTGGCGCCCTTGTTATGTTAACTCCCCTAATTGTTGGCACATTTTTTGGAGTTGAGACACTTTCAGGTGTTCTTGCTGGTGCATTGGTTTCTGGTGTTCAGGTAAGAATATATGTTTGTTACATCATGTAAGTGTGGTTGAAGATGGTGGCTGATTAAATTTTTTCTACTTGATGGTGTACAGGTGGCTATTTCTGCATCTAACACTGGTGGTGCGTGGGACAATGCCAAGAAGTATATTGAGGTGATTATCTGTTTAGATGTTCCCATAGTCGTTACTATATCTTCAGGTGTCAAATAAGGGCCGTCAGGCTGGTTGGG
This sequence comes from Logfia minima, assembly GCA_963921325.1. Lineage (NCBI taxonomy): Eukaryota > Viridiplantae > Streptophyta > Magnoliopsida > Asterales > Asteraceae > Logfia > Logfia minima. The sequence continues at coordinate 1,572,449 of OY992773.1, forward strand.
TCACGTGTCAAAAATTTTTTGGGTCCAAATGGGTAATATCTCAGGGTTGGGCCACAAGTCCAATAAATAAATAACATGGTGCTTAAGAAAATTATATATTTTTAACATCTATTGAGCTGATTCTGGATTTGTTAGAAATAGTTTTTGTGCAGATATGATTACATAGATCATTTTATTTCAGTATGAAATTATATATTTTTAACATCTATTGAGCTGATTCTGGATTTGTTAGAAATAGTTTTTGTGCAGATATGATTACATAGATCATTTTATTTCAGTATGAACCTAACGTTTTTGAGTAAAACGATTACAGAGTTGTGCATTGAAAGTACGATTTTGGGGGACATTAGGCCCGTTTGGCCTGTTTCCTTTCCTTTCAAGCTAACTTTTTTGTTATACCCTTTTGAATCCTCAAACGGATCCATTAGGAGAACTGACCAATCAATAAGTAAAGTGACCCGAACTGTCACCTCAAGTTTAGGTGTTTGACATGGTTATTTCCTCGTGTATATGTCACTAAACTTTTGACCATTTTTCAATTATTTATCAGGCTGGTGCATCAGAACATGCAAGAAGCCTCGGACCAAAAGGATCTGAACCACACAAGGCTGCTGTAATCGGTGACACCATCGGTGACCCACTCAAGGATACCTCGGGTCCATCACTCAACATCCTCATCAAACTCATGGCTGTGGAATCGCTCGTTTTTGCACCCTTCTTTGCTACTCATGGCGGTTTGCTCTTCAGACTTTAGGTCTTAGATATCTATTTAGCACCTAGTTAGCCTTTTTTGTTAGTCGATAGGTAGTTGTAACTCATTTGGTGTTGATGTTGAAAAAGGTTGGTCTCTTCATACCAGTTAGTGTCTAGATTTAGCCATCTTTCATATTGTAGTAGTTTCAGGTTTTGGGTGATCTTTAGGGTGCGGTTTTTGCTAGTTGTTTGGTCAGTATACATCATACTCCAGTTGTAATCGCCTTCTATCGAATTAAAGAAAGATAAAGTGTTTCTGTTTTTAGAGCACATCAAATGCAGCTATTAGTCTCATTGTATAATTGCGACGTCTATAAAGCTCTTAAACAAGACAGCATTTTGAACAAACTGTATAACCTGATTGGTCTAGTTGTATAATTGCAACTTCTAAAACCAATATGCGATGCCAAACTGAATACAAATAAGGTTTAAAATGCCCACGCGTTGTGCTGGGATGAAATTCTTACATTAAATTGCTTTTAAAAATTTTAATATCTCTTTATTTAGGTATTTTACAGTAATCTCTTTTAGTTATACTCGTATACAGTTTTGCATAATTTTGTGTAATTTGGATCAAGCAGATTAATCTAATAAAAACATTTCACCTAAACAAAGTAATTCATGTATGTGTGAAATAGATATTTATTCGACTTAAGTTGCAAGTTTTTTTCCTAACCAATTATAAAGCTTGAATCAAAATCCCAAAAGAATATTCTTATTCAAGTTAGTTTACTATCTTATTCAAGTTTATTTAAATAGTTACACTTTAATATTGAAAAGCCTAGACAATCTAAAGTTCGTTTATTTGTTTCATATAGGATCGAAATCTTAGCATGTGAACTTTGATGGTTTTCTAGTTAGGTGCTGATTATCTTGAAACTTTTTGGTATAATGGTATGAATTGTTTTATCGTTTTTTATTGAGGATACATAGAGTATAACTTTATTGTTTTCTAAAGATTTTAATGAAAAAAGTAGAGTACAATGTAATTACTTAAAAAATGATCGCCATGATTGTCAAAAAAAAATTAAACGAGGAACCAAACATTATGTCTCAAAAGGGTGTTTATGCAGTTAATTTGATTTAAATCGAACTAAATAGATAAAACTGATTGATTTTCGATTATAAAAGAATTAAATCGAACGATCTAAACAAAATTAAAAACTAAACTGGACACAATGGAACCAAATTGGAACCAAATTACTATTCAGTTTGTTTGACTTTTACAGTTCGATTTATGTTTTAATATATTAGTAAAGACATTCGAAGAAAATCTAGAACTTGAGTACCAAATATAGGTAATTGTCATGCTATGTAAGTTCTAAATGTAAAATTTATAAAGTTGGTTGGCAAAATCAAGGTATAGTTGAGAATTTGATGATAAATGATTATTAAAAATTAATAATGATGTCAGTATACATAAAATTTAATGAATAACTTAAGAAACGTGCGCACATTAGGAAAGTATAACCGAAATATATTACTATTCTGTTTATTTAGATTACTTTATTTTCACAATTGAAACAAAACCAATCCAAAAATCAAAATAGTTATTGGGTATTAAATCAAACTTTAATATCCAAACCAAATAGTCCAATCTTAATTTTCCTATCGGAGAATTCGATTATATCCAAATGTGGAAGCCCCTATGAAAAATAAAAGCTGACAACATGTTACTTTATTTCTTTTACTAAAACTTTTTTTGCCATATTTCTTCAATCAATTCTTTTAAGTAATTATGTTAACTCGTAATGCAATATGTTCTAATTCTTATAACCAAATGTAAATGAGTATAAGTTAATAAATTAAAACTAATAGTAGTAGTGAGGTTCGATCCTTAATGGACCACCAAAAGACTCCTAAACTTACAACTTCACCACCAAGCCAAAACCATGTCCATTTTGTCTATACCAAATTTTCTTATCAACGCCTACTATTCACAAGCTCTTTACTTCAATAGTCAATAATTGATACTAAGTGATAATTTGTGATTTTGTCGTTTAAGATGTGTAAATATGAAAGAGTTGTTTCAAGTGTAAAATAAAAATATTGACATCTGGTGAGAACACCAACAGTAAACGCAAATTATCAATTAACAACTACACAGATCCACAAACTGTATAACCAGAGTTCATGATAAAATGAAGATAATATTCCCAAGAACCCAAGTTAAAAGATAGCAAAACTTCATCTAATAAAATCAAGTCAACCTTCATACACGAGATGACTTACTGTGAAAACATTCAAGAACAGAATACAACTTCTATACCTTAGATTTCTCCTCTATATCCTCCTGAACTGAAGTAATCCCTCCTCGAACTGGCAATCTGCTGACTTTTCTGATGCTCAAGTTTGGGACAATCACAAATACGATGACCAAGTCCACCACAATATGCGCAACCTTTCACGCCACTTGCATTTGTAATCTCATCGACATCTTCCATTGGGTCAATAAGTTCAGCCAGAACAGGAGGTATCCTTTGTTTCGCTTCTTGCAACAAATGCTTCAAATCAAGAAGCGTAGTCTCACTTTGATTATTGTTGATAAACGTCGTCGCAATTCCTGTTTTCCTGCATCTACCAGTTCGTCCAATTCTATGAACGTAGTTTTCAATTTATGCCGGCATGTCATAGTTTATGACGTGTTGGATATCTGGAAAATCCAACCTTTAGATGCAACGTCAATTGCCACTACCACATCACTTTACTCGCATTAAACAACGAAATGATGTATTCTCGTTCTTCTTCATCTCTCCCACCATGAATAGCAACAACCTCGACACCTTTTAACCGGAGACACTCGTGAATGTCATCCACATCGCTTTTGTTTTCGCAAAATACTAACACAGGAGGTGGGGTTTTTTGTAGGCATTCGAGGAGGTATATGAGTTTCACTTCTTGTTACACGTACTCGACTTCTTGGATGACGTCAAGATTTGCTGCTCCTGCTCGAACTACATTGACTGTGACAGGTTTGACCAAAGCTCTTCGTGCAAAATTTTGAATCTTAGCGGGCATGATTGCAGAAAATAGAAGAGAGTTTGCTGTTGTGCTTTGAAGTGGTCAAATACTTCTCTAATGTCATCTTCAAACCCGAGGTCAACCAATCTATCTGCTTCATCTAAAGTCAAATACCTGCAGAAAACCACATGTTAGTACTACTATATGTACTATATAACAGAAGTAATAACGTCATGAAATCAGTAGCAGGCCAAATTGGCGAGACTAAATATATTGTTAAGAAGAAACTTGTTAAAAATCAGTGTTTTGAAATGTTTACAGCATCCTAAATTGCTTTCTATAATCGTATTTGTTACAATGATCATTTATAAAAAATTAAACTATTTGAACAGAAAATTGTTTGCGGGTCAACCCGCACCAATTTTTACAAATTACCCAACTTCCCCAACCTCCTATTTGTCATCTCTTCCTGCAAATGGTAGAATGGGTTTAAAAATCTCTAACAGGTCATATGGCTGGAGAACAAATATTGCTAAAAGGAAAGGAGGGGTCAAACATCATCTAAAGTCTACACAAATGCTTACAACCTCTGACCTCCTAAAGCATTCTATTTCTAGATTCAGATTATTCATGTCATTAGGTCTAACAAGTAATTATCAAAATTAAAAATTTGGAGAACAGAAGTGATGACCAATCAACCCAACCTATTTTTACTATGACTGAAAGATTAACCATATTCGCCTATCACCCAACCTGCACAGTTTCCCATCTGAACCCGCAGATGTTGGTTGCTACTAAATTTTTAATTTAAACGATGAATATGATGAGAATGCTTACCTGCAATTATCAAGATTCATCTTCTTTTTAGCAACGAGATCCTTCAACCTTCCAGGGGTAGCAACAACAATATGAACACCTTTCTTGACAATGTCCAATTGTAATCGAATATCAACCCCTCCAATACAAAGCAACGGTCTTATTTCCGGAAATCCCGATTACTTCGACGGTATTAAAAACTCCTCAACAACCTCATATGTCTGTCTCGCTAGCTCTCGAGATGGACATACAATCAGCCCAAACGGCCCTTCCCCTGGAGCAATCGGCATCATAATCTCCTCCTGTAACGGCATCATAATAAACGGCAACACAAACACCAACGTTTTACCCGACCCTGTAAACACGATCCCAATCATAGGTCTTCCTGAAAGAATGACAGGTAGTCCTTGAACTTGTATAGGTGTTGGTTGCACTATTCCTTTCTCTTACAATTTCTTTGAAAAAAGGTTCCGGAAACCTCATATCTTTGAAGTTCTTTATTGGGGGTGGGACGTCATACTCGTCAACGATAATTGCCATTGTTTTCATATGCCATCGCATGCTTTTTGCAATATTTTACTTGACGGTGACGGCGCTTTCCAACCCGTCGGCAGAGGTTCAGAATACGTTATCCCTTTCACGAGTTCATGCACCGACATTAAAGTTTTCCGATCGGAGAGATTTTCCATCATTTCTTTGTCTTGTTGAACGGCTTGTTCGGTGGGCCTGACTTCAGGTTGATCGCGTTTAAGTTGTGTTTCTTTTACAAGCAAACTAGGTGTTATTTCCACTTGTTTTATCTTATATGTTTCGTCTTCAAAAGTTGAAGCTTGCCCTTTACGTTGTAGAATCTTTTGTGCCTCCATTGCCCTTCGTTTTGCAACCAGAATATATTCCTCATATTGATCATCAATCTCCATATCCTGAAAGAAACTCTATAATGTTAGCACGGTATTCAAAATCAACTTCTAAGGTTCAAAAGCATTGAAAATCTAGAACAAAACTGTAGCTACAAGATATCGTTACAGCAACTGCTAGTATAACATAATTTGCAACTAAAAGATTTCCTTAAGCAATTTATAATTGTTTATATTCTTAGTATTTTTTGCTTTCAACATTCGTAACAAAGCTAGGGTTTATATGAATTTACTAGTAAATACTTACCCTGTGCGATGCACAGCCCTCACCCAACTATGTTAATATTGATTTTTCAATTCTATGTGTATATTATCTTCAAAATTGATATTCGATTACTAGACATAAAGTTACTCAAAAAGAAGATACAATGTTACTTAAAAGATCAAATAATAGGTTACAAACGACGATATGTAGAAACGATAAAGAGAAAAACGAGTTTGGAATCATGTAAATTTAAAAATAAATGACAAATCATCTTAAATTAAATGCAATGTAAATTATAAAAACAAATGATTAGGCTTGTAAATTAATCAAGCGTTCAACGAATAATTCTTGAAAACCTTAAGATATTTACATATCTTATAAAATTTGTTCATATATCATAAATAAGCATCACATTTATAGACTTGTATCAATTAGTACATACAGAAGATTATTAGAAAACTATTACACAAACGAAAAGATAAATTTATATTTATATTTATACATACACCTATTATACTATATATATATTCATTATTGTTATCTTCATAATTGTATTTTATCTTATTTTATATTTTTTATGTTTTTTATTATTAATACTATTTATTATTATTGTTATTATTATTATTATTAGAATACATTACAGTCCTGCCCCTGTAGTCTTTCAGTTTCACATGCCTCGTCCCTCGAAACCGTTTTTTACAGTCCTTACCCCCATAGTTGTCGTTTTTGTAACAAATCAACCTCTCCCTTGTTAAATCTAACGAAATAATAGTTAAGTCATAAAAACTAACTAAAATACCCTCTATCTTCCATCAATTATCCTCATTGAAATTGAAACCTTAACCGTATAACACCTTCTTATAATCCACACGCGTACATATACATACATATCCAGCAATCCAATTCTATAAATGTGAACACAAACACAAAGAGAACACACATGAAGCATTTTAAACACAGACATAAATCAAATCATTAAACTTTCAAGCTAGACTAAAGTACCTACAAATATTCACCCCCAAATCATTAAACTTTTAAACACAAACTAGAAACCTATTTGATTTTTCGTTTACTTGTTGTTCGTTTAAACACAAACCAGAACCCTAGCATTCAAGTTGCGTCGCTAGTATTATCTGTTGAGAAAACTGAGTAATTTGAGGTGTTGATCGTTTTAAATAAAAGCCCTAATTTTAATGGCTTCAATAAACCCTCAATCAAAAAATGACGGCGAAGACGGTTCTAGGTCACCGGCAAGTTCGCGAACAATTTTTTCGCCGATGGATACTGCTGTTGCTCCGGCAGCGTCGCCATCGCCAGTGATGGTGTCGGAATCTGTTCAAGAGAAAAATCATCAAACTGTTCAGGAGATTCGTGGCCTACTTTAGGAGAGCTTACTAAAGCTGCTACCAAATCTTCTTTTTCTGAATCCTTACAAGCTCTTTCTGATGGATTTGTGATGTCAACGAAGTTGCAGGTGGTATAGTCGGTTGCTCTGTTGGAGTTGCAGGTGGTCGGCACTGAGAAGAACAAAATGCCGACAAAGAAAAAAATGGTGAAATGATGATGTCAGTGAAAGTATATTCAAATCCGGTTAGATCTGTCTCCGCCGGTGAAATCGTGATTTGTGTTTGAGGGAGGAGTTAGGGTTTGGTTTGTACATTGGTTTTGTTAGAGGTGAAATGTAGATGAAAGGTAGGTGAAGTGGGGTATTTTAGCAATTTTTTATGATTTAACGATCATTTCGTTAGATTAACGAAGAAGATGTTGATTTGTTACAAAACGGCAATTATGGGGGTAGGGATTGCAAAAAACGGTTTTGAGGGACGTGACGTGTGAAACGGAAGGATCATTTCGTTATTATTATTAGTTTTGTTTATTTGTATGTGTGTGTGTGTTAGTGCATGTATTTTTGCATACAAGTCTAGCGGAGGTCTCCTTGAAAGCAATCTCTTTATCTTCTGGTAGAGGTATTATTGTCTACATCTTACCTCCTCATACCTTGCCCTCTGCGGGATTGAGTATCGTCGTTGTTGTTGTTGTTGTTGTTGTTGTTGTTGTTGTTAGTGTTTTAAAGTTTTAAAGTTATGCTGTTTTTTTATGTCTTTGAGGTTTGAAATGATGATTTTTAAAGTTAAGATGTACATTAATGTTAATGTAAAGTTCAAGATGTGAAAACATTAAGAATAAACTATTAATCTTTTATGTTAAAATTTAGTTGTATATTAATGATAATATTAAGGTGAACGTATAATAACTATAGATGGCACCTTATTATAAAGTTTGCCTTATATAATAACTAAAGATATGATCAACTTTCCATTATATTTGTGGCTAAAAATGCTTATAAAATTCTGATGTTTAATGTGTGTGTATTTAGCTCACCATAAAATCATATCATACACATTCTCTATTTTTTTTTTTACACACGTTACAATGATCAATGTCATGTAATGTGTATGTTCATACACAACAAAGAGTATCCATTCCTAAGTATTATGTGTTTTATAGAATGGTTTGCGTTTGACTTTTGCTTTGACATACTCCTGTTATTTAAGGTGACTTATTTTCATAAGCTTTTTGGTATGTTCCAAATTATATATTCAGGTGGAAGCAAATTTGATATTAAGGTTTACATGCACACCACCTGCTTGTCTTTATTTCGGCCAAATAGAAATGGTCTTTTAATTGTCTCGGATTTCGTTGTTGAATCTAAGATGTCTAAATGTGCCTTTTTGCACTAAGTTTTGGCTACATAAAATATTAAGTGAGGTGATTCTAAGTTTTTTGATCCTACTGTAGATTCGTAAGAAGGTTAAGATAGAGTTAGGGTGCCCAACCAGTTGGAATGAGACAAGAGGTTCAAAAGGTTCCACATGATGCAGAGGTATAGAATAAAGCAAATAAAACTTTTTAGGTTCGGATTTTTGTTAATGTATCAAATTGCTTTAGATAATCCTAAATGTGCTTGATGTTTTAGCTGATGACATAATTAAAACTAAGAACTAATTGTAGTCATCTTTTTGCATAAGTTGACTACCATGAAGTTACAAGAAGTTGTAGCTCTCTAAGACCTTTGAAACAAACTCAGTAGAGGTGAAAAAATGGGTGGATCCGGTAATGGAGGTTCTATTGAATTCGTTAGATTAGCTTTTATTGCTTTATTGTTATGATTTTTTACATAATTAAAATGTTTTGGGCTTGTTTATGGCTTGGTACAAATCGGTAAGAGAATAGGACAAAAGAAATTTAAAAAGAAACAGGAGGAAAATTCAAACATTCATATAAACTCATGAATGTTTATTATACGTAGTAGAAAAAACTGTAGTGAACGTATACCTCAATGGAAGGCGTGAGGTATGGACACAGAGATGTGCAGGTCTTTTCAACATGTTCGATTTATTATATTTAAACTTTATGTAGCTGCCATACAACAAATAGAGAACACCAACTATTATAAATATAGCTATATTATATAAATCAAGATAACTAATGGTTACTTTTTTTGAGTCGTGTATCTGCTGAAGGCAGTGGTGTTGTTGTCGAATGTCGATGGATCCTAAATGGACAGATACAATACTTCATCAGTACAGTAGATTAAGTTGTTTTAATTATATGAGAGTTACTTATGGATGGGTTGATTTGGGTTGTGTTTTTCCCTCGCTCATTGCAGGTCTAATTCCTCTGTGGGTTTTAAAAAAATGGTTCGACCCTTTTCTGTGTTATCTAAATTACAGATTTGGCAACCCGAATTGGTCCATTACCAAGTAAATAACTAAATGGGTCAAGATTGCTGATTCTCTTTCATATTTTTAGTGAAATTATATTTTTCTCTTTGCTTTAGGCTGATGTTTTGATTTCAAATTCTAAGATATCATTTTATTTCATATTTAACTAGAAGTGGCAACAACGGTATGATCAGATAAGTTGTTTTCGCGATTTTCTTTTACTATATTTATGTTGCTTGTACTCAATCTCGGCTGCTCTGATAATTGAAATAACATGACTGTGGATGCATTTTTTTTTATTTGTACATGTTGATATAATGATCCATATGTTTCATGTGCCTATTTATTTTTTTGGGCAAGTTACTACTACTATAAATATTTATGTAATCTCTAAAGGTTCCACTCATGTACCTGTTATATGAATGAACTTCTTTATGCTTAAGAGGTACTTACTGTATATGCAGGTCCTGAAGCATAGCACAAAAAGATTTACATTTCTTTCTTTAGTATAATAAAACGACTAACAGATACTTTTGTGTTGAAATTATTGGTTATAGTGCAGCGATGCTGATTTTTTTTATTATTCCTTCCTCTTATTTTTGGTTTACTCATATGGATACTATTCAATTATTTGCTAATGCATCTTCACTCTAGCCTTGGTGATCATATCATAGCGTAATATTCTTTATCACTCATGATAAAACAATGATTTAGATTTAGGGAGATAACTTCATGTGTACATATGGGTTTTGTGCACAAAAAATACACTATTAGTGTCTTTCTGCCCGTTATTCCTTTATCCAAGTATTGTAGTAATTTGCCAACCGAAATGGGCTGATAACTAAATAACTGAATGGGTCAAGATTGACATTTCTAATAACTCAAACTAACCCTCTTGTCGTTTGGAGCTAAAGAACATGAGATTGAATACTAAAAAGTTAAATGTTGATTGTTTTCCAGGTGATAGTGTAGTCAATTGCGCCATTAAAAAGGAAAACATAAACTGAGTTGCTTTCTCGGGAAGCTTCAAAGTGTACTGTTACATGCTCTGGAGCTTGATGACCTGAATGTTCAGAATGTTTCTTATTCATATTTTTTCTTCTTGACAGATTTATGAAACTTATTGGGGAGATAGAACATATCTATATCTATAACTCTTATTAATTATTTCACACTCTCTTTTTTAATCCTTAAATAAGGATATTGAAAATTACCATTTTATCCCTTCACTTATCCTCTACTTATTAAATTTATAATTAATTCAATTAATACTATATTTCACATAATACATTTAACTATCTTCTTTCTTATTTTATATCACATTTTTGAATTTACAACTACAATAATTTAAACTGTTATAAAAAATCACTTTCATTAAAGAAGTAGTAATTATTCTTGCATTTAAGTACCATTAAATATTTGTCTCTCAACATCAACATGCAAAATCTTCACCCGCTACTGTGCGCGGAGTCCGACGCTAGTATAACATAATGACTTTTTTGGAGCTTGGATACGTTTTACCACCAGGCAACAACATGATAGGACAGGGTTAGGACATGCACATTGATGTTTCTTCGGAGAAGAAGCTTAATAAGTACAATGTAGAAGGGAAGACGAGAAGTAGTAAAGGAAGGACAGTGATGATGAAATAGTGGCTTGATACTGGGTTTGGAAACTGATTACTAAACAAATATTGTCAACAATCGTCTGAACAGGTTACGTGGAAGGAGGATGACCAAAAAGAAGTACTGGAGCATATTAGTAACTGAAGTCTTAGACTCTTAAGTGGTATCCAGTTTGGCATAGCTCAATTATATTGCACATTAGGCGGTTTCATGCTCAAAGATACACATTGGACGATTCTGAACCTATTGGTTGATTTGATCTGTTTCTATTTAAGCTCTTAATTTGTATATTAACGACCATAAATAACTTGAATCAGCCTCTTTATAAACATATTCATTACTTACGATTATGATGTTATTAATTTTATCCAAGTAACTTTTCATGTCTTCTTTTGTTTGTTTCATTGTCATTTCTAATTGACTCATCTTAGCCTATATATAGATAAATATTATATTTTTGTTGCATCAGTTTCATGTCTTTCTATGAATTTCATAAAAAACAGCTAAAGCAAATATCAATTACTGACATTTTACATTCACATTATTGGCTGTTTTTTACAAGACGGTGTAATGGTGCGTTTATTGGGACTTTATATTACTTTGTTACAATGCCTCTAACTGACGTGTTCACTGACATCATACTGAACACCATTTACGTACTTCTGTAATATCGACCATTTTCTGTTCAATATAATAAAAAAAAAAAAAAAAAAAAAAAAAAAAAAAAAAAAAAAAGTACGGTTGGGAAACTAAGTAATTGTTTTAACTTCACACACTCTGTACATGTAGGAGTTGACACAATGTGATGATAATGGAATTATGGTATATCAGCTTCAAAGGTATCCTTTGGGCCTTTTGTTAGGTCACTAACCTTGAAGGATGTTGAACAGTCCACGAGTTGAGTTCTGTCCCCAGGACAATATGAGTAAGACCATGTTTATATTGACTCCACGGACAGCTAACACAGTGTCCACTTCATTTATCAATTATATTCTTCCTTTGTCCATTAGCCCATCCAAAAAAATTGATTACCAATGCGCGCAAAACGTATGAAACTTATGGATTACTAATCATGTGAAACGAAAAATAAATAACATTTCACCAGTGGAATTTGAAACCCTAGAATCATTTAACCATTTACCTTTTACACACGCATAACAAGTTAGATCTACAAGTCCTTAAATTCTTTAAAACTTTTCCCTCCCCAGCAAATACAAGTGTTCAAAAAAACTCGTGATGCGGGTCCCAACTCGGTCATCTCTGCCCTTGTTCTGATCCCGAACCTCGGGCAGGAGAAGAGGTGGCAGCTACATTGCTTGTTGACCCATTTTCAGCCGGTGGTGGAACCCCCCATTTGCCTTCTGATTCAAGTGGCTCGAAAACATGAACCATGCCATCTGAAAGCCCTAATGCAAACTGGTTTGGTTCTTGTGGATGAGCGGCAATCACCATTGGGTGCACGTTCAGATTGCTGCAAGAAACATAAAAGATTTAATGACCGTCTTCAGAGGTTGACTTAACAGGTCAAAGACTCAAAGTACTGAACTTTTATCAAACAAAAACTCACCTGAGAACGCTTGGGGAAAGATATACGGAAGGATTAATGCGACATCGTAATCGGAGATGAGAAGCAGTGAAAACACACACGGTTGCATCCAAGAAACATGCGTATACCAGCTGACTATCGCATGAAAATGTGGCATGTGATATAGGGGCAGAAGATTCACGTTGGACCCACTGAAGAAACGAACATTTAAAAACAAATATATATCATCAATGATAAGATGAACATTAGAAAAGCAATACATGTGGGTTATATTTTATTCGCAATAGGTCAAATGAGTAAATTTTAATTGGTAAAACTGAAATTGGTCGTTAGAGTAGCATGGGTCAAAAGTAGCCCAAAGTCTGATATTTACCCAAAAGAACTCGATTTAGGTCATATATTATTCCCAACAAGTCAAATCGGAAAATCTAAAAACTTGGCTAAATCTGAAATGGGTCATATGAGTTTACAGAAAAAAAGTTGACCTAATGTGTAAAATTTACATAAAAGAAGTCAACTTGGGTTATATTTTATTTGTAACGGGTCAAATGGGTAATGGAGTCAAAATCGCCCAAAGTATAACATTTCCAAAAAGCAGTCCACAATTGGATTGTCAAATGGGTAATAAAATTTAAAATATAATTAGAAATGAAATGTGCCATATGGCTTAAACATAATTAACAGTATTACTAACCAGTACATTTTGCCACCTCTAATAAAAGATGATTAAGACTCAAACCTTACCTGTTTTACACATTCCAGTTTTGATGCTTCGTATATAGCCAGCTGAGTCTCATGGACTACAAGAAAGTGGATTTGATCATGATGAAACTGAACCCGTGTGTCAGATTGTGCAGCCGTTGTCCTCCCTGGCGGGAGTTGTAAGTATTTTGCCTTTTGCTTTTCCCATCCATCAGAATTCCATACACAAATCTAAAAAAATTAAGAAAAATAAAATCAAAAAACATCAAGATTCGGCTAAAAATCAAGATAACAATACTACTACGTATTACATTAAAAGAAGCATTTGTCACATCTTTATGGTATTACTAACCTGAGAATCGGCACCAGACGAGACAAGGACGTTGAGCACATGAGAGAAGGCGAGACCCGTAATTCTTTTTGAATGGCCTTTAAGTTTGCTTTTGACCTTCATGAGAAAAACGTTATTTAACCTCAATAACTATATAGATGTAAAGGTAGATATTTCGACTCATTTACTTATGATTGGGTCGAGCAGAATTGTGTTTTAACTAAACAGGCCTAATGGATCAAATAAAATACAAAAAATACAAAAACGAATCAAACAGGTTGAAAGTCGCCCAACATGTGTTTTTAACCCATACGACCTCCTAAATCCGTTTATTCAAATACTTAAATCTTATTGTGATCATATTGTTTCTGTGTGTATGTAGCCAGCAATTATTTATTTATTCAAAATAAAAGTAGAAACTTGGCAAAGGAGTAAGGAGTCAAACACGTTGAAAATCGCCCAAAAGTGTAAAACTTCCTACAACGGTTTATTCAAAGATTTTAATCTCGTTATAATAATAATATCTTTTTTATAATCACAAGTAATCAATAATTAATTATTTATTTTAAAAAATTGAACATGTGCTTTTTTTTTGGGTCAGCTCAACCCAACCCAATTAGACGAAGAATTACAAATTGACCCTTTTGACCTCCAGATTAATCATAAACCAATCAAACACCGTTTATATTTACCTCATCCACACGAACATTGTAAATCTGAATTGTGTTGTCATCCATTCCAATAGCAATAATGTTATTATCTTGAGGATGGAAAGCCAGAAACGTTGCAGCTGGTGGTGGAGCCATGAATGTTGTCATCGTCTGCGATTGCCCAAATTCAAGAAGTTAGTCTAGTTGACCTCAAAATTCAAACTTTAATTCCTCTCACATAACCCAAAGGAAAAACAGCATTACCTTGAATGTCATCATGTTGAATAAAGAAATCTTTCCTCCTGATGCTGACATTACATACGAATCATTTTTCGACAACGCAAAGCATGACACTGATTCTTCGGAGTTCATGTCAGCAACGTCATTGGTCATTAGAATCCCGCTCGAAGGTTGCCATAATTGTGGTGAAATACCTGCTGTTGCCTGTAAAATGGGTCATAAATTATTAAAGACTCTTGGTGTTTACTACCTGTCATATCTTAAGGAGTGTTTGACTAATTCTCTTTAATTGGTCAACTGACTCGCTTTTCCTACCAATTTTTCCTTTCAATTACATACCTTAAACTTCACATATTATCAACTAATTTGAATATAGTTTTCTCAAATGTAGAAAACATTTTTTATCAGCATATTTGTTTACGAATTTTGCATTAATTTCAAATCTTCAATATACTTGAAAGAAAAAGTGAAGTTATTGCACAGTTAATTCATTTTGCTCCATAATCAAATGAAAAGTTTATCAATAATGGAAAAAAGTTATATATTCATTCTTTTTCGTAGTTATATCTATTTATTGTTATTCTGAATAATCAAATAGCTTTCAACACTTTCCATGTAAATATGTGACACGCGGTTACATAACCTAGTGTGTAATAAGCATCAGCTTTACCTTCCCACTTGAATTACGATCATTCCGCTGCCATTTCCATAACAGATGAATAGCATTTGACGCTAACGCCAAGATGGCATTTCCAGAATTTGTATATATCAACCTTGATATCTGAACATTAAGAGCAAATAGAAAGAAAAAAAACAATTACGATACTTCCACCTTTCTCTTAACAAGGACAACTAATTTTGTAGTACATATCGCCATACGAATATATGAAACCTTTGTAACTCTCATATTTTCAGGAAGCTTAAGTGACCGACACTGAGAAGCTTCACTTATCTCCGTGAGCTTCCAAATCTTTGATTTATCATTCGATTCTTCGGTTATTCTAGGTTTCACATCAGCCAAGTTTCTAGTATCTCCATTCTACAGGGGAATAAAGCATATTTCAAATAATAAATCAATAAAAGATCCTCATATGTTAAAAGAGTTCTGTAAATATTCTTCTAATTTTAAAATGAAAACTGACCACCCCAGAGATTGAACCAACGGATGCAACCCTTTCGGCCAATCCAGCACTAGAAGCAGCAGCAGCGGCAGCAGATATTGTATTATTTATGGTAGGCTGCAAATATCATAATAACTTACAATTGTGCAAACAAATATCAGAAGGTAAAAGTAAGATGCCAAAAAGGAGTGATTATGATATCAGAAGGTGATTCGTGGACGTGGCAATTTAAATTTAATAAAGAAAAAGAACTTAAGTCGGAACAGGTCAAAGTGTCAAACGGGCCAAAAGTCGACCAGAGTGTTCTTTTAATGTATAAAAAACGTCCCAAATTACTTTATTCGGAAATTAAATTACTATAAAGTACTGATATAATATAAATTTTTTAATTGAATTTAACACTAGTTATTTACAACAAATACAACAAAAAATGACAAAATTTATTTGAGCTGTTACCAACACACTGAACCCGCCCATTTTGTCACCTCCATTAATTTGTGATTAAACAAAATCGATCTTGATTTGCTTCCATTAATTTCAATCAGATTACCTTTGCAGCTTCTGGTGTTCTAGAAGCAGCATCATAAGAAAGATTCTCAAAAGTTCGAAGCAGTCGAAGACCATCAGAATTTGCCAAGATTTTTATACCATTTTCATTTGAAGAAACAGCCAACAAAGCACCATCTTTGTTAAACCGGATACGCGGGCTTGCCTTCAATTTTATAATCAACAACATTAGATTCTGTAAACTAGTGGGCTACCATAATTTAAAAGAAAAATATACTGCTAGAGAAATTATATTACCGGAAGACCTCCATCAGCATCAACACTCATCAAAAGTTGAGTATTATCCATATCCCAGTATTTAATAGCAAAATCATCACCAGCAGCTAAAAATCGATTTTTAGTGGTATCAAATTGCACAACACCTAAAGAACGTTTACGGAATCCAAGATATGTCCTTTTCACGGCTCCTTCACTTTCATTCCATTCTACAATATGTGATTCCCCATCTTTGCTCGTCCCACATGAAAAAAGTCTAATTTTTTCAACACCAAAAAAAAGAAAAAAAAAATCACAACAGCGAACAAAAAATAAGAAATAACTCAAAGTCGTTAGTCCATAATATTAGATGTGGCAATTTCGACTTTTTTAATTATGAAACAGGTTAAATGTGTCTAGTGGGTGGAAAATCATCCGAAATGTATTTTGATTGTATAATCTACGCTGTCATATTTGACATTAACTTTTTACTTTCAGAAAGATAAAGGGGACAAAAAGTGTTTCAGGTCAAGACACAGCCCAATCTGACCCATTTCGACCGTACCAATTCGCTTGACCCACCCATTATGTCTAGTCCACAGGTAACAAACCTCGTTCCATCAGCACTGTAAGCCATTGTCGTGCACCATCGACCAGGAGCCTCGTAATCAACTCGGGATCCCATGTTATCATATAACCAAGCTTTAATCTTTCCATCAAGAGCTGTTGAAAATATGAACTAAAGAAAAAAAGTTTCATTAGAAGTGGCAATTTTGACAGTTTACTTATGACTCACTTGATTCGGTTTAACCTATGCAGGTCAAACACAAAACCAAAAAAAACCAAAGAAGCGTGTCAAAAGTTACCAAATATGTACTTTTAATTGCATATAGCGGGCACATTTATTCAAATATTAGATGATTATTCGAATCATGTGATTTCTGTAAATGCATTTGACATGCTAATTGTCTACAATCTTCAATAAAGGTGTTTGCAGTCAGCCAAAACCTATAGTATCCAACCCACCCATTTTGCGACGCCGTAAGGCTAGTACATAACATGTTCATTTTACAGGACGAGCAACAATTTGAAGATATTAATTACCTGAATGTTTTCTTTATAGTGAGGGCATACAGAATATACAGGAGCATCATGACCTTCAAAAGTGTACTGTCGTGCACCAGTTGCAGCATCCCATACCTACAAAACAACAAAATTTTGATTAGCAAAGTTGGCAATTATAGTGTATAATTAATCATAAACATGTGTTGTGCCAAACAAACCTTAATGGTCTTATCATCCCCACACGTTATCACGCAAAGCTGCTTATTGGGATGAGAGAATGCAAGATCATTTACTCCACCAACATGGGCATCAATCTGCAATAAAGAAACAATCAGTCATTTCAGGCACCAAGAAATACTAGTGGTAGCAAGATGGGTGGGTTTGAGTAACATGTCAAAATTCCTCAGGTTAAATTTGGTTCATTTTTTTCGTACGGTTAGGTTGGGTTAAGTAGACTCGCAAAACTTCAGTTATTTTAACTAGATGAAAATGATTAATGTGTTACCCGAAACAATAGAACTAGTAAATCTCTAAATAAAAACAAGTTACAGGGTTATATGCATTAGAAATTAGATATGTACAACTTTCAACCCATTTGAGATAAAAAAACACCAAAATCAACCGGTTCGAGGTAAATACACAACCCAAATCGACCCATTCAAAAGTAAATGGGCCGAAAAGACCACTTCTAATCAATATTAATAGCAGCAGAAAGAAAGGGACTACGCAAACCTCTAGATGTTGTCTAACATCATCACCCCCATGATATGAATATATTTGTACAATGTGTCTTGAATATGCAACCCCTGTTAAAAGAAATTCATTAGATCGACTATTAATCTACTAGGCTCACATCAATTCATATGACTTATGATTAACATAGCAATTTAGTAGGGACTTACCAAATAATGAACCATCAGGACTCCAAATTACCCGGTTTACAGAAACACCAGGGTCTTTTACAAGAGCGGCCTAAATTCAGAAGAAGGATAAGATTACTTCAAATGATCAAAACCTTATAAAAGACGAATGAACTGAATTATAACTGATTGATTAAAACCTGCATAGGCATTGAGCATGCACCGAGATCCCAAACTTTGAAATTCCTAAGAACCAACTTGTCCCGAGAACCAACTTCCCACAATCCTATATCACCCACATTTGTTCCAACTGTTGAATAACATTGATGTTAGTCCATATCCAATTCAATGTCAAGAAAAATCAAAGAGGTTAAATGTTGACTTTGGTCATCTTTAAAAGAAGTTACCCAAAATGATCAGTTTTGAAAAATAAAGCGGTTTTAGTACCGAATCAAAAATTAAGTGAGAATATGTTATTTACTGCAATTAGCGTGTTGACAAAAAGTAAAAGGCACATGATTACCTAGGAGCAGCGTCTGCTGAATAGGATGAAAATCCATGCTCATAGGCGAAGAACCCTGGTTTAGAGTTCGTGCAACGGTTTTGGGCAAATCGTCGGGCGCATTAAAAGCTTGTGTATGACTACTATGCCCCGGGAATGAAACGGGCAACACATTAATTGGCAGATTTACCTATTTAATGCACACAAATCATTTCTGCAATGCTTATAAGCAATCTAGAAAAAATAATTAGAAATTTTTTTTCTCAAATCACCTCCTCATTCATGCCCATGTTCCTTGTTCTCTTGCTCATATGATCAGAGTCCCCAGTCGGGAAATCTAATGAAGGATTCGTTGGTGGAGTCCTCGGATGCTTTAAAGCAGCTGTAAATTTTATCGCACAATAATAACTTTTTAGCATTTAGGTAACATTCTTCATCGTGTGATTATGTGATGGTCAAATAATCAGTATTGTGTAACCAGTTACATACTAGCTGCAACAAAAGTGATAATCCAACAGTAGACACTGAAAAGTCAAAACACTGAAAATATATTCTTTTACATGTCTTTTTACGGTTATATATCTGATTGCAACTGTTCTAGGATAGAAAATTGACCTGGAATAGAGGGACCACCGAGACCGATTGCACTACCAGATACACTTGGATGAGATACTTGCGGAGGATTAGACATCCAACCAGCAAGCGGGGTTGGAACGGGACCCGGTGTAGGTTGAAATGGCTGCAAATTAATATACCAACATGATCAAATTTTTTAAAACTAAATATATTTGGCAACAAGGTCACAATTTAGGACACAATACAAAATTACAAACCCCGTGTGCACCCATAGGAGGAAAGCCTCCAGCTTTAGGTAATGGTCCAAGTAATGGATTGTTTGCAGGTGACGGAGCACGTGCACCGTTCGGTTGACCACACGAATGGTCCACAAATAACGTTTTGATATCTGGGTTCGGTCTTGGGTTTTTGCAAAGTTGATGCTGCCAATTCAAACTTCAGATGGGGAATAAATGATTAGCTTCAGCTACATAAACCACCACAGATATTAAAGATTACAGTGAATTTAAAATACTTATATTACACACCTTTGGTTAATAAGAGTCCGTAATCTCGAATTTTTAAGATTAGGAAACTGTAATTTATCGCGAAACAAGGGATTTGCTTCAATAAGCTTCTTGAGCTCAACTAACATTATAGCTCGTGCTGATTTGGTATCTCCATATTTTGACAATTGCTCGTTTTCCCTTCAATATAAAAGGAACATATGATATAATAAAAAGTTTAAAAAAAAAAAAAAAAAAACACACACACACACAGATTCCAAACTGCAATTAAGTATTTAAGTACCTAAAATTCTCTAGTGTCAATAACTGAGTTATCTCTTTGAAAAGCTCTTCATTAAATGAAGCGAACACTTTAAGATCCTTTACAAGAATCTCCACAGCCTTTGATCGATCATGCCTGACAAAGAAATTCGATTGCAGCCGTTAGTACAAAGATTCAAATACAGTAAAATCTTATCACATTAACTTGACACAATGGCTTACTTATCCAATGCTTCAAGATACTTCTGCTTCCTGATTTCGAAAAAGATCTTCATTGAATACCGATTATCATCAACTTTTGTGAAACCCGAAAGGTATTTCTCAACATCATCCCAATTCCCATTTTGTACCTCATCCTCAAAATACTTCATGTTAAAGAAGAACCCTGATTCTTGTTCCAACCTACATTAAATCCCACCAGAAAAGAAAAAAAAAATCCCAATCATGTTCAATATCCATTCCGAAATTAATTATCTGATTATTACAATTTCAAATACTGCTTCTTAAATATTTGTGTTACTTGCTTACTGTATATGATTATTTAGGAGCAGCTAACCCTTTTTAATTCAATCTATAATCTCCATAAACAATATTAATTGCTTAAGACTATCAACGCCGTCCAAAATAAACAGTGCAATGTTTGTTTCAGGTTTTAACTTGCTTACTATATAGGAGGTGTTTGGCTAAGCTTATTTGGTTTTTCAAATTCTAATACGCCATAATTATTTGGTGTGACTATTTATTTAATACTGTACTATCAAATTATCACTTTTAAAACCTACATCCAAACACCCTAATATAGCATTACAAAAATAAATATCAAACATCAAGAAAACATAAGAATAAACCAAACTCAAACAAAATAGTGAAATCAAACACTTACTTGTGAACAGTTTCTTTAAATTTTTCTTCATCAAGAAACTGCAAGATCAAGAACACGAGTTCTCTACTTAGAGATGACATAACAGCTCAGCCGTCCCCAAATCCAAAACTTTAAAATTAGGGTTCAGATCTGTAAAAATCAAGGAAGTAAGAAACAAGAAAAACAGGGTCGGCTACAAAAAGAAATTACCCAAATAAGTTAAATCAATTATTTAAATAGTTGGACCATGTTCACAAAAAGAAAACATTTATTGCTAGACACAAACTTCAAGATTTAAAAAAAAAAATAAAGTTAAAGTAAAAGCTGAATATTTCAAAACCCATTAACAAAATTTGATCTTTGAATAACTTGATCTTCAATCTAACTAAACTGAAATAACCCATGTAGTTTCTGTTAAAAAGTTAAAAATTTTACATTCTTTATTGTAAAGGTGAGATGGTTTTGACAGATCAGTAGAAAGAAAGAAAGCAACTTTAATGTAAAAAATTTCAACCCCATTAACATAAAACAATATCCTTAAAACAACTTGATTTTTCATCTAACTAAACAAATTGGAAATCCTTGGAAGTTTTTTTATACAAGTTTAACAGATTTACATTTGTTTTAATAAAAAAGGTAAAACAACCCCAAATATTTCAAAAACTTATCAACAAAAAACTTGATTTTTATTTTTACAACCAAAAAAGAAAAAAAGACACTGCTTACAACTTTTACATTATTCATTAAAAAGGTAAGAAAAGACAACTTTAAAGCAAAATATTTCAACCCCATTAACCAAAATCTAGATCACCAAACAACTTGATCTTCAATCTAACCAAACGGTAAAAACCCATGTAGTTTCTGTTTTTGTTTAATAACAAAATAAATAAACATTTTATTTAATTAAAAGGGTAAGAAATGACAGCAACTTTAAAGCAAAATATAACTGACCCGTTAAATTAAAAATTAGATCTTTAAAACAACTTGATATGATCTTTAATCTAACAAAACTGAAAACCCCATGTAGTTCTCTAAAAAACAGGTTCAAAATTTATCATTTTCTTTTCTATAAAAGATGATAAAAGCATAAAAATAACAACTTTACAGCATAAATATTAAAGAAACAAACAGAAACAGAGTTTAAAGAAATTAAACCTTAAATATATCAAGAATGACGTTAGAACAGAGATAAAGAAACGAGGAGGTCGATGCTGAAGATAACAAACAAAAGTCTTTCTCTCTCTATAAATATATACACACACCCTTGTATCTATATATATATGTGTGTGTGTATGGTTTCTCTCTCCTGTTTGGTCTCTTTTTCTCTCTCTAGATTTCTTTCTATCGTGCGGAAAATATTAGAAATTAGAAATTATTGTAGGAATATGGGGAATTTTATAAAGATGAGAAACTAGAGTGGGTGTGATAAGTAGAATGGCTTATCAGTGTGTAAAATGTTACCGTTGATAAGTTCATTGGGTTATGATAAGTAGAATGAGTGGGTCAATTCGAGCCGGCTAGCTAGCTTTGTCTTTTGGTAACTTGGCTTGGAATCTCCACCTGACAACACCATGTATAACTTAAAAACTAATTTATCTGATCTTCCAATTAGTTCTCATTTTTTTATTGAATGGATATATCAAAAGCATTTAGCTAAACAATGTTTTTTATTGCTTTGCTTAATCCTTTTCTTTAAACGAATAATTTCTAAAAACATGTTGGACTATTCCCCTTTTAATTATTGCGGATATTTAATATGTTTCGTTCACTTATCTCACGATTCTTCTCGAAAAGTTTCATAATTTCTTGCATGAGTTAGTTTTAAAATTTAGATATCCTATATTTATTTTGAAAATAATTATTTATATATATAATGAGATTAAAAGAGAAGAAAAAATTTAGGAAATAATGAAAGCAAATCTCAACCCTTGATTTCATTGTAGATGAATGTTGCTCAAAATTTAACATTCATTATAAATAAGTTTTAAAAATATTTTTTTATGAAAAATCAAGGGTTAAGATTTGTTTCCTTCCTTCTCCAAGATTTAAAGCTCCCCTATGGATCTTTCTCCCATATATACATTCTAAAATTACAATAGATTTCGTGTGTTTGTTTTCTATCTTCTTCTCCATAAAGGTTCTAGGATTTCTTTATTTTCTTTTCAAAATCACACTTAATTTAATTTTTAAATTAATTTCATACGGATTGTATAAGTATCTCGAACATATTGTTGATATTTAATCTTATTAGTCTAAATTTCTATTCATATTCATAATTGGGTTTGGTATTTTAGTTTGTATGTAAACAGTATCTTGAAGGTTTGACGAACGAAGTTATTGGTGTTAATGTTAGTGATCAAGAATATTTTATTTTGAGTGTAAAATAATGATCGGTTTATGGGTAATAATTTTTGACACTCCGACGTACATGCAAACCCAGTTCGAGATTAACTCAATTGTGGGTGGTCAAGAGATTAATCCTCAAAATCACATAGTGAGAGAATTTTGAGTGTATGGGGTGCTTGAATGTATATGAGAGAAAGCACTAGTTTGTTTATATAGTGAAATTCTACCTTCTAGAAAGTTCTAGAAGGATGTCAAAATAGGGTGTGACAACGTTGACATTCTCTAAGATCCATGTTGATGTGGACCAATAGGATAGACCAACCAAGTTAGTTGGGTGGCAATGCAAATAACAACATGCATGAATATTCTCTCTTGTACTATTGTTAGATGTTGTAGGGAGATCATGAAAAATGTGTCTTAGTCAAGCTCGGGATTGATGACTTTTGAGCTCAGATGTCCCTAAGCGGATTCCACTTTTGCGATAGGAATTGTGATACCAGCGAGAGCTCGTTTTGGAAAATGACATCCGAAGGTCCGAGATCCGTTGTGGTGTAGGTAGATCGGCTCAACTCGGTTCAAATATATTGTGTGAGAATGATTAAAAACGAGCGTGATGTTTACGTACCTAATTTTAATTGTTCTATGGGTATATCAAGAAATGGAAATAAACTTCATTTATTTAGAGCTTTAGAATAGGTGCTTTAGGCTTTTTCATTTGTGTTTGGGCTTATTTGCAGGACTACATTTCAACAGTATTCAATAGTATATGTGCCAATGTAGGTGTGGATGAAAGGATTGTGAATTTGAGACTTACTCCTGGAGAGAAATTAATAATCCAATATTTCAACAGTATTCAATAATATATGTGCCAATGTAGGTGTGGATGAAAGGATTGTGAATTTGAGACTTACTCCTGGAGAGAAATTAATAATCCAATCGTTAGTCTTTCGTGTGTGTTTTTCAATTGTTATAGTTTACTATTTGGATTTCGTACTATAAACATTTGATTTATAAGGTCTAGAAGATTACAACAGATTAAGGCACTAGACTATAGAGGTGTAAACATTTTTATGTTGGCTTTCTCTCCACCATCGATAAATCGTTTTATAATTTATTATTTATAACTTAATGCATGTCAAGCAGCAGACCATGCTTTATCCTCCAATTCACATCTCTCGGTTCCCAATTATATTAAAGTTCGTAAGTTGGAGTATTTTCATTAGAGGTTAAATTCTTGATTTATTTAGCACAATGGATAGGTCAAGTCGTCATGGGTTACGTACTATTATGAATTCTTATAGACGCTACAAATTATTCCGACAAATTTCAGCTCAGAGCGCTATTGACCACGAACTCCCATTAGTAAGTTCACTTTTGGTTCAAGATGTGTAGGACAACTTTATATGGATAATTAGTGATGATATCAACATGATGGAAGTGTTGTCAGGTACCAAAACAGTTGAAGTCTTGAGACTCTAAACCCCTTATCAAATTGTTTTTGTTTTACCTTTTGATCTTTGATTACTATACTATTACTATTATTGCGTTCCATATTTTAGCATTTAACAAGATCAAGTGGCATTAAGTCACTTACGCTTATATATATTTTTGAGGGTACGTGCACGTCAAGTTGACTTTCTATATGTATTTCCATGGTTAAATACAAACCCTTTAACTAAAATATACGATCTGCTGATATTTGTTCGCATTTGCAACTAACAATTTCTTTTACCTACCACTTTTCTGTATTCATTCGACATGCTTTTATTCACAAAGCAGTCTTACTATTTACAGTATAAACATTACGTGTTGTTTAGTTGTTTACATAACATGTCAATAAAGGCTAACCAAATAATGATACATACAACATATAATTGGATATGTTCACTACCTATAAATTAAATATATATTATATACTGATACATTAACAAGTTGTCTATCTCCATTATCCAATTTTATCAACAAATGATCCTGTTGATCATGGTGATTAGGAACATTATGCCGACACAACATTTTATATTTATACTAATATGATATTATTTAAAATCAATAAAGTAAAAACAAGTTTTATTAGAGGAATATATAATTTTAATATAAAAATTTTTATATCCAATTCTGTATAGTCACGAGTCAATAAATTAGTTCTGTTTTAAAGCTTATAATCTCGATGACTAATTTTTTTATAAATAAAGTTGATTTCTCAATGGGTATCTTGTTACTAAAAGAAAAAGAAAATCAGACGTTGTAAAGAGTTAAATGATTATAAACAATACAAGAAATCGATAGTTCATTCATCTCATTTTAATTGACAAGTTACTAATTTTGTTTTACTGAAAATATGGGTAATTATTTATTTACAATAAAATTTAATGAAAAAAGAGTATAATTACTTTTATACCCTAAGTTGCTATTTTAGAAGTTAAACTTACTTTAGTTATCATTGCCTTAAGGGCATTTTATTGTGATATTAATTATTTTGTAGTGGAAAAATGAAAATGAGATGGAAGGAGTAAGATGTGATTGTCGAGTCTTAACCAATTTGACAGGGTTTAAGATTGATATCCGTATTCCAGATCATGATTAGATCGCTTCGTTGGTTTTCTTGATACATCTTGGTTGTTTTTTCACTGTCACTTATAAATTCCAAAATTAGGCCGTTATTCCCTTTTGTAACAAAATTGTATGCATCTGGAAATACCAACCGTAAACTATTACAGTTTTTTCAGCATTTATATTTATATGTTTAGTATTTAAGTTATCATGTCACTTTCATAAGTTTGGCAAAATTGTACAATTATTTAGTTGTCATTTTTAATGTTTTACAAGTTTTGACAAATAATTTTTTTTTAAAACTTAGGATCCGCTCCGAACTCTATTCTTCGAGAGAAGAAAAGAGAAGAAAATCAGAAATAATATAAAATGAATTTGCGTATTTGAGTGTTTGTGTGGAGAAAAAAGAAAAGAAGTAGAAAGAGAATTATCCAATATCATCTCTCCTAGTATTCTCTTCAAAATTGAAAAGAAGTGAAAGGAAGGAAGGAAGTCTCAACAGTTATAAAATTTTCACTTCTCTCCGACTCGAAAACGCAAAATTAGTAATTTTTCTTTTCTGTTATTTCCAATTAAAAATACAAAATTTATAAATCCCTTTCCTCTATTCACTTCTTTTCTGAGGTGTCATTTTCTTATCGTTTAATTTCTTCTCGTAAAAAACTCGGGAGCGGGTCATTTATTACTGATATTTGAGCATGCTTTTTGCTATTATCATTACAATATAAAATCCGCACTTCAAAGTGAGCACTTTCAGCTTTTTATTCTCTTGTGGAGACTTGCCCTCTCAAAAAAATTTGTAACATACGTTCAAAGCTTACCACTAATTATTATGAGATATATAATCTTTTATCCTTAACTTTACAGCTTACTTTTTATTAGCAGCATCTTCCACACCTCCCCTGTGGTATTTTCTACTTGATTTCTGTCGATTTTGTTATCTGATTTTGTGTTTGATTTTCTTATATACTCTTCATCTTTGTGTTTATAAATCGGAACTCACTTTCAAATTCATGGTTATATTTGTTAGGATCGATCCCAAATAAGAAATCACACAACTAATATAGCTAATAAGTAAAGGAAACGAAAAAAGCAAAGCACACGACGATTTACGGTGATTCATTAGAATATACGTTTATTGTAAGACTATATGCTCATCTATTTAAATGAGTTTTAGTTTTATACATATGGACATAACCAAATAACTTAAATTTGCCGATAAACTTAGTATTTATGTATGAGTTTGTATCTTTAGATAAATCGAAAAATGTGTAGTGTTATCCAAACTTAAGAAGTTAAAATTGCATACCGCAAGAACTATACACATAAAGGCTTGTTATGGCCGCACTGTTAGTCATACATAAGGCTTGTTATTTAGTATTCTTATATGGTTAGCAACACGCAACAATAAATCATATTGTAAACAATTTATCTCAATGATTTCTACATAAGTTATTGAGTCCTTGGGCTTTAGTTGCTATTGTGGTTGATATCAAAGTTTGATTATTCCAACATGTACAGTTTTCCACGAGTTAATGTGATTACTTGTACAGTTTTTCACGGGTTAATGTGATTACGTGAAGAAAATTTAATGGCTCATCAAGGTGCTAAAAGACACCGATGGTAACCTATTATGAGATGTGAGTTTTTCTATAAGAATTACAAATTATAGGGAGTGATTTTATCTAATAAATAAATTCTTATGAACACCAATCACTAAAATAATTTAATGGTAATACGTTTTGATACCTTCATAAGATGTCTTAAACTCAAATTTTTTGATGTTAACTAGAGAAAGGGTTTAAATGAATAAAGAATGACGTCACTTATATTGTGTTATCTGACTTACCAAAAAGAAAAAAGAAAAAAATGCATTCTCTCTTTCTAAATGAATAAAGAATGACGTCACCCGTTTACATAAGTATTTATATTCCCTAAATGCTTCTTATACTAAATAAAATATGGTGTATGATTGTTCACTAATCATACATTATGACGTGTTTAAGTGAGACTGTATATTCATTTATTTAAACGAGTTTTAGTTTTTATAGATAAGGACGTATCCAAATAACTCAAAAATTATTGTGCATTTGATATTTGTTTGTTTGCTTTCATCTATACCAAATAAGTCTTGAATATGCCTAAAGTGTCTCTAACATGTCACCATAAATAAACATGTGAGAATTCTGCGAATGTAAGTGGAAAAAAGAGTTGTGTAGGTCAAGTACTATAGTGTCCATATATCAATTGTTTGGGGTGCTTTTGGTATAATCTTTTCTACAAAAGGGTTCCCATGTGGTCTATGTCATCCCTAGACGACTCATTCGATGTAGACTCTTAGTATTTGACGTGTCCATCTCTCATTGGTTGCTTTTCATCTTCTAAAAGAACGGTACTATTTTTCACCTTTCATAACTTCATGCTACTTGCGTGTATATGATATAAAAAACTGATGTACAAAAGTACAAGTATGTAAGTCATGAGTCATGACAACAAATAATGTTAATGAAAAAAATAATAATTTAGAAAGTAACGAGTGCTTGGAAAATTATAAATGGAAGATGATAAATACAATATTTAATTTAAATTAATTAATATATCACACTATATAATAAATAAAGCTCATAGTATAAATATACAATAATATAACTTTATTGTATGAATATATTTATCATCTTCCATTTTAAACTTGATTATTGTATCATTTTTTCATACTAGTTAATTTTTCAATATCATAGTAATAACAATGCAACTTATACAAAAATAACTTAGAAGTCACTTACAATAGTTATATACTATCATTAAGATTAAATTCACATATGCATACCCTAATATTTGTGTAATATATGTAGCACTTGGTGTATCAAAATAAAGAT
This sequence comes from Logfia minima, assembly GCA_963921325.1. NCBI lineage: Eukaryota > Viridiplantae > Streptophyta > Magnoliopsida > Asterales > Asteraceae > Logfia > Logfia minima. Next base: position 1,601,207 of record OY992773.1, read on the forward strand.
GGGGTTTATGATAAACTTTCACCAATCTTTTCCCTCTTACAAAAAACATATCACTTGGTCTAAGTATTTTACTTGATTATTACTTGATTTTTAATAAACATTTGACACAGCTATAACTAATATAATTTTATGTTAGAATAATATATGAAATAAAAACATACTTTTAGTTGTTGTTAACCACTAATAAAACTACAATATTTCCACCTTAAAACTATATTATTTGAATTTAATTTAGTCTATTTAAAGAATAGAGTTTTGTGCAGTTAATTGACATAGACCACAACCCAATTTACTAAAACTTTGGTTGAATGTTTAGAATGAAAGGAAGAGTGTGATAAAGACAAGGCTAACATCAACAAATAAAGTGTAAGTTGTTAATTTCCCTGTTGGGGAGAGGCTTTTTAGGAAACACACTTTGAAAAGGAATGTTCTTCCACTTTCTTTTTATACGAGGGTCACTTTTGTAACTTTGAACAATTACTTTCAAACTTTGCATCAATATGCACCATCAACACACTTGTGTATTTTAACTTCTACTTTCTTTTCTATACGAGGGCACTTTTGTAACTTTGGACAATTACTTTCAAACTTTGCATCAAAATGCCCCATCAACACACTTGTGTATTTTAATTAGGGTTTATGATACATAAAGGTGATGATAAATTTTTTTTTTTTGTCGAGTTAGATAATAAACATAATTTATAATTATACGGGTAACAGAGTTTTTGATTTATTTTCGAACTAAATAATATGTCATCAAGTGACTGGTATAACGGGTCATTTACAATTTTTAAACGTTTTTCACTTTTCAAAATTGCAAGTTATATAATATGTCATCAGCAATAAACTTTGACATTTATAACGAGTTAGGTAATATGTTAGTTACACACTAAATTTTAAAAAATTAACCCAATCAAAAGAATAATTACATATATTAATACAAAACCAATAAATTCATTAACAAACTCAATTCTCACATAACTTATTACAAAAGTTAATATAGTCCACGTATTATAACCCTTTTAAATGCTTTACCACATAAAACAAGTTTGTACACTTTTTCTTGTACTTTTGGGACTTTTAATGTGCATTAATTAACACTTTTTGAAATGATTTTATCCATATTATGTTATAGAAAAATAGCAGTCTATAAAACATCAATTAGTTTATATTTAGAAGTTACAATCTAGTTATAGGTATAATAATAATACTCAGATTTATGATTGTTGTTTACTATTCGGATACATCAAATTATTTAATTAAATTTTAAATTGGATTATATAATTTGAATAATTGAATTGGTTCGGACAAGAATTAAAATTATTATTTTGGATCATGAATTAATTTTGATTATTAAATTTTAAATTGAATTATCAAAAAACCAAACAAGAAATAATTATTTGTGTAAATGTGATAAATAATTTTACAAACTACTATGTTTGTGAAGAAGATGATGATTTAAAGTTATATAAATCAAACTTAATATTATCTATGTTGTATATTTTTGTTACAGTCTTTTACTTATTAGCAATATATATGATATATATTTGTGTGTGGATGATGAAAAATTAAATTTACATAATTCAATTCATTAAAATAGTAATTTAGATGAATATATTCGAATTTTGAATTAATTTAAATAGATTAAATTCATATTTTCAAAACTAAAATTCAATCAAATTTGCTTGTATGGATAAATTTGAATCAATCTATCCATTTGAAAACCCCTATTCGCCTTTCTTAGGGTTATTTTTTTTCTTCAATCAAATGAGTCCACTTTTTATATTTTATTGTCTTACAATGGGTCCACTGCTAATATGCGCCATTCGTCACGTCCCTTAATAGGAAAAAAGAAGTTATTTTTCTAATTGAAAGATACATCCATTTCTACCATTAATTATTCTAACTCACATGTATCTTTTTCTCAAAGGTTTTATTTTGTTATTTTAACTTTGAATTCGATTTAAGATCGAATGAATAGAACTTTTTCAAGTTTGGCTACAGAAATGAACTTGAAACATGTCGTTTAAGGAATCAAACACAAACCTCATTTATAACCATAACAATACTTGATAATAGATAATGACAATTAATCTATAATCTTAGATCACAAGAAAGATGGTCAATATTGAGTTTTGATAAATCAGCTACTTGTCATATAAATGATTATGTTAGTTTAAAAAAGGGTAAAACCGATCCTTTGAAGGTCCCTTATTGACCAGTTTTACAATCTAACATATGAGTGATAAATTGCGTAACTCGTAGTTAAAGAAACATGAGAATGAGGATTGAACCTATAACCTCTGCATTTTTATTGCACGTCTCCCACCATTAAACTACCATCGCAAAAACTTGATTATGTTAGTTTAGAATATTATATTGCAGTAATTATTTTGACAAGAATGACATACTCAATTCGTATACGAAAATAGATATGCAAACACATGAAATCGTCGTTAAACAAGCTGCTTTTTCGATAGTAGCAGTGCAGGGAATCGGCAAGTGCAAACATGTGCCAGCGCATAGACACTAATTTTTCAGAACCTCCAATTTTTAAGGGCATTTGTTGTTATTATAGTTTCGTTGTAAAAAATAGACCATTATACGACAAGAAAGAAAAAATAGAAAATCGAGTCCCATAATTGATTCTATAGAAGATAGAAGCGTATTAATTGTAAATGTTTAATGAACAATTTGTTTCGAATAAACCCTAAAAATGACAAATTTAGTGAAGAGTAAAAGTGACTCTTTTCAATCTGTAAACAAAATGTTACTAGCTTTTACTTGGTTTTTTTATTTATAACAATTTTTGAGAAATTATGAACTGTTCTAACATATATTTGAACTACTTGTCTCATAGGGTGACTATGATATCGGACAAGGCCATCGAAATTTAGTGCCGGCCTTAAATAATAGTCTTGTAGTCTTACAAGTCATGACGATAAGGTTTCTTGTTGCTATGCAACCGTCTAAGTAACATTTCAGAGCATACTATCTTCGATTTAACTTGTGAATATAACAAAAAGCAAATGAAAATATTGCGAGTGTGAAGAAAGCAAGGAAAATTTTGCATGTGAGATCTGGTAGCTAGATCGATTCTATTTCAACATAGAGCTCAATCATCGTAGTGACCCTTTTAGCTTCAATATCTTCTCTACTTTATATCGATTTATAAAGACAATATATAACAATCAGACAATCAGTAAATGTTAGAAGACAAAATCTAATCGTCAAAAGGAATAACCATAAGTTTTTCTTTTTTCTTTTAGTGTTGGTGCACTTTCAAAATGATTCTTCCAAACTTTAAAATAATCATTTAATTTAGCTAATTAACTTCTTAATAAAAACTGAAAATACCCTACATTTCTTGAAATCAAAATCTTTAGTAAAAAATGACAATTAGTTATCAAAAAATCATCATAATTAATCCTTTATTAGTAACCCTGATGCAAATTGGGCCTAAAATATTTCATAGCCCATAGAGTAATGTACAAGTCAAAATTAGAAAAGGTGAACAACACCGACTGTTTATTTGCAAAGCAAACACTTTCTTTTCATTCATTCATCCATCAAAAATTCCCTTAATTTTCTCACTCCTCAATACATTGGTCATTAACTCAAGCCCCTGAGATCTCGATTTAATCTTAATAATCAACAAATTTTTATCCAGTTTGCCCCAATTTCATCAATCTTGTAAGTACCCAATTTAAGCCTTTTTTATCTTTATTTTGTTGATTGCTTCTTCTTCACTATTGTTCTTTTTAGTTAAAGATTTATACCCATTTGATCCCATAATGGGAAATAACTATGAACAAATTCCCAAAGATTCTTTTATTGAATTGCAATTACAAGATGAAAATAGTTTTAGATCTCAAAATCCTAAATTAACCCATCTTGACGATGATCAAGATGATGACTTTGACTCTGACTTTGACAATTTGCCACTTGTCATGGTTTCAAAAGATGTATCTGGTTCTGGGATTTATGGGGCTGTTTTTAATTTAGCTACATCTGTTATTGGGGCTGGAATTATGGCACTTCCTGCTACTATGAAAGTTTTAGGGCTAATTGTTGGAATTATTTTAATATTTCTAATGGGTATATTATCAGAAATTAGTGTTGAATTTCTTATTAGATTTGCTGTACAATGTAAGGCTAATTCTTATGGTGAAGTTGTTCAAGAAGCATTAGGGAAACCAGCGAGAATTTTGTCAGAAATTTGTATTATAGTCAACAATGCAGGTGTTTTAGTAGTTTATTTGATCATAATTGGTGATGTTATGTCGGGTTCTCTTAGACATATTGGTGTTTTTGATCAATGGTTAGGTAACGGGTTTTGGGATCATCGAAAATTAGTGATTTTGATTGTGGTTATTGTTTGTCTTGCTCCATTATGCGTGTTGGATAAGATTGATTCTTTGAGTACCACATCGGCTGCTTCGGTTGCACTTGCGGTTGTGTTTGTGTTTGTTGCATTTATTGTAGCATTTATTAAGCTCGTAGAAGGTAAAATCGAACCTCCTAGATTGACCCCGGATTTTGGGTCAAAAGAAGCGATTCTTGATCTATTAGTAGTAATCCCGATTATGTCGAATGCGTACGTTTGTCACTTTAATGTTCAACCTATTTACAACGAGCTTGAAGACCGCTCTCCTCAGAAAATGAACAAAGTGGGCCGTCTTACAACAGTTCTTTGTGTTATGATATACGCTTCCACCGCCATTGCGGGCTACCTTTTATTCGGTCAGGATACCGAATCCGATATCTTAACTAACTTCGACAAACCCCTCGGGATTCGGTTCAGTACTGCGTTAACTTACATTGTGCGTGTTGGATACGTGCTTCATTTGGTTCTAGTTTTTCCCGTTATTCATTTTTCTTTGAGGCAAACGGTTGATGAGTTGGCTTTTCACGGGTCGGGCCCATTATCCGAGAGTAGAAAAAGGTGTTTAGGGTTAACCTTTGTGCTTTTAGCACTCGTGTACCTGGGCTCCACAATGATCCCAAGTATCTGGACTGCTTTTAAGTTCACGGGTGCAACCACAGCTGTGTCGTTAGGTTTCACGTTCCCAGCTCTTATCGCACTTCGGTTAAGTAGCCAGGGTCCCGGTTTGAGTAACCGAGAGCGATTCTTAGCTTGGTTGATGTTGAGTTTAGCAATCATGGTCAGCGTTGTTGGTGTTGTTGGCAACATTTATAGCATGCAAAGTAAATCTGAGTGATTTATTTGACCCATTAATTATAAATACCTATACCGGTGTATGCTCGATTTGGATGGGTCATACCAATTTTGGCGAGACAAAATAGTTACCCTTGTTATGTGACGGGATAATCGTGTAGTAGATAACGTTGAGTTAGATACAAATATTGCTGCATCGTGTACGATTTGTTACCTTTTCATTTGAATAGGTTTTGTTATTGTAACGATTAACTATACTTGAGTAAAATTGGCAATAAAATATGAGCTATTTCTGTTCGATGTATAATTTTGTTTCGCTGTTTGTATAATTTTGTTATCCATACATACACGCGAAGACGATTGATATCTCCCATTTTTTTTTATTTTTTGTTGGTGACATATCAACATCATCGATCGATAAACCATCCGTTTGAGGTTTAGTGTAGAATCAATTCGATCTTTCATGCCGTGCCGTTTTTTATCTAACATTTCAACTAGTCAAGTTAACTTTAAGTTCTGACCTATTAATTGATTATTTGTACAGTAAGTTGTATGAGAAGATCATGCTAGTTAGATGTATTAACGATTTGGAAAGCTTTATGTTGACAGAAGTTGAATGTTTGAACTGATAAATGCATATGACCCATTTAAAAGTATTGTAGTGACTGGCATAAACTAACCAGTGGTCACATGTATAGATGAGTGATAATTTAGCTATTATCATATCTATAAGCTAAAATATTATATAAATCGTTTTGGATTTTTATATGTAATAAATTGTTAACATGAAGATTCAATATTTTTAAATATAATCTTTTTTAATTATTATACTTCATTCCTGTATCTCAAATCTTAAACTACATACGAGCAAACTACCGTTATTGAGTAAATCATCATTGATAATGCGTGAATAACAAATATAATATATGATTATCACTAAATTACTACTTTATAATAAAATACCAGTTTCACTGCATAACACGAGTATTAGGAAAATATTTTTCAATGCATAAACTAATTGTTATTGACAACTTTTAGAGCAGGTATTAACAAAACTCTTAAACGATCCTTCACTAATTGGAATTGTTATAAAAGAAATTAAACAAGTAAAGTCCAGTAATACACATACACCGACGCACTGAGCCCATTACAACTAATATCGAAATGGACAAGAGCCACAAAATTCTATAACTAAACATTCATAAAACTTGAAGTTATAGGCCCAAGTAGTTTATATCTCAATTTTTAAGGGAGGAATACCATGTGGTTTTTAGTCTAGTTGCATAAATTTAGTTGTCCGTAACGTTTAGTTTATGACTTTAATTTTCTAGAAATATCAGTGATAACGGTTATTATTATTATCATTGGTTTTGCTAACAATAGCTATATGGGTTAGCATTACAATATTCGAACAATCAGACATACATAAATGATTATACCTTAATCAATATTTAAAGGGACTACAGATATATTAAGCATGTCCCGACTCCCTAACGACATGAAAATGAATACTACAAACCTATTGAAGTTGCAAAAGAAGCACCGTTGTCAAGAGGTAAAAAAGATCTATCATTCTGACTGGTATTGTTCGAGGCGAATGGACCTGGATCAGTGATAAGTGGTTTCGTCTATTATTATTTCGATTTTGTTATTTATACAAGATTATTTATAGTAAATATTGGATTTCTTACTCTATTAACTCAATATCAATTAATTAAATCAAGTATGAACGTGGAGTTTGGTTTCTAGTCTTAAAGTTGTTACCAAAAGTTAGGAATCACTCAAATCCTTGTAGAAGATATGTTCTAATTACATTTTACCAAACTTAACTGCAACGTTAGTGTATAAGACATTGTTGGTCCCAATTATTTTGGCCTCGTGTAGTACCTTCTTTTAAACTTCTTTTAAGTTTGATGATTAATCAGACTATCACCTTTTGTTTGGGGATAACTGTGTACCATCGATCGATGGTTCTACAGTTGTTTTAACTTATTAAATGTCTATTTTATCCTTATAAAGTAAATGTATGAGATATATATTTACGTAATAATGCATAATAAAAAAAAATCGATGATTAATATGAGATATATATTTTATCCTTTTAATGCTATTCCTTTGTAATGTTGCTAGTATCTTACTAGCTTTTTTAATATAAGTGAGGTCTCTTTTTTCAGGTGATGACATTGTTGAAGTTCGAGTTTGAGTATTTTTTCTTTGCTGTTCAAAAAAATATATATGAATAAATCTTTTTCTGAATAAACTAAAACAAAAACGTCAATATTTATTTTGAAACAGGTATATTTAACAAAAATCTTAATAAGTAAACTCTGATCTTTTGTGGTAATATAAAATAGATTGGTTAATCTACTAATTTTTTATGCAATTAACCATATAGAAGTATAACTGAAATATTCATACAAGACTATGGGGTTACATGTATGTGTTTGTGGGTGGATACGAAGTATGGTAGATACACATAATTATTACATAGCTTAAATAATTACGATACTTTAAATGACCTTAAATGATTAGTTTAAGTTGCGTCAAGATGCTTCTGACTTCTCAGGGAGAATTATTTGTTCTTATTGGAGGCAAGTGTGCAATGATTAGACACTTTTAGAAGAGCATAAATGATTACTTTAAGTTCATAATACGCGTAAGAGCTTAGATGTCGATTATCGCATGATTTTAGTTACGTTTTCGACTTATATATTATAAAAAGTATTTTCAAAAATATATGAACTCTTAGTTATATTTTAGTGTTTATAAACTGAAATAGTGTTTGGATTAGCTATAAGCTTATAGTGATAAAATGCTTAAAAAGAACATCAATTTAAAAATTGGAGAAAAACAAAAAATGAGATACAATAATATGGGATGGGATAAATCTATACCTATATGCTAGTCGAGATCCCGCACAATACGACGGTTATGAATAGAAAATATGATAATGGTCAATAATGATAGTCTTCTTAATGATAATGATTGTAAAGTTTTATTTCAATTTCATTTATACTTTATGTTATTACAATAATTGTATTTAATTTGTTATTTATATTATATTTCAAATAAAAATATTTATGAAGTTTATAAACTAAAATAAACAATTAATTATAGATTGATTTGATTTTATAGTTTCTATATCAATGTATTATTGAAATGGGTATAAATGTAATTTTTGAACTTTCAATGCTCTATATAGCTAAATGTTTTATAAGGGGTTTAAGATAAGATTATATATAAAGCATTTCTATATCCATTTTAAAATTTTAAATGTTCTTAACAATTAAAAATACTAATTTACCCCTATTACAATAACTACCATATTCAAATATTTATAGTAAATTTTGATATTTTTTTTATATTACACACGTTCATATAGAGTATCAATTACATATTGATGATTTACAAGTACATATTATTAATATATTTATGTTATATCGTACTTTTATAAATCATCACCCTTCTGTTACTTTATACAGGTATCGTACTAGTATAAGTTAATAAGCTCACCCAAACACTAAAAGTGACTTATCGAGCAAAAATAAGGTAATAAATCAATAAGATCAAAAATAAGCTAACCCTAAACACATCCTAATCTGTAACTTTTTTTTGCTTTTGTTTTTTCTTTACTTTTTTAGTCACGACTAAATTATTAAAGAAAGCAAATATTAGTATTAAAAAATTGCAAGTAATCTGATTGAGTAATTAGAATCGTAACGCAATATAAATTATAAATGGGCAGATTAATAACTATTAGGATGCAAAAGGCATGGATCAAGTTATTTAAAGAACAAACGTTCTCAACTTTGGTCAACTGTAAATGAGTATACTAGGACTTAAATTATTATTTCTCCTGTACCTTGAGTTTTATTAATTTATCTCAATCATTTGTTATAGAAAATCATCGAATTTCTAATTTGATCACCGCCACTTATGATAAATTACAGTCAATCGTGTTCTCTAGGAATTTAGGTGGGCAAAGTCTTTTTTAAAAATCGTATTATTGTAAATGGACGTTAATATATATATATATATATATATATATATATATGTATACACTATTGTGGATGATTTGAGTGAGCCATGGCTAGGGGTGTAGACGACACGACACAACTCGTGAGCTATTCAGGATTGACTCGAAAAATACTCGAACCCGACTCGGTACAAGTCGAGTCGAGCTCGAGTTCGAGCTACCCGAGTAGAGTTTCGAGTCGAGCTCGAGTATTAAAATACTCGGTTCGAGAGGCTCGCGAGCCTAATCGAGCTTGCATTATTTTACACTTTTACCCTCCATTTATATATATATATATATATAATAACATATTTTTCATATTTTATGATAAATCTCGAGTCGAGTCGAGCATGAAAGTATCGAGTCGAGTCGAGTTAAGCTTAAAAGCGTGTATTTCATTAATATTAATTTTAAATTGTTTAATATTAATATTTTAATATTGATAATTGAGTCGAGTCGAGCCGAGCTCGAAAGTATCGGTTTATCAATCGAGTCGAGCTCGAGCTTGAAAATACAAGCTCGATTGAGCTCGAGTCGAGTTTCGAGTTTTCTAATTGAGTTGAGCTCGAGCTTGGCAGTGTATCGACTCGACTCGATTACACCCTTAGCCATGGCCCATCCTACATCTTAAATAGCTTCGCCACTGTTCATAACTCTAGTAACCCTTTTGTCTTGGAGGTCATTTCGATCTCTTGAGGCTTTTGAGAGTCGTGGTTTCTGCCGCTGCGAGTTTACCTCCCCCTAACCATAAGATGGTTCTTTACTATGCTTGTTCCCATATCTTTCCGTTGGTGTTGTTTGTAGTTAAATGTTTGATGGGTTTTCTACGAGGAGTTAATAACTCAGTGCAGAGGGTTTTTTATCGTGTTTTAAAATTGTATTAATTTGTATTGCTATTTGGAAGTCTAACAACACAACCGGTGATGTTTGTCTCGTTCTATTGAGTAATAGGGCGTTTTTGTGTCTTTTTAGTTTGTGTTACTAGTATCTTAAGTTTTGACAAGTTTCGATCCTATGTAATTTAATTCTAATGTTTTGTTTTTCGACAAGCTAAATTGAAAATGATAAAAGTTTACAGTCCAAACGTACTAGAAAGATACGAGTAATGAAAGGCGTTAAAAGTGAGTGTCGACGAAGCAAAAGTGTGTCAAAGTGTCGACGAAGCAAAAGTGTGTCAAAAAGTGATTGGGCAAAAGAAAGTGTGGTTGGTTCCCTAATCCCTGGCAGGAGACAAGGACATCCTTGCCACATGTCTACTAATGAAATGGTCAACTAGAAATTTGAATCAATCGTTTTAAAGAAATTGTAGCTTCAAATATACACACAAAATATCGTATCTAGCCTACTAATAGAGACGTTGAGTGTTCCAAAAGCACATCGCACATACTATAATAGTTTTATTTTACACCTTAACATACCACAAAATTTATATTAAATCATTTAGTCATAGACAAATGGAAGATATTGAACAATTCTTACGTTTTACACCTTAACATGGCCAAAATATTGCTATGCATTTTTTTACAAATTACATCATCTTTTAAATTAAAATTAATAAAAGTTTGCAAAAGTTAGAGACTGCTGTTATTTATTTATTTCCCTTTTAGGTTGCTTCAACAATGCAAATTGGTGAACCAAAGGTTTCAACTTCCAACAACAAACTAAAAATTATAAACCATATCTATTCAATAAAATAAAAAAAATACAAAATAAATTATTTCTAACTTCTAACTGTACATCTAACTAACTGTGACACAATTAACAATCAGCTTTAGACATAACCGAAAGCCGGCTAGGTTTCGGTTGAAAATCGTTCCGTCGTCTCTGCTGATGTGATGATGGTCGAATTAAGGCCGCTAAAGCTCGTTCCACCAGCTCACCTTCGACTGTGGCAATCCGTACAAGCGAATTCGTCATTGCAGATCTCCTTGCATATAATCTATGCGATCGATATGACATATTACTATTCTCATCACTTCCTTTTATATTCTTTGTATTTGAACTTGAATTTTTATGTAAACTACATCGAAACGAACCAGGATGCGTTGTAGGGGAACATAAACACGTCTTCTTCGATCCATAACTCCACACCTTATTATTGTTGTTAATTTTATTACAATTCAAGTTTCTCGATGATGACGTGGCGACAGAACGGTTAGGAGACGCGTGACGCTTTTGATCGATCGAGAATCGAACGTAGCCACCACTGGAAGGTGAAATCGATCGTTGGGAATTGTTTCGGAGGATCGATGATGATCCGGATTTGTTACTATCTGATGAAGTTATCATCGAAATTTGTAAAACAATGAATTAAGAATTCAGCTAGAAACGGTTGAATCAACGTTGTCGATTATTAACGTTTATTCTTTTTCTCAAATAAGGGAAGGTATGCGGTTTTGGTTTGGCAAACCTAATGTAACATAGTGTGTGATCTATATAGCAGTTTGTAAAGTGGTGGGAAAGTGTGATTAAATTTATTTATTTGGTTAGTTAAAAATAGAAAAGCCGTTGGTTAAAGGAAACAACGGCCGATTTGGTTGTGTAACTGGGGCCGGGTCGGTAAGCTATGGGCGGTGCGGAACGTTGAACCGAATTATTTTGGTTACGCGCTTGTTGGGGAATGATTGGCACATGGGCTTGTAAGTGGCGCGTGGATTATACTTGTAGTTGATGAGAATGCGATTAAATGGGTTTTTGTGTTGGCCGCAAAATTTGGCGCCTGTTAGTCACATGAGTCAAGGACATCTGGTGAAGTCGACACGCGTCTTGCTTAGTGCTGAATGAAATCTTGGTGAGCAAAGGAATGCATGATTTCTCGGTGTTATATATAAAAACAAAAGAAAGAAAACAAAAAATAAGGAGTTTTCTATTCTAACTTTAGACTCAGGATATTATACTTTAATATTTGGGTGTATTTGGAACAAAATAGATCGAGTTGGAATTATAATCGGTAGATGGAAACTGTTACTGAAGTTGAAAATTAAGATTTTGACTACTGAAGTTTTTCAAGATCTATTTAAATTAGCTTTAATGAAAAGGATTTATTGCTATCCTTATATTTGCCAAACAAAAATTATTAATTTATAAAAGATAGAGATTGTGAAAACTATAAGTTAAATCTTTGAGAATCCCTTAAAGTGATTGTGCCAAACACACGCTTTGTATCTCATTTTGTTAGAATAATAAAATGAATCTAACATTTTGAATTTGTTAAAACATGTTTTTTCTTGCTTATGTATGTAAATTTGATCCCACATATGAGCAAGAACAAACTTATAGTCTCGTTATAAACTCATAGATCTAACTAATGCCATTTGGTTATCACATGGGCTTGGCTTTGGTGTGGTTGGAATAGATTGATTGGGCTTAATTGCTTGATAATTATACATATATATTAAATGGTCAAAAACATAAGTCTTGGGGGTTTTGTGATAAATCTTGGATCCGTTCTTTACATTTTCTGTTAATTTGTTTTCAGTTATTTTTGCACCATTAAGTAACAATCACAACTGTTAAATGGACGCAATGTTCTAAAAAAAGTTGCAACGCTTCAAGACTTATCCTATATATATATATATATATCAGTTCATTTTTAGAGACTAACACAGAAAAACATCAACACATAAATCATTACTCCAATTTAACCATCATGTTTTATTAATTAGATTCGTCATATTCAAGTTTCATACTTGATTAGATTGTTGATCGAATTCTCTAAACAGCGTATACGGGCAAAAATTCTGTTTTAGGACACAGCAAACGCAAGCCTCAATTTCATTTATGGAATCATCAATCTTTGAATCAAAGTCGGTATCTTTCAGTTTTGGATTCGGTAATATATATGTATCGATATACTATACGATTACATATATATATATATATTCATTTAGTGCTATTATTATTTCTAGTAATTACTGTTTATGTATTTCCTAACAAATCAAACGATACTCAAATCTCATGTGGAAAAACTCGAGAAATTCAAAGCGTATAGTTTTCGTCGTTGGCAACAAAAGATGCTATTCTTTTTAAAAAATCGGTTTATGAAAAACCTAAAGTAATCCCTAAATTCGACGTTCAGTAATATTTGAAGTTATTAAGTTCATTCGTAGTTATTTAATTCCTCAAAATAACTTAAACTTATCATCGTTAATCAATTTGATATTAAATGTTTGAAACTTAGTTTGTTAGTTGATTACAAGTTTCGGGTTCATACTTTGTGAACAAACAACTGGTATCAGAGCAAATACAAGTTATGCACATGTAATCATAGCCGAAAAAAGATATTTATATCTTTAATGGAAGAAACTTTGCCCACTGGAAGCTAAAACTTGAATGACATCTTCTTGGGATCCATGATGAATTTCTTAGAGTTATTAGAGAAGGACTACAGTTGCAGGAAATATGGTTGATGATGAAACACCAAGAAGTCAATGGTCAAACCAAAAAAAACACTTTTCAATCCGGATTCAAAAGTCAAGAGCATTTTTGGGAATGTAATGTCTAAAACCAACTTTGCAAAGATTGTAGGATGTGTTTTCTTGGGTTATTTAAGTGTAAAGAGAAGTTCTAAATTATTTGATAAACAAGTATTGTTTTCTTGGGATGTTAAATTCTATGAACATATCTTCCCTCTCAAACTTGATTATGTATGTAAGACTGTTTATAATGAAAACGATTTGAAGCAAGTTAATTTCTTTTATATTCGAGTTATGAAAATGAGACATCTAATTTTGATAATAAAATGAATTTAATGCCCAATAATGAAAAGGAGATAGTTCCAAAGGTGATAGAAAAAAATACTACTTTAGATGGTAGTAGTTCTACTACTTCTAATGAAGGTACAATTACGACATCTAATGTGGATCAAATTATAGAACATTCTATTCCTGAGGGCAATATTGTTTCTGAAAGTCAACTTGTTTTAAATGAATATTCAGATCTAAGAAGGTCCAGTAGAAAGTTAACCATGCCTTCAAAATTCAATGAGTTTGAGATAGAAGGCAACGTTAAATATGGTCTTGAATATGTTATTAATTATTCAAAACTTGGATCTGAATTTTTTTGCTTTGTAACCAGTCTAAATAAAGGGACAGGACCTGATTCATTTCATGAAGTATCCCAAAATAAAATTTAGATAAATGACATGAATGAAGAGATTGAAGCTTGAACATGGGTCTTAACTAAACTGACACCCGGAAGAAAACTAATTGGTTGCAAATGGGGATATAAAATTAAATATAAATCACCGGGAGAAATAGATAGATAACAAGCAAGTTTAGTGGCTAAAGGATACAGTCAGAGAGAAGGGTTGGATTTTGATGAGACTTTCTCTCATGTGGTTAAGATGAGTACAATAAGATATCTTATTAGTATTGATGTACAAAATAATTGGAATTTGTATCAACTTGACATTAACAATGTTTTTTGTATGGTGATATAACTGAATATGTATACATGACACTTCCTGAAGGGTATTTTTCAAATCGTGGTAATATTGTTTATAAATTACTTAAGTCCTTATATGGTTTAAAGCACGGTGCTAAAAAATGGAATGAAAAACAAAGTGTAAATGATCATTCCTTGTTTACCAAGTCTGATGGTGATGTGTTTATTGCTTTATTGATTTATGTTGATGATATAATACTTACAAGAAATTTTGAAGCTGAAATAAACAAGTGAAAATGTTTATAAAGACAAAATTCTTAGTAAAGGACCTTGGTAAATTATAATATTTCTTACGGATTGAATTGCTTGATTGTAATGGAGGAATAAGCATGTCTCAAAGGAAATATTGTCTAGAATTACTATATGAGTTTGGTTTGCTTGATTGCAAACATGCTTTGATTCTAATGGAGTCCAATTTAGTTATATCTAATTCTGAGGTTCATGATCCAAATGATTGTCCTTTATCTGATATAAGTGAATATCAAAAATTAGTTGGCAAGATAATCTACTTGACTCTAACTAGACCTGATATATCTTAATATTTTCATTGCTTAAGTCAACATATGCATGCACCTATGTAGTCTTACTTAAAAGTTGCATTAAAAAGTATTAAGATATCTCAAAGGCTCTCCAGTTAAATGTGTTGTGTTTAAAAGGTGTGAAATTTGTTCCTAATCTGCTTATGTTGACTTAGACCGAGGAAAATGTACTACTTCAAGAAGTTCAGCAATTCGATTTTCTTTATTTATGGTTGGTTCTTTAGTTTCTTGAAAAAGTAAGAAATAGTCTACGGTGTCAAGGTCATTTACAGAAGCAAAATATAGGGCCTTGACATCTGTAATTTGTGAAATAATTTAGGTATTAAAAAACTCCTAAATGATTTGATTATCAAAGTTAATATTTGTGTAAGTGTTTTTTGTGACAATAAGGTTGCTATTTAAATTGCTATTAATCTTGAGAGGATTAAGCATTTTGAAATTAAAATACTATGAGAAAAAAGGTCACATCTAGAGTTATCAAAACTCTTAAAATAAAACCAAAAATGAATACTGTAAATTTTTTAGAAAAAGCCTTAGTACATCACAACATAATCTGTTGTGTGAAAAGTTACATTTATTTAACTTGTCAATTATATTGAAGGGGATGTTAAAAGGTCAAATGTAATTGGGAAACAAGGTTTGACCATTATGACTAATTTTGTATCTGTTTCTGGTCAGAGTGACAAGTTGCAGTCTGGATGGATCTTTCTTGTAAGCTCAACATTCTGGAGGGACTAGAAGTTATAAAGAATAAAGTTCAAGGGTTCTGCTTGTCTTATTTGTTAATATTACGTATATATGTTGTCAATTTTTATTTTAATTAGTTAGAACAAAATATTATATTATGTTATCTTCTCTAGGTGTTTAGGGTTTCTCATCTGTATAGATTTGAGAGTGAAGATCATACATATGTTGATGTATTGATCTTGAGTGTTTTGTATGTTAAGTGAGGATTCTTTGGGTCTTGTTTTTGGTCAATTTGGCCGGTAATAGTTTTATTCAAGTATTATTCATTCACAGTTCTGTTGTGTTCTTAATTGATTCTAGCATAGATTTGTTCACAAAAGAAGTAAACCAATTAGTCTAAAGAAGACCATGATCAAAAGATTTGATTCTTAAAAAACCACCAAACAGGGACAAGAAACCAAGAACTGTACATACCGAAATCAAACACAATATATCGTGATTTTTTTTCCAGAAATCTGAAAGGATACAAAAAACAAAAGGTTAAAGAAAGGCTAATCACGCACGGGTAATCAGAACAAGATGATTATGCATCAGCAAAAGATTGTGATGTGATCACAAAGACAATACAAGAGGCACAAGGGTACATCCATAAATGAAGTTTTAAAGTGCTATCTTCACAATACAACAAAAAGAAACAAATATGAACAGTCAAGAATCAAAAAAGTAAAAAAGGTTGACCTTGTGATAAAAAGAGATCTCTGTACTGTGGAGAATCCATCGGCATTTCATTAAAGATTGTGTCAATTGGAGGTGGGGAAACGCACAGTTAAGGGGATGGAAGGGGAGAACAATAATAATGCCGTTAGAACTTATATTAGGTTTGCATTAACGTTCAAATCCGTGTGTAACTAGTTTCTAATACTCCCTGCATCACTAATGAAGTTGCACAAAGGGGCTAAAGCCCAAGCCCGGGTTCTAGGCATGGTCTAAAAACGCTCGGCCCCTGGCACGAAGCACATTTAAAAAAAAAATGATAAGGAAGGCTGTTAGAGATGTCATTAAGATATCTAGATAACAATAGCTTTTAAGGCTGTCATTTTGAAGAAAAAAACACTCGCCCTCATAATATTAGATGGGCCCCTGGGAATATTGGTTGAAGTACAATAGTTTATGTGTATATGGCGTTAACAAAACTCATAATACATATTATATATCTTGTAAAGGTTGTCTAAATTTCATATTAGCTATCTTCTATAAATTCTGTATCACATATCTTTTAAATATTGTATACTTGAAGATTGAAGAAAGTGGTTCTTGAGAACATTGTACGAGAAAAGTTGTTATGAATATATAGTTTATTCCCACCTTTATTATTCTATCTTTTAATGGAGAATCATGCCCTTCCTTTTAATTCTATCATCAAAGTCATAGAAATTTTTTCTCGTTGTTAACCATTTAAACTTTGATTTTATTAAATAATTGTAAGATAGTGTGACCAAAATCATTGATTTGGAACATTTATAAGTGTGAGCTATATTATACGCTTTCAAATAGAAAACATGTTAGCACATTTTCAAGATAAAAGAAAGGAGAAATCTGAAGATGAAAGCAAGGAATCTAACGCGCTAGTAACTGAAGAAATCACAGTACCTTCGGTTATGGAAATGGTAAACGCTGGGACCTTTTTCGTGCCCGTTAAAGATACAATTTCTGAATTCCAATTTAACGTTAAAACAAGTACTCTTTACCTCCCTGTAGTCCATTTGGATCTTAACATGGAAGTTTACCTGAGAAACTTAGTAGCATATGAAGGCATGAAGCTTGTTTGGCATCTGGACCATTAGTCATGGTAAGTTGGTAACTGAACCAAATAAATTTTTTCAACGAAGAGTTGGGCTTTTTCAAACAGTAAGCCCAAACTAATTTCATAACCGGCCCAGCTGAACAGAAGGGAAGTGATAACTGAAACGAGTATTTGCACTTTTTGTGTATATATCAAAACACAGACTAATTACTATGGTTCGTTACCTTAAGTTATATTAATCCAATCAATGATAAAAACATTTAGCAGTTAGTAATCGATTTACTTTTGTTATAAAATTCACCTCCCATAAAAGTACGTACCCTTATGGGCATCTTTTCAATGGGATTTTTATAGAAACACTATATTACCCGGAAATATGTGTTTCTGCAAATCAATAAAAGCAAAAATCATTAATTTATTGGCAGAAAATTGTGAGATGATTTGTACTAGGCTTGCGTCATCTTACGTAGTCTGTTTCTCAGTTAACTGGAGATTTTTCGTACTTTCCCTCTTTAGATTTCCCCGTCGTCATTTCCAATATTTACAACTTTGCATATTTTATTTATTTTTACATTAAAAATAATACTAGTAATTAATTTCAAGTACAGTTAGAAACTAGGTTATATCCCTGTTTGTTGCACAGAAAGATTCACTAAAAAACAAAATCTATAATTAAAAGGAGCTAAGTGCATGTTAGAAACCCGAAATATATGAACATTTTTAAATAAAGCAATCAACGAATTATTATACTATGGGCTGCAAGATAAATGTGTTTAGTCGAATACTTACCTTGTCGAATATATTTCGTTACTAATGTGTATTTCAAATTAATTGTTCACTTTTTTTTTATTAATATAATTGTTAAAGAGTATAATTTTAACATTTCTATTTTAGTTGTTTCCGTATAAATGTTTACTTAAAAAAACAAATCGCCAGTTACTCATTTTACCTTCCTTACACATTTTCGCATAAAGATTAAAGAAAGCTAAATGAATATTGACTATCAAAAAGTCAAATAACCACTGATACTAAAACTATGTGTCAATTTTCTGATGGATACTTCAGTAAAACGAAAGCAAGTGTACGGAGTGATATAATTTTGTAAGACAAAATAAAAAAACATTTCTTTACCTTATGTGAATCAATTCATAATATTTCTCTTAATCGTTTTATTTTTAAAAGACTGGTAATAGATTGAAGCAGATGGGTTGCAAAACATCTTTGAATGAAGTATTATTTGTTACAATATAGACGATTTAGAAGTGATTTTATAAATCATATTTTGTATGCATCAGATGAAGAAAGTAGTAATGAATTAACGTAGATGAAAATAGAAATAATGAGGCATATGTGAACCGAAGCAATTGAATAACTTTTCAATCCGCGAAATTTTAATTCCGACAGATCCCATCATAAATGTTTTCATTTCCTTGTAAATATGAATTGCCTAAGCTCCTTTTAATCATGTACATATTAGTTTTTGTTTGGATTATTTTATAGAAAAGTTCATTAGAAAATTCAAAAATATTTTGTCACAAAATACCTCTAAAATATTATGTCTCCATGAAACACAAGATCCTTACAATGCACGACGTAGACCTCGTAGATTAAAGAAGCATCATTTCACAAATGAGTACATTATCTGCATCCAACGGTCCCATCTATCCGTCCATTGGGTAAGTTATGGGTTCCATCCCACTTAACTAAAACTCTCCCACAAATCGAAACAATCTTATTTCAACTTACGTCACTATTACCGTATTTAATTTAAGCTAATTATAAAGAGATCATACGGCCTATACAACTCAATATGTCCTCCTAGCTAGGGTATTATTGTCATTTTCTACCCCGCATGTTTAGTTTCGGATGACATAGTTATAAAAAAGGACGTTTGTGATTGATTTTAAGTAATTATCTCTTTAGAAAATAAGTAAATGTCATATTATTTATTTTTTAATGTTTAATTTGTAAATAAATAAGTATATAATACTCCATAAGTTACTAGACCGCTCTTTGAATCACTAATTGTTTTAGGAATATAACCTTATACGAGCTTGTCATATATCTCGTGAATTAACAGAAATATAAACTTATTTTAACATGCAAGTAGGTGCAAAATCTACCGGTCAATCCAAATAAGTTCGGTTAAGAAATGTTCACAATTGGTACTTTGGGTCGGGTCAACCCACATTTCTCGATACAATCACTATTTCCCATACAAATGCATTCGTCACCTTTTATTAGATCCTCCTGCAAGTAAAACAGAAGATCGATATATAAAATTTGTCTCACTCTATCTTCTAGTCAAACATAAGGCCAAAAAATGAACCCTTCAATTTTAGACCAAAGTCCCAAAACCCAATTTTCAAAAACAACCGTTTCATCCGAACACGATCGCCCTATTGTTCTCGAAGGTATCGCAGCCGTTGTCGGAGAACACATTTTGTTCGGAAAGAATGCAACTACGAATTCGGATGTTCAAAGCCACTACCACAAATTAGCTAATTGTACGTACTTACTTTTCTCGTTACATATCAATAGAAATTTACATTAGATTAATTAATTCCACCAATTGAATAATTTAGTTTGATGATACTGTGTGTACAAATTTATATATACATTTTTAGTCGGTGAAAAGATGAGATTTTTCTATTCAGGTTATTCGGAGGGCGAATATCATATATATATATATATATATATATAAGAGCTTTCATTATATACATAAGAGGTTTCATAGCTTATATATTATGTGTGTTTATAGTTGTTAACAAACTGATTGACTAAAGAACACAAACATACTTCTTTCTGCACAATTTGCAAGTTTTTTTTAGCTTTATACATATGTTTGTTTCATTAGCTTATACATGTGAACAATTTCAATACATACTAGAGAGTACAAATGTAATATAAGCTCTAGAAATATATACACGTACTTTTTACTAGCTTTTTATAAGTGTCATGTTTATTTACAAAACGTAGGTAGACACTTTTTACAAGTTTATTGCATGTGACTAATGTAATTTTTTTTAAATGTTTATATATATCGTAGTGCCAGTGAAGAATGATGATGATGATGATGGTGTGGAGAAGAGTTATAGAGGGGTGAGAAAGAGGCCATGGGGGCGGTGGTCAGCGGAGATACGCGACAAGATAGGGCGGTGCCGTCACTGGCTAGGAACATTTGATACCGCAGAGGAAGCAGCACGTGCATATGATGCAGCCGCGAGGCGGTTGAGAGGAGCTCAAGCAAGGACTAATTTTAAGATACCGTCCGTGTTTCCGCTTCCAAATATGGCGTCATCGACATGTTTGATGTCATCGGAAGCGAAAAGGAGGAAGTTGGGTAGTGAAGGTGGTTCGAGAAAATGTGACGTTGTAACTTCAATGGATCAGTTGTTTGGGTCACCAAGCAGAAAAACGATGAAAATGAGAGGAGGTAGTAATGTAGATGGTAACGAGAAATTAAGCATTAATAAGTTTGATTTAAATGTCGGTGGAGATTAAAAGAATGGTTATTGATTTTGTTCTAGAGTTGAATCAACTAAGTTCCTTTTTTGTGTGTACTAGCTTGTTATAATTCATGTGGCTTATATTACTCAATGTTAATTATTGTGTTATATATACAAAAGTGTATCTATGGTTATGGTCGAACTGAACTTGTTCTAAATGAGATCTTACAACGGCTTTTAGGGTGTTCTTTTATATTTTAATCTTTTAAGTCACTTAAGGAATTTATAGTTCAAGTTTAATATAAATCTAAGAGTATTTCTAGTGAAAAATTTCAAAAAAACTATTTCATTTTAGAATGAGAATTTCAAGTAAAAGTTTGAGAAATCTTAGTTCTTGCATGAAAAACTCCTTCGAGAAAAGTGTGTTATTTTTTAAAAGAAAAAATTTAAAAAGCTTTTTTATAGTAAAAGGAAGAATTGTTTAAGAAAGTTTTTTTTTAATAAAAAGGTGATGTGACTAATAAAAAGATGTTTAGTAAGTTTTATTTATTGGAGATACTCTAATTTTTAATAGGAAGGAACATTAGTGGTCAATGATTAGGTCAAAGAGAAAAAATAATCAGAGTGAAAAGTTGTTTAGATCTAAGAGAAAAGATACGTGAAGTAAGAGAGTAGGTTCAAAAGTATAAAAGAGGGTACTAGCGGAAGAATGAAAGAATGACTACTGCTTTGTTCCAGGGGTGAAGTAGCTACTTCAAGTTAGACGTTCGTGACTAGTGCCTCAATATACAGCCTTCACTTAGTCAACGGAACCCATGATTGTTTGAATCTGCTGCTTCAACTCGATCAAATGCTGCTATATGTTGCTGGCCAAAAGTGAATAAACACAATGAAAAGTTGTTTAGGTATTAGAGAAAAAATAAACAAAGTGAGAAGTTGTTTAAGTAAACTTATGATACCATGTTTGACCATTTACTTTCTGTATTATTTACCAGTAATCTTGTCAGCTTTAATACATAAAACTAAAAGTAGTGGTTTTTAGCTGTCCCATACTAATTTTACAGGAAAATGAGTTAATTTGAGGAAAAAAGTTGCATATTTTCTTTGCCAAAATGAATACAGTAAAGAGTATGAATGTGTATCATAAAAACTTCACTTTAGAACCCCAAAAATAAATGAATGTTCCCTAAGCATCTTTTCAGTTTTCACCAATTAAATATTTTAAATATAAAAAATCCAGATCTTATGACGATTTTTTCAGAGAGTCAGAGTTATACATTTAAGTGACAAAAATATATATTAAAAAAATTCATTGCACCAGCCGGATACTATTCTACCACGAGACCACTAGTGCTTCTTGTTATAATTTTGCATCTTATTTATATATTCATAAATAATAAATAATATAATAGTCTTAATGTATTTTTCGATTTACAAGCAAGTAGAAGATAAATGAATTCCTGGTGCATATACAGGTCAACAACAACAAGATCAAAGTCATGAACAATTAAAGAAGATCAAGGCACAATTAGAACACATTACACAACTTAATAAGCCGAATCAAGTAGTAAAAAGATCGTCAACAGTCTTTAACCATATTATAATATGGGTAACTAATATATCTGTCATTGGTGTCAAATATAGTAACCTCGAAGATCAAGCATATCGGATTTTTGAATATGAAAATGTCAAATAACAGTGGCAAGTAGCGACATTCGTTCAGTGAGATGCCAGTAAGAGCATTAGAGCAAATCGAACCAAAAGCTAGAAATATGTTCATCTTTAATAGTTCTAAGCAACGTGTAAACACATGTCGTATCAATGTAAAGAAAATAAGTAACACGGGCGTGGAATATAAGATCCAGAGAGTTTGTACATACTACGTGAGAAAAGAATATAAGACTGAATCTAAAATGGTTAAAAAGATTTCTACACTATCGTTGTCCTTTGTTATCTTTAATCAAATATCAAAGGAACATACCCATACGAAAAACGAAAGTCCTTTTGCTACTTACACTTGGCCTAGCTACTCCATCAACGTTAGAACTTATTTTTTCTATTGTTGATAATAATATACTCTGCGGTTATTGTATGCCTACTTTAATAATCTTCACCAACTGGAACATTCAGATCAGGGAGCACAAAACCGTTATCCTTCTTTTCTTCCATACACTCGTGTACCTCAGAAAGCGCTAATCCTTGTTGTGATTGCCGATCATTCTGAAACCGCAAAAACAGGTTTAATCGTTAAAAGTAGTAAGCTTATGTGTTTTAACCTATGTATCTAGCTGTGGAATGAAATTTTTGGTATGCAGCATAATAAGATTTTTACTAGAGGTAACAATTGCAACTCAAATTTGAAAATGGGACGATTTGAATTGACGTTTATTTATAACGGGTCAAAATGGTAAACTAGTAAATATAGGAGGCTTTTCTTGTTCAGGTTACCCGGGAAAGGCGAGTCTTTTTTTGATTCGGATGTCTGTGGGCTAACCAGGGGATCCCGTGACCATTTCCAACCCTTACACTAGCTACCGCCAAGATGTTTACCCAGTGAGGTTCGAAGCTAAAACATCTTGTGATGACATCAAGACTCAAATGGGTTAAAATCTAATGCCAAAATTAGATTTTTTTATGTGCTACCAATTCATCAATTATAAAATGAAATTTTGGACCTTGTAAATAGTGTGTATGATTAGCAAGCCTCACACCTATTCAGTAATCTATTTGTTATAATTCATAAATATTTGTATCTATTTGAAAAGGTGATTGCTTTACCTTCATCTTCTTTAGGCTTTCATTCTCAAGTCTCGTTTTCTGGCATGTAGCTTGTAGAGTTGCTATTTGCTGCATCAAAAAAGAAACTAAAAATCAACATGCAAGTGGTAGATGCAACATTTCCAATATGGATATGCATTACCCTAACACTTTTTATAAGGGATGCGCTATCATATATTTTTATTGTTATTAACATCACAAAACACTATTAATTTTTATTGAATACATTTACAGATTATGCAAGTCCATACACAACAGACACATATCAAACAAACTCAAACCATATGACCAAAAAAAATTACGTACTCGTTTCAGTTGCTTTCTTTCCTTTAATAATGTTGTTTCGTCCTCTTTAAGTTCAGCCAATGTCTACAAGAAAATAAAAATAAATAAAATAACCGCAAGAATGTATGCACTAAAATACTTGATGCATAAGGGAACGCTGAAAATTACCTTCTTCTTTCTTGGCCTTTTAGTGGGAGTTGTTTCATTTGGTCCTATAACCTGAAAACATCGAAAAGCAGATGGTTATCTTTGATTAAGATCGACAACATTGATTCATGGTAACATTTAGCACATTTAGAACAAAAGATAGATAACTAGGAAACTAACAAAAGCACGAGTTTTAGAAACTAAAACATGTTTATTTCTCATTGCATTAGGTAGGACCCACAACCACGTGTGTATATCTAGCAATAGTTCGATACAGTACGAATAAACTCACAAAATAAAAAAATCATTACACTTTGATTTCGCAGATTACATAGAATATGATAGGGATATACTACAATATATGCAAATGTTTGTCTCATTTGAAATGCCATACATTTGTCTTGAACACGTAGAAACCAATGCCTAACTTATTATCAAGTCAAAGAATCCATCAAATTCTAACAAAATTAATCTATCTTAAAATTGAAAATATTATTATGCCACAAAAGTACATAAGAAATCATTCTAATATCCAATCTTTAGGAAATAAAGAATAATGAAACTCAAATCTGTCTTACTCCTAAATTTAGAAACTAGAATCTTTTGAAGACAAAAAACAAACTACAAATTACATCCACCAATCAAAGGCCTACTAATCAAGTCTTTTTAACCAATATTATAGCTTCACATATATATGTTTAAATTGTTTATTAAATTACACAATTGACATTTTCTTGACACATAAAAAAGGAAAAGAAAAAAAAGGTCAGGACTTTAATTTGGTAAAAGTCACCCAATTGTCAACTTCAAAGCATTACATGTGTATCAATTATGTGTCACACAAGGACATTTTCAAAGAATTTTGAAGAAAATATAAGGAAAAAATAAATTAGAATAATTCTGGTCATCCATGAACCATTTATTTGACCAGAAATTCTATTGGCCACCCTACTAATAAAGGATAAGTGCTAGTGTAACACCCCTGTCTAAATAAACAAAAAAACAAACACAATCCAAACCCTTAAAAAACAACATCCTAATAACTTTTGACTTTGTCAACCATGATATTTGTCAATTAAATATTTTAATATTTATTCCAATCACATGGAATACTTTTTAACTGACTAATAAAAAAGGACAAGCGGATACGGTTGCACCCTATCCCAACACCGCGCGACACACTGGAGTACAACTCTTTATCTTACACATTCACATAAAACACACCCAATAAAGTGCACAACTACTTGTACCAAACACAAACACACACGAAGACCCCTCAACTTGCCACGAAAACACGCCTACAGAGAACTTGCATATACCCTCTAATTCAAATGACCAAAAAACCCCTCACCCTATTTTTAGAAATTCATTTTACTATTTTAATACCTCACGAAATAATTATAATTATCCACTTTCACGCCAACGCTCTTGTTATATCCTTAGTAAAAATAAAAATAAAATATACTAATTATAATTTTGATAAAATAAAATAATTCTTAACTAAATAAAAAATGTAATATATAATATATAAAATTAATTAATAAACTTAAAATAAATAAAATGGTGTATGGTGTACTTTTGCAAGTGGCATAAGAGCATGCACACTATTATAATACTCTAGTTTACTCGGGTTATTGATTGGCACCTCCCTACCATATCATTCACCCGAAGAACCTCTTTTCAAATACGCAATCCCCTCCAATAACATACCCCAATTCACGGGTCTCACTTACTTTTCTTGCTATTCATCATAAATACATATTTAAACCATTTATCTTTTATGATTAATTATTATATTATATTTACTAATTAAATTGTTTAAATAATTGTGAAATCTGTTAAATATAATTCAACTTTATCTTATATCATAAATCTAATCTAATTTGGCTACTTACCATTGTGCGCGGATCCAAATATTAAAAAATATAATAATAAATAAATAATAACTAGATATAATTTAGAAACCTTTACGGTTTCAATTTTGACAGTTATCTATCATGCGATCAGGCAATATATGAGTACCTATATATTGCACAATATATTTCTTAAAAAAACAATAGAAAAATGAATGAAACATGTTATAATATTTTTAGTGTTTTACAACAAAAAACAATAGAGTAATAATTATTATTATTATTAATGTATTATATATAGCTTAGGAAGGAGGAAAAAAAGTTAAAGGGGGCCCACCACTAAAATCTTTCACCAGCCCTTGGTTTTCCATATCCATTCCACGTAATATGCCCCAGTGATTCACCCCGCTATGCGCCTATCGGGTTGGCATCTTTCACCTCGAGCATTCACCACTACCGTGGGTGCTCTAAGGGCATTATATCATTTTCAACTAAGATGTGTATTGACTTTGACAAATGGCGTACACGAGTCACGAGTTTAGGAACTACCTATCACTTGGGGATTGACTAAATTGTCCTTGGGTAAGAAGGGTACTTAAGTAAAAATTTCTCTAAAGAAAAAACGTGGAAAGTCATTCCCTCGTTTGGTTTCTGACTCAATGCGTCGAAGGGAAGTCACCTAATAAAAGTATTTTAATACTAATTAATTACTCATGGGTATAAAAAAATTATAAAAGGTAATCCATAAAGGTATCTCGTAGGGGTAATTCGGTCAACAAAAAATATCGACGGAATTACACGTGGTGAGATCCAGTTTCGTACACTATCAAAACTTATTTTCACACATTATTACGATCACACCAAAATCAATAAGTTATATAAATAATCACTCCCCGAGTAAATAAATAATTTAAGATAGGTTAATAAATTACTCCATCATTTTAGCTGTTACTATTATTAAAGCAAGTTTAACTTGAATATTTATTCGTTTAAAATGGTTTATATTACAAGGTTGATAATTATTTTTAACAAGTAAAAAACTATATATATATATAAATAAATATATAAAATATATAAATGAAATTGATAAAGTACCATTTCGTAAGTGACATTATAAATTAAAAAAAAAAAGACATATAATGATCAAATAATATCAATTTAGATTTTTTTATATCTTTCAACAAATTTACCTTCCTTTATTTGCATGGGACAAGGGTAAAATCGTAATTTTAAAAACAGAAAAACAGGCTTGAATTTTGATACTTAACTTTTATCTGACAAAAATCCTAAAGGGTAATATAGTCATAATCAAAAAGAAGCCACGCGCCATTGTTACAGTACCAACTGACCAACAAAACAACAAACCTTAGATCTGGAGATAACGGCGCCGTCAAGAATTAACCGGCAAGACTCTTCACCACTAACGGAAGATGTATAAGATAACGGAGTGGTGGGGCTAGCTCTAGGTGTTGGTGGTTTTTTGGACGTGGCGGCTGACGGTGGGACAGGTTTTGACCGGCGTTGACGGATGGTCCAACGTTTGAGGTGTGACGGCGGTGGGGTGGATTGACGGAGTTTAAAAAGAATGTTTGCGACTAATACGGTGTCGTTTATGGCGGATTTTATCCATGGATCGTCATCAATAGACATTTTGGTGAATGGTGTATGGTGGTGGCAGAGAGAAAGTAGGGGAGATAATAATAGTGGGGTTATTAGGGGAGGTGGGTTTTATATGTATTTATTATTATCATTGCTTATTATTGTTATTATTTATTATTATTATTATTATTTATTATTGTTATTTATTATTATTAATTAAATTATTATGCGTGTGAGTGTGCATGATGAAGTACATAATATGACACATATATTTAATAAATTATTAATTAATAATGACATGATCCTTTTCTCAAGAAAAAAGAAAGTTGTCATCCATAATTGAACTTTTTAGAGAGACATTTTACTGTAATCAGTAAAAAGGTAAAAGACACCGTAGAGATATGTCGACTAGAAACAAACCGTTTTAGTAGTCTTCTTTGCTTTTTATTTACTCTTCTATAACATACATATGATACATATAATATTAAAAATTTTGTTAACTATGTTGATCTATTTTTGAAAGTGAATAACTAACAATAAATGTTAATGTAAGTATCGTCCTCCTTCTCTCATATACGTTTTTCTGTACACATATCTGGTGCAATCAGATAATTTCTTAATATGAGACATTCAGAAAAAAAAATACATAAACTATAAATACAAGACTTAAGCAGTTCTAAAGTTAACATCAATAAACATACTTTCGATATAACAACTTTCAAAATACATAACGATCCCAGTAACAAACACCATCATTTACGGTTAGATTAATACAATTTATATTAGAGAGTGCTCTCATGAAAACATTAATGATAAAAAGTGAAAGAGTAAATAACATTGAGTTCACAATGTTTTTAAATTTCTTTAAAAAATTTTTAAAATCAATGTCAACCTTTGGAAATAAAAAGACCCTAAGAGTACTGTTAACGGACATCCTTAGCCCGTCTTCCACAGTTTTGCCTCCGTCTTTCAATTTTCATCCTAGCCAAGGACCGCAAAGACGAAAAGTATACAGACTCAACTGTTTTTTCATTTTTTTTATTTTTTAGTTTGTGTGTGTAATAAAAATATTATTAGTAAATTGTGATGTCCAGTCTTTCTGAAAATACTTTTTGAATTGACAACACTCGGTCTTTCTGAAAAAATGTTAGAAGTGATCTAATTAAACAACATGGTGCGTCAGACACTGTTTCCAAACACTTTCCAAAACAGAACACCGTTAAAAGTCGAAGAACGCTATCCAACTATCCAACAACGTTCCAAAACTTAGAACGGCAAAGGTGACGGTTGGACTGGGTATGCTCTAACACATCAAGGTTACTCCCCCTTCACCAACCTCACCTTACTGACGTCAATATAAATTTCCACAATAATTTTGACCCGTTGATAACCCCCGGAAATTATATACAGGTCAATGAAAAGCCTGACACTAATTGTAATATTTATACAAAATCATTTACAAATCATTTAGATTTAGATTTATATTAGAATAAAACCAAATCACTGATCGGAGTAGCATGGATGACGAAGCTGTTGGAGTTTTGACAAGTATTTCATGTCATATTCAAAGGACATCAATTAAAATAAAGCTTAAACCCATAATCAAATCATATTAATATCTAGAGCACTTTTTTTATTCACTCTCTTCTCTTAGTTGTCCCCTGGTTACTTTTTGGGTAGGGTTGAATTTCTTGTTCCCAAAAAGGAACAAAGAAAAAAAGAAACCATGAAATTTGTTCGATTGAACCAAGAAAAAGCAGAATCCAATAACTCCCCTGACATTAAGTTAGCACAGGATATGTAATTACTTGTAAAGGATATGAGCATAGATTCGTGATTAAGCTCACCGGGAAACAGAAGATGGTGTACGAAATAATAGTTTCGATGAGATCTTTGTGAAGAAGAAAGATATTAAAAAAGGGGTTAAATAAAATGTCTGTGGAGGAAGTGAAATCACGTGTGAGAATATCAACTCCCTTTGTATTAGTATTTACAGTTTGTTTATTTTATCAATCTTATAATCTTACAGTATAATCTTCATAGACTCGCATTTTATCTCTTTCTATAACATGTTCTTTTTACCTAGTTTTATTTTAAAAACATTTTATAATCATTTAGAGCAAACGGAGTGAATGAAACTATTTCGCCGCTCAGCTTGGAGAACGTGTGGAGTTTGGTTTATGTCACTCGCATCTCATGTGATGGAAGTGTTTCGTAGAGTGTTTAGGTGAATCGATAATGTAGTCAATTTATCCCGATGTATGAGTAAAGATTACATGTTTGAACAATATACTTAAATCACCGTCTTTCAGTTTGCTGGTTGGATGTATTATAAATATATATACCATGTTGATTGTTTTTAATTACATAAAGAGTTCTAAATCATATTGTGTGTGTATATGTTTCTGACATTTGCTGTTTTACAATGTTTCGTGAAGGGCAGTAATTTTATAAGATACATACTCATTATTCGTTATCTTGCAGCTCAGAGACTTGGTGCAATAGGCCAGATTATAGGAACTCCTAACTTTATGTTATCGCCACCAAAAGAAGTATTGGTAGAAAAGGTTTGTTCTTGGAGCTGCAATTAATAATTATAAAAGTTTGTATATTTATTTATCACGGAGTATATTCTTAAGAGTTGAAGTAAATTTTATATATTTGTACAGTATTTCCATCCGGATCACATGTCATCTTCAGAGAAACAGAAGCTTGAGCTGAAAAAGTATGGGATCAATTTAAGATGTCGAAATCTGACTTGGATCCTCTCGTGTTCAAGGTATAATCCAATCTCAACTTTTTTTTTTTTTATTATTATTATTATTATTTGAAAATCACTCCAATCTCATGTTCAAGGTATAATCCAATCTCAACTTGTTTAGCTGCTTCATCAAGATCGTGATGTTTTTTCTGCTTAAGTAGTTGTACTGCATTTGGGGTTTAGAACTAGAGGTATCAATTTCAACCCAATAACTTATAAATGGGTCAATTTGGGTTTTTGTTCTATCACAAGCGGGTCAAACGGGGTAAAATTCACTGAAAGTCCGTCTATTTTATTTAAGGATTTAGATTTTTATAGCATTGTTTTCGTAATTCAGGCTATAACTATTTATATATATTTTTTAACAAATGGACTAAAAATGTTATCAGGCCAATCCGACCCAACCTTTTTAACCGTACTAAGAATAGTCTTTTTATCTCAAAATCATTTTGACCTGTAACGTACCCAACTTGTCCATCTTGCCACCTCTAATTAGAACCTTTGGTTGCAGTCGTAGTTTTCTATGATAGGCATGTTCTATAAATTCGAGAGCATGTCATTATGTCTGCAATTGTATATCAATTCTTATGTTTTCTCTTCTGCATGACCGTTTTCAGTACCACAACTGACACAAAGATCAAGCACCTTGCTAGCGTTCTACACAGAAAGGTAACCATCTAATATACATTCTTCATGTCGTGGCAAATGTGTCACTGAAGTTCTCATTCATATTTAAAAGGGTAAATGACACAAAAAAGTACCCAACTTGATTAAATTTCTAATTTCGGGTAATAAATGTTTATTTTTTAAATTCATTTCAAGGTATTTAAGGTTTTTTGGATGTTAAAAAGGGTAAAAAGAAATTGATGACATGATGTTTTAAAAGGTAAAAGAAAGTCCCTTTTTTATGGCGAAAAACATAAAAATGTAGTTCCACAAGCATCCTTTTTTTTGCTGCAGTGATTCTTTAAAAGGTAAAAAGATCACTTTTGGGTGGTAAAAAATATACATGGATACCATAGTTGATAAAAAAAGTTGAGGTCCTAAGATAGAGAAACTTGGTAACGACGTTAGGTACATTTTTGTGCCATTTCCCCTATTTGAAACCTTTATTCTAGATTATAATACATATCTCTTCTACGTAAAAGAGTTATTGAAACTTATTTTTGGATGTTTATTTATCTTAAAGACGTATGCAATCGCGCTTAGTAAAAAATAGCCAGTTTCACAGAAAATTTGAAAAACACAACCTGCTTTCGATGACCGAGTACAGACAGTTGTCAAGTGGGGTGGGGCTAAGTGATGGACCAAAACATTCCTTGGATAAAATGTGTAATGTTTTTGTATACATCAAAACAGGTTGAGTTGGTTTAAAGCGAAGAACATAAAATGATTTTTGAATAGTTAGTATGTGATATGCTATCACATTACGATATGACTGGAGATTAGTATCAGGAAATAATATGAATAAATAATTTATTTTTATTAGATAAGTTAATTACTACTATTTGGATCTCGTATTATGCTAAGTTTAGGATATCATTTAGTATAAATAGGGTATTAAGGTTATAGTTCTTTCCTATGCTGAATATGAATGAAAACTGATTTCGTATCATTGGGAGAGCGACTTACCTCGCGAAACTAAGTCAACCGCAAGATCTGTTTGATATTTCAAATGTCGACTGTTCTATCTTTTCGTTTTATTCTATCCATGCATATTACATAATTGAAGTTCCCCAATGGTGATTTAACATTTTGAATAATATGATTTAGGATGTGTTTGGAATTGCTTAAATAAGTGTTTATTTGCTTATGTTGACAACAGATAAGCAGATTCAAACACCTCTCTAAAAACTGATTATCTGCTTATTTACTATGAAATAAACACTTAAAAAAGACAAGGTGACATCTACTTATTTGATACATTGAATTTATATATTGAATAAGCAATCTCAAACACCCCCTAGTAGGTTTTAAACATTGAATTTACCCTTTGGTCAATATTCAACCATTTTTTTTCTCGCGGTTTTACATGTTTGACTCTACAGAGATGAAACATAACGGGTATGTTTGGCGACACGTAACAGTAGCTGTAGCGGTAAGCAGTAGCAGTAAGCAGTAAGCAGTAGCAGTTAGCAGTAGCTGTTTGTTTTAAAAAAGTGTTTGGTAACGTAGCAGTAGCAGTAATTATAAAGTGTAAAATTACGAAAAAGGGCATTTACACATTATTTATAATGTACTCATGTTATTTTTGAGGGTATATAGGTAATTTCAGAACCAAAATGCTAGTTGCTAGTTGAAATGCTTCCTCATCAAGCATTTAGCAGGAAGCGGTTAGAAAATTTGCAAACGCTAGTTGCTTTGTTGCCAAACAAGCTTTTCAACCAAATCGTTAACCGCTAGTCGCTTGTCGCTCCAAAACGCTTCCAAATGCTTGCTACCAAACACAACCAACCTAATAGAATCCAATCATTATATTTCTTAAAAATTGTCTCATGATCATGTAAGGGCATGTATTGTATGAATTTGATAAGAAATATAATTGCTTTTCTCTCAGATTACAAAGCTTAAGTCCAATCATTATATTTCTTAAACTTTAAACTTATTGCTTTTGTCTCGCAGAACTTGGTCTTCGTGATAGCGCAGATTACAAAGCTTAAGTTTAAAGTTTTGTTCAATGATACATGAAGTTTAAAACCATATTTTGTCCTTGTATGGTTCTACTTCTTTTCTTTTTTTTTTCATTTCGATCTCCCTTATGATTTTTCAGTCGTTAAAGAAAGTTCTCTGGTTGATGATATTACCTCTTCTTTAGGGCAAAATGAGCCAGGTTAAAGCATGTTCATGCCTAACAGACGACTTTTTAGACCGGGTACACGCCACCATTATCCACATTTTGGTTTTTATTTATTTATTATTTTATTTTTTGTGTATAATATATAACTATTTTATTGACCGCAAATTTACAGGTTTGAACATTGAAATTTATTTTAATGATTTCTTAAAGTTGATGAAAGAGGTTAATTTGTTAACAAAGAGTGGTTAGGTGTTATGTTTGTACAATTCTACACCAAAAGCAACAAACTTGTGTTTATCTAAAACGTTAGCAAATCACTGAAGTATCATCCTTGAATCGAATTTTGTTCTTCTGTATAATCTCTTTGCTCAAAGACGATGAAAACGGCATACTTCAAGAAGACTGCATTAGAAATCTATCTCACACCTTTCAGCAAAGAATTTGCCACTGATACGCATATTTGCGTCAGCTCCTTCTTCGGGTATAAGCTGGCACAATTACAAACATGATATGTTTACACCCTGTGGGGACACCACAATTTCTTGAAGGTCATCAAACAATGCTAAACTTACCGCACTTTATGAATCCGACGGAGAATGTGTCTACTTAAGATCGATGATTCAACACATGTAAGAAGAATGCGGTCTCAAGACAATCAAAGGAAAATCCAACATTTTATATGAAGACAATGCCGGATTTTATAGCTCAAATCGAGGAATGGTATAACAAACGAGACATAACCGAACGCATTTCACCTAAGTTTTTCTCAAACATATAATCTACAAAAAGAGGGAATAACTGATGTTTGTCAAATCTGATCGAGTGACAATTTGGGTGACTTATTTATATCTCTTTACCGGCATAAGCATTTGGTTCGAAAAATGGACTTATTTTCTGTATTTGAATGATAACATCTTTATTAAAATGGATGAATGTATGAGAATTTTCATTTTTTTATGATGCATGTTGCTTATTACAATCTATGTATGGTATATTAAACTTTTATGATAAATATTAACCATTAAATAATGTATTTATTTGCAATGGAAGGGCCAAAAGTAGAATCATTAAGGAACAAATTGTTCTTTAGAGCATAGGAAATGGATGGTTATTTAACGTTGTTTATTGTCAGGAATGTTATCAGAATAGTGTTATGTCACTTTGGAACGGTATTTTAACAGTATTTTCATGAGCGGTGTCTTCGGTGAGAGACCATGTAATATGTCTTTTTTTTCTTTTAGGCCTTAATCTTTCTTTTTTTTTCTCTTTTGATGTGCAGAAGAAGAAGATGGAGGTTGCAGGAGATGTGCGACCTTCTTTTTCTTTCTTTGTCTTAATCTTCCTTTTCTTAATGAATTAGGTTTTAAATGTGTTCATTTTGGACTGATTTTTTAAATATGAGTTTATTTTCTAAATGGACTAATTTTAAAAAAGAATTATGTATATTAAATTATTTTAAATTTTCTTCTAAATAAAAAAATTAAAAATAAAATCCAGAATACTATTCTTACTCCTTACTTTTTTAAAAACAGTATTTCCTCAAAAAAATGTTACTGAATACAGTAACACCCGAATCACCCGTATCACCTGTCTATGTGCTCTAATAACACTGGCCATGCGGTAAAAGACAACAATAAAATATATTGTCTTGGTAACTTGTCCACTTACTTAAAAATTGAATATAAGCGATAATGAACGAAAAAACAAAAGTAGATGATCCTAGATGATGATCAAGGATCCCCTTAGGAAATAATACTAAAATTTAAAGGTTAAAAACGTGATAATAGTGAGTTATATAAAATTTTGGTAAGAATAATCTGTTAATTATGAGAGAAAATATACGGGGATTAAATTTTTAGTTGCTCTTTAAGAAAGAATAATAAGAAATATGCAATGAATATATGAATTGACAGCCAGATATTATGTGTGAAATTTCAGCCAAATGTCACTTGCAAAGATTTGGAAAGTGTGAATTTCCTATATATGAAACAAACAGATATGTTAGTAACCTAGAGAATATAAAATATCATTTATATAGTGATGCTATAAATATATATTATTAATAATATTGTTAAACAAAATTATAACCTTGAAAAGTATTTGTTATGTTTTTGTCTTTATGAATATTGAACATTATGGTGCCAGAGAATGAAAAGGCTAAGATTTGTTGATTCTATTAAAAAATAATAATAATTTTAAAAAGGATAAAGTTTAATAAAAAATCAAATATACAAATATGTTAGATTGAAGGTGTGTTAAAAAAGATGCAAATATTTAACCTTGGGATCTCTTTCTATGCTAAAAGAACTCAATCAACTGGGCTATAGAAGATATTTTTGTCTATCTTTGTGATTTGTTTATTATCATTTGGGTTAGTGCCACCCACTTCGACCAATAAAAACTCTTAGCTGCCAATAGCAACCAATAGATGAGTAGTGAACGGTAAATATCCGTATTGTCGTTAAGACCTCTTAAAGTGTACGCGAATAAAACACCTTGACGATCAGACAAATATCTAAAGGTTAAATGTACTTTATATAATTTGTTGTTTATTGTAAATATGGACAGTCTACCAATTGCTTTCTTAATTATTCGTTAAGATGTGGGACAGCAGATTCAAAAAAAGTATTGGTACTGGTGGTGATGGAAGCAAGGAGTAACAGTGGTAGTAAAGTAATGAAGGTTTGTGATTTCATCATTTTTGAGCGTGGAGGTTTAGAAGTGAAGGAAGAGTATCTATAGAGGAACTCATTTGGTTCTAATTTTAACTACCGTTATTATCTACCACCTTGCAAGTTTCCATGGTCAACCCTTTGACTTTCTAGATAGTTCATTATTAATGAGGGGAAAAAATTACTATAATCATTTTTAGGAGGCTTAAGACCATGTACACTTTTACATTTTTGGAAAAAATGAAAAGATGTATTAAAATTTAAGATGGACACATTTGTAAAAAAACATAGTTCTTGCTGAATAGTTATATCATGCAATACTTTGCAATACTTGTTAAGTTGTTGTGTTTTATATTAAAAGACTACACTAACCAAGATAATATGATGAAACCAAGTCACTTGTAAACTACAAATCAAAAGATTAATGATAAAATTTTTTATATTTTTGTAATAATTTGGTGATTTATTACCAAACTACAAGTTTTTTTTTTTAAGAAAAACGTTAGTGCTTAAAATATTTTAAAGGCTTAAACTTCAACGTTGTATGTTTTAAATTTATTTAAATTAGAAAATTTACACTTGTTCTCAATTTTGTAAATAATACAGCATTCAAGTTGAGGCCCAGTTTATATTGGGTTTATTAAAAGGACTTCTTAGCCCAACTAACAATCATGGGCCATTCCCGGAGCAAGAAATTAGTTTCTTATAGAACAAAGATGGTGCTTTGAGGTATAGATAGCATTATTAGACATTAGTGACAAATCATTTTCCAAAAGAGCCAGGTTGTGCTTTGAATTCGGTTAATTAGGAATGTAGAAAATCAAATATATTTTTATTAACTATAACTATATATATATATATGTGTGTGTGTGAACATAGAACCTAAAATGTGTACTATTTATGTTTTAGCAAATAAAATATTTTGCTAATAATGTGTAACATTATAAAAATAAAATAGAGAAATCTGAATTATGTATGGATTAATAAAACAAAATACAATAATGCACATAAATTACACTAAAATATGAATAATCAAACGTATTGATATTACAGAAATAGTTATGATGTGAGAGTTTCCTATATATCTTTGACTTTAAATGGTGATGCTAATAATTATTAGTTCATGTACCCAAACTTATTAATCTTTTCATAAATAAATCACAAGAAGATACACAACGACAAAAATGAGTGGTTTAGAAGGGATAGTCATTAACTTATTATATAAACAAGGGACCATAAACTTCTAATCACAATAATTATAATTAAGCTATAATTCAACACGATCAAATTACCTATAACTTCTACTCATTTATGTTAATATCGACCCTCGAGTTTGTAATAATCGGTTTAAAAGACTAGATAATGTCTATTATGTCCTAACCCAATATGTATTATTAGCTAGTATATGTGAAAATTAAGGCTATTTTCAGTTAGTTGGTTTGATTCGCTCATCAAGTCATTAAAAAGCTTCTGCCACCTACACAATCTTATGTTGTTATGGATATCACACTATTAAAACGACAACACACACAAAATAGGAATGAGTATAAGTGAATTTTTCTAAACTCCATTTTGAAAAACCTCTTAATACAAAATTAATATGGTTTATATGGATTATGCCAAATGTTTATAGAGATTTTTTTGTTAAAAATATCAAAAGGTATTATATGATATTGTTTAAATCTTTCTAGTTTCCACACAAGTGGTGGGTATAAATATCTATTAAAAGGAAGATAGCATTAAAAACAATATAATAAGGGAAACAAAAATTATCTTATTTCGTATCACTCTACTACACATTAAATAATATTTTCTCCCTTTCGTAATAATTGTCTACAATCAGATAAGTTTAAGAAATTACATGATGATCATATTGTCTAGTATAAAAGTGATAACTTTACCTTTGACTTTTGCACGGTCTCTAATGTAACAGTCTTGTAAAAAGGTACATTATAAATAAAATGATAAAATTAATATACTACTTTATAGAATATTCATTTCATTTTAAAATAATTTAAAATGAAAAAGTAAACACCGGAGGACGATGGGGAAGTAATAAAATAAAGTCTTATGTATCCTTGAGACGACGAGGGAGTAACAAAATAAAGTCATATGTATCCTTGTTTTGGAAGCAACAAAAAGAACAACACAGGTGACATGTGACTTCAACAAGGCAAAAACAACCAAATAGATAAATACTCTCCACTTGATAATGGGCAGAACTGGAAAGCTCAAAGGTACCCATTTAACTGCAAAAAGTTAACAGAAACAAAAGCTGATACATGGTGTTTGCAGCCCATGCATGGCTAATTTGTTGCCTAAAAAGTAGATATATTAGCTAAATTTCATTAACTTATATAATAAAATAATTTGTGTAAAAAATGGTTCAAATATATAAGATATATGCTATGTTATGAGAGTTCAAGGTGTTTTTTAATTCTTATAATAGCCTAAACCCTACATAAAACACTTATAAATTACAAAAGATTAACTAATCAATTATCTATAAGACTATAGTTAATAGTGTAACATTCGCCAATCAACTTAATATCAACATTGGGCAATAATAACTACTAGATAAATAATCCTAATCCTAATTGATAAAAATTAGGAGAGTAATTTTATCAAGGGGCAGTTATCATTATTATTATTATTATTATTATTATTATTATTATTATTATTATTATTATTATTATTATTATTATTCTTATAAAATAACCTATTATAACAAGCTCCATGAATTGCAAAGTCTTTGGGGGAGCTGAAGTTTTGATAACCACCACATGATTGTTGCGGGCAATGCATTTCCAACCTTTTTTCCATGAGATAAAGTAATTGCTTTTCCCTCACTTTTTGCTCCTTACTTTTTTATTTATACGTTTCAAAACAAATGATTAAATTCGTATTCATATAATCAATATAAATAATAATAACACTAATTGATGTTTGGAATTGATATTTTTTATATAAATAAAGATGAATAATATGTAATAAAAACGCATCAAATTTATCATTTTTTTTGACAAGCAAAGCAGATCAATGAATAAAAAGTCAAAGGCGAGATCAGAATGCAAACAAATCCAAATGTGCTCTAAGATAGAGCACTGAAATGACCTAAAAGAACAACCTATAACATAAGACAACTACATTAAGAGAAATGGAACAAACACAAAATAAAACTGTAAACCGAAATATTCACGGTGCGGTCTATAGTTTACGGTTTGAGTTCGGTTCGGTTTTCTCGGTTTGAAATATTTTGGAAACCAAACAGTAAACCAAATAAAAAACTGAATTTAATGTATTTAACCGACCCAAAAATCAAATTTAGATACGGTTCGGTTTTAGTTTGAAACAAAAAACCAAATTGCAGAATATTGACCGCAAAGTCAATTCCAACTATGTAGACTACAGAACTCAACAATTCAAATATGTATAAATTATGTAGTTTTTTGTGTAGAATTTTAACATCAAATTGTTCAGATTTTTGGTTTATAAAGTTTGTAGAGTTATACTATTTTAGCATACTAACAGCATATTAATGCCTCAAGGGGTTAAAGTACTCCTAAATGAGCCAAGAACTCTACCTCCGGTACTTAAGGGAGGCTCAGATGCCACTATTGAAATATGTATTGCTAATATGCAACGAGCAAGTAGAGACACTATTGAAAAAGTTGGACTTCTTTTTTTCCACCAACCTAAAACACTAAACTCGTCACTTTCAAAGTATTCATCATCTCCCTCAATCTCATCATCAAAATACCTATCCAATTCAGTTTTGGAATCTTTTGTTACACCCGCTTGCTTTTTGCCTTTTAACCTGAGCCTAATTTCTCTCTCTAATTTTTCTAAGTGTATCATCACAGATACCAAACATATCAGTATCTTCAAGCAACGAGTTGAGAATAATTAAATAGTAAAAAATTTAGAATTTTAATGTGTAAAGTGTGCATAATTTCAACATATAAACATTGCAACTTATAAGTTGTGTAGAATTTTAACTTGTCAGCGCGCACAATTATAAGTTATAAGCTCTGCAAAATTATATATAAGTTGTGCAAAATAATATATAAGTTGTGAAAAATTATAATTATAACACATTAAGTACCCAAGACTCTAAATGTGAGCTCGTAGAAGTGGTGAAGAAAACATACCAACCTCCTCGCATTAGCTCAATCCACCGATTCCGGCACCCCAGGCCCTCCCTTGTCTTGAAGGTCACACAAATATACATAATCCTCCTCTACAAACTTATCAAATACGCTTTCATACTCAACTGCTACACTCTACATTAAGTAAGTTGAATTCTAATGTGTTGGAACTTCTAAGCATAAACACTTTTGACATTTGACTTTTTCCGTGATAGCAAATTCTTTGAACTTTTTACCATTTGATGTTAATAATCTAATCCACCTAACAACAATCCTAATACGTAGAACCGAACCTTCCAAGTCTTTAAGCCCATCTTGCAGGATTAAATTCATAATATGTGATATATATATTACATGAGACCACTTTCCTTAAAGAATACAATGGTCACCTCAACTCTTAAATATGTCCTTCAGATACTCCATCGCGGTATCATTGCTACTAGCATTACCAACTGTAACAGTCATAATGTTATCCAACTCCCATTCAATCAAACAATTCTCTACAGCTTTTCCAATATCTTGTCCTCGATGGATAGAAATTTGACAAAAGTTAATAACCTTTTTTTGCAACCTCTAGTTATCATCAACATAATATGCAGTGAGACACATGTTGTTAATCCTTTGAATAGATGTCTAAGTTTGTGTTGCCAAACAAATTCTAAGAGTGGATTTTTTTATGAGCCTTAAATTTAGCTTTTTCATCAAGATACAACTAAAAACAATTCCTTTTGATTGTCCTTCGTGATGGAACAACAAGAGAGGGATGACAAGTCTTCATGCATCTTCTAAAGCCTTCATTTGCCACAAACTTGAATGGAAATTCATCAATGATTATCATCTTAGCTATTGCCTTCCTACATTTATGTTGATCAAACTTCCAACCACATAAACTAACTTTGCTCTGCCTGTTTCTTCATCAATGGTTGTATTCATTTGCAAATGTGATTAAGTTTTTTCCTTGTGCGAATTAAAGTCGCATCTTATCGCATGAGCCCATAGTGTAGATGTTCCTGATGATTGTGACCAAGCAACAAGGGTATGAGGACAATAATTACATTAAGCCCTTTGTTTTTCCTCTTAGGTCTCATACCTAGTGAAATGAAGCCATACCTCTGACATCACTTTATATAGTTTGTGTTTGGCACCTCTTTTGGATGTCAAATTACTTGTTGTTGAACCAATAACATTTCCTTATGTGTTTTGTTCCTCATTTGCGTTTGACATTTCCTCATAAACTAAAAATAAGTCTTTAAAGTCGGTTACATGCTAACAACTAAAATAAATAAAATGTACAAAACTCCTAAAAGCTGTTATAATCAAACAATGTTTGAACAACTAAATGGTTCTTTGTTGAATATGAAAATAGTAAAAAAAAAATTACATGAAACATTATATTCATTGGAATCTAGCATTAAAAGGGAAGAATAATACATTCAACATCATATTCATTGGAATCTAGCCATTACATATGTTATCTAACCATTTTCCTTAATGTTAAACAAACATACAATCTTAATGTAAAATTATTAATTAGAAGTAAGGAAGAGATGAGGTCTTACAAGAGATTAGAGAAAGAGGCAGCTCGAGAATGAGACTTTGGAGACTGGAGTGGAGAAATGGAGATCGGTTTATAAAATTAGGGTTAGAAGTTAGAATGTAAAAAGTTTTAGGATTTTTTTAATCTAGTTAGAATTTTTAATGTATGTAATACTAAATATAATAATAATTATTATTATTATATATATTAAAAATAAAAATTAGAAATAGTAATTTTTGAATTTGGTGTTCGATTAAATCAAATAAATTTTTTTGAAACTGTTAAACAAATCGTATATTGCCCACTTTTACTTTTGAAAACCGAAATTTGAAATCGGTTTGCTTTAAAACCGGTTTTATTCGGTTCGAGTTTTTAGTTTAAACGGTTTCAAATCGTATATTATCAACCCATACTTTTTATAGCGTTTACGCTATAAGCTTTACCGATTTTTGTACGATATGCCAACGGCCTCGAAGGACACCAAATGTCCGCTTAGCATCCTTTCGGGTAGGTGCTAGTGTTTTAGTTAACTTAACTCTCTTTGCATCAACGCCTCTTGAAAACCCCTTAACGAATGTTGCCCATGTCGTTCGAGGCAACAACTTTAAGCATGATCGTCGGATACCAGTGATCGCCTTGTGTGAATTGCCCTTTCCATGCATTTGGGCATTTGTTCCAAGCCCTATGCATACCATCTATGTTTCTAAGCATCCCCAAAAAACCAAAAATCTCATCATGTTTTGCGTACAACTGATGGATGTCTTCCTCGGTTGATCTCATGTCACGTTTGCATATAAATCAATTATGTACCTTCTAGAATTTTGTAAAGTTTCACATGACTTTCTTTCCGTCATTTGCAAATATTCATCAAATGCGTCCAATGTTGTACCGTATGCCAATTGACGTAGGGCAGATGTCACTTTTTGAATAGTGCTAAAACT
Source organism: Logfia minima (assembly GCA_963921325.1). NCBI lineage: Eukaryota > Viridiplantae > Streptophyta > Magnoliopsida > Asterales > Asteraceae > Logfia > Logfia minima. The sequence continues at coordinate 1,643,843 of OY992773.1, forward strand.
CGGAACCCCACGTGCATCGGGTCGTTTTTGAAAATATATAAAATAATCGGATAGATGTTCGACAGAGTAAGTAGTAATACCTTTGACAAATCGAAGGAATAGTAGTTCTCTCATACGGAACTGACGTTTAAAATACTCAACAGTGTAATTCGCGTTTTCATCAAAGTAATCGCTCATTAACCTTTCGTGTGTACTAACCTGATCACGATATAAGTACAAACGTGTCAATTGTGACTGGTTGGAACTTTCGCCTTCTTCTTGAGGAGGTAAAACTTCATTACGATAATTACGAGCTTGATAAATAAGTTACAAAATTGATTCGTCGTCGGATGAAGAACCGGAAGATATTAATTTTTACTATATGATTTTTAATTGATTTTGAAAAAAAAGTATAAATTGATTATTTGTATAAATTATATGTATATATATTAAGTGTTAAAATGGTTTAAAATATATACTAAAAGGGGTTGAAAATAGTCATTGGAAACGATTATTTTTTTTTTTAATTTTCTTTTAATGTCACTGTAAAAAAAATGTACATTAAATTTCAACGTCTCAATTCAGAAGCTGATAACGTCAAAAAAAAAGTCATTCGAAAGTGGTAAATGTCAACTCCGTAGTTCTTCTCGTTGAACGGTGATGCGATGTCACTGCACTTCCTTTTGCTCTATGGTAACTCGCCCTCGATCTCGTTGTCTTTAGGTGATTTAATATTATTGTGAATATTCTTATTTAACAGTAAAGAAATAAATAAAATTTAATTTAGTAATATCTGGTCAATAGAAAATGAATTGTTTTTATGCTACTTTTTACTTACCCTGTTTCTTTTTGTTTCTTTAAGTATTATTAATTATTAACAAGAAAAAAATTCAATCAATAAAACGTTTATCACTTTATCATAATAATCATTGATGGTCAATCAGATATCATCATATCATATTCATATTCATATGGTATATATAAAAGAGAGATGAAAAAAAGTATGACTAAAATGAAATAACATATTAAACTTTTTTCTTAGAAATAAAACTAAACATTAAATACTTAATAAAGCACTATAAAATATAGACAAACATATAGATTCATTAATGCACATAGTTTTGTATGTGTGAGAGAAAAAAACAAGTAACATTTCAAAATTCAAAGCATGAAAGATGAACCATCAAGACAAAACACATGAATTTTATGAATATCCTCCATTTTTAGCTTCTTTTCTCGTCTAAAAATCAAATCTTTATGCATAAAAAACGGACATGAATCTTGTTTTCATAACACCCATTTTGGTTTTAGCCATTTTTTCGTTCCCAATCCATGCTTCTATGACAGGCCCTCCTCTTTCTTCAATGGCTGAACCTGTTCTTCCTACAGAGAAAAAACCACCATTTTCTCAGTTTCCCACTGAAAACCAAGCTCAATCTCCTGGTAATTTTACATAAAGTTCTCACCTTTTCCAAGTAATTGTAATTAAATTTATGTTACATTTGATATCCACTTGGATTTTGTCAGAATTTTGAAAAATTCAAATGGGTCAGTTGTTAAATGCCTCATTGAGTAATTATCACCTTTTCTGTTATACAGGAGGTTTGACAATCAGAGTAGTTCATCATGAAGATTTGAATAAAAGGATTCTTGTAGCACTCATTGTTGCTTCAACTTTGCTTGTTGCAATTTTACTGTTTTTATCATGTTTATGGATTTATAGGTTAAAAAAGTCAAAAACATCCAATATGAATAAAGCCCAACAAAGTCAAGGTATTTTTTTATTATTATTATTATTATTATTATTAATCTTCTTGTAGTGTAGTGATTGAAAATGTATTCAAAATTCCAAAATTCTATTATATGTATTCTATGTATCAAACTTTCAGCTATTACTATTGTATGTACGTGACCTCTTGTAACTTGTATCGGAGCTGGCAACTGTTATGACGATGTTACAAGTTATGTGGCTGTCACGGCATCAGGATATACAGGTTACAGTTACCTAATAAATAAGTTATCCGATACATGCAATAGCAATAACTGAAAATTTGATATATTTAATATAAACTTTGAAAGATAAATAAAGTAGAACTCTGGGTAAATTTTGATACATTGACACCTAACCCCTTTTTTAATCTTGTTCAATGTGTTTTTCTACTCATAGATGCTTCAAAAGGGTTGTCACTGGGACCAATTTTAGATAAATTTAATCCATTGAGAATGGCTGGTAAGAAGGGGTCGGTGACTGTTATTGAATACGAATGGTTAGTGTCTGCAACAAACAATTTTCATGAAGACAATATCATAGGGCATGGTGCATTTGGGAGCGTATACAAAGCTTGTTTCAATGATCATTTCCTTGCAGCTGTTAAAAGAATCCACGGTGGAGGACCAGATGCCCATAGAGGATTTGAGGTATTTAGAGGCCACAATTTTGACCCATTTCCAGGTTGTTTTTCGTCAAAACAATAAATTTAGCAAATAGGGAATGGGTAACAAGTCACTTTAAGTGGCTTTTATGTAAAGATTTACATTTAATAGTAATAAAATTGTTTTCTGAATGGTAGTTAATGACTTGATGCATTTAACTATTAATAATATTTTCTAAAACAGACAAAAGGGTGTTTGTCACTTAACACTACACAAGGAGCCCATTTTGACCCGTATCAAGTCATTTTTATTCAAAGATTTATTTTTATTTATCATAATAATAGTGTTCAGGTAATCATAAATAACACATTATTTTAGATTTGAAAATTGATAAAACAAGTGTCAGTGGGTCAACCCAACCCGATCGACCTTTCAATCCAATATAATACGTTTCGACCCAATTTTATTTTGCCCCGTAAATCCCCGGCCCATCTTACAACCTCCACTATGAATATTTTACCAATTATGTGTTTTGTTTGCAGAATGAGATAAATTGTTTAAGCAGAATTCAACATCAGAACATTGTTAATCTTTTGGGTTATTGCATACATGGTGAGACCAGGTTTTTGGTCTATGAAATGATGCATAATGGTTCACTAGAATCTCAACTGCATGGTAAGTACTCTATCACTTCTTAGAAATAATCAAACAATTAAAGTTCAATAAGGTTATAAGGATCACTTATAGATTATTTTTCACTATTGTTTTTTGTATACTACTACTCAGGGCGGTCTCATGGAACTTGTTTAAGCTGGCAGCACCGAATGAAAATTGCACTTGATATTGCAAGGTATTCCATTTGTTTTAATGATCTTACTATATTGGATAATGTTGATTCTTTACAAGTAACACATGGATATATTGGTCTTGTGGATGTAGAGGACTAGAGTATCTTCACGAGCGTTGTACCCCGCCTTTCATTTATAGAGATCTGAAATCGTCGAACATACTTCTAGGTTCCAACTTCAATGCTAAAGTAAGACCGGTAGTTCTTAAGTCTAGGGGTGACAGTTTTGACCAATATACTTATGAATGGGTCAATCGATTTGAGTTTTCTCTCAAACCAGTCTAACGGGTCAAATAAAAAACTTTAGCCCAAAAAATTCTATTTTGAAAGTCACACAACCTATTAAATCATTTTATCCATGCTTATAGAATATTATTGATCTTATTAGTTAACATATATATACATATATATTCTGTATATATTTTTGTTAAAGTGTTTGTGGGTTAACCCAACCTTGCTTGACCCGTTTCTACTCATACTGAAAATTGGCTATTTTGACCTATTACCCAACACACTTATCTTCCCACCTCTATGAACCTTTATGAACATTTTGTCTTTGGTTGACTTTTTGATGTTTAATTAAAATGTCAGCTTTCTGACTTTGGACTCGCAATAACTGGTGGGATTCATGGCAAGAATAACATAAAGCTTTCAGGAGCATTAGGTTACGTAGCTCCGGAATACCTCTTAGATGGTAAGCAAAACGAAATAATATATTTATTTTTGGGCAAATTGCATGCAAAATGTAATTGCTTTCTTCACTTTCTAGTTTGGGAAAGTACTTCAAAAATCATCGCGAGGGTCTATATTTCAAGTTTATACGTTTTTGAAAGTATGTTCCCCAAAATAAGAATTGAATGAGAGTACGTTCCTTTTGCGCAAATGTAGATATATAAGACGTTGAATTTTGACAGGTAAGCTTACCGATAAGAGTGATGTCTATGCGTTTGGAGTTGTACTTCTAGAGCTGTTAATAGGAAGAAAGCCCGTGGAGAAAATGTCACCATCTCAATGCCAATCTATCGTAACATGGGTATACAATATAATCAAACAGAGTTATTTAAAATTTCCATTACTCCGAAAAAGAAAGTAACTAAAAATTCAAAAATCTATTCCACATACAGGCAATGCCTCAGCTAACCGACAGATCAAAGCTTCCAAGCATCATTGATCCCGTGATTAGAGATACAATGGACTTGAAGCACTTGTATCAAGTTAGTACAATCTTTACTGAACTTTAGTTTTACAGGTGTCAATTTCGACCCATTTACTTATCAATGGGTTGATTCATGCTATGTTTTATCTGTTAACGAGCAAAAGGGTAAAACATTAAAGAGATTAACTATGATGAAAAGGGGCTCAGGGGTTGCCCGTAGTGTGATGTTGATGCACACATCCTAAATCATTTATTTACGGAGTAAGAGATTAGACTATTATCATAATAGTATAATTTTTGTGATTATATGTCACACACTAATTATCTAACTAAAAAGGTTATTTTTTCTTTTTGTGATAAAAAGTGTTATGGGTCAATCCAGCTTGAACCATACAAAAATTACCCATTTCGACCCGTTACTAATCCCACTGAGCCACCCAATATTTATTATTTGTTTAGTCATGCTATTAATCCTTGAATCAAATTGACCTTCATTGTACAGGTTGCTGCTGTAGCTGTGCTATGTGTACAACCAGAACCAAGTTATAGGCCATTGATAACGGATGTCTTACATTCATTGATCCCACTTGTACCTGTTGAGCTTGGAGGGTCGTTAAGAGCTACAGAATCTTAATTAATTTGTTTTTATGTACAAATTATTGTTTTCAGGCTGCACTACAAGTCTACAAGTGATAAAGTTATTGAGCTAATCTATTATCTAATGGCAAATGTCAGGAAAGCCCCGTATAATTTCCAAAAACTGTCAATTTAACTACTATAATTTTGTCAAATTCTATGGGACTTTTTCGACATTTGAACTTTTTATAACCAATCATGTTAAAAATGACCAGCCTTATTGGTTCTTAAAGATGTATGGTATGTGAAATGTAGCCTGGCATTTATGGGTGTACTTTTTACTCATGATGTGCAATGTACATGAGAATAACATTTAATGTAGTAGACCTGAAAAACATCCTTATTTTGTGACTCTGCAGTTGGTTGTTGGTCACATGAATCATTAAAACTTTCACATGAATTCATCTGGAAAATGTTGTACTTTATGTACCGATAGTTATAAGCATGGCTTCGAAATGAAGGCAACAAGTAATATAGATGACATTCATTGAACAAAATTGACATCGAATAACTGAATACAAGTAGAAAATGAATACATTGTTTTTGCCTATTGCGAATCGGGTATAGCCCGATCTCATCTGCTGGCTTATTCCCGCATCTCGGTTATGATGATCTTCCATGAAAAACAGACCTTCTCGAAATCATGATTTCCTAATTTTTATTTTATCTTCTCCAAAAAATGTGCCTTGATGACCTAAACTGTGTAGTGTTGTTGGATGGTTTCAATATCGAGGCCCTTGAGCTTCACTACGGATTCAACATGCCCTTTTAGTGTGTGAAGCTCCCTCAACCTGCACAATTCTGTATATGAAATCTAGGATCGTTCGGAACAGTTAAAATGGGTAATCTTTAGTGCAAGTCCAAATGGGTGGGTCATTCGACCTCCCAACTTTTTGTCTACTTTTACTTTTAATTATTAAAACGATCATATTAAATTAGTATTTAATTTGTTTGAATAAATCATTTTAAAAGGTTGAAGACGCCTAAATGACACTTAGGCTGACTTTCAACCTGTTTTACTCGGGTGAAGTTTGTATACTTGACCATGTGACATGTTATGAAATAGAGACATATGAGAAAATTGAAACTTACCTAGCCACCTCTGCTCGCCTCTTTGCTTGTTCTGCAAGTTCCGACAATTCTCTGAAGTCATTCTTGTCTTTCAAGATCTCGTTTGCATTTGGTGCTTGGAGACCATGCAATGTACGTTGATCCGTGGCCCATTGAGCTTCCCTCTCACCGCGTCCATAGTCCTTTTTGGTGGTGAAAGCAGTCTGAATTTGTACAGATGTGTGTTAATTAGTAAAATGATTGATTAAGTATTTGCAAATTTGATTAAAAGATAAGTTAACAAAAATGAACTTGCCCGTTTTTGGAGCATATTGTCCCAGGCCTTTCCACTTAAAGCGTAACGGATGAAGAATTTGAAGGCGTCTAATGGGAAGTAGAAGAGTAAGCTATAAAGCCAGATCACACCAGCCCAACCCCAGCCGATTCCACTCACTCTTGCGAAATCCCAATTTGCATAGACCGCGATTAGGGTAGCAATCTTCATGAAGAAAAGTCGTTAGAATTCTCAATATGAAATTTTCAAAGATGGGACTTAAGTCTCATAAGATTAAAAAAAATTGCCAACTTCAACCCATTTACTTTCGAGTGGGTTGGTTTGGGTTATATTTTATCTCTTATAGGTCAACGGCTAAATATGAATCTAAAAAAGTTGGCTAGGACGGAAAAGGGTCAAACGGATCGAAAGATTCCCAAATGGTATATTTATTGCAAAATATTCCAAAACAAAAATGGATTATTTGGGAAAAAAAATAATGAACTAAAATTGTATTTGGTCAACCCAACTAGGAATGAGATGCTTCTACCTGCACCATAAAGTTACCCATTTTGACCTCTTATCCAACTCTCTAAATAAGAATGTACTCACCAGCTGAGCTATAAAAAAGGCAGTGAGGAGTAAAAGACCAGGACGTTCAATGAAAGACCAGCTCCTTGATCGTGTAACGAAAATGAGTGCCTGACTAATTATACTAACTTGGAGATAAAGAGCTGACATGAGCTCATATTCTTTGTCTCTGATCGATCTCACACCAAATCGTTCCTGAAAAATGCCATCATTGATTAAAATAACGTTAACTAAGAGTAAATGATACTAAATTACAAATCTAGTAAACAGATTCTCGGTAATGCTGCAAACGAGTTGAGCTTTTATCAATCAACTCGAGCTCAGAAAAACGAGCTTCATATATATATATATATATATATCGAGCTCGAGCTCTGCTTGACTCATTGCAGTGGTAGACTTACTCATTTATCTTACCGTAAAGAAGTCGGATTCTTTTGCTAACCAGAAGAAAATAACAGTCATAACTGCTAAGTAAGTTCCAAGAACAACCCCCGTGGCAAAAATTTCTTTTAGCTTCCATGAATCAGGCATAGGCGAGGGCTTGACCTTATCCTTAGAGATGGTCATAATGGTTCCATCATTAAGGATTGCAATGATCAAAACCATAAAAGGCGAGAAATCAAATTTCCAAATAAGAGCAATTAGCATGAACCCGAGTACGATACGAATGGTGATGGAGACAGCATAAATGGTGTAGTTTTTCATCCTTTGAAAGATAGCTCGGCTAGTCAAAACCGCGCTTACAATTACACTAAGTCCTGGTTCGGTCAACACGATATCCGATGCACCTCGAGCTGCATCAGTGGCATCAGCAACAGCTATACCAATATCGGCTCGTTTTAATGCGGGTGCATCGTTTACACCATCTCCTGTCATTCCACATATATGTTTTCGCTCTTGTAGTTTCCTCACAATCTCATATTTATGTTCTGCATCACATACATCTTATAAGTTTCAGCTTTAATTACGGGAAAATTATGCGTGCTTCGATCTGCATCTAGGCTCATACACAACCAAATGTAAGGGGGTGCATATGTATATGTAAGAAGAGTTTTAGACGAGTTCTTTAAAATATATGCCTTAGCGACACACAACTAACAAAGGTGTCAATTTGAGTGACTTTAATCTCTTAACGGGTCAAATGGGCTAAGTTAAAACATTTAAGTTATCAACTTAGACTGAAACGGGTGAAATTCATCCGTACATCTATTAAAATACATTTATTAACTATCACTATAATCATTTTTAACACGTTAATAAATTAATTAATTACTTGATCTATTTTGACTTACACTAGAAAGATACTTGTTTTGACTCGTTACCCAACCTGCTCATTTTTCTAGCCTAGCTTAACAAGAGTGTATATAATTTGTTTACCAGGAAAGACTCCAGCAAAACCATCAGCCTTCTCGATTAGTTCTTCAATTGGGATATCTGCGATAGCTGAATCTTTGTTTTGACCAAGAAGTGATGAAGATGGATACATGTTGGTTCCCATTCCAAGTCTCCGACCCGTTTCCTTGCCAATAGCTAACTGATCACCAGTGATCATTTTCACATTGACACCCAGGTGTAAGGCCCGTCGAATGGTTTCAGCACTATCATGTCTTGGAGGGTCAAAGAGTGGCAACAAACCGACAAACACCCACGGGCCTCCAGAGCTCTCCTTTGTTTTCTCGGGTACCGTCTGTATGATTATTGATAATCATTAGTTTCTAGATCAAAAAGCCAAAAGTCTAAACTTTAGAACGATGAAAATATAGAAATACTTACTTGTTGGCAAACAGCTAAAGAACGAAGACCACGCTCAGCAAATTTATCGATGATTGAAAATACCTTATTCTTGTCATCAGTCTTTAGGTTGCATATCTCCACAATCTGAGAGATTTCAAGATATCATGTACATGTCGAAACAACATGAGGACTAGGTTCACTTAGATGTGTAGTTGTCACACGTTTATGTATGAATGGGTTATTATGGCACTTGTGTTATCTTTAATGGATTGAATGGGTAAAAAATAATATGAAACTAGCTAAAAAGGAAACAAGTCATTAAACATAAAACTTCTGTATAAAAAGGTTTTGGGTCAACCTAACCCATTTCAACTAGTACAAGATAAATACTAGTTACTCAACTCGCCCATTTTGCCACTTCAGAGTTTAGTAGTTAATGTAAAATAGTTTAACGTACCTGCTCAGGTGCACCCTTGCTCACTCTATGCCAATTTCCGCTTTTATCAATGTATGTTATTGCCGTTCGTTTGTCTACTGGATTGAAGGGCAGAAAATGCACCTCCGTGATCCCTGCTCGTGCCTGCATAAACAAAAGAAATTTATGTATCAAATTATAATATTATTATTATAGCCAGAGGCATGGCCCTCCTTTACCCAAAACAAAAATAAAATAACTAAAATACTACTGTTATAATGTATTAATGTGATGTAATTACCTCTTTAGGATCAGGAAGCATTCCTACAATACAAGCATCTATTGCATCTTGATTCTCCACTCTTGAAGCCCTTGCTCCCAATAGAATCACTTGATCCTTGTCAGTATCCTTTATGAAAACCTGAAGAAAAAAAAAATTAATGTTGTTTAACTCTTTACATGTAAATTTTAATAAAACAAGGAGCAAAAATGAAACTTTAGAGTCATATCTAAATAACTACAAAATAGAAAAAAGGTTACGTTTAATGATCAAGTAAATTTGGAACCTGACCTCAATGAGAGTTTTGTCAACTGTAAGTTTGTTCAAGGTGAGAGTACCAGTTTTGTCACTACACAAAACATCCATTCCAGCCATTTCTTCAATGGCTGTCATTCTCTTGGTGATAGCACCTTGCTCCGATAACTTGTGAGAGCCGATTGCCATGGTCACTGACAACACTGTTGGCATGGCAATTGGTATACCTCCAATGAGTAGAACAAGTAAATTGTCGATTCCGTTTCTGTATGTTCGTTTCTGAATTGGGTACATCACTACTATTTCGATAATGAGCCCGACTGCTATGGAGCATATGCAGAAGTTACCTATAGATGTCAACACCTGATAAATAATCCATTAAAACATGTTAACTGGATACTAGTTGAGAAAATGATAAACTTTCAAAATATATAAAGACCATTTGAGAACTTTAGAGATTCCAAAATGGGTATGGGCCCAAAATTGTCAAGGCCCGAGCCCAAAATAAACATTAGTCTGAACATTTGACCAAAAATCCTTGTTATGCCCAAATGTTATAAATCAAATTCTTTGACTTTTCAAACTGCATCGTTGAACTGTCACCCATGATGCAGTAGATTTTTTTAGGCATATTGATACCTTTTGGAAATGGCCAACTTGATTTGTGCTATCAACCAAGTGAGCAGCCTTCCCAAAGAACGTGTGGACTCCCGTAGCAATAACAACCGCTTCAATCTCACCTTGTTTGCAAGTAGAGCCCGAATAAACACTATCACCTGGATTCTTGGTCACGGGTAATGATTCACCAGTCAATGCAGATTGGTCAATCTTAAGAGGATCTCCTTCTAGAAGACGTGCATCCGCTGGGATAATATCTCCCAGTTTGACACTAATAACATCTCCTGGTACCAAAATGGCAGCGTCTTGTTCATCCCATTTCCCGTCCCTTATGACCTTTGTTTTTGGTGCAAGACCTGCCATAAGAGCTGCTGCAGCATTTCCTGCATTATTTTCTTCTATGAAACTAATAGTGGAGTTGATCACTAGTAATGTTGTGATTCCAACAAAATCTTGCCAATCTGGAGGCTTGCCCTGCCATTAGATATTCTCTCAGTTAGTAATAAAACTAATTATTAGATGGTAAAATTACATTGCGTATAGCACAACACGTACATTAATGTGTTGTTAGGTTAAAAAGAGTCTATTGTGTATATACGTGAAGGATTTTGGCTAGAAAATGTAAAAAAAAAAAAAGAAGAAGAAGAATGTCTGATTTGATAGCTATGAGCTGTATGTAACATCTTTGTTTTCAACAAAACGGATATTATTTTATCTCTCACTACCTTCAATTATTAGAGTTTATTTAAAGACTTGACATGATACGATAAAGAAAAGACTACTATAATTTTCAATACACCTATGGACAGTATAATCCATGTCGGATTATCCGGTTCTTATTGTTTAATATCGTATAATCATTTATATGGATTGACATGGTACGATAATTTTAAAATAATATAAAAGTAAAAATATAAAAGAAAAGAAAAAAAGTAGCTTAGAAAGAGAGATTGTACCCCTCCATTGGCCAATACAATAGCCATTATTGCAGCAGCTTCCATGACCCATGACAAAGGATTCCACATGAACCCTAAGAACTTAAGAAGCTTACTTTCCTGTTTCAATATCATTAATGAAATTTCATCAATTCTATGAGCATAAAGTATAACAAAAGAGTATCATTCTTTTTAAATTTTTTTCTTTTTTACCTTTTTCTCTTCAAGCTTGTTTGGGCCAAATATATTCAGCCTCTTATTCCCTTCTTCACTAGTCAATCCCTCTTTTGTACATTTCAATGTTTCAAATACTTCCTCAAGTGGAACAGTCTCCTGCATAGTATTTAAAATAACCGAATCATGAATCTATCTTCTTGAAAAAAACATAAACAAATAAACTACACTTCTTCCATACCCTTTATTTAAAATAATTGAATCATGAATAGATCCTCATGCAAATAACAAATAAAACTACAAAATACCATTCTTCCACACCCTTGATTCAAATCAGAAATACATTTCTCATTGATTCTCGATTCGAATTCGTAGTATAAATGTGTCCGTAATCAAATCAAGAAAGATATTAAATGTGTGTAACCTGTAGGTAGAGTGTGTCTGAGTTTGTGATTCCAAAATAAAGAGAAAACACTAAAAAAGATACATGTATCATTAACTTCTTGATTCATATTTGTCGTGTAAGTGTGTAATCAAATCATGAATCTATATATATCCTCATGCAAAACCTAAACAAATAAAACTAGACGCGTCAAATAAATTCTATTCAAATTTGTAGCATATATGAACGTGTAATCAAATCATAAAAACCATGAAATGATCATATAATTGATAGAATGAACATGAATGGTAGACGAAAATCATTCATACAAGATCGACATTCTCTTTCTTGAGATCTTCCCAGCTGATACTCGAACTCCCGGCCATTGTTGTTGATTGTTGTGGTGAGTGCAGAGTTGAATGTTGTGTGAATATAAGAGCATTTAGAATGTGAAGTGCATTGAAGGGAATGAAGGGAACTACTATATTAATGGAAGAAGGTGAAAGAAGAAAGAATGAGAGTGAAACAAGGAATGGAAGTTGGAGCTTTTTATGGTGTACGTACATTTGTATACTAGTCCTTTATTTGTGTAATGTATATACGTTCAAAGTATGTAATGTGTATATGATATGATGTGTAACTACCGTAAGTGTCCAATTATGTAAGAATAATGGTTTGTTATGAAAGTTATTAACTCATTGTATATGTTTGCAACATTTTAAATAAAGGGGAAATAATGTGTATGTGTCGTTAACATCGCGTTATCAGTTTTGGTGGATACATATCATACTCCCAAGATAATTATGTCTATACTATCAATAAATGTTGATCATTTATCAGTCTTACATACTTTTATTACATATCTAATTTAATGTTCCTAAGTTTGTTGTCCATCATTAAACGTTATAATCACTTTACCCAAAATAAAAACATTATACCCGGTGAAATGAAATAAAGCAATTACCCTAGATAAGCTTGTGGAGTCGTTCATGTGGGCTATAGCTCCCCAGCTTGTAGGCTATAAACATATAAACTACATCGCCATATGTAAATGGACTCCGTAGGTTTCTTTCTAAAAAGGTGATGGGTCATTTAGGCCCATTGCATCGAGCTATTGAGGCCCTTTTAGGCCCACCCGTGACTATTTATAAGCGTGTTGGGTTGGTCCAAAACCTTAATTAATACAATTGTAAATGGAAGAGATACCTACAAAATTCTCAGTTTTTCTTCGTTTTAATTGTAAAATTTTATATTTGATTCAAAATATGTGTATAAATATATTTTTATAATAATTTCGTACCACTAAACTTACATTTCAACTTACGGATCAGCTCGCAAATAAGATGTTGCATTTGACGAATTTTTTCTGAATTTTTTATTGTATGGTTTTTTATAAAAATTTCAAATTATATACTACATTAGGCATATATGAAGACATTTGCAAGCTAATTTCACACTACCAACCTCTAATTCTTACCATAGTCATATTGTGTTGCAAAAATGTTTAGTTTTTTGTCGAGTCTTTTTTATTCTCTCGTAATTCTCTAATGCTTATTTGTTTTTATTGAAATTTTTTATATTTGTTGTCAAGGTATATATGTATAGATACGTTTTGAATTAATTTCGCACATCTAAACTCGCATTTTGACTCATTCATCAGCTCGCAAAAGGGTGTCGCATTTGGCGAGTATTTAATTAATTTTTTATTGTCTTATTTTTTTCTATAAATTTTAAAATATATACTATATTAAGTATATATAAAGACATTTTGATGCTACTTTCGCACAACTAAACTCTAATTCTTACTTCATTCATATTATACCGAAAAAAGGTTTAATTTTTTGGCGAGTTTTTTTATTGTCTCATAATTCTCAACTGTTTGTTTGTTTTTATTGTAAAATTTTATATTTGTTATCAAGGTATGTGTGTATAGATACGTTTTGATATAAAATTCGCATCACTAAACTCAAATTTCAACACATCGATCAACTCGCAAAAAGGTATCGCATTTGGCGAGTTTTTTTCGAAATTTTTATTGTCTTGTTTTTTCTGAAATTTTTATTGTCTTGTTTTTTTCTATAAATTTCAAATTATATACTATATTATGTATATACAAAGACATTCTGATGCTACTTTCGCACAACTAAACTCTAATTCTTACCTCATTCATATTATGTCACAAAAGGTTTAATTTTTTGGTGATTTTTTTTATTTTCTCATAATTCTCTAATGCTTCTTTGTTTTTATTGAAAAATTTTATATTTGTTGCCAAGGTATTTGTGTATAGATACGTTTCGATATTAATTTTGCACCGCTAAACTCAAATTTCAACACATCGATCACCTCGCAAAAAAGTGTCGCATTTGGCGGAGTTTTTCTAAAAATTTTATTCTCTTGTTTTTTCATAATTTTTTATTGTCTTGTGTTTTTCTATAAATTTCAAATTATATACTATATTATGTATATATAAAGACATTCTGATGCTACTTTCGCATAACGAAACCGGTTTTCAAACCGAACCGGTTTTGGTCAACTCCGGTCAAAACTGGTTTTGACTCAAACCGGATCGGATTGAAACCAGTTTGGTTCAAAAAAAGTCCAAACCGATCGAAACCGGTCAAACCGGTTTGAAACCGATCCGAAACGGTTTGAAACCGATCCGAAACGGTTTGAAACCGATCCGAAACGGTTTGAAACCGATCCAAACCGGTTTTCAAACCGATCCGAACCGGTTTTCAACTGTAGGATCTCAAACCGGTCCAATCCGATCAAACCGGTTTCAAACCGAACCGATTTGGTCAAATCTGGTTTTGACCAAACCGGTTTTCGGTTTAAAAACCGATTTCGAATCCCAATCCGATTTTTTTGAGACCTCTAGCTATAGCTCCCCAGCTTGAAGGCTATAAACATATAAACTAGATCGCCATATGTAAATGGACTCAGTAGGTCTCTTTCTAAAAAAGTTATGGGTCATTTAGGCCCATTGTCATCGAGCTATTGAGGCCCTTTTAGGCCCACCATGACTATTTATAAGCGTGCTGGGTTCGTCCAAAACCTTAATTAAACCTATTGTAAATGGAAGATGATACATACAAAATTCGTACCTGTACAACCAGTTAAAGGTCATAGTACAACTATAACATAGCATAATTTTGGTGTATGAATCAATTTATTTATTGTACTCATCCCCTCCGGTTGGCCTTCGTAAATAATTAAGTGAGTAAACTATGATCATAAAATTTGATTATTTTTAACAGGCACGAAAAGGTTTGGATTGATTCCTTAACATAATTATATTATCCTTTTTAAATCTTTATACGAATAGAAAGCAGTCATTATAATTTATAAAACTAGTATACTATTAATGACAATTTAAACTTAGATATCTAAATGAAACGATACTCGTATGAATATTTGATCAGACAAACGCACAAGGAAACGATCACACATAAGTAAATGCATGAAAAAACAAGAACATAAAGATTATTCACGTCCACAACCGCAATAACAAGTCTCGAACTGCTGCTTCATAGCGACGATAACTTGAGGATCAGACTTGCAAGCCGTTTAACCAATTTATGTTTTAGCTAAATGAGTCAGTATATAATCTGAAATTTATTTAACTTAAAAAGGAAATGAGCATCTATTCTATTATCCTTACAAAATGGGATTACTATTATTAAGTGAGATTTGATAGTGGGCCAGGTTACAGGTTTTATTTGGACTGGTAAAACAGAAAAAGAAAAAACAAGGGTGCTTTTTGAGTAAGCAAACTATACATGTGTTTTTGTTCATGTTGTTACTAAATAAAAGCTGTTATGGTCTACAATTATTATGTGCATGTCATGGTCCCAAATCCTGGCAAAGGAATAACTTTAAGAGTTTTTTTTTAGTTAAAAACAGGTATTTGCTTATGATACATTTTAAGTTCTTGGAACCTTACAATAATGATAAGTTTTAGATACTTTGTATTGATTTCACTATTTATAGATGTACCTTGGATCCTTGATGTGCATTTTGTACATTAACAAAAACATGGGTCATATTACCACAACTAGAACAGTTGATCTTTTTATGTAAAATGGTGAAATGATTATGAAGGCTACACAAGAATTGAAGAAGATTTATTTATGTCCATTAAATATAATAAACAAAATATTACAAGATACTTTTCAACTACAAAATTAGTATCCATATAAATTAGTTGAAATTATTAGCATCAATGATTGGGATGCCCCTTAATAATATTTACACTTTAGACCTTATAAAAATTAAAACATTTAAAAGTACATTTCTCTATCATATTATATACACTCAAATTCGTATTAAAAGATAACCTATATTTAACATTCAAACTAACGAATCTAAATCATCTCATCTTAAGAATCAATTAGTTGTAAACCCAACTAACTATAATATCTTAGTTGTTAATTAACAACCAACAAAGCTAACTTCATGTACTTTGAAGATTCACCTCCATAATTAAAGTGCCCAAAAGTAAATAATATTTGGAAAAGAAAAAAAAAAGAAAGAGTAAGAATAAAAGAAACATAAAAGATTGATTAAATATAATTACCATTACAAACCAAATTAAGCCAAAATTAAGAGAAAGAAGCATCAAGTATCATAAGAGTTGATGGTGATAAAAGAGTTCTTCCATGGCTTCTCGTTCGACTAATCGGAGATGAAGCAAATGTCGATTTTTCCGAAGATGATCGAGAACACGAAGATGAAGTAAACCTACTCGAACGACTCTTTAGTTTGGTTTCTTCGTTACACGCTTTACCATCTTCGATTCCAACTTTAGTTGAATTTATACTCGCCGGAACTATACAATTGCATAATAAACCTAAATATCACCAAAAACGAGTCCCAAATCTCAGCAACAGTCTTTTTAACGTACTTTATACTAGCACACTATATAAAAATAATTATAACATATTTTCATCTAGTTAACATTAATAATAATTATTACTAATATATACATACTAGTATTAACTCGCGTTGCTATGATTGGTAGCAAAACGCCTATTCTTACTATTTTTTACGGTTTAGATAAAATAAAACTATGCTTTTATTTTAAACAATTAACTGTCTATACACTAAAAAAAGGTGAAACAAGTTGAGGACTTACCGATTTTAGCTAGACGATTAACCCAACTCGGAATAGAGTTCCCGGTAAGTCTAAGACAAACATCGTTACAAAAATGATTACAATTTCTCGTAATTAGGTTATACGTAGTTCCTTTATAATCATGAGCAAGCTCTTCCATAAGTCCTCTAATTTCCCTCGAATTCATCTCCGTCCAACCGATCAAAATCTGCTTCCTAAACGTAAACCCTTCACATTGTTTCGGTTCTCCTTCGAAAATTCCGGTTGTCGCTTGTTCATGAGCTCCATATGCATACTCAACTCCATGAACTAAGCAACAACAACAACATCAATAAACACAACATATATAGATAACTAAATAACTACCTAAATCAAAGTGCAACAAGTTTATGCATTAAACTCATGAAATGTACTAGCATACAAGATGTGACGGAATAACAATGATTAACGAACCTTGAACGCCAGAATGATAAACACCGAGGCCGAACCAATAAGCGTACTCGTTGATTGAAGTAAGATCATACACATTTAGATAAACAGGAAGTGATCCTGGTTTTGTACATTTTATTGAATTATTTCCTCTACAAAGCATCCTCTTCTGTTGAAGGAATCAAAAGTCTTGAAACAAATAATGATCTGAGTTTGTCGGAGAGGGAGTTTGAAAAAATAAAAAGGAATTGAAAGTGTATGGATGAAGGTGAAGTTTGTTGGTGCTATTTGCGACATATAAGCGCCGCATTATCTCCTTTTTCGCGGACCCCCACAGATTTGTTTTTTATTTTTATTTTTTATAATAATTATCATTATATTTTATAAAAAAATAATAATATATTGAGTATTACATGTATAAGGTTTTAAAATTTGTGTTTAGAGAATGAATATATGGTTATTAAGCGATAATTAATTATTATTGGCGTAGAAAAACTGTATTAAATAATACAGTAAAAAAACTATATATTAAATAATATATTTGTGTAATTTTCAGTTAATGGGGTCATTCTTTTGAGAAATTATAACAAGGAAACAGTCATGATTATGGATAGTGGAGCACTGTAGTATTTTAATCTCTACTTTTTATATCATGGCATTTTGACTTATATAGTAGCGTATGCCGTGTGGTTTCGCATCTGTTATTTTCATTGATTTAGTTAGTTTCATCTCATTCAGTTGGTGTCCAGATTGCATTTTCAGAACTAATTATGCGTTTACAAAATGACATTTTCGAAAAACATAATTATACTAAGTGGTAGAACTAAGATATTTATTACCGGTGGCATAAAATTTTAAATTCAATATTTATAATTTGCAGTCAAGTACACTTTTGAGCTAATTGGTATCACTTAATCAATTTAACGGTGTCACTAATAGAAAACTCTACAAAAATTACAATATCCGGTTTAAATCACCAGTGTCATGAGACACTGGTGCTCATAAAGTGAGTTTGCCCTTAATTATATCTACTTTTTTAAAATTACATTTATCTTATGAACGCATATAATCACTTTTTGTCAAACACTTTTCTAATTAGTTACGCTTTACGAAAATAATAATCAGATAAGCTATTCAAAACACAATTCAAGACATCGGTATCTTCCTTTAGTTATTACATTACAGTTACAGTGTTACACGAAAGACATATATAATTATTATATATTTTTTAAACCTAGACACATAAAGGTATGATAAGGATATGAGAAGTTTAAACACTATTCAAGGAGCAATGATATTTGAGCCTGACTATATAGATCTTAAGTTAGACACGATTCAACAATTAGTTGATATATTTTCTCTCTTTATTAGTTTATCTTATTGATTCATGTGCCTGTTACAATCTCCTTGTTAGATATGTTTTTAAGTTTTTTTAATCTTATTGATTCATGTGCGTGTTACAATCTCCTTTTTAGGTATGTTTTTAAGTCTATTTAGTGAAGTCAATATCATTTTTCTTATTCAAGGATATCATTTGAAATTGAATTCAATATATACTTTCTTTTTCTTTCTCTTTTTTTCATAATAATAATAATAATAATAATAATAATATAATTCAATATATCTCGGTCTATTCTATATGATTATTTAGAAGATAAGGCTTCGAGTAGTATTTGAAATTGTGTATAGTTATTTAAAAGGAGATAAAACATACATACGAATAGTAGCTAAGTGTTAAAAAGTTTATAGTTTCTGTGTGAAATCACATGCAAGATGGTTCTTATATACAACGACGAGTCACTCCATGAATTGAAGGGGGGAAAAAAGGTGTAGTATTTGTATTTTCTCGTGTTAGATGTGTGCCCCCTCTCTCTCTGTGTAGCCAATATTCTCACTTTTTATTTTTTCGTGACAAAATTATCCTTTTTTTTATGTAGCATTTAGGAAACGATCATATTAGGCTCATTACTACTAATGAGACGTCATAACATTATGATTAAAAGGTCATGTCGATATTACTGATCAATAATTCTTGAATTAAAATTATATCAATATGTATATATATATTATATTCCAGTCAAACTATCATGACAAATTAAGATTTTGGGATTTTGAGTATGAGTCGGTGTAATTACGTTTGCCTTTTGTAAAGACGAAAGACACGTGAATTCCACTTCGGATTTTCTTTTTTGTTCAACTATTTTATTAGACTTTTTACATATTCTGAACAACAAACAAAGTTTATAGTGCTCGTACATTGTGTACCATGATGAATTACGTTGAGATCGGGTGTAATTTCTTTTACTTACTTTTGTCCATTAAACTTTGTCTTTTTTGACTTAAGCCCTTTCAGTTATAGCCATATGTATAGAGTGTGTGTGTATAATTGAGGCAACGTGAAGAAATGAATGCTATTAAAATACTTTCAACTTTTCATAAATGGTTGGGATGGTTTCGGGCAATTACCTCAACTTGAAAACCGAATGAATACAATAAAAATGTGGTTACAATAGGATAATCCATAATATAGTTCTTGCTACTCCATAATAAAGTCGAATTACAACATTATTATAAAATTGTAGCATAACGTACGTTATATATGTCTCTCAACTTTTAATTGATATTTATAAAAAAAATCCAAACAACAACGATAATAGTTTAATGGTAATAATAATCGTACTAGTAATAATAATAATATATGACGTAAGTTGTAAACTTGTCACTCTAAAAATAAAATAATAATTATTATATTATATATAATATATATAGTAACTCTTAGGTTGACTCAAAGACCATTGCTTTTCATAATAATAAGTAGTATATACGTGGCCATGTGATGTGCGATTCACGCCTATAAAAATTCATGTTAAATAGTTTGTTTTGAAATAAATGGAGTTTTATACAGTCAAATAATCTGATGAATTGTAACTTTCAAAGAGAACATTAAGTAAATAACTAATATTACCATGCTACATGTGTGATGTATGTATGATCGCAAGTTGTAATGACGAACATAAATACAAACAAAACTAACAAATAGTACAATGGATGAAAGGGGAAAAAAAGGAGTTCATGTTCATAAATACATATACGTCCGTTGTAAATAACAAAGAGCTAATAATTATTTTTTATAACAAGTTCAGATAAATTAATAAAAAAGAGCATATATTTAGTTATTTTTATAATAAGTTTAGATTAATTTAGTAGTTCAAGTATTAATACGATGATGTGTCAATTTTTATATAAAGGACATATGGCAAGAATGAGGGTACCTATGTGTCCTAATTTTAAGCCATGTAGTGTTTTTTATATAATAAGGAATGATTAAAATAATTTTAATAAAAAAGATTACATATTTAGTTATTTTTTATAACAACTTTAGTCTATTTAATATAGTTCAAGTATAAAGGACACGGGCAAAAAAGAAGGTACCATAAAATGATAATAATATAATAATAAAGATATAAAAGTGATGCCATAAAATTAAAAGAAGGTGCCATTAAGTAGAATTTCTAGAATTATTCTCATCCCGATAGAAGCACGGGTAAGTAATACAGTACCTCGTTAATTAATTTAATATTCATTATTAAATGGTCAAATTGGGCATTTGGGCCTTCACGTTACATTTAATTATTGAGCTTAAAAGTTAAACCAGACGGCCCAGATCTTAATTTCCAGCACATTGGGTCCAGTAAAAATTTCATTTCATTGTTTCCCCCCAAACACAAACTTAACCACCAAAATTTTGCTCGTATAAACCTTCTAGGGTTTCTGTTGATCTATTCCGACCAATCTCCGGTGCTATTTCCCGTTCATCGAGCCACAGTATCACCCTGAAAATTGATTACTCCGGCGTATGCTATCGTGAATTGGTACATTTTAGTTTCAAAAAGTTCGTGTTGAGGTATTGCCTTCTCTTTTGCTCAGCTTAAATTGCAAGTAGTTTTGGATTTCAATTGTTATTATGAGCTATTTTTTTATATATTTTTTTTATATTCATGCATTTCATGTTGCGCGTTAGTAAATTAGCTTTGATTAAGTTGTGAGTAATTGTTATTAGTAAGTAGGGCAGTCAGGAGTGATTCACAAAGTAGAGATACTTCGTATCAAGTTGTGAGTAAATTGCCACAAATTTGTTAATTTAAAGTTAGGTTTGTTTTAATGCAGTTTATGTTATAACCTAGTGATCTACTATTTGTTTTTCTAATTATGAGAAAATTGTTATTATAAAGTAGTGCTGTGATGACATACTTTAGGACGTTATTGATGTTCATGAAAGGTTATTAATAGTTTGACCAAGAGCTATCAGACACTAATACAATATTGTAATGAATCACGAATCATGATATATGATATTACTAAAAACCATTAGTTGGGCACAACCAATAGTTGTCATCAGGTCACCACTGCGACACTTTAAGAAAGACTCTTTACCCAGTGCAAGGGCTAACTAAGCCCTATCGACTTTCAGATTGTGTTATTTTTTGTTAAGTCGGTAGCTTGATTTTCCTTGTCCACATGCACCAATCTCTACAGTTCAGCCGTTCAGGATGTGAATTCCTGGTTATGAATACTTCTGTTTATGACACTTTGTTAACTTGATCCTGTTTGTAATATTTTAAACCACTGTCACCATCTAGCCATCAGCCCATCACGGCTGTGAATCTGTTTAAATACGTGCGTATTGGTTTTTATTTTGTTTCATTTTGAGATAACAGATATTTGAGGTTCTGGTGTATGTGATTTTTTAATCATGCTTGCAGAATTATTGATATTTATAATGTTGTGTTTAGCCGATGGGTAATTGATTTAAAGCCTTGGAATTTCGCCACGTAAAATGATATTTTCTGCTTGTAGTAGTTCACCGAAATATTTCATTCGTAACACCATGTTACATTTATTTGCAATTAGCTATTTTAATCCCAAGGTTTGAAGTGTAAATAATGACCTGTAATTATTCACAATAAAATTTTAGTTCTTTTTTTTTTCTTCTTCTTTACTGGTGGTGTATGTCTACTATTTTTGAAACTGTTGAGTATTTGGAGCTAGGCTTGTAAATCAACCTTTTTGACAAATATACATGAAGTACCTACTGTATTTTACCATCCAGGTCACTCTTGGGAGCTAGGGATTGTTTTTAAACAGAGGATTACATATTTGACCTAATGATTAACTTTGAGTCTTCAACTATTCTTCATGAGTTGTTCTATCCACCTCTCCCTTTTACAAGAATGGTATCATGATGAAGTAGGGTTTATGTAACCTTCGTTGGCCTCTAATGCATGGGATTCTCTGACAGAACATCATCGTCTGATTCTCATACGTTCTTTTATATTCATTTAATCAGGAGCTTTTGAAGAATGTCACTGTTGAATAAATAGGGTGCAACACTATTTAATCTTAAATGGGTGTGGATTTGGATACTCTGGACTCATTTTATCAGTCTTTTGTTCAATCTCAATCCCAGTTTAAGAAAAGAAAAGTGATTTTGGAAGGTGATAATGGCTCTTCAACATGTTCAGTTTCTTGTGAGGTTAAAACTTCCTTGCCTACTCTCCAAGCTTCTGATTATTTCATGGAACCTAGTCCGAGTGAATTGGCCGCAAGGGAACTCATGGATCCAGGTCATTGCAGCAGGGTTCAAAATTTTACAGTTGGTAGATATGGTTATGGAAGTGTTAGGTTTTTTGGGGAAACTGATGTCAGATGGTTAGATTTAAATCAGATTATTAAGTTCAATAGGCACGAGATTGTTGTGTATGAAGATGAAACCACAAAACCCATGGTTGGTAAGGGACTTAACAAGGCTGCTGAAGTAACTTTAGTGCTACAAACAAGCTCCTCAATAGAAACGTTGATGGTGACTGCAGAAAAGCAAGGAGCTGAGTTTATTTCTTTTGACCCAAACCGAAAAGAATGGAAGTTTTCCGTTCAACATTTTAGCAGATTTGGTTTGAGCGATGATGAGGAAGATGTTATGATGGATGATGCGGATGCAGAAGGTCGCGAACCAGCTACAATGAATGATAGTGATGGTTCTGATTTTGATGAAGAGAGCGCGTTAGTGGATCCCCATCTGCTTTCCCATTCCCTTCCTTCACACCTTGGTCTTGATCCTGTTAGAATGAAGGAAATGAGAATGATGATGTTTCCTGCTGAAGAAGAGGAGGACGAGGAACTGAATGAAAGGTTTTCACACCATAGACCACCATTTGGCAAGGAACCATTAAGCAAACAAGTTCAAAGATCCAGGCCACCTGTAATTCGGAAAACTCCACTAGCTTTACTTGAGTACAATCCTGGCAGTTTTGCCTCAAGCCCTAATGGGTCTATTTTATTGTCCCAACAAAACAAAGGACTTCCGTTGACATTAACAAAAGTTCAGGGGTTTAAACTGGAACTAAAGGAAACACCAGTAACGAAAAGCTATTCCAGGAACATAGTTGATGCTGCATTGTTCATGGGTAGGTCATTTGGTATAGGCTGGGGTCCAAATGGCCTCCTTCTTCACTGTGGTTCTACTGTTGGTGGTAGTGTTCAAAAGCGGGAATTGTCTTCTACGATTAATTTAGAAAAAGTTGCAAGTGATAATGTTGTTAGAGATGAAAATAACAAAGTAAGGGATGAACTTATAGATTTATGTTTTGATGCTCCACTAAATTTTCATAAAGAAATTAGTCATGAAACGAATGAAGTTGTAGTTGATTCGTTTAAGCTAAAGGCTCGGAAGCTTGTCTGTAATCGCTTAGAACTTTCACATGTATGCAGAAGCTACATAGAAATTATCGAGAATCAATTAGAGGTACCTGGATTATCTTCTTCGGCTCGTGTAGTGTTAATGCACCAAGTGTTTGTCTGGGAACTGATAAAGGTTCTGTTCTCCTCAAAAGAAAGTTCATTAGAGGTTGATGAAGAAGCACTCCCTTTGATCCGAAGAGCAGAGTTCAGTGAATGGTTGCAAGAGAGTGTGTGTCACCGTGTACAAGATGAGATAAGTTCCTTAAATGATTCAAATGATTTGCAACACCTGTTTTTGCTTCTAACTGGAAGACAACTTGATGCAGCTGTAGAACTATCCTCTTCTAGGGGAGATGTAAGACTTGCTTGTCTGCTGAGCCAGGCTGGTGGGTCCACCGTCAATCGTACTGATATTGATCGACAACTTAAGCTTTGGAAAACTAATGGTCTAGATTTCAATTATATCGAGCAGGACAGGATACGACTTTTCGAGTTGCTTGCTGGTAATATTGATGGTGCATTAGGTGACATGCATATTGACTGGAAAAGGTTTTTAGGATTGTTGATGTGGTATCAGCTTCCACCTACTTCCAATTTGATTACCATTTTTCAGACGTATCATAATCTTTTAGAAGGTGGACATGCCCCATATCCTGTTCCCGTCTACATAGACGAAGGACTGGTAGACGAAGGTGTAATTTGGAACCCGGGTAAACGTTTTGATCTCGCATATTATCTTATGATTCTTCATGGTAGTGAAGAGAGAGAATATAGCATCTTGAAGACTATGTTTAGTGCGTTTGCTTCAACTCATGATCCACTTGATCACCATATGATTTGGCATCAGCGGGCAGTGTTGGAAGCAGTTGGAACATTTAGTTCCGATGATCTTCATGTTCTTGATATGGGTCTTGTTTCTCAGTTGCTATGCCTAGGACACTGTCATTGGGCTATCTATGTTGTGCTTCATATGCCCCATCGTGATGACTATCCTTATCTACAAGCTAGTGTGATTAGGGAAATCTTGTTCCAGTATTGTGAAACTTGGAGTGTTCAAGAGAACCAACGCCAATTTATTGAGGATTTGGGAATTCCGTCAGCATGGTTGCATGAGGCCTTGGTGAGTTGTTTACTGTTATATCAGTTAATGTTTTATAATAATCACTTCTGTGAAGTGTTACATTTCGTTGCTGTCTCTGTTAGCTAGAGTTGGCAAAATGGGCGATATATTTGGTATTGGTGGGGTCTTTTTGATATATTAAACTTGTCTTATTATATACTTATTATTTATTGAATTAGTGTGTTAAAAATATGATTTCAGAAACTTTATTATCACAACATTAATCTATCTTTATTTTTTTGTACACAGTGATGTAGTAGGATGTGTGCATTATAAATATACTTTGGGCAACAATCAACCCATTTGATCTGTTCCTTACTTATAATTTTCTTCTACCCATTCGACCAACTTAGAAATAAATTATAATCCAAATCGACCCATTTACAACGAAGAAGGTTTGAAATTGGTACCTCTACTATTAGCTTTGAACTTTTGAATCTCATCTACACCATCTCATTATTCAAAAGTCCTGGTGGTTAGGATGGCAAACCTCAGTAATTCCAACAAGTTAGATGCTGGATGGAATTAATCAATGATTTCAATTGAGCTTCTCCAGTGATTAACATTTGAAATCTTTTCTTAATAAAGTTACTTTATTTCAATTCTACAGGCAATATATCATGCTTACTATGGCAATTCTTTCAAGGCCCTTGAGCACTATCTTGGATGTGCTTTCTGGCAAAAAGCACATTCAATGTTTCTAACTTCTGTTGCACATTCTCTGTTCTTATCAGGTACGGGCTGCATCATTTATTTACTAATCCAGTGGTAATTTATTGTAACTTGTAAGTTTGGAAGGGCCTATTAGTTTGCTTACTCAACCTTTAGACTCATGTATACAACTAAAAGTGACGTTATATGCATGGATTCAGTCATTAGTAATTACTCGTTTGTATTTTTTCTTACTGTTAATATAAAGTATACCCCTTTACTTATGCTAGATTATTTCAAAGCCTGCTTGTTCTAGCTCTGTTATTTCCACACTCATAAATTTCTGGTGAGCTGGTTATGATTGAAGAAAAGTTTGTTGTTTGACGATATACAGTCAGTTCTAAATGATTGATCCATGTTGTGAGGTTACAATGTTTTGAAATTTGAAAGATTATTGTCACTCACAATCTTCATGGTTCAGGCAAACAATCAGAAATTTTGAAGCTTGCAACCTCTATGGAAGACCATAAATCAGAAATTGAGAATTGGGACTTGGGAGCTGGAATCTATTTAACATTTTATGCACTTAGAACTTCTTTGAAGGAGAACGATGACACAATGACGGAACTGGTATGGAAGTTTTTGTATATGTACATGCTTCAAAAAGTTCTAATTGTTTACAAGTGGTGATTTACATGCAACGTTTTTTACTCTGCAGGTTTCTCTTGCGGACAAAAACAATGCCTGTAAGAAATTCTTTAGTCGCTTGAAAGGGTCTGTGGCAATCTGGGACAGCCGTTTGCCTATTGATGCCAGGTACCATAAAAAGATCATTATATGTTGTGACAACAAGAATGCATACTCTGTAGAGATTAGATGTGGAAATGTCGATCCATGTAACTTTAAAATGGCTGATTCAGATTATATTCTCTCTAAGAAGAGAAATTAGTTTTTTATACTTTAAAATGCAAAGTATATTTCATAAAACCTCCTAAATCATTTTACTTTTAAAAGATAATATGAGATTATAGATATGATAATATTTGTAAGCATATTTGACTCCTGTTTTCAGGTCAGCCTAGCCTGACTTGACCCTTTCAGACCCATAATTCATAAATAACCTCTTTTTACCTGTTAACCAATCGACCTATCTTTATCGTTTAAAATTCATAAAACCTGTTAACTGGTTTTAGCATTTAGGGATGTGTCTTTGATATTCTTAGCATGCTAGTAATGTTGCCGTTTGTAATACAGGATGGTGTATGCAAAGATGGCAGAGGAGATCAGTGATCTGCTTGTAGCCGATTCCGGGGAGGGTTCGACCACCGAGGTTAAGTTAGAATGCTTCAATACGATATTCGACTCTCCTATTCCTGAAGATCTTCTTTCATGCCATTTGCAGTCTGCAATATCACATTTTACATTGCATCTCACAGAAACAGCCTCAATAACATAAAACAAAATATTTTCCCAGCAAAGCTCTTTATCTTGTTTTGTATTTGTAAACACGATTTATAAGCCAAAATTTTGTAAAAAATGCTTGTGAGGTTAATTATGATTTACTGCCACGTGTGAATGACTTTCAAAAGATGAGTTCTTTTCAAATATTGATTGTTATAGATGTTTACTATATATAGGATGTGGCAATAAGTGAATATGATATGTTTGCTTCTTTTAGGAACTAAATGTGCTTCATGTCAAATTTGGTCCCAAAGCATATGGACCCTTGGCTTTTAGCATGTTAGATGATAACTGGAGACTGATTCCGATTATATAAAGGTTTTCAATCTTTTTCTTTCTCATATAGGTTTTGTTTATGCTCAACTGTTGTACATATAAATGTTATATTTTCTATATAATGGAAACTGTTTTGAGTTTGTTTTTTAGGTGGGTGATGTCAAATAGTAACATTTACCTTGACCTTGAGGGCGTGATTTTGATTCTTAAAATGGATACCAAACTTATCGATTAAGGTACTCTAAAAACTCAAAAGTGACTAGTTACTAAGAGCATTCACAATGGCTAATGTCACAAGGTTAAGTTTTGTTGAGTGATGAGGTGAAGAACCAAAATGTATTGTAGTTCTTGTGCATTTAAAGTGAGTGCAAACCTGCAACCACTCACTTTAAACTATTAAAAGTGGGTCTTGCAGTACTTTTTATATTTAAATAAATGGATTGTAGTGCTACAAGTTTACAATCGAAATGATGGTGCAAGTTTTCTTTAAACTCTAGTAAGAGTTCAATGCATTTGTGGTGACTTAATGTGAAAAAGTCGAATGATGATGTGACATTGTTTTAAACTCTAAAGTATCGCAAATGTTCTAGTAATTGTCGATGAAAAACCAAAGAACCCAAAGCGACATGATGTCTCTCTACTAGGCATTTAAGTATTTAACATGTAACAAAAACCGCTTACATAAATTATGTTACGTGACAATTAAACAGTGTAACATATTCATGCGACTAAAATATAAATTCAAAGATATGTCTAGCAAATTATGACATATCAAAAGAAAACATGAAGATAAAAGGAAAAAAACTTTATAATACGATATCAAGTTATCAACATTTTAAATTAAGACGTTAAGATAAAAAAGAATAAATAAAAATGACACCTGTAACAAAAATTGAATATCCCATAAAGTGTAAAATATTTACAAACCTATATTTTATTCACAATAAATATATATATATATATATATATTTGTAATCAAATAAAACATTCATCTCAATGTAACATTGTTATTCACAATCTGCTCCTACATAAAACATATTAATCTCAATATCAAGTTGTTATTCCCAAGACAAAAGACCAATCAAATATCAGTTTTGTCTTGGGCTTTTTTTGCCTAACTAAGAATCTAACAATGTCAAACATACCAAGTAATCTATCATAACTTAATTAATAATATAAAATATAAAATAAAAAGCAAGAAAATATATATCTAACAAAAGAAAACCTTTACTTCAATTACAAGAACAGAATATTTACACACTGTCATCTTGTTCCTAACACAAACTAAAGAAAAAAAATAGTTAGGTAAACAAGAAGTTGTACAACCATCATAAAAACTTGTACATTCTTTATCAATCAAAATCTAGGTCTTCTCTTTTCCATTATTACTTCTAACAAGTAAAAAATATCCCAAAACAGCACAAACAGCTGCAACTAAATTCCCTTCTTTAATCAAAATCTTAGCAACAGTTGTTACAATCTCCACCGTTAATTTCTTGCCTTCAACAACTAATGACTTTCTTGGTTTACCAAAAAAAGTCAACAAAACTAAAATAGAAATCCACGTCACGACAGTTGCCGGAACAGCAACAGCTAAAGCAGCCACCATTGAAAGTAAACCAAATATAACACCTAAAGCAACTGAAGCATAGATCGCAGGCCAACCAGATGATGACGTGGGTGATGACGTCACTGCTGAGTTATACCAAGATAATACTGATTTTAATAAGTTCCAAGATGATGATAATAAGATTGTGTAAACGAATAAAAAAAGGAACACCCATGTTCTACGTTTACTCATTAAGTTTAAAAAAAATAAGTATTTTGGATGATGTTGTTCTCGTGGATTATTGTCGGCCATAAGAATAAACAAGATTGTTCTGTGATTTGATGAGAAAAAAAATATATTGTTTTTTGTTTTTGTGTTTGTGTTTGTGTTTTGGGGTTTGAGTGAGATGATATTTAGGTTTAAAAGGTAAAAGAAAGAAGGGAGGCTGAGAAAGAACTGGGGTGTTTAGGGAAGGTCACAAAGGGGGGCCACTTATCTCAATCTCACAGTGCTTAATGATATTTATTTATGTTTTTCGTAAAGTAACTAACTAAATATTTGTTTATTCTTTTAAACTGCTTTTTCCGGTGGGTTACAGGGCGTTTGGGAATTTGTTTTTAGGAGGTAAAAGTAGTTTTTTTTTTTTTTTTTCAATTAACCATCACCACAATAATAAATTACACAATTATATATAAGTAGATGATTATACACAAATCAATAAACCAAAGATAATTACATATAAGTCGATGATATATTCACAAAACAATAAAATAAATTATATTAAAAGAGTAAAAATTATGAGACTTTGGGGCTACTTAAACTTTACTATAATAAATAAAACTTAAAAAATAAACGCTCATTTCAACACTTTTAAATACTATCTCTTCTCTCTCAGCAGCGGATTACAATAATTGATTCGTCATCAGCATTATTGAATCACTAAAAACTAATCAAACAGGATAGAAAGAAACTTACAAATGTCATATATTTTTTTCAAACGCCACACCTAAACCTAACCCTGAAGTAACTCCTATATTTATATGCATTACCAATTTTCTCCTCAATCAAATTTAACTTAATTTCCAAATCACTCTATTTTAGAAATTAAAATCATACACCAAGAGTTTTAGTAGCTTTTGATTACTTACGTGCTACCTTGGTGGTGTTTGGTAGGACTTATTTTTTAAACTTATTTGTTTATTTTAACCTAATATGTTTACTTTGTAATGTTTAGATAAGCTTATCTTGTTAAACTTATTTACTTATTTATAAAAGAACTTAAAATAAGCTTCAAAGTTCTAACTTATTTGCTTGTAATAAGGAATAAGAGCATCCATAATGACAAACTCAACTCATTTCAACCCTTCGGACACATCATTGTCATATTAATTTTGCACTAACTTTTTTCTTTCAATCTATTTTTCACCTCAATAGAACCCTCTCAACCCTTTTTTTTTTTTTTTTTTCACTTTTTAGTTCTTTTTTAATACAACAAATTAATAAACTAAATAAAAATACATTTAATTAAAATAGATAGCATTTATATATTTGTTTTGATTTACAAGTTAAGTTTAATCATAATTAGTTGTTAAAAATTTAAAAGCTCAACGATAACCATTTTTAACAACAAAAGAAAAAACAAAGCTAAAAAAAGAAGAAAACAGAAGAAAAGTTCCATTTTTTTTTTTAAATTCTAGAAACAAAAAATTAAAAAAAAAAAAAGAAAAAGAAAAATACAAAGAAGAAAAGAAAGAGAAATCGACATTGCAATAAAATCTTTGATTCGTTGAACACCAACTCCAAAATGACCCAAATGGAACTGCATCAACCCCATCCAACCTCTTCCCGATCCCATGATGGTTGCAGATGCTTTAAGATTAAATAAATAAGCTACCCAAACACCTTCTATACAAATAAGAAAAAATACCTTTAAAAGTCTATTACTTCACTCTCTTTTAATCTTGATTTTCTTTAATTTCTTATAAATAAACTAAACTTGATCTTTTTATTTATCACACTGTACTTTTTCACCAATAGAAAAACAACAGTGTTACAGAGAAGTGCTTTAAGGAACGGAAACTCAGTGGTAAAGACTTAATAATCTCCCTTAGATATTCAAGTTGAACCTCGTAATATTGAGTTGATTTTGAAGTTAATAATAAGTTTAAGGTAGGCTAATTGATTATGAAGTTAAGAACTTTAAGGTTTGAGACTCTCGTGGTTGAAAGTTTTATAAGCCAATTATTGTTATTACTTAAAAGGGTGTGGTTTACCAATAAAAAGTGTATGAATAAGTTTTTTAAACAGTTGTATCCGTTTCTTCATACATCAAGCCATCAAGACATGAATTGTGATGGATCAACACAAATCTCAACATTAGAATGCTTTCTATTTCTTTCTTTCTTTCATATGAACTTCCTTTTACCTGGTCTTTCTCTCATCATTAATTACTTCAAATTGTATATTATTATTATTATTATTATTCTTTATTATTTATACATTGTCCATTAGTATTTTTATTTGAGCACAGGGCTTACAACTTGAATATTAAAGATAGCGTCGTTAGAAAATGTGTAAAACTATGCAAGACAGTAAAACATGTCCACATCCGATGCACTAGGGGTTGAATTCTATGCATAATACCTTGCAGGGTATACGTATATGATTGAGGCCTACACAAAATGGAAATTTAATCTTCAAATTGCATGGAAAATGTATTAAAATTTTATCGCATACCTATCAAGGTCGTCTCTGAATTTTTTAATGTTCTAAGCAAACTAATATTAATTATCAAAATAAGATCCTATAAAACAAAGATAAATAATAGTTACACAAAATAGTAAAGAAATGAATGAAAGTTTTTTTAATCGCTCAATCATCTTATAAACAATTGAATTCATTTTTTATATTATTAATTAAGAATCAAACTACCAAATAATAAACATACTATATACACGTAACACAAATTTTTGAGGCCCTTATGAATTAAAGATTCTTGGTTGTCGTTCATCTCGCTCACCTTTAAAAACGGTCCTGAAATCCAAAAAAATCTTTTGACATAATCAAATGGAATACCACAAAATGGGCAAACTTATTATTCCTCATCTTACTACATACCACATTATAGATTGGAGTAAATAACATTCCCTATCTCAACATTATGATATCCGTTGCACTTCAAATCTTGGGTCGGGTTTTTTGTGAGTTTAGTTGCTTGACCCGAATCTTCATTTCTCTTGCATTCGCTCAACCTCATGAAAATAATAAAATGCCCTTAAAATTTTAATACTCTTTTACCATTGTTCTAAATGGAAGAGGAACTCGGAGCGAAATGAAAATTTGGGTCAAGGGATTGAACCCTCAAAAAAATCCCAACCCAAGGACTGAGAGTGAAACGGATAACATAGCATAGAGACCGAAAAGGTAATTTACTCTAGAAAATGAAACGATGTCTAAATTAGACCAAACATATAGTTAATAATTATAAGTAGGAAACGAATTTTCATCATAACGATGAATTTGTGATGATCGTCTGTCCCTTCTGTCCTCTCTAAGTCACCATCCCCTTTAATCTCTCATCAAACCCCAAAATAATAATATTAATAATAATAATGATAATAATATAATATAAAAATAAATAAATAAACAAAAAAATTTTGTGTCGTTATGTACGTGGCTCACAAGTCGAATACCATTTTAAAAGGCTTAGATTAAAATTGTTTTTCGAGTTTCTCATGAAAGCTCAGATTTAAGGATGTGTTTGGTTTAAGTAAGGGAATCACCATGAGCATGTAATTGATTGTAAAATAAAATCGATATAAGTATAAGACCACTCCCTACGGTGACTGAACAAGACTGCAAGACTGACATTCACGTTAGCACCACGTCAGCGCTAAGACTGAGGACTAACCCAAGACTGAACGTTCCCTATGGTGACTGCAAGACTGAAATAATACACTCCCATAAGGTACAATCTTTATTGTACAATGTACAAGTTTGGACTCAAATAATACACACAAATATTACAAGACGAACGTCCTGGCTCCGTTCTCACTAAGACGAAAACCATAGGACGGTCCCCTAAGACAGGACCGTGCCTATGGTGACTATGCTAAAACTAAACAATGTGGCAACTACATATGACTAAGACGAAGACGGATGGTGCCATAGGCACTGGTCTAAGTAAGACAACTTCAAATCCACCTAAATACATAGGTTTGAAAAGACACTCATAATAAGGCGTCTTCCAATACAGTGCGTCACTTAAGAATCATATGGTTCAAGTTGAGAATGATCTAAAAGTCTCATTCCCAAATTTAAAAATTCATATCCATAAACCAAACACTATCCTTTTTTCTCATTATCATTCTCACGTAAAAAAACCTTCCGGCCAAACGGACGAGACTCTTGTCCCAAACAATTAGAACCCCTATGTATTTCATCAGTAACTCGGTGGCATTTAGAATTTTCTTTTTTTTTTTTCCTTTCTTTATGAAGAGAATATAATCAGGATAAGAAAATCGTGTATTAGGAGCAATCTTTACAAATGAAAATATACGAATTATTATTGAAATCTCGGTTTTTGACTTTTTATCCTGCTTTAGAATCTTAAGGTGGGAAAAAAGTGTATTTTCATGGACCCTCTTTTTACCAAAAATAATACTGTCTTGATGCTAGATGTGAGACCACTTTAGTACAAGCTTTCTTTGGACCTTAGCGCACCAATCACATGTATTCTTCGTATTCACATTACCACACATCAAGAATAACTTTCAAGTTTCAACCATAAGAGAGTAAACTAGAAACAAACTGTACTTTTGACTAGGTATATAAAATGTCATTCTTGTTATTCTTATATATGGTACCAAAATGAGTAGTCAAACTGTTCCAATGACTGAAACAAATCAAGTTATATTTATTATTAATAGACTTTTTTTATAGTGAGTCAACACAAATAAGTTTATATCAAGTTGACCCATCACATATTTAGGCTGTTAGGATGATGCTTCTGAGAGGTTTGGGCTCTTAATTTTTCTAATCTTAAGTCCTTACAATAATTTATTTGACAAATAAAATTAAGTGAGGCTTATTGAAAAATAAAACTCTCTAAAGTTCTCGAAATAAAAATTCTTCAAGTAGCTTATAGAAATCTCTATAATAAACTTCAGTTTGAGCCACAAACTTTAACTACCAGCTTCAGCTTCAACTCCAGTAGATTATTATGATCAAGAAACAATTTTTTATATAAAAGCAACCATTTTAAACTCATGTTGTTATGAATGATAACAAAATGTTACTAAGTTAATGTTATTGATAATTTTCATAATACACAATTCAAGTTGGATATGATACAACTAAAATGAAGACGAAGAACCAAGATGAAAGGGTGAATACGGAGGAACAAAACTTCTGGTTCCGAAGCTTCTCCTCAAATCATTTGCAGTTGATGTTACCGTCGATTTTTCAGATGATGATGGAGAACTCGAAGATGAATTGAACCTACTTGAACGTCCCTTTAGGTTCTCTTGTTCATTACATGTCTTGTTATCTTCGATTCCAATTTTACATGAACTTATATTCGTCGGGATTATACAATTGCACAATAAACCTAATTAATGTCATGAATTTCATTAGCTTATGAAACACATGTTACTTAAATGGCATATTTGATTCAATAACAGCATAAATGATTGTATATGGAGTTTTTTACCCAATTTGATAATATTTTAGGAAAATGATAATGACTGGCCATGAGCCGTCATTAATGCCCTAATATATCTATAAATACTTGATAAAGAACACTCGGTATATGCCGGTTTGAGTCATAAATAAAGGTATATAACTACCAAATTTGATCGATTTGTAAAGAACCTTTTTGATTCTAAAAATTTACTGATAAATGAAATGCAAGTTGAAGTTACTAACCAATTCTAGCGAGACGATTTATCCAACTTGGAATGGGATTTCCGGTGAGTCTAAGACATGCGTCGTTACAAAAATGATTACAGTTTCTGGTGATTAGATTGTACGAATTTCCCTTGTAGTTTTCGGCAAGTTCTTTCATGAACATTCTAACCTCCCTTAGATTCATATGCGTCCATCCGATCATAATCTGTTTCCTAAACGTGAATCCTTTGGATTCTTTAGGTTCTCCTTCAAAGATTCCGGTGGTTGCATTTTCATGAAATCCAAATGCATACTCAACTCCATGAACTACAAACATAAAAATCTCAAAAATTTACAAATCTTGCGTTAATATACAAAGTATGTAACGTACTTGTATATTTTTATCCACTATATGCAATGTAGTTTAACCTTTACCACTTTATAGTTACATTTTAATCAAATCATATGTAATTTCGTTTCATTAAGTGGTAAAGTAAAAATAAAAATTTATATTATGTAGAACGAAAAAAAGGTAAAAATATGTTTTATTACAGTTAACCCTTTTATCAAATCAGTTAGTTAAACGTTGAGATTAGACCTTGTACACCCGAATGGTAGACACCAAGACCGAGCCAATAAGCACATCTGTTCACAGAGGTAAGATCATAAACATTTAGGTAAACAGGAACGGATCCACCTTTTTGACATCTTGTTGAACTTTTTCGCCTACACAACATCGTGAAAGCGTTCGAAATTAAGCTAGAGAAACAATAGTATTTTCGAAATTCAAATGAAAGTAAGTAATTAGTAACTAGAATATTGATTTGAATTGGAGTAGAAAATATGTAAGCGTATGACTGAAGATGAAAGAACCGGTGACATATAAACCGCAGCATCGTTCACCTTTAGCGGACCACCACCATTTTTTTAATTTGTGTATAGAAAGACACTTCAATTGATTCCATAAAACCTTTGCATAATTTGTTAGATAGTTATTGTGTTTATTCTTTAATAGAAATAGTACGGAGTATGAATCTTAACAATCTTAAATCCAAAATCTAGCTTTGAAGACATTGACAATACCAACTATAGGTACTTGATTAGATATAGAGTTAAAGCGTCTTGAAATGTATCAAACTTTAACCAAAATCGTATTGTATCTATCCAAGGTTAAATATTTCTCATATATATATGAATTATTGTTACTTATTGTTAATGTATGTATCTGACCCCTTATAGCATTTAAACCTGTGACGTGGCACCCCTTTGATGACGGGGCGACGGATATGGCTGCCACACGAGCAAAATAATGACAATTACTTGATGGTGAAGCTATCGGATACATAAAATGGCACTAATTGAAAGTTCGATACCTACAGTAGAATTTTTTTAAAGTTGGAGAGATGGAATAGAATTTTGGTTAAAGTTTGATACATTTTTAAACAGTTAAACATTTATATAGATGGTGTTCTTTTATTTTATTTTTATTTTTTTATCATATTATGTGATTTATATCCACTTCTACAAATCCAAAATGATGTGCAGAACACTTCTATGGATATGACTTCTATAGAGCAGGAAAAAGCCATGAGAGTGTTAGAAGGCTGGTGGAAGAGCAAAAGGTAACCCTGCTAAAGTTGAGCTTTAGCAATTGTTCTTTACTTGCTTTTTTATTAGAGGTGGAAAATTCAACCCATAATAATGATGAATGGGTAGATGCAGGTCATGTTTTATCTTATCGGAAGAAAAACTTATAATGAAATGGTCAACTTGGTTGAACGCTAAAAAAAGTGTATTTGTAATGCATGAAACCTCCTCAAACATAATATATAAAAACTAAAAAGTTAAATTATTATTGTAGTAATATACTTACTTAGCCATTACCTAACCCGCCCCGACCATCTCTTCTGCTTATACTCCTTTTATATACAATGATGGTTTGAAAATAACATTTTTTGGATTTTGGATCACAGAGACAGAAGGAGGCTTTGAAGACAGACCTTGAGTTGTAGAGACAACAGGATGGTTAACATAATTTGGAAATGGAATATGAAGAGTTAAAATGAAAAGTGCATGTGATGAAGCATCTTGGAGATAAAGATGATGTTGCAGTTCAAGAGAAGGTTAAAAATATGAATGATGAGCTGCAAGGAAAGAAAGATGAAATGGACAACATGGAGGATATGAATCAAACTCTTATGGTTATGCAACGCCAAAATAATGATGAGTTGCAAGATGCCCGAAAAATGTTGATTAAAGTATTGGTTTCTAACATCCAGTTAATCATTATTTAGGTTTCTGGCAAAATTACAAAATAATGCAACTAACTTTTCCATTTTCGTTATTGTACGTATCAAACTAAAAAGTTCTATCGTATGTATTAAACTTCCAAATACTTGCTATTGGATGTAATCAATGACCACCAAATCGTGTGATCGACGGTGTGGCAGCCATGTACGACTCGATTTCATCTGCCATGCCATCATAACCACTATCACGTCAGGGTTTTATGTTATACAACGTAGGAGGTAATACATATATAGATATATATACGTACAATAGCAAGTTTTGGGAAGCTTTAATAAATATGATAGAACTATTTTTAGTTCAATACATACAATAACAAAAATGGTAAAGTTGGATGATGTAATTTACCCTACTTTTTTAACCATGCCCAT
This sequence comes from Logfia minima, assembly GCA_963921325.1. NCBI lineage: Eukaryota > Viridiplantae > Streptophyta > Magnoliopsida > Asterales > Asteraceae > Logfia > Logfia minima. The sequence goes on from OY992773.1 coordinate 1,681,443, forward strand.
TAGAGATTGAAATTTAAATCCATTTACTTTTAAAAATGGTTATTTGGATCGTATTTTATCTCAAATGAGTTGAATTAAGATAGAAGGGGAACGGTCGGGTTGGTAAAAGGTTACCACTAGTCTATTTTTAACATACAACTCCTAAATGTTTTTTTATAGGTCATGAAGGATGTCCCGGGGGTAAAGAGGTTGGGAGAAATTGATATGAAAGTCTTCCATGATGTTTGCAAGGAAAAAGTTGACTCTGAAGAAGCACAGGTAAAGGCCCTTGAGTTATGTTCTCTTTGGCAAGACAACCTCAAAAATGCAGTGTGGCATCCAATGAAAGTTGCTATTGTAGATGGTAAAAACTCAGGTGCGGTTCTTGAAATTCAGGTGCGGTTCTTGAAATTCACGTATGCAGGGGCGGAGCTAGGATTTATCTCTTGGGGGGGCGAAGTTATATCATAAACATGTAAAAAAAAAAATCACACCGTTATACCAACAATCTAGTTGTTTATATATGAGAATGATGCAACAAAAGACACTCAAAAAGAGAGCCAAGAGAGCTTTACAAATGCAGTGACTTTTAAGTATAGACTATACAAAGTTTAGCACTTGATAACACCAAAATAACACCAAAACTAAATCATTTCACCAAAAATACCGCTAAGATTTGTCACCTAGTTTTTTCTAGTCTAAGCCTTTCTTCCGAAACACAAAAAGATAACCTGAAAACTAACCACAATACTAACAGTTTAACACTATTAATTACAAATTCGAAATTGACACATACTCTAACTCTTTTCTAACACCAACCAACAAGCCAATTAAGAACCATTTGCATCTCCTTCCTGCACACACATTAAACATGCATTATATCTATATAATAAAAGGTCAACGAATTAAGTGGCATCAATAGTTACCTGATTTTTTTTCGGCAACTGAAAACGACGAGGTTTCATATGTTGAAATCTGTCCATAATTAATTCATTATCAACACCTTTAAATATATCTTTCTCTATAATGTGACCAAACAATCATTCATCCACTCATCACCTATTTTGTATCGCAATCGAGTTTTAACAATTTTCATTGCTGAAAATGCTCTTTCAACTGAAGCTGTTGAGACAGGCAATACCAAAACCAATATAATCAACCGATAAACCAATTGATAAGTATCATGCTTCTCTGTCTCGACTAGCTTTGTAGCAAGGTTTTCAATTCCTTTAAGACCATTAAATTTAATATTTGTTTGCATGTCTAACAAGTAAGACTCAAGTTGGTCTTCAAGAGTTTCACGTTCTTTCTTTGAAAAATCTAAAGGATAAAACTCAGCTAGGCGGAGCAACTTATCCTTATCAAAAGATGTGAAGGAATTATGTGGGCTTAAACAGGCCATACAAACTAGTAATTCTGAACTGACCTCGCCAAATCTGTTATTAAGCTCTTGAAGCATCCAATCTATCACAGCAGTGAATATTTCAATTTTATAATGATGATGCATTGAAACTTTATGAGCTCCTCGACAAGGTCTACCTGGAAATGTTTGAATGTTAATAAGTATATATTAGCAATACATGAAATAAGTACAAATATAATTAGTCGTCATACCTGGAAGTTCATATACATCATCCATCTTTGGAAGACCAATGTTGTACTTGAGGCAAAATGAAGAAACATCTTCAAATAACAGCTCCCACCCTTTCTTTCTCATTATTCGTAACCTTTTCTTTGCTATCTCAACTAACTTCATGGCATTTACTATATTTAGATCTTTTTTCTACAATGTTAATGCCAACTCATTTGTGATTTTAAGGAGTTTCTTCATCAAGATTGAAGTAAATGCAAAATCAAAAGATAACAACCATGTTAACAATCGTTTTGCTTCTCCTCTTTGATCAGGGCTCGTTGCATCTTCAAAAATACATCCAAGTACTTCAAGAATAGAAGGGAATAAAATACCAATGTTTATCAGTGAATTACAATGTGAGCTCCAACGTGTATCATTTGCCCTTTGAAGAGTACATTCCTGGTTTAAGCCTTTACCGGTTTCAATGTCACCACTATCAATTGCCTTTACAATTCTCTTAGCTTGTTTCTCACGAAGCATGTCTCTCCGCTCACTAAAGTCCTAATCATAGTAAAAGAGAGGCGATATCCGGATCATTCTTAGCTACAGCAACAAGGACTAACTGAAGTTGATGTGCAAAGCAATGCACATAATATGCAGAACTATTATCCTTCAAAATTAGACTCTTTAAACCATTGAACTCACCTCGCATATTGCTAGCACCATCATACCCTTGACCACGTATGCGAGATACACTAAGCTCAAGTCTTGTTAGTATTGACTCAATTGCTTCTTTCAAGGACACGGAGGTTGTGTTAGTGACATGTACAACTCCAAGAAATCGCTCTATGACATAACCTGAAATAAAGTAGTTTAAACAATGGAATTAAAAGTTAGTTCATAGTTAAATGATCAAGGTTTTGTTAGTGACATGTATAATTTTTAAAAAGTATGTAATGGCATAACCTTTCTTATCGACGTATCGAACCCAAGAGTCATTTGTTCTTTTGTAGAAGAATCACCACATTCATCAACTAGAATGGAAAAATAATCACCATCAATGTCGTCCACAATAACTTTGGTAGTTTCATAAGCACAAGCCGAGGTTATTTCTATCTGAACTTGATGGCAAGTTAACTTGTTATTTTCCGGTGCATTTTTCAAGACAACCTTTTTTGCTTCTTCATTGTGGTCAGCCAAAAACTGTAGTAACTCTCTGAAGTTTCCCAAATTCATTGAATCATCTGACTCATCATGACCTCGAAATGCCCAACCTCACCGTAGAAGCAATCGGACACAATCAACAGTAGTAGTCAACCTAGTTTTATACTCAATTCTGGTCTGATCAGTTTGCTTAGCAAAAGAAAACTCAATGTGTTGATCTTGATTCATCAAATCTTCACATTTTCGTTGACATTGACTATGAACACTATTTACACCTCCAATATGAACTTGAAATCTCTCAGGCTTTTTCCAATTACTGAATCCCCCAATCGTAAAAACAACTTCACCATGATCCTCGACATGACCAGCATATAAATAACAATATAAGCAATACGCAACATCTCCATTCACACTATGTTCTAACTAAGGTTTGAATAAACTAAACCACTTAAGATTAAATCTTCTCTTTTCCCTACCTATAGCCTTTTGAGGAAACGCATGACCACAAGGTTGATAAGGACCTCTTTGCAAGTATGCTCTTCGAACTGTCTCACGCACATTAGCATTATAGCTAGAGATTTTTCTTCTGTCCACGGGATCTGCCGGAAGATCATCAACATTAATTTTTTCACAATTCTTTTTCGAACTTACTTCAACAGTTGGGTTTATATGATCTGCCGGAATATCCTCGACATTAATTTCTTCAAAGTTCCTTTTCAAACTTACTTTAACACTTGGTGTTTGCAGTTGCACCAATGGTGATTTTGATCTTATAACCCATCTATCCATGAACGATAATGACGTAATGTAATCTGTTTACATCCAAAAAAGAATAGCAATTCAGTAAATAAGAAATTAAGTAACACATCTAGACAAATATCTAATAAAAGTATTGTTTAAACTAGCATATATTTAACAAAGTCGACAATCTCACAATCAATGCAACCCCAATAGTTTAAAACTAACATATCTGAATGAAATAAAATGACAGAAAAAATCAACCTCAAATCAGAATTTTACATATAAACCCTAAATAACTAAATCAAGACAATGTAATAGAGGTAAAAATTAAGAACAAAGAGTTATAAAAATATAATCTCACCTATAAATTGTAATACAAGTAAAAATTAAGAAACAATTGGTTACAAAATACAAACCCTAAATCCTAATTCAAGATTTTTTAAATTTGTAGAATCGGTGATTAAGAAAACGTTTATGTGAGTGGTTGTTAAATAATTAAATCTATATCAAAAACATGAATTTTGTTTTGCTAGAAACCTCAAAATTGGAAATCGATAGAGCCATACCTGAGAAAATGTGAGACTGAGATGGTGAGATGCCCGTGGTCGACGAGTAGATTCAGTGGAGATTGCTGACCCTTTTTTTCTCCAACAGTTGAGTTTTGATAAGTGGTACGATATTAATAATTTGACCATATGGGCTATGGCACAAAATCAGTTTCTACATGACCCAATAATCCTTGGGCTAAATTGGGCTTAAAGTTTAAGTCCTAAAAATACAACCACAGGAGGTAGAGGTGGGCAAAACCGGTTTGGGCCCAAACCGAAACCGGTTTTCAAACCGAACCGGTTTGGGTCAACGCCGGTCAAAACCGGTTTGACAAAAACCGGATCAGATTGAAACCGGTTTCAATCCTAAAAAACCCAAACCGCCCAAACCGGTTTAGGAATCGGTTTCAAACCGGATCGAGATCGGTTTCCCAAAAACCGGTTTGGGAGAAACCGGTTTGGCCCAAACTTGCAGGCTATCCGCCGGATAGGTCAAGGCTATCCGCCGGATAGGCCTTTTCTGTTGAAAAAAAAACCCCTTCCACTGGGCTATCCGCCGGATAGGTAAGGGTATCCGCCGGATAGCGGCACCCTGGTGCGTATTAACAGCCCAAACCCCCCATTTTCTTAAAAAAAAACACACACACCTCTTTTTTTCTCTCTAGTCGACTTCAATCTTGTTTTTGGCGATTTTTCCCCTGATTCCATCCACATTTGCTTGAGTTTTTCATCTTCAAATCATAGGTATGATTACTACTACGATACGTTTAATAGATTTCTTGATTTTGAAACTTTTATTGATGATGAATTGTGATGAATTAGGCTTTTAATCATTAGGGTTATGTTGTATTATGTTTGTAATAGTTAATTGATACTTGATTATCAAGTTTCACGGTTTAATTTGTTCTAATTAGGGTTTATAACCGTTTTGTGATAATTAGGGTTTATAACACAATTTGGGGGTTTTGTTCAAAACTTGTTTGTGATGGTTAATTTGAGTTGTAGTTGTATATAATTGGTTGAATTGCTTGATTTTGAAATTACACGGTTGAATTTGTTGTAATTACATTGTTTAATTATATATATAATGTTTAATTGGATTTGTAATTGTATAATTGGTTTATGGTAATTGGTAATTGTATATATGAGAACGTATGGATTTGTAATTGTATAAATTGGTTTATGGTAATTGAATTGTAATTGTATAATTGTATAATTGTATAATTGAATTGAACGTATGGATCTTAATATGTGCTATTGGTAATTTGAATGTATAGATACGTGCTCGGTTTGTATTTTTGTTTTAATGAGTTTAGGTTTGATAAATGTTATATTTTTGCAGACATGGCGCCAAAGAAGTCACGAAAACGTGGGGAACCATCTACAAGCCACAATGAGGAGGCAACGGAAGTGTATGACCTTCCGGTGCCAGCAATAATAAGGAATCACCAATTTTTAAAGTTTAATAATCGGCATTATAGTTCAAGAGAAAAAGCTGAGTTTAAGTCGATGTTGGACATCAACATCAACAAAACAATTCAATGTGCTGATGTTGTGGATTGGGCTGTTCTTGATCAAATAAGTGCAAGACAGTCTAATACTACCGGTTCCGAAGAAATTAGAAACATTTTGCGGATGGAGTATCGGTTAGCTGATGGTAGGTTATGTTTTACCTCGAGAGCTTGGTCGAGGTTATTTAGTATTCGGGAGTATATATATCGGGAGGCAACTCTCGAGTTTTTCAGCACTTACTTGTTTGATGATGTCAATACGGATGTCGAGGCACGTACCATTCGGTTCCAATTGTGTGGGGTGCCTCGAGAGATGAGTGTGTCCGAATTTGGTTTGGCTTTAGGTTTGTATACTCCGGAGGAGGTACGTATGGATTATTATATAGATCACTTGTTTAATGGGATTCGACAACCACAAGATTGTGATCTACCGGCTCTTTGGAATCAGATTTCGTCGTATCCGTGGACATCTAAGCCTAATTCTTCTACACAGCTTTATGATCCAGTGATGAGAGTTATTCACCGGATGATTTCTACATCTCTCACCTGTCGGAAAGAAAGCCCAGAGAAAGTCACCCAAACAGATTTGTATTATCTTGGGTGTATCGTGAATAGAGGGTTGGTGAATGTTCCGGGTTGTCTTGCCCGGTCTTTGTGGAATATGGCTCGCGCGTCACGCCGAACTAGTAGCATCACTGGCGGGCAGTATGTGACCCGTTTGGCCCGCTACTTTGGTAATTAAACAGGATTGGCAACGTGCATGATTGTGCAACCAGAAATGCGGTTATTGGGTGTGAATTGGTTTAGGCATTGTCGGTTGGTAGATGGAACTATAAACCTACAATGGGCTCCGTGGGTATATAATCATGATCAAGAGGAACAAGATGATGATGATCAAGAGGAGGAGGAGGCACCTGCCCAACATGCCGGCCCTGCCCAACAGGCCGGCCCGCACCATCTTTATCTCTTGACCAACGTTTTGATTATTTTGAGAATAAATTCGATAATTTTCAAAGTACTGTTGAAAACCAGTTTAATTGGCAACGAGACATGATGGAATCGCTTTTCGGGCATATGGGTATTGATTACTCGGCTACTAATGCTCGTTATGGATATGGACCAGGATCATCTTCTCAACATCCGGACGAACGGCAGTGATTAACTTATTTTTATTATTGTTTGTTTTTGGTAGTTTGTTGTCTTTGTTTGACTTTCATTGACTCTCATTGACTTTGGTTGACTATGTTGACTTTGGTAGACTCTCATTGACTTTGGTTGACTCTCATTGACTTTGTTTGACTATGGTTGACTCTCATTGACTTTGGTTGACTATGTTGACTTTGGTTGACTCTCATTGACTCTCATTGACTTTGGTTGACTCTCATTGACTTTGTTTGACTATGGTTGACTCTCATTGACTTTGGTTGACTATGTTGACTTTGGTTGACTCTCATTGACTATCATTGACTTTGGTTGACTTTCATTGACTTTGGTTGACTCTCATTGACTATCATTGACTTTGGTTGACTTTCATTGACTTTGGTTGACTCTCATTGATTATCATTGACTTTGGTTGACTTTCATTGACTATGGTTGACTTAGAAGTATAATTGACAAATTACTAAGAAATGTTAAGCACTAAATTTGCAAAAATATAAGATTTCTCAAATTGATTTTACATAATACAATAATAAAATTTTAAATATGTTACAAAGTATCCTTGACTAATCGTCGGTATGAAAGTTGTGTAACTCTTCTTGATAAGTAAGCTCTTGTGCGGTAAGTGGTACCGACATGCCCATTGCTATCTCTTCCTCATGTATCTCTTGTTCAACTTTTTCCAATTCTCCTTCGAGCGGTGAAATGTTTTGTATCCGTTCAATCTCATCTAGATAGTCTTTTAAACAAATGCATACTTCCACCGACAAAGGGGTGAGTTTTGTTCTTCTTGGTGAAATTACCCGACCACTAACCGAAAAAGCGGACTCCGAAGCAACCGTAGAAGCTTGAACGGTTAATAGGTCACGTGCCATAGCCGCTAATATTGGAAATTGGGATTCATGATCTCTCCACCAACCCAACACATCCAACTTCCCAAACTCTTGAACCGACATAAACATTATAAAGTTGGATTTTGTATATCTTGAAAGTTCGCTACTAGGAACGGTTCCTCGGGCTCTTTTCGAAGCATCATTTATCAATGTGTTGTATAATATTATGTCATCATTGTTGGTGTGCGAACTTGAACCACTTGCGCCTTCATTCCTTATAAACTCTTGAACGGGTGTGGAATCCCCATACTTCGTAGCATAAACATCAAACAAACTCGCAAAAAAATCGTTAAATGCATTTATTTCATTGTCCGCCCAAGCCGGCTTGATAGCCGTCAAACCCAAATCATTTGCAATGTTGGTTAGTAAAGTTTCAACTCCATTAACGTTTAAAACGGGGTTTAAAGCGGCGGCACAACTTATAACCGGAGGCATATTTTTAAAATATTTTACTAATTTTTCCTTCATCGGTTGTACCATATTTTCAAATATTTCGCCTTTCATTTCAAAAGCGCTTAATTTTTGACACATTAACCATATTTGTCTTAATACTAAAGGACTAGTCGGATAATAAACACCCGACAATAAAGTGGTTGCTTCTTTAAAAACTACAAGCATATCGGTTAGAACTTGGATAGTATACCAACTTGATTCGGGAAAAGGTGTAACAAATCTATTACGGTCCGCAAGCAAGTCATGGAACAACCTTAAGGTGTCCTTTTGTCTTAAGGCACTTTCAAACATGTTACAAGTCGAATTTCATCTAGTAGGTACGTCCCAATTGGGACCTAACCAAAGTGCATTCGAATCAACACAAAATTTCATGTATCTATGGTATCTAGCGTTTGAAGAACTAAAAATATCACGTAGCATTTGTTTAAAAGCTTCTTTTATTTGTGCAATAAAACTAAGTCCATCTTGCACAACCAAGTTAATGATATGTGCAACACATCGACTATGAAAAAATGCACCTTCGCAAGCCGGTTTGTATTTTAGTTTTAGTTGATTAACGGCGGCGGTGTTATTGGATGCATTATCAAAAGATATTGAAAATACTTTTCCTTCCAATTTAAAACTCTTAATCACGTAATCTAAAATTTGATATAAATTTTCGCCGGTATGCGGATATCCAAATAATTCAAACGCAATCGTACGCTTCATCATTTGCCACGTTTTGGGATTAACCCAATGAGAGGTAACGCAAAGGTACGAATCCGGTGAACCATGTGGAGCCGTCCAAACATCACAAGTTAAATTTACACCGGTTTCTAAAGATTGAAAACCTAAAATCATTTCATCTTTAGCGATTTTCCACATTTTAATTACATCTCGTCTAAGAGTCGAACGACTTACATTGTTATAACGAGGTTGGAGAGTTTCTTGGATGAGTCGAGTCAACCGAGAATTGTCAAAGTGGTCAAATGGCAAGCTTTCTTGAATCACGAACTTCGCCATTCTATCCCGCACCTTAGAGGCTTCGTATTGCCACGTTGTACCATCATTCGCCATTGTTGATTGACTACGCCCACTCCATATTTCACCGCTTTACAATACGTGTTTGCATGATTTTTCAAAGTAGTATTGCCGGTTTCTTTGAAAAATGCCCCACATTTCTTGCACCGAGCTTTTCTAATACCGTTCGACATTTCACACAAGTCGTAATTGCACCAAACCGCCGGGTTTCTTTTTGTTTCTATTATAGAAACAACCGTAGCATTGCTAGATGACTCTCCAACACCGACGGAAGATTGTGATTGCCCACATGATGATGCCATTGTGTTAATAAGTATAAATTTGAGAATTAAAACTAAAAGTGGAGTGTTGAGACTTGAGTTTGAGTGTATACAATTATAGATTGCAATTTGAGAATTGAGAGTATATGCTTATATTGAGAGTGTTGTAAGTTGTGAGTAAACATCAATATCACATTTACATATATAGTGATTTTTCTGGAGGTTTGGCTCCACAAAGAGTCCAAAAAAACGGCCAAAAATGGGGATAGCCGTTTGAGAAAACGGCTAGTTTTGTGCAGAGATTTCTGCAGAAAGCAACTATCCGGCGGATAGGGTAGGCTATCCGGCGGATAGCTTCAATTACAACGGCTACTTGGCAACAGAAAAGGCCTATCCGCCGGATAGCCTTAACCTATCCGCCGGATAGGTCAATCCGGTTTCAATCCTGTTTCATCCGGTTTGAGACCGGTTTCAAACCAAACCGGTTTCAAACCGGTTTTTGAACCTAAAAACTCAAACCGGTCCAATCCGGTCGGACCGGATTCAAACCGGTTTCCGGTTTGAAAACCGGTTTCGGATCAGAAACCGGTTTTTTTGCCCAGCTCTAACAGGAGGTGATCGAATAATCCTCACAAAACAGTTAGTTGAGAATTGAATAAATTAAAATGACAATAAACTTTTTGTATTTTAGTTTTTTACTTTTTTTTAATGAGGCATTAAATATTTTTTAGGAGGTAAGAAAAGTTTAGTTTTAAAATTTTTCTTTTTAGAGGGGCCAAGAATTTTTTTTTTTTGAGGGGGCGAAATATATAATGTAACGTTAATACTCTTGAAAAAATAAAAATTAAATAATTTAAAATTTCTTGTGGGGGCACCTGCCCCCACTGCCCCCATTCTAGCTCTGCATCTGCACGTATGTATTGGGTGTTTCCTGAAAGCTGGAGCTTTAGGCCGTTGGGCATCTATCTTTGATAAAAGAATGGGTTTCAATATGTTTACTTGAATGGGTCGAGTCGGATAATTTCTTATTGCTAACAGGCTCAAGATATTAGACTGCAAAAGAATTTGACTAAAAAGGAAAGAGGTCAAACGAGTTGAAAGTCCTTTTACGTGCAAATTTAGTCCATGTAAGTAAATTGCTATGTTAGAATATCAAATAAGTAATAGGATGTCCTAAAGATTTTAATATGCGCTGGTAGGATGGGTTGGGTAACAAGATCTCTATAGTTTTTTAATTTTCTATAAAAAGTTAGTAAGTCGAATATTATTACAGATGTTTTATTATTTAATATATAGTCATATCATTAAAACTATTTAGTAAGTTTAATTCATTAAAAGTAGACTTGGAAGACTTTTGGCCCGTTTGACCACTTCAATTTGAATAGTTTTCTTAACATTGCATTCTCGAGTTTTTTTCTAGTGGAAAGGAAAAGAACAAAAGATAATATAATAAAAAGTCATCTTCGAGTTTTTTTAAGGAAGGAAAGAAATGGAGATGAATGGTTTATTATGGGCTTTTTATCGTAGATCTTTTCCGTCCATATTTGAGTGGATTGAGAATGAAAACAATGCATCTAACTACTTTCCAACTCGAGAATACATGTAAGCTATCTTATATTATATTCCTTTATATCATTTTCATCTCTTTTCTTTTCCATTCTATTATTTTCCGCTTGAAAAAAACTTGAGAATGCAATGTTAAAAGCATTTTTAAAATTTTACCCATTTGACCCATCACTAGAAAAACCATAAGCTGACTTAATTTTGTTTTATTATTAGCTAGTGTATCTTTTAAACATTACCTTTTGACTTTTTAAAGATAAAACATACTCAGAGACCGAATGTTTATTAGTAAAAGTGGGTCAAATATGCCCCTATAAGTTGTTTGATTAACATATTTACCATGAACTTCTTAGATATCGTTCTATGTTTTCGGGAGATAAGCATGTTCTATTATCACTAGCTTTACAAACGAACTCGTGTTCACAATGCAGGAAGTGATTGATGAAAATGTGAATTTGTTGAGAAATCTCAAGGCAGAATGGGAAAGTGGCGTATTTGATGGAGTGGTTACTCCATTTAAGGAGATTCATGAACATAATGCTAGTGGATAATATGTGATTTCTGAGCTTTGGAACTTCATAAAAAATCAAAGAGGTACATCAAAGGTAGTTATTATCTTCATTTTGAAGAATCTTAAGAGCAGTCTTAAACGCAAAAGATGTTAAGGCTTGTATATTGAGTTTTTGCCAGCATATGTTTCCATATTAAACACGCTAACTAATGATCTTAGGGGAAAACATATTCAAGCTCAGTTGTGTTAACTTAGCTTTTGGGTTGTATAAACTTGGGTAATTTACATCCCCGTTATTGTAGTCTTTCATTTTGTTGATCTTCGTCGTCTTTAACTTTTTATTACACCGCTTATCCTCGTTGTTCACTTTTCTATTTCAATTCTCTCTTTCGTTAAATCTAACGAACATATCGTCACTCGTTAAAAAAATTCAAAATACAATTCGTACTTTCTTCTTTTTCATTTCCCCTTTAATTCCTTTTACCCTTTAAAATTGATCACCAACATCCACACGACACAAGTAGTTAACATCTTCACCTACTACAACAACAACGACGTTGACTACCTGCTACCATCGAGATCATCGACCACAATGGGACTACCTGCCACCAAAAAAACCTTTCAATCCTACACCACTTCAGGCTGCACTTTTTTCAAACGATTTTACGCTCCAATCGACACCCAAACTAGAAAATCGAGAACCCAGACCGTTTGACCAAAATTGAGACTGCCTGCCATCAAATGGAACTCAGATCTGAAAATTGAGACCAAAATCACCGATTGAAGATACTCGATCTGGTTTCGGATTCAAATCTTGATCGCCGGCGCCACCATTTCTGGTCACCGGCGGGTCTGTGTCATATAACCAATCATCATCGGACTTCGAATGTATGAAATTCCGCCGGAAAAACGGACGGTGACTACGGATTGAAGCGGGATATCTTCTCCACAACGGCTTTTTAGACGTTTTGCAGTCAATACAAGTTTTCTTTGGCGGTGGTTGGCTTAGCTTATTACAATGGGCTCAAGCTTTTTAGCGTATTAGTTTTTAGGTTTGAAAAGCTCAAATTAAAAAGCATCTTTACATTGACTTCATGGAAAATGGGCTTTGGGATTCTGGCAATTCAAAATGGCTTATTGCATTTAGATAACGCAATAAGCTTAAAAAACTTCTAAAAAGGTTAATCCAAAAACACCCTCTTTGAGTGAAAGAAAATTACAATACCTACCTTTGTGAGTGTTATTTTTAAGTTTCATTAATCGGGCAAAATTGGGATCAGTAACTGAAGTAAAAAATCAAGTAGTGATAACAACTATAACTGTTATTATATTATAATTATAATTAATTATTAATTAATTACTATTATGACAAAGAATATTATGCTATGTGAGAATGGGGGCGTTCGTGAATCGTGAGTGGTGACGCGAAAATCACAGTGACAGAGTATTGTATCAAAGAAAAATTGAATGTAAATAAAATTTTATCATGTGGCATATACATAAATGGGTGTTTATTTTTTTATTTATAAAATAAGGTGTTCTTTGATTTTTGTCCGAATCTTGATGTATTGAATATGAGAGATGATGTTCATGGCAAAACCTGGGTTTAAGGAGAAGTTATGGAGTGTATGTAAGAGGACAAAATAAAAAATGGTAGAAGAAATAAGGCTATTTTGGTTATTCTAAATGAGTTAACTTCCATTTAATGAAAGCGGGGTGAATTTGGAATAGAAAAGTCGATCATGGAGATGAGCAGTGTCATAAAAAGTTGAAAAGGATGAAGACCGATAAAATGAAATACCACAAAAACGGGGAGTGTAATTTACCCATAATATTTTGTTAGTTAAGTGCATCTATGTTTATGTTGAGATGGGATGAAATAGTATGATACTAGTCTGATTATATGTGACTGGGCCCTTGTATATAAATGACTGTATGTTCAGTGTCAATCTTTTTTATGTGAATCATACTTTCTAATCAACAATCGTTAGCATGTGAATCATAGTTCAATCAACATTATTAGACAAAATTCTGATAAGTACATTTTTAAACTACTTTAAATTTTGAATGACCCAACTGGAATACAAAATCGTCACTAATGATGGATGAGATAAAGGTAGTTCATTACTTCATTGTCCCATTCGATAGACACTTAACCACGAGCAAAACGAGAACTCGAAAAGGCATTTTATCGTTACAACCTTTTCACATCAACAATTCGACCAAAGTTGAGCGGGTCCGACTTAAAATGCTCAAAGGTGAGATCATATTGTTAACTGCTTTCAACTAAAATTGTAACCAAACAAAGTAAAGCGTCACATGTAATGTAAGTAAGAGGTGAATTTATCAACTTTCTTTGAATTCCAACTATGTTACATTTCACATGTGTCCTATTTCTTGAAAGTGGTAACTTTGACGCATCAAAGTGTGTATCATAAATTATATCTTGTCTTCACAGTTGACATTGTCTTGGATTCTTGCGACAGAATCTTTTAACTTTTACATCTTTATTTTTAATAAGATATTTTCAATACAATCTTATTTTTACGTAGTAATTCTTTTATAAGTTTATCACTACTCATTAAATAAACTATATACATCTTTGTTATATTATAAAGCATTTTCGAATTTTAATTTAACATATAAATTTAAAGGTTGAATAATACTTTTATGTTTTTTCTTTTCGATATTAATAATTCGAAGAATCTCGCGATACACTCGACTAAACCATACACACATATTTGAATCATCACCGAAAATATTCGAAAATTACATTAAAGCTTTAAAATCCTTAAATTTTAACCGGCAACATCCAATTTTTAATATTTGCCCGCGGCTTCATTGCCCAAATAGTATAGTATACTAGTAATATAATATTCAATAGAGAAAGAGTGACAAATATATTAACCCAATAAATACGTACAGTATAAAAGTTAAGCTAAAGTTATATGATATTTATTAATGATATTTAAGATAGTGACTTCTTATTAACGGCTAATACATTGATTTTGAGGATTGGTTGATGTAATGGACCACATCAAAAATATATTTAATATCGTCGTCACTTTAAAAATTATATTAATTTTAGACACCTTTAATTTTGTAATTCTTTTAGTTGAAAATACTTAAAATTTTTAGGAAAATAATAAGTTGAGTAAAGTGGTTTTGACCGTATTAGGCAGACCACACCGGAATCACATCAAGCGTGATGTGATCACACCAACATGATAGAACAATTCCACTTAAAATTACATTTAAGATGTAGTGCTAGGCTAATTTTTTGAACATTCAGTTAGGCATATTTGTCTGAGAGAAATTATTCAGCTCGACGCGAAGCCCTAATTTTAGAAGTAAGAGTGTGCAGTAGAACCTATCGGAATTTGTGAATACGAGTACCGAAAACTAGACTGTATAATTGGTTTGGTTTAATACGGAGTAGTTTGAAAGCTAAAAACTATCAGCCCATGCGCCTCAACTAAAATCAAACGGCCCAACAAATTTTAACCCAAACAAACCAGCAATGAAATTATTCTCTCTAGTACATGTCATCTTCTCACCCAACAACACATAAAAAACTGATGGTCGCACGCACTGAAGCCAATAATCCCGTTTCCGATCATTCTAGGGTGCTTTTCTACGTCCGGACGTGCTTCCGTCCGACGCCGGTGGTTCTGGTCACACACTGTTTGTGCATTTTGTTTTCCCCTAATTTGTAGCTAGGTACTGTTGTTGAATAGTTATACATATATGTACTACTGAATTCTCCTGTATTTTGTTGATTATTGATGATATATGTGATCTACAGTTTGTCAAATTCAGCTTAAATTTCGTCATTTGTTCATGCATTTTATTGACTTATGGTAATTATGGTAATTTAGGGTTTCTGCTTTTGGTGTACGGAAGGTTTTTTGTAATCTTAGCTTTTTAATTTGAGATTCAAAGTTATTTATATTTGATTAATGTGCATTGATAACTTTACTAAATAGTTATTTATTTGTTATGCATTTCATTATATTTTGTTAATTAATAAATTTTGTGCTCGCTTTGTGGAAATGCTACTATATTGCATGAAAACATAATATTAAGTTTGGAGTTTGATGTGATTCATAAATTCAAATAAAATATTAATAAATGACTTTAGAATATTATCGTTAAGCTATTAGTGTTTATGAATTACAATAAAAAAATTCGGAGAAAATGGAGACCTCTAAGAAGGTTGAGATATATGTGCTGGTAGTCTGGAGACTTCTAAAGGTTCTGTTCAGACATATAGTTAGTCTTGAATTGCCATTTTTTAACATTATTTGTGCTCCTTTAATGTCTCAATGAAATTTTATCCTCATGTTTTTGAGTTGTGTTTTGTAACATTGTTTGCAGGATAGATGGAGTACAGTTCTGGTGAAGATTCTGACATCAGTGATTCGGAGATTTTTGACTACAAAGATAAGCCGTATCAGCAACTGAAGAATGGAACCTTAAAAGTTAAGTATCCGAATGGGATTCTTAGGTGTCCTTTCTGTGCCGGAAAGAAAAAACAAAATTTCAAATACAAGGATTTGCATCAACATGCTTCGGGAGTGGGCAAAGGTTCTTCCAACAGAAGTGCAAAACAAAAGGCTAACCATCTTGCTTTAGCATTGTACTTGGAGAATGAGCTTGCAAATGAGGCTGAAATACCGTTAAAAGTGGCTCCACCTGTACCTGCAGCTCCAATCTCTGATGAAAATGATTTGTTTTGCTGGCCTTGGACTGGGCTCGTGGTGAATATTGTTAAAGAGGCTGAAGATATCAAAAACACTTCCTATTGGATGAAGAGATTTTCAAAATACAAGCCTGTAGGGGTGGAGATCTTATGGGACAATCAGGAACAAACAGCACAAGCCTTGGTGAGCTTCAACAATGATTGGACCGGCTTTAAGGATGCGATGGAGTTTGAGAAATTCTTTGAAGCTTCTCATCGTAGTAAGAAGGAATGGGTTGCTTCTGAAGGTCATTCTAGTATCTATGCATGGCTAGCTCGTGCAAATGACTTTAATGAATTACAAGGGCCGGTAGGAGAGTATCTTCGCTCCAAAAGAAAGCTAAGAACGATTTCCGATATTGTTCAAGAAGCCACTAACACCAGGAACAAAGCAGTGGTCGAGTTAGCTACCGAGATTGACATGAGGAATGAAAATCTTGACGATTTGCAGGTCAAGTACAATCAGAAAACCATGTCTTTGAGTAGGATGCTCGAAGAAAAAGACAGCCTTCATGTCGCTTTCTACGAAGGTATGTTCCTCATTGTTTCCTCCCGCGACTTTTAAATGGCGTGCACCTACTTGCAACGGTGAAATGGGGTGGTTGAGAAACATGTTTAGACAGTTCATTTTAGTGCTGGTTAAAAGACACTGGGTTCGGGTTCTTTATCCACTTTATTAGATTTTTTATTATTAATGAGCAAAATAATGATGAAATAATATTTTCACAAAAATTAGCTAAGTTATATTCAACTAGCATTCTACCCGCACAATGGAACGGCGGTGATAGGAGGTGGCGGTGGAGAGTGATGTTGTTATATGGTTAAGAGTTTTAGGAGTTTGACCAACTTTTAAGAGGTTGACTAAATTTTTTTTATATAATAGCATGGATAAAACTATTTAGATTTTTTATGCATTCGATTCTTTAGATGCAGAACATAACCCAGTTTGATACATCTTAGGGTAATGGTTTGAAATCGCCACCTCTAGATCTCACAAATTCATGTCTATTATATTTTCAAAATATAGATGTTTGTGAGGTCATATTAACATGCAAACATTGTCCCTGTTCAGAGACAAAGAAGATGCAACGCGTTGCTCGTGATCATGTTAAAAGGGTCTTAGATGAGCAAGAAAGGTTGAATGCGGATTTGGAGGCACGGAAGAAAAAACTTGATTCGTGGAGCAAAGAACTTAACAAAAGAGAAGCCTTAACGGAACGCGAGAAGCAAAAATTAGAGGAGGAGAAGAAAAAGGTGATGGTTTTCCCAAATTTCTTCCATAAACGTAATGTTCCAGCAATCTATCCTATCGTATTATGTTGCAAGGGGTTTTATACAAGATAATTGGAGTTATTTTTTTATTTTTTTTCCTAATTATTATTGTTAAGTTATGTGATTCATATCCTGTTTGTTTGCAATCCAGAATGAGGTGCAAAACACTTCTCTGCATATGGCTGAAATAGAGCAGAAAAAAGCTGATGAGAGTGTCTTAAGGCTTGTTGAAGAACAAAAGGTACACCTGCTGAATTTATACTTCGAGATAGCAATTTCGAATCATTTTCTTATGATTGGGTCGATTTGGGTCATGTCATCGATAATGGACCATATCCTTTTATTCAAAACACTAAGAATTTGTAATCACATTTCACATATAAGCATTAAAATAGGAGGTGTTCCAAGTCGACCCGGCCTGTTTTGGGCCGTACACCTTTTTCATGTTTTAACGCATGACCCACCCTGCCCATTTTGCCACATCCATATATTGATGTTTGTCTTTATACTTTCTTGTTTATGTTGATGGTTGGAACTTTTGTTGATTGGATCGTATTTCACAGAGAGAAAAGGAGGAGGCTTTGAAGAAGGTACTAGAGTTAGAGAGGCAACTAGATGCTAAGCAGAAATTAGAGATGGAAATTGAGGAACTGAAAGGAAAGCTGCAGGTGATGAAGCATCTGGGCGATGACGATGATACAGCAGTTCAGGAACAGATAAAAAAGATGGATGATGAACTGAAATCAAAAATTGAAGAAATGGATGGTGTGGAGGAATTGAACAGTGCTCTTGTCGCTAAAGAACGCCAAAGTAATGATGAGTTGCAAGACGCTCGCAAAGAGTTGATTAAGGTATTGACTTCTTATCTGCAACTAAATGTCTTTGATGTTTACATTTTATAGCAATGCCAGTAAGAAGTGCTCATATCGATCCATTTACATTTTACATATGAATGGGTTGATTTGGGTTGTGTTTTTATCTTAAACGGGTGAAATAAAAAAAGTTAGCACAAAGGGGAAGGGGTTAAAGGTTGGATAGATGCCCAAATTCTATGTTTAAGTCATACAACTTCCTACAATCTATAACCAACGATTTTAGATCACTACTGTATTGATAATATTGGTTTTTTCATTATTTTTATTACATTCATCATCTATAAATACAATTTGTGGATATACACAACCTGGCCCTGCCTGTTTATAATATCACTTTTTCAATGAGAGTTCGTATTGAGCCATTAACCCCGACCCACCCGTCTTGTCCCAATGAGCATAATGCTTAAAGAAGGTGCAGAGCGTTAATAAATCGTTCTTTTGTTTCAGGGTCTGCAGGATATGTTGAGTGGGCGTACCAATATTGGGGTGAAGAGGATGGGGGAAATTGATATGAAAGCGTTTCATGATGCTTGCAAAGAGAAGTTTGACCACGAAGAAGCTCAGATCAAGGCCTCTGAGCTGTGTTCTCTGTGGCAGGACAAACTTAAAAACCCAGAGTGGCACCCCGTGAAAGTTGTAGCAGCAGACGGTGGTCACAAGGTATGCTTCTTGAAATTCAGTTTCTGATAAAGTTGGAAATTTTAAAGCATTTACTTATGAATGGGTCGTCTTGGGAAATGTTGTATCTCTAATAGTTAAATGGATTTCTGATAGAGATGGTAATTTCAACCCATTAACTTAGGCATAGCTGTAATGGTTTAATTCTGTAAAATGAATACATTCACTAAAAGGCAACAGATTAAATGGGTCAAATGAGAGTTGCCCAAACTTTATTTATGCTTGCAATATGCTAAGTTTGTTGACTGAGAAAATATGATTGTTTTATATTCATATTTGAGACAATTTCATCTCAGATTTTGAAATTTGGACAGTAAGTGTTTTGTCAACCCAACCCGACACAGCCCGTACATGAAAGTTGATTGTTTTGGCATATGGTGGGAGCATAAGAAAAATACCAAGTGCTGGTGACTTGCCAGTAAGCCATTCCCTTGAATTTGTGTCATGTCAATTCAATATCCCTGCACCGAGGATGGAACAAAAATAATGTAATTATACCAGCATAGTTAACAAAACGTATTTGAAGACAGTGGTCATGAGTTCTCGTGATGCTTATTTCGATCAATACTTATTGTTATGTTATTGTTGAACTTTTTACATATTGTTCAAGTTCTGGAGATAACCATATCTTGTTATCATTAGTCTTAGAGGTAGTAATTTTCGACCCATCAACCAAGAAGCAGTCGATATGGGTTGTGTTTTATCTCAAAAAGGTCAAATCAAATAATTGATCTTCAAGGGGAACAGGTCAAATGTCTTGAAACTTGCCCAAAGTCTATTTTTAATGCATACAGCCTCCTAAGATGTTACATCAGAAGATTTATATTATTATTGTAGTAAATTTCTGTAATCATGATTAACGTAATATTTATATACGTCATTTAACGAAATAGACTGCAAAAAGGTGTTTGCCGGCACACCTAACCAGAACCATTTCATGTGAAGCTAAATATAATCACCCGAACCCATTTCTCAACATGCTTGGTCGATCTTGCCACCTGTAATTAGTCTATATGCCCTGCTTTGAACTTATATACATGCTGCAGGAAGTGATTAATGAAGAAGATGAGCTGCTAAAAAATCTCAAGGTGGAATGGGGAACTGGCGTTTTTGATGCAGTGGTTGCTGCTTTTAAGGAGATGAATGAGTATAACCCTAGTGGAAGGTATGTGGTTAATGAGCTTTGGAACTTCAAAGACAATCGAAAAGCTACATTGAAGGAAGTTATTAGCTACATCTTGAAGAATTTGAAGAGCCTCAAGCGAAAAAGATGACAAGGTTTGTATTTTGCTCTTTTGCCATCAAATCATGCATCAGTATATCTTTTCTCTGTTTCTAAAGCTTATTCTACTTTTGCCATCGTATAATAATAATTTTGTTTTTTGTAATCATAATTAGTGCATTCATTATTTTTGTAAGCCACCGAACTTTCATTCCATATTTGGGCAAATTTGTCCGAATTCTAAAAGTGCCAAAATTTTTTGAAATTAGGTTTCTAATCTTTGTGTACAAACTACAGTGTTTAAAGGGAACCCTTTAGTCACACATCACTTGTTTAACTTGCCTTTGATAGTAATAGTACATCCAATACTAGATGTGGCACATTCAATTCAATTAGAAATGGACTGATACAGGTTATATATCTACTTATAACAGGTCAAACTCGTAACTTCAAAACTTGGTTGCAAGGTTGTAAAAGTCGCTAGTCGGGCAAGTCAGGGACTAATCGGATTGGACTTTTTTTACATTTAAATAAAGAAATTTGAAAATTATATGTGAAAAATATAGAAGAGAACCATAAACATCAACATAAACAAATATATACTTTAACATAATTGTCTAGAAACATAAACATAATCGTTCAATTGTTCATATACTTCAAAAACCCTAATGTTAATTCATATTAAAATGTTGACCAACTTCGACTTTGGCCGATTTTGACCACCTTTGACCGAATAGATCCGACTTTGTACCGTTGACCGACTTTTTAGCCCGATCTAGACCTAGTTGAGTTGGATTAGTCCCAAAACCTAACTAATCTCCAACTAGTCGGCTGACTTTTACAACATTGCTTGGTTGTTATATGGAATGGGTCAATGGGTTGCAAGTGGCCCTGAGTGTATATAAATGTTCGCAACATCTTATAATATGTTATCTGTTAAGATCAGTATTTTATAACTGTAACATATAGTTTTGGACCCACATGCTTCAACTAGTTACTCATCCCACCTATTTTGCCACCTCTTTACAAGACAATGGCAACTTCTGCAAATTTTCTACGACACAAGTAGTCAAGTATAATGTGATCTGTGCTTAACTACTGCTTATGCAACATGATTGTCATTGATAGTGTGTGTGATATGATGTATAACTACGATATATCTGTTCTTTGATACAGATTCCTGAGCTAGCAGTTCCTGGATGGCAATCACGAGGCATTCTGTCTTTCTTTTCCTTGTATGAAGCCATGAATTAATGTTAAGATATGAATTCTAAACTAGTATTTGGACCGGGGACAGCATTCCGCAGTACTCTATTTTTGCGACTTGTCTAATCTGCACAATGTTGTTGCCCCTGTTGGCATTAAAGCCTGCTTGGAACCTTGTTTATTAAATAATAGCATTAACTTATTAGGAATGCACCTAGTATTTGTCACTGAAAAGTCTTAACACTAAGTTCTCGCATGCTTTTGGGAAAAAAAAAAAAAAAAAAAAAAAAACTAGTTTTTTCCATCAATCTTACAGATATGCCTTTTTCTTACTTGAATTCGAAGTTTGATCAAGTTTGTTGCTCTGATCGCATATTGGAAACTTGAAATTGCATTATCTAGTGCATAATTATTGAGTGGTATTGGTGGTGTAACAGTGCATACATGACAACATAGCTCATGGATGGGTCTTGGGTCAGGTTTAGTGAGGCCTTTTTGCCTCCTTTCGATACACAAAATAAATAAAAGTTAAGAAGGGGTAGAAATTTGAAACCCAGTTCAGATTTATAATGGACAAAAAGGGTCGCCCGAAGCCTCATGTTCATCTGTTATGTGTATAATTCATTAGCATAAACTTGTGAGTTCCATAAGGTTCAACTGTTCAAGTAACATATTTATCAACTAATTAAGTTCTTTTAGAGAATGATCTATGGTCTCACAAATATTTGCGGTGTGGCCTTACCATATCAGCACCACTATTAAATCTCATTTTATTCGGTATCGTCACACATAAAATTGACATTCAGATCATATTTTTAAACCTTAAAGAAAGAAAAAAAAAAAACTTCTCGTTCCATGCACCATGGTTCCAACAACATTGACTGAACCACCTTGACCTGGGATTGATATGCTCATCAATGTTGTGAAAATCAGTTTTCTAGTTGAACAGGACGAAGTACTGATTCGGGTTGGACCGATTCAACCGGTTTTATTACAAAACCTGGACATAAAATATATAATGCATGAAATATGTTTTAAACTTAATCTGGACAACAAATATATTATACATCAAGTATATGGTGAAACCATATAATTCAACTTGAATATAAGTTTCAAACTTTAAAACGTGTAAATGACATTACAAATCTAAACTTGAAATAGTTCAACATTAATACAAGTTTCGGTTTAAAGTTCAAACACATCAATATCAATTCAAATTACCGTAACATCAATCCAAATCACCACGACATCATCATATTCATTTCCTACAACATCAAACAAAATTTTTTTACACATAAATACATCATGATAAATCCAAAAGGTATATAAAATGAGTATATGTACGAGTTGTTCAGACCCGTGCGATGCACACAGTTTGAATAAATTGTTCATTTTCTACAAACCATGACGACAATGGGCCCGCGACATCCACATCCAGCTCGTCCAAGAAAACGGAGTTTTCTTATGTGCAGCCGAGTTTGACATGTTGTGTTTACTTTCAGTTATGCAGACCTTTAAGATCAATTAGGAGGTCTGGGAAGCTAAAAGAATGCATGTCTTATTTATACATGTGAGATGCTTTTGTGTTGGAAGTGCAGGAACTTTTCATGGGAATTTGAGATGGTTTGTGTTATGGAAACTCCAACAACACTTCAACTTCATCTTGATGGTTACATTCACTTAGTGTTATAAGTGTAGCAATTAATTCACAATGAAATAATTCTTAAACTGTTACATGTGTTTTAAGTCGCGAGTGGTTGATAACATTTATTTAGATTAAGCAACTTAAGTAAACGGGTATTTGATGACATTTATTTAGATAGTCGTCCTAATTTTTATAGAGGATTGAAACTTCAAGACTCAACATTTATGACTAAGACTGAATCTTTTAGTAGATAAGATATATATGATCCAGAGGAAAGCTTCAATCTTGAGGGAAGGGGGAAGTAAATCTGGACTACCGGTTAACATTTTTTAGGGGGAGTTAACATTCATTTGTGAATGTTAACTGACATTTAGAGAATGTTAATTCTTCAGGGAGAATGTTAACATTCATGCCCTTCCCCATTGATCACTCCCATGTATATATATATATATAAAGAAAAAAGTGGAAAATCAAATCAATACCGATTCCAGTTCCCGGTCCAACCCAGTCCGACCGGTGAATCAGGCGGTTCTCTCAAATCCAAAATTTGGCCAAAAACCAATTTACAATGGACCACAAAACTTTATGTTTCCACTCCAACCGGTTTTTAAAGTCTTTGAAGTTCACACTCACACCGGCACAGTTTCAGGTCCTCTTCCCCATACCGTGTGCTCAAATATTATATTTTAATAGTTTTATGCAACACATCAATAGGACCAACAAATAGAAGTGTCTAATTGTAAACCTGATCTTAATTAACGGGACCAATAATAACTCTAATTTATTAAACATGCCTGGATAAAGGATGTATACAAATTGAAATACAGATTAATAAAATCTAAATAAAGCATACAATGAGTTGATTACATAAACTGCAACGCATATAAAAAGATAAAAAGAGAACTATAAATAGTTAACTCAGAGTTGGTTAGAAGGTCATTAGGTGACCTTATCAACTTGTTAAAAGAGAGAATCTGCAGGTTTAATAACATGGTATTATCGATTGTGTAGGATTCCTTGATCTCATGCCTATCAACTTATTTAAGATTTCATGTTCGCTTCAGCAGGATGCTAGAGGTTTGTACAATCCACGTGTATTTCAAAACAGTCTTGAATCTTGTGGACCTAGTCAACCAGCACAGTACTCAGAAAGAAAATGAAGAAAACATGTAAAACGATAAACCGATAGATGTTACTAGCACACACCATGGGTCAAACCACGAGGATTGAGTATGAAATAATAATAACCATAGCAATATCCGTGTATGCACATATGTCGGATCCTTTAAATGACCTCTGCAATTACACTGATTGAGTGAAAAGGTGACCCAAGAAAGCAAATAAAACTCCATCGACGTTTCAAGTTTCTTTTTTAAGAAAAATAGAGGGGCTTAGTTTACATGCAGATAAATGAGAGGATGTTGAAGTAATAGAACACTTGAAAACTGTAACCAGAAAACATGACCATTCATGCTAGTTCAAGATTTCTCAGGAATGCACCTAATAGAAACTATCTATCTTTTTAATTTCCAGAGACTTATTTTTATACCCCCAAAACCTAAGAAATTATAGGGATGCAAGGAGATGTTTAATACAATATTTAGAATCAAGAAACATAAGTTGAACACATTTAGATCCATACGAATATCATGTAATCATACCTGGATACGGATGAAAATGATCATTGAATACTACCAGCTGCATCTTTTTCTTGCAGATTTCATCAAAGCATTGCTACTTAGAGAAATCAAAAATGAAAACCCTTATAAATAAAAAGTTACCTATCTTCTTCTCAAAATGTATACAAACCATTGTCATTACAACACATATCTCAAACAACCAACATGTCATTCTCTATTTTTCATAGATCATTTATCTTACTTTCTCTACTATTTTCACAATAGGCATTAAATACTACCACTTA
The DNA here is from genome assembly GCA_963921325.1 of Logfia minima. Classification (NCBI taxonomy): domain Eukaryota; kingdom Viridiplantae; phylum Streptophyta; class Magnoliopsida; order Asterales; family Asteraceae; genus Logfia; species Logfia minima. The sequence continues at coordinate 1,706,380 of OY992773.1, forward strand.
CATCTTTTTCTTGTAGATTCATCAAAACATTGTTACCTAGAGGAATAAAAAGTACAAAATTTAAAAACTATGCATACAGTAGAAACCTCAAAAAGCTCAACATTAGGCTATATCAAAAACAGACTGTGTAAATAAAAAAGTGCACCTTTTTTTACTTCTCAAAATGTCTACAATGGATGGTGTCATTACAACACGCATATATCTCAAGAAACCAACATTTCATTCTCTATTTTTCATAACTTATTTTCCTTATTTTCGATTTCCAACAACAAAACATCTATCGTTGTCAATTCTCAACACCTAAACCATACAAAACGCCAGCATACTTCTCAAGCGAACCACTAAAGAAATCTTCTTTCAACTTCCTGAAAGTACATGCCGTTAACAAACTATCCGAACCAGCTTGATGGCAAACACCAATTCTTTCAACTTCCAACAATTCAGCTAACTTATTCAACCCACCATGAAGACTATTACAAAACTTCATCAAATGCTTGATATCAAAAACCTTTGGAAAATACAGATTAATTAAATCAAAAAATCCCGCTTGTGTCTGGGGTAACTCTTGACAAGTCAACACCTTTAACAAATACCCGAAATCATATCCACTATGAAATGTAACCCAAAACACATTATCATTCAACACAATACCAGATGACATTAATAATTCCCCAAATCTCATTGCATCAATTCCATTCTCATTATTCTTATTAAAATCCATCCCACTTTGTTTCAAAAGCTGGACGGAATCATTAGCGAAAACATCATCATTTACATCGAATTCGCGGAAATTAAACTGCCAAACGCAATATTTATCTGTACCGCATTTCGGTAAATTTCCGTGTTCATCGGAAAAAGTTAATCCTAATTGAATCAATTTGAGCAAATCAACATTATCCTTTAACGTTTGATAATGATAATCATTGCTGTTTTTAAAATTCCCAACGGGACGAATAACAATTCCTGGAAATTCAGTATCCATTGCAATGTACGGAAATTGATCAACTAAATTTCGAATCAATGCGAATTCTTGTTCGAGATTGTGATTCCATACCTCTCGGATTTGAATTGAATCTGTTTTCGATAAAATCGACATTTCTCATAACAAAATTTTATCGATTACATGAAGTCGCTACGGATCTGCAAAATGTACGAAATGAACGTAATTAGATTAAATTGATTGAATTAATATGAAATTGAAGTGCGATTATATAGTATTAAAACATAGATTATTGATCAAATTGAAAACCTTATGCTATCGAGATCAAATTTTGAAGGGAGTTCAAATTAGGGTTTCGAATTTGGTAGGGAAAGGTAAAATTTGGGTTTTTTCATTTGATTGGGCTATTGGGTGAATGCCGCTGAGAGAGAGCATTTCCATGGATTTCCTGTCCAGTATATATTGCTACGAAATATATTTATGGAGTATTTATATTTATTCATGATATAAGAAAAAGGAAAAAAGATATTGAAAAAGAAAAAGAGAAAGCAAACTTATTTGTATTTACATCAACGACCGTTTAAAAAATATAATTATATATTTAGTTCTAAGTAATTCAATAAATTAGTATTTTTAATTTAAAAGGTCAAACTTTCATTAAAAGTGAAAATAATTAGTAACATAAACGAAATTATAACAGAACAACAAATTTCTAAGTTAGAAAAATACTAATAATGAAATAGTATAAGCCAAAATATGAGAACTATAAATTTTGTAATACTTCTTTGTAAACGATGTTGGTTGTGGAGTTGCTTGTCTTTATTGAAAATTAAGACCTTTAATTAGTTTTTGCTTTTAACTCTCAAAAGTTCAACATATAGTTAGTCATGAAAAAAAATCGAACATTAAAAAAATAAATCAATATGAAACAGTGATTGTCCTTGACTTTTATTAAATGGCATTTTCCATAAACTAAAAAGAAAGATGTTTTGCAATCATGATGTACCAAGGAAGGAAATTGCAATCAATTTGTGATTATAGGTCAATTTTGAGTCACGGTAAATGATTTTCTTGTGCAATTATCATGTTTTGTTCAATGGAAGATATAACTATCTATTGATTACAATGTTCTAGAAAGTATTCTCGAAAAACACTATTACTAGAAAAGATCATCATGCCTTCCAAAATCTCATGAGAAGCTAACTTATCAAGTTTTAATGGTAAATTAATTTTTCACCCTTCAACATATCATGATAATTTCACATTTTAGTTTGCCAATTGATAATGAGGTAATAATGTAATGTAGACCTTTTATTATTTCAAATAATTTCCTAAATTAGCGATGCATAATGTTAAAAGTCTAAGGGTCAAAATATCAATAAAAAGAAGTAGAAGGGGTAAAACTATAAAGTATTGAATTAGGGTTTAGATTCGATACATACACTCTTTATAATCCTCAAATTCTGCAGTCGCAGCCGACAGTTCGTGCGTTTATTTGATTCTGCATCAACACAGCCAGGTCTTGCTCTCTTCATCTCTGACTGTATTACATTTACATACAAAATCAAGTTTGATTAATGCGTTGTTTTTGCCGATTCTAAGTTGTTTACTTGATTGTTTGGTATAAATTACAAATGATTTATTTTTAGTTCGATACAGTTTTGTATCTATAGGTTCGTGTGACATTGATTTTAATTTTCCTTAACAATTGCGTTAGTAGTAGTTAGAAAGTGGTTTCATCATGTTGTATATTGAGAATTGAAAAAAATGATTAATTTCTGCCTATCTGTATTGTATATGTTTACGTTGATATTATGTTGTTTTTGAACAAATAAAATGTGTGTAGAATTTTTGTGAAATGTGTGTTGAATTGTATACACAACTTAATCACAGAGTAATATGTTAACTTATCCAATGTATCAATTAGCTTGTTTATATTATATATTTGATTTAAAGCATTTTCTAGTTTTTTATGATGATTATTTAATAAATATGTAATTTATTAAAATATAATGTGATTAATAATGTTACACTAAATTTGGTGTGAAGTGAGATGATGGATAGTTTCGCAACCAAATTTTTACACCATTTTGTTGTTTGGTGCATACATTGTAGATGGTCAAAAGTGGATTATATAAGAATGTTCTGTTATTGTAATCGGTTGGTAGTTGGTAACTGGATTATATATATGTGGAATAAGTTAAGTTTTACTTGATTTGTTTTTAATTGCTTTAGCGTATCGTTCCTTTGTCTGACATATATTTTTCCCCACTCTTTATTGGACAGTTCGACTTGAAGATTATATCAACAAAAATATGGCAGCGTAAGTCTCTTTTATGCAACATCGTGATGTTGGCTTTTGAGTTAAAAAGCTATTATTTCATAAATGACTTTCTAATGAATGTTTTGTTATTTCAGTGAAGAAGGTGTTGTTCCTGTTGAGGTAGCTGCTCCAGCTCCTGCTCCTGCTCTTGGTGAGCCCATGGACATCATGACAGCTTTGCAACTTGTGTTGAGAAAATCACTTGCTCATGGTGGTCTTGTACGTGGACTTCATGAGGCAGCAAAAGTGATTGAGAAGCATGCTGCTCAACTTTGTGTATTGGCTGAAGATTGTAACCAGCCAGATTATCAAAAATTGGTCAAAGCACTTTGTGCTGACCATAATGTGAGCTTGGTGACCGTTCCCAGTGCCAAGAGTCTTGGCGAGTGGGCTGGTGTAAGTCTCCTCGCAAATCTTTTCGAATTTATGCTAAGCATCAGTATGATTATAATATAAATAATTTGGTTTATGTTTATTAGAGGTGGCAAGTCCAACCCATGTAATTGAGAATGGGTTGATTAGGGTTGTGTTTGATATGAAAAATTTAGCTAAAGTGGGAGTAAAGCAAATTGGTTAAAAGTTACCCAAGTCTTATAGCATACAATCTCTGAACTTGTTTCTATTAGAATTTTCAGATTTGTTATTGTAATAATATTGTTATTTACTCATACTTAACACTGTCTATGTTTGCTTATGTATGGCCAAAAAATTGTTTATGGGTCAAGCTGACTGGGTTTGATCTGTACTAGAAACCTGTTTCAAATTGAACCCTTTTGAACTTGTTACCTGACCTAGCCATTTTGCTCTTAGTCACCTTTCCTCTCCACACACACATGGCCATTTAATTACTTGAACATTATGGTCGTATGTTGACTGTAAGTTATGATTTACAGTTGTGCAAGATCGACTCTGAAGGAAAGGCAAGGAAGGTTGTGGGTTGCTCATGCCTTGTTGTGAAGGTATAACTTCTTGACACTAAAATGTCAAAGTCAATTTTTGTTCATAAACAATGCATCTTTATTTAGTACAATATATTCTTGCAGGATTATGGCGAGGAAAGTGAAGGGCTTCACATCGTCCAGGAGTATGTCAAATCTCACTAAATATATGGCAGTGGATCAAAATACTCTTGTTGGGACCTCATTGTCTGTTTTGAATTTTGGTAGGGGAGACTTTCCCAAGAATTTATTAGATTGTACGAGTTATACTCTTATAAAAGTGGACTAGATTCTCATTATTGAGTTTTTGTACCTTTTTCCGTGCGTTGGTGTTTTCTTGATTATGCCTTGCTGAGCATATTTTTTACCATATTAATTGATAATTCCCTGAAGCACAGAGTTGAAGTGATAAAGCAGTTTTTACATGAATCTTGTTTGTCGTATTTTTTGCCTTTATGAGTTCTAAACCTGCTCAAAGTAGTCTGAAATCGGTTGTGAACACGATTCAGTAGATAACAATGCTCAAGTATTCTATCACATTTTTGTAACTTAATACCAGGATTATGATACGTGACAGAGAGACCAGAAGAAACAGTAAGTGTAGACTTTGGCTAGTAAGAACGTATTACATTTATTTTTACTAAATTAATTACTTGTGAAATAAAGAGTGAAAATAAAAGGAATAGGTCGGTCAACCTGACCCTTTCTAACCTATCTTTATATAACACGTTTTGATTCGTTACCAATCTAATTGACCAACCAATGTTACCACCCATAACATAGACACATGCAATGGAACTAACACATGGAAAATGAGTTTGTCGAGGAACCATAGATATCTCAAAGGCACCAAAAGTTGGGGTACAGTTCCTTTATGACATGCTTATAAGCGTTTTGTGTCACATATAAATACTACACATTAACCCAAAAAAGAACAACATCTAGAAGCTATGAACTACATTGAATAACGATTCATTCATTTTCTTTCAGAGACTGGTTGTTAGACACCCTCCACTGCCAACCAAACATTGTCTGCACGTTTCTCACTGATACCACAAACCTGCAAAACATAACAATTCAAAAATTAATGTCTCAATAAAAAGGTATCCATCGAAAATTGCACTAATCAGCCAATAAACATACTTGAGATTGCAAGAGTTCTTTTCAAAAAATATTGTACGATAAGGTGGCAAAATGGGTTAAGAGGTTGGGTAACTCCTCAAAAACAGGCAGGGTAGGATTGACCACAACCCTTTATTTTTCTTTCCAACTTTAACTATTCTAATGTATACTTACTGGCTTCAAGATAAATATTAAAACTTTATAATTACAATAACAATCCATATTTTCTAATAAGCATTTAAAGGTTGCATGAATTTAAATTCGTTCTTGCTGACTTTCAACCGGTTTGTCCAATTTGGACCGTTTCCCATTTTAGCTAATCTTTTCACGTAATCAATTTGAACACTTAATAACATATCCTAAACCAATCATAAGATGAAGACAGATCTAACCTCTTGCTGTCCAATACGACCTACGTTCAAAGTTGGCATAATGTTAGTGTTAGTAGGATTTCCTTCCAATCCTCGATGGACATCAGAATGTGATGCATTTACGGAAGTTCCGGTCGATGCACGTAGATCGACAACTGGAACACGAAGACCAGTGGATGACACTTGTGTCTTAGATTTGGTACATTTAACGTACGTCTTTTTAATCGCTAGACTCGATTCTGTCCTATTGGATACTGCAGAGGATTGTCCACCTGTTTCAATATCAACACTCTCTAAGAGAGATATCGATAGATTATGTGGTTTTTCTTCGTGAAATGAGTTAGTGCCCTGTTGAGAGAACACTGAGTGGCTAGATGGCACAGGTGTGTAGACCAGTGGGTGGCTGGTATTTTGAATAGTAGGTGTCCACGAATAACTCCTAATAGTATATGAGGGAACCCGGCGATTGCTTTTGGGAACTCCCTCATTTCTCCTTTTACTCCTCCTTTCCCAAACAATTTCTTCAACTAGCGGCTCTTCAATCGGTCCAATAGACATAGAAGTTTCAAAATTTGCACGAACTAGAGGTGAATGAACTTGAAATTCATAATTATCATTTTCATAAGTATCATTTTCATCATTGTCATGATCATTTTCCGAATCCGCAGCACCATCGTTAGACTCAGTCGTTTAAGAAGTAGAATCACCATCATTATCCTTATTAGCATCAGATCCATCAGCCCCCAATCTCCCTCATTCTCGCTCTCACTCGGACCCTCACCGATGAATCCTAAGCTATCTCGGGGGGATGACTAAGTCAGTTCTGACTAAATCTGCCGAGGGTAATATTTTTCACTATACTCCCTCACACTCTCAGCATCTGGATCACCATACTCCAATAATGCTTCATAAACGATCATGTTTTCAACAGCCAAGCTTCTACATTTCTCACGAAAATGGTACTCATGATTGAACTGAATTGTCGGATCATCATCACGTTTTGGAATTTCTGAGTACATTCTCATGAAGCGAGATGAATGATGATTTGAAGAAATCGCATGAAAGATATGAAGTTACGTGCATGTTTAGTTGATTTATCGAGAACAAGAGTCACGAGATCAGTGCATAACAGGTGCGCGTAGTAATAATGCTTGTCAAAAGCCAGTCCTTGAAAAATACGAAGAACTGCTAAGCTACACTTATCTTGACCAACAGTTTTGGATGTGAAGCTTCGTTTGATTATTGAGAAGACTATAAACCAGAATGGACTCAGCGTGGTTCTTATCACCATCATAGCCCAATCTCTTCACATCTGCTATCAATTTTGTTTCAGAGGTGTAATCTTCATATTCAGTTAAAAATTGCCCGTTTCTTCGAAAATCACTTGGACCTGGCAGCCTTAGCATTGTTCTGAACTGTCGAAGATTGAATGAGACGGACGTTGTTTCAATTATTGCGTCAAACTGGGATGGAGTGTCTTCAGCTACATACTTTAATGTATTCCATAACTGATTTAGATAGATCTCCGGAACAGATTTCTTCCTTGAGAGAGTATGGTAGAGAGAATGTCTCTTCAGAATCTCTACGATCATCGGATACGGTGTCTTGAATTTTTCAGCATCAAAGACAAAGTTGTCTTGATCGATCTTTATCGTTGGGCAGCAGGAACAAGTTCAGCATGTGTGAGAGGAGCCATTGAAACTGTTATAAATTTATCCAAGATCAATTGTATAAATAGTGAGTGGATTAATTGAGAGTAGTAACTTGTATTAACTGCTATTAAACACACAAAATACGTAATTTATTTAAAAAGACTTGATTACATTATTAAACACTTGGGAAATATACCATATATAAAACATAAGTTAAACTTATTACATATTATTAATAAACATGTTAAATCCTATAAAATATTTCCAACAAATCCGCGAAATGACAATATGATAAACCGTTAACAATTTATGCGAATAACATTTTTGATATGTATATGGTAACACAAGTATGTAATTAATAATTTGTTATCATTTTACGATTGTAAAAGAGTAAATTATATTAATAGTTATTTTATATCTTGTCGAGTAACATTATTCTTTATTACTAAATATACAAGTCGCCATATAATTGACTTATGATCTACTGTTATGTATACTCAATTTAAAAGTGAGTTAATTGATGTAAAAGAGTGAAGTTGATTTAAACTATTAAAGTTATTTGAGTTAATAGATGATTAGGAATTTTTCATATTTTTTAAATCAACAAAAGGATATTATTGTAATTTCGCATTCTAAAAATTTTAAGAGTTAAGTCAAGAGGGTAAACAGGGAGTGGTGGCCCCTTCTTTATAGTATTCTGGACAGTGTTCTAGGAGAACATTGTTGCTTAAAAGGTCCGAAATAAGAACAGTGTTTTGGATTACACTTTTGAATTTTTTTTGAAAACTCAAATAATTTAATAATTTTTAAAAAATAAATTAAGTAAAAAATAAATCCATTAAAAAAAATTACATATTACAAGTTCTAAAAATATACTACCTCCGTCCCAAATTAAGTGTCATGTATCAGATTTTACGGAGTTTAAGAAATTGCTTTGTCTGTTAGTGAAGACGACTCTTTTACCCTTACTTTTTGCACAGACTCGCATGTATCAGTTTTGAGAAATGATAAAATGGTAAAGTTAATTTGCTACTTTTGGAAGCGGACATTTATTTTGAGACAAACAAAAAAGGAAAGCAGGACACTTAATTTGGGACGGAAGGAGTACATATATATATATAGCATTTTAATTTAATTCACTTGAATTTTAATGAGTTTGATCAAATTAAAATAATAGTCCATTTGATAGTTTTTAGCCCACTTTACAAAATTAACCGATTTAAAAAAATAGCCTTAAAATTTGGTCGACCTTTATTCCTTCTTCCTGCACACACAAAAACAAACTATCTTCTTCTTCAAAACAAATAGAAAACAATCAAAAATGGAAGAAAACATAAGAAAGAAAAAAAAGAAAAAAAAAAAAAAAGAAAGGCGAAAAAGTGGGATATGCCGCTCTGAAATGCCTTCGGACAGTGTTTCCGATGGTGAAAGGTGAATCTCCCACTCTGTCTACTCCTGTAAGAATAATAATTTAGTTGTATATCACTAAAAGACAAAAATGACATTATTTGAATTTTGTGGTAATGTTAGTTTAGATAATTATTTGAAGAGGGATTGTGTCATTCCCCTTAAAGGGTCGTTAAATTGGTAGATGTCTCGCCATCTCGACCCATTCTCCCACCAAGAATGTGTGTCAACATAAGCGCGAACGCATCTTGCGTCATTGTGATAGTGTGTTGTATAAGAGTATGGTGCTCGGTAAAACCACAATTTTAAAATACAACATGCATTATTAAATAAGTATTGAATCTAAATCGAAGATCCATGATGTTTGTGTATAACAAAATTAATTGATTTGTTGTAGATTAGTAGCTGTTTTGATAATTATAAAGTAGCTTATGAGGAAAGCAGCCACTACTTAAGATTTTGTGTGTGTTAATATGTTTGTTTAACATGTCATTCTTGAATAGAAAATATAAAAATAATAATATATTATATTTCAAATTTATATAATAAGAGGTGATAATTCTCAAAATGAGATGAAACTGACACGAAAAATAAATTGATTAAAGTTAGGATTTTTTACTATAAGCTTGCTAAGTCGAAACCCTTCAATGCGTTCAAATTATGATTAAGCTCGGGTTAATATTTGGGTTAACGAGTCAATTTTTCAAAATGTAAAAAATTTAAGTTTTATTTTGAAAGAAAATGTTCAACTCGGAACCAAACTGTTAACTTGCAAATTTTAACACAATTGACCCGATTGGTGATTGGTAAAGATAAAGAGATAATTAGTGAATAAATTTTATGATACAAATGTACAAAATTAAGTGAGATTACGAACGAAGTAGGGAAAAAGTTCTTTGATGTCATATAATAGGCCCAGGTTCTTTTCTAGTTATAGAAATGCTATTTATATTTTTAAAATAACATTGACTCTTTCCTGCTTATGATATTACAATTTACATTTTATTCTACTTCAAAATTTATTCTCTTCCACCTCTTAGACTTTTAATATTTAATTAATCTCTCTTTTATACATGATTTCTTTTTCATATTTTTTTTCTTCTATATCAATCCAAAACTTATCAACTTATTTACATAAGTGAGTGATGCGGATTATATTAAATTGATTACTTTTGAACCATCAACCTATTTATAAAAATAGTTCGAGTTCGAATTATCAATAATTAACTTTTGACCCACTAACTCGAACATGCTAATTTGACCATACTCAAATGGTCTCCCCTAATTATAAGAATTGGCCGAAAGTTATAAAAATTAAGTTACAAATATTTAATCTAGATATTAAATAAGAAAATTAAATAAATAACAGTTACAAATAAATAATAATTAATTGCTTTAAGTGATTGTATTATTTCCATTAAATAATTAAAGAGGGAAAAAAGGTAATTTCTCTTTTCAAGTTATAAGAATTTTAGTGCATATGATTTATATAATCCATTAATATAGATGACTATTTTACCTTCAAAGTTACTTAAAGTCTTTTTATAAACAAAAGCAATTGTAAGTATATACATTTATGAAAGATATTAGGGGGTCAAATAATTAATTAGTGAAGTTAGTGAGGTTTAAAAAATATCACTCATTTTGAGACAATATTATGAGTTGGAAATGGGCTTAGGGAGAAAAAATTAAGGTTTAAGAGATATTGTAGTCTATTGTTCATTATAATTGTTACCATTCATTAACATTAACATGTATCCCGTTCCGTTATCATGTATCCATTTTCCCACCAAAGTTCCACTTAAAGCTTTGGCTAATTGCATGTTTTTCACCTGTCCCATTATCCAAATACGAAGGTGGATTAGGTTCTTCTACTATCAATTCATCTGCATTTGTTTCTCACAAGCATTACAAGGTTTACTAGCAGTGGATTAGAGATTAAAGGTGTGTTTTTTAGGGTAACTGTTGTTACTTGCATTTATTAATTTTCTCATTAATTCTATCATCGTTAAACCATACACTAATAAATATATGACATTGAATTCTAAAACTTATTTATATCTATACTAATAAGCATTTTAGGTGTTTCTTTTAATAAAAATTTACTACTATTTTACCCCAACCATTACTATTAGTCTTTGCAAAACCTAATTAAATTTACTAAGATATACTTACATTTACTAAATTCTTATTAATACCATCATCATTAAACCATAAACTTATTAATATGTGATATTTAATTCTAATTCAAAATTCTTAATACTAACTAGCATCTTACCTCTGCCATGCGACAACTACTCAAGATTTATGCGCGTTAAATTGTTCGTTTAACTACATGTCGTCCTTAAATGGAAAATGAGAAAATAGTAGTACATCATGTTTCAAATCAATATACGTAGGGGTGATAATTTTCAAGACGATACAGACTAACACAAAAAGTAAAGTGGTTTAGGTTAGGATTTTATATTCATCAACTTTCTAAGTCGAAACCCTTCACTGTGTTCAAATTCTGATTAAGTTCGATTCAATGTTCGGATGAACATGTCGATTCTTCAAGTTGTAAAAAAAATAAAATTTTATTTTGAAAAGAAAAATTTAACTCGAAAAATCAACCTATTAATTCACAATTTTTAACACACTTGACCCAATTGGTAAAGATGAAGAGATAATTAGTGAATGAAGACATTTTATGATGATAGAGATGTACGAAAATTAATTGAGATTACGAATGAAAGAGAGAAAGTTGAGATAATTTCATATATCCCCTTCAAAACCTTCAAAATTTCATTTATACCTAATCAAAAATCATAATATCATATTTACCCATTCCTATTAAAAATCAAGCTATTGACAAATCTACCATTCTATATTAGTGTTCTTCTTCCCTAAACAAAACGTGAAAACAACCCCTCCACTATAGATGAACTGCAATTCTTTCTTATTTAATTACATATAATAGATACGATTCTTAATCATTTTAGCCATCTAGGGGGTGATCAAAATTCGAATTAAGCATTTCTTGTTTACAGTTAACTTTTCAGGTTGATTTCTTGATTGTTATTAACCATGGTGTATGTTTATCACTTTTCCAATGATTATTTGAGGTTTTTCTTTGATTAGTTAGGTTAAATTGGAACTACAAGTATTTATTTTAGTTTTCCTTTTAATTCGTTATGTAAAATTAGAACCATGTTTATCATCGTTGTTTCTTCTCTCAAATTTGCGGACAATTGACGATGTAGTATTAAACTATTAATCGTTGTCTTTGTTTGAATTTTGTAAGTGAAGTGAAACTTATTGAAAGGGAATTTACCATTCTTTTTCTTAAACAGATTGGTTGTTTTTGCCGACAACTACTACTCAAGTAATCATAATAGAAGTTTTAGAGTATTATGTTATGACGGTTTATGTTTTTTCTTACGAGTTAAGAAGCTAAATTATACGAAGAAAAGTTATTATGCATTTGATCGTGAAGTTGTCATCCATAAGAATCGGAGTAGTAGTTACGAAGAAGGGTAAATGCAACAGATACGTAATGTACTGCTACTCATTGTTTTGTGCATGTAACTTACTATTTTTATTGTCTAGGTATGCAACAAACCGGAAGAAACCGTGTCGATATTTTTGCAAACTTGATTTTTACCGGATGAGAATTGAAATTGCTGACTACACATCCACGTAACTCACCAACTATATTTGTTACTTACGTGACTTTTTTTTTTTTTACTTCCGTGACAATTTAATAATAATAAAAAAAACTTTCACCTGCTCACACTCACAATCATTATCTCCATCCTTTCACTCTCACACACTTGCAAGTTGCAACCACATCCATCCACCTTTATTCATCATTCTCTATAAATTTAGGATTATAATTTGCAAATCTTAATAGTTGGTGATTCATCCAATTAATACCGGTTATGTCCAACGTCCAAGAAGAAAAAGGAGTCGTACGTTTTCTATCTCAAAGAAAAAGTCAACATACAATTACCCACCTACCAATAGTTGCACCAAAATAGAAACTGAAAATCAAAATCAACACTATTCTCATCATAAAAACACTAAACTACAATATCCAAAATAACATATAATTTTTAAAATCAAATCTTTTCCTCAAAATGGGTGGATCTCGAAACCCCGACAAACAAAAAAAACATGAAGCCTAGATCCAAACCTCTCACTGATGATTACGAAGAATTGATATGCCAGAAATGATGGAGGCCATAAAATCCGCCAGAGATGGCGCCGACGCTGGCGCCGACACACTGTCCAAGATGATTCCTGTCAATTTTTAAGTCCTTCACAGTACAAAGAAAACACATATATCTCATAGCAGAAAAAGAAATCTTGTATTCTTATCTTATACACATAAACTAATGTCGCTGGTTTTCCATTTGTCCTTGTACATAAAATAAAAGATAATGGTTGTCTTCTTCGTCAATTGATTTACGGCAATGTCGCCACCGATTGCACATAAAAAAGGGCCGCCAAGATGGAGCACCAGAGATCGATTTATTGAAGAAACTTGTGGAATTATAAAAAATGTAAAAATGGTGAGAAATAACAGCTCGATTTTTGCATTTGCATTGGATCAAAAATGTAAAACGGAGATTGATTTTTGCATTTGGAACCGATTTGGATTTTGACCAGAAGATCAATTTAGTCTTCACAACTATATGTATTTTTGTTTGTAAAAGATTTGTATGGATCTTTGTAATATGATGAAGAAAATGAAAAATGAAAAGTGCTTAATACATTTTTATCCATGTAATTAATTTTATCCACGTCACATTTTAATAAATTGTAAATTTCTTACAAATACAATCTTACCGGATCAATATGTTATTGGTTACCATATTGCGTATCTAAACAAGATTTCTTTGGGTTTGTTGCATACTTAGATAATAAAAAAGATAAATTATATAAATAGGACAATGAGCGTCAGTACATTACGTATATATTGTATTTACCCTACAAAGAACTAAAGAAGGAGAAGATTTAAGGGTATTATAGTCATGAACGATATAACTTTAATTGAAACATATAAAAGTGAGTGAATACGACGTTTAACGATAGTATGTGAGTATTTATGATATTATGAATCTAGGTGGGGTAACTACGATATGTTCACCCTTCAACATATCATGATAATTTCACATTTTAGTTTGCCGATCGATAATAAGGTAATAATGTAATGTACACCTTTTATTATTTCAAATTATTTCCTAAATTAGGGATGCATGATGTTAAAAGTCTAGGGTTCAAAATATCAATAAAAAGAAGTAGAAGGGGTAAAACTTTAAGTAATGAATTAGGGTTTTAGATTCGATACATACACTCTTTATAATCTCTCAAATTCTGGAGACGCAGCCGACCGTTCGTGCGTTTATTTGATTCTGCATCAACACCTCCAGGTCTTGCGCTCTTCATCTCTGACTCTATTACATTTACTTAAGAAATCAAGTCTGATTAATTGTTTTTGCCGATTCTAAGTTGTTTACTTGATTGTTTGGTATAAATTACAAATGATTTGTTTTTAGTTCGATACAGTTTTGTATCTATAGGTTCTTGTGACATTGATTTTAATTTTCGTTCACAATTGCGTTAGTATTAGTTTGAAAGTGGTTTCATCATGGTGTATACTGAGAATTGATATTTTTTTGGTGAATTTCTGCTTATTTGTATTGTATATGTTTGCGTTGATATCATGTTGTTTTTGAACAAATAAAATGTGTGTTGAATTTTGTGAAATGTGTGTAAAATTGCATAGACAAATTTCTCACAGAGGAATATGTTTACTTATCCAATGTATCAATTAGCTTGTTTATATTATATAATTGATTGATTTAAATCCTTTTTCTAGTTTTTAATGATGATTATTTAATAAATCTGTAATTTATAAACATATAATGTGATTAATAATGTTACACTAAATTTGGTGTAAATTGAGGGAATGGATAGTTTCGCCCCAAATTTTTACACCATTTTGGTGTTTGGTGCATACATTGTAAATGGTCAAAAGTGGATTATATAAGAATGTTCTGTTATTGTAATCGGTTGGTAGTTGGTAACTGGATTATATATATGTGGAATAAGTTAAGTTTTGCTTGATTGGTTTTTAATTGCTTTAGCATATCGTTCCTTCGTCTGACATATATTTTTTCCCTGCTCTTTATTGGACAGTTCGACTTGAAGATTATATCAACAAAAACATGGCAGCGTAAGTCTCTTTTATGCAGCATCGTAATATTGGCTTTTGAGTTACAAAACTATTATTTCATAAATGACTTTCTAATGAATGTTTGTTATTTCAGTGAAGAAGGTGTTGTTCCTGTTGAGGTAGCTGCTCCAGCTCCTGCTCCTGCTCTTGGTGAGCCCATGGACATCATGACAGCTTTGCAACTTGTGTTGAGAAAATCACTTGCTCACGGTGGTCTTGTACGTGGACTTCATGAGGCAGCAAAAGTGATTGAGAAGCATGCTGCTCAACTTTGTGTATTGGCCGAAGATTGTAACCAGCCAGATTATCAAAAATTGGTCAAAGCACTTTGTGCTGACCATAATGTGAGCTTGGTGACCGTTCCCAGTGCCAAGAGTCTTGGCGAGTGGGCTGGTGTAAGTCTCCTCGCAAATCTTTTCGAATTTATGCTAAGCATCAGTATGATTATAATATGAATAATTGGGTTTATGTCTTTTAGAGGTGGCAAGTTCAACCCATGTAATTGAGAATGGGTTGATTAGGGTTGTGTTTGATATGAAAAATTTAGCTAAAACGGGAGTAATTCAAATTGGTTAAAAGTTACCCAAGTCTTATAGCATACAATCTCTGAACTTGTTTCTATTAGAATTTTCAGATTTGTTATTGTAATGATATTGTTATCTACTCATACTTATCACATTGATTGTCTATAAATTTTTATATATGGCCTATTGTTATCTACTCATACTTAACACATCGATTGTCTATGGATTTTTATATATGGTCAAAAAATTGTTTATAGGTCAAGCTGACTGGGTTTGATCTGTACTAGAAACAACCTGTTTTTATCTGAACCTTTTTTAACTTGTTACCTGACCTAGCCATTGCTCTTAGTCACCTTTTCCCGTCCACACACACATGGCCATTTGATTACTTGAACATTATGGTTGTACGTTGACTGTAAGTTATGATGTTACAGTTGTGCAAGATCGACTCTGAAGGAAAGGCAAGGAAGGTTGTGGGTTGCTCATGCCTCGTTGTGAAGGTATAACTTTTGACATTAAAATGACAAAGTCAATTTTTGTTCATAAACCATGTATCTTTATTTAGTACGATATAAATTATTGCAGGATTATGGTGAGGAAAGTGAAGGGCTTCACATAGTCCAGGAGTATGTTAAATCTCACTAAATATATGGCAGTGGATCAAAATACTCTTGTTGGGACCTCGTTGTCTGTTTTGAATTTTGGTAGGGGAGACTTCCCTAGAACTTATTAGATTGTACGAGTTAAAACTCTTATCAAAGTGGACTAGATTCACATTATTGAGTTTTTTTTACCTTTTCCGTGTGTTGGTGTTTTATTGATTATGCCTTGTTGAGCATATTTTTTTCTATAGCAATTGATTATTTCCTGATGCACAGAGTTAAACCGATAAAGCAGTTTTTACACGATTCTTTGTTGTCGTAATTTTTGTCTTTGAGTTTAAACCTGCTCAAAGTGGTCTGAAATCGGTTGTGAACGCGATTCAGTAGATAACAATGCTCAAGTATTTCATCAAAATTTTGTAACTTAATACCATGTCTATGATACATGACAGAATCAACAGTTGAGAGGAAACAATAAGTGTAGACTTTGGCTAGTAAGAACGAATTACATTTATTCTTACTAAATTAATTATTTGTCAAATAAAGAGTGAAAATAAAAGGAATAGGTCGATCAACCTGACCCTTTCTAACCAATCTTTATATGACTCGTTTTGACTCGTTACCTATCTAATTGACACACCCATGTTACCACCCATCAGATACAATGGAACTAACACATGGAAAATGAGTTTGTCGAGGAACAATAGATATCTCAAAGGCACCAAAAGTTGGGGTACAGTTCCTATATGCATGTCCTAATTATGACTTGTTTATAAGCCTTTTGTGTCGCATATAAATACTACACATAAGCTGGCATATAATAAACCTGCACATAAACCCTAAAAAGAACAACATCTAGTAGCTGTGAACTACATTGAATAAGGATTCACTCATTTGCTTTCAGAGACGGGTAAATAGACACCCTCCACTGCCAACCAAACATTGTCTGTGCGTTTCTCACTGATACCACAAACCTGCAAAACATAACAATTCAAAAATTAATATTTCATTAAAAAAATATCCATCCAAAATTGAACTTTTCAGCCAATAAACATAATTGAGATTTCAAGAGTTCTTTTCAAAAAATATTGTATGATAAGGTGGCAAAATGGGTCAAGTGGTTGGGTAACTCCTCAGAAACAGGCCAGGTAGGATTGACAACAATCCTTTATTTTTCTTTACAAATTTGACTATTCTAATGTATACTTACTGGCTTCAAGATAAATATAAAAACTTTATAATTCCAATAACAATCCATATTTTCTAATAAGCAATTTAAAGGTTGTATGAATTTAAATTCGTTCTGGCTGACTTTCAACCTGTGTGTCCAATTTGGACTGTTTCCCCTTTTAGGTAATCTTTTCACGTAATCAATTTGACCAGTTTATAACATATCCTAAACCAATCATAAGATGAAGACAGATCTAACCTCTTGCTGGCCACCAGCAATGCGGCTGTATTTCTTATTATGGCTGTGCAGGTATCCACTCGTGTCAACATGGCGAAGCCTTATTCTCTGGTCCTGTCTCCAGGTTTTCCCTTTCCCTTCAACTTCGAGTCTACATACAGCATAGTAAAATGATCAACAATCTCTATATAGTCATTATCGGGAAAACACATCAACTAAATTTTAATTCATTGTATTTCTGAACAATCCAAATAATAAAATTGAAAGAAAATGAAAGTAAATTAATTCACAGTAGTTCTCACCTCCAATAATCTCCCGTATCTGAATTACCATCATCTCCAAAACAACTCACCTACACAAAATCCCACTTGCTTACATTGTGAACCAACCATAAACAACTGAACTCATTATGTTGAAAAAAAAATTATACAAGGTAATTATTGATAACGACTTTGGCGAATCATATCAGCAAGTCCATAGGTATAAATATTAAACATGTAATACATATTCACATATACATTTTGTGAAGGGGCAACTTTCCTAAATTGATTATAACTTATTTACAAAGTTCTAAAAAAACTGTGAACATCTTTGCTAACTACAAAAATCAGAGGGGGGCGACTACACCTGCAGCCATATACATATTGGAGTAACTAGAAAAAGGACAATCCACAAACCTCTAGATTGCCTGATATTGGTGAAGCATGCAAATGGCTATGGAGCCATCTCCGGGTTTTCATGTGTTGCAATCGAATAATTGTTCCACTTTTTATACTGTCTCCTTGTTTTGCTGATGTCTCTGGCATAGGCCTGACAATCTGGTTTACAAAAGTTCGAATTAAAGCAAAAGTCAGATACAGTGATACGACACACCAAATCACACCTGTGTTTAAAACTTAAATATGTCACTCAAATATATGAAATCCATGTAATAATCATAAACATACCCAGTAGCTATTTGCATCATCTACATTAGGAAATCCCGTGACAGATTGCTGCCCACTGCCTGATCCATATGGCACATCGTGTGAATGCAGTCGAAATTTTGTCTTTTCATGCATCAGCTTGAGTAATGACCCATAGGTAATCTAGCACATAGAAAGTTGCAAAGAATTTAACATAAACAGGAAATATATGACATCCAAAGTTGGAAAAAAAAAAGAAGCCCGATTCACTTGTTCTTACTCACATTTTACTAGTTTTTACCTTCTGAACTAAAACATATTTATAGCATATAATCATATATTCCTTGTAATTGGAGACTAGTGATCCATTTTCAATCTTTCTTGGTAATTTGCGATTATTACATCCCAAAAAATGTACTTTTATTCAGAAAAAATAAAAAACAGCAACAAAATAAATATCAAAAGGAAAATCAACAGAAGTGCATATCACAAGCAATCCTTAATGAAAATTTAGGTAACATAAGTATCAATTAAGCTAAACACTAACAAAGAGATACTAAAATAGTCTCACTTTGTTAGTTATTGAACCAATATCAATATACAGAAATGCTAATTCCAAAATTCCAAAAATAACATGTTCAAATTAGTCAGAAATATCAAAATCACTCGCTTCCTACCTAAATTGACAACGAAATCTGACCTTACTCACACCCTCCGCCTTAAAAGATAAAATCTTTACGATTCAGGGTTATTATATTTGAAATCTATAAAGCCCCTAACCTTTAGTACAAACTTAGTAATGAAACTTGCTACTTCTAGCTTCACAACAAATTTTAATGTAGTTATCATATCTTTCTCAACATTTAAGACATCATACAAAATTATGCAGTATATTTATTTCATCATAAACTGATCACAAATACACCGAAATAAATCTTCTTATGTAAGACTTATGTTACAATTATTTCATATAATTTTGCTGATTAAAATTCTCTGATCTTAGTTGCAACATTAACATCAAAACTCTTCTATTGGTATTATTAATTCCAAACACCAGCACAATTTATCAAATTCTGCTATAAGTTTTACATGATTCATGGATATTTGGAATCTAAAACTATTCTTCAAAGTCAAATTCTAATCATGTGATACTTATTACAGACTCCAAATGATTCAATAAACTTCAACAAACACATACAAAAATTCCTTGAGACAACACAGAATTCACATAAATTTGAAACTAAAATCAATCAACAAATTACAAATACATTCAATAAAGTCATAATTATATCAAATTAATCTTCAAATTATACCTCAACACCTTCAGTAGTAGCAGCATACACAGGAGCTGCTGATATATCAGCATCTAGGGTTAAAAACAGAAAAACAGCAATACCGAAGAACGAAATCGCCATAACTAATAACAATCCTATAAACCACGTCCTTTGCCAAAACGGTAAGTCTAATTCCGATTCAGATGAACCTAGGGTTTCTCGGTATATAATTCGAGTAGGTGTAGGTGATGAATTTGAAGATACGTTTCTTCTACGAGTGATATTATTACTGTTAGTGTGATTGTGATCGGTTGACGGCGGAGCCACGGCTGGATTATTTTTTTAGGTCGGAGACTCCGGCGGGAGATCCGACCTCCGGCGGTTTTAGCAGAAAGTCGGTAAAAGATACACAGAGATGGTGATAGATACAGTGAACGTGTATGTATATGTGTGTTTGCACTTTGTAGTTTGTTGAACTAGGATGCCACGTAAGTTGAAGCTCTTGAACGAATAATAATGTTTCACGTGGAATGTTTGTTACACGTGGAGTGCTGAGTGGGATTATTATTATTAATATTATTATTATTATTATCAGTAATCTTTTATTCGAGATGTATTTCGATTTTATTGTTGTATGTATTAAATAAAAATTAAATTTGTATAAGGTTGGGCTCTTTATATTATAGAAAATTTTTAGTTTACTACAATAAATCTAAACAATAATTTAGTAATGATTATATTAATATATTAGTTAGTTTTTAATGATGTGACGTAAAATAATAATTTAGTTTTTAATGATGATTATATTTTAATAACTTTAAATTAAAAACTAATTAAATCTGTACTTATATTTTAATCATTGTGCACTTTTTTCTTTTCTTTTTTTATTTAATGTGTATCATATTTATTATTAGTATATATAACAAGGTTATTTAACTTTACATTTACATCATCTTTATATAAAAATAAAATGTAAACAAAAAAGAAAAGACGAAAAGTTTAAAAGTTAAAACATAATTTTCATCAACAAATAATCATTCAAATCTACGAAATCCTTTTGAGGATTACATGGTTTGAGTTGAGTATATAATTCTAGACGCGGCGCATACACGGTTTCTTATCTAACTGCATTCGAGGATTTATAAAAAGTCCAAAATCGAGTAATATGAGGCATTGGGTACTCTCCTTGTAACTGTACCATCACATAATGATTATCATTTATATATACAATTGTAAGAGTTTGATGGTGTTGAAACTCTTCCGGGCCTTTCCAAAGAGGAAGTCAAGTCACAGAGCCTCAAATGCTTAAACAATGGACGATTACACCAAACATGTTGGTGATCAGAATAGCTGTCATAGGCATAATCATCTAGTGTTGTGCCCGTGTAGGTGATTCTAAAAAACACAATGACTGATACAGTTCATTAAAACCCGCGTTAAAAACTTGTAAATAGTAATATCCGTTTTTTAACTCGTCTAGTAACTGAAGTCGAATGTCGAGCCACCTTTCTTCACCATCTCAGAGACAAACAACAATTGATTGAAATCCACAATTACCATCGTCCGTTACATTTTGTATACGTGTTATGTTGTTATTATTAGTTCGGTGATAACCATTGTAAATACACAAACTCATCCAATAAAAAATTCTCGAAAACCACATACGGTTAGTCATATGGTTTCAAGAATCAATAATTAGGAATATGAAATTTTTAATTCAATATAATATATAGTTTTAATTGAATTATTATAAGAGAAATTATTGTCAACACTTCAAACATTTGGTTCAACAACATATTTAACATATAAGCTAAGATGAGGTTCACTCTAAAACTAACTGGTGACATAGGGAATAACTCATAAATGAGCTTATATGAAGATATTATTCTCTTTTAGTTTTCGATATGAGACAATCCTCCCGTTAAACCCAAGTCCAATGGGGCTCCCCTCCAACGATATCCAACCTTATTCAGTACTGCCGGAATGTTGGAACTCAACCCGACTAAAATCACATCAAGAAGACTTTTGGTGCATGGCACAAAAACTCCCAAATATTATCTTCATCATCAGTAATATCAATAACTATTGATCCGCCTTATATTTCATGTGATAAGTTTAAGGCTTATGATTTTTCTGGAGGTAATTTTGAATATATTAGCAACATGCTGATGTATTTGCTGGTAGATTGATATATAGTGCTTTTAAAACTCCCTGTTGCACCTGAAAATCCTTTGACATATAAAGTTTTGTTAACGGTTTTAAACTTTTATTTTATGGGGAAATTTTTTATTTCCCTTAAATTTAAATGTGCTTCATTTTATTTATGTAGGTCGTTGTGTAGGCCTTATCCAAACACTAGGGTTATGTCCGTCCACTCATATACTAATATCTGTAGTCTCAAGGACACCTACAAGGAGCAGAAGACCGATCAACTGCAGTGCCGAAAAAATGAGTTACAAGGTATTAATTATATTTTCTGAAGCTGTTGCCCCTGCTGGTCCCACTATCACCTTCGTTCTCCTTTCATTTTGACTAGCACGAACCACCTAAGACGGTCCCCCAGGATGGGACCGTACCTATAGTGAGAGCGGAGAACAGGAGCCAGGTAGCTTGTAAGACGGAGAACAGAGTCACCATAAAGGGTGATCTAATAAAGACACAAATTCAATTCTCACGTATTGTAATTTTCGTATCATGCGGTAAACATTTAGTAGGCTCTAATTTTGATATCATGGGATAAACAATTAGTTTAATCGGTTTTGAAGAGTGTTTGAAAAAAATAAAAAAAGTCATTTATTAAAAATAATCAAGAAAATGATAGATGCTACCAATAATGAAAATAAGATTCTATCTATATTATATAACATGATGAAATATTTCCTTCATTAACTACACAATTGTGCGCAATAAAAATAATATTATGAGAAATCAATTTTATAAATATAGAATATTTGAAGAAACAAAAAAATACTTCTAATAATAGAAGTTAATTTACTTGCAATAATTTTATATATGTTAATGCTAAGTTGCAAAATATTATATACGTCTAACTTAATTTTAAAAATTCATATATGTCTAGCTTAATTTTAAAATTATATATACGTCACATGGGAGTGAACATAATGACGTGATAAAAGAAATTTTTAAGAAGTTATGTTGCTAAAACCTTTAAATAATGTTTGGCTGTCGAGGTAACAGGACTATCACATAGAAATTCTCATAGTCCTTTAGCTATACAATGAGAAAATTGTACGAATCATCCTATGTCACTAGACGTATATACATATATTATTTTACTTCACTAGTAGTCCCACTTAACAAAACACATTAGTTTTTTTTATTAAGTCTTATTAAATGACTAAAATACCCTTCAATTTTATCTTCATCTTCATACAAACCCAAATTTGCTTTTCAATAACATATCATCTTCAAACATTAACACACAAAACCATCTTTTTTTTTTAATCAAATTCTAAACTTACACCCATCAATTTCTCAGACCCACTCAACATACACAAAGGCACCTATCAATTACTCACACAAATGCAATGTGATTAACAATAAACTAACGAATCAAACTAAATACGATATTCAATAATAGTCAATAGCATAAAGTTGAAGGCTTTAGCAAAAGTAATCGTCTCTTTGGCATTGTTGTCCACCGATTACTACCAACTTTTCATCAATTTCATCGAACATTAAAAAAAAATCCCCATCTTGAAACAAGATAATGATAGGGGTTCGTAATTGAAAGTGTAAGAATGATACAATTAAGTTTTGTTTCTTGACATCCATTAGGTTTAATGGCAATGACGATTTTCTACATTCTAGTATAATTATTTTTATGCTTCTTGTTGGTATTAAAAGGGTATGATGGTTATTTCCCACTTTATTGGTATCTTTATAATTTTAATGAAATTTATTTTATTAATATTGAATTGATATCTTAAATTAAGTTAATCGTATATAAATGTTGGCAACACGTGTGTTTTAACCTTACTTGGAATCCCGATATAAATAAGTAAACGTACATTTAATAATAGTCCACTAGTAAATAAAGATAGAGATATAAATAGAAAGAGAGTATATAAATAGAAATGCAAGATATTCAAAAACGACAAATTACCCTCGCTATAACGCTTCCATAAAATTCCTCAAAAATATAAAAGTTCCGCCAAATCACCCTCACTTTGTGCATTCTGTGATATTAGGTTTTGTTAAAATCGTTATCTTGCAATAATAATTTTAGGTTAAATTGCATACAAATTCGAACTTTAGTTTACGCAATCATGTGTTCATTCAGTAAGCGTCAAATCAAGCTGATGAACGCTGGGAAGAAACTACTACTTTTGCCTTCTTCAAATGCTGAGCTTCTCAACATTCTTGTGGTATATATATACGTGTGTGTATGTATATATATGTATATATTTGATAAAGTATGATGCTTGAATCTATAGTTTTGTATGGACTGAAAATGAATTGATTACGTCAGCTGTTTTTTTTGCTTAGGTTGAAGCTATTTGAGACTTGTTGAATAGTTTGGGTTTGTTTTCACTTAATATTGTAGATCATATAGTAGGGTATACAATTCAATTGACTACACTTTGTTTTAGGGTTAAATGCTTAAAATAGAAAAAATGTACCTACTGCGTGTTTCGGTTAGCTTAATTTTCGGGCATATTGGTTTATTAAAATTTGAAAAAAAGCTGATAAGTTGATTTTTATCGCTTATGAGCTCAAGTTGATTAACTAATAACCTGTTATAAATTAGCCATATTACGAGCTTATGAAATTTTTCCTCCAACTTTTGTTAGTAAGTTAGAGACCCATCTGTGTTGATTTGTGGAGTTTATGGTTGCAAGGATGACCGAATCACCACCCGTGATAACTTGGTCCTGTTGAGTTATGGGATTTTTAGGCCCGGTAACATAAGTCGGTGGCAGTTCCTTGGAATGCAAGGAATTGTGTTGTGTAAACAATCCTAATGTAATTGTAAACCTGTATCAAATCTAAATCTAAATCTAAATCAGTAATATCTCTCTAAGTTCAGCCCTGGATTAAGTGGATCTACTTGATTTACCTAGCCATATTAATTTCCGTGTTCATTTCTTTTCGTCCAAGTTTGTCTCATGCGTGTTAAGCAATCAAAACAGATAACTTGTCTTGCTATGTTTAGCAATTAACCCTATTTCTGAACACTTTAGTTTACATGAGTAATGCATATTCATGTTTTATGCTTTTTTTATTATTATTATATTTCATAGCATTGGGATGTTTTCACTGAACAAGGTTTTAATTTCTGCTTGAATTCTATGGCTACAATTCACAGTTTCAAACTCTTTGGTATATTTTTGTGATAGCAAATGGAGCATATACTATCCGAGGTGAAACAATCACCATCTGAATCGATGATTAAATCAATGCATCCACTAATTGAGGCACTTATTGCTAAGGAAATGGTGAGGCACCCTGATATGGATGTAAATATCTCAGTTGCACATTGTATCAGCGAGATTATGAGAGTTATGGCACCCGAAAACCCCTACAATAATGAACAAATAAAGGTATGAACAAATAGTTGAAATAAATAATATACTTGTAAAATGTACTATAGTCCCAAGTAACTGCTCTTTCCTTCTTGTTGATGCACAGGATTTCTTTGAGCTAGTTGTAACCACGTTCGAGAATTTATATTGTGCATCTGGTGGATGCTATACTAAGATGACGAAAGTTCTCAAAATATTTAGCAAATACAGATTACCGGTACTGATGCTGGACCTGGAGCTGGAGGGACACCGACTAATAGTTCAACTATTTAAACAGTTTCTAACCGTTGCTGAGTAAGAACTTTATTTCTTTGATAGCTGCTAGACCTGATCTATATTTACTTCTGATTTGGCAGAATGCCACCATTTTTGTGCTAAAACACCTCATGCTTCAATATTAGAAGTCTTTGACGTTCAAATGGTTACATGACTAGTGCTGCTGTACTGGCTATTAAAGACGAACTCTTCTTCATTGTTGCGCCAAATTACTTTAAGAGATAGACTTTCAAGTACTGGGTAGCCTTTGATTAGTTTGAATGCAGTGACAGAAGGATTGCTAGAAACAACAATGTCAAGGGTTATCAACAGGAATGACTAATGAGGGATGGACACTCCCAAACATCCGAATCAAAGACACCACGATCTAATCTTAATTTTGGTAGTGTCTTGCAAGAGAACAGACTCAAAGCCAACTTGAGCATGATAACTTTTATTTCAAGTTCATGAATGTTCGACCTACCTAACTGCTTCATTAATCCACTTTGACACACTTGACTTTCGAACCCAAATTTCAGAAAACTGAAACCGAAATAATTTAACTTGAGTGTTCTGCAAAACTGCAATATCCGGTCCACAAATGATGTCAAGGTATCTAAACCATGTAGGGGGCTTTTAAATTTATTCCTGGGGTAGGAGAACACCACCATTTATGATACCTTGTCGACATTTGTGGACCGAGTACTGCAGCTTTGCAATGCATCCCAAGTTACATTGTTTATATTTTCTGAAAATTGGGTTCGAAAATCAAGCGTGTCAAAGTGGATTAATGAAGCATTTAGGTTGAGTTTTAAAAGTTATCATGCTCGAGATACCTTTGAGTCCGATATCTTGCAAGACACTGATAAAATTAAGATTAGATCGCCGTGTCTTTAATTCAGATGTTTGGGAGTGTCCATCCCCCAATAATCTTCCTTGTCTAAAACCCCTTGATATCGTTGTTTCTAGCAACTCTTCTGTCAATGCGTTCAAACTAATCAAAGGCTACCCTATACTTGAAAGTCTATCACTGCAAGTAATTTTGCACAACTATGATAAAGAGTTCGTATCTAATATCAACTCATTATAATTGATAAAGATTACTAAAACGATATTAAAATTGAAACTTATGTCATTTAGTGGATAACTTTTAAGCTAAACTGAGTTTCTTTTTTCTTCTGACTTTTAAGCTCCAATTCTTCTGTAATTGTACACGAGATGGAGAAAATTATGACCATGATCATAGAGGAAAGTGAGGAGCTTGAACTTCGAGGTCTCATAGCTACTACTGTGAAAAAAGATAATCAGGTTATGCTTATGTTGTGGCCCTTTACCAAGTCAGGTTCTTAATTCACTACTAATTACATCCTACACTAAGTGTTGTTCCTCTTGCAGATCGCTTTGCCTGTTTGTTGGCAACTAGCGGAAAAAGTTCTCGTGAACTATGCTGCTCAACAGAAACCACATTTCGGAAAAATGACAAGAGATATGAGCATTGCGCTTTATGATTATTCCAAACTGGTTGCACTTATCTGTAAAACTACATCAGAAAATGACATTATGGTATTTGTTACTCTTGCTGATACTTTTATATATATATATATATAACTTATTTTATGGTTATAGATATTTTTTGCTATCACACTAGGTTTCTTCACATCAAAATATATAGTTGGTCATATTTGATATCACTGCTATAGCAAAGTTACAATTCTTTTCATGTAGGCTAAAGAAGACAATTTGTTGGGAGAAACTATTCCATCTACAACTAATACAAGAAAGTCATGGAAGTATACAACTCACAAGATAAAACTTGAGTGTGCAGAAAATATCGGAAATATGGTGCACACTGTAAGGTGTTGTCAACTTGGAACTAAGGATATGGTTAACCTTCAGTCTGAAGATGAAAAGGAAACCGTGTCATTTGATGATCCATCAATGCCACCCAAATCTGTGACAGATGTGAGGGGAAAACGCAAGAGCGTTGACACTCCATGGAAGAAAAAGGTAATAGAGTATTACAATGTGCCTAGAATTTCTTCTAGACATACAGGTGGCAGAATGGGTTAGGCAGGCCCACACACTTTTTTTCTTGTCTTTTGGTTTCTTGAATTTTACAAATAGTTAAAGAACCTATTTTTTATAATTAAACAATTTAGGAGGTATTATGCATTTTGTATATATTTTCGGTGAGCTTCGGCCTATCTGACCTACTCGTTCAACCTGCTTTCATGATAACCAATTCTTCGAATTTTACACATTTGAGCCATAATAGACAAGGTATTAGAGGCAGGGGCTGGGTCAAGATTTAGTGAGTTCTTTAAAGACGCAATGGCTTCAGAAACATTACGACTCAGTTTCAGAAACTCCTTTTGCATCACAGAACTATAGTTCAACCTTGTTGATCCAATTGATCCGTTTACACATACATTGTTCAAACCCATCATTCCAATTATATATATTTGTCCTTTGAAAACAAGCATGAACAACTCATCATTCCAATTATGATGATCATATTCTGGATTATACAAATCTATATATTGATTCAGGCTCGATCTGTTGAGCTTGGTGAAGATTTGGTGGGGAGCAGGATAAAAGTTTGGTGGCCTGATGATGAAATGTTAGTATCATTGCACTTGAGTTAGATTCATGAATCCTTTTGGTTCTTTTAATGTGAAAACTTATGCTGCAGGTATTACCAAGGAGTTGTCAAATCCTTTCACTGTAACTTAAAATGCCACAAGGTGGGATGTTGACCAACATTTGCTCCGAGTTGTCTATTTGCATTTTCTATAAACTTTGTATTAGATATTAGATTTGGCGGTTTCAACCAATTTTTTTTATTAACGGGTCGGTTTAGGTTATGTTTTATCGCTATCGAGTTCAACAGGTGAACAGAATTGTAGCGAAAAAGGAAATGAGACAACCCCGTAGAAGTTGCCCAAAGTTTAACATTTTATGTTTATATTCAAAAGTTAAGATTAATAATGGAATAAAAGAATAACTGATTTTCATACTTGACACTGATTTTTATTTATTTATAAATATTAAAAGTTTTTGGACAAAAACAACCCCTAGCCAACCACCCATGTTGCCATTTCTATTTTGTATGTTAGCTAACATTTGTTGCTATATCTTTTCAGTTATTATATGATGACGATGTTGAAGAACTCTTAAACCTCAAGGAAGAAAAGTGGGAGTTGGTTGAAAACTTGTCTCTCATGACAGATTGTGTATATTTCTCCTTCCTTCTCTTTGTACTTTGAAACTTCTTTTACTCAACTATAGAGCTGGTGAGATGGGTGGGTCGGGTAACAAGTCAACATTAGTTTGGGTTAATAGCTACCATTTTTTTGGTAGATGTCAAAATGATCTTGGTCGACCCACAAGCATATTGACAGAAACAATTGAGAATGATAAAATAAATCTACTGAAAACAATTGCAAAATCTAAATAAATTAATATAGTCTGTAGGGATGAGAAAATTGTTAGTCCTTGAGCCATATGCTATCATTCCATAATCTTAGAATAATGACGGTAATAGTGCTTATCATAATTTCCGTCCCACTTATAGCAAGGGTAAAACTGGTAGAATAGAAAAGGTTAGGATATCATTTATTAATTATCATTTCTAAATGCAAATTTATGTACATCATGTGTAGCTTAAGACATTCTCTTAGGACGTAAGCTTGACAAATCGTTATAAGAAGTTCATGATACCATATGAAAACATTGAACTTTGTTCCATTTACGTTGATAATATTCTCCATTATACAAACTTTTATTGATTCAGGCTCATGAGCATGGTGAAAATTTGGTGGGGAGGAGGATAAAAGTTTGGCGGCCTTTATATAAAACGTAAGTATCATAGTATTTGAATAAGATTCATGAATCTTTGTGACTCTTTTAATGTGAACATCTTTTGCTGCAGTTACTGCGAAGGAGTTGTGGAGTCCTTTGACTCTAACAGAAGGACACACAAGGTTTGCTGTTAACAAAACTGTTCCAAGTTCTCGATTCACACTTTCTAGAAACTTTCTATTAATGGTAGCAAGATCGACCCATCTACTCATGAATGGGTCTATTTGGGTCATGTTAAATCTCTGACAGGTCACAATTTGTTAGAGATGACAGTTCCAGACAATGTACTTGTAAATCGATATCAATTCTGTTTTTTCTTCTTATTATTATTCTTATTATTATTATTATTTTTATATTTTTTTATCTCAAGAGATCAAATTGGTCAAAAGTTATTAGAGGTGGCAGTTTCGACCCATCCATTTACTATGAGTGGGTCGATTCAGGTCATATTTTATCTCTACGGTTCTTACCAGTCAAGAGTCGTTAGAGATGGCAATTAGGCTCAATTTACTTATGAATGGTTGATTTGGGTCGTGTTTTATTGCTAATAGGTCAAACTAGAGAAATCACTGAAATCCACTGGAATTCGGTGGAATTGGAATATGAATTTCTTCCTTACACTGTTTGGTTGACGGAATGGAATTGAGATTCCATTCTATGGTGTTTTTGTTTGGCAACAAGTGAGGAATTGGAATCGAATTCCATTAGATAAAGGAAATTCAGATTCCTTAACATTTTGGCATAGTTGTCGACCTGTGACTCGAAATCCTAAATTTCGACTCGCGACTCGACTCATAAGAATTACAATTTGTATATAAAAATAATATACATATATATTTATATACACACACACTATATGGTATTACCTGATCGAGGTTCCAATTTTCCATTTCGTCCTTTTGAGTCGACTAATGTTTGTTGCTATATCTTATTAGGTATTGTATGATGATGGTGATGAACAAATCGTATACCTCAAGGGAAGACGGTGGGAGTTGATTGAAAATGAGCCTAACATGTTAGATTCAGTATGTATCTCCTTCCCTCTCTTTAAACTTAGGAACATATTTAACTCACCCATGTCATTAAACTAAAACTTGTTTTATATATTTCTATGATTTTCTATTAAAAATGATAGTTTTTTGGCCCGAATGAACAAAAATGGGTTCATTCGATATTTTATGTTAATTCTTTTGGGTTTGTGCTCTGAGTCTATCATGAGAGGATGTGGTGGTAACCCCCCCCCCCCCCCCCCCCCCTTTGCTTCGTCTAGAGCGGGTATCCATCCGTGTTAGGGAAGTATAAATAATAGCTTTAGGCTTTCGACCTTTGGGCAAAACAAAAATATCTAAACGGCCTTAAAAAAATTACTTCAAAACCAGGTCGGGTTGTGTTGACCCATAATCACTTTTTGCTGTTTCTCTTTGAGTTCTACAGACAATCAAAGTATGAAGTATGTTAAAAACACTGTACCATAATAAATCAATGTGAAAATGTCAGAAACATGCTATGGGCTCCAGTTGACGCATACGTAATGGAATATATTTTTGCATGATTTTACCGTTTAACCTTAAAAAACTTAACTAGAAGGTCCTACTGTATAAGTTGTAGGAATTTAGTACTGCAAAAACAGAAGGATCTTTTTGTTAAATTTCAAGAAGTAAAATGAATCATAATGCAAAAAGTACCCCTTTGTTAAAAAGTGAAGTCAATGGATCAGCAAAAGGTCACGGGGATTTTTCAACATCTCCCTATGAATTTGCTTGTTTTGATAAAACAATAGATATAAGACAGGCATTAAGCATTTAATTCTTTTAACCCATAGCATCACCATTTTACATATAGTGTTATATTTTTGATGCTGCATGATATGATTGGGCCTGTGAACAGACCTGCTTAGTGGAGTCCAGCAACAAGAAGCCCGATCATGAGTAGTCCAATGCAAAAGGACGGCCTGTACGAGAGAAAAGACGTCCAGCCCGTTTTGAAACTTAAGAATATCTGCCCCCCATGCAATTGATTAATTGGTTACTTCATTTCTGGGTAAACATAAGCATGCACACACTTTAGTCCACTAGTATACAGTAAACCACATTTTCATTGTTTCCAATTCTAGCTCCTAAAGTTTAACTAGAAAAATGTATATGTCCCTCAGTAGTTTATTTCCGTTACTTAGAAATTTTTATGCATGATCGAATAAAAGGATATTAGAAAATTGCCACAACTTGTGTGTTTCTTACTCTTATTCTATCTGTAGACAGACCCAAAACTGTCTCGACAATTGGCATTTGCATTGCTCTTTAACATGTCTCCAAAATGTGATCCACCCCCTAGCGAATAATCAATGTCAGCCATGGCCGAAAACATATCCAAACTTGTAGCATCGACTTCGATCACTAATGACAAAATACTCTTGACCCTCACCGAAACAACCTCCCAACGAGACATAGTTAAGAAACTTTATAAAAAAGTACCAATACCGAATGAGATATCATATTATCCGGATATACACATCTAAAACACTTTATAGTCATATTTCTCTATTGATATATTTTTTACTAAGAGAATGTCAGGGTGACCATTATACATCTAACCTTATATGATTAACAAATACCGACCATTAGAATAATCCATTGTGATATTCAAGAAATTTGTTTAGTCAACAAAACTTAATCATTTGTTCCACTAAAAAGTCACACACACGTTATAATTCGTTTACTTGAATTTTATTGTTATAAAACGATTACAACTATAGCATAAATGTTACAACTATTTTTTTTCAATAACACATTATCAATGAACTACGAAACAAATGATTGTCAAAACAAAACATTCGACAAAATGACTTCAGAATGAAATGCGTAGAACCAACACAAAAGCCATATAAAAAGAATCTACTTGTAACTCAACAATGAAACAAATCAATTTGGATTCTTCAATGTACGTGAGTGTATATATACGGTATGTTGAATTTGTGTTTGATTTTTATAAGTATGCACATAATATATATGATAAAATTGTATAGTTTTATATGAGTTAAAAAGGATATGCAATGAATATGCAAATTAAAATTATTTTAGATAGTATTTATATAAATTATAAATCATTTCGTTGGTGTCATATTAATGTTAGTTTTTGTATACTAATTTGAATGGGTAAAGAGTAGTAACCGATAACATTTAAAATAAGTCAAAGAACGTTGAATTATAAAGGAATCTAATTATACATAACGAAATTAATAGTATAAAGAAAAAAGATAGAAGGTAGCAATCATAAAAGTGAAGTTGTAATACAGAGTAGTTATTATATTCTTTGTAAGACCTCTTTGTAGACCACATTTGTCATCTTATTTGTCTAGCGGCCATTCGTATTACAAAGAAGAACCTTCAGCCCCTATTGTTTTTAACACGTGAGACAACAACATAGAACCGTTCTTGAGAGAAGACCGGTTGATGTAAATACAATCCTACTGTTTATAACAAATTGTTCCTGGATTTTGTTTATCGTCATCGCGAAATGTAACACCAAAGAATGTTGTCTTACATTTAATTTGAAAGTTATGTTTTTTTTTTCTTACAACATTAATCACATTCTTGGAGTATAAGTTATGTCCTCGATGTGACTCCTTAAAATGATCTTCGCTTCAATAACATGTTCACCAAACATTTTAAGTTGTAATCTGGTTATGTTTTATAATCCGTTAGATTGATCAATGTTCCGAAGTAACATTACAGGCACACTGTTGGGTCAGAGACCCCACTAAATGTAATTTATAGATGACAAATTCACTTAAGTGTTTTTATAGTTCACTACATCAGTTAGTAGTGAACAAGTTAGAGTAGAAAAGAAACTGTCGCCAATCAAACTAATCAGCGAACAGTAAAGCACTTAGAATATATTTTATGTCTACTCTAATCACTGCACATGTTGGCAGTGATTCTCTTGTAACTTGAAGTATTCTTAAAGACTTCATCACTCGCTGATGAACATTTAACCTTCTGAAGTTACTTAGGCTGTCGCTGAAAAGAAGTTTCATCTGCTGAAGTCAAAGACTGAAGACAGAGACAGAGAGCAGTTCAATGATGTGGAAATTATCACTGCTCTATTTACCAGCGGTCCAGGCCTTTATCCCAGGAAGTACAATAGGTCTGACAAATACCTATTGTACAATTGAAGGTCAACTTATGCAGCACACTAGAAAGCGTGCATATCTTTTCAAAGATATGTACGAACACTTATTGTACAATTGCATTAAATTCTTTGTACCTTCTTCTGTAACCTAGGATTAAAGTAATGTATAAACTTTACTCCTAGGATGTATTGTCACTTCTAAACCCTGGAAGTTACTTTACAGTCCCAACTAATATGGTGTTGACACGTGGTAATTTATCTCTCATTATGTGAGAGTATAAATACCACGCTCAACAACCATATTAAATGTTCAGAATTTTGTATTCAAGATCAACTTGTGATAAAACACGTTCCTGCTAATCAGTGAACCAAGTACCTTCACTTAAGTGCCTTCACTTATTTGTTAAGTGTTGATCACTAAGCGTTATCAGCGAGCCTTTCGCTGATAAGCTGTTGAGACTAAATTTGTCACAAGTTAGTTTACTTAGACTTGTGTGTCTTGTATATTTCCGCAAGTAAACTTTGTAAAGTATTCAATTGATTCAAATCAATAAAAGAAAACTTTAAACTTGAATTTGTTTGTCTATTTACATTTGTTGTTAGTAGTTAAACTTTTATTTGACAAACCGGGACCAACACACACCTTTTTTAAGTGTGAGCCTTTGCTTTTGTATTCCAGGTAGTTTCAGTCCATTCAATATCTCGGGCAAATATGAAGATTGTTCATTTCTGTTTCACAAATAGTATCTGAACTGAAATATCTTTTTATTGTCGGTTGTTTAAAAAATCAACCTTCTCATTTGTTGGTTCCAAATTTTTTTTCTTCCAAGTAACCAGTCTTATTTATATCGTCGTTTATCGAAGGTTATATACACGAAATGATAACATCCATATGATCACCCTTTGAGTTTATTAGAACGTCTTGTGGGAATTCAACTTCAGTCTCTCCATCACTCGGTTCACCTACAGTTCATTCTCTTATTTCCAAAATCCATTCCACAAAATCTCTTTGGTTCAACATCTTCTTCGTCAGCAGCATTCTTTAAGCCACATAATAACGTTGGGTTTAAAACAATACAATGGTCCCATATATGTGAATGATTCATCAAGCATTGACTTGATCCTTTATGAACGACCGGTAATAAGTTTTGAAAGTCACCTCTGATTACAGTTACCTTGTCTCTCAAAGTCCTGTCAAAAGCTTTGAAACAATGTTTATGCGTCATCAGGGCTTCCATGTAAACTTCTCCGATCAACAATACTATAAGATGTATGATGTTTTGTGAATGTTAATAGTTTTATATTGCTTCTTTTGTCACACAATCAGTATTCCAATAAGTTTTTACAAAGTTTAAGAAATTACATTATTTTATAGTGAAGATGAACTTTTTATCTTTATTTTTTGCACATACTATCATGTTTCAGTTTTGAGAAAAAGTATATTGATGGTAAAATGGTAATGTTAATATATTACTTTTAGGAGTTGATACTTATTTTGAAACAAAATAAAATGAAAATGTAAATATTTATTCTAGAATGGAAGGAGTGTTTAATTTATTCAATACTGATTTTTTATAAAGAAATATCCATTTAGTTTGTTTATGGGAAAAATAGCTTTAAGAAATTATATCATCATATAGAAATAGAAATAGAAATCTTAATTAAAGAAAAATGATTATTTTTTTCACTAGAGAAATCAATCATATCATAAAACTTTCATTATTTGATTTATCGTCCATTTGAATCGGTACAATCTACTAATCCTTTCCTTTAACAGGATATATATATATATATATATATCATTACATTTAAAAGGCCTACCATAAATGTTAACAGTAAGTCTGATGTTGCGGTTTTTAGCTGATAAATATTTATAAAGATGCAGTAATTAATGCCGGTTTCCGAATTATTAATAAAAAAATATAACACAAAATAATTAAACAGGTAAGACACGTTATATGTTTGTGGCTCTCATAATCATTTATTATAGCCCCTTTAAACTGTGACGACGACGGAAATAAAAAATAAGAATTATATATTCAAGGTTCTTTTAATATGTTTTAAATTAAATTTAAAATATTATATATTATATTTTTATTTAACAATATCATACATGAAAATTATCTCAATTTATTTTCGTTGACAAAACAATATTATGTATATTTTAACATCATTATAATTTATAATTCCGATATAATAATAATTAATAATAAATATAAAAATAAAATAAATAGAAAGGGTAAAATATTCAGAAAACGACAAATACCCTCGCTAAAACCCTTCCATAAAATTCCTCAAAAAATAACTTCTGCCAAATCACTCTCAATTTTGAGCATTCTGTGTTTTAGGTTTTGTTAAAATCATTACCTTGCAACAAAAAATTTAGGTTCCATTTCACTCAAAATCGAGCAATGTGTTCATTCAGTAAGCCTCAAATCAAGCTGATGAACGCTGGAAAGAACCTATTACTTTTGCCTTCTTCAAATGCTGAGCTTCTCAACATTCTAGTGGTATATGTATATATATATATATATATATTTATATACATACGTGAATCATATGTATATGTTTATTTTATTATGATTTGTGATGCTTGAAAATGTTAGTTTTGTATGAACTGGAAATGAATTGATGACGTCAGTTGTTTTTAGCTTGGGGTGCAACCTATTTGAGTTTTGTTGAATAGTTAGGCTTTGTTTTCACTGAATTTTGTAGATTATATTGTAGGATACACAATTCCATTGTCTACACTTCATTTACGGTTAATTGCTTAACTATTGGGTGTTTTCCGGTTAGCTTATTTTCTGGGGTTATTGGTTTATTTATTTGAAAAGGTTAATAAGCTAAATTTTTAACTGCTTAAGAGCTTATTAACTATAGCTTGTGAGCTTCACTGAGCCATAAGACGAAGTAAGTCTAAATGAGCGTATAAGTGTTTTCCTGAGGTTATGAGTAAGAATTGATTTGTGAAATCTGATGGTTGCTAGGATGACCTAGTCATCTCCCACGCTAACTGCGTCCCGTTTAGTTATGGGATTAATAGCCCCAGAAATGTAAGTCGGTGGCAGTTCCTTGGAATGCAAGCAATTGTGTTTGACTAGGATTCATAGTATGTGC
Source organism: Logfia minima (assembly GCA_963921325.1). Classification (NCBI taxonomy): domain Eukaryota; kingdom Viridiplantae; phylum Streptophyta; class Magnoliopsida; order Asterales; family Asteraceae; genus Logfia; species Logfia minima. The sequence continues at coordinate 1,742,973 of OY992773.1, forward strand.
TTCTATAAACAACGTTAATTGTAAACCTCTATCAAAATCTAAATCAGTAATATCGCTCTAGCCGTGAATTAAGCATATCGACTCGATTTACCCAACCATGTAAATTTGTATATATATTTTTTTTCTCTTGCAAGTTTGTTTAATGCGTGTTTAGCGATTTAAAACAGATAACTTAGCATGCTATGTTTAGCATTTAACCCTATTGTCAAACATTTTAGTTAACATGAGTAATGTATATTTAGTATCTTCTTTTTATGCTTTTTTGTTTTTACATTTCATAGCATTGTGATGTTTTCACTGAACAAGGTTTTCATTTGTACTTGAATTTTTATTGCTACAATTCACGGTTTTGAAATTTTTGGTTAATTTTGTAATAGCAAATTGAGCAAATACTCTCCGAGGTGAAACAATCACCATCTGAATCGATGCTTAGATCAATGCATCCAATAACTGAGGCACTTATTGCTAAGGAAATGGTGAGGCATCCTGATATGGATGTGAATATCTCTGTTTCACATTGTATCAGTGAGATCATGAGAATTATGGAACCAGAAAACCCCTACAATAATGAACAAATGAAGGTATGAACATAAGGTTGAGATAAATAGAATATACTTATAAAAATGTACTATAGTCCAAGTAACTGCCCTTTTCTTCTTGTTAATGCACAGGATTTCTTTGAGCTAGTTGTAACCACGTTTGAGAATTTATATTGTGCATCTGGTGGATGCTACACTAAGATGACTAGAGTTCTCACAATATTTAGCAAATATAGATTGCCAGTACGGATGTTGGGCCTGGAGCTGGACGGACACCGGCTAATAGTTCGACTATTTAAACAGTTTTTAACCGTCGCTGAGTAATAATTCTATTTCTTTGCTAGCAGCTAGATCTGTTCTATTTGCATTTCCTATTTAACAGAATGTTACCATTTTTGTGCTAAAACACCTCATGCTTCAATATTAAAGTCTTTGAAAATCGTTACTTGACTACTACTTCTGTATTTTGCTATTAATTGAAACAAGGATTGCTAGAAACAACAATGTCAAGGGTTTTTCAAACAAGTAAGATTGAACACTCTCAAACATCCGAATTAAAGACACCAAGATAAATGGGTAAACGGAGGAGGTTTTCCCTAATCATGTTACCCAGGGAGGGTGAGCTTTCTTTTACTCACATGTACAAGGCGTAAACGGGTATCCCGTGACCGTTTCCCCCTCTCCTTGGCCACTGGCCTCCTCCAAGATGTTTACCTAGGGAGGTTCAAACCCGAGACCTTTTGTGAGGACATCAGGACACCTAACCACCAGGCTACCTTTTTGTAGTGTCTTGTAAGAGAACAGACTCAAAGGCAACTTGAGCATGATAACTTTTATGTCAAGTTCACGAACGTTCAACCGAATTGCTTCATTAATCCACTTTAACACACTTGACTTTTGAATCCAAATTTCAAAACTGAAATAATTTAACTTGGGGTGTTTTGCAAAGCTGCGGAATCCTGTTCATGTATTAGATATCTTGTCGACATTTGTGGACTGGGTACTGCAGCTTAACAAAGCACCTCAAGTTAAATTATTTCGGTTTCATTTTTCTAAACTTTGGATTTGAAAGTCAAGCGTGTCAAAGTGGATTATTGAATCAGTTAAGTTGAATGTTCGGTAACTTGACATAAAGTTATCATACTTGCGTTGCTTTTGAGTCTGGTCTATTGCAAGAGAATAACAAAATTAAGATTAGATCGCGGTGTCTTCGATTTGGATGTTTCGGAGTGTCCGTCCCCCATTAATCTTCCTTGTTTAAAAAACCCTTGACAATGTTATTTCTACCAATCCTTGTCAATGCATTTCAACTAATCCAAGGCTGCCCAGTACTTGAAAGTCTATTTATGCAAGTAATTTGGCGCAACAATGAATCAGAGTTTGTGTTTAATATCAAATCGTTACAGCAGATATAGATGAATAAAACGATATTGGAAGTTGTGTCATTTAGTGGATGACTTTTTTAAGCTAAACTGATTTTTTTCTCTTTTGAACTTTCAGCTCCAATTCTTCTATGATTCTACACGAGATGGAGAAAATTATGACCATGATCATAGTGGAAAGTGAGGAGCTCACGCTTGAGCTTCGTGGTCTCGTGGCTACAACTATGAAAAAAGATAATCAGGTTATGATTATGTTAAGACCAAATCAAGTTCTTAATTCACCACTATTTACATCCTAAACTAAGTGTTGTTCCTCTTGCAGATCGCTTTGCCTGTTTGTTGGCAACTAGCAGAAAAAGTTCTCATGAACTATGCTGCTCAACACAAACCACATTTTCGAAAAATGAGTAGAGATATGAGCATTGCGCTTTATGATTATTCCAAATTGGTTGCATGTATCTGTAAATCTGCATCAGAAAATGACATCATGGTGTTTGTTACTCTTGCTCAGACTTTTATACATATAGAATATATTTTATCATTATAGAGATTTTGTTGCTATTACGCTGGGTTTCTTCACATGTAAATAAGATTGATCATATTTATTATCACTGCTGTTCAAAGTTACAATTCTTTTTATGAAGGCTAAAGAAGTTGATAATTCTTTGGGAGAAACTATCCCATCTACAACTAATACAAGCAATTTGAGGAAGGATACCACTCACAAGATAAATCTCGAGTGTCCAAAGGAATTCGGAACTATGGTGCACACTGTAAGGTGTTGTCAACTTGGAACTAAGGGTATGGTTAACCTTTACTCTGAAGATACAAAGAAAACCGTTTCATTTGACGATCCACCAATGCCATCCAAAGTTGTGACAGATGTGGAGGGAAAACGCAAGAGAAATGACACTCCATCGAAGAAAAAGGTAATACAATATCACAGTGTGTCTAGACTTTCTTCTAGACATAGAGGTGCCAGAACGGGTTAGGCTGACCAGCAAACACTTTTTTGTTTGTCTTTTAGTTTCTTGACTTATATAAATAGTTAATGTTTTAAATATTATTATTATTATTAAATACCATATTAATACAATGATAATCTAATTTTTAAATAAAACAATTTAGGAGGTTTATGCATTTTGAATATATTTTGGGTGAGCTTCAGCCTATCTGACCTGCTGCTCCAACCTGCTTCCGTTTTAACCAATTCTTTAGATGTTACATATTTGAGCCGTTATAAGCAAAGTAGGATCCAGTCGATCTTTTAATCCATAAGACGTTCCAAAATGCCACCTCTTATTTTTTTCCTCCTTTGAAAGGAAGCATGAACAGCTCATCATTTAAATTATGCTAATCATATTCTGGATTACACAAAACTGTATACTGATTCAGGCCCGATCTGTTGAGCTTGGTGAAAATTTGGTGGGGAGCAGGATAAAAGTTTGGTGGCCTGATGATGAAATGTAAGTATCATAGCACTTGAGCGAGATTGATGAACCTTATTGGTTCTTATAATGTGAAAAACTTATGCTGCAGGTATTACCAAGGAGTTGTCAAATCCTTTGACTGTAGTATAAAGAGGCACAAGGTGGGATGTTGACCAACATTTGCTCCAAGTCATCGATTTTCATTTTCTATAAACTTTGCGTTAGATGTGGCAATGTCAACCAATTTATTTATTTTAGTGGTTTGATTTAGGTTATGTTTTATCGTTTATCAGGTCAGCCAGGTGAAGTAGAAAAATAGTGAAAAAGGAAACGAGTCTGACACGTAACAGTTGCCCAAAGTTTAACTTATCATGAACGAAACCTACTAAATCATTAAACTCAATTATTTAGATCATTAACGGAATAAAATTATCTATACTATTATATAAAGAGAATTTGGTCCACCTCTTAAAAGTTGGTCAAACTCTTTCCCCATATAACCCAACACCATATTTAACTCTCTTACTACATAAACAAACACTCTACACAAAACACATATTACACATCTTTATAACATATACAAACACTTCATCTTAACCATCACCAAGGTAGCCTAGTGGTAAGCGTCATGATGTCCTCACAAGAGGTCTCAAGTTTGAACCTCACTAGTTGCACATCTTGGGGGTTGCCAGGGAAAGGGTCGGAAACGGTCACAGGATATCCCGGTCAGGCCACGTACATCTTAGTGAAATAAACTCGTCCACCCCGGGTTACTTGAACAGGGAAAACCTCATCTGTTTACCCGTTTACACTCTGATCCTCTTATAACTCTTTTCCATCATTACACTACCTTCACCACTCACCACCACCCTCATGCAGCATTGCGTGGGTCCGAGCTAGCAACCGATAATCATACTTAACACACTAATTTTCTACTTACTATAATTTGAAGTTTTCGGCAAACAAAATCACCCATTGTGATCCCCTAGCGAACCACCCGTATTGCCACTTTTGTATGTTGACCAACATTTGTTTCTATATCTTCAGTTATTGTATGATGACGGTGATGAAGAACTTTTAAACCTCAAGGAGGAAAAGTGGGAGTTGGTTGGAAGCTTTTCTCCCATGATAGATTGTGTATATATCTCCTTCCTTCTCTTTATACTTTGCAACTTCTTTTACTCAACTAAAGAGCTCGCGAGATGGGCGGGTCAATTAACAAGTCAACATTGGTTCTGGTTAAAAGCTATCATATGATAGTACATGTCAAAAGTCGAAACGGCCCTTGTCGGCCTACAAACATATGGATAGAAATAATTGAGGAAGATAAATAAATTTACTGAAGGCAATTTCAGAATCTAAACAAATTGACTTCGATAAATTAACATAGTTTGTGGAGATGACAAGACTCCAAGGAAGATTAAAGGTGGAAATAAGGGACAAATTAAAGTGCTGTTATGGCATAAGTTTGACAAACCCTTGTTATAAATTCATGATACCTTGAACTTTGTTCGAGTTATGCTAATAATATTCTCCATGATACAAATTCATATTTATTCAGGCCCTTGAGCATGGTGAAAATTTGGTGGGGAGAAGGATAAAAGTTTGGTGGCCATTATATAGAATGTAAGTATCGTAACATTTGAGTGACCTTCATGAATCTTTGTTCCTCTTTTGATGTGAACATCTTTTGCTGCAGTTACTACGACGGAGTTGTGGAATCCTTTGACTCTAAAGAAAGGAAACACAAGGTTTGATGTTGACAAAACTAGTTCCAAAGTTCTGGTTTCTTACTTTCTAAAAATTTGTATTAAAGGTAGCAATATTGACCCATCTACTCATGAATGGGTCGATTTGGTCATGTTAAATCCCTAAGGGGTCAAAAGTTGTTAGAGGTGGCAGTTCCAGACCATGTACTTATATACTTATGAATGGCCTAAAAGGTCAGTTTTGTCCAGATCAAACGGGTCAAAGTCTTTAGAGGTGGCAATGTCGACCCATTTACTTATGAAAAGGTCGATACGGGTCATGTTTTATCTCTAACGGATAGTACTGGTCAAAGGTCAATAGAGGTGGCAATTCTGCCCGTACTTATGAATGGTTGATTCTGGTCGTGTATTATTTCTAACAAGTCAAACTATAAAGTTGTCAAGTGCATTTATATAATGCATAAAGCCTCATAAATCTTTTCATTCAAAATATTAGATTATTAGTGATATACCATAATAATTTTAATCACTTGCCACACTCTAATGTTTTGTGATATAAATATTTTTTCGGAAAAGAAGTGTTTGAGTTAACCCAACCAGATCTGTACCACAATTACCCGTTTTTGACCTGTTATCCAACCTAACCGAGCCACCAATTTTCTATCTTGTCTTTTTGAGTTGACTAATGCTTGTTGCTATATCTTCTTAGGTATTGTATGATGATGGTGATGAAGAACTCATATGCCTCAATGGGAGACGGTGGGAGTTCACTGAAAATCCACCTCGCGTGTCAGATTCAGTATATATCTCTTTTCCTTTCTCCAAATTTGGAACCTCTTTAACTGAACCCTATGTTATTAAACTAGTCATTTTATAAATTGCTATGATTAATGTTAAAAGGAAAGTTTTGGCCTAAATGGATAAAAATGGGTTCATTTGATGTTTTAAGTTAATCTTTTGGGTTTGTTTGGGCGAAACAACATATCTAAACTGGCTACAAGAGGTACTTTGGAATTTGCAGGGCCAAAATGGGCCAGGTTGGGTTCTATTGACACGTAATCAGTTTTTACCGTTTCTCTTTGAGTTTGACGAACAATTAAAGTATTAAGCATGATTAAAAAACTGTACCATAAATCAATGGGCAAGTGCCAGAAAAAAGCTATGGGCTATTCATGCATAAGTCCTTGGATTTTATCCTTCAACTTAACAAACTTAATTAAAAGGTCCTTTTGGAGGTTTAGGAACTTAATCCTGCAAAAGTCAAGTCAAAATCTCATGGGGCTTTTTTGACATTGCCCTAAAATTATATTATATTTTTGCTTCTATGAATAAAACGATGTATAAGTTAGGTATTGAGCATCTAATTCTTTTAACACCCTAACATCCCCATTTTACTCAGTTTTATATAGTTGATGCTACATATTATTAGTTTCAGGAATAAATAATAAGTTATAAAATTGCATTGAAGAGTCTGGTTATGATGAAATCCAAAAGAAAATGAAAACTGATTTACATCCATTTTGTACAGGCGAGAAAACTTGTTCTGGCACTGCCTAAAAGGTTATCATGTCCATCCGGCATCATTTGTTGTCAACGCTACAAGGTGAAGAGGAGCAATAAACCAATTCTTGAAGCCATTTTCAAGAAACACGGTGATATTGCAGCTGAATGTGTGTTCAAAACAGATCATGTGCGATCCTCTTTCCTTGAGGTTATTTGTGATGTTTTCAGGCAGATTCAAACCAATGATATTACAACCATCGTTTCTGAGATGGAAAAAATAGAGAGCCAGGTGTCAGAAGCGGAGACAGCCAACATTAATGTGTCGTGGCTTCGAGCTCACTTGGCAGACATTGACAGAAAGAAGGTAGACATGAAAACGTCCAGTTTACTTACTGAAATGAAAGAGAGACCAAGAGAGCTCATGGCTGCATAGCAACGCTGCTTGAAAGTACTTATGTTTAGGAAATAGAAGCTATAGGAAAACATATTAAAATCTAAAACTAAAAGACTTGTGGGAACAACTAACAACCATTCTTATATGATAGCGAAATTATGTTACCTCGTGTAATTGATAGAAGATCACTAGGGTCATACTAGAACTTCTATATTTTACCATTACTTAAGAAATACCTTACACAAACTGCCCTTTTTTGGAAGATGGGAGCTATCTTTTGATGTTTTATCTATATCAGATTCCCTTAAATACTTGGGATTAGCTTGTTTTTACACGATCTTTTTGCTGTATTTGTTAAAGATTACAAGATCACGAGTCTATAGTCTATACTGTACTTTAGAGTTTGACAATGTGTCACTTGGTTAGGTTTAGTAATGGGTCATACGGGTTGTGGTCTTCGGATGCCTTTGACAGTTCGTCTCTTGAGTGATGGCAGGGACCGTTGCCATACATTACTCACGAGGTTGTTCCTCATGGTTGGAACCAAAAAAAGAAAAAATCTCAAGGGGGTTAAAAATCAAGATTAGTAATGTTTGTATATAAAATATATGCAAGTCGTACCTAATGTTATACTAAAGTTACATTAGTTGTTACGCGGTGATATTTTAGTGGTGGGAGACATGCAATATAAATACCGATGTCATGAGTTTAATTCCCATTATTATGTTCCTTAACCACGAGTTATAAGATTTATTTATCTCATGTTAACCGTAAAACCGGTCAATGGAGAGTCGGCACAGAATCAGTTCTACCTTTATAAAGTTACATTAGCTTACACTATATAAAACAAACAATTTCTAAAGATAACTTTTTATTTATTTAAAGGATTCCTAGAAATTTAAGTTTTAAAAATGAAGTCTAAATAGTTAGAGCAAGACATGCAAGCTTATATTATTTAATTAAAGTACTGTTGAAATTTAAGTTTTAAATTAGACCTAAAATAAGAAAGAAGAATATCGTTTAACAAATGAAGAGGCATATCCTAAACGTGTGACTTAAACACACAATGGAAAATATAATTTTAGAATTTGCTGACATGAAACTTTGAGTTTTTTTTTTGTATTGAGTGAGCCGAACCAACGTTTAAACACATCGGTAGCTTATTCACTCTGGTAAGCTGTAACGACATTATTGTTTTATATTTAAACTACTTGATTGTTTCTCGATAACATAAAATCAAAGATGAAAATATGTAATGGTTATCTTATTATAGACTTGTTATGGTACAAATTAAATTTAAATATAGAATTAAGTTTAAATGAGAATAAGATTTTTTGTGAGAATGGAGGAATCAATCTAAACCATCAATTTCATCAAAATAATAATACCCCCAACATTTTAAAAAATTGAATATTTCACAAATGGCTAGTCAAAAAATATAAAAGTTGCACCATAAAAATCGGCATTTTTTTTCTCTTCGATTAGACATTTCACAAGGTATAGTTTCGACGAATTTTTTTTTTTTTTTTTCATTTTTTGGTGGGTTTCGAAAACTGGTAACACATGTGTTGTTAGTTGTTGGTAACACATGTGTTAGTTGCGGTAACACATATGTTAGTCGCTAGTAACACATGTGTTACCAACCACTAACACATGTGTTACTGGTTTTCAACCAAAAAAAAAAAATGTATCGAAAGTATATCATGAGGGATGTCTAATCGTAGAGAAAAAATAACGTTGATTTCTATGGTGCAATTTTTATAATTTTTTGATTAGCCGTTTGTGAGATATTTAACTTTAGGGAAAATTGGGTTTTGCAAAATGGATGACTATGATTCATTCAATCATTCTCACTAAAATTTTCATTCTCATTTGAACTCAACCCTTTAAGTATAATAAATTACAGATTTATGATAATAATATAAAAAAGACCATTGTTAATGTAGAATAGTGCACCATTTGTTGTTTTGTATTTTTAATAATAAAAAAATATTAATTAAAGTGCGAGACGTTAATTGTAATTTAAAGGCAATTGAATGTCAAACGAATAAAATAATAAGGGAGTATTATGAAATATTTTAGAGACTAATTCTGCTATTTTTCGAAACTCATGGCATGCCATAAAAATTAATTTTGACCACCTAATATTAAATTTTCACCCTTAGATCAAAGAATGAGGGTAATGAAGTGACAAGATTCTTCTATTGTATATTTTTTAATTATTTAAAGTTGTAACGGCCTTATTGTTTTGTATTTAAATTGTCTACTCACTTCATCTCCCCTAATTTTCCAATCCCTTAAAATCAGTGTGTTTATCAAAAACAATAATCCCTAACATTTACCAAATTTAATGTAACTATTTATTTAATAGTAGTCGAGTATTATTTTATTTTTGTTAATCAATTACTTTCAAAAAAATAATTACATGTTTTGTTTTCTATTATTGTAGTAATGTTAAATCGCAAAAAAAAATCTTATTTTTAAATATTACTATAACTTATAGTAATGATTGGAGCTGTATTTATTTTTTCAATTCAATATTTTATAAATTTTTTTTCATAATCATATAAAGATTTCAAGAACTATTAAAATTTTAATATAAATTAGTAAGTGTAAGAAAATGTAACGATTTTGCAAAAAGATTCAGTCTTTAACCTATATCAATAACAAACCGACTAAATCACTACCTTTAAGGGGAGTACTGCTTATGGTTTTGTACATGTATAAGACAGGAAATTTCATTGATTCATAAACTCAAATTAAAGATACATATAATTCTAAAAACTAACAATTATCAAATATTTATATTACTTGGAAAAACTATTTAAATTAATTGTATCAATATTTGTATTAGTTACAAAATAAAATATAGAATTTTTAAGAAATGACATAGTACATATTAGTAATCATATAGTACAATTAACTTATGTATAAAAACACTTGATAAACAAGCGTAAGTATAGTCAAAGTTGACGTAAATAGTAGATATGGAAGATAAGTGCTAAGACTAGACGATTAGATGATGAAAATACGAGGCATGTATAAGGGTTTACTAGTTCTCTCTATATTTGTGAAATTGTAGTTAACCATAGATCCAACCCCAATATATATAAATATAATATAAATTAGAATGTTAATAAGCAGACCTTTTATATTTTAATATTAATTTACTAGGTTAGAAGCACGTGCGATGCACGACAATTTATAAAGTTCAATTTATTATACTATAAATTCAATTTTTATGTATGCAACTTTAACGTGGATGATGTTGCTGAAATAAATATGGTCATTAATTCTTATACAAAGTTTGACAAGGTGAAATTTAACATTAATATAATAATCAACATTAACATAAAGAATCATAACATCACTAATCCTCAATAATGATCAATAGATTCATCAAGAAATTTTTGAAGAATAACATATTACCTTTTTTGGTCCACATTTGTTTCTAAATCCAATATAATAGTATGAATGAATCTAGTCAAAATCAAAACCATCGACAAAAATATTAGTATCTTCAAGTTTTAGGTAAATAAATTTATCATGAATGTTTAATCCACGTCATATACTCATCAACTCGTTTTAACAAAACAATACTAGTATTCATCAAAAGAAATTATGTAATAATTATGTAATAATTATTAAATAAGATACAATGATTTATTTTCCAACATCTTTGATGTCTGTTATAGTGCTTAAAACACAGTATAATTCGATGATACATAAAGTATAGTAAAAACACCTAATAAACACAATATAAAATATAAATATTAAACACTAATAAATATAATATTGAACTAAATTATTCAGCCGCCGTTACTTTGCACGAGTACAAAGCAAGTGAAAATGGTATTTTTTTTATTTTAAAAAAATTTAATAAAAGTTTGTGAAAAGGACGTTGTTAACAAAATTGAAAACTATATGAACAAAAATCGCAAACAAAATTAAAAGAAAGATGAAAATCATAAAACACATTTACTACGAGGATAAAAATAGACAATTTCCAGTAAAATAATATAAGTAGATAGATAAACCAACCCGAAAAATTCGAATTAGTTAAAAAAGCAAAAATAGACTATTTCCCAAAAACTAAAACCCTAGATCTTGAAAGACCCGTCCGTCTTCGTTATCCTCGTAGCGACTTTCTGACTGTTGAGATCGATCTCCCTCTCTTCATTTCTGTTTGGTTGCCCAATCGACGGTCTCATTTCTTCTCCGGCCACCCCCAAAGGTCCTCTCCAACCTCCGATTAGTGTCACCAACCAAGTAAGTAATAATTTAAACTTTAACCATCTGAATTTTATCTATTCTGTAATTTTCAAACACCTTTATAACTATTATTATCCCTCAGTCAATATATTGCGTTACGCGGATAACAATTTTTATTTTATTTTTATCCTTTTTAGAATAGAATTAGAATTCTATGCTTATTCTGCGACTTCCTCATATGCTTAGTCACTGTATGATACAAATTTGTTAGTTCGATGACTATTTTGATATTCATACATATTTAGGGTTGTAAATTACGCACAAACAGTGTGTAAAAGGTAAAACAATACTATTTGAAATGAAAATATATCGTCATATCAAATTTGGACCTCATTTGCATAATAAACACGACTTAATCACTTCAATGATTGTAGTAGTATTACTATCTACATTGCTCAAGCTAGTCGATTTGTTGTCGGTCAACAATATTTGTTATGTAACTCTAAAATACTAACTAGTGATTTATTATAAAAGTATAACACTGGGCCTCGTTAAAGAAAATGATATTAAGGTTCTTGAAAATGTCTAATTTACAGAAACTCGTTTACACATCGATAACTGCTAGTTTGATATCAGACACTGATAAAGGCGATGAGTAAATTGATGGAACTTGCGAAGAAAGCGATGTTCTACGTTAGAGTTTTATCAGGTTATGAAGAACGTCGTATCAGGTCTTACAGATTGGAAATCGAAAAACGTATTGCTGAGGTAAACATTTCACAGTTTCTTGCTATTACTGCTTGCCATTACATATTTCATTAATACAGTATATCCTCAAAGGTCATACTAATACACGTATGTGTTTTATCCCCTGTCATTGGTAATCTGTATGCTCTAAACGCTTTTGTTCACAGTATTGCATCAAAACTCGTGAAATAGTTGTATGTCGATCAGTGATAATTATAGTTATTAGTTATTTATAGTTATTGCAGCACATTGATTAATATCATTTGCTATGTACAATGCTGTTAGGATCTGTTGTCTGTTGCCTCTGTATTATCCTGAAATGTGAGTAACATCTTAAACTCTTAATTATTATTTCCCCTTCAACAAATGATGTGGCTTCTGGTATTGTGCAATCTACAAGCAGACCTATTACAGATCCCTTTTATTTCAAAAATTTGAACAATTTACTTTGCTTATGTGACTAGCAACAACAGTACACCAGGATAGTGTCATATAGGCAAGTCACGCTAGAATCTATCCTACATTATCGTTTTGGCTATTTTATGCGTCGAACTAAACAAATTCTATTGTATGTATCCAACTTTATCATTTACCTTGCCAACTAGACATGTTGCTTTTGTGATTATCCTTGTAGGCAGAACGAAGGAAGGCAGATATTAAAAAGATCCCTGAAAAGCTTATTTTATCCGAGGTGCGGAAGATGGTGGAGGAGATGCAAGCGGTGAACAAGCAGTTTGAGGAGACGGTAGGTTGCACTCTTTTTGATGATTTTATCATCGTATATGTTCCATCTTGCTTATATGTTGCCTGTTACACTTGTACGAAAGTATTTGATACTAATGCTTGATCATTGGATTATTAACTGCAGGAGATTGCCATTGATGAATACTTCAAGCCCGTTGATAAACAGGCTGAAATGATAGTTGATATGCAGCTTAATGAAGAGGAAAAGACAATGAAGCAGATGATGCAGGCCATGAAAGCACAAGCTTTCCTCGATAAAGAAGAGGCAGAGAGAAACGCAAGTCTCAAAATTGCTGATAAAAAGCAAGAGATCCAGGACGTTGCTTCCATCCCAGCCAGTAAATCTGAGGCAGCATCAAGATAATTTATCACATGAGTAAACACTGAAAGTGATATTGGTATGTTCTCAAGACAATCTATAAATTTGCCTTTTGATTCGTAAACGTATCTTTCATGGTTAGGAAGTTTGTCATTTTACTTGCTATTTTTAGCAAGGATTGAAAAGGAAGTCCTAAGTTAGCAATTACAGTAATTTTCATGGGATAAAGGGAATATACGAAGAGAAATTTTGTCACCGTATGCTGTAAATCTTAATAAGCCTTGCGAATGGTTTAAACCGCATGAAGGTGATGCGTGCTTGTTCAGTAATATTAGATCTTGTCGACTGATGCTCTTTGTGTCGTTGAGATGTAAAGAAGTTAACTTAGTCCATCTGCTCAGTTTTCTATATATTCTGCGAGTCTTATTTTTGGGTACAAGTCAATGAATAGCCAAAATTCAAATTAGAGTAATTGATTTGGTTTTCCTTAACCGTATACCATGGGTCATCATGACAAAAAAATATCTGTGTTATTTCAATAATAACATAGATTATTAATTAAGACAATGTTTGGATTTTTGCGATTAACTTTTAACAGGAATTGCTGAATATCAAAAGCTTATTACAAGGAATCCCATTGTTTTAGAACGAGTTGAAGGAATAGGCATTATTGGTGGAGAGGAAGCAATAAATTGGGGTTGATTTAGGAGGGTTTATGTATTAGAATTGAACATTCTGAAGTTGACCCATTTGACCATCTTTTGCTCAAGCCAACTTTTATTTCATTTGTTTTTTAACTCCTTTGACTTGTTAGATGACACCATCTGAATTAACCCACATTAGATACGGCTACAAGATTAAGATTGTTACCTCTAATTTCGTTGTACGAAAGAACATGGCTTGATAGATAGACTCACACATGAGATATTGGCTTATTTCTCAGATCTATGGTTTCACAGAAACTGCTACCGTTTCAATAGGTCTTTCTTAGCAATTCTTATATTTGCCCTTATATCTCGGTTTCTTTGTTCATGTATGCAATTGTAAGATCCAAAATATATCACCAGTTGACAAGTTTAAATAAAGAAAAATGTCACCAGAAAAAATAGTTTAAAATGTTACTCGGTAATTGAATTTGATCGTTAACTGACGTTCATTATAAAGTAGGCACATTCCCGAGTAGTTTCTGTTCAAAAACTGAACAGAAAAGTAGCAGTTGGGTTACAGATCAAAACACGTTTGAAATCAATAATTCTTCACGTTGATTCGTAAAAGATGAGTCGATCTACTTATATATAACTTGGATAATATTTACTATGTCCCTCTTTTTCTATCTTACCTGTCTTTCCAACAACGAAATCTTAGATCAACCTCTCTTACGGTAACCAAATAAGAAACTTTAGTTTTCTTATAATTTTATGGTATATAGGTATATATTCAACTTTTGGCAATTACCTTACATCCACTTCTTCAAATGTTCAATCATTACATGTGTATTCGGATAGTTAGGACTTTCGTACAAACGTTGATATAAAAATATGGATGATAAATGGGGTAATAGCCATGTTATTTTAAAAGCTTTTGACTTTTTTCAATAATATATACGATCTGTCGTTATAACAAGGACATGTACGTACTTGACTTGCATGTGATGATCAGTTATTCTTTTTAACAAGTTTATTCTATATATATTCGATAAATGTAAAATATCTATTTTCAGACACTTCTTAAGACGACGCAAATGTTCAAATTTTATTTTAAAGAAACTGTTTGAACAAAATGATCAAAAGTAGGTTACAAGAGGGTTAAGTGTTTTAAAATGTATCAAATTAAAGTATGACATTCGTACTTTACAATGTGTATCGAACTAATAGGGTTTTTATTGTGTGTTTTGACGTGTCAATTTATATCAATATCACGTAGTAATTCATATAGCTGACACATTTATAAAATCAAGTAAAAGGTTGTCAATTAACAGAATTGTTTTTGAGTTTTCGGATGCCCTAGGTAAATGAATCTCAATCTCTTAAATGAGGTTTTATAACACAAAGTTAAATTCTGGTAGCATAATGTAGTATAAAAATTAACTTAAGTTTTTGTATGGCTTAGTTATCTTAAACACAATCGTATCCATTTTTTTTCCTTTTATTTATTTATTGATTAACAATAAAACAATTTATCAAATAATAATATGCATATTATATACACATTTACACATATTTTTTAGACCCTTATAAATTGAAGCTTGCAGACGGTCGAAGACCTCGTTTACCCTTAAACACGACCCTCTATCTCATTATTTAATTGGAAAAAAGGCTCCTATATTGTAAAAAACAAATAAAAAAATCAAACATGGAATCCAAATTGACAGAAGTACAAGATTTGTGAATAAAGGCCGTATACGGAATGAGGATACGGCATCGTCCGACACCCACACAGTCTCTCTACCCCACGCGCCTTTCCCTACCTTCACGTTCTTCTGCCCACTTAATTTATCTTTCTACCCTTACCTTCATATCGTCAGGAGCTCGGAGTAAGCTGCAAATATCATAAACTGGTTGTACGAGGTCTTAAGTCGGAGTAAATAGATTTTCGATTGGTATTCCTGTTAATGTTCGAATTAATCACCTAATCTAATGAGATTTGCAAACCGAGTTTATCTTAGAAAATAAGTTAACTTCTAAATTGTTTAATTGAGAAATTTGATTTGTAATCAAATTTGAGTGATTATCAAAACCCAAATAAATATTCCCAAGCCACTACTGTTTCTTGTCAAAATAATTAGCGACACTTTTTCCAGCTGCCAGTAGGCTCTGTCAGTTATTATATATTGCTGTTTAGCTTGAGGAGAAGTATATATCTACTTGCAGGCAAAAACTTCTTTATGCGGGAGGTTGAGGTATTATGTGCTACCCATGCTTCTGAGTACCTCCGACTCTGTTCAGGATGTCCAACCTGCCTTCATGATCACACCAACTTCATAAGCAATACACGTTACACCAACTTCTTAATCGATACACGTTGCCATCAAATAAAGAGACAAATAAAAACAAATACAATATCCTAACTGAGTTGGAGATCTATTTGGCTTATGGGATGGAAAAAAGAGATGATACACTTGATTTATTAAGTTGGTGGAAAAATAATTCTATGAAGTTTTCAATACTCTCTCGAGTGGCTAGGCATGTGTTGGAAATGCCAATAACCACCGTCATGTCAGAGTCGACTTTTAGTACTGGCAGTAGGATCATTGATCAATTTAGAAATTTTCTTTCTCCTACAATTAGAGAAGCTTTAATTTGCACAAAAGATTGGATAATATTTACACCCGCCGACTTGCAAGACGTTCCCATTAATTCTTTACAACTACAAGTTTGGTGGACAACTTGGAGAAACTAGATTGGTAATAATTTCTCGTTTTGTTCCATTTAAGATAGTTATATTGATAAGATATTAATATGGTTTATGCTTCTTTTGTAGATAAACTTCCAATCAATAGTGACATGCAACGACTCTTGTATTGACGAGGATTGGAACTAAAGTGAGGCCTAAATGCTTACTTTTTACTGTTTTTATTCTACTTTATGTTGTTGAGAGATGCTTAATTGAACTAAAGTATATGCTCTTATTTTCTTATAATCTGTACAGCATGCGTATATGCTGCTTGATGTTGCTGACTTGCTGTTAGCTGATGTAGCTAACCTGCTGCTGCCCCTGATCTTGCTGCTGCTTAGTTATATTTTTTTGTTGTTAATGGGCTTTTTAAAACTCAGTAGTTGCTATTTTAGTTATTGTGATCATGAAAATATTGTTATAACTTTAATGAATTGTTGTTGTTTTAGTTATTATAATATGATAATCTGATTAGTTGTTGCCTTGTTTGTATTATGATCTTATTTCTTGTATGCATATGACCAAATTTGATGTCAATTTATTTAAGAATTGTATTGGGCAATACATTTATAACTTATAAATTGTGTTGTACCTATAAATCTTTTGAATTCTTTGAATAATTCAAAAATCGAAAAAATTGAAAAACCAACCCAAAACCGTGTTAAAATAGAAAGAATAAAAAAATGATTGGTTTTGATTTTGCTTTTCAAAAAATCGAATACAGTTTAATTATCCGTCTTAGTTAAAAAAAAAAGACCCAAATTAAAGTAAACTCACCTTACTAAACGAGAAAAAAATCGAATTAAAATATTCATAGTTAAAAAAAGATTCAAGGTAAATAAACAGAGAAATTTTTTGATATGGACAGTCAAACGACCCAATATCACCCTATACCAAATATCACCCTATAGTCTGTGTCAAATTTTTTTTCAAAGAAATAGACACAGATTCCGCGGTCAAAAGCCGCGGAACGGCGGGATATTGAGAACCAACAAAAACGCGCCACGTGGTCTTAAATCCCGCGGGTCAACGCGAATTCCCGTCAGACCGTTCGTATTTCCGCATTATGAAGATTCCTGATGTTTTGCCATAAATACCCGCGGTTTTCACATTTCTCAATAATAGTGCTCTTTTTTCGATTTTCAAGCGGGAAAGTTATTACATTATTCATTTTTCGAGTATATTTTTGTCCAAATTTAAGTACGAGCCTGAATTTCAAGCGAGAAATTGATTACCGCGAACGAAGGTTAATGCACTTTGAGTTTGAATTTCTTGTTTTATCAACCAATTATGTTTAGGAACTAATTTGTGGTTTTAGTAGGATTTTGTCGTTACATAAGACTTCTTTGACCGGTTAAAAGAGTCGCGGTTCAAGGATAATAAACCAGAATGAGATGATTTTCATATTGAACTTTATGGTAAAAATATTAAATTTTCTAGAAAAATGCGGACAAAATATACTCGGACTTAAATTTGGACAAAGTATACTCGAAAAATGAAAAGTGTAATAACTTTCCCCCTTGAAAATCGAAAAGATGACATTATTATTGGGAAATGCGAAAAACCACGAGTATTGAAAAGATATCGCGGATATTTATGGCAAAACAACGAGAATCTTCATAATGCGGGAATACGAACGGTCCAGCGAGAACTTGCGTTGACCTGCGGGATTTTAGACCACGTGACGCATTTTTGTTGATTCTCAATATCCCACCATTCCGGAGCTTTTGATTGCGAGATTTGTGTTTATTTCTTTGAAAAACTGGCACGGACAATGGGGTGAAAATGCGTTGTTTGACTGCCATACCAAAATTTTCTTCAAATAAATAATATTAGAAGAAGACAAATAGTACGTACATGAAATGACATGCGTATTGAGTACTGTCAACTTGTCAGGTGTCAGCTTTACACTTTGGGCATTTTATTTCTATTGCAACGTTTTATTATTACAAAATCTTTAGGCAAACTGAATTCCTCCCAAAATGGCGTCCAAATCAACATCATCTTCTTCTTCAGTCACAAAGTTACCAATCAAGTTGATGAATACTGGAAAAAAGCTGTTACATCTTCCTTCTTCAAGTGCAAATCTTCTCAACGTTCTTGCTGTTAGTGTTTATGATTGCACCTTTTTTATTATTATTTTTTTGTTTATTACTTTTAGGGTTAGGGTTTCAAGCTATTTATTTAAGTTAAAGTGCCTGCATTTTTTAATTAAATTTAGTATTTTATATAATTAGTGATGTTTCTACTTAACAAGTTGGCTTATTTATATGAACTAGGTGTAAAAAATAAATTCTGTAGTCAGTTAAAAATACTAATAATCGGAACAAGATTTACCACAAACTAAGTTATTTTTAGGAAAGGTGAAATAATAATAAAATCCCATAATGACTATCATTTGCAAATTCCTAATTACCTTACATATATCTGCCTAATAGTTAAGTCTTGAAAAGCTTGATAAGAGCTCGAGTTTAGCCCTATTAAACTCGAAATCAGCTCGATAAAATCAAGCTCAGTTTTAAGCCGAGCTCGAGTTGCACAATAAAATCTCGACTCATTTGCAGGGAGGCATACCTAGGTTCCAAATAGTTTGTCACTAGTCAATAACATGCGGTTCAAAAGGATGATGATTATTACAACTTTTATCTAGTAGAATGATAGTTTGACCCTTTATAACTCTACTTGGTAATTCTGTTTAAACAAATTTATATAATGAGGTGGACAATAATTTTAGAACGGACAGAGTAATATTTTATTGCTACAATTCTCAACTTTCAACTCTGTGGTGTATTCTTGTAACAGCAAGTGGAACAAGTTCTATCCGAGGTCCAACGACCACTATCCGAACCGATAGAACGTGCACTGCATCCAATAATCGACGCACTGATTGCTAAAAAACTGATGAGGCGTCGTGATATGGATGTGAATATCTCGGTTTCATGTTGCATTTGTGAGGTCTTGAGAATAATGGCACCAGATCTCCCTTATACCAATGAACAGATGAAGGTGAGAAACATATGAATAAGCTTTTGGCTTAATCTTTCAGAGGATAATGTAATACTAGCTATCAAGTAATCGTGCTTTTGTATTTGCAGGAGTTTCTTGAATTGGTAGTGATGACGTTCGAGAAACTATCTTCTGCAATTGGTGGATGCTATACAAGAATGACTAAATTTCTTACAGTATGTAGCAATTTCAATATGCCAGGGTTTATGTCAAAGTTGCAGCTGGACGGATTAGAAGTTCGCCTATTCAAACAGTTTTTAACCGTTGCTGAGTAAGAATTTTTTTTTCTTTGCTAGCAGTTAGACTTGTTCTAGTAAGGGAAAATTTGGTTTAAAAGGAGCTCACTTTTATCAGTTTCTATTTCAGGAAATGTTTATGGGCCTATGTTATACTCCCTCCATCCCAATTTAGATGTCCACATTACTATTTTGTGTTGTCCTAAATAAGTATCCACTTTTACGTTTCAACCAATCAAAAAAGTGTTTAAGTGGGAAGATAGATTTTACTGGATAACGCTGTAATGATTGCACATTTCTAAAACGTGCATTTTCAAGGATGACACTTGAAATGGGATGGACTGGTCTCTCATTTGTATACAAAGTTAAAAAATAGATCCTTAAACAGTGTGTTCCTTTGAAATAGCATAATGTCCACAATTGTTAATAGAAGAATAAAACTACATCAAAATGGAACTTTGTGTCTTCTATTAGAGGACTTTAAAACTCGACTAAGTTTATTCTTTCTTTTGCTGGTTTTTAAGCTCGAATACTTCTGCTGTTGTGTCCAAAATGGAAGAATTTATGACTATGATGATAGAAGAAAGTGAGCCACTCAATCTCGAGCTTGTAGACCTCCTAGTTATAAGTGTTAGAAAGGATAAACAGGTGACCTTTACCAAAGTTGCCTCTTCATTCATCCATAATTACATGCTATTAAATTGTTGAGCCTATTGCAGATTGCTTCACCTATTTGTTGGCAACTAGGGAAAAAAGTTATCAAGAACTGTGCTGCTGAACTTAAACCACATCTCCCACATATGGTGTGTAATATAGAATGGTTATTCTTGAATGGTGTGGTCTGTTTGTCACTATTGCCCAGACTTGTATATATCTGGTAGACTAGTACATACTTTTGCAAGGGAAATTGTCATAACTCATATAGGTTATTGAAATTGTAGATTTATCCACTATAATATTTTTTATGTTGGAAAAGTTCTGAAAGACCTTTTTATGTAGATTTAAAAGGTCTTTTTACCTGTTAAATTAGTTCAATTAAAAAGATTTCTCAATCGCTTTAGAGACAATATTATGATCTCTGTGGTGGTAAAATCGACAATCTTGACAAACTATATGGGGTTTTGTGACATTAAATAGGCATTTAAGTGTAATACATGAGAAACATGAATGGCTTTAGCTACAAATCAAATTGGCTAAATCGGGAATTTTGACAAACTACGTAGGCCTTTTCTGACATTCGCCATAATTGATATTTGTAATGAAAATACTGTGGGATTCTGCTTACATGTAAATAAAGTTAGTCATATTTGATATCACTCCTATCCTAAAACCATGGTCAATGTGCAATAATTGCATTTCTTTTCCAGGTTAACGAAAGTAGTCCAGATACAGCTGAGAAAAGCAAGTTGGGAAAGGTTACAATTCACAAGCTGAAACTCGAGTGTCTAGAGGGTACAAGTAACTTTCTAGGCGTCCACTCTGAAAAGACACCCATCTCGTTTAATGATCCACCAATACCATTTGGATCTGTAACAGAAATGAATGGAAAACGCAAAAGAAATCTCTCCACACAAAAGGCACAAGTAATACCATTTGCTTCCCTTTCATGCTAATTATATTCTAGCTATGCTAATCATATACAGGATTATATCAATCTGTATGCAGGTTCGATTGGTTGAGTGTGGTGAAAATTTGTTGGGTAGCAGGATAAAAGTGTATTGGCCTGATGATGAAATGTAAGGAGTATCATACTACTTAAGTGAGATTTATGAATCTTATGGCTCTTTGAAAGTGAACATCTTTTTCTGCAGGTATTACCAAGGAGTTGTAATATCTTTCGACTGTATCCAAAAGAGACACAAGGTATGCTATTAACAAACATTCTTCTTCAAGGTGTCGATTAGCATAATTTTACATATTTTGGATTGTTGACTAACAGGTGGCGCTATAACTTTTTAGATATTGTATGATGATGGTGATGACGAAATCTTAGACCTCAAGCGAGAACAATGGGAGTTGGTTGCACATGTATCTGCCATGTCGGATTCTGTATACATTTCCCTCTGCCTCTTTTTATACTTGTGTGTTTCTTTTGCTTAAATCTATTGTTTCAAATTAGTAAATTTTATCAATTTCAATGGCTTACATTGGAGGTGGCAGTTTCGACCCATTTACTTATGAATGAGTTGCTTCGAGTTGTGCTTTATCTCAGACGACTCAAATTAAAAAACTTGAATCCAACACGTCGAATGGGTTGAAAGTCTATTTTATAAGGATTACAACTCATAGATTGTACTATTTACATATTGAGATTATTATTGTAAGATAATAGTTTGTTCAATTATAGTTAAAGCAATTGTAAAAATAAATTATA
This sequence comes from Logfia minima, assembly GCA_963921325.1. Classification (NCBI taxonomy): domain Eukaryota; kingdom Viridiplantae; phylum Streptophyta; class Magnoliopsida; order Asterales; family Asteraceae; genus Logfia; species Logfia minima. The sequence continues at coordinate 1,764,961 of OY992773.1, forward strand.
TGTTCAAAAGAGTGTTTAGAGGTCAACCTAACCCAAATCGCACCGTACTAAAAAATTAAACTGTGTCAAGTTATTACCCAAATGCTGGGTCTGCCCAATTTGCTACCTCTAATTATATCCATTGCATACAGGAAAAAGTTTCTTCTTCTCATTCTCGCATAACGTGTGTCCAAGGCTACAAGGTGAAGCGCAGTGTTGCACCGATTCTTAAAGCCATTTTCAGGAAACATGGTGACATTGCAGCTAAATGTTTATTCCAAGCAGCTTCTGTGAGAACATATTTACTTACGGTTGTTTGTGAAATTGTGAGACGGATTCAAGCCAATGATGTTATTGAGATGAAAGAAATCGAGAGAGAAATTTCAGATGCGGAGCAAGCCAACATTAACGTGTTGTGGCTTCGAGCTCACTTGGAAGCTGCTACCAAAAGGAAGGAAGCCATGAAAGAGTCCATTTTGCTTATGGAAACAAAAGCAAACACCATCTTGGTGAAAAGAGCTGCCAAAATGGATCTGGAAGAGAGACGGATAGAGCTCAGGGCTGCACAGCAACTATTTAAAAATGCTGAAGGGCGCGTGAAAATACTTGATCTTGTTCAAAAGAAGCTAAATGACAACACAGTGAAAGTTAAAGCTGCACAACCAATTTTATAGGCTAATTAAATCATATGCTATTATGTGTAATTAATATAAGATCTTTAGGGTGCACCCTTATATTTTGTCAAATGGGTGAGAGACCCTTTTCACTAAATACTTGGGATTGCTGTATTTTTACACGATCCCCTAATATGTTTGCCATATATTACAAGATTCTGTGTTTATGGTTGTGCTTTATAGGTGACAAAAACGGTAGTTCGTTTGAGTTTAGTAACATGGCATATGGGTAGAGGTCAAAACGGGTAATTTTTATGTTCGGGCTAAAAATGGATTGGTTCAGGCTGGGTCGAATGGACAACACTTATATGCCCATTTGTAATCTATAGCGTAAGTTACAGTTACATCTTCCGTCCTTGTTGTGTGTCAAAAGTTTGGATTTAGTCCTTTAACAGAAGTAACTACATTCATACTCAATTGGTTATGGTTTTAGTCCCTTGCATCAATGCTGTTAATTTAACTTCAGTGACTACACTTGGGTAATTGGGTTCGATATGGAGTTGTGGAATCAACTTTAGAGTTAAATTTATTGAAACTGGTTTGGTTTAGGATTTTATCGATTTGAGTTTGAAACTGATATTTGTTCAATCTGCAGCTTGTGGAATCAACTTTAGAGTTTGATTTTGGAAACTGGTTTGGGTTTGCATCACATAAATCGATCATTTCAATTGGGTCATTGATTATATTTTGGGTTTGGTTTTTTGAAACCGATTTGGGTCCTCATATTGCAGGGTTTGGATTTCTTAGGCGTGTCCACATGTGTGTGTGATCTCAAGTGTTTGTGTTCGTATATGTAGAATCTCACCAAAGCTGTATAGTTTGTGGCATCAGACCAGAGGTAAATGTATCCATATCAAATGTATTTTCAATTCAAATAATTGTTAAAGTTAAAATTATTACAAACATAATGGCATAAATGAGGCTTGCTACTCGAGCTCGACTAACTAAAAGCTTGAATAACAAACATAGCAGTGAAATTTAACTAACTTAACTCATTGGTGCAATACCAAATCATGGATCTCAACTTCTCAAGGTCCTGTCCATCGACTTTTATAATCTTCAAGAACATGTACGGTTTTATTTTAGGAAACATATGAACACGAAGATGATGGAAAAGATGGAAGGATAAAAAGCAGGGATATGTTTTTCGGGTTGAAAAGACAAAAATACTCATCAGGCCTAAGTGTATTTGTGTGGGAATTTAACTAAACAATGATTGTATGGGAATTTAAATAAACAGCGAAAACAAAAATAGAGAGTATAAATCTACTGCAAAGTTCTTGCTAGATGATCCTTAAATGAAAACAGAATTCACTCAGAGCTATTGAGTACGGGTCTAGAAGCTGATATAGTTTATTCCAATGAATATTCAAAAAATAATACTATTTAGGTAAAGTACCATTTAATTATTCTACTAATCTTTTTCTTAAATGAACTTGGGTGTATTAATCAAACTCAACCCGGACCGATCCATTTTAACCCCATCCCATTTTTCCCGTTTACTTAACTCAAACAACCTATTATGTGACCTCTAAAGCACTGTATAGAGTTGTATTGCAATCTTTAAAAAGCATCTCAAAATGATCATTTAAAAACAAGCATTACCAAGTATTACAGAAAAGGCTATTCCGATAAAACATAACCTTTTCTTCCAAAAAGGGATCACCAACTCACACCCCATTCGACAAAAATGTAACATGTTTCTGAAGTAATGCGATGCTATATAAATGGCTGTTTCACGCACGAGTCTTTTTAAACTTTAGATTCCACAATGTTATTTAACTTATTTTCAACAAGATCGAGTACTTTCAAATGACTTTCAGCCTTTTCAAACTGTTTCTGAGCAGTCAGGAGCTTTGCATATCTCTCATTTCTGTCCATTTGGGTGCTTTTTTAACAAATGTGATGTTTATTTTTGTTCCCATAAGCACACGGCCGGCCTCTTTCCTTTTATGGAAAGCTTCTAGGTGAGCTTGAAGCCACGACACGTTAATGTTGCATGCCTCTGCATCCAACACTGTGCTCTCTATTTCTTCCATCTCCAATAATAAGGGTTATAAAATCTTCGGTTTGAATCCGCCTCACAACCTCACAAACAACCTCAAGAAAATATGCTTTCACAGAAGCTGTTTTGAATACACATTCAGATGCTATATCACCGTTTTCTTGAAAATGGCTTTAAGTATTGGTGCAACACTCGACCTTACTTTGTAACCTTGGACACAAATTATTTCACATCGAGGAGACAAAACCTTTCCTAGTAGTGCTTGTAGAAAAGGCATGATGGGCAAGTCAGGTTGGGTTGTAAAACGGGTCAAATGGGTCAAACAGCCAGCTTGACCTGTTATTACTATATTAAATATGATAAAGAGTAGGATCATAAACTTAGAACTTTAGAACATACAATTGGTATTGGGATCACTTAATCGGAAGTGACTTTTTTATCCCTGATTTCTGTTTTTTTAAAAAAATAAACTCTCAAAAAGAAGTGTTTTATAGTTAGATACTAGGCTTTGAGCCCGTGTGATGCACGGTCATTTAAAAAATACGGTTTCAAACTAGCTTATGAAAATAACTAATGTGTCATATATGGTTTCAACATGTTAAGGTCGATAATGATTTAGGTGGTTTTAAGCATTATAATATCATGTAAACATACAAACTTTATACAAAAATCACAATTAATCTAACATGCTAAGATAATGCAACATTAGTACTGTTACTATTAAAACTAATAATTTACGCTTAAAGAAATTGCGAAAAAAAAGAATCACTTAGTATTGAAATAGTTTAACAGTGTGGAACTTATACCTTATGATCAACCAAAATTTTGCCTAAATCAAGACATTTAAAATTTCATCTCAAAACTGATTTTCTCATTTTCAATAATAACGATTACTCGTTCTCAACGGTATACAACAGGTATGTCAATAAAAGTAGGCGTTTGTGACCATGCCAAACAAAATATTCAAAAGGTGAATCATATTACCAATAGACTGTACCCAACATCAACATAAAAATATGATGGGATTACATAGCTACTAATAGTAAAACTCAGGCCTTGAAATTATTGACGTAGTAAATTAAATATAGGTTGCAAGAGTTCAAAAGCCACTTGTAGACAATGACTGACAAAAAAAAAAAAAAACAAATAACCAAAATTATTCAAAACTCTTTATCATCAGTTTGGGTTAAACCATAAGGAGTCGGTTCAACTAAGAATTACAAAAAAGTAGACAATTGGAAAACCAATATGATCGCTCCATTTTATACAAAACCTAGTTCCACTTTAACTTTTTAAATTAAATATCTCACAAATCGTATGTCGATAAATTATAAAATTTACATATTCGGAATCAACGTTTGTGTATCTTTAATTAGAGATCCCACAAGCGATACGTTCGAGGATTTTTTTTGTTGGGTATTAAAAATAAAATCACATGTGGTTTATGATAAAAAGTTAAAATCGGTACACGATTATTTATTCATGGTATACTTTTATTTACATGTGATTATAACTTAATATTTATTCACATGAATAATATAAATATAATTTAAAAATTACGTTTGTTTTCAGCAAAAATCACATGTGATTGCTAGTTTGATATCTAATCATATATGATTTGACATATAATCACATATGATTGGTATATAATCATATGTGATTTTCAACTAAAAAATGATCTTTGATGATTAACTTACCGATATATGATAATTCATATATTTAAAATCACATGTAATTGGAGATATAATCGCGCGTGATTATTATTTAGTGTTTAATCACATGTGATTTAATATTATGAACTTTTAAAACCCATTAAAAAATAGGAAAAAAATTCGTCAAAAGTATACCATGTGAGATCTCTAATTAAAGATAAAAGATGCTGATTCTAATGATATAATTTTTCTAATTTATTGATGTATGGTTTATAAGATATTTAAATTCAAAGAAAAATGTGAAAATGAGTATTTGAAATTAATATAAGAATAAGTTGAGGTGGCATGAAAGATTAGATGACAAATAATCACTTAATTAGTAAGAGATTGCCACATCAACTTAATTACTAAGAGATTGCCACGTAAATTTGTTAAAACCTTATTTTATATATATAGATAGATAAGAACTTACAATAACAAATGTCAAACATGTCCTTAAAACTGCTATTCAGAAGCATAACTTAATTTCATCAAAATGAGCGGCTTAAGGCTTATAAACTTATGAGTTCAAATAAGCTCTTTTTAGAAAGTTCATCTCAAAAGTATCTTCTTAAAAACAGCTGAATCAAGCGGAATAAATTGTGAAGTCATAAGCTGTTTGGATATATAAAACATCTTGTTGTACTTCTATATATAATGCGATAAGCTAATAATAATAATAAACTATATAAATAAGTGAACCCAAACAACTTCAGAATATTAGATGAAGAAAAGAAAGGAGATGCACCTACAGTTATTATTTAACGTCTAACGAGTTTTATTTTAACATCTTAATCTCTTGACAGTAACAAATCAACTATCTTTTAGCCGAGATATTGTTTCCATGCTTCTCCTATTAGTTTTTTTTTTTTTTTAATATTTGCGTACGTAAACACCAAAAAGAATATCAACAATTAGGTTCATATTAAATAAACATTTGAAAAGGTTGAAAGGTGCTCGAGAGTACTCTGTTTTGTTGAAAAGAAGCTAGCTGACAATATCTTGGAATTTAAGGCCGAAAAAGACTCGTGGAAAAAACCTTTGCTAATAAAAACATGCTACATGAGGTTGTCCCACCTCTATGAAGTTGAGATTTCAAGTCTCGCTTTAGACAAACGTATAGATATTAAAATCATGCTAGATGTGTATTAAAAATGGAAGATCGTGAAGGTCACGCCTACACGTCTATTTTGTCGCCATTAGTTCAGAAACACCTTATGTTTTGTCTAATGGCATGGGAAACCTTATTTGAAAGACGGGGTAAATTTTATCTATATAGCGTTGTTAAATTACTTGCGATTAGACTGTTTATCCATCATTCTTTTGATATTCTTGTGAAAGATCAAGGGTCTATACCGTACTTTAGAAGTGATGAAACATGTGAGTCGGATCAAAACATTAAAGTTTTCTGTTTGAGTCAAAATGAATCGGGTTGGATTGGGTGACGTGGCAATTCTTTATATTTCACCATACAACATATGAAAATGTAGAGTAAACCTATATAGAGCAAGTTGTTTTAATATTCATCATACATATCTTGCAACGTGTCTATTTCTCTTTCTTGACGCTTTCATTAACTCTATTTATTTGAGACCCCCACAAGTCCACAACGAGTTAATCGAACACATCATCCAAATATTGGCCCGCCATCTTTAACAATTTGGCAACCTGTAAATATAAATCTTACAACAATTTGACAAATTTGTTACAAAAATAAGTTTGAGTGGCATGAATAAGACAACTATAAACCTTGGTAACTTTAATGAGGAATGAAGTAAAATTCAACACGAAGATATCCTTCCTATTATTGAAAGATGTTTATTAATATGGTAGGAAAATAGAATCAATGGAACGGCTGTAAACTGAAGAGACTAGATTCTGAATCCGTGAAAATTTGATCGCGGCTAATATCATCTGAATTGTTTCTATTTTTATTTCCTTATAAGTATTGATTGTATAAGCTCCTTTTTAAGTAAATTATATATACATATTAGATATTATTGTAACTAATAAAATCTTTACTTTTCAAAACAAAAACCTCGGTAACTGGTAGTTCTTGACCTTGTTATTGGAAAACTGAATGTCGTGAAAAAAAGAAAAAAATAATAATAATAAAAAAACAATTAAAAAACAACTCTAAGACAGATGTACTGACATTTGACAACTATCCCCTAAAATTCTTTTCACATGAATTTATATACGGAGAAAGTATTCGTAATGCACTTAGGTGACCTCTTTCTGACACTAATAGACATTACGAATAATTTTCTTTTATAAACTATTTTCCTCCCTCATTTAGAATCTTTTAAATCCAACCTACAAGTTATGATTAGATATTTCAAGTACCATTTAGAGTTTCTAACAAAAAAATCTAATGACAACTTTAAAAATGAAAAAAAAAAAATAACATAAAAGTATGACTATCTCTACATTGTGATTGAATAAATTACATAAATTACCACTCCAAAGACAAAAAAGAAACAAGTAATTGAATACTTTTTTCCTTAATTGTTGTATCTAGCAAACATCTTATTAAAGTTTCTAGCACCTTAAAGCCTTAGACTTCTATTTTAATAAGCTTCGACTCTCAAAAATAAACATATTCAAAATAAACTAACAAGAATAAGTTTTTAAAATGACAATAAAGTGTTTGAAAGTTTATTACGCACGATATAAACATTTTAAATCGAATAAATACAATATACTTTAAACTATATTTATATATTATTTCAAACGAGAAATAAATAAATTAAGTAAAACTCGGTTTTAATAAGAAAACTCATAATAATCTCCTTTATTTCATAAGCTTTTAAATTATAAGGTGCTTATGGTTCGGCAGAGACTAATAACCCGAAGAAAATTGCTTATGGTTCCAACTTTAATTCTTTAACTTTACTACATAAGCCATTTTTCTTTTTAAACGCCTAGCGAAATTAAGGACCATTTTTGGACACTCTTTTTGGACACCATTTTGTCCTCTGACTTTTTTTTGCCAAATCAGCTTCCCGCTAGTGTCATCTAACACTCCCAAATTTTCACCTTGTAAAAATGATCACCCAATTTACAGAAACCCTACTCCGTAGTCCGTACAACACTCACTCAACACCTCTTAATATCACTTTCTATCTGATTGCATGTGTCATCAGTGATCACAAAATGTTTGTATTTGTCTGTAATTTTATTGTTAGTCACTCATTATATTTATGAATGTATCTATTTCGAATTTTGAGAAATGGAAAATCGACAGCAAAAAAAGGTAATCTAACTTCCTGCTATTACATTATATCATCTATATATACCGAAATTCATCAAAAAGTAATCGATTTGTAGATTTCGCAATATAACAGTGCGAATGTTGTGAATCGTGATGAATTCTGATGCTTTTCGGGTAGTTTGTGCTTTTAGATGATTTTCATGATGTTTATTTGAATATATTAAGTAGGGTTTGTTCAAATTTAAGTTTGCAATATTAGCAATAAATTGTTAATTTAGATTTTTTTTTTTTTTTATTGTTTTATAATGATGTGTGTAGAGGTGTTTGTTTGGATGGATAAAGAAATTATTACTTATATTTATTGATATTATGTTGAAGATATATATATATATATATATGGATCAGGATCACATGAGAGGCTAATTTTGAGTAAGAAGATATGAAATTGATTAATTAAATTCAAAACTATGATGCGTAAATATATTTCTTTTACTTTTTACTTATCTTTATTGTTTGTATATACAAATATTACAAATTGCAAAATTATTGCATAACTTTTTGAATCCGTATAAAGTGAAAAATTGTGAATCATAGTTACAATTTTATTGAATTTATGTCTCTCACCTTCTCACAAAAGTTTAGCTTCTCTGATACATGCATGGCGGACTTGGTCAACAGTCATGCAACTTCTTTAGAATAGTGGAGTCATAAGTTAAGGAAAGGTCATACATGTTTTAGACGAGTAGTGGTCAGGTTGTTCGTTCCACGTTTCCATTATTTCCATATTTTTAGCGTTAGAAACGTTAGGATTGCTTATTTAAATTTCAATGTAATGCATTAGCAAAAGGAGAAGAAGAGTAAATTGTTAGTAAAGGTAGTCTATTTCCTTTTTTAGTGTTCTTGGGAGATTGACCGTCTCAAATCGGTATTCTATCATCCTCACTGAATCCATACATGCATATTAATACATATAAGTCGTCATTTGGATTTTTTGGACTGTTTGGATCTAGTTAAAACCATTCGGGAAAATTGATATATTTATTCGCCTTTTGTCCAATCCGACCTAAAAAGACCAATTTGTCCAATCCAGCTGTGTGAGTGTCCAATATGGTTATATACAAATAGTGCAATTGGACAATTGGTTATGTCCAAATATCAAACAGCCCTAATTGTGTGGGTATTTATTGATATGTATATGTGTAATGAACTAATGATAGTCCAATTGCACTATTTTGTTGTCCATTTGAAGATTTGGCTATCAAAAAGGACATCGTTTTGTGTTTGGCTTTGTTTGTGATAGGTTTCACTATATATGACCACCATATTTTGTATGGGTAAATTATTATGTTACATGATCTTGCGAAATGATCACGTGGCAAAAACTGCATTTTTATTTTATTTTTTGTATCTAGTTATGGCTATATTTGATATATTTCTTTCTTTTTCTAGGGTGTTAGCTTTTATGAAGGGTCTTTGAATGTTAAAGCTAAATTAGGTATTGCTGTAGATATTTGTATTAGGCTGACCTTTTCACAGAGGAAGTTGTTTGAGCAGACTTGTTTCGGGCCATGGCTGAGAGTTCAGGTAACAGCAGATCCGTTATTGACCCATCTGATACTACAAACTCAAATAGTTCAAGACTGCGTTCACCATCACGAGATGTGGTTTGATATCTCAGGTCTCAAGATTAGGTTCGGACGGGAGGAGTTTTGCCTTATTACCGGCCTCCGATTCAGTGAAGATCCCTTTCTGTTGAAGGAGGGCTCACATAGTAGTGGCATCCCATTTAGAAATAGAATGTTTCCTAAGGTATTTCATTGCACATCGGTGAAGTTGTACCACTTAGAGGAGATCTTTTATCAAAGTGACTTCCGCAAGATGGATGATCATGATGCAGTCCGGATCAGTCTGTTAATGTTGTTGATGGTAGGATTCTTAGGCCGACAGTCATACCAGGTTGTTAGTGATGATTTTTTACGATTAGTGGAGGATTTAGAGGCATGGAACTTGTATCCATGGGGTTCATTCATTTGGTCTGATATGTTCTATAAGTTGTCGAATGCGTTAAAAGACCGGCCGAAGAAGAGTGGTTCTAAGTACACTGTGTCCGGTTTTGTTTGGGCCTTTAAGGTGATTGATCTTGGTCAATTAACATATGTATATATCAGTTACTTTTATTTTCAATTACACATTAAAATTATATATTATGTTATTTTAAATGTGTAGATATGGATATTCGAGGCCTTCCCTGTTGCAAGACAGTTCTTCAATAAGACAGAGAATGTAATTCCCAGGGCGATTGCTTGGAAGAGGACCCACACCATGACTTGGGAGGACTGTTTGTTATATCTCAATGTCGACCAAGTATGTTTTATTATATAATTATGCCATTTGTTAACGACAGCCCTTAGGGTTGTCATTAAGAAATTTAGACATGCAAATTAATTGTACTTCCGACAAATATTCAGGGGGACACTGAGTTCATTTTGGTATGTGTCGATGCATTTCTGAAAGCCTTATGATAGCCCTTAGGGCTTCATTTTCCATTAATTATTAGTAAGTTATCTTTGTAAATTTGAAATTTCATTAAATGTTAGGAGAGAGACATACCACTAGAGACATTGATACCTACGGATGCGGAGCTAGACTCTGATTGGTGGAGGGAGAGTCAGAGTTTTTTTAGGGGTACCGACTATGATGAACATCTGGAGCGGCCTGTGAAGAAGGCCCGGGCTGCATCTCCCTCTCGGCATTCTAGTGTCTCTAGACCCGTATCTCCACCACGGCTTGATCTGGTCTACCCCCTTTCTCCACATCCCGTACATGACCAATTTAGAGATGACATGGACGACATGGGGGTGGTCGATACCACTACTTGTCCTCCGGGTACAACAATAGGGACTAACGTGGGCGTGTTACAATGTGTGGTAGCCTCCGAGGAGATAATGCCAGCGAGGGATGCTCACATAACATCCATGGAGTTGTCAGTGACAACATTGGAGGAACCTGTTCAAGTTCTTGAAGATGAGGTAATGGTGATTAAAGTTATCATATAATTACTGATATGTTTTAAATTATATTAATATATGTTTAATAAGCAGATGGGGGTTGATGATGGGGGTATGCATTCAGAGTCAGATGTATCGACAGCCCTAAGGACACCTCCATTCGAGGTTCGTTGCGAGCTACAACAACAACAACATCGAGGTTTGCAATCTACTTTCACGCCCACTCTACACCAATTCACTACAGAGGAGACAGCGCCCCCACCCATTGTCGCTGAAAAAGACTTGTGTGCGAAAAAACCACTTACACTGGCACTTCATGGAATAGTTTCATCTTCTCAATGTGGCATAAGCTGTGTTCAGGGCTACTATGTGAAGGATAACGTTGCACCAATTCTTGAAGCCATTTTCAGGAAACACGGTGACATTGCAGCCGAGTGTGTATTCAAATCAGCTTCTGTGAGGTCATTTTTCCTTGAGGTTGTTTGTGAAGTTGTCAAGCGAATTCAAACTAATGATGTTACTGGGAAGATGGAAGAAGTTGAGTGCAAGTTATCAGATGCAGAAGCAGCCAATGTTAACGTATCATGGCTTCGACCTCACTTGGAAGCCATTCACAAACGGAAGGAGGCCATGGAAAACTCAATTTCGCTTATGGAATTGAAAGTAAACACCATTTTGGTTAAGAGAGCTGCCCACAAGGATCTGAGAGAGAGTTCTGCGGAGCTCGTTGCTGCACAAGAACGATATGAAAAGGCCGAAAGGTGCGCAAGAGTACTCCATCTTGTTGAAAAGAATCTAAATGACAATATCTCGGTATCTAAATCCATAAGAGACTCGTGGGAAAAACAACCAATTTAATATGCTTTTTAAATCATTTTAGATGTGTAATTAGTAGAAGACCGGCAGGGTTATGCCTACACCCTTTATTATGTCTTCAGAAAAACCTTATCTTGTGTCTATTGGCATGAGAGCCCTTTGAAAGACCAGTTAAGTGTTATCTATACCATGCTTTAGAGGTGGCAAAATGGATGGGTACATTGGGTTTAGTAATGGGTCAAAACTTAGAGGTGACAAAACGAGTGGATCAGGTTGGGTGAAACATACTTTTATCTTCATTTTCAAAATAAATTCTCAAAATAACAATGTATTAAATACGCTTACAGAGACTATGTTATGCTCTTGTTAATCAAGTGCAGAGAGGCTGTATGCATTTGCTGACTTAAGACTTGTTTGATCCATTCGATCCATTTCCTTTATAGCTACTTTGTCTATAAACCCGACCTGTTACTAAATATAATTAATATAACATGAGCTGATCCGTTTTCATATGAACGAGTTGAACTTGCTAAATATAACCTGCTTAAAACTTCCTTTTTGAACTCTTTGAAAAGCTCCTGATCCTTGTCTTGGAAATTCTGAGCTTCATGAAGTTTTTATATGATGCTGCTGAATTGCTAATTACCATTGCACGCTCCTCTATTTGTTTTTTTCGTAAGCACACAAAATTTGCATATTAAGTGTCATTGTACATGTCCCCTATACTTTATTGGTTCGAAAAGAACATGGACACCAAACCTTTAGGTATTATGACTTATGACCACACCACTAACTCATACTTCCCATGGGTCCACGTCTCAACCCAATACATACATCTAAATGGGCCTGTCCATAATTGCACCAACTCTTTTACCTCAAAAAAATCCACAATCTCAATTGAGAAAAGCACCACAATCAAAACCACGTATTTGTACCACCTTACACCTTGTTTTAAACGGGTTCTAGGGTTGTTTGTGTATACAAGAGTGTAACTAATCGGGACAACCATATCTCACACTCAAGCGAAGCTATTCTTGATCAATATTATTTAACAAATAAATAACATGCAACAATATCAAACCAATAGGCTTTGATCTAACGGTACTCGAACGTTCCTATCAGTAAAAACATTACATAAATATATATATTTAAAATGAGACATAGTTGTATCTGCTCCATCATCCCCGAGTCTACTGATCACCTTCTTTGGTCTTGCTCTCTTGCGGCTTCTGTTTTGAACAAAATATTTAAATGGGTTGATCTTCATAAACCCAATCTTATACTCTCAAGGAAGTCGTTGCATGGCTAGATGATCTGAGTACTTCTTCCTCTAGCAAGTTGATTCTGAAATCTATAATGGGTGTGGTCATTTGGACTTTACGGACATTTCGTAATGAGGTTCTCTATGGCGAGCATCCTCCTCTTCGTAGCGAGTTATTTGATAAATTAGTTCATTATTCGTTTTTATGGTTCTCCATTAGAAATTGAAGGTTTCTAAGTCTTGGACTAATTAGATTCAAAATCCTTTATTAAACTTCCTTATGTAATTTTTGCTAGCTTCTTGCTAGTTTTTATTAAATCAGTCGTTAAAAAAAATGAATAACAATATCGATTAGCTTAACACAAATGCTCAAATCGTAGATCCGGTCAACAATGAATTGGTCGTAAATATTGTTCCTGTTGTTGGTGCTCCAATCGGCAATTCACCTTCGAAACATTGAGGTAATTCTTAATTCAATAGATATGCACTTTTACTACAAAATAAACACATATGCAGTTCAACTAACTCATTTAGAGGTGAAGAAGTCGACGGGTTGGGGGGTTAGGGTAATTAGATTTGAATGGGTTAGGTTATAAGGCTCGGGTCAAACGGACTTAATTTTAAAATGTTTTAAAAATTAGGTAATTTATTTTCTCAATTGCATTTCCTCTATAAATAGAATTTATAAAAACGATTACAGAGCAGTTTTCTAGAGCTAGATATCATACCTATAGAATTATAAATCGATATTAATTGTAATTGTCCTATAAGAAAAAGTAGACCCCCTAAAAGAATCATCTCATATTAAAAAGTATAGAATTCTAATAATTTTAATTTAATTTTATTATTAAAAACATTTGTTAACGTCAAAAAGTAAAAATAAAAAAGTTCATTAATACGTTTGTACCATAAAGAGCATTTCCCCTTGAACTTTTTTCTAAAACAATATAACGACAATACAATTTAAAATAACTTTAATGATAATAAGTAAAAATAATTATATGTCTGCCCATTTAACCCGCTTTTATTTTACTTTTAGCCCATTATCACCCACTAATAAAAAAATGACAGTCAACATCGTTCAAAAAATGTTTTTGAAAGTCCAAAATAACACATTTTTAACCTAATGGGTCCAGTTTGCCGGCTCTAAACTCATTTAACCTTCAAATATATCATTTTGTACATTCATTAAATATTTTACAAATCTAACACTTTTTTAATGTTTCTATATATATATATATATATATATATATTTAAATGCAAGTCAGAAAATATTTGGGTAGCCTAGGAATGGAATGAGGTTGTTGACATATGTCTCCGATGACAACGCTTTGTGCATGTCAAATATCAAATGAGACAAAAAAAAATGTCAGAATTAAGTGTTAAATAACAGAAATAAAATTTAAAGGCTCGTCGGTTTAAATGACGAAGATTTAAGAAAATATACTTTGTTGTTATTATCTTTTCTTTTTCACTGTCTTTTTCTGTAGTTTTTGAAATGGTAATAAATAAATGTAGTGAGGAAATAAATTATTTTCGTATAAAACTAACAATTTATACGAGAAGAAATGAGGACAGCTAAAACTTACTCCTTATCACACATAGACAGTGTATTTATTTTAGGGGTTATAAAACTTATATGAATCTTTTTAATTTAATTTTGTATTAATCTATACTACTTATAATACATTTAGCTATTTAGTCTTAAAAAAATTTTAAGGTCAAGGAAATCTCTATTTTGCCTTTGCCATCCTTTCTTATTATGATAAAGATATATGCTATTATGAGTAAACAAATAAAACGTCACAAAGTAATAGTAATCACCTTCCCCCATTCTTTCCTATTTTACTTCTCTTCCTCTCTTCCTCTCTTTTTCTCAAACACACTAATTTTTTTCATATACAATTAAACACAATCAACAGATATAGATATGGTAACACTAATTTTAATGAGAAAGATGTTAAAGGTTAAAAATATATAGTAACGCTATGTATAATCGGTAGAGCATAATTTTGTCTCAAAATAGTGACACTATGTATAATCAATTATTATTATATATAAATAACACTATGTATCGAAAGAACTTCATAACATAAAATTTGCAAACATGAATAACAATACCGAGATTCCAAACAACTATTCAGCCGACCGTGTATTAACCAATGGTGTATTCACGACCCCGATCAACCATGTGCCGATCGCTTACTTTACTCCGGGCTTCATCAAGGTTTTCACTGAAAAAATCATTGTTACCATTGTTTTTTATGTCATTGCGACTACGATATGTTAGACTTTCAAACGTGAGTATTTAATTAGATATCATCATGTAATAATATTTGAACATCCAATCACCATTGCCCTCTCGGTTCGTCACAATGGCCGGTATTAACCACCACCTAAATTATCACCGCCTCTTATATATTGTGTGCCGCCGCTTTGCGCGGGTATTGTACTATCTTATAAAACAAGACTTCAAATATTCTTAAGACCTTACATCTCTACGACTCTACCTCGTAAACTGTAACACTCAGATTTTTTTTATATATTTATTGTTTTGTAACTTATTTTGAAATATATATTTAATTTAACAAAATCTTAACACACCAACGAAAACTTTTACAATAACACTAACGACTACAAAAATAATTTTAATGAGTTCGCAGCGCAAATCTTCACATTAGGGCGCAACCTGAGCTCAAAATCTTCACTAAAAGCTACTGTAACCAAATCGCAATGCAATGCATATAGTTGCACCACAATTGACTATTCCTACGCTTGTTTAATTTTGACACTTTCTACAGCTTGACATGTTTATAAATACTCAAACATGTACATACCAACTCACCAATCATTACCAACTCTTGCAGAACATTTCATTAACATGTAAACATTATAATTTAGTACCAAATGGATCATGACCCATTTCTACATGTAGTGGTAATAGCAACCCCTTTGCTTTACATCAAAACGACATAGTTTATGACACAAACTTTACATATACTACCAAAAGACCAAAAGATGGAAAATCAACCCTTTTTGACCAAACTACTATTTAAACCATAAAATTCTACTACAAAACATTACACATCAACTCAAGAATTTGATCCATGAGCCAAACTATAGCAATACAAGTTTCTTGATTTACTTTTTGAAATATGATCATAGGTACAAGCGATACTTGCACCATACCAAAATGGGTGTACAAAGCATATAGAGCAAAGATCAAGAGAAGACTCGTTACCAACTAAAACGAGTTTCCACCACTAGCATCTCATGGGCTCCTTTCCCGGATCACCCTAAACATGAAACATAAAACAGTAAGCATAAAGCTTAATGAGATAATGATATTCTACTACATTCATGTAACACGTGATCAATTACTATATGTGAGGATTCTTATAACTTTACTTGTCTTCTACTACACATCAACATATACCATAAGGGCATATAAACAAGACGGTAAATATTTCATACATATACCAAATGCAATTCTACTACAAACATTACATTCATTACCAAATGCAATTCAACTACAAATATTACATTCATAAATAAATCCTTACTCACATTTGCATCGAGTACTGGCTAGAAATTCCACAATAAACATTACATATTTGCACCTAAACCATCTACATCACATAGCACATAAGCATAAATTTGATAACTATTAACTTTAGATTTATTTGAATCATCTAGTTAACAAACATATATGTTTGGCCACAACTAGACTAATTTACAATTCAATTACATTTCCACTTCATATTAAGCTTAGCCAAACACTATAGTAATTGGCTAATTTATAAATCTCTATCTCTTATTACTCTTCGCAATTCTCATTACGAAAATAAAACTAGCTTCAACTTATACATTCAACTAGTTTCAAACCACTACTTTTATAGAACTTTTCGTCGACTTCATAAAACTGGACAGCTACCACTTAAACTATTTATTCGACAAACTAAAAGTTCGATTTAACCTCATACCCTTAACCACATGAAAGTAGACTCCCGACCCTTTCCAACGATACCAGGCTCACTCAAAATGGAGCTATGGTTTTTATGAACTTTCTAAAACGATACTTTTTCTGTGTGGAAGCTGTCCAAAAACGAATTTTAGTAAACATGACCTTAAATCAACTCAACCTAAAATTTAACATCTTCATAAACGACTTACAAAATTTTCATATGCTTCGAACCATTTGAATAACTTGACATCTTTGAAATTAAACTTGTTTACCAACTATTACTACAATGAGATTCAACATCAAAATCTTCAAACCACTATTAACTCATCTTCTCCATGACTCCTTGGTTTAAAAAAGCGCGCCTAGAAGCTAGGCGCCTTAAGGCTAGGGTTGGCGCTTAAATTTAGTCTAGGCGACTGTACAACGCAATGCGCCCTTAAGGCGGCGCCTAGGCTCTCGCCTTGGCGCCTAGCCTTGGATTTTTGTTGACTTTTGGACTTACAGTCAACTTAAAACTATTTTATGTATTATATGTTTTATTTACCTGAGACTCTTGCCTTAGCGCCTCGCACCTCGATAGTCGGGTACTTACCATGTTAGATCGCCTAATGCCTTTTTAAACCGAGCATGATTCTGTGGATCTTGAAGCTTTTCCAACAAACTTGATATTAAATCAAAATACCTATCTTTAACAAGTTTATGTAATATCAACTCTATCATAACTAGTTTGGAGGTTACAATCATATTATTATAATTATTTCATTACCAACAAACAAATCCCAAATTACATCAAAATCCCTTTTTAAGCTTGGAAATCATTCTAATTAACACACCTACCAATTTGTACACAATAAATATACACTAAAAACTCATTTCTATCAAATTGGGGGGTTTTTATCAAACAAACCCTAACTTGTTAAAATCAATAAAGATGTGAATTCATACCTGGTAGTTTGATTACTAGCTATTTTACTTGTTAGAGCTTAATTTTCTTTACTTATTTGATCAAAACTTCAACTCTCTTCTTCTCTAACTCACAAAATCGCCAACACCCTTTCTTCTTTTCTATTTTCAAGGGTTTCTTTTGTCTAAAATTTAATCTTTTGTATCTATTTTATTTAATTATTTACTTACTTAACCCCAAAAGAATCTCTTATGACAACTTAAGTCTCTCAAGTTTATTTTATATTTTTTCAACTCCCGTTTTCCTTTTCTCTTACAAGTTAATCCAACCTTTATTTTACTTAATACTAACATAACATTCCAAACATTAAAGTATCGTATAATTAAACTAATGGAATATCATAATATATATCAATGTCTTAAAAGTTGGGATGCTACGTAAGTTCTACCGTCGCACAAAACTCGCTAAATTTAAGTTTCACTGCATAACTTGAGTACACACTATTTTATATAATTTACGCAAATAATCAAAATAAATCTATAATTTATTTAAAAGTTGTTTATTCAATTTAATCATTCATTTAGACAATTGCATACAATTTTAAAAAAATAATTATTAAATTATTAACCAATCAACTTTTAATTTTACCAATTTATATTATTTCTAATTGGTTGATATTGAACATGAACTTAAATTTTAGAACATAAAAAATAAAACATAAACAACTAATTATTTGATTTCAACTAAAGGTTTGAAATTAAGACGGAAGTAGTATTCAAATAAAGACTTCATAAAAAATTTGCAACGTAAATTGATTCTCAACTGTCAATCACAGCTCCAACTATTATCGGTTCTCTCTCATCATCTAACGCCTCAATTTCCATCCTCTCTTTCTGAAAATGGCCATCCCTTCTTCATCTTCATTCTCACTTTCATCACACACTCAAAATCATCATCTTCATTCCCTCTTCCCTGTTCACATACACTTCAATTCATCATCATTTTCTTCCCCCATTAATAATAGATTTGCACTGAATGCAATCAGATGCAACAGCACTGACAACAGTGAACCAAAAACTGCTAGAAAACTTGGAGTCTCAGTTTACAAACCTAAATCATACCAAGTTCTTGTTACTGATGCTGCTAATTCACTTGCTGCTGCTCTTGATGACGGCAAAACTCGTCTCGAAATCGATTTCCCGTAATTGTCTCGTCTCTGCTCTGAAGCAATTTATCAAACGCTTTGGGTTCACTGTAGTTTAGCTTGTATGTATAGTAGACTTTATTTATTGTTTATATGTATGATGCATAGTTTCAGGACTAGTAATGATTTTGGGTAAATTGTGGAAACTTGACTGTAGATAAGTATTATGTTTGGCTGTATATAAATATAAACAAGAAGTTATAACTATTGATTGGTAAGCTGGATCAGTTGGTTGGGCCACCGTTCAGGGGCACCAATTGAACGGGCTGCTAGATGGCTTGATATATCTCTCACGTGTTGGGACCGAGTGAGTCAGGCGTGGGCTGGTTGGGTTGTCGTAAAATCAACTAGTTAATCACTCTTTTTTTATAATTGATTACATAAATTACATAATTACATATTCTTAATAGCCACATTGATCACATATTTGGATACTTTGTGGAAATTGTAGTAATAGTAATAATTTAACACCTGTAGTTGAAAGTTACTCTTAAAAGTAAAAAAAATATATGTTCATTTCAAGAAGAACTACGGCCGGACCTTCATGCGCATATAGACTAAATGAATTTTTTAGTGAAATAAAAAAAAAAAACAAAACTTATTATTCTAGTTCATCTTTTGACAACAAACTTCTATCTTAGTGCACAGGTTCTGTTATGATTGTAATAGGCATTGGGGACCTTGGGAGTATTTAATTGTTGTAATTTTGATAAAACTAATGCTAACATTTGTTATTTTCCGTGTGCTTACATTTTAAAATTGATGGCACCAACAGGCCATTGCCTACCAGCATTTCTTCATATAAGGTATCTTCATAGCCTTCATGTTTTCTTGCTGGTTCTGTTGAATGGGCTTCTTGAAGCTTTTCCTTTCTTAGTAAAAAGCTTCGCTTATATGAAATTGTGAAGGGATCTTCAGATGATTTTAGTGATGCCAATGTTCAACTTGTGTTGGCCGTTGTTAAGAAGCTTCAAGAGAACAGAGAAACACGAGCTTGCATTGTAAGACTACAAGTTTTTGTTTCTTTTCATTTTTCCATTAAGTTTTGTTCCTTCGTTATATGTACTAGAGATTACTAAATGGTTAGGTTGTATAACCGGTCAGAATGGTACACCGGTCGTTTTTGTATGGGTCAAAAAGTTTTGTGTACCCATAACACTAGGTGTGTGAAGTTTTATTTTTATTGTACTTTTATAAATTTTCAAGTGTTTCAAGTATGATGACAAAAGTTATACTCTATATATGTGCTAATTCATTGAGTAAAATGATTCCGAGGGTTTATGGCATTGAAAGTACACTTTTGGTAACTTTCAACCCGTTTAACCATTTTACTGTTAAGCTATTTTTTGAATCTTTTGACCTGTTAGAGATAGAATATAACTCAAGTCGACCCATTAAGAAATAGTTTTTGATGTATATAAATATTGAACTTATGGATTAATGTAGGTGTTTCCTGACAAGCCAGAAAAGCGTAGAGCTTCAGAGTTATTTAAATCAGCTGTTGACTTGGTAACCGAGTAATCTACTTATAACTAAGTTCTCTAAGGATTTATTCATTTTTTTCTTGGAAGGCATGTAAAATTTGATGTGCATGTTCATTCTTTTCTTTTTCCAGATTGATGGGATCACTATTGGTTCCTTGGATGATATTCCCACTGGTCCTGTTGGTTCTTTCTTCAGATCTATAAGGAACACACTTGATTTTGACTTTGATGATGAAAATGAAGGTTGGTCCTAAGAAAACTCACATTTTCAAACTTCCATGTTGTATCAATGGTATAGAGTATACGTTAGTGATCATTTGTATGACTATGAAACAATAAACAGCCTATGAATCAATTATTCAATTTCATAATTGACCCCTTTATGACCACAGGGAGGTGGCAGAATGACAAACCACCAACTTTATTTTTATTCATCAGTTGCAGCACCCGTGAACTTGCTACCATAGAGACATATCTTGTAAGGTTTTCTTTCATCTTTTATATAAAAAAAATAAAATATTATTAAGAAAGGCAAAGATATCTGGATGTTTGGTAACGTTTTTTTTTATTCCATCTTAAACATATTTAGTGTGTCAAATATGATTAAAGAGATTATGTTATTACAATAATCCTACTTCTGAATAAAATGATTTGAGTTTTTATGCGATAAAAATAAACATTGGCTAACTTTCAACTCGTTTTACCCCTTTGAGTTTTTTTTTTCTTTCACTCGTTTGACCCTCTAGAGATGAATCATAACCTGATACGACCCACCTAATCGTTCACAAGTAAATGGTAAAACTTAACCACCACTTTTTTATGGGTCTTTTCATGATGGAACTTCTGGCATTTTAAAACTCTGCAGAATGGCCATATGCTATGCTTGTGAGGCATTATATCTTTTGATTATAAAAATACAAGACGACCCATGCTTCCCTATTCGACAATGGAGGATATTGGCATGTGTTGTATGTGCCGGCGCACAGGGCCACCAAATTTTGAGGGTCTCCAAATTTTACGAGAGTTGTTATAATTAGTATAGGTTCAATGCGGAAAAAAAAACTATTTTTTATACTTATAGAATAAAAAAAAATTGGACCCCTTTATTGCTATAAAGGTTTAATCAACAATTTTGTTTTGAAGAATGCTCGGAGAATAGCTCTTTTTAATGAAGAATGAAAATGGTTAGTTTTTTCGAATTGCTAGATAATGACTTCGTAGTTTTGTATCTTTATATTATTCTCGTAACATTAATGCATTCTCTCTCTCTCTCTCTCTCTCTCCCTATATATATATATATGTTTGAAATCTTTTGTCTATTCGGGGCCTTTCTTTTGATATTGTACGAGGCATTCCAGATTCATTTGCCGGCCCTGCTATTCCATAGTTCAATTTTCCATTAGATGCTGGGAAAATTGTCCATACTTAATGGTCTATGCTGATGTATAACTTGTACAGGAAAAATTTGGTGCATCAACACCCGCCCTCCTGTTTAATCTGGAACTTGAGACATTGCGGTAATGTCTATTGGATCCTTAATTTCAGATACAATTCAATAAAGGTGGCAAGATGGGTTGGGCACACGAGTTGAGTAATGGGGGCAAAACGGGTTTTGGTTGAAACATGTCGATTTTAGTACAGGTCAAGGAACCGAATATTTCACAAAGTGCTTTTAATCAATCTGATTTATTTTGTACCCTTCTCTCAATGAGAAAATGAGTCGGGCCAGGTTGGGTTGACTCACTGACACTCTTTTCCATTTCATTTAAAACTAGGTAAACCATTAGATTACAAAAAAGAATATTAAACTAATGTTTAATTTGAAAATTTTAGGAAGTTGTATGCATTGAAAATGGACTTGGTATAACTTTCAACCCATCTGACCCATTTCCTTCTAGCCAAACTTTTTAGTTGACGTGTTTGACCAGTTTGAGATTAAAGACAACCAATATTGACAACTATAGGTAAAAGGGTCGAAATTCCCGCCTCTAGAATTCATCTACTTTACTTGATTTGATAAATAAAACTATTAAATTTGGCAGAGCTGATCTTGGCCTTTTTGGGTTCCCACCCAAAGATCTGCACTACCGGTTTCTTTCTCAATTTGTTCCAGTCTTTTATATTCGAATAAGAGATTATTCAAAGGTACCTCTTGTACTCTCATGATTGCCTATATTTTTTTTGTATTTCATTTTGTTACATTTGGCATTATTTTGATATATATTTTCCTTTAAAATGCAAGACAGTGGCAGTAGCACCATATATTCTAAATTACACTGGAGCACTCTTCCGTCAATACCCTGGTACGAATTGTAATTTAAGCTAACTCTATGTGTTATTTATATATTTTATTTTTTCAGTTTATTTGAAAGGCCACGTTCATCATCTGTTACTTGACACCATGCCAAACTCATTGCTATTGCAGGTCCATGGCAGGTGATGCTTAAGCAAACGGATAATTCCTATGCTTGTGTTGCGGAAAGTGAAACTCGATTTACCCTTAATGAAGTAAGCATACATTTTCACCCTTGTCCTCTTTCTGTAGCTATTACACATGAATTTGACAGTTATTTGTGATGTGCAGACGAAAGAAGAACTACTGAGGGTCCTTGGCTTAAAGGAGGAACAAGGAAGCCAACTTGAGTTCCTTCGCAGGGGATACAGGGTCTAATTCTATTTCAACTCATTTCTTGTTTACTCCTTTCACCTCATGAAATTGCTACATTGAAGTAAGGCCATTCAGGCAGGTTGCGTAACGGAGTATCAAAGCATGCCCTGTTCAAAATGACACTTTTTTATTCCGAGTCTAAACAGTCGGGTCAGGTTAACCCAGTCCACAAGCATATCTTTTTCTTTGGGTTTTTTAACTTTATAGATAATCAACATGTTAGATATGATTACAAATATTAAACAACTTTCTTATAAAGCGAATCAAAAGGTTTTGTTTATTTTGAAGACTTAAGCAACTTTCTACTAATCTGACCTATTTCCTTAATAGCTAAGCTTTTTTACTTTACTCATTTGACCCTTTAAAGACAAAGTATAACCCAAATCAACCCATTTATGGTTAAATGAGTAGAAATGGCCACCTCTACTTAATTGTGTTTCTGTATTGGTTGTACATAGTCTGCTTTTAGTTCCTTGATCTGCCATTACTCTGGTAGTTTTTTCTTTTTCAATTGTATGACTTGGTGCATTTCTGCAGACTGCTACATGGTGGGAAGAAGATGTTGAATTGGAGTTATCTTCAGCATGGCGTACCTGAGTTGAACCCGATAAAAACACAAAGAAAATGGGAAGATAATGTTTCAAACTATGTGGTTGGAGATCTAGCCTAGTCACATTCAGTCCATAGTGTTTCATATGTGTATCAGTACACCATGTATAGTACACAGTTTTTCTCTTTAACTTTTCCTTTTGTGTTTTACTATTTCATTTTTTGACAAACCATCGCGTATTGATTGTGGTGAAGAATATAAGTATCCCTACAGACTGATTTATCTACTGTGTCAACAAGGTAAAAGTTTTATATTGTTCACATCTGATGTATACTTTTCTATGCATAGATCTCGAGCATGGTGCATAATCAAAATTATTAATGATTGTATATAACATTAGCTGGTTGATAACTACAGTTACATTAAAATTACACTAAATTTAAGTTTTATATTACTGTGACAAGACAATGTGATTGTTTTGGTTATTTATTGTTAACCGGTTAAAGAGCTAAAAATACAAAACTTAGGAAGGAAACAAGCGAAGAGTGCCTGTAACATTCTAAAGCATATCTAATCACTGACATTGTATCCTAAAACAAAGTTGATCATCATTTTAACAATGGTTCTTGAATCATAATTAATGTATAACTTATTTGTGAAATTAATAACAGATATTTCGGTTTCTATTTAGTTTGTTTACACTTCAAGTGTGAGTTACTAAAATTTAAAATCAATCTCTATAGTAACCATGAAGAAGACAAAAAAATAGACGACTTATACAGACATCTTTCAAAATCAGGTACCGTTGATGCTTCAGGGTTGATCTATATTACATCAAAAAATAGCTACATCATACATATTTCAAACCACAACCACACCTCAGTTAAATATAAATAAATTCCCATCTACATATATAACAAACAAACAAACTATTCATCTCAATCCGCATTAAAATCCGGCTCAGAAGGCTTTTGAAGACTAATGAACCCTGTCGACACACCACGTTTCCTCTGCACTCGTTTCATAGCATTAGCAGCAAACCTCGATGCATACATGGTTGCACCAAATGACGATGATGATGCACGTCCTTTAATCAACACACTTTCTTCATTAACATCATCATCATAATCCTGATAATCATTTTCTTCTTCTTCTTCTTCTTCTTCTTGATTAAGTTCTAGAAGCTTCCTTCTTGAATACCTCCTCCACGCAGCTTGTATAAAGCTCGCAGCCCACATCCTCCATTGTTGCGAATAAAATCTAAATGTGTGTTGCACTTGTCGACTATGAAGTCGCCTGAACTGACTTGTGATGAATTTTACTTCATTATTAATGCAAACGCTTCTACTTCTGTTAATGCTTTTACAGTTCGGGTTGATGGCGGTAAGTTAGCTGCTGATTTTGGGTCAAGTTAAAAGCACTTCGCCACAAAAATCACCTTCTTTTAAGAAACCACGGTTGAAAAACCCGCTTCTGCCACCATCTGTTGTGACACTTTCTAATCGGCCACGGATGATCAACAACATTTCGTCAATGGGGTCCCCTTCTCTTAGTACGTATGTTGTTTCTGTGTAGAGACTCGGTTTAAGGCGCTCGCATATAGCGTCGAGTAATCGTTCATCCATATTTGCAAACAGTGGCACCTGCAAAGATATAAACAGGATTGGTTGTTGATGCACATAGTAGATAGATGTAGCACGTCTAAAAGTAGAGGTGGCAAGACGGTCGGGTTACGCTGGCTTGATGAAAGGTGAAAACAGGTTCAAATTGAGATGGTCATTTTTAGTACAGGTTGAAAAGAGCCAGGTTAGCTTGGGTAGATCCACAATTAATCAATGCATTAATTATGATTAGAAGAAAAAATACTTTACATTATTCATATAAATCTTTGAATAAAACATTTAGAGATTGTATGCAATAATAATAGACTTCGAACGACTTCTAACCCATTTGACCCAATTCTATAATACCCAATTTTTTTAATGAACCGATCTACTTTTGAAATAAAGCATAACCCGAATCGACCAACTTACAAATAAACGGGTCAGAATTGTAAACCCATGTAAAATTGCTATTGTATAAGTTGGAAAACGGGTCAGAACGGGTTTTTATTGTAACCTGTCATTCTTTGGTACAATTTGAAACAAGTAGGTCACATCGGTTGACCCACCAACTGTTTTTTCCTTCTTTTTTTTAAGTATGACTATGTTTTATGACGATAATAACCAAAACCTTTTGATGAAATGACTTAAAAGGTTTTATGCATCTAAAATACACTATAATAAAATACACTATAATGGACTATGTTCAACATGATTGACTCATTTGACAACAAAAAAAAAAATTTAATTTGACCCAATTGAAATTGCAATATGCTGGTTTTCATTCAACTTTTATGCCAAGTAAGAAGTAAGGAATAGAATTCGACTTAAAAGGATTCAATAAACTAAATTTAAGGATTCAATAAACTAAAAAAACATAATGGTTTTCATCATTCGACTTAAAAGGATTCAATAAACTATTGATTGCATAAATACTTATTCTACTTCTTCAAACACGTCTTAAATCGACCAATTCCTAAGTAACTGATAAGAACTTACAAATGTCTTAATATGCTGTAATTTGGAATGAGTAGTGTAAGTTACATACCCTTTAACTAGATTCAAGCAAAGGTGTCTTTTAATATCCCTCCTGAGATCTTTTGGTAGACTCTGAACCAAGCTCTCTTCATCCACACCTCTTGTTTCCACCCATTTGTACTGATCATAGCGACGTACTCTTTCTTTGAGTTCTTGAGGAAGTAACCTATGATGCATCCATTGTTCAGAGTCTCGCCTTTTGATCCTCATCTCCTCCAGACGAACTGAAAGCGATTGAAGATAAGTCTGTTGAGAAAACAAAATTTGTGTCTTGTTATGACAAATGGACAGGTTTAACATATTTGAATTAACCAACATGTCAAATAGGATCAAAAAATATTATTATTCTCGATAATGATATAACTATTGAATAAAATGATTTAGAAGATTTAATGCACTAAAAGTTACAGTATAAAAGCTTTAAATATAATCTGCCTTTCTGTCTAATTTCTTTGATTTCACCTATTTGACCTGTTAGAGATGAATATAAGGACAAACTCATTTAATAAGTAAATGGGTCAATATTACTGCCTGTAATATTTCGAATAAAGAAGTGAGTCACTTTCTTACCTGCATGTTGCCAATAAGAAGGGCAAATAGAATGAGCCCAGAAATTGCGATTATGATTGAGAATATTATCTCTTTAGCATAGGTGCTGGTTTCGAGTCCCTGGCCCAGTGTACTGCAGCATCATGTAAAATCAAATAAACTAGTGAGCTCGGAAAATTGATACGCTAGTCAGATTAAGAACTCATAGTTTACATTTCACTTGTATATAGATATATCGTAGCATTCGAGGCTCAAATCTATTTTTAATACATACAATCATTTATAGATAGAGTAATATTGTAACAATTTTGTAATAATAATTTGATGCATTACTTATTTATATAAAAATTAATAATGGACGAAAAATTTCACGGCCTAACCCACCCAACCTGCTTTGATCTGTACAAAGAAAATGTCCCATTCAAACCCAAATCCATTTGACTCATTACCAACCCACCTGACACGTCCATTTTGTCACCTCTGTATAACGTTTAAGCCCAACCCTAATACGATAATCTCCATAATTTTTTTTAGGGTATGAAAGTATTGGAAGATAAATCTTTATAAGCACCCTTTTATGTGCTGCAAGGATGTGGTTGTTGTGACTAATAAACTTGTAGTCTCGGTTAACCCTATAAGTTGCGTTATATAAGAAAGGAAATTTTACTTGCCTCAAGTTTCTCAAGCCCCACCACCAACAGTAGCAGTATTTAGATATAAAATGTTCAGATGAATCAACTTGAGATTGCACAGCTTGTAAGTAGATCCCATAATCAAATTCTCCATAGGCTTCGCTTTCAACTCAGTGTTCATCAAGAGTCACCTTACTGACTTCCGCCCAAGCTTTATACCCATCTGTTTTCTCATGTCCACAATACAGATATTCTATTTCACATTTGCCTTCCTTAAAACAAGCTTGCTCCCAACATGAACTTTTACGTTCTATGGCTAACATATACCAGAATGCCCCAAAAATCTGTCAAAGTAACTTAGATTAATATTTTTCAAACATCAAAATTACCTACTTTCCAAAAAAAATACCGATATGAACCACCTACTCTTTTATTACCCAGATACCCTTTAAAATTTTTGTTCCAATATTCCCATTCTGCAACTTTTCTACAAAATAAAAACTTTACTGTTATGACTTGGCACTTACGTGACGTAGATTGATCATCTCGGAAGAACATTTGAAAGTTTAGTCAGTACACGGGTAATAAGAAACAAGGTTTATCATATCTGTGTTTCTTAGTAAGTACGTTGTTATTATATGTGGCTTAAACCCTAAAATGTGTCTCCGTGTGTTCAATGCTTGAAGCAATTCATATTAAATTATTAAAGTAATATAATGTTTGGGATCAAAAAACTTACATGGCCAGCAAGAACAAACCAAACTAAATAGTATGCCGAGCTGTTTCAGTAATGACACCAACCGTCTTCTTGAGTTCTGAAAACAATGGTAGTATACGAACGGATCTGGGAATGTATTGCACAATTACAATCCACAGTAAAATCTTTTTTGTACCCAACACACCCGAACCATTCGATTTATGAAGGAACCTCCACACCACAATCTAGACAAAACCATCAATTAAGATCGGTTTAATACCTAACATTAAAGGGGTGTTAGGGATTGCTTATTTAACCGCTTATTGAATATTTTTATAGCAGATAAGCTTATCCAAACACTCTCTTGAAAGCGCAAATAAGTAAGTAGGTACATGATTATTTTTTTAGCAGATAAGCACTTTAAATAAGAAATCCCAAACACCTCTAAAAAGATAGAGAACAAATAGCGCAAACAACAGATGCCAACCTGTGGTAAAAGTAGCACGGAAAGAAGGTCAACAACAAAATAACGTTGCATATACCGCCTTGCTATTTGAGCAGGATCTATCACAAGTTCACCCCGTCCAAAAACTCGAGATGAAGGTGCAATATATGCTGTACGAAATTGGAGACCAATACGAACAAGGTAGAAAATATCAACTATTGTCCTTACAGTTGTGATGGAGTGTGCTAAACTTTTGTGTATTTTTAAGCATCTTTCTTTATTATGATAAACAGGGATATAAAAGAACAATGGATCTACGTATACTGCAAGAATGCAAGATAACACCAAAAACTTGTTCCATATCAAAAGATTCTTGTCTTGTGGATCCATTATTTTTTCCTCAGACACTTTGAGATCTTCTGAAAAAACTGCACGCGTGACTCCAATTTTTAAACTTTGCCCAAAATTTATTAGTCCGTTGGACCCTCGTCTCATTCCTAACTTTATCGACTTAGATGCTGTAGGAAGAGGAGGACCCGCATTGTTCGCTCCTACGATATTGAACCCACACGTCTTCATGAAACCAGTATTCGATGAATACAAAATTTTCAAATCCAGATCATACAAGCGGATAATAATTGGGCGCCTATATATGTTGTTGTTTTGTAACAACTGTCAAATATTTTTTGAAATGCCCAATCATCATAACGAAGACATTCAAAATCTTTCGTTTGCCGAATATTCTCTTTGACATCTATTAATTGTTGAGATGTATCTCGTACAATGAACGCGCTAATATTACATGATGACCGCCAATTTACATATACGAAGATCACCAGATGAAACGAGAGAAACAATACTTAAATTTCTTCAGCAGAAAATACATTGTTGTAATAATATGAAATCTCGAGTAACAGCTAGAAAATTATCCGAATCATACGACTGGATTTAAAAAGAGGATTTATATCCAAATCACGCAATAAAATGTATATTCTGTAGACGAAGAAATTCGCCAAGTTCATTTAGCAGCGGACCGAAAATTGAAATTAAAAAATAAGCAAAATCAGCAACATCGTACAGATATAACATTTTTAGATCAAATTCAAGGAATTAATTTACCTTTAAGATTTTCGAAATTTTTTTTCCGAAAGGATCAAAATCGAAGAAATGAAAATGAAAACGAAACTAGGGCTTCACACGCGTGAGATACAGATGAGAGTATATTTTGGGGGAAATTTTGGCGCGTAAAAAAAGGGGAAAATTGCAGATAAAATATATCAAGAGGTGTTATCGGGTACATTTAGCGCTACTAGAGGTTAGCCGTTGGGTGCTATCATCGTGGCGGGAAAGGCCCTGGAATTTATTTCTCTATTTAGGATAATAATTTATTTATAACAATAAATATTAAATAACAATGTATATTTTTTATGTACTAATAACGTTGAATACCAAAATTGGTTGATTTTAATTAATGGATTTTATTGATTAACGAAATGCGCTAAAAACAAGTCTAAAGTTTTGTCAGTTGTATTGAAAATAATTACGTTTATCAAAATTATTTTATTAAAAAAAAAATAAAAAACGTAAACATTGTTTTGATCAACTATCATAAATTAGAAAGAAAAAAAAAATTGCTCCTAAACCTTTTTAACACATTGGCATCTCGGAACCGGTGTGAATTTAGTTCTTTGATATCGTTCTCTCAGCAAAACATCATTGTGGGACTCGTTAAATGAAGAATTTTTGTAAAATAGATTTTGTGTTCAGTTTCAACTATATGTGCAGTTTGCTAGAAATAGTCAAATATGTCCTAAATTGCGATCATGGGGAATGTTGCATTGATTATAAAATATACCTGATCAGAGTTGCATGCCGAAACAACTTATTAGAGACATGGTACATGACATATGTAGAGTTGGTTTGGTTGAGGAAGTATGAGTAATATAACATATGTAGAGTTGCTTAGGTAGAGGAAGTATGAGTAATATATTAGGAGCTAGTAAATATACTAGATTGATAAAAATATATTATTTTAAAAATTGTGATATTATTTGAAAAAATTTTATATCATATACATATTAATTAGTAAGATTAATAAAAATAAATAGTATATTAAGTTTTACTTAATATATTGTATATGTAATTTTGTGACAAAATATTCCGAGTGTGGTGGGCCTTCTATACATATCATTGGACTCATCTACATCTTATTGGATTCAGTTATTGTCCGACGGTCACATTTTCAAGTTTAGATGAGTTCGTTTAAGTATAACTTTTTTTTTGAAAAAATGGGATAATGAATCTCAACCATCTCTTTTTATTAAGATAATAAAATTTATTTTTCTCTTACGCTTTTTTAAATTAAATAATTTAAAAATGGCAAATTAAAAAATTATAAAAATTACACCATTAAAACAAAGGTTTTCTTTTTTTTCGATTAGACATCTCATAAGGTATACTTTCGACAAATTCTTTTTCCATTTTTGGTAGATTTTGAAAACCGATAACACATGTGTTACCATTGACTAACAAAGTGTGTTACCCGCGACTATCACATGTGTTACAAGCAATAGTTGGTGGTAACACATGTGTTAGTTGATGATAACACATGTGTTAGTTGTTGATAACACATGTGTTATCAGTCTTCAAAACCCACCAAAAAATTAAAAATAATTCGTCGAAAGTATGTAATGTGATATGTCTAATCGGGAGGAAAAAATGCTAATTTTAATGGTGCAATTTCAATAATTTTTTGACTAGCCGTTTTTGTGATATTCAATTTTTTTAAATGTGAGAGTTTTGTTATTTTGATGAAAATAAACTGTTGAAATTTGTACTCCTATATTTTCAAAAAGATACATATTTAAATGAACTTTTATCTAGCTAGTAATATTTGAAAATTATCTGAAAAGAAGTTGCATGATGTAAAAAGCGTTACTTACGCAAAAATGATTCTATAAAAAGATTAATCTTTTTAAAGTGGTAACGAGATATCGAGGAACATTGTTAGTTCAGTATATTGTATTTAGTTATAACAATTGATAATTAATTAAATCATACAGGAATAACGAAATTTAATGTTTAAATATAAAACCGTAATTTAGAATGGAACTTGGAGCTAAGTGCTAAAATGTTCTATTTTAATGTGTACTCTATTTATATTATATATGAAGCATTTTGGTATGTTTTATAAAGTTTGATTTTGTTGATTATAATTCAAATCTCATTTTGGATACACATAATGATGAAAATAGCTTTAATTGGTCCTTTTGTGTACTAGTAGCTTTCATGCAAATTTAAAGAAGCTTTATATAATAAAAGTATACAAGGAGCCATACTGTTGGCTTTAATGGAGTTCATTTTCTTTGCCATTTTAACCTATAAATATAATGTGCCAAAACTTTACTTGGTCATTTTGAAAAACAATATTATTAGGAAACAAATCAACCATACTCAAAAGCCAAATCAAAAGGGCTAACCTTTAAAGGGAAGTGATGAGTTATGCTTTCAAATCTCATTCCTGGTATATTCACCCATTTACTAAAGGTATATGGATGAAAAAAATAGCTAAATGCAAAAGTATAACCATTTTTGTCTTAAAGTTTAGTTTTGATCACCAAAACTATTCACAAACATCGAAACGAATAATTAATAATAATAATAATATTGAAGATTTTGTTAATGACAATTTTAAATGTTGTCATTAAAATGTCGGTCCAAACATACATACATGATTGTTTCTAATATTTAGATTCATAAAATTTGTTGTAGTAAAGGTACCAATATTTTAATAATGTTATGACGCCTTAATAATGAGGATTAATATTTTCACCGTTAGTTTTGATAAATACATCACAAACATGCATTAATAAGTTGTATTGTACAAATAGATAATGCAGTGTTTTAATGTATTTATCAAAACTAGTGGTGAAAAGAGCCTTTCAAAAAAAAAAGACTAGTGGTGAAAATATCTAATCCCCTTAATAATAACCCTTAAAATTGTTAGTAACAAAACCTTATTATCAATAAATAATTTGTTTTCCCGATACAACAATTCAAGGTTAACATTCTTCAATGTTTCAAGTTCCAGTTTAATGTAAGTTTCAAATGTTCAAGTTCTCCCTCATATAAATTTGTCTTTCACCTTGCATATCAAGATACGAAGATCAAATTAATGGGTTAAAATTCAAGTTGAGCGTGAAATCAAAGGGCTCAGTTTTTTTTGTTTTTTTATAAAAGTAAAAATAAAATAAAACAAGATAAAGATTATGTAGTTCCAATGGTCCTTCTATCACCTCTAAGCATGTTTAGTACAAGTGAATGGAAAGGGGAGAAAGGAATTCATTCCACTTCCTTCCTTGTTTGAAAAATGGAATGAAATTGGAGAATCAAAACAGCATTCCCTTTCCCTGATTTTTATTATCTTCAATTTCCAATGGAATGGTGAGAATGGAAGATTTTCAAAAGGGCATTTCTCCATTCATTTTTGGCGAGAATCAGATGCGCAACTTCAATAAATAAGGTATAAATACAATTTGTCATGCGCAACGCACGTGCTCTCCAAATCAAAACTTTTTGAACCCTAGCCTGCAAAATCTTTGTGGCGATTCTCTATTCTGCTTCGCTTTTCATCAGTCGCTGCTTCTTCATCGAGATTTTCTGCTGCTTCGTCATCGTCGTCACTCGTACCTTGTTGTTCTTTCCTCACATACCTCGGCGGTTGTTCAACTTGTTTCCCCGTTTTCCCTTCTCGTAATCAAAGTTGGTAATGCTTGTCTGGATCATCTCCACCCCACTCGAATATCAATAATCAAATGAAAGAGATGGAAAATGTTTAGGTCGTAATATAGGCTTGTTGGAGAATCATAGAACAACCAATTTGGTAATTTTCACATTTTTATTCTTGGTAATTTTCAAGTTTTATGGTCAAAAAATTTAGAATGATTCAATATTCATTTCTATTCTAGTCGATTACACTATCAACCATGAGAATGATTCAATAATTTATTTTTCTTTTTATTCCCTATCGGTACCAAACAAGATTGTATGTTCAAATTATATATACATAAACAACTACACAAACTTATATATATAAATACACATCTTTTGAGACCTCTGTAATTCAGAACGATCGATCATCTCGATTGTCACCCTCATTGATGGCCCTGCTTCACTTCATATCAAATCACTTCGACGACTATCCCTTTTGAAAGCAACCTTACGATCGATCTATATATGTACTTGTTCCTCGGCCCTTTTGTTGTAACTTGTATTAGGTTTAATTAATCGGCTAATAGATTTCAAACATGCTCAAATAGTAATGGTGTTGGATTTAACCAATACATAATTTATAAAAACGATCACATTTTAACTCACACTTTCAACTAATCGTCGAACATATGTACTATATCTCGTAGTGTATAGTTGAACTATATTTCTTTTGCTTTAAAGTCGAACCTAAATCAATGTCTTGCGTTGTGATGCAATTACTTTACATATATTATGATTAAGATTTGAGCATTAAAAGACATGAAATGTTGTATTTGAATCCTAATATACTTTTAATATTGATGATACGTGTTTAACAGAATATAAAAGGTAACTACCAGTGACGTATTTAGAATTTAAAGTGACCCGTAATATTAATATTCAACTTTTGTAAATTCATAGCACAAGCAACGAATTTAACAAAAACTATAATTTTTTAAAAAAAGTTACATTTCGTATAATATACGAATAAATAAACTCGTGACTAGTTACCCTAGTCATGTGTCCCCGACCCTGATAACTACACGAATAGGATTTTTGAACTTGTGTAATAATTTACTGAAAATATATATATTAGAAATATAAAATCAATCTTGAAAACATAATAATGAGAGATGATGCATGATGGAGAAAAAGCATCATCACCACTTTAAAAAGGATCCCATGAAACTATTTTAATATCATTTGATGCAGACAAAAGAGTCCTTCGTAGTTCATTGATTACACCAATTCAGAAAGAAAAAAAAAGAATATTATAAGCCAGCAAGTCCAAAGAATCCCTTTGTATTTAACCATATGTTTTTGACATTTTAAGAACCATTATTTTATTATTTTAATTTTAGTTTAATTCTTCTACATAATCAATTATGGTTTCGTGCTATTGTGGTAGCAAAAATCTTCTTGAACCATGAATTTTACCCGGTTACACAATTTACATTAATATACTTACATTGATTTTTTAAGGATATAAAATAATAAAAATTATACGTAATTGTTTCACAATTTATACCCTATTATATTCGGTTTTCTTTTTCAAAACACAATGCGGGTATTTACCTCTCCAAGGAGTATTTGTAATAGTTCAAGTAAATTTTGAAAGTAAATATTTGATATTCGTGTAACTTTTTTACAAGTATTTATCGATTCAAACTGTCCAAAGCAATGCTAATTTTAATAGAGTATCTGAAAATTTATCTTTTCATTCGACTCTAAATTATTAATACTAACTAATGCAAGATAAATTTAAAAAGGAAAAAAGAAGAAAAAAAAACCCCAACAACTTTCAGGTTATAAGAGCACGGAGAGTGAGTGGCATTCCGTCTCCGTTCCCCATCAAAAACTTCGTCAGACGATGTTCTATCATTCTAGAATGATGTTACGGACAGCGTTTCGCTCAAGACGTTGTTTGACCATTTTTTTAAAATTATTTTCGAAGGTTATATTACCGTTAAAAAGAAAATAATGATAATAGAAAATCAACGGTTATTTGACCTTTTTCTAAACCTTATTTTCAATTCAATATATAAATTACACACCTCAACACAATTTTAAATACATCAAAACACTCATTCTCATTTACAAACACACTTCAAAAACTCAAAAGCTTTATAATTCACTATAATTCACAATGTCGAACAACACAGACAACTCGTACAACCTACACTCTCAATAGAACCCGATTCAACAACAATCATCATCTTCAAACCCAAACACCCGTACAACCTTCCGTTCCAACAAGCAAAACTATTATTGATCAAAGGATCTTAGAACACAACTCTTAATTTTGTTTATAGCGACGGACCACTTGTTAGGACGAGACAAAGTCATAATAGAAAGGGAAAAAGAGAATTTTTGTGAGAAGGTGAGATTTGAATCGGATTTTAATTCAGGAAACGTTTAATTATATATTTTTATTTTTATTAATTTATTTTGTAAGACTTGTAATATTATTATTATTTTAGTGAATTAGTTTTTTTTTCGAATTTATTAAATTATTTAAATTTAAAAAGAAAATTAAAAGTAAATTCTGAAATACTGTTCCAAACATTATTCACACTTTACACTCATTACAAATCAGTAGTAACCGCTTCCGATACTCTAAAGGCCAATCCATCACCAATCATCCATCACACTCACATCGATTTTCTCGCTTCAAAAACAAAACACGGCTCTTTGTTCATTTTTACATCAATTAGAAAACATGAATTGGAGATGTAAAAATAACACTCCATTTGTCCGGTAAATTATGGTTCATAATATTTTTCACTTTCAAATTAACTGTTCATTTCAAATTATTATATGAAAATAATTAACTAAAATTCTTACTTTGCATGTATGTTATAGATATATGTATAAAAGGTAGGAATAAAATTGTCATTTTATACCAAAATACAATTTAATGATTATGTTTTTTACTGTATATTTTTATCTGTAAATAATAAATTTGAACAGATGAAGTAAAAAAAATGACTTAATATACACATTGTATTGTGGGAGTCTTCTTACAATAGAGTTGAATATGCTTCAAAATAGAAATTGATATCTTTAATGTTGCGTTTGGTTCACATAATTGATTGGAATTTGATGGAATTGGAATTGAGATTTCATGCCTTTTTTGTTTGGTTGAATAACTTATAAAGTTAATTTCCATCAAATTCTTTCTACTATAGGAATTGAAATTTCCTTTTCTTTGATGAATTTCAATCCTTCAAAAAAATTTCACGAACCAAACGCAACTTAAGAGTTTTCAAGTGTCTGGCTTGCTTTTAAAGTCACCTAGATCACGATGAGTGAACCAGTGTTAAATTAGTGTTAAATTTAACACTAAATCTATAATTAGACATTTCTAACGGAAGTAGTTAAGTATAGAATATGGAATATAACATTAAAAAAATGGTATATCGTTAACCAATAAGACTAAAAGTAAAAAGAAAAAAAAAAGTAGACGGAACTCACCTGAACCAGTGATATTGGAGCTTCAACATCGAGGCTTAAACTTTGGGTTCAACCTTAACAAAAACTGGTGTTTTTAATGTAACCTACCAAAATTCTCATCCCGCTCCCGAACTCAATCTAAGTAGTTAAACATTTTAGTCTCGCAAATTTATTTTATTATACAATCTATTTTGGTAGTTTAAGGTCCTGTAATCTGTATATAGGTATAATATCCCTATTTCATTTTCCTTAGATACTTTTAATTCATAAATTTACATATGTGCATTTTGGTCATATCGCAGTTTCACACCAAGGAACCAAAGGAGGAATTATCATTGCTTTAAAATGACATCTAAAACATAAATATATTTAAAAAAATGGATTTTGTTAAAGAAAGTCATAAAATGATTGTACCTTAACGTGCATAAAATGATTGTATCTTAATTAAAATTTAAAGGGACAAAATAAAATTTAGAGCGATAAAAAATTAGTTATTATCTTAATATACATTTTTTATGCATGTCTTATCGTCTTAACGAAAGTGGTGAGGACTCTCATATTATATATATATATCTATTTTAAATTCATTACTAACTAAACCGATTATACTGCAATCCACCTGTCTCTATGTTTCCTCCATTTCCCTTCATCTCTTCCCAAAAAGTCATTCTCTTTACCTGCAAATTCTTTCTCTTTAGTCAAAAGCTATACTGCCCATTGGTCCTCTTTTAGTCTCCCCCACACCAAA
This sequence comes from Logfia minima, assembly GCA_963921325.1. Classification (NCBI taxonomy): domain Eukaryota; kingdom Viridiplantae; phylum Streptophyta; class Magnoliopsida; order Asterales; family Asteraceae; genus Logfia; species Logfia minima. Next base: position 1,802,295 of record OY992773.1, read on the forward strand.
CACCATTTTCTTCAATCCAAGTTAAAATTCCCATCATTCTATTCAACACTTGTTTCAAATCTCCATCCATCAATAACAAAATTCCCAAATGATAAAAACCTCCAAATCCTCATTCCTTCAAAATCTTAAACAATCAAAATGCCTTCAAGACAACTTTCTTCTTTTACTCATCAACAATCAACAAAACATAAAACAACCTTCATTATCATTATAATCACAATATTCTCTTCACTTCTTTTACTTTTTGGCATCATTTACTTAATTTACTACGTATGGTGCTCATTTATACACCGGACTCGTACTAGTCCACTTGACTCGTGTCCAATTTTCTTAAAACTACGTCGTTTTTCTTATAAAGAACTCGACTCCGCTACTAATAACTTCCGTGATGATAATTACATCGGTAAAGGTGGTTCTGGGACCGTCTACCGCGGTATTTTGAAAACCGGAAAACTTGTTGCGGTAAAACTACTCGATAACGATTCGTTAGAAGCCGAACGTGAGTTCCAAAACGAGTTGCGAATTCTCGGCGGATTAGAATCGCAATTCGTTGTGTCGTTGTTAGGTTATTGTGTTCATAAACGAAAACGTTTGGTTGTTTACGAGTATATGCCTAATAAAAGCTTACAAGAATTGCTGTTTTCGGTTCGTGGATTGGATTGGAAGAGACGATTCGAGATCATCCTAGATGTTTCTAGAGCACTTGAGTTTTTACATTGTGAATGTGATCCTCCCGTGATACACGGAGATGTGAAACCTAGTAATGTTTTACTTGATACCGAATTTAGAGCGAAAGTTTCGGATTTTGGGTTATCCAGATTGAAAATCGAACCCGAGTTCGGAATGGATCTATTTAGTCAGGATTTATCTGGAGCTCTAGCAGCAGGTGCTTTTGAGTCACCCGCTATTGGAACTCCAGTTGAAAGTAGTACTAATAATGAGATAGATTTTGCTCTTGCTCTACAAGCATCATCATCTTCAACTCCTGTTAATAGTAAGGTTGTTTGCAAAAAGTTAGGGTTAGGGCTTACGAATGAAAAAGGTAAAGATATTTCCGTCGGTAACGTCGAAAATCACGGTGGTAACAATTGGGAGAACAATAAGTTTAGCGGTTGCGATGATGAATTAAATCGTAATTTTGATGGTGATCGTGTTAGAGAACATTTGAATTGTTCTGATGATCATAAAATTGGGAAGAAACAATGGGGGAAAGATTGGTGGTGGAAACAAGATGGGAGTGGTGAGCTTTGTTCGAAAGATTACGTTCGGGAATGGATTGGGAGTCAGATATATCCGTCTGCGAATGCTGATTGGGACGACGATAAGAACTCTGAAAAGCCTGATTTCATTAACAATGTGAACGAGAGTAAAGCGTCTGAAACCGACGAACGGAGAGAGTGGAAGCAGCATAGGAAAATGCAAGAATGGTGGAAAGAAGAACACTTAGATGACCTCGCGAAAAAGAAAGTAGAAAAGAAAGGTAAAAGAAGATTCAAGCTCAAGATCTTTATAAGAAGACGAAAAGCAAACCGCGATGATCACAAAACGGAATTTAGTTTTCGAAAGAATTCAAAAAACAACACCGAAATGAATAGTGGCGATGTTTTTAGTCGAGAATTAAGTAGCACGACGAGTATGAGGGGGACGCTTTGTTATGTAGCACCCGAGTATGGTGGTTGTGGTTACTTAATGGAAAAGGGCGATATCTACAGCTTTGGAGTTTTGATCCTTGTGATTGTTTCGGGTCGTAGGCCATTACATGTTCTTGCTTCGCCTATGAAGCTTGAAAAGGCGAATTTGATAAGTTGGTGTCGACAATTGGCTCATGGTGGCGATTTGTTGGAACTCGTTGATGAGAGATTGAAAAATGATTACAATAGAGCGCAAGCAAGTTTGTGTGTGAATTTGGCTCTTGCGTGTTTACAAAAGATGCCGGAATTGAGGCCCGAAATCGGGGACATTGTTAAGATTTTGAAAGGGGAAATGGAACTTCCGGTTGCTCCGTTCGAGTTTTCTCCCTCTCCACCATCGAAATTAACCGGAAGATTGGGATCGAGATCGAAAAAGAATAACAAGAGTAATGTAGATTGAAATTTGCTTAGATTAATTGTTTAAATTTAAAGGTATAGTAATGAGTTACAAAAAAAATGTTAATAGACGGATAACAAGTCGCATTTGTGTATGATTAGTGATGATTTGATTTTTTTATCGATTCGCAAGGGTGTTTTTTATTTATTAATATCAAGTTTTAACGTGTTATATTTAACCTAACCAATTTTGCCACATCTAACGTAACCAATTGGCTCGTTTTCATTGGTTTAAATTTTTGTAGATAGGGGTTTTACCACTTCTTATTTCTACCATTATGGACTTTTAATTAAACTTACCTATTTTATTTTTAGTAATTTTGTTATATCTTTTGAATTTTGGATTCATATAAGTTAAACGGGTAAGATTTTTTTTAATTAATTAGACATACGTGGTCAAATCGAAGTATCTCTGTGACTTTTTTTACATTTTTCCTTAATCACTCTCAGGATGTCTACACTAGAGAAATGTATGGTGGCAACTTTTCAACCTACTCGTATTAACCATTTCTTCAGTCCATCTCCCATCATCCATATTTAACATAATAATCTATTCCACATAATGATTTTTGTATTCTCTTCATGACTAAAAAGCATACTTCTTTTATTAGTTTACTCCTCAGGGTCCATACTCAAACTATGTTTAATTGGTACAAACAAAATGATACGAGTTAACAAAGTTTTTTCTATATGAAGTAGAGAAACTAAATCTGTTTTGGCCAAAATATTCGCTTCTCATATTAGACTATAAAGATATAACGTTTGTTAAAAAACCTAATTATAAAAAAAAGTGTGTACATGTCCGGATGTCCCAATGATTAACATAAAATGAACAAAATGTTTGTGGTACAATAAGATATATCTTTTGATCAGTTTGTTCACGGGGATCATCTTTTCTATACTCGTGTTGTTGACTTGGTTTTGCCTTCGGTTTTCTATGTTGCTTTTGACATTTGTCTTCTTTGTAGGTCAAAACACTCCAATCCATTTCGTAAAAACCCTTTATTAAAAAGTGATTTTTATTTTAACTTGTTATCCAATTTATTGATATCAAGTTTTAACGTGTTATTTGACCTACCAATTTTGCCACCATTCTTGTTGGTGAAAATGATAGTGGCCAATATTTTCTTCTTTTCTTGGTTTTTATTGTTATATCTACTTTGTAGATAGGAATTTTGCCACTTATTTTTTCTACCCCGTTATGGACTTTTAACTAAACAACCTAATTTTATTTATAGTAATCTTTTCATAGGCTTTGAATTTTAAACACTTTCCCTGTCATGTAAATTAAAAGGAAAAAAGTGATTATATGTATATCTTTATTCTTTATTATAGTGAAAAAGATGATGGAAAGATTTACATTTAATGAACAAAATGTTTTTGCTACAATAAAACCATGTTTATTACTATAAAGTTAAAATATGTATGTTAAAAAAGATCAACATAGCCTGGTACACATGCTAGGACATATTGCTATCTTTATTAAAGTGAAAATGATGGCAAAATGGTAATTGACCGACTTTTCTTTTCTTTTTATTTTCATTTTTTGTTTTTTCTTGATATATCCCCATCATAAAAAGGAATCTCTGCCAATTATTCATGCTTCAATTCTGGGGTTTTAACGAAACAACCTAAAAACTTAAGTATGACCAATAGTCAAATGTAATGTAACATATTCCGCACACACTTGGCCCAATTATATATTACTCCTATATCAATAGTCAACACGAAAGACTTCGATTGTTGGCCGTGGTCGGAACGGAGGACAGAAGTCGCCTTCCGATGACTTGGCGTTTTGTGCACCACAAGATCGCCTTCCGATGACTTGCAAGTGTGTACCCCATTAATATACATTCCACTCACTTCCTTGTTGAAAAGAAAATTAATATCCTAATCTGGGTTAAATCGCAAGAAATACTTTCTATTAAATAAATGTCTATTTGTAATAAATGTTACACATTTTGAAACGTATGTAACTACTACATTTTGAATTATTAAATGTCACATTCGTACACTACTTCTCAAGAATGAAATCTTGTGCATTATGTAATTAAGAGTAAAGCCAAAATAGACATTTATTATGTAACAACATAAAATAGAAATGTGGACCATTGACTCGCACGAAACGAAGTGCATATTTTTTGTTTTTCTGGTTTGATAAATCATTTTCCGTTGGTTGTAGCACATATGTTGTAGTGTAAGGATAGTATAGGTCTCGGACGATGTATCAGAACTCAGAAATTTTCTTAGGTTATCAAAAAATTATAAAAATGTTGTTTAATATAACAATCTCTGCATTTTCTAGAATAATATATATATACAGAAAGGATTTAGAGGAAGACACTTCTTTTGAGGGAAAATGAAAACGTTAATATCCATTACGAAATACTTTATCTTCGCTAATATAAATGACTAAAAAAAATGAAATTTAATAAATAAAAAGTATATCGACTTTCGATATGTTTTAAACACGACCTAATTACTAATGAATTTTGATAGTTACGTTCAATATCAAAATAGGCTCTATGAGTTGAGTAATACAAATATATGAATAACACAATTCATTAATGTTATGAAATTAGAGATATAAAATGAATAATGGCATCTAATTTTTGCAAATCGAAAAAGTAACTTTTTCATTGTTCACTAAAAAACTTATTTTCAGACCACTGTTCTAAGTAAAATTGTTGATCAGCATTTATAATCAATATAAATACTCTTTAATCACTATGATAGATTAAGAGGCTAAGTTTTTCTAGTCTTTCTTTAGAGATAATCAAGGTCGTAAAACTCTCTAGGCACTAATCGGACGGTCAGGAATCTTGTAGCTTGTACTCGATCTAGTCGGGAAGGAGTCAAGTTGGGATTTTTAATAAATATAAAAAATATTCTCAAAATGGTAATTTGGAAGCATAAACATAACATACTAGAAAAATAAACATATTGCTTAGAAACATAAATGCTTAAATACTTCACACATATGAATATCAGTTACTAAATTCATGATTTATCCAATCGATTTAGAAAAAATAAAACAAAATCCAATTGTGTATGTAATAAAGGTGACAGACTAACTTTTGATCGATTAATTGGTTCGTAGTTACGGACTCAGAATTTTCGATTACCGGTGGCACACATATAATAACTAAAAAAAGTACGCTATACTGGTGTCACATAATTAATTTAATGGTATCACTAATAGGAAATTCTAAAAAATTATACTACTTGGTCTAAGTCACTGATGCCGTATGTCACCGGTGCTCATCAAATAGGTCCACCCCTGCTAGTCCGACTATATGCTAGGCACATCATACTACTTCCTATTATTGATTAATCACCGATTTTACGACGCTTGATAAAATAGTGTTTTTTTTAATTTGACACTAGAAAAAATAAAAATGTCCTCAAAAATTGGAGTCTATAAAAAAAATAATGACTATCTATGTTGACACATTTGTCAATATCTTTCACTGAATTTACAACAACTAGATGGAGTTGCAGCCAAGGATAATAGTAATTTTGTAAAATTATTTTTTCTTTCCAATTATTATTCGCAATCAACTGCACATCATAAAGCTAGTGAATATTATGCTAATGATGAAATCTAAGAGAATGCATGAACCTTGATTTTGATATCAAGCAAAACTAATATGTAATTTAGAAGAATGACATGTTATCAAGTTTCTTATATTAAAAAAGAAATTCGTTGAATTTAGAAAGAGGACATCATCGTATTCATAAGAGGAATGATAAAGCCATACAAATTTTACAAAATATAATCCACAAAATAAGATTCTCGTAAGAACCCTTTAAAATAAGAATGATAAGAATATTTCATATTTTCAACATATAATCAACAAAATTAATATAATTGGATTCATATATTTAAAATATATATAGAAAAATGACGCATATTCTTATAAATGCTTAAAAGACGAAAAATAATAGATTCACAATTTCAAATGAATATTGCAAAATTGGGCATAGCTCATTTTTTGATCTTAATGTATTTATATAGATATGCATCTATTTTTCTTTACATAGTGGGAGATTTATAATGTGAGCCTATTTCGTTCAAGTTCTTATTTTTAAAATGATTTTATTTAATCGTTCAACTATATATACATATACATGCATGTTTTTATATATGATATTACTAACTTCTAAACCCGTGTACACATGGATGATATACATAAATATGTAATTATTTCATTTTAAGATAAATATATAAATTTATATATTTTTGTTTGTCGAGTCATGTATATTCTAAATTAAAATATATTTAATTATATCAAATTTGATAAATTAACTCTAAAAAATATAAAAAGATAAACTCTCAGAAAAAACTAGTTACATGTTATGTTTACAAAACATACATATAGATAATAGTATAATAATTAATATAAATATTATATATAAGCATGTAATATAATTCTTAAATATACAAACATTAAAATAGATATTAAGTTTAAATTATAATAGAAATTGAATATATTAATTGTTAGACTCCGTATATTATAACTAATCATTTATTTTTTGATTATCCATTATCTTTTAATAGTTTAAAGTATGAGGTTTCATTTTTAAAATGAAATGAAATAAATGAACTTAATTGATCGATTAAACTTTAATTTTAAAAGATGATGTCATTATGTGCCAAATTTTAATCAATTTAATCAAATTAGAGAATTTTTTTAGCAAATTGAATATTTGATGATATCATCACCCGATTCCTTTATTATATTTAAGATTTTATATTTACTATACTGTCTTATATTTTTTTATATTATATTATATTATATAATAAGGATGTTATATTATATTGTTTTATATTAAATTAATTTATATAACAACCTAAATAAAATTATTTATGTAACTTATAATTAAATGTCATTAATAACTGATAAGTAAACATCTAAAAATTATCATATTCAAACCACGCCTATTTAACCTCATATACTAGCCCCAAAGTCAAATAGCACAACATTGATCTAAAAGTAACACAATCTTCATAAAATATAAAGGATAAGAAATGGCATCGTCCAACTTCAAGATGGTTATATTTATAGCCATTCTTGCATCCATGACATTTTATAGCTCGTTAGGAATCGTACATAAAGTGGGTGACGATGACAGGGGATGGAAGGTTCCAGCGGATCCAAATTTCTACAACGATTGGTAATTCAAGTGCACCTTTAGAGTCGGTGACTTACTTTTTTTTGAATTTGAAACTGCAGTTCATGATGTGTCAAAAGTGAATAAAGATCAGTATGATAAATGCGAAACTCCTGATCCAAGAAATATCATAACAGAAGGCCCCTCTCGTCAACTTGACTGAAGGGGGAGATCATTACTATATTTGTTCATTTACGAGTCATTGTAACGGTAATCAGAAATTAGCAATTCATGTCTCCTGAGTAGTCCACCATGACTCCTCTCTTTTGAGTTTGGAATATGTATTTATGGTACAAGTGACTCAAGTAATAAGATATAATAAAATAAGTTATATTATCTTAGCAAATAAATTATTATCAATTTAATATTATAATATATAAATAAATAATGCTAATGGTCACCACAGTTATTTGAATAATAATATTAATATTGATATTAATTAATAAAAGAACTTATAAATCCTACTTAAAAATTAATTAGAAAATAATTTAAATCTATTAAAAATAATTAATTATATTAAATTTAATAATATTAATATTATTATTTAATTCTTTTAAAGTAACAATCTAAGAATTTAAAAATAATAAATTATATTAAATTTAATAATTAATAATATTAATATTATAATTTAATTTCTTAAAAATAGCAATTAAATTATTTTGGTCAATTTTGCAATTTCAAGTTACGAGCATTTATTTATTTTTTAATGATGAATAAATATTACATTATAAAAGTTGTATTATTTAGATTGTGTATCGTACGGGTGTAAATATAGTATATATATATATATAATCGGGTTAAATTTTTGACTTTTTTTTCCTTGACAAAGGGGTTACCCTCTAAAACTATTATTAATAATCATATCGTGTTAGAAAATACAATGAAGCTTCCAATATAAAATAGCTGAAATGAGATATATCGCATAACCATCCTATAACTTGACTAATGGAAAAAAAAAACACAAATAGTACGGTATCACTCAAAAGACTAAAATTCTATTATATGTAGAACCGTTTAAGTTATGCCAATAACCGAGTTATCTAGATTTCATAGCTCCAACACTTTCTTAACACTGCTTGTAACTTTGAACTTTAATGTTCTAAGCCACAAACAAAGGACTTGGAGAATAGTTCCTAGTAACTGGTCTTCATCTCACTTATCTTTCTTGAAGATGTAGTTGTTATGTTCCTGCCAAATGAAATACACCTTTGCCCCAACTTCAAGTATGAACCGGCTAATAAAACCCATACACCGCTGTCAAATGAAATTTGTGATATCTTGTCAAGTGTGATTTGATCTAGCGTTACGTAAGGAACTTATAATTTAGAGGTTGTAGTTTCAAGCCTCTGAGAAGACAATGTGCATTTATTATGCGATTGTAAATATATATAGTGTGAGGTATGTGTGAATTTGCCTTTCTAAAAATGAGAATAAGTAACTGCTCATATTTTGTTTTTTAATTATGATACAAGCAGAACAGCTGTAAAACTTGATTACCATTTTGCAACATTTGCCAATTAAACAACTTTGCTTTTATCTCCAAGGTCATCAACTTAGAAAATTACGTGAGCGAGAGCATAACATAAATGGGCACTTTTGGTGATATTTATAATGATAAAAATGATATAAGATTGGGCCAAATTTATTTCGGCCTTCCGAGGTGGATTGGAAGTACAAGTTATCTCATTTAAATGGGCTTGAACCATATGTAATTGATGATGCATTTGTAAAGATCGGTCCAACACACGATCACAATGAAAAAGAACCCATTGATTTTTAATTTATTTATTATTTTTCCGGTAACCGAAGAAATATAAAAAACAATCCAATTTTATTAACTTGACAGGTAAATTTGTTTGTTCATTAATACCTCACAACCCGTTGAACCAAAGGGCCCGTTAAGGTACTATATTTAGATGGGGATGGATACTCATCACTTTTTTTTTTCTCCTTTTCCTAAAAATGTGTATTTGATAAAATTAGTTAGCAGTTAAAGTCGAAAGTTTATAATTGTAGCTTGTAATTGAAGTTTATATTTAAAGTTAGGAGTTGAGATTTATTGTTTGAGAAGTTGTTTGGTCAAAATAAGGTGAGCTTAAAGATGTAAATTGATATAAGAGGACAAACAAACACATAACATATATTTATATAATGGATATTTATGTAATTTCTCATTTCATTAGCTTCTACCTTATTTTTAAAAAGTAGCCTTTTTTTCTAGAACTTATTTTTTCAATGGACTTTTAAATATTTGTCTACCAAATAACGTTTCAAGCTTAAGGTTATATGAAAAATAAGCTTAAGCTACCATAAGTTCGCTTGCCAAACATACTCTTATATATTTAATAAAAAGTAATCTCCAACACAATCTAAAACCGACACAAAAATTGATAGGTTTGCATTTGGATTTTTGACTTCACGAACCACAAACTTTTTATGTTCTCAAGTGGGGTTCGATCACCCAATGGATTTGCGAATTGACCTGCCCACCGAATACATTTCAGGGGTAAATTAAAACTTTTAATATTTTATTTCAAATTTATTGAAGACTTGATGAATCAACCATGATTTTGAACTTTTAATGGAGAAGAATCATTTGTACAGTACATTTGAATTCTTGACTTTTTTGATTTCAACATATTTGATACCCTACTAATTAGTTACTATGTTTTGGTAAAATTGTATTAAGAATGTTATGCTATTGAATTTGGATCAAATTGACCTATGAGACTTATTTAACTAAAAACTGGATCAAATTAACCTATGTGACTTATTTAACTAAAAACCTACCTAGACTGCATTCGGTTAGTTGTTTTGACCTTTCAACGCCAATGCCACAATGGAGGGCAATGGATACAAAATTATCATCGACTTTGGTTGGTTGAAATGCAACAAGTATTTCTTATGATAAAGCTTATTAACGATAAATATAGTGTAGGAAATCATTAGCATTTTGACATAAGCAAATGTAGCAAAACATCATAAGAACAACAATTTTAACGTCAAACAACAACTAACACAAGAAAAGTACAAAATAAATAATTCTCAAAACTAACATCCTTCAAACAAATATTACAAATGAAACTACTCATAATATCCAAGCCAATATCAATGAAACCATAACCATAAACGATATACTAAGCATCCTTTTTGGGGCTGCAGAAGAGTGCTCGGAAGCAGCGACTGTAGAAGCTGGTGGGGACGGAAGCGGGTGAACACGAATCGTGACTTTCATACCGTTAGGGCAACCGCCAGTTCCACAAATGAAATAATACCGCTGTGATTTGTTGAGAAGAATGAAGTCTTTTCCGCTACTCCAGTTTCCGACCGCACTGTCAAGCGTGCAATTATCGTAGCCGGTTTTATTTACTTCAAACACATTGTATTGCATCTTTTGATACCTAAATGCTACAACATTTTTCAATTCATTCAAATTACACTTTAATTTTAACGTTTTAATCTACACTAGTAAATGACTACCGGCACAAATAATACTCAGTAACAAAACCTCTTTGTCATTTCAGGTTTCCTATTTACATTTTTATGATAATTAGGATTAAGAAAGGTGAATGCACTTGGCCGCCTCAAATTTTATGAAATATAAAAAAACATGGGTAAGGTGCTTTGGAATGTAAATTATTATGCGTTAATTTACACTATATGTAATTAATAAAATTAAATTTCATTGTGCGGACGTAACATTTATTTAACTGTTTAAGTTAATTTGGATGACATGTTATAAACCACTATATGATATTCATAAAATTTTTTACGGTTCTTATATCAGATTCAGTGAGCAATAACTGAAAGTAAAATACATATAATAAAATTCAATTTTATTAATTACGCACGATGTAAGTCAACACGTAGTTACTTACATAAGACATCAATTCGGGAAACCAAAAAAGAAATCTTAGAGTGTTTTTTATTTTAAAATTATAAATCACTATTAGTATGAGATTGAAAGACGATTGGTATAAGAATAGAAATGAATTAAAAATCCCACCACCTATGATAGATATGAATTATTGGTTTGATTAACATTTTTTTATTCCTATGGCAATGTAAATGAACTAGAAATAATCACTTATGATAGATATAGATTTATAGTGGATATCAATCCTATTCCCATTTTATTCCCACTTCAATTCTCATTTTTATACCCATCCCATTCCCATCCTTCAAACTTTTAAAATAAACACACCCTTACAAAAGTAAAAAACTAAGTGGATATATACATACAGATGAAGTCTCCAACATAGAAGGTGTGGTTGTTGGCCCAAAGAGTGTAGTTGATGCCGGGATTCCAGCCACGGTTGGCACCTACAATGTGATCGGTGGCGGAGACGGTGATTGTCGCGGCGACGATCAGAAGAAGATAGATGATAAGGTGATTGAGGCGTGAGGTGGACATCATTGAGTGGTGGTGTCACACTGCCAGAATACCAGCTGTAGATATAGCAAAGCAGGGGGCCACATTCATACTTTGTTTGCTTTTCAAATTTCAAAATTTCAAAATAATACACTTTACAATAACTTTATCTATATATTTACTGCTACAGTTAGTTTTGTCAAAATGGTTAATAGTTAAATATACAAAATGTATTTTAATATAAGAATTGTGTGATAAATTGATCACATAAATTTTAGCAAAATTAGTATTTTCGATCGCAAAATAGATGTGCATATTTCTATTTATTATTGTCTTGAAAATAATATCTACTTCGAAAAATATATTAGTATCAAGTTTCTCATTTTGTTTTTTCTACTCCTTTACGAAAAGATACATCTCAAAAGTAAAATGTATAACTGACATTCGACAATTAAAAAATGAAATCGTTATACAGTCATAGAAAATGTTCAACTAAAAGCTCAAATATTCTTAAAAACTCTAAGAACTATTCATTATACATCAATTTAAATCATATAACTTATCAAAATCACATCATCTAACAATTATATATAAAGATACGTTTAAGATTTTCAAAAAATTATACATTTTAAAAGTTAATAAAAAATACAAAAAATATAAATTATCCAATTCTATTTTACCCTTTTACCCTTTTAGGGGATAATAATTGTGGTCGGTTTAAAATTGTTATTGCCCTTTCTAATATATAACAATGTTTTCACTCAAATGTTTTTGGTTTGGTAGTTGAGTAGAGAGAAAAATTATTTTTTCTCTATATTGAATGTAGTCTATCATTTTTGAGATTATTATAACTTTGTAAGTTTATATAAATTATGACATGCACTTCTGAGTAGAGCGGCATGGCCACACATCATCCCAGACACGAATACTACCTATTTATCAATTGATTATAAATAATAAATATTTTAGTTTTATAAACATCTATTTCTTAAGTGAATATTCACATTGATAATAGAATAAATTACAAAGATAGTCTTTATGATTTTGTAAAGAATACACCCGTGCTTTAAAAAATGTTCACATCCACCTTGATAATATATTATATATTATTAATTACTCTTGATAATAGATATTATATATTATTAATTACCATATTTTCATCTATTATGTAAGGGTAGTAATATATTTATCATTATTTTTTATATATTCATTAAAGTTGTGTATCACTGATGTGTGCAGTATAAATTTTTAATTTACAAGTTTGATGGATCAATCAAAAACAATGATGAATATATCACCACCTATTATGTAAAAGGTTTGTTGAGTTTAGTTAAAAAATGATATGAAATATCTATACAACCTGTTCTCAAAAATGATGTGTTCTTGTACATGGCTGCGGTATGTTACAGGTTTAGTGTTACAAAAAAAAAATGGTATTAATGTAATAATACAAGAAATCTATTATGTAAGAACAAGTTGAGGTTGATTATTCGACGTCAGGAGTAAATTGTTAAGAGGTTCAAAGGTTAGCAACTACGGGTGTTTAATATTTGATCTGAAATTGTTTAATCCGAATATTGAACCGGACCAAATCAAACCATAACCGATTTAAAACCATACCATATTTGAAAAACGATTTTAGTATCGATTGGAAGCGAAACATAATTCATATTTGATTTTCGATTTTGAATTTTTCGAAGTCAGTTAAACCAAATTCAGATTAATATTATATATTTTTACTAATCTATTAATATACATGTGATTTTTCGAATTCGATTGAAAACTTGAGGAGTTCATTGTTTTGAAAACATAAAAAATCTTAGCTATCATGTGTTTGTGGAAAAACAAATCGTTTAGACTTAAAATTTCACGCACACTGATAATTTCATATTTTGTGAACTCAAATTTGGTTTGAAAATAACAATTATCAATGGTTAGATTTATGTACTTTGCATAGTATAATCGTGTATATTTCGTTGCTTTGTATGCTGAAATGTTTTTTTCGTTAATTTTTTAATATTTTTGGTAGTTCGGTTTAGAAATATCGGTTTTTGGTTTGGCTTCCAAAAATCTCAAAATCGAATACCCCAACCGATTAAACGGAGAAACCCTTCAAACCGATGAACACCCCTATTAGCAACCATTCTTTTGTGTCAAGTTTCTATATTACCACGCTAGTAACTACCTTTGTCTTCCAATTTCATTGCAAAAGCTCATCAAGCAAACTTTTCTTTACAAGAGAGCTTCACTTTAACTTCAATTAAATTTGAAGATTTCCATTGTGATAAAAGTTACACCGGAACAGATTCTCGATAAACCTTCTACAATGGCATGAGTCTTTTATATCTGAAAAACCACAAAAACGAACTAAAAATGATGGCTCCAGTAACCCCTGTAATCACCAGGACCCATGTAAATGCTGACGAGTTATCAAACAATGGTATCATAAAATTCATGCCAAATATGCCTGCTACCACTCCAAATATGGCGACAACAAAAGTTGCCGTAGTTAGTATCAACTCAAACTGTATAAGCTGGTTGCGGACGTTATCCTGCAGTTCAAATATTCATAATTCAGCAATTATAAAAAACTAAAGGAGGCACTTTTGACCCAGTTACTTATAAATGGGTCAACTTGGTTATGTATAATCTCAAACAAGTCAAATGGGTGAAAAAATAGCTTAAAAGGAAATAGGTTGGATGAACGTGTCAAAAGTTGTCCAACATACACTCCAATGCATAAAACCTCCCAAGTAAACAAATATTAAATAAATTAGATTACTATTTAACTATTAGGATTTATGTAAAACCATACATGACTCACTAGTTATCTGTTTAAACAAAGTCGGGAAAAAACATTAGGGATCAACCCAACGCAACCCAACTAATAATCCCTTTAACCTTTTGACCCCTTACCCAACTTGCACGTCCAGTCCATTGTGCCACTTTTAAGAAAATTATATGGTCAACGAAACTGCTCGTATTTTTAGCATCTTTTAGATTGTAAATGTTATACTTTCTACTTCATAAAGAATGGGCGTGTTCAGAATTTGGATGGTTATATTCAAGGTAGTAATTGCAAGTTGAAGAATAAGAATCAGATAATTACTTGTATATATTTTAAGGTAGTTAGGTAACTTCACATTTTATATCAATAACCTTTTTCTTGCCGCAATGCACTGCATTCTTCTCAAAATCTAATTGACCCCACATAATCTACTAATTAGAATCAATCAGTTTCTATTCCAAGCATGAAATTGGGAATAACCATTTTCGATACACATGAAAACACCCTTATGTTACCCTCAAGACCCCAATAGAACTATCCTTTCGGTCGTGCTAATATCTCAAGAAGGTAATATGGTCGTCTGATAAGTATGTTAAGCCAAGTGAACTTTTATCAGAAGATGTGAATAGTTAGTAGAATTAACTTCATGGTACGTACAGTTGGTGCATAAAGAAGAAAAATATACCAGTTGGATGTTGATGAAGTCTTCGGTGTCATCAATGTATTCCTTCAGCTGGTACAAGACAAAAGGAAGTCTGTCAACAAAGTTGTAAACTTGCAACTACACCAAGAAGCAATACAGAGTAAATTATGGAGAATTGACTGTCTTGGATAAAGGTCCAAGATGGACAAATTGGCTAACCAGTGAAAACTGGTAACCTTTTCTTCGTATCAGGTTAACCCAAAACATTTTCTGTCCGAAGTTTTTTATTTTTGAATAAAATGATTTAGAAAGAAACACATCACAAAAATGATTCAGAAAAAAACACATTACGAAAACGATTTGGGAAGAAATGCATTACAAAAATAAAATAGAAAGAAACACACTTTAGAGAAAGAATAAGGCTATGTAACAGCTTGAAACGGAAACTTTTGACTTGGGTTGGGTTCGGTTGACCCGAAACATATTTTCCAAATTTTAAAATAATTAGTGTCTTAAATATGACTATATTATTACGATAACAATCTACTTTTACGAAAATACACTTCTGACAGATTGCAACCAGTCTGCCCAGTTCAATCCTTTTTGACCCGTAATATTCTTGACTATTATTTTTCCATTTTACCCCTTTTGCCCATAAGATATATACCCAAATCGACGCATTTTTAAATCAACGGGTCGATATTGACACCTCTAGTCTGAGTGAACTAATTACCGATGTCAACTTATTAAGAGTGCTATCAATGACGACAAAATAAGCCTCCAACAGCATCTCCAATTCTTCAATGTTTTCTGTAGCACTTTCTGAACTCCTCATGCTATCGTGCCTACTTCTTGCAATGCTCAAAGTTTTATCAAGCCTTCGACTTTCTGGAGGTGAAGAAACTGGAGAAACCGGAGCAGATATGGATTGTGCACCATCATTGGACCTGTATCCCATCACAGATTGTTCTGCTCCATCAAATAGTGAATCCATTCGGCTTTTCTTCTCAGTAAGGTACATTTCAGCCATATCTCCATCATCATCCATTAATTGCTCTATTTCATCTCTTACCTGAATGTAAGTCATTGTCAAAAATAGAGTCGACAATATAAAGTGTATCAATACAAAAATAAAATATATATATATATAACCTTTTTTAACATAACGATTTTGAAGATTTTTATGCATTTAGATACAATTTGGACAACTTCCACCCATTTGACCCGTTCCTTTTTTGGTTAATTATTCAGCTTAACCCTTTTTGACCTCTTAGAGATAAAACATATCCCAGATCAACCCATTTTCTAATGGGTCGAAGTGGCTACCTCAAGTACACATAAAGAAAAGGGA
The DNA here is from genome assembly GCA_963921325.1 of Logfia minima. Lineage (NCBI taxonomy): Eukaryota > Viridiplantae > Streptophyta > Magnoliopsida > Asterales > Asteraceae > Logfia > Logfia minima. The sequence continues at coordinate 1,818,711 of OY992773.1, forward strand.
GACAGAGACTATCTTTAGCACCTTCTGAACCCTTCGAGTCAATGCAACAAGTCTGCTTTTCAGTCTACGAACACGTTCCAACTTTAGAGTGCTGATCTTTGAAGTAAGTTCATCTAGCAACGGATAAGCTTCAATTTCTAATTCGGCTGCCTGATGAATTCAAAGAAAGATTTTTCTTGTGAAGAGTTGATTAGCAATAAAATTTTCTTTAGTTTGGGAACGAAAATACTTAAACTCATATTGAAGCATATTTAAGCTATGTGATGAGTTATGGTACATATGGACCACGTTAATACTCAGGTACATGCAGCAAGAGAAGTAGTGGTTCTCTAATAACCGTAATGTAATTTGTGAATATATTTAGCAGTACCTCAAACTTAATTTGAATACAATCCAACCAATTAATATCACTTAAATCAAATGACTGGAAACTTTATTGGTTTCGTACATACATGTTTACCTGAAAATCTGAAATATATCAAACTACCTTATACTAATACATCTTACAAAAAGGATTACGTAACGAACATAATAGTTTTTCATATTCCAGTGGTTATTAAGCTGCATTATGTATCTTACAAATAAACATATCTCGTCGATCTGATTAATAATCTATAGCTTGCAAACCTAGATAGTATTAAATAATGTTTCCCACAATTTTTGCAATTGACAGTTACAGTTTCAATCTAACCTCTTATATTCTATATTAAGTTAGTCACATATATATATATATATATATCTCCAATCTGAAAAGATACAAAATGGTCGCTATCATTGCACTATAATGTTCGAAACAAGAAACAGGGTTGAACTGTAATCAAAATAGAATAACATAGTAGCAGTTCCATGTTCTTTCAACGACATGGCTAGAAACTATGCAAATGCTTCACCACCTCTGTCTATAGCTTCAATTATCCTCACCCACAGGTCCTTATATTCCAAATTTACAGTACGGAGTAGTTTTTTTTTGGAACAAATACATGTAGCAATGGAAAGATAGCGACTTCCAGTTTTAGAAAAAGTTTAAGCATACTCTAAGTGCTTATAAACCATAAGACTCGATGGTTATATACCATACCTGTGTATCCAAAAATGTACAAGCAGCCTCTAGAGCAACTTCTAGAGCCCTAAACTCAAAGGGCAAGTAGTCAGGGGACGTGTTCCCGAACATATCCCCAAAATCCCGATTTCCTAAACGTCTGTTCAATTCAGGGCCTTCTGAATGCCAAACCTCACCAACCCCAGCAGCTCTCAATCGTCTTTGTAATTCCACCACATATTGCAACACATAACTATCAAGGGAATTCAAAAGCAGAACTTCATCAGCTGTTATAATACACCGAATCTGCTCCAAATTTACAACTATAGCCTTCTCTCTACCCAGAATTGTTGATGGATAGACAAATAATGGATCAAGTAGACGAAGATCTCGAGCAGGAAGATCACACCGACGCATTATGGTGAACTTGTCGACCTCAATAACTTGTGAGTCCCCAGTAGCAGCATCAACACGAATCCATGAACGAAGACCTTGGCCACGCTTTTTGAGACCTAAAACATCCACCCCTTGAAAAGGCTGGCGACCGGATGCAGATGGCCTATAAGATGCATCTCGAAGGTTCATAGCTGAGGCAGGTTTAGGTGGCAACAGTCGCTCTTTTAGGTCTGCCATTACAGAGGTCTAACTGCAGAAACACAAATGTAAATCATAAGGAACGAATTTAATCCAAAAAAATGAATTCAATAGATGAATGTTTGATAATTTCAAACTAAATAACTATGCCCAACATAACATAGGGGTGATTGTTTTCCTTATTAGGCGCACAAAACATAACCAGTAAGCACCAATAATGATGGATAACAATTTGAAACTTCAACCTGCAAAACTAAATATTCGTTTTATTTTTTATTTTATTACTGAATATGACCCGATACCAATTTAAACACTTGCCCATGTTTTCATATATGACGTCTAAGATACCACCAAATTTGAGTTTTATGACATTAAAGCCGGCTAGTAGACCTCTTAGTGTTAGCTATTCCATTAAAACCATGAAAATAAAACACAATACTGTTGAGGAAGTATCTACTTATGATATACCAAAATATGGCAATACTGGCCCATTCTAAAATTCATCTGTCACATCCACTCACAACAAAATGTAATCATCAGAATAACTATATTTACCTATATTAGTAATGAAATGTTAATATAATCAAATAAGCCTCCAAATAACATATTTAAGTTCCAAATTCTGATATTATATTATGACATTAGAATTAACCTTTACAGCAGGTGTAAAACAATTTCAAATTGCAATAAAACAGACGCTCATATATTCAATTTTTACAGAAAACCTAATGTTTAATCAAACTAATCAAAAAACCTAAAAGTATAAATAGGCCACTTACTCTCCAATTGATAAATTAGGGTTTCAATTAGCAGAAACCTCAATCACAACACTTTACGATCATCAAGCAACCTGAAAAAACAATATAAAGACAATTAAAATCAAAACCTCAATTCATACATATATATAGATATAGATACATACGTATAAACAAAATAACAGTATGAATGAACTTACAGGTACATGAATTGTTTTATTGTGATGAATTAAATGTGAATTTCTGATGAAATAATGAATGAGATGTACAGAAGTATCAGAAAAGTTTGTTGCCGCTTATTAAGAGACATATGGATACAGAGTTGGTGTATGTATAGATGATGAAGAAAATAATGAAATCTGCAGTTAATTTGGAAGCAAACATAACCAAACTCTGATTGCCTACCGGATTTTATTTTACCAAAAATGATTTTATTATCATGCGTGATTGCGTGTGGTGGGTTTGTCAAACGACGCCGTATTTGTAGTAACCTCAACGATTAGATTACAGTGATACTCCCCCCGTTTTGGTGGTTGCAAATTTGGAGTTAATATTGGGTTTTGTAGAATATAGATAGGACAAAAAATGAATTTCTTGAAGAACAATAGTATACATTTATTTATTAAAAATTAATAAATGGAAGAGTTTATTTTAATGTAATTATTAAGTATTAAATTAAATTATTAATTAACATATTTGTAATGTAGAAATATTATATATTAAATTAAATTAAATTAAATTAAATTAAATTAGGTTTATTTAATACTATAGTTGTTTTGTCATATGTAATATGTTGAATTATTATAAAATGAGACAATGAATAAAAAAGTGTTCACGAGTTCATCTTACTTGACCAACATGCCCTAATTTGCATTAAAAAATTATATGTTTTGACTTTCTATCTATTTTAGATGATATCATCCGTTGACATTTTATATGATAGATATAGTAAAAGTTTAAAATTAAATAAAATTTTATAAAATTTAATCTTTAACGTTTTTAAAATATTCATAATTGATCTCTTTTATATACCTTGTTGCATGTAAAATTTATTATACGAATGATTTTCACTACATTTTATTACATGTTATAATCTCTACCTTTGAACCAAGATGATGAATAAAAGAATTAGATTATTAAATACTATAATAAATATAAAGTATGGAAGGGTTATTGTAGTTTAGTTCTTTATAGTGATAATAATAAGAATGAATATTTTTAATTTTAATTTTAGTATATTTATATTTTTTACAAAAAAAAAATATCAAAATTATCATAATATTATTCTTTATAATATGAGATTGATTTTTTCAAAAAAAATATATAATATACAATTTAAATTTGTGTATCACAACTCTTATATATTTTAACTATGATACACACTAAAAATTTTATAGTGTATATCACATATTTTAAAAAAAAATATTTTATTTCATATCAAAGAGTATATAATTCTAATAATTTTGATATTAGTTAATGTGAAAATAAAAAATAAAACAATTTATTTCTATTTTTATTATCATAAAAACCAATCATATTTGAGCATCTTTGAACATTAATACAACTATCATGCCACTAGATATATCATCAAGTGTATGCATTATTTTGAATCAAAGTAATTTTATTTAAAGATGATTTAAAAAAAGAAATTAAAACATCAAAACGTAAACGAAAACAATTAACCATTCTAAAATCCATCTTATACCCTAAATAGCTAACCATCCTTGATTTCAGTCATGATTATGATTCAAATGAATATTGAGTCCACAACTAATTCAAAGTAGGAGCACCAACGATGAACAATCGAGGCGACACTTAGAAAATGATTAAAAAAGGGTGTTGTAATCGATAACTCTCTGTGGTACGCATTTGGATGTTTGAAGGTATTAATGAGAGTGTTAACGATTGTTGGTATATTTCTTTTTTTCATCTTTTTGTATTTAAATACATGCATGCAATTTATCTTTTTGACAAAAACATACATATTGAACGACTAACTCGTTATATTGATCGACATGTGATAAAACGAACCAAGAACCACCTAATTTACCAAGTAGTTGAACTCAATTTGATCTAGTCAAGGAACAAGAAGCCAATATAAAAAGACATTATAATGACATTTTGTGTCCAACAAACAGTTGAATCATATGTATTTTAGTAACTTGGTTTGTGGGTCACAAACATCTAATTGATTGCAACATTATTACTTTGAAGTATGTGGTATCTAAGAATATTTGGCCCACTAATTTCATAAAGATCTTCTTCATATTACCCAATGGGACCATTAACGTGGCGTTACAACATTTTGATAGTTATTTATTTATTTAAATTGGTATAACTAAAATCAAATTAATATTGTGCTGACCTTTAAATGATTCTACTATTTTGAGTCACTAAAATGAATAACAATTAAACTTGAACGTTGATATTTTATTTTATTATTAAAAATGATGTGATATAAGATTATATACATGTATACTCAAAAAGTAAAATTTATAATTAATTAATTTTAAAACATCCATGATGCATTCGTTATAAATATACCGCAAAATAAAAAACGAAACTTAATAAAGTAAAGTATTTTATACATTTATACTTGTACAAAAAGACACCAATCTCATCAACCGTACTATATACGGAGTATTAGCTTAGGTATGATGACATAAATGAATTTCGATTGATGTATTGTGGATTCAAAAGGGATTAAAAATACCTTAAAATTAATTCAAATAATACATAGTCGATTGTGAGCCGGACTGATTTACCGATTATTAATCTTTTGTGACAAAAAAATTCCTTTTAATAATTCTTTTTTTTTTTTAATTTAGAAGTAACTAATTAGATTAGATGTAAGGATTAATGTGCGAAGAATAATCACGAATTCCTGCTCCTTCCCAACCCATCCATTCTTCCCACATGTCCCAATCTGGATCATCCATTCCTCTCATTGTCTCATCCAACGGTCCATCTTTCATTTCATTTGTGCTTGTTTCACCCCTCAAATCACTCATTACAATCTGTTCATATCAATAACAACGTGTTATTTACATAAACTTTGGTTTAATAACAAAACGAATGATTTATTTTACATCTAACTCTTTTAAAAATATCTAAAACTAATCAATAAATGTTGCAAAACGTTCATTTATCTTTGTAATATGATCCAAATATGTAATCATAACTTTCCCCTTGTTTTTTCTCACAAATTTGGTCATAGTTTAATAACACGAACACAAAAAGAGCAACAGATTAACTTGACTTAACTGCCTATATATGTGACCCATTTACGTAATATATGGTGTGGGTGTATTAGAGGGTTTTTTGTTTTATAAAAATATTAATGTTAATTTTTGTTTAATATTTAAAAATATATTCATAAAACTCTATAGAAACTTACATCCACAAATAAAAAAACCTATCAATAATTTTCGTTTAAATAAAGATAAAATAAAACATTTGCTTGTACTATTTGAGAAAAAGACAAAAAAAAACATGTTCCGAGGTTAATGTCGGTGAACTATTACACATTTAATACCTTAGAATACACTAACAACATATATTTCTAAATGTAGTTTGGTTCATAGAAGATTTCCTCTACGATGCCGCATATAGTACTTCTAACAATAATAATATCTAATTTTGTCAAGAATAGAATACGGAGAAGGTAACGTGAGATATAGATATTCATACTTTTATTCGAAAATAAATAGATTACTTACAGAAAAATATATTTAATAAATTAAATAAGATAGAGATATTTTAATATAAAAAAACATCAAATAATAAATTCATCTAAGAAAAAGGTACGCTTTCAAATTCAAAATGTTATTAAAGTTTTGCAACCTCACGTTATAACATTTGTTTCTTTCAATATATTATTCATTCAGTCATAAAGTATGAAATGAAATAGCAACTTACATCATAAGCTTCGTTAATTTGTTGAAACTGAATCCCACAATCGTTTCCTTTGCATACATCCGGATGATACTGAAACAATTATATTTTATCAAACATCTTAAGATCCCATCTTGATTATTTATCGTTGAGTTATTAAAAAACTGTTCGAGTTAGCTTATTTTAACAACTTATTGGCGCATTGAAATATAAAAACTACTTATCATCTAGCTTATTAAGAAGGCGTTTGAACACTTCATCAACTTATTATTAGTTTTAGTTAGGAAAATAAAGATATATTAAAATGGAAAACTATCTTTACAACAAACTGCACAGTTGTTACACAGTTCATTACATACAATAAGGTATAAATGCTAAAATATGAACTGAACACTTCATTAGCTTACCGAAATATAAAAAAGACGATAAAATTAGTCTTTACGACTTTTCAACTTTAACCTATAACTCAACAAAGTCGAAGGATCTAATTGGTAAGCTAACAAGATGTCCCATAAAATGTAATTATTAGATTTTGATATAAAAATGTTCCTTTTAAGAGCATATGTAATGTATTAACTTTACAAAGAATAATAGATTACTCTATCGACATCGTTATCTTTCATATTACTCTATATAAAACCTACTCGATCGAATGAGCTTTGTATGATTTTGAATTGGCACGTCACCATTTTATAATTTAAACTAATTGGAAAATACAAATTACAATGCATAAATTAACTTCCACATCATCACACGTTCAATCTTCTATTGACTGGATGCTACCATTTAAACGCAAAATCATACGCGGTACAATTCTTAAATCTGGATATTTTATTATATTGTCAGTTAAAAAAATCCATTTAACTATAACAATAAATGCGTGTCATAACTCTTTAATATTAAACCTAGTTAACAACCATAATAGTAAATAAATAATTAGTTTTAGAAAGGAAAACAAAATCACCTATCTCACAAATTGTATATCTACATCCATATATATATTGTTAGACTTAAACTCACAACCTTTAAATCTTCGCGTACCGTTAGATCATACTGCTAGATAACATTGTTAGGTATAGGCCCTTTGGTAGTTTGAACCGACAAAACTAGAATAATCATTTAATTTTTAAAAATCTATTGGATAAAAGATCTAACAATAAACCAGGTGATTATTATATATTCATCATCAGCAATCATAAAATAAGAATAAAAATAAATATGTATACCTTCAAAGCAAGTTGTCTAAAAGCTTTTTTGATCTCAGATTCAGAAGCACCAGGTTGAATCCTTAATGTTTTATAAGGATCTGAAACTGCAACAACATCATCATTATTCCTAGAATTAACACAACAACTAACTCGAAACCTCGTATTCTTCTTCTTGTCACAACTTTTCACATTTCCATATGAAACTGAAGAAGATGAAACACACGATGAACCATTCATAAGATGACCACCAACACCCGCCATTCAACACAAATGTAATCAAAGTTTGTTGTAGTCGCGAGATATGTTAATAAAGTTTGTGTGTGAAAATGTGTATGAAAACTAATTAAGTATGAAATAATGATCAATGTTTATTGAAAGTTGAAAGAAGTCACGTGTATTTGTAATAGTACTATGTGTTATGTGTGAAAAGAAAAGAAGTTTATTGCTGAGTGAAGAAATGGTCAGTCAACTTAATGAAGATCGAAGAAAACAGAGAGAATGGTTTGAATGGGCGGTCATTATCCTATGATGGTCAGATCAGAGATGTGTTATTGATGACGTGTATGTTTGTGATTGGTTGTTTTTGGAATTATTTCAGTACCATATTTATTGGTACTGTATTATATTGCCATTTAAAATAGAAGTCTAAAATGGTGATAATCCTTATTTTAAGAAAATGATAGGATAACCGCACTATTATATTGCCATTTTTAAAGGTAAAAGACTATAATTTACATTAGGATTTGGAATGAAAGTTTATATGTTTAAAAATATCAGACCAAGTTCCAAATTACTTAAAAAGTGATACATTATTCATATGAGGAGGTGATTTGTATGACACCAAAATATACAACTTATAATTATGCGTCTGTAATTTGTTGTATCATGTGCATTGATTACGTGAAATTGTGACCGTGCACTAAGTTTTTGTGTTAGTACAAATCAAAATATGGATACAACTTGATCACCTGCAATTGAACTTTTTTAAGTCATGTTACTTATGTCTTCACTCTTTTCATTTTACTAAAGAAACAAAAATATGAGTTATACTTCCCCCTCTTTTCATTTTACTAACTCTAAACCACATATTAACTATGGGTATCGATACGACTCCAATTTATGATTTATAGGTTGTTGTAGCTTGTAAAACTCATATGGTATCTTTGAATGAAAAGCTAGGAATATTGTTCTTTAGAAAGGCACTGGATACTAGTCGTGAGGTCATCTTTCGACTAATTTAAGCCACGAAACATATGTTCTACCACATTATAAAACCAATAAACCAAAACTATTGAAAATGTGAAAATGGTCTAGCTCGGCCCCACCGAATATATATTCAGGACACTACTGCATTATCATGAGTAAGTGCAAACCAACTTATGGAACAGTCAGGTGGATACGAATATATAAGTCAGTAACTCACACAATGAAAACTTAATCCAGAAGAACAAAAAGATTTATACACAATCAGAGTGAATGAATATATTGTTTCACTATTAGATTCTGTTACTGATCACTTGATACCTATATCTTGCCAGCAATTTGTAGTGTAATTCAACCAAATTAAAGGTCACCTATGATAACATATGCACAAAAGCTTCTCTAACAGCCACCGAAATAAAACTCGGATGTTTTGTTGAGCAAAAAAGTATTACCACTAACTTGATTCTGGTTTGTCTGCGTTATCGGCGGATTCAGCTGATTGATCAGAAGAAGGTTGTTCTGAAGTAGATTGACCGGATTTGGGGCAATTTTTGAACTGAACCAAAATCATTGTCATATAGTCACAACCTTCACCACCAGAGGAGGGTGCCAAACACCTGTCAAATACCTTCTTGCAGACCTCTGAGAGCTTACTTTCCTGTATTGTTATAGGCTGGTGAGTGGAGATGGTAATTTGACATGTTTCTATTTTTATTTTTTAGACCAGCAAATTTTGAAGTGATGATTTGATAAAGTTTCATCTCAAACAGTAAAAGTGCAGAAACTTAGCTAAAAAGGGAACGGGCCAAAGTTTTCCAAAGGGTTCATTTATCGAAGTATTCTGCACGTGTGTAACCAAAGGAACGGTTTAGCCTGCCCAAAACCTGTGTATAGGTTCATCCTGATTGATGCTTATCTATGAGGTTTTGGTAGGAATTGTTATTGGACTTACAGTTTTTACTTGCTCTAGCACAAAGTCCACCAGCTGTTGGTTAGACATGCAATCCCTGTAAAAGATGGAAATATTAAGCACTTTCAATATGTCCTGTTGTCGGTTAAACTGTAAAACCACTGTAGAGTAACATATTGAGGTTAAAAGTTGTAAAACAACATTAAGCTATGATTAAAGAGCAAGTAACTAATGGTTAGCCAGAACTTCAAAATTGTGTTGTATAAAGATGAAGTTCCTATCATTAAGCTATGAAGTTCATATGATTTCTAAGCAGAGTGCTAAACAGAATTTGATTACGGAATTTAACTGATTCAACTGATTACAGATAAGGAATCACAGGGTTCCTGATGGTTCACTCATAATAACTCAGTACAGTTAGTTTTCTACTATCCATACTAGCACAATTTATAGATTATCGGTAGCAATTTCGACCCATTTACTTATCAAGTACATTGTGTTTTATCTCAAGTGGGTCAAATGAGTCGGATCATAATCTCTAGCTAAAATGGAATGGGACAAATGAGTCAGTTTAAACATCTAGCTAAAAGGGAATGGGGCAAATATGTTGAATGGGTCAAACAGGTTAAAAACAACGAAGTATAATTTTGTTACATATAACTTCCTAAGTCTTTTTATTTTGATAATATAATCTATTATAATTACAACAAATTGTTTGTGCAATAATAATCAACACATTAGTCATTCATAATATTTTTAACAATAAATGAAAGAAGGGTTTGTGGGACGATCTAACTTGACCCAGCCTGTTTCAACCCATAATAAAACCAAACCGTTTCAACCCGAGCATGTTTGACCCATTACTCAACCCCCCAGCTTGCCACCTTCAATATAGATCATTGATGACCAAACACATAAATGAAAAACTTACCATATACCATCACAAGCAAGAACGAGAAAATCATCATAGTCGCAAAGCTCAACCTAATGGAAGGGATAACAGAGAGAAGGGAATTATCAAGTAATGTAATGTGTCATCAGCAAATATCATGCTTCTAAGCTGTCTAATTCTCAGCTCTCCAAATGTATAGAAGAAACTTTTAAAGATACCAAAAGACATATAACTCTAAAGAGAGCATAACTAAATGCTACTACAGACCGTGTGTATATCAGGATTGGCAGTCAGAATTTGCTTTTCGGCGGGCAGTGAGTTATCCTTCTTCAGTTTCATATCCCCTAGACATATGATGAAGTAAAAACCACAAAGAGCAATATGTTATGAAAGAACTCTTTTAGTAAATAATTATAAGAATAAGATTAACATATGAGAAGTACCAATAGCCCTAGTCAAGTTTAGAGTCCCATTAACTCGACCACAAAGAATAAAACCACCAGCTTTTGATATCCGTTCTTTCTCAGCCTCAAGATCAGGCTTGTGGTCTTTTGATAAATTGTATGCCTGTTTATGGATGAAATGCATGTTTACACAGGAACCAGAACAAGCAAGTCACCTATCATATGACATGCACCGCAAGCACGCCAGTATACTCTTATAACGGAAAAAGATGATAAATAAACTGTAGAAGATTAAATGTGTTTGACCCAATCGGCGTGTTTCCTTTAGATTAATTCCCTTAGCTTAACCAACCAGTTTAACCTGTTAAAAGTAAAACATAACCAGATTGACCCATTTATAGGTAATGAGTCGGTATTGCCACCTCTGGTCTGATCCGCAGAAATACTTCAGTAGACTAAAAAGGCGATCATTCATAATAAACAGGTCGTCAGCGTAGAGTTACAAATTTCAAATATGTTAACATATAAAAATTACTACCTGACCCTTCCGAGATATCACACGAGAATCACCAGAGTTGGCTACTACAAGTTGGTTATTACGGATGACTGCCACGCAAGCTGTGCTACCACATCTTGGTCCTTCGTAATTAGAATGTGGTCCCTGAATCATTAAAAGCAAAGTATGAACCGTAGCAACAACATACTAAAATGATACAATGGATCTACCATATCGCGTTTCAGAATATTTAAGTCATGGGTTCTACGGATTTACTAACTTCTAAGCTCTAATACTTAACATGCACACAGGATATATATTCCCCATATATAGCTTTCCTTTTTGGTCAGAAACCTAACATTTTTTAATTGTTATAATTCTAGGCCATGTTTTAATGAACATGTTTCAGACATGTTACTTGACTTAGAACCAGATGCATATTTAGAAGGATAAGTGGTCTTGAGAAAATGTTTCTAAGTAAAATAAGTAGCGATGATATGCAAAGAGCAAGTGAGAACAATTATAATGCATATCAGTAGAAGTGGCAGACTTGGTCAGGTCATGCAGGTTGCATAATGAAGTCAGAACAGGTAACTTTTGCATGTCAAAACAGATAGGATCGGGTTGGCCCGAAACACTTGTTGTCCACATTTGCTATTTGGAAATAAATAGAGCGCGAAGATTATAAAAACTATATCATCACAACAATAATTTACTTTTTCCAAAAAAATGATTTTAAAAGTTTCTATGAATCAAAATACAACACGGGTATGTTTTGACCCGTTCGACCCACCTGACCTTCTCTCTATAGCTATCTTTTATTTAACCCGCTTGACCCGTTAGAGATAAATCATACCCTGAATCGACTCATTTAGAAGTAATCGGATTGAAATTGACACTTCTATATGGTGCTTACAAAAAATTACCTCCTCAACAGACCAATCATCATTTTGACCTTTTACTTCACCACTCCTAGGGTACCAAATTAATCCTTCCATCATGCCACTAAACTAATCTCTTTTATCTCCCAATATGGATAAGTCTCTCCAGCCACGTATTGTTAAATAACAGTTTGCAACAACTATTGGCAATAAGGAATATCCAAATTCTTCAGTAACAGCTAACGGTGGCGAAATGGGCAGATAGGCCAGCTTGGGTGACAGGTCAAAACAGGTAACTTTTAGTGCACGTCAAACGGTCGTGTAGGATTGTGCCAACCCACAAACACTTTCTTATAAATCTTTTGAAAAGTTATATTATCAGTGTATAAGTATGAGTAAATAACCTATACAAAATTACAAATACAAGAATAATCTAACTTTTTGAACAATGCAATTCAGGAGGTTTGATATATTTGAATTGCGAATGACTTTCAACCAATTTAAACTGTTTCCTTTTTTAGTTAAATCCTTTAACTTAACCCATTTGAACACTTAGACATAAATATAACTGCAAACGGCCGATTGATAGGTAAATGGGTCCAAATTGCTACCTCTAAGAACAGCATATAGTTGCTTAATCCATACATTCCGAAGGCATCGAATTATTAAAAACTGCTATTGATGTCTTCCAAGTCCAATTCTAAAGAACTGAGTGCTGACCCAAACAGAAAGATACGCAACAAACTATATGTGAACAATGCAGTCCCTACCACCCCCTGTATGCTTAAAGTATCTATTGACCCGAGGAAAGATTTCTGTTGAGCAGTGCCAATGTCACCACTAGAGTAAGCTTCATGCTTGATCACTTGCTGGTGAAGATACTTGGCACAGAACTTGGAGACTGCATGATCTGCAAACTTAAAATGCTACAGAGCTTGTGAAAATTCTAGGCTGTTGCACTCAAGTTAAATCCCTTATATTAGTACAACCACTTTTCAAATTCCTTAAGTTCATTAATATATCATGAATCTGAGAACTATCCAAAGCTATCTTCTCTTGATTTTACATCCTGTTGCAGTTATATGTAATGCCTCTCTGCAATCCTACATCATTATTTCAACATATCTATCTAGTTTCCGAAAAGGGTTTATTATTTGTTATGTATTTAACTTTACATTATTTCCTATTGTATGTAACCACCTTTTAAAAGTGCTATTGTATGTATTGAACTTTACAATTTCATATATTGTATGTAATTGGTGACCGGATGATCAGGTACCCGGTTTTTCCTCTTGAAAAAATGTCTATTGAACTTTATAAAAATGTCTATTGTATATATCGAATTTTGTAAAAAATGTGTATTGTATGTATCGAATTTTGTAAAAAATGTGCAAATCTTTGGACAAAAACGGGTCGGGGGGCTCCTTGTTCATGGTGCGTCCGGCGGACATAAATGTAGCTCTAATTATCCGGGCTTGCGTGGGCCGGTTTTTGCCCGTCGGGGCTCATGGTTCATGGTGCGACCTGCAGACACGAATGTTCGAAAAATCCGGGCTTGCGTGGGCCGTTTTTTGCCCCGACCCATGACCCATGTTCGAACTCAGTTGACCCGTTTGGAAATGATTTACAAAATCATCACAGTTACACTTATAATGTTACTTCGATTACAAGATTTCGGTTTAACGATAAACGATTTCTCGGTGCATTATATAAAGGGTTTTGAGGCTCTTATTCTAGACACGAAAAAACACCTTGGACTAATTCTCTCTCGAACATACCTGCACGCAATTGTTACTGCTGTTAATCTCAGGCAAGTTTTGGGCCACCTCCGGCTGTATAACAATTTACACTGTTGTACCCTGGGAAACACACGAAATATATTTTAAGAAAACCGTGTGCAACACGGGCCTCGGTTTTAATCGATTCTTACTTGCGCTTTCTGTTACAAACTTCTGTTTTGTTTTCTTGTTTCTTTTACCAGGTTCTACAATTATCACTTATCAGGGATGCAAAGAGAGCGATAACGTTTTACAGGATTAGATATCTACACATTAGCACGTAACTACAGATTATAGAACCATAAACTAATTACATTGCCCAATAACAGTATAAGTTTTCAGTATCCAAAACATAAGCCATATATGCAATTGTAATTCCATTATCTTATCAAATCTATTATCTTCCATAATCCAACAAAAACAACAATATACACAGCACAACATAGAGCACACTAACTACTTACAGCGTCTTCCATTGATGTACGCCACCCCTGCATGGATGATACCCCATATCTTAGGTTCTCATTCTCACCATCCTGAGAAAGCTTATTGGTTTTAGGCGTGCTTAGGTATATTTCCATAACAAGTTATCAACCTGTCAAATTACCATTCACAATATCACCAAAAATACAAATGCAAATAGAATCAGAGAGTACATTTGGTTACTGAGAAAAGTTAAAATTTGATCACCTCGTGCTTAAAACTAACACAGTGTTAAATGTAAACATATAAAACACATATGATACACGCACAAACTATAACTCCTTGAGTATCTAAAAAAAATCCATATCAAATATCTCAACACGACTCATATAGAATACCAATATAGAACATCACAAATTCAAATAAACGTCCGTTAAAAGTTACATCTAATACAAACTGTGAAACGAAACAACAAACAGATAAACAAAAATGCTTTTCAATTAATCAACACATTTTATGAAGATATACCGTTGATCGCATCACACCTCACTCAACATCACCCAATTAACAAACAATTTTGACTCATTACTTAAATTGCATGGTTAACGAAACACCAACCAATCTATACACATTTGAAGATATACCGTTAAAAGTCTTGTTTCTGAATTATCATGTTTATATTACATCATCTTTAGTGTTGTATTAATTATTCTTAAATTCTGGCCACCACCCACTACTCACTCCTTCGTCTATGCTACTATTACCCACCGTTGCATATACTATCGCCTTTCTATAGTTTACCGCTTCATCGCATCGCTTGTGTACCTTACTATAATAATGTACGAGTCATTTTTAATTAATATGGACAATAATAGTATAGATCATGTACTAGTTGGTGGGGACGATGGTTGGTTTTTAATGAATGAAAGGCATGTGACGTAAATAAGGAGTTCAAGAGCATGGTATTTCACAATAGTGTTTAAATTCCTTTTTCAGTTTTAAGTTTAATTGGATATTGGTAACTGAATTATGTATTGTTGTAGAGATCGAAGGGGAATTAACAAAGAGAGGAACTGTAGAGATCGGAGAGGCAAGGTCGTCCGGTGAATTTTGCTGGCCTTGTGTCATACTACAAAATAGGCCCCTAAACGATATCGTACTTAAAAGTACTCTTGTGTTTTCCTTATTTATAATAACTTTTTTTGAACAACAAGCAACAATTATTTAATTTTTTCTTAATTAAATTAAAGGCAAGGCATCACAATGATATCGTACTTAAAAATGTAATTATTAGTTAAAAAAATTAACATCATTCAGAATTTTAAAATGGTTATTCAAAATTACCATGTGAAACTGAATTAAATATCAATTACCATCTTAGCAAAATATTTTACAAGTTGTATTTCAATGTATCATGTTTAATCCTAATTTCTAAAAGTTAAAAGAGTATGACCTAAGAATGTATACTACTCTAATGATTAAATTGAAAACTTACTTATAATAAATTATGAAAGAAAAACTTAATGATTAGAGAAGACAACCCTCACATAGTTGCATCTAACGCAACTCCAATTAGTGAACTTGGTGTTCACATGTATGTTGTTTATAAACTATAGTTTTTATTTGATATTTACAATATTGTGAAAGAAATGTAAAACAAGATTAAAAAATAGTGTATTTGTTTTGTATATGTCTGACAGTTATCAAGGCCTTTCTTGATATATCATAGGCTATGTTGTTGGGTCAAGACTTATTAAAGTTTGAGCTCTATAAGATGAATTGTAAAAAGGATTAGACAAGAAGGCCATTACATTACGTTCTCGATTTTAAAACTGAATTGAATATAAGGGGAAAAATAATATAAGAAAAGAAGAGAAGAGAAATGAAAATAATTTATTATTTATATGTTTATATAAGAATGTAATCGAATGAAGGAAAATGTTTCTTCCTTTTCATCTAAAAATGAGAGGTAAGGATTAAAAGAAAAATGTATTGGGAGCTTCCTCTTCTCTTCATTTTCATTCTTTTCCTTTACTTTCATAAAAGAACTTAACACAACTGTTTTTTAATTCCTTTTACTTTCTTTTATTTTCACTATATTACCAACTCGAGAACATAATGTTATAGATTTTGAATCCTGTGTAAGAGCTCACTTTGTATATGTCTAAATCCAGCACTGTCGAAAGAATGTGGAAAAATATAAAAAACTTTAAAAGTCTAATGAATTTTGTCATGTTAAAGCTTTAGATATTTGTGATATTTTGGAAAGAGATCGGGTGTATATGATATTTTGAGATTTAAGTAGGGAATATTCGTAATTCTCCCTTTATTTTAAATTAGTAAATTGTATATTTTGCCGTTTTAGACGGGTGAAATAAATTTATTGTGCCTCACTTACCTTTAATCCATAAAAGAAAATGAAACATGAATTTTTATGTTTTGACTTTGAATTGAGATCTACTTATATTTATTTTGAAAATGAAAGTAACACTTTTTATACTTAAAAATATCGAGACTTACATTCTAAGATAAAATTAAATTAATTTATTAATTTAATAATTAAATACGAGGAAACATGATTCTCATCTTCAATTTAAACATGAGAGTATTTCAACATTTCAACTTTTGAGTGAACTTAATAATGTCAATGAAATGACATTAGCAACACCTTTTATTCATCTTTTATCAGTATTCGTGAGAATATTGACCTAATAAGAACATCTTAAAACTTGTTCTACGTACATCGAAATTAAAGTAAGTTAAAATGTGATGATTATTATTATAATAGATAATATCATTTTATAGAAGTATATTAAAGAATACATTATATATAGATTCAGTTGGTTTTCGATGGACGTGTTGGTTTTTGTGATAAAGCTAAATGAAATCGAAAGTTTTGATTAATCAAGTTATAAATCAGACCATCGGTCTGTGATTAAGGTGTTCTATTACTTCAGTTTTCGATCAGCTCGATTTCCTTGTATACATAAAGTTGTTCTCAAAGCTCAAGTATCTTTATTCGTGATTTTCAGTCTTTAATAAAAAAGAAAATTAAATTAAAATAGAGTTAGTTGTTACTTTTTGTAATCTTACTATAATATTGTATGTTATGTTATGTTATATTATCTTAAGTTGTCGTGATCATCACACATGTATTTTTAAGGTATCGGAATAATTGGTCACTCAAACAGGAATTTATAGACCAAAATTCCAGCGACTTTTGTTCCACTTCGATTTTTATTTTTGTCAATAAATTATCAGTAAAATTCACACTTACAGATTAATACGGTATATTATATTGTACTAGTTTGACACTTGCACAATATATATAGTAATAATAAATAAGAATGATAGTAGTCCACGGTAATAGTCAGCATAATAATGATAATGATTATATTAATTTAATTTTTTTCTTTAATTTCATTTTACTTTATATAATAATAATAATAATAATAATAATAATAATAAAAATGTTATGAATCATAACAGCGATGAAACAACACTTGTTGTTTCTCTAAATTATAATTTTAATAAATACTCAAATACTTTATATATTACTGTAAAAGTTAAAACTGGATTGTTCAATCTTAATTAAATGATTGAATTTTATTTATTATTTATAGTAGTTTAAATAAATAGAGTAAATTATACATATAGTTTATGTAGTTTTTACTACATTATATCGATTATCTTTTTTATTTTTAATTACACCGATCATTTCTTACTGCTCAATAAAGCGCACGTGCATAGTTCATCTTAATAACTTCGGTTAAACGGTGTATGTAAGTTGATATGTGCATAGCATGTAGCTCAAATTTAGAAGATCAGCTAGCTACCAAATCTGACATGCTTGACATAGAGTAGGGTATTATTAAATATATTAGTTTAACGAAGGAAATACTGTATTGAAAATTGTGATACTGCATTGAAAACTGTGTCATATGAGTGTTGACTAGTAAGATTAGTAAAAAACACTAATATATTGAGTTATACCCATAAAGTATACCACCGGTCAACATGTCTAACTCGGTGCAGTAGTCAGTGAACTATTTGTTTTTTTTTTTATTTTTTTCTAATTATCAGTCTTTAAGATATTATTTTTAATATTATTTTAATTTTGGATACATACCTTAACCTTTGTACTTTTGCTATATTTCATATTCTTATTAAGAAAATAAAAAATTAGCAACTAGATGCATGAAGGGTCGTTGGTTTGAGCGTTTGATTGACTGCTTCATGCATGTATATTACCTAACCTATTTTCATCAATAAATACTCTACTAGGCCCGAGTAATTTTGTAAAAATAATGTCTAGTTGTTTGTGATAACGTACTCAACAAATAAATAAGAAAAATAATAAAATAAAATTGTGGGTTCACACGCGATGATTTTAATTAGAAATTTCACATGATATACTTTTGATGATTTTTTTAAATCTATTTTACGATTTTAAAATTTTATAATGTTAAATTACATGTGATTTTAATACTAAATAATAATCACACGCGATTATATCTCTAATCAAATTTTAAATTCAAATTATTAATGATTTAAAAAATTTAAACATACAAAACTAAACTATAATAACATGCGATTGAACATTAAAGTATCAATCACATGTGATTAAAGAGTAATCAAATACGAAATCACATGTGATTATATGTCAAATCATTAAGCTGTGAACACGTATTAATTTAAATATACCATGAATAAATAATCGTATATCAATTTTAATTTATATTATAAATCACATTATTTTTTAAAAACCCGACAAAAAAAAATTAAAATATCAGTGGTCACTATACGTCCGGCTGAAGCCTTTTGGGACCAAATACAAAAATTTGGTCTCTGAAAAAACTAAATTGTCTCAGGTGTCCATAACTTTTTTGGTCAATGAATTGGATAATCAGTGACGACATTTAGTGGTCAATAGAATCTGCCCAAGGTACTGCCCACTGCCCAGATCAAATCCATTAGTGACCAGACTAAGCATGTGGTTATTTGCTATTGAAAATTAGGGACCAAAAGTGGTGACTATTCTTAATATATGGGAAAAAAGCATTTGCCTAATTCTACTAAACTTTTCCACATAATCGAAACCAATTAAATATTTACAATGAAAATGAAAGTACAAAATTGCATATCTTATTCATGTCATCATCTTAGATCCACACTTTACAAAAAAATACCCAATTCAGCCTTTCACGATTCTAACCAACATAAAAAACAACACAAAAAATAACTAATCTTGTTTAGAAAATCAGAGACATGATTAAAAGTCGAAGTCATCATCCTCCAAAACTTTAGTAGCATCTGAAAATTGTCAAAAAGATGATCCGTCAGGTACAAGACTTTAGTTATCCATATAGTTTACATGTTTATACTCTGTAGCGAATAATATGATATAAAGAAGTAATATTCTCATGTTTAAGGTCAATATAAGTGAAAAGCTTACCTGATTTATCTCCTTCTCGTTTTTAATGTGAACATTTTTTTATCGTTGTCTAAACACTTTTGCCCCAAAATCAACTAAGCATGCATCTACGCGCCTAAGAACTGATCCCAAAATCAGGATCATGTCTAAACGGATCAAGTCGGGTTCACGTGTAACCATTTTTTATTTGTGCTTTATCTTATTTAATAATTAATTTATTAAATACTTACGAAATTCATACAATTAAAATATGAAATAACATTTTGTCAATAGCACCTTTTGAGGTTAAATACACGTTTAACAATTTTGTATTTGACCCATGAACCGATTAAATATATTCGATCCACATATAGCTAAAATTATTTAAACTTTTGATCCGTTAACAATAATTAGCATTTTGCCGGCGCAATACAGGGGAGACCACCAAATTTATATATTACTTTCGTAGAATTGTATGTTCGTTTAACAATATGTTATCGTTGAATAACAATATAATCAGTTTTTTCATTATTTTATAGATAATATTTCAGTAGGAGTATACTGAATTTATAAATGAGTTGATTTTGAAGTTTGATAAAAGTATAAATTGTTGTGTCTATTTTTACAAAAATATAATAATAATAATAAAAATTAAATTTAAATACATATATAAAATATTCGAAACATTATATAGAAAAATTGTTACACATGTTTATAAGATGACAAAAGAATTTATAAGTAATTTAGATATTTTTAATATATTTTTTTAAAATAAAATATGAAAATGTTTTATAAAAAAATATAAATGTAGTGTTCTACTATCTATTTTTCATATAAAAATTGAGATAACTCGTAAAGGCAAAGTGAACACGAAACATTGAAAACCGCTGATTGCAGTTAGTCAAAACACGAGGGAGTTATAATAAAGTAGCCATATGGTCAATCCCACTAGTTGTAGTCAGTTGACTTTCTTATCGATCAATCATTCATTTCATTGTACCACGAGTTTTATAGCTTAGAAACACACTAATTATACTGTCACCGTGAAGTTTGCTTTCTTCTTCTTCCCAAGTCTTTCTTCTTCACTAGGATCTTATCATGCTCGACATTTATACGGTAAAATTAATTTAATTTGTACTTTTTTATGTATATGACGTCCACTACTAGAAAATTAGGCATCAGCAACAAATTTTCCAAAGAAATTATTTTATTGGAAATTTCCGATGGATTACCGGCTAATTTTTAATGAAAACATGCCTGAAGACTTATGATAGCTTAATAACAGATCACCAACAAATTACCAATGAATTAGTATCAGATGAAGAGCGGTGGCACACCATTGCCTCTTACTTGTTGCCATCAGCCATCTTATGTCATTAGAGTGTTTAACATGTTGGGATGATGATCACCTACAGTTGGAAATTCTTAATTATAGCTTAAAGTTTTAATTGTTAGAATCTATTTTTTGATATTTGAGTAATAGGAGTAACATAGGTGTAATAATTATATAAAACATTTACTGTTGTAACATTTTATCTACTCCATATATTTAAAAACAATGTTTTTTGTTCAATTTGAACGAGTACATAATTAATCGATGCATATTTGATCAGTACTTAAGCATAAAGAAAATTGCATGTGATTCTATTTAATCTGTTATTCTATAAACAATGCTTACAAAGCGCGAAGATGTACGCAAGTTAGATCAGTTCACTACCTAGGTAACCTAATAGGAATAAAGAATATTAAACTGTCTAATTATGATCATGATATCTAAACCATGTACGTACTATAACATTATATGAACATTTTATAAATAAAAAAAATTAACTAGCTATTTGCTGATACATCTAATAAACCTCCAAGAACGATAATATGTCGGTTATAATCCATGAAAGACCACGACGAGATGACCGGTTTTGTAATTGTATCACTTTAGTAATCATATTCATCCATTCCTTCCTTAATTCAAATTCCCTAAAACTTCATCTTTGACGTAGATCTCATGTTCAACATTAATGCATTTGATTGAGTCATCTTGTACTTCCGCTTTCTCTACCAGAACATGCTAGTTAACCATCTCATTGTTAGAAAACTTTCAACACAAGGAACTCCCATGATCAATTCAATCCACCGAGCCTTATCGTCGTTGAAACACAACTTATCCACATCACCATTTTACCGTCACCAATAACCACGATAGTTCTTCTCTAAATCTAATGTTTGTGCAAAAACCTCTCATCAATATAATGAGTAATTAAGAACTAGCTAGTACAATTTCTTTAACCAATATAAACCATTAAAAGTTTATGTTTGAATGATAAAAGTAGATGGAAATTTCGTTTCTCTCGTTACAAAAATAAAGAGATTAAATAGCTAATGAAAACATTACGTTAGATTAATTAGAAGGGTTTATCGGTTAAAGAAATTGTTCGGATCAATCTATGCGTGACGACATACACACTTTGGTTCTTAATTTGCTTTGTGTTCGGTGTGCCCAAATCAAATTCACATCATTTTTGGTTTTATGTCTTCTAAAAAGTTATATCTATAGAACTGATCACAAATATATATTCGAACCCAAATCATGTCTACATTCAAATTTCCCCAAGAACATAAACATGTAAATTTGGTTGTAAACGGTTGAACCCTTCAACCTGAACACGTAATGTTTATTAACGGAAAATGATTTGTTCGCTGTCAGTTTGATATACTATTTTGGAATTAAGTCTTGTAATTCAACCTTTTTTGGTTGACATACAGTTTGTAATCTTATATTGATTTTTTTTCTGAATAACTAATTTGACAAGTTCATATTAGCGTAATATTTTATGACCAACTAGACAAATAACTAGAATATAACAGGACTACTTAACTTGACTGAAAAATGCCACCACTGAACTGGTCGCAATAGCAGACTAGCAGTTGGTTAAATATTTGTTTGTTTTTCTCAAAATCATACAAATTACTCCTTGAAGTTCTTATTACAAAATGGACCTTAAATGTAGTATAAATAAATAAATTAATAGGGGAGTGATTAATGAAGAAGGTAATTTCTTCGGGAGAATGTTAACATTCATGAATATTAATTCTCCATAAAGAATGTTAACGGACGATTCATATTTACTTCCCTCTTATCCTAAAATTGAAGCTTCCCTCTGAATCATCCATTTATATATATATATATATATTTACATATCATTTAATTATTTGTTTCATAAACTTTATACTTTAGAGACGACACTTTTTCATGAATATGACCGAGTTTATCAACTATATCTTAATTTTTGTTAGAGTTGCATATTTGTTGATCATTATTCTAGTTAAATAGTCATATTTTAATTATTCAAAACAAACATTTATTTAGTTGGTTTGTGTGACAACTGAATCATAAGCATTTTGGTTGGTAAGGTGATCGATCAATAAGTCATATATTAAAATTATTTACACTCTACACGAACACTTTGTGTTATTGTGTTAAATATAGCGGTGATTAGAAGTAATTAGGACTATCGTTAATATATACCAGTAATTAGGACTATCGTTAACAAACAACCGTTAATAAATAGTTGATAGAAGGTGGTTAACAAACAAATTAAAGTTAACTATTCTGTTAATGATCACTATTCAGCTATACATGGTTGACGTTTTTCAAGATACAATCGTTTCTTCATGACGGTTTTTTCATGAAAGCTAAACTATAACCATATCTCTAAGTGATATATTAAGCACAATATCTTTTTTAAGAACACAGATACAGTTAATTAAAAGTGATTAGTTTTCATATAAATTAGTTGAAATTCATATATACATGCTCATCAAAACATTCACCGTTAATCCGTTGACGGCAATTGGTCAAACACGCGGAGGGTTAGTATTTACTATTTAGTGGATATTGATTTTTCTAGTCAATTATCAATCAATTATAATTATAATTATAATTACATAAGTTACAATTGGCTGACTACCTTCTCATTGGATCATTATAATTATAATTATAATTATAAAGAGGTACATATATTACATATATATATATATACACTCCTTAACAATTCATTCTCAATCACTTGAACATACGAAAGATAACATGGCAACCATCAAATATGTTTTCTTTTTCTTAACTCTCTCTGCCCTTTTAGGTGCTCATCATGCTCGACATTTACGTGGTATAATCACTCAATTAATCTACTCCATTTTATTTTATATAAATCTAATTCTTTTTCTTTATTAAATACTAATAATATAGAATTATGTTTGCAGACATATCTATAAACGAAATCTTTGATCGACTATCAACATTTCAGGCGGCAAACATTATTCAAATGGTAACCGGCCATGGAAAAGCACCACGACCACCGGGAGCACCACCACAAGGCCAAACAACCCCAAATCCAAATAGCGAGGTCACAGCTTCGGAAGAGTTAAAAGGTAAAAGTTGTATATATGAAATTAAATCATTCAGTTAAATATAAATGAAAAGTTATATTCTATCTGTGTTAGAATAAGTAAGTGTACGTTGGATCCATAAAACTCACACTGTTTTAATTCAACTATGTGCAACTAATACTTTTCTCAGAAGTTAAAATGTAAATTATACCATTTTAAAGCACATAGATGATTAATATATAGATATGGATTTTTTATGAAGTTTTAGTGTATATAAGTCATAAATATAACTGTTTACCTAAATAAATTATAATTATAAGATGTATTATATTTCAGAGTTTTTTACATCGTTACCAGAAGCAATCACGAAATCAAAACCAGCACCGTCTCAGGGCCAAACGACTTATGGTGTAGTTAATACAAAGTCTGATAGTGGTACTACATCTGCAGAAGACCTAGCAGGTAAAGTTGCATTTTCACACCCTCCAATTGTTACATTCAAAAAAATTTATAGTATTATTAATTCATATTATGCACATAGATGATTAATATATAGATATGGACTTTTTTATGAAGTTTTAGTGTATATAAGTCATAAATATAACTGTTTACCTAAATAAATTATAATTATAAGATGTATTATATTTCAGAGTTCTTGACATTGTTACCAGAAGCAATCACGAAACCAAAACCAGCACCGTCTCAGGGCCAAACGACTTATGGTGTAGATAATACAAAGTCTGATAGTG
Source organism: Logfia minima (assembly GCA_963921325.1). Lineage (NCBI taxonomy): Eukaryota > Viridiplantae > Streptophyta > Magnoliopsida > Asterales > Asteraceae > Logfia > Logfia minima. The sequence continues at coordinate 1,843,736 of OY992773.1, forward strand.
GTACTACATCTGCAGAAGACCTAGCAGGTAAAGTTGCATTTTCGCACCCTCCAATTGTTACATTAAAAAAAAATTATAGTATTATTAATTCATATTATGCCCATAGATGATTAATATATAGATATGGACTTTTTATGAAGTTTTAGTGTATATAAGTCATAAATATAACTGTTTACCTAAATAAATTATAATTATAAGATGTATTATATTTCAGAGTTTTTGACATCGTTACCAGAAGCAATCACGAAACCAAAACCAGCACCGTCTCAGGGCCAGACGACTTATGGTGTAGATAATACAAAGTCTGATAGTGGTACCACATCTGCAGAAGACCTAGCAGGTAAAGTTGCATTTTCGCACCCTCCAATCATTACATTCAAAAAAATTTATAGTATTATTAATTCATATTATGTAAATGAAGATTAACTTTCAAGAAAATAAAGTATGTGCATTATTAATTTGTAAATTGTGCTTCCGCGCTTTGCAGATATTCGGGCTACAAAACCAACTACTACACTAATGGACAAGATAATGTATGGTCGAATTGACCCGAGTGTACAAACCACTCCAAAACCAGCTGAACTAGTTACAGACTCGACGATAAGTGAATCTCTTTGTGTCGATGGTGGAAGTGAATGCACTGGATTATCTACATCGTTTACTAATTACGATGATAGAATAGTATATCAAATGAAGATCAGTGTCGGCACTCCGGCCATTTCCTCTTACTAGCTTGTTAATTTCCATGTTAATTACTTCATTAGAGTGGTTAATTAACTTTTGGGGTTGACGTATAGAGTTGAATTCTTATAGCTTAAAAATTGTAGCTGCTGGCTACAATGATATTATTTGTAACATAAATATAGGTTTAATAATAAAGTGGAATGGTCATATTGAAAAAATTAAAAACAATGGTTTTCGTTCAATAGTGTATATTTGACGATGTAGTAACTTTCGTCTAGTCATATTTGAGTGCTTGAGTGTATTTTGATTATTGTTATGTCTCATGTATAAACATTTGCTATGTAAATTATAATTGTTAACTTATGACTTAACTCATAATTTAAAATTTTAATTTTTTAATCTGTGATTTGTGACTCATTCAACTCATGAGAGTTACGATTGTACAATAGAGGGTTAACATATATTAAACTTTGCACAAATGCTTGTCTATATGAACCATTTTCATTTTGATTCGAATGGATGATTTGACTTTTAAAATTATTCAAGAAGAGAATCCATCCAATGAGATTTATTCATCAAGATAAACTATCTTAATGAAATTTATTCATTTACGTGAACCCCGCCAATCATGTAATGAACATATTTGAGGTTTTTTCCCTAATCAAATCAATATGAAGATGGTTTATGTAGGCGAACATTTGCGCAAAGTTTAATACACTATCAATGTATTAAAACCCTACAATATATATACCTATATATCTATATGTATATGTAAATTGTTGTTTAAGATTTTTGTTCTTAAAAGAAGTAAAACATGGTGATAGTCAATAGTTAAGTCGTTGACAGACAATCAACACAATACTTAATTTCATATCCATTATAAATCGTGGTGTCTCTAGGTGATATTCTTCTAACCCTTAACTCTTTAAGTAATTTCATATTTATTTTGTTTATAATTGCTAGTTAAGTAATCATCCAAGTTTTAAGCAAAAGATTTTCTAAAGCGCTAAAATCGATTAATAATCGTAGAATAAGTGATTCACTGATGTAGACTAAAATTAAGATAACACAAATCGAGCCTGTTGATTCACACGAATGCCAGGAACGATTCCTCCAACTATTGTTGATTCAAAAGAATGCCGATAATTAGGTAAAATTCGCCTCAAAAATGAGAGAAAATTGAAATTTTATATCAATAAAAACTAACTGCTTGATAATGTTCATGAAACCCTAAAAAGGAACCAGAAATTCGATTGGGCCTAAACGGATAAACGGGCCGGACTCTAGCCCAAAAACAAAGTCCAAAAAGGTATTAAAAAAACAAAGAAATGCCCATAAATCATAAAAGACAGCGAATTTGGGCCCGAAAGTTGGGCTAACCGCCTACGGCATTAGTCATGACGTTGGGCTCGGCCCAAGCTTTCTTTCGCCTGGTCATGGGCCTCAAACGGACACTCCTAGCCCAAGTTACGGCCTTTTTCGTGAGCCCCTTTTGATACGCGATCTTGGGCCTCAAGAAACACAAGGGCCCGATCCTCCACACTTGGGCCCGCATCATTCACCCCCTCTCACTTTGTTAGTGAAATTCAGATGTCGGATTCTTTTGACCCGAATGAGGATGATAACTTCCGTGTTGGTTTAGTAGCTTCACCTAATGTGACCAAGAAGGGGAATCAACATTGCAACATTTAGACCGCTGCTTGGGTGTTTCAGCTTCGCCGGAAAAAGCTTCCTCGTTGCCTGAAATTCAAATTTAGTTATGGGGGAAAATCTAACCGTTGAAGTTTTAGAGAATTCCATAAAGTCAAAAGGACTTGCAGATGCCTTTTTGGAACATAAGATTTAGTCTTGGGTCACCTCAAAAAGAGACATATAAGTCTTGTGTTACTAACATAATTGATAGTTAAAAAAATTGTCTTTTGGATTCTGTTGAACAACCATTGGATAATATTGACCCAAAAGAAAAGACACAAATTGTCAAAAAGATTATGCCGATCACATTACTTGTTGTCAAGCTAAGGAAAGATGTCATATATCAAGAGAGAGAAAGCTTCAAAACAAAATTACCGAAAATCTCTGAAATGCAAACAGGAAGACATGGAAAGATCAAAGAAAAATGTAACAAAAACAAAAAGAAGAAGAATATCTCAATGCGAGATTGGACGAAAGATGAAGATGAAGATGATAGTTCCCATGTTCAAATAATGTCAAATTTGAGAGTCTCCATTGGGATATCCCTACATGAGGATAGACCGATAGAAAAGAAATCTTGAGAAGACTTCATTAAAGATTTGGGTGGGGTGAGGAATAATCAATTAGGAATACAAGTTTCTCAGTCAATAACCATGTTCATCGCATGCTACATTTTCAAATTAGAAGTTAAGGTTATATATTACTTCTTTAGTATAGAAGACCATATGACGATAGAGAGCAACTATAGTTAATGTCAAGTTCATTAAGATTAGACTTCAACATATACAAGCATGATATTTCAGTTGAGGAGAATAATCAAGTCAAAACTTTAACTCTTAATGAGGGAAATGTTCTTGCTCTTCATATCCGAGGCCAATGTCGTTCTCACCTATAGATACAATAGCTGTAACTGTAGGCAAATTTACTATTTTCCCCATTTCTAAGTTATCTTTCACAAAAAAAGTGGAGTTTTTGCATTCGTATCTGCAATCTTCATGGATATATGTTCTCATTTAAACAATTGTCGGAGGTTTATATGAATCTATATTTTTGCCATAAGAATAAATAAATCAAACTTATAAGAATAAGTTTTTAACTATCTAATTATTAATATGTCAAAACCAGGTACTCCATAACATGATAATAAGAATAAAAACGTTATTTCAATATTTACGAGCTAGAGTTTTTTTATAACTCAAGGACATTGTATTTTACGTTCGACCCAAGTGAAACGTGAGCTTTCAACCACTTAATTAGATTGAGAGAGACAATTAACTAGTCTATTAATAGTAGCAGTTCAAGTGTGACATGGCTAGGGGCGTCAAGGGTATATGATTGGTGGAAATTGACATTGATGACGACTAACATAGATATGCAATTAGACCAATTAATGTCTAATCGTGGATGAAACGATGACGAATATTTTGACACATTTTATGAGATTGCAAATCTTATTTTCCAAAAAGGCATCTGCAAGTCTCCAAATAGTTAGTATGAAAATATAGTCGATTTTTGACTTACGACTATTAACACATCCAACAAAATCCAAGTCTCCTTTTCCATGAAACTTTCACGAATAAAGAAAATAATTTTCCTTTTTTTTTTATAATAATTTATGTTTCGATACGACTGTACGACATAAGTTTCAGTATCCCATCAACCCTCGTTGAAGTACGGGTAAAATGTTGACCATGAATCCTAGAATATCAGGTCACCTTTTCAAGTGATTATTGCGTGTGTAGAATTCCAAATCTATAAATGCATTTAAAGATATAATTTGTATGCATTTATAAGTGTAATTTTTTTAATACATTTTTAGGTGCGAAAATTGTGTATTTGTCCGCATTTATAAATGTAAAGATTTTATACACAATTATAAGTGTGCACAAATAGATCAAATTTACAGAGTTTTCTAAGAAAGAGTAGAAAAAAGTAAGTAGAGATTAGATATTCATTATAGTGACAATGTAACACTGTAATACTAAGTAAAAGAAATAAAATTGAACCTTACGAAATATAATTAGAGGATAACACATCTAGAGGTCACCAACTATAACATTTTATTTCTGAATGTCTCTCATTTATAAAAATGATTTTATAGAGTACGTAAGTTTGTGTTTTTCTTTTTCATCTTTATCAAATTTGATCAAAAATTTTATCAAAAAAGTTAACCTAATTACAAATTTTCATTGTGTAACCAATTCAAATATTTAAAATGAGGTAAAGAGTTGCTTCCCTTGATCTTTTCTGATAAAGTTATAAGCAAGTTTGGTATAATTATAACAAAATACGAAGTTAGTGGCCTCCAAATGGGTGGCATCAAAATCAAAAGACTACAGGATGATCTCTAATTGTATAATCTATATTATTAATTGAGAAGTAGGAACAGTTGGTTAAACCAATATAAAACTTAAAATCGACGTTTTCTCACTAATTAAAAAGGTCAACTAAGAGACCAACGTGATGTAATACTTGTAAACAAGTCACAAATGGTTTAAACAAACGGCTGTTGTAAACCGGTAATTGGGTTCAACGCGAACACAAACTGTTTATTTATTGGACCACCCGTTTGACAGATCGACCTATTTAAACCCAATCCAAATGACCAAATCCGTTTACGTTTATTATTTGCTAGGGAATAGAAATATTATGTAATAATATCACATTAAATTTATATGTTATTTCGAATTTCTTTCAAGGACTTATATAACTTTTTTAATTGAGTTGTTGATATTTTATATTGATAATATTTCTTCGACAAACAATTTGTCAAGTTCACACTAGAGAAATATTTTGTACTTATATGTTATATGACCAACTATAGGCAAATAGCTACAAATTACAAGTACTTAGACTTAAAGAATGCGACCAGTAGTGCTCGAACTGATCACGGTAGCGGTTGGTCAAGTTATTAGTTATTATTCTTTATTTATATATATTCTTTTCTTTTTATATTTTATCCTTTCACCAATACAAACCGTTCAAATTGTTACTTCTTTTCTAGAAACATTTACCATGCGTGATGTATAATGTACGTCGTAAATTGCATTTACTTATTAAATTAATAAATTAAGTTTATATGAACTATGAAGGGTGATTAGTTTGATTGGTTCATGATATATCGAAGAGTTTATGAACTAATCTTAATCTTAAAAGTTAAAACTATTTCGATACAAATTACTGTTACAGTAGCATATTTCTTCATCATTAATTCATTATTATATTATAGTTAGTAATAAAGAAATATATATCTTAAGACTTCTAATAACATCTATTTTAGTTGGGTCATGACAACTTTTAATCATAACCATTTTGGTTGGTAAGGTGGATCGATATATCATATCCTGTAATATTCAATATTTACGTACACATAAAATAGTTTTAATTATATATACATTTTCTGTTTTTTTGGTTTATTCAAGTGACCATATGCATGCCTGGCCTAGTGTCAATAGCAGCTGAGCTAGCTAGAAAATGTGTTAAGAAATATACGTAGACATACACATAACTCTCTTGAATTATTGTTTTCCAATTGCATATAGTACATATAATATACGTCTTTTTAATTCGTTAATTACATACAATACAATATAATTAAGTTAACACATAAATTAACAGATTTTAATTCACTAATTAAACCCTTTCTCATAAACACAACAGTTTTCGTAGAAATTATACTTCAAATTCTAGATGCCTAATATTATGATATGAATATTACTCTATTATTAAGGGTAGAAGTGAAATCAAAGCTTTCCGGTTTCCACCGTGAAAACAAACCGTTGATTGCAACTGGTCAAAAACGGAGGGGATTGCAATTGGGTGTTGATTTTTATAGCCAATTACATAAGTTGACTCGTGCGGTTGACTAGTGACTACACTTAATTATTGGATCATTACATTACAGTTTTTACATATATAAATAGTTAAAGAGACACGAGTGAATAATGCAACTATTATTATCAATTGAGCTACAAATTTAAAAGATCACTATGGCAACTATGAAATTTGTTCTCTTTTCCTTATGTTTCTTTGGTTTTTTAGGAACTTATCATGCTCGACATCTACAAGGTACAATGAATTAATCTTTTTTATTTTTATTTTTTTATTTTTTTATATACCATATAAGTTACAACGTCAGTGATGTTCAAAATGAATACTAGACGGTTTTGATTGCAGATGCATCTATATACAAGAGATTTGATCGACTACCAACATTTCAGTTGACAGAGGTTATTCAATGGGTAACTCGGACGGTCACGGGTATAGATGATCGACCAGAAGGAGCACCCCCTCAAAAAGAGGCGAGTTACAAGCAATATAGTCCAAATGTACGACTGCCACCTAAAGTAGTACCGCGGTTGGGCCAAACAACTTACTACGCCCATAACACAAAGTCCTATATTTAGAAAAACTAGTGGGTATAATCGCACAATGTTTCAATTGATGCATATAAAGTTTTGTGCAAGTTGAAATTCGAAAGTTATATTGCTCACAAAGTTTTAATCACTTTCTATGTTGTATGTTTTACATCAACGGCTATTTCGATTATGTATGTTAAGAAGCTTTTATGAACTTTCAAGTACTTTTAACTTTTTAGTTTTTGAATCATAAACTCGTACCAAATGAAAAGCTTCTTTTTAGAAGGAAAAGCTTTAAACTTCTAATTTGTGCAAAAAAAACTCCCAAACCAAAAGCTAATATAACTAGCGTTTAAATATATGTGAACCTTTTACTACACAAATACATGGTTCACGAGGACGTGGTGTTTATGGCCGAGATGACTCTAGTGTACCATATCCATCCAAAACTAGCTAGCTGATATACTCTAGACAGAGATTACTTCTATTAGCGAACTTGAAACTTCACAACTGTCATAACCTTGCAAACTTGAAAAGTAACTAATAATATTAACTTTTAATTCTGTTGGTGAATTTGTCTCGATGAATAATATATAGTGTCAATTACGATCATTATATATTATGCAATTTTTACTATACCTCATTTAAAACTTTAATACAAGCCACTCCTCAAGAACATCCAGCGATAAACCCAAAATCACATAAGCATATATCATATACAACTAGGTTCAAGTTTTTATTATGTAAAGTATACTAATTTTAATACGTTATGGACTATTTCTTTTTTCTTTTCTTCTTCTTTAATGTTATCGAGAGAAGTGAAAAAAAAATGTTATAAATTGGATAGAAGTGAAAAGAAGAAAATTTCTAAAAAGCTGGAAATTTTATGACTGCGACAGAATTCTATCCAATCAGATTGTTAACTTATTATATTAAATTTATCGGAATTGTACTACGCATATGTTTGTTCGTCGAATATTATCATTAGTATAGTTTAATTAATTTAGTGTCCATCAGATCATATGCTGTTTACTGCACTTGTTAGCTTTATAATTGTTATTGAGGTTAGTTTTAATTTCACTTGCTATTTATTTGAAAAAAGTAGCGTTTACATCACTCTTAACAATTTATGTTGCTATTGTTGTGTTTCTGCATTTTGTTATGTAGCTGTATAATTGTTTGATATTGTTGTATTTGCTTATTTGTAGTCCCTATAGGCTGCTAAATTTCATTTTTTGTTGTAATTATATCCTGTAGAAGTTATGTCTCGCAAACAAATTTGACATTAAAAGTTTTGATTTATATTCTTATCAAAAAGTCAATAGAACAATTTGTGTGTGTACTTTTATATGATTCACAATGAACCGACTCTGATTTTATCATGTATTGTTTTGTCATTTTGTAGTAAAAATGGCGGACACCAAGGCAGTGACGATTCGTACTAGGAAGTTTATGACAAACAGGCTTAAATCTAGGAAACAATTTGTGAGTTGTGTATAGATGCAGTTGCTTTATCTCTAATTTTGTCAATGGTTTCTCGTGCTTACAGTTGTGTTGATGTAGGTAATTGACATGCTACATGTTGTATGTAAAGGGGCAAGTTTTTTGGAATTTTGAAGCTTGCTGGAATTATTGGAAGTTAACCGGAATTAATGGTTTTAGCCGGGGAAGATGACATGAGAACATGATAACCGGCTAAAGATTTGGAATTACCTGCTATAGCCGGTTTGATACATACAATTGGGTGTTTTTACAAGTTCAATACATTTAATAAAGCCCCGTAAAATACGATACACACAATAGTTTTTTTGAAAAAGTTAGATACATTTAAAAACACTAAGCCCTTTTATTATCAAAATTTTTGTATATTGTATATTTAGGGCAGTTGATGATGCTCGTACTCTATCATTAGTATAGTTTTTGTTATGATTTAGTTCATGCATTGCAGGTGTTAGATATTTTGCCTCTCAGAGTTAAGTTGATGAATTATGATATTATACTTATAAGCATATATGGCGATGTTAATATCATCAAATGTCTGTATTGTACGAACAATTTACTCATGTTATGATATAGGTTTAAGATCAAAAGCCCATGGAAGAATTACGACTGCTGCAAGAAGAAATTGAATTTTTAAAAGCTTCAAAAGCGACTAATACTTAACTGTAGGGTTTTTAAATAGCAGGGAACATGTCATCAAAGGAAGATGCTCATTCTGTTTTATTCCAGTTGGAAATACTCATTGTGTTGTTCCATGTGATCTTGAGATGAAGGTAATTTTCCATGTTAATATCAATCTCTCTTCTCTCTTTCATTCATTTACTATTATAAGAAAACCACAATCAAGTATTTATAGTTGATCTTATCCTTTTTATTATTTAAAATCACTGGCTATTAATCGTTGATCTTTTTTAAATCTTTGACTAGCTAAGACTATCTTTATTCACAATCTCTTGCAATCCAATCTCTATTAAAAAATTATTTTCTCTCTCTACAACCTACCCAATTTTCAACTCCAATCCAATCCTATATTTTTATACTTCATTAGTGATCCAACCAATCTCAAATATTTTTTATTTACATATATATATTAAATATTTTATTTATATTTTATAACATATTATTATTAATTTTTAACATATGAAGTAGATAAATAGACTATTTAATATTTTAAAACATATTTATAATTATAAAAAGCGTACATTTGAAAATAAATAAACAAGTCAAAAATAAAAATAAAGAATTACATATTTAAAAGACATAAAATAACTTAATTAATCATCATTGCCAAATTTTTGCCATATCTGCTCAATCAAGTCATTTTTTAGAGCAAGATGAGCATCCTTATCACGAACTTGTTCTCTATTCGTCATATAAGTGGACAAGTTTCCAATCCGTTCAGTAGAGTATGCAAACGGTTGACCATCATCTTCTGTAGAGCTTCCTTGTTGATTTGTGGGTATATCGTTAAGAAATTCAGTGGGATCATAATAGTGGAGGTACGTGTCTCGTTCGTCTTCAACTATCATATTATGCAGGATAATACAAGCAATCATAATTTGACCCATATTATCTTTATCCCAAACAAGACATGGGCGTCGAATAAATGCGAAACGAGCTTGTAGAACTCCAAATGCTCGTTCAACATCTTTTCTGACTGATTCTTGGTGTTGAGCGAACAACTTGTGTTTCTGCATAGTGGGAAACGTAATTGACTTGACAAATGTAGCCCATGAAGGGTATATGCCATCAGTGAGATAATATGCCCTATTGTGTTCGCAACCATTCACCATATAACTAACTTTTGGCGCTTTACCTGTCAATACATCATCAAAAACAGGAGATCGGTGGAGTACATTAATATCATTCAACGAACCTGGTGTTCCAAAGAAAGCGTGCCATATCCATAAATCATATGATGCAACGGCTTCTAAAATGATTGTTGGCTTTCCACTTCTTCCGGCATATTGTCCAGCCCATGCACTCGGAAAATTTTTCCATTCCCAATGCATGCAATCAATACTACCTATCATACCCGGGAATCCACGTTGATCTCCAACATGGAGTAGTCTTGCCAAATCATCTTTGTTAGGCTTTCGGAGGTACTCATCACCAAAACATGAGATGACACCATTTACGAAGTTTAAGAGAGCTTCTCTTGTTGTGGATCCACTCATCCTCAAATATTCATCAACTACATCGACCGATGTGCCATACGCCAACACTCTCATGGCTCCAGTACATTTTTGCAATGGTGAAAGACTTTGTCTACCCGTGGCATCACGTCTTTGTTGAAAATATACGTCATTAGCAGTCACAGCATCCAATATACGACGAAATAAAGGTCTTCTCATTCGAAATCTTCTCCGAAAGATAGCGGCATCATACGTCGGATTTTCGACAAAGTAGTCTTCCATCAACCGCGCTTCACCCATCTCGCGTTGCCTGTCACGATACACTCTTCTAGCTCTTGGAGGTTGATCTCTATTAAACAAATTAGAGTTTATGTACATGTCCTCAAGCATGCGATCGATTTGTTGGTTTTGTTGAAGAACTTGTGATTGCCATTCTTCAAATTCATCAACTGATAGTGATAAGTTTTCGTTAAAAGACATTTTAGTGAAAAATAGAATTTTTGGAAGAGTATTTGAGGAAATATTGTATGAAGAATTCTCGATGAAAGACCAACCAATATATAAGGAAATTTGAATCATCAGTGAGGGTAATTGCATGTGATTTTTAATGAAAAAGACAACAATATCCACTGACAATGGCATGTGAAGTTTGGTGAGCGAGACAACACACAAATCAGAGACAATGCATGTCATCTTTAATGTGGAAGATAACAATAATTCACATGCAATATTGGGACAACACATAGGAATTCTCATGTCATCTTTATTGATCGAGGCAACACTATATCAGAGATAATGAGACAACACATAAGCTAAACTCCAAAACATGAAATTTTGAATTACAAAATACGTAAATTACCAATACATGAAATACTGAATTACAAATAAATAACTACCCATACAACTTTGCCATAAGACGTTGTTTCACCTCTTCCTCTGCTGGTGAGAGGTTTTCTTTCGACATCAGTATGCACAAAAATTTGTGGTCTCTATCGATTTGAATATTTTCTTGATCAAAATCCACTTTTCTTTTCATGATTTCAGCTTCAATGTTTCTTGTAATTGACAACGCACGAAGATTTTCAGAAAAATCATCAGAAATAGAAGAAGATTGTGATGCCTTACCTTTTCCTTTTTTCTTTGTTGCATCCCTACCCGCAGGGCGTTGAATTGGTGAAACACCAACATTTGGTGAATCTTGGTTGGTATCAACAAAATCTCCTTCTTCCGTAGTTCTTGATCTTTTCGTGCTTCCACCACTTTCTTCATCACCCATTTCATATTCAGAGCGAGAACGTGTTGTCTCACGATACAACTGTAAGTCCCACTTGGAATGCTTACACATAACTTCGTTAAATACCTTCAAATCATTAAACTTTTTCCCACATGTCGCCTCATAAATTAAGTGAGCCACATTTTCAACATCTTTGTTACTCATTCCACTCTTTTTTTGACGATGCGCTTCTTTGTACGCACCAACCCACCTGCTTGCATTTTCGTTAAGTCGGGACCAACGACCTTTCATTTGATTTTCATTCCGGATGCTAAGTCCTTCCGGATTTTCTTCTCGAGTCGCATCATAGTGTTCTTTCACTCGTGACCATAGCTTTGCTTTCTTTTGGTTTTTTCCACGTTAGGATCTTCGCTAACGAAGATCCATGCTGACATTAGAACCATATCTTCTCTCGTATCCCATGAATCGGCTCGTGAGACCTTTTGTGAAGTTTGGACATTTTCAGGGACGATAACATGATTATTATAAGCGGTAAACTCGGAGTTTTCATATTGTGTGTTGGAATAATTTTGAAAGTTATTAGGGTATTCAGAGTCGAAGCCAAAATCTTGGTAGTTTGAATCCATTGAAACAAAGCTAGAGTTTTGAGATATTTAAAATGAGAAAAATATATAAATAGAGAGAAAAATTGGTGTGATGAACTTGTCAATATTGGTCTTTATTTGTAGGCAATTGAAAATTATAAATTTTAATATTTTTTTTTTTATTTTTAATTTTTTTATAAAAGTTATCCTTTTAGAGTGATAAGTTTTATCCTAATAAAATCTATAAATAACCAATAAAATTTGAATATGTGTAATATTATTTAAATAAAAAATTAAATTATTGAGTTTGTGATCTTCTGTGATCTGAGTTTGGATCGTGAACTCCTTTTTAAAGGATTAAAGCAATTGATTTATATTTACATTTTCTTTTATTTTACTCTTTTGTTTTTTAGTGGATAAAGATTGCAAGAAATCACCGTTAGAGATAGTCTAATAAATCAGGAATTTACCCTTAAATGTTCTCCAAAATTACCCGGATTTTATATCATCTTCCAAATCTTCGCCTATTAAAAAGGGAAATTAAATACTACATATCAATTATCAAACCTTATATCCGTAAATGCAGTCAAGATTTATTTTGATGGTTTACAATTCAAAATTCAAATTATACTAAATTGAATACACCGATTGTTCTCCAAATGACTTTTAGGGTTTTCAAATCCATGGAATATGATTGTGAGGGTCATTCGACCTGCAATTGATCACCGATTCAGTGTTCATTCACCATGGATCCAACATCAAAGAGAGTGCAACTGATAATTAAGTGGGTGTGTGAAAAACAATTGATGTGCAAGGTACGTTGGTATGAGAATTTGTAAATGATATCAAAATGTGGGTTTCAAATCCATAGACCTATACCCACCTAAGGGAGTGGGTTTTAATCTCATTCCCTCTTAATGAAACATTAATCAAATTTTAGTTTCAAACCTTTCAAACAAAACAATTATACTCATAATGATTCTATAATTGAGAACTATTCTCATTCCACTCTAAAATTATGCAAATACTCATAGTGATTCCACCATAAGAATATGAACTAAATCATATATATAACCACCCCTGTAAAGATAATTTAGCCACCATAAGAATATGAACTAAATGAAGAGCTATTCACTATGGAATAGACTAATATTTTTGAATTTTTAATATTGACAATGTATGGAATATCTTGCAGTCAAAGATGTTAAAAAGGTAAAAAGTAAAATTCGAATGAGAATATTGTCATTATAGCCTTATAGCATTCTACTAGTTTTATGATCCGTGTTAATATGGGTTTAACGAAAAATCAAGTAGTTATTTGATAAATTTTATGGATATAACAAATAGAGAAATAAGTTTTGTGTATTAATGAAAATTTGTATTATTATGTTTTGTAGGCATTTTAATGATACATTCATATAATCATTAGTTTTTATTATAATTACGTTTTATACATGGTTTCCTTAAAGTAATAATCTTCCTCTCAAATTATTTATTCATCTTTATATTTAAAAAAAAACTGTCAATTTGGTTGAGTACATACTTATGATTTTCTTTTGATGAATAATATATGGGTTTTTCTATTTTCACATCTCAAAATTCCTGAGTGTATACCTCTTATGTGAGTATGTGATGGGTCCCTTGTGTATGTATGTGTGCGTGTAGGGGTATACAAACTGAATACATACTTATGATTTTCTTTTAATGAATAATATATGGGTTTTTTTATTTGCACACCTCAAAATTTTTGAGTGTACACCTCTTATGTGAGTGTATGAAATAACCCCCTTGTATATGTACGTGTGAGTGTATGGGTGTACAAACGGTAGCCCCCATAATATATTCCATTCCATTTGGTCTTTAGTAGGATTTAATTTTTTGTGATGAGATGTAGTTAGACTACGTTAATATTTTAACCGTTTTCGTTTAGTAAATCTACAAGTTAAAAATACATCTTGTATTTTCTTTTATAATAGATGAAAAACTTAACAATCTAGTTTAATGATCTATATATACACGGGTTTCTTAAAACTATATTATAATAACAATATATGTATATGTATAGACACGATTATAAATCAAAATTAAATCGTATTTAATATCATTAGACCTCATTTGGTGACCCATTTATAAAAAAGCCCAATAAAAATAGAAGTGTTCTTGAGAAAAGTTTTACAAATTATATTAAAATATTTAAATTTATACATAGAATTTCTTACGAGTAAAACACCAATTTTATTAGTGAAAAAAAGTTACGATTCTATTTACTTTTGCATTTTTATTCGAGTATATAAAAAATATTATTCATCTAAAAAAGGCTATCAATGCCCATGCGTTACACAAACTTTAGTAAGATTATTAATAGACAAAAAATGTCTCACATCTACATAGACATTACATTATAGTGTATAAGTATTAAACATTAAACAATACAATTGCGTACAAACAAAAGCAATACTAATAAAACTACTGAAAATCAGTTAGCATTATGTTACTCTAAAATTAGTATATGTGTAATGACACTGCTTAGTATTTCTGTCAATATCAAATGCTATACTTAATTATATGCACACAAATACTTTTAGAACCACATTTACTTTTGACAAACACATATTTACTTCCAGCAGCAGCTTATGAACGACATTATGAATACACATTTAGGTTTACATAATGCAATCATTCCAATTTGTATATGAAAGTGATTCATTCAAGGGTATCAGGCTATGAGCAGCATTATACAAATCAAGAATACCATCTTCAACTTCTTTGATGATATTGATAAGTTTAAATGTCTATGGTTAACAAATAGTTTCATCCAAATAGATAGAAGAACCTAATGAAGAGCAAATCGATGGTGAATTTGGGTTTACGATAATTAATTTTCGAACTGAGGTTGTCCGTTGTCATATAAAACCCAATCGATTGGTTCTTCAAGATAGAGTACGTAGAGGGTGTTAGAATTGGTGCTTTGAATTTGATAATGTAATAAAAGTCTTAAAAGGTTTCAGTAAGCAAACTCTACTTCTCGATAAATAACCAGTTAGAGGTCAAAAGTTTGAAGATACAAAGCAAGAAAATCTACCTGATTACCCCTTCTTTTAACCTACTTTCTAAGAACCTTTACTCTCATTCCACAAGTTGTATCTCATTACTTCACATGAAAATCTGAAACTCACTGCAAAATAAATAATGAGCTTGAACCAATAGCTGTATTCAAAATAAGTAAAGAGCCTCTAATGCAGTGAACCTACTGGTCCACATCCGACTAGAGAGAAACTTTATTTAAACTAAAATTAAACAAAGCATGACACCCTATCTTGATCCGCTTGTAGTAGCTTCATCTGGTCAAACAAATATAAAACCAAAAAGTTCATGTTATCCATCAGAGTTCATAGAAAGCATAAAAAAGAATATGATAGTTTCAAAAATGGCGACTTTAACTTGTGAAAAATAGAACTTTTATGGATGGACATGACATATATCTAAAAACTGAACAGACTACAAACCGTTTCACCAACCTCAATCCAGTTTGCAATGAGCATATCCAGATTGAGAAAAGGACTACACTTCGAATAAAAGTACCTTTGCATACTACAACCAACAAAAGCAACCCGAAACTGGAGAGCATTAACCTATATATACAATAGTCATAGTTATAAAAATTACATTAGAAACCAATTACAATAGAAACAAAATAATGCAAAGGTATAGGTGACAATTTCAACCCATTTAATTATGAATGAGTTGATTTGGATTACAATTTCAACCCAAAACTGAAAAGGGAAATACAACGGTTACTTCAAGAGCAATGCCAAAACTATCAGATTTGTATCAACCGTAAAAGACCAATTACAACATAGTTCACTCATTAGACCATACTTATAATAAAAAGCAAAAAAACAATAATTAGATGAATTTAAAGCCAACAACTTGACCCTTGCTGAACTCAGAAAGAAGAGCCATGAACTTGGTTATCACATCTACCGTGTAAAATGATATTCATGTCGACAATGAAGAAATGTGTCTGACTTTATCTGCATAGAAATTGTTAATAACAGACCATTACACATTCTCAAAAGGAAAAAAATTCCATCACTAAAAATCATAGTTTATCATTCTTATCATATGCTATTTTTCTAACAGCAACACAAAATGACCCAACCAATACAGGTAGCAAAATAGGAAGAGGGGGCAAGTTACTACCGTAGAAAGAAACCACGTCAATTCGACACATAACACTTACTGACCAAATATGTAAAAAATTCTAAGAAGGATTATTGTACCAAACATGATAACAAAAAGGTACTATTTTAGTACCTAATTTCTAACATACTATGTAGGCAGATTTATGCATAAAAGATATATGACATTATCATCCGATTAATGATAATATTAAAAACAACTACATGGCATCATAAATTCATAAAAGAATGAACACAATAGCATTTCTCTATTATTTGACAAATTACCAACTCAATCAAGGTTGTATCTGCAGCATCATAGTAAAACTTTACAGTAGATCATAAAACTTTAACATTAGACGGCATCATATTTCTTTGAGCATGCATTTCTACTTATGCCAAATATAATTATACATAATAAAGATATAAGTTTCAATCACGGCAAAACAAAGCTGCAACTCCAGATACAGAAGGAAGCAAACTAATGCAAATAGAGCACTTACGTAGCTAACTATCACGATAAAGACCAAAGCAAATACGCAAACCGACCCGAAAAAAAAATGACACATAATAGGTCAGAATTGTGGTTACTAATACCCAATCATTTTTACTTTTATTATTGTTCAATTAAAAATATTTTAAATAACTTAGTTTTAAATTTTTCAATATTTTTTACACTCAACAAATAATTGATTAATTACGTCAACAAAATTACTACAAAATGACATGTCAGAAAAAAAAACTTATTACGTCAACTTTATGATATTAGCTATTAGTGGAATTATATGCTCGTGTTTAAAGTATTTTATAGATAAACAGGAAACGTGTTAAGTTTACGAAATTGAATAAAAAGTATAGGATGCCTTTCGTCATCACATGTTATGATGTTAAATATGGGGATCGAATTATATTTTTAAAAAAGAAAAAGAAAATATAATAAAACCCGGACACGAGAAAAGCACGTGAAGTTACAAAATGCGCGGAGTATATTCTTTTGTTCGAGTAAATTACAGTTAGACCCCTTCTATATTACCTTTACTTCCAATAGGCCTCTTCCACTTGTAATTTGGTCATTTCGATTCATTTAATAACAGAATTAAATATAACAGTAAAGTTGACAAGATCGGGATTCTACACGAGATCGTCTGCACCTTTGTAAGATCGATATTGTTAGATCATATTGGAATCGAAAGGTCGTCGGACATATCATTATTTGTTTAACAGAATCCGAATTCGCATACATTCTAAGTTTGAATACTACCATTATACATTCCAAATCTTTTTATTAAAATAATAAACAAATAACGCATCATAAAGGTTAAGTATAAATTTAACACAATAATTATAAACAAATACACAAAGTAAATTAAAGTAAAGTTGGAAGCTAATTAAGTAAACTAGTAAAGTGGTAAATAACTAAATATTAAAGAAATTAAGGAATCACCTAAATGATGAAGTGAATGATGGTTCTTCACTTCTTCTTCCTACTTCTAGGAAGTCGAATCGTTAGTGATTTAGAATTTAGGGGGTCTTAGACTTTTAGGCTTTGAAGTTATCGATGATTTGATTAATGTTTTCATTTTGAGACAAATACATATGGTGATTTTTGAGCCTACATTTAGTTGAGTTTGAAACTTGGACTATGGACTACATAAAAATTTAGCCTATCTGTAGTCATTTTAAAAACTTTCCAACTTATCCTGAAATCGGATTGTACACTAATCTTACAAATGATTCCATGATTCTAGTGTTATCTTACATTATGAGCAATCCTAATACGATTCAACACGTGTTTAATTTGCAGGATTGTAGGATCGTGCGATCTTTACGATCTTAAATGTAGGATCGACAACCTTGCATAAGAGTATTTCATTTTGCTCTTTTTGATAAATTTAGAATACATTACTTAGGTTGAAGTAATCACTAAAAATAAAAATAAAAAACAGAAAACAAGTTATGGATGGATAAATAAAAATAACCAAACCTAATAATTTATTTAATATACTAAAGTAGAGTTTAGTTGAATTATCATCCTTTCTTTTTTCTTCATATTTTTACAATCTAATAAATTTCCTCAGTGTTAAATTCTATATTATGTAGTAGTTACATTAGAAAGATGTAGATGCATCATCATAAAATTAATATAACTTTATTACCATTACTATATGAATATGAATATGAAATTTATGATAAGTTTAATAAAAAGAAAATTTCTCCGTTTTCATACGAATATAATTGACTTATTCTATAGAAATTTTATATTACATTATCATTCGATTTATGTAAATATTAAATTATTAACCAAACACTGATCAATCAATTACATGTTTCGTTTCATTTTTGTCTGTCTAAACATAATAATATTCCTATTCCATAATCATTATTTTATGTATAGTAATTTACCAATAGATAGATAACAGAACAATTCAAAAGATTGAGGGTGTTGTTGCAACAATACTACTAACATGAGGGGCAAAATTTGATAATTGTTATTTAGGCAATTTAAAAAGAATCACTCCAAGGGTATTATAGTAATTTAGTCTCCCTTTACACAGATAAAATAAGACAGCACAAGTCCACCGTGTACATTTGCTGAGACCCCACAATTAAATCCTGACCGTCCGTTTACCTTGATCTCACCGTTATGTTATATAGTGTTTGTGAGCAACATATGTACGTTATACAATTCAACAACTCAGCTTACACACACAACAACCGTTAACTGCGTGTTGTTGTTCAGGTTTTAGAGAATATATTAATTTTGTAAAATTAACTTTGAATTTTGATCGGTTTTGTGTTTTGTTAAGTTGCAGATTGTGACGGATTAATGGATAATGATGATGATAAGAAGATGGAGACGAGTATAGTTAACGGATTCTCTCCGGTGTCTTCTACTCCTGTTTTTTGGAAATCTAGAAAGAGATCAGGTGATTTTGAGCTTAAGTGAGTTACTTTGTGAAGTAATTTCGTACTTTTGTGAATGATTTTGAGCTTAATTGAATAAGTTTATGATTAATTTTGGAAGTGATTGACTAATTTGTTGACTGATTATGACCGTAATTGAGTCGTTTGTGATTGATATGGATTAGAATTGAGTAATTGCGAGCATAACTGAGTGATTTTTTTTATATAGATTTTGAGGTTAAGTGAGTAAGTTTTGTGAATGATGTTGACCATAATTGAGTAGTTTTCTGGATGATTTTGAGCTTACATGAATAATTCATGATTGATTTGAATGTAATTGGCTCATTTTGTGAGTGATTTTGAGCGTAATTGAGTAATTATGTGAATTATTTTGAGCAATGTTGAGTAGTTTTGTGAATGATAAATGAGTGCTTTTGTGAATGATTATGAGCATAGTTTGAGAAAATTTGTCATTGCTTACGAGAACAATTGAGTAATTTTGTGATTTTTTTGAGCATAATTTGAGTAAATTTGTGAATGATGACGGCCATAATTGAGTTACTGTGTGAATGATTTGATCTAAGTTGACTTATTATGTGATTTATTCTTTAACTGTACATACTTGATTACTCCCACAGTTTGAATGTTTCAAGGTGTATGGTTCAAATTGTGAATGGAATAGATGTACATGTTTATAATTTGATGAAACGGTAAACGGAGGAGGTTTCCCTGTTTAGGTTACCCCCCGGGGAGGGCAAGTATTTTTATTCAGATGTAGACGGCCTAACTAGGGTATCCCCATGACCATTTCCGACCCTTTCCTGGCCAACTCCAAGATGTGCAGCTAGTGAGGTTTGAACATGAGACCTCTTGTAAGGATATCAGGACACCAACCACTAGGCTATCTTGGTGATGGTTAAACCAATCTTTTTCAAACAAATCAAACCAATCTTTTTCATCGGAGTTATAAGCGGTGAGTGATTTTGCTAGATACATACTTTCGGTAAATACAAACTTCACGTCAGGAAAAGGTCGAAATTGGTGCAAACATCCATGTGTTTTGGTTTGGTGGAAAAAGGAAATGCTTTTGCAATTGAATAATCCATGTTTGGTCATTACCCAAGCCCATGAAGTTTGACTTGGCATTTTGTTTTAACTATAATCCCAACAAGACAGGGACATATAGTCGGCTTTTATGTGTGTGTTTGGTAGATAGAAATATGGTATTATGGTATGGGTGGCTTTTTCTGAATTTGGTCGTACTTCATTCTTCGACGTTCTCTTTGGCTGGAAATCTTTTTTCCCATCAAGTATCAGGACAGCCACTTTTGTGCTATTGTGAGTCCTTTTAGCTAATGTGAGGTGAAATGAAAGAGGAGATGGTACCAAATTGTAAATAGGTTCATATTGCTAGTCTCGGTAGATTCTCATTACTAGTGAAAAGAATTTGATATTATTTTATTATGATATAAATTAATTTAGCAGTTTCTGCTTGTAGTTAGTGCAAAGAATTTGCACAAGGACATAGCAGATGACGCTGATAAGGAGCCTGAAAATAGAGAAGAGCAACTCACCGATGAAAAAATGGAGGAATCAACCCCACCCACAGTTCTCTCCGAGAAACGTAAGGCTCTCTTTGAACCTCTGGAACCAATAATGGATTTGAGTGGTAGAAGACCTTCAGCTGAATCTATACTACCCCCACCGGACTTTGACTCTGCTAGTTACCCTCGTGGATGGCTAATTGGGAAGAAACGGAAGCTTGTAAATGTGGACGTTGTTGAAAGTATGCGTAGAATCGCAGTACAAGAAATGAACAGAAAGGTATCATTCCTCTGCACAGGTTCTGTATAAGTAAAGGTGGAAAAATGGGTGGACTGGCTAACAGCTTAAAATGAATTCGGGTCAGAAATGGGTGGGACGGGTCGGGTCAAGTCGTACTGATCACAAACTTGATTTTGAAAATTAGCTAATATGTTAAATAATATGTCGTAAACTATATATTTGAAAGCAATTTAATAGGTTATAAGCATGTTATTCACTTTGGCTCACTTTCTACCTGTTCAACCCATTTGGCCCATTTCATTTTGAACCAAATTTTTGAAGTCTAACATTTGTGCCATTAGAGGTAAGATAAAACCCTAATCGACATATCTCCAAATCAAAAATCATAAACGTCTCAAATAACATGATATAAGGTAATTTGACCTGGGTTACCTGATCAAAGTGAATAAATGATGATGATGATGATGAAGTTGACATGTCAGTAACTTCGACCATGTTGACTTTTTTGCCGTGACATGGCACTTAGCAAACAGTTAGAAAATGACATCGAACACTTTCATAAAGTTGACTGACCAAATTGGGATGTGTCAAAATTGTAATTATTAATGTTTCATTGAGATGATTATGTTGCTATTATGACACTACCTCTTTTTCTTAGGTAAAACATGGGTTACCTGAAACATAAATTGACCAAGTTTTGAGCTTTTTTATGCAATTTGCCACAAGTAAAATGTGATAACTCAATGTATGGTTATATGGAACAGGATAGAGAGATTAATGGGCTTAACGAGCAGTTGGAAGAGGATTCACGTGTCCTTGAACACCTTCAACTGCAGTTACTGGATGAAAGAAGCAAACGTGCAGACGTCGAACGACAGAATAAAATGCTTCAGAACCAGGTCGATATGCTGATGAATATGCTTCAGGACCCTGAAAATATTGACGACGAGGATGGCTCACACGAACCGTAAGTGTGTGTGTGTGCGCGCGCTTTATTTTATTTTGAAATCCCGTTAATCTTGTAAAGGTAGAATTATACGGATGATGCATCCTGTTTTGTGTTGTTGATGTCAAATATTGTCTATATAATTAGTATTATCCGAGTGTAAATGGACTTATACACCAACTGTATCATATTACTTGAAATAATAATTATATATATATTTTTTATATGTTAGGAACTTGAAGCCATACACAAACATCGATCGTTTCATTGTTCTTGACCGCTTCATCCTCAAATCCAACAAAATCTCTATCTACCATAAAATTTACTCGTATTTATTATGAACAACAAAGAGTCACATGCTAGTAATCCATTATTATGTTATACGCTTACGTCTCGATTGATACTTGAATCCACAAACTTTAATTGATGGGTCATCTAAATACTTCTAGACTAAAGACATATTTTTTCAACGATAAAAATCTTGGTCTTTTCTAGTCGATCTGTTGTTTTTAGAATAATAGGATAAATCCCATCCGAGTCAAATTTGTTGATCTGGCAAGATAATGCGAGGCACTTTAGGAGTTCCGCCCAAACTTGTGAAACCAAGCAAACCAACAACTTTTCATGATTTTGGAATGCTAGAACTCAGCGTAACAAATCACATCTTACACCATTTGAACTTGAGATCTCATTTAGAATTTCAAGCCCGCTACTCCACTAGGCCACCACATTGGGGTTTTTCTAGTGAGATTTGTTAGATATGCGTTTTCTAAATCATCCTCTATGAAAGTTCTTAATTTATAAAAAAAATTATATAAATAAACGAGCAATTTTAAATAAACATAAAAATAGGACTACTATTTATTATCTTCCACATAAATTTGTTCATTCTCGCACATCATTTTGTCACATGTACCAATGATTTCTTTTTGTCCGTCTTTTGGTAGATGTATTAATAATTAATGTAAAGTCGCACAAAATATTCTATGTAGGCATGTTACTTCATGTGCTTCAGTCGTGGTCATGTTCCAAAGTTGGTGAACCACTACTCTTACACAGTTTTTATCTCATATATTACTCCTTAAAGACATTCGACGAAAGTTTGATTTGTGCAAATCATAAAATGATTACTTAGCAAAATAAATAAAAAATTATCAATTATGTATCGTAGAGATTTTAGTATTTTTAGTTATGTTTATCGGACACATTTAGACGATATTTTTGTAAGCTTATTTTTTTAACTTATTGGTTATTGCTTATAAATAAATAAGTTAGAAAATGTTAACTTATTTTGAACCCCATTTAATCTTTTTTATATAACTAATAATAGAGGATAAAAGATATCATATGTGGCGATTTTCTCTATTTGACAATTAAGTAGAAATTTTTTTTTTGGATAAAGGGTTGTACCAGATGAATATTATAAATAATAAGAAAATGTAAATTACATGGAAGAGTGGTAATGAGGCACTCTAAAACCAAGCAACAAGCAAAAACAACTAAATGGCCATAAATGAAGAAAAACATAAACGCTCTTCATGCATGAGTACCACTTGAATTAGCACTTTAGATCTTCCAACACTTTAGAACTTGAGACACGTTAGAGCTGTTCTTGAAACGAATAGTCATAAGCTTTAACCTTACAATTTCAACAATAACATCTCTAATATAAGCTACACGTTTTGCATCTTTACCATATTCTATTGTTCCGTTCTTGCCAAAGAAAATAAGTAGCAACGGCTACCAGACGAGCCACCACACTCTTGATAGAATTCTGACTAGAAATAGGTTGAATCCAAGCTATGATATCATCCCACTTAGGGGATACAATTTGCATTATCGCCAACTAACCAATGCCCAAACCTGCATAGAAAAGGCACATTCGAAAAATAGGTGAATATGAGAGTCAGGCTGCAATTTACACAATGAATAACGAAACAGGTTTAATTCGACTAAATTGACAACATCCAATTGCTTCATCCTATCATGCATCTTCAACTTGCGTCTCATAATAAGCAATAGATTAAACGCGTGCCTAGAATAAAATATGAGTGCCATACTATATAAAACTAGGCCACTTCATTACCTCTTGGTCTAACAGATTCCCAAGCAAGCGATACAAAAAAGGCTTCATTTGGTCATCTCTTTACCTCCAAACAAGAGTATCTTCATGAGTATCCACTAAAACAGGAGGAGCGAGCTGATATAAAACCGGAAAAGTGTTAACCCAATCATTTGGCCATCTCCAAGTTCCATAGTTCCATTAGTCATCACATCAGCCACTGTATTATTTAAATGAAAACCAACCCTCGTTATACCTCTATTTGTCACATGATTTTTGTGAGGGCATCAGTCAACCTATAGGTCATGCCAAACCAAAGTTGTCTTGCCATTGCCAAGCTGATACTAAACATGGGCTCTCAATACATTACAAATTTGAAGTAACTTACGCCAGCCCCAATTGATATTTGAACGAATAGGCACATCCCAGAAGTTACAACCCTTAAGCTTATATGCGTGAATCCAACAAACCCATAATAATTCTTTTTGGGTTATAATCTTCCAAACTTGATTAGACATTAATGTGACATTCTCACATCTACTTAAAGAAATATCTTGCCACATCGTACAATAATTTGATTTACATTTAAACATTTATCTTATACATATTTTTAAAACTTATCTAATTAAAATAAGGTTATCAATTAGGGTACCCGGTACCCCTCCCTCCTCTCACAACCCACTTGTCTTTTTGAGATGGAAGGGGGGTGTAATCATGGAGGGGCCTAAAATAATAAAGAGAGTGGACACTGAGAAAACATCATATGTACACATCTCTCATATCTACCGAATTCTTTTAAATATTAATTAACCGAGTAGGTTATAATTACTAACTAACTAATAATAATAATAGTAATAATATAATTAGGATTGTATTGCTTATAATATATAGTACAAAGTAAATTTCATAAATGGTCCATGTGCTTTATACGGAGTTACGAAAATTGTCTCTCAAATTTTTTTTCTCAAACAATCAGTTTCAAAAGTTTATATTTGTCTAAAGGGGTAACTTTAAACTCTAATGTTTGTGTTCTATGTGGTTTGTCACCGGAAAAATTGGATTATTGCTTTCTAAAATGCCACTTGGTGAGGTCCGTATGGTTGAAGATTAGGAGTTGGTGGCAGATCCATTCAACGCATGACCACTCTCTATTAGACATAATTACCGAAAAATTAACATTTAATGAGAACAAGGTGATTGCAAAGACATTAAATGGTGTTTTATATGTCACCATTTGGACGATTTGGAGCTGGAGGAACACAATTCTACATGCTTTGGACCAAGAAAGAAACAAATTGCAACAGGTGGAAATATTTCCCCGAATTCAACTTCTTGCACTCTTATGGATGGAGAACATATATGCAAGAAAGATTTTGAAGTGGAATTTGTGGATTCTTAACCTCGTGAAATTGATCCAGGTTAAATCATATGTCATCTTAACATGATAATGGTATTGGTTATCTTTATGTAAATATTTGTAGTGAGGAGACAACCATCTCCTTTGAGTTTTGATGTTGTAAAGATTTTGGTGCCCTCTCAGTGGGACTTAATAAAATTCTTTACTTTAAAAAAAAAACTAGAAATAACTGAAATGACTAAAACAACCCCTAACCTCTTTATTGTTTTTGTTTTGTAAAAATAATGAATAAAAATTGATTAAGGTTATTTCAATCATCTCAAGTGACGGATGAACTATTTATGAGAAAAAAGTAAACCTTTTGGAATGATATTGTGAATAAAAAGTTGATGGACGATTTTCATAAATCCGTGTAAATCAGAGTGACCATTCACGAAGTTTACTCTATAGTATAGTATAATATGACCAAGAGTTTGACATCCTAATATCTTCACAATGGGTCTCAGGTTCAAATCTCACTAGCTGCACATCTTGTAGTGACTGGGAAAAGGGTTTGAAAACGATCACAGGAATGCCCAATTAGACCGAGTATAGATAAATAGAAATACAAGGCAAAACGATTCAGAATACTTTCATTAATTAATGTCGTCAATTATCAACATGTTAGATTTTTTATATTTTTTTTGTATTTCCATTAAAAGCGTATATATGTTATATCAAAACGTTATCATACTAAAACCTTAAGGGTGCGCCACTTGATATATAATTGTGTCCTTTTTACTATTTTATTGTTAATTTACTTATAAAACAAACTAATAGTTTCAAACTATTTTGATTTCTTATATTTGTGATAACGGGGCATATATACCTAGCCAAAATTATATCAATTGTTATTCAGGCATATATATTATGAATTACACAATAAAATTATATTTTCATAAAAATGTTGTTATTTTTACATTTGTTGTTTTGCTATGTATTTCTATTATTATATTATGCTTATGTTATTCACGAGTATAAAAGTCGGTATAAACATTTAAACTCAATAAACATACTCATTTAAACACTAAAATTAAAATTGAATATATTAAAATATAAGTTAATAAGCTTCCAAAATAATTCCACCAAACACTCCCTTAATGTTACGTATTTACCTGCCCTTTGTATTACTTGATTGTATGTATTGTATTTGGGAAGTCAAGTAGGCTCACAACCTTAACCGCAACGATAAGGTGTTTGTTAAGTAGTTGACACCCTGGTCCCAACCTACATGACAGGTTTCATTTTGGTGGTCTGCATATATATGACCATCTATAATTTCTATATATATATATCCATATATATTACTCCGTGTTATTTTATCAATATATAATATATAATATTCTGCCTGCAATCACGCGCTTCGTCTAAACTCTAAATATAGTACTCGTACTACATAACTATTTATTTTTATTTTTCCAAAAATAATAGCAAATAATTTTCTCTTATTATCTGTCTGCCTGAGTTGTTAATCGGCGTTAATCATCTTGTATCACGATCCGTTTTCTTAGATACCATATTTCTCTGCATTCCGGTACGTTTACATTTTCACTTTTTTAAATTTAAGTCATTATAAATTATAATTTGCATTATTGTATTTGAGCATTTATGTAGATCTGTATTGTCGTTTATCTGATATAAACCAATTTGATCTTAATTACTTGATTTGCACTGCTGGAATTGTGTGGTTAATTGGATTTGTGCTTATAATTGCTTATATTTGTGCTTATGATTGATTTATGAATGATTGTGTAGCTATTTTTATTTGCAATCTACTCTTTTATTAGGGTTTAGAAACCTAGATGAGATCTTGGTTATTTGATAGGGATTATTGTACCAAAATGCAATCAATTTTCACCAAATTGTCACTATTATGTAACAACAACCTGTTTTCTTAACCAGTTTATTTAATTAATTTTTATCGTGTTAACGATGTGTGTAAGTATACATTTTATAACATTTGTAATGGTGACGTGGCATGTCACTATTTTACCGGCTATAGAATGTCATTTACGTACATTGGTAACAGGATAAGAGTTTGTTACATCGAAAGGTAAAAAGAAACAGTTCATTTAATGACAATTGGTGAAAGTGTTCTACATTTTGATTAGATAAACTCTATCTGATACGAAAGAAAAATGAAAATAGGACTCATGAACTGGAGAAAGGAGGGTAATTGTATAAGATGAAGATATGAAGAATAAGCTAATGTTTGGGGAATTTTGAGCTAGCTATTTAGATCATTTATGTTTGCATATGATGGCGCACCTACATCTCCAATTTAATGATGTTTGATGGTTATACGCTTATACTTCTTTTGAATTATAGCATATTGTTGTTTACTTTTGGACAACATCATGGTTGCTATTATAACTACTAGGATCAATATGTGTTTGTATGTATTTAGTAAGAAAATTAGTTGTGTATTTTGAGCAGGAGTCAAGTGAGTGGGTTGTTGGATTTAGATATGTGACCGTGATCCTTTTAGTTCTAGTTGAGGTAAGGAAAAACGTCGAGTAGCTTCAAGAATCAGAAGTAGATGATCATTTTATTAAAATAGGGTCAGTTAGGTAATTTTAAAAGTGAATCATGCAACAAAAATGAGCCTAAAACGCAAGCTTAGCTTGGAGCATACCTAACTGTGGTAGCTCCTCTATCATTATATCGTGCAATACACTTTTATAGATCTAGCCATGTAATCCATTTACTTTCACGATTTTCATGTATATTCTTTGTTTTAAGTTCCATGGTGACCATTGTCTAGTTGCATTCTAGGTTCCGCTATACATAATTGCAACATGTTAAAGATTTTGATTTGGTTAAAGTTTTAATATGACCTCAATTGAAGTTATTGGGTTGAAATCAAATCAAATTTAGTTCTGTTTATGGGTGGCAAAATGGGCGGGTCAGACAAATTTTGTAATGGTTCGGAACTTCGGGTTGGCCTGAAACATGTCCTTACCAAAGAAAATTGGGTTTTTTTTCTATAAATGTTAGTCTTTCGATTATGATCACTAGTGGTTAGTGTTTCAGTTTTAGCTGATTTTTTTTAATATGATTTATGAGGTTGTATGCATTTAAAGTACACTATGGTACATTTTGATCCCTTGACCCATATGCTTTCTAACAAAATTTTATGGTTTGATAAAAAAATATTCATTTATAAAATATTAACGAGTCGATTATGATTTCAAGCGGCTATTGTACTACAGTAATCTGTTTAAAAAACCGATTTAGGTCTTTTGCATAAAATTTTCCTTTGGCAGCTTTTGATCCCTTTGACCCGTTTGCTTTTTAGCTAAATTTATGTTTAAAGCGACCTATAATTTGAATTGTTCATTGTCTATTCAAAATCAACTTAATGTGGCCTTTATACTTGTCAACTTGCTTATACTAGCGCCCATTTCTAGGTGGTGTTGCTATTGAATTCCCGGTTGCATTACGCCATGGTTATAGACGGCATTATAAATTCACCCCACAGAAGGCCCCAGACTGCATTCTCTTCATCTTCATTCAAAAAGCAACACTCAAAAGGCGATGAATTGGGCAACTTCTCAACAGTTGTTAGGCGCCACCGCTACCTGCTAACGGCCCTTGCACTCCTCGCTTTTCTGTGCACCGTTTACCTTTATTTCGCTGTAACTCTAGGGGAAGATGACACGTGTTCTGGTTTGTCTGGAACTCAAAAGGCATTGTGTCATGCCCAACATGTAAAACAATCAGTCTCCAAAGGAAAAATGAAAATTCTTTAGTGATTGAAGAATTCTATAGCTATTACATTGTTGAGTTGATGTTATGGGGTATTAATTTAGGGTTCTTTTTAGGACTCAACTAAAATACAAGGAATTTGGTCATTTGGTGAAACCAAGTTAGTGATTTGCAGTAGAAATATGTGTGTATTTAACTTCAAGAATTGTGAAGAAATTACAATATATTCTCAGTACATCTAGTCTTGTTTTCTTTTTATTCATTAGTTTTATTATTGTTGTATTATGAACGAATGTAATATAGTTGAGAGTACAGTCTTGTTTGATTTATAGTAATTGATTATTGCATTGAGGGAATGATAATATCATAGATGATGTAATGTCGTTTTGAGGTTTCTATATTTTGATCTTCTGTACTGCTTGTTTATTGTTTTGAGATGAGATGCGAGATTATATTTCATCAATTTATTTATTTTATTTTATTTAGGAACAACGATATTACAACTCAACTCACATACTACTTAGAAATGTTGGACAACACGTGTTGCATACAAATCGTAAAGAGACTTGAACTCACAATCTTTTGGTTGAGTTAAAAGCTCTTTTCAATAGGCTTTTAAGAAAACGATGTATCTTAAACATAAGTACTAAAATTGAGTCAAATGTATGATAATTAAACTCATCTTACGAGTTACTTACTAATGAAAAAACTCCAAGTTTGTTATAAAATTAGTAACAGACTGTACAGAAAACTATACCTTACAAGATATAAAGGTTTAATGTTAAACACAAACCACTATGCCTAACATATAAAAAGTCAAGACAATAATAATGTCGTTTAATAAAGAGATAATGCATACTTTGATAAAGATTAGTACAAATAAATCCCGTTAATATGGATTCTCGCTTTCATATGCTTGACGTAGAACAGATAGTGGATTTGTTTCTGTCTTTTGTTGAATCTTTTTCACAAACACCGACTTTTTAAATCTTTGTATACACACGAAAAGTAAAAAATGGAATACCCGTATGTGTTAGTATGGTTAATAAAAGAGTAATTCAACTTGAATGTTGAAAAGAACCTTTAGTAAGTTCTTACAAAATGATTGATGGATAGAACATTACCATCATGATTAGTTAAATCAATGTAGGAACGGAACTACATTGAACATACCGTCTACTTATCGATCATTGGTGTGAAGTGCGAACCACAAGAGATCAATTAGTTGATGTAAAGAGCATGTGAGAAGTCACTATCGGAGAGTTGTTGGAGATGGGTACTTTGTGCACACAAGATTCACCATCGAATAGACCCACGATGCTTGATGCAACACATGATTTGGATCGACTCAAAAGGTATTAACCGGTGACACAACTAACACATTTGCTTCATCTCTAGGGATACCATCTTTGTCTCTTCGGATATCAGCTTCAACCATGAGTAATGATTAGCAACACTAAGTTTTAAGTGTACCGATAGAATATTTTTGTTATATACTTTGTTGGTATATATATACTGTTGCCATTGAATTGTTTTGTTGATTCCAAAATCAACATTTCACTATCTAATACGATTATAGTTTTTAACCTCCGTAATCCCTACAACTTTTGAAAGTGTAATGAGTTGTGTTGATTCCAAACTCTTGTTGTGTATAGATACAATATCATCCAATAATTTTGTAATGGAAGGGTGTATGTATCGATGATTATTGGGGGACACAAACACAATTATTATAGACAATTTCTCACACACACGTACCCACGCGCGCACACACACAGCTAAATGTATCTTATCATGTGATTGACAGGTACTAATGAAGACGGTTGAAAAATTGATACAAGCACTAGAAGTAGAGTCAAAGAAGTGGAAAAGAGAAGCAGCCATAAGAGATAAGAATTCAACATCCATAGAGACAGACGAGCAGAAGGCCGGTCAGAAGCGTAAACTCTTCCAAAGATATGTTATACAAATGGCTTATCCACTGATCTTTCTATGGTAGTCCTTCTTTTCAGGGTAGCAAAAGCATCTTGAGGGATCACCTCAACACACTCTAAAGGGATGATCTGCAACTCGTTGTGGGCTTGGCGACTTATTGTGATTATTACTCCGTTTACTAGATGCATATTTCTGTCAAATTAGAGTGATGCCAAAAAATAATAATCCATGTCTGGGAAGATCTGTAAATATTATGAAACTTATAGGGGTGCTGTTTTTTAACTTATAATGTAATTTATGCTATGAAATTTCATTGGTATTTTTGTTCTACCCATCGTATAACATGATAACATTTGGATGAAGAAAAGAGGGAAAACAGTGAATTAAAGCTGAAACCACCCTTCTATCATTCCAGCTCATAAAAACATGATTACTCTTAGAACCATATACTTTAGAAAA
The DNA here is from genome assembly GCA_963921325.1 of Logfia minima. Classification (NCBI taxonomy): domain Eukaryota; kingdom Viridiplantae; phylum Streptophyta; class Magnoliopsida; order Asterales; family Asteraceae; genus Logfia; species Logfia minima. The sequence continues at coordinate 1,875,299 of OY992773.1, forward strand.
ATTTGCCGAAAAACTGGAATAACTCTTATAAGGGACACTAACCCGAATTTTAATGAACATCCAATAGATACAAAAACTCAGTAGTAACAAAGTTTTCTGAGAGAAAAATACAGGACTTGACTAAAGCACTCAAGCAGCAACCATGACATCTTCACGTCTAGCTTCCAACCATGACTTGGCAGCAACTTTTGTCGTTAAAAACCAGCCAGCCTTTTCAGGAGCCTCATAGAAAGGAGCATTCAGTTCCTTGAGGTGTGATTCAAGCCCGCCTGCCAATCCTTTATCAGAGTACTTATGTTTCCCATGACCAGTATTGATTCCAAGCAACGGCGGTAGCTCTTCTCCCTCTTCCAACGACTTGTTCAAGTCATTAATCCATATATGCAACGCAGTTAAAGCCGCCCCTAGAGAAAGACTCTTTAAATGTAAAGACCAGTTACTAGGAGATTTCGACTGTATATCACTGTATATTCCAAGGTTAAGCCCCAAGTCTAACAGATCACAAGCTTTTTCAAGCTGATCAAGGTTGATACATAGATCGATTAAGCAATTGCAGTATGCTTTCCGTACATCGGCTCCAACATTAGCAAGTACTTCACTAGCATCGTTCTTGAAAGTTTCATCTTCAATATCGGACTCTACTAAAAGTTTCACTACATGACCAAGCTTTGAATTAGCCTTTTCAATGCATCTAGTAAGCTTACCAAGTTCTTCTCTAGGAGTTTGTGTCATTACATTGAGAAGACAGCCACAAGTCCTCTCATCAGGAGTTATACCAAGCTCTATGATTCGATCAAATGTCTTCACTACATCATCAGTGCGATTGGATTTCCCGTAACATTGAATCAAAGAGGTCAAAACATATATATTAGGTGCAAAACCTGCTTCAGTCATTTCTTTCACTGTAGCCTCAGCCTCAGAGACTTTTCCACAACAGGAGAATATCGTAATCAACGCTGAATAAGTCCAACTATCTGGTTGACAATCAGAAGATGTCTTCATGTCCTCATATATCCCAACAGCTTCATCAACAAAACCTACATCAGCACACATAGACAAAAGGGTATTGTAAAGAACATTACTCAAATTCATCCCTTTCGCCATCATCTCTTTATACACGTTCATGGCATCATCACCGTATCGAGCTTTACCATACGCACGAATAAGAGCAGCATAGGTTGCCCAACCAGGTGTTAACCCGTTACTCAAAATCTGCTGATAAATAGACTTAACCTGCCATGGCCTCTTGGCTCTTCCCATAGCATCCAACAACGTATTATAACAAACCAAATTAGGCTTAACACCAAGAGCCTTCATTTCTTCAAACACGGTCAAACACCCATCAAAATTCCCACTAGTCCCATAAATCTTAATAATCGTAGTAAACGTTACAGCGTCAAGTCTCCATTTCTCAGTCCTTGAACGATCATACAATCTCAACGCCATCTCAACATTTCCAACTCTCCCATAGCAATCAATCATGACTGAATATGTAACATCATCCGGTTGGATCCCAAAACCAGGCATCCTTTCGAACCACTCCACAGCCTTACCAGGCAATGACTTCAACCGAGAACACCCAATAATAGTTGAAAACGTAACATTATCAGGCGTAACACCTCTCTGAAGCATTTCACCAAACAGTTTCTCTGCACCATCCAAATCTTTAGACTTTCTAAACACCTTCAAAGTCACATTATACAGAACAACCTCCCTACTCAATTTACATCTATCTTGAAAGTATTTGAGCACCATACGTGCAGTTCGAGTATTCGACAAGTTATTAAGAATAATAACACCATCTTGTTCTACTAATTTACTACTTAAATTAGTATCTAGTATGTCATAAACATCTTTTTCAACAGGCAAACATGAATTTAAAGATTCTGCTACTTGGGTGAGAATGGTGTACCTTGAATCATATGATTTTTGCCTAAAGTTTGAAGCTTTAGGACTTTTAGGGTTGACCCAGATGTATTTTTTCTTTTTATTGTTGTGGGTTACTTCAGAAACTGATTCTTGTAAAGAAATACGAGTGATTCTAAGCTGTTGGGATTGAAAACCAATTGGGGAGTTAAAGCTTTTTTGAGTTTGAGCGAATGATACTGAAGAGCAGAAGCCGTATGTGTTGAAAGCCATTGTTCTTTTCTGGATGATTATTGGGGTTTTTCTCTTCTTATCGAGTGAGTCCACCGTGTACATTTGAAATATTTTCTCAAATGTACGTTAAAATACAATTCAACAACTCAGTTTACACACACACAACCACCACCATTAACTTAAAATTAAATTCATATTCATGTTTTAGAGAATAATATAATAATAATAATAATAATAATAATAATAATAATAATAATAATAATAATAATATAAAATTAAGTTTGAATTTTGATCGATTTTGTGTTTATTAAGTGCAGATTGTGATGGATAATGATGATAAGAAGATGGTTATTTGGAAATCCAGAAAGAGATCAGATTATTTGAGACTTAATTTAGTTATAATTTGAGCTTAATTGAATAAGTTTACGATTGATTTTGAATGTAATTGCCTATATTTGAGCGTGATTGAGTACTTCTATGAATTATATAGAGTTTAATTTAGTGATTTTGTGAATCATTTTGAGCTTAATTGGATATGCTTATGATTGATTTTGAGTTTACTTGAGTTATTTTGTGCTTTTGTCAATGATTTTCTAGGAATATCGTCTTCGTCTCTTTTTGGACATCGTCTTCAACCATGAGTGATGATTAGTAACGCTGTGTTTTAACTTTTAAGTGTTAGATCGAATATTTTTTGTTATATACTTTGTTGGTATATATATGGATTTTGCCATCGACTTGTAACATTTCGCTATCTTATATGATTGTATATTTTAACCTCCGTAATCCATATAACTCTTCAAAGTGTACTGAGAGTTATGTCACAAATGAACTCTATACGACAATTTGATCTCATGACCAGTTGTATAGATATAATGTGACCTCATATTTTGTAACGTAAGGTTGTATGTATTGAGTTTCGTGTAGATAAGTTTTCTTCCCATAAAACGTATATACAATATACAACTTGCAGTACTAATGCTCTTATTATACTTTGATACACTAAAAAATGGATGCACCGATTATACGAGAACGATGAATGTAAGTATAATAAGTAAAACGTAGCATTTACATCTATATCTATTAATTACATATAATGCTTTTGCATTTAATCTTAAAGTTGAAATTACGAAAAAAAAATAGAACTGAATTTCCTTTTTCTTGATATCTATATATCATTCTTTGTACCTATATTTTCAAAAAGCATAATAATTCTAAAAAAACAAGTAAACGAAAATTAAGTTTGAATACGAAATACATTTTAAACACACAAAACCAAATAACTTTAAAAGGTGCATACTTATTACATATAACATTTTTATTATCTAATCGGATCTACGTAATGAAAAATTTACATGCAACTTAAACATAAATCACCTATAGGATCTACAATCTGTACCGCTATCAAAACTGGAGCATATCGTAACGCTAATAGATGCATATCTACATATCAAGTATATCAAGAAAAAATGAAATGTATCAACGTTATGCTAGTTATGTGAGTACTATAAGACCATTCACATCGCTTCCGTTCTCTCACAACAACGCCACCATAGGCACAGTGGGGTGCATCGTCAGTCCAACCACGCTCCAGAACGAGAAATTTGTGAGTTTGCGAGGATTTTTTCCCCCATTTTCTATTTATTTTCTTCCTTTTTAGCTTAAAACGAAAATAGTGAGTCCAGCTGGGTGTCGTGAGATGTCATAAAAGTTTGCACGAAATATTATGGGACGACACAGTATCGTAGCTGACGTGACAGAGTGTCATCCCACGACACTCCACCACCATTACAAGTGGTCTAATAATTTTATAAATAAGAGTCACACTTCATCAACTAATAAAACATCCAGGATTGATGGGGGCAGAAGAACACAATTATTACTAACAAAGTTTATTAAACATATATTAAAACGTCACTATATAGGCTTTTAGTGCCTTACTAGTCGCTATTTTTATTATGATTCTGCCGTTCAAAAAAAAATCTGTCACTATATAAATGTATACATATATAATCTTAAACTAGGTTTCGTTAAAATTAAACTATAATAAGTACATACGTACTCAATATCTAGTTAAATTGGTATGGGTTAGCTAGTCATTTTCTCAATTCTCAATTGACCTGTAACTTATAACTAACTGCTAGTTGTACAAAAAATATGACTTCATGAAATTGTACAAAAACTAGCAACATACAACATCCCCCAAAGGCAAGTATTAGCCCCGATATTTACAATTCACAAAATATTAATAACATCAAGAAAAGTATTTCATGCATCCAAAAGTTGGATGAATTTAAATTTAAAAAAAAAAAAAAAAAAAAAAAAAAACTATCTAATCTTTTGCAAATAGAACAGTAATTGAATACTCCTTTTCAAACATATTAGGTACTTTAATGTAATCGATCATGTCAATCGCAAAGAGCCTTCTAACCGAGGCTTCCACTACCTTAGATTAATATATAAAGACATATAGGCTTCCCATCAGTGGAACAATAGCATCTTCCTTAATTGTCAAACTTGTTAAACCTCATGCCCATTTGTGGTTGGACATTTGGTAGCATGGACTTGAACCCAAACACATGAGATGGACTCTTAAGTGAGACACGAAGGCTGCTGGAATAAAAACAACACACTAAATTGTGAACTTTTTAGCTTAATGTAATTAGCATCAACTTGAAATTAGTAATAAATAAGTAAATAATGCCAATTCATAGTTATCCTTGATAGCTAAATTTCAATCCTTTTAGCAAAAAATTAATAAAAAAGTTTCAGTGAGTATCTATTTCATTCAAACTTTATCTATCATAATGTTACAAGATGTACCGAAAAGTAAGATGTAATCAGCTTAAATAAACATGTCCTTAATTACAAACAAGATGTAGACACGTTAGAGTATAATAAAAGGAATAATAAGTTTTTAACCTACATAAGGTAGTTTCATGTAACATGTGTATACCCAATATATCAGTTACGCAATAAATACAGTAAAGAGTAAATCATTAAGTGCCTTCATATTAAGTATTCAAAAGGAGCATGAATACTTGCTCACTAATCTGCTATTATAAAAGCTTAGCCATTGGTTTGAACATTGAAGACATCATGCAGGGTGTAGACAACCTTAAAATTGATTTTAGAGACAATGAACTAATGAAGGTGCAAACACATCCAAATTCATTTGTCAAATAGATGCATATTTGTTAAAATAAACGAATAAATAGAAATAAACATAAACGAATGTACCGCAAGTAAAAATGCATGAACTCATAGAAAAACGTAAGTTTAATGATTTCGGTCGATGTTCTACCTTTTAACAAAGATGCAACCACCTTTACTATGAAAAGTATATAAAGCAAATTGTATCTTAAAAGGGTCAAATTTTAATCTAGAATCGTTAAATAGGTATGACATCAAAGCTTCAAAATGAGTCATTATACACAAATAACACAAGAATCTAACTTTTTTTTCGAATGAGAATGGAGCAAATAACATGCACAAGCTGATCTTAACCTTTAAATTATCAAATATTACCATAGTCCTACAATACAGCTTCACTGTATTATATGAATCCTGTCAATTAATTCTGTTATTTAAGCTTTTCGACAAATAGTTGGCGAGCAAAAGGTGAGCTTCATAAAATATGTAACATGAATCGGCATAATAATCCCAAATTTGAAACCTAATAACCATAGATAACACAAACAAGTCGAAACTCAATAATCAGAGTTTTAAGTGAAAATATAGACATTCATTTGAAAATATCAACAATCAATTTAACATGAAAATATACACATACAACCGGTTATATATACCCCACCCCTAAACGATACATTACCCGAAGATGGTATAAATTAGTTCTAAACGTCACATTGTAGTGATGAGGATGGAGAGCGGTGTGAGAGCATCTGTCAAATATGGCGGCAGTATTTTCAGACCCGGGTCGACCTGACCAGTCAGATCGGGACCCAGACCCAAAGTTGGGTCAACACTCACCGCGTTAATAGTGAATTTCGACTCAGTTAGAACCGTTCAGTCATTCAGTCAAACTAGATTGACCGGTTTTTTTTTACTTTTAATGCATTTTGACCACTAATAAATTGATATAGAAAAAATTTTAATTTCAAAATTGTAAAATTTACAGTAAATATGGAGTGTAATTAAACATTAACCCTCAATCAATTTTGATAAAAGTGAAAAAGTTGAAAATGTAAAAAAAAAAAAATCAAAAAGTCAAAAAAGACCGGCTCGATCCCCCGGTCCAACCGGTTGGATCCGGTTGAACCGGACCAGAAGATTTGGCCATATCAACCATTACCCGGGCTCCAAAACATTGAATGTCGGTCATGGAGGCAAAACATATTAGCCTTTTGAATCGAATGGCTACAATGACGATATATAAAAGGGCAAATAAGTAATTTGCGATCTTCAGTATATAAGCGTGGAACCATTTGGTTTATTGATATTAATTTCCTAGCATTAGACTTCCTGCACAATAACGGGGTGAAGATTTTGCATCTTGATGTTGAGAGACAAATGTTTATTAATTCCTGAATGCAAAAATTATTTTTAAATTTTCTAGTGAAAGTGAATTTTTTTATTATTAGTTTGAATTATTGTAATTATAAATTTAAAAATGTGATATAAAAGAAGAAAAAAGATATTCAAATGTATTATGTGAGATATAATATTAATTAAATAATTTATATATTTAATAAGTAGATGAATAAAATAATAATTTTTAATTTATAGTAGAAAGGTAAAGAAAAAGAATTAAAAGCTTTTTATAAGAGTTTTAGATCTGATAAACGTAATAATAAATTACATTCGATTTATAATTGGTGTTTAAATTGAGCAGCAAAAGAGACCACAAAAATAAACTTTTTCGATACACTTAATATGTTAATTTAACTTTTTAAGAAAGAAAATGATACGATACGTAATTACGCGGAAAAACATAATTTACAAATAGACCCTCAAAATTTCTCATAATGTAGTTTTACCCCCTTTCTTATATCTTCTTTCTAATAAATTAATTTCAGAATAGAAACGTACTATCAAAAGCCCTTGTGAAAGCTATATATCGTATTTTCATCCGATCATCATCACAACTTCACAATCATCGTTGTTCTTCATTCGATAGCAATCGGTATCACCCTAGTCTTCAATTATAATTCAGAGTAATGATATCTGTAGATTCAATTTTACACGTTCTGATTGAGATTGTTAGTTTCTTAGGGTTTTTGAGTTTTTTCAAGTTAGGGCATATCATAATCATGATATCTGTAGATTCAGTTTTACGTTATCTGTGTATACTTTTGTATCGTAAACTGGACATATATGTTTTATTATTTTGAGCTGTTAGGGTTGCTGTTTACAAGTTTAGGACAGCATAATTGTGGTCAAACGTTCAAACTCCAATTATTTAGTATATTTACATGTATGTATATGTGGGTTTATGTTCTGAGACAGGAAATTTTATTTAATTCCGAATTTGAATACTATAGAAAGAACCTTTATATTGTTTGGTGGATTTATTTTTAATTGTTTAGTGTATTTTTTGTGATGGCTTTGATGAGAGTGGTGAGTGATGCTGAATGATAAAGCTTTTTCCCAGCCTCATGTATCATGTAGACACAAATATCACATACGAGACATTTTTGTGCACGTTGAGCTGTGTTAATCATAAATTGACATTTGATTGGTGTTTAGATATTGAAGTGTAATGTTTGCATGAAGGTTGTTCTGTTCTGTTTATGTGGATTAGTTGTTAGGGTATTTGATGAGTGTGGTGATTTATGTTGAGTTATTGGTTGTAGTTAATATTGGTAACTGATAAAGCCGAAAGAGAAAGATGTGGGCAGCTGGTTGCCTGGCTTCTTGCTGTGCATCATGCGCATGTAGTGCATGCCAAACGGTGGTGTCGGGGATTAGTCGTCGGTCTGCTCGTATTGCATACTGTGGTCTCTTTGCTCTTTCTCTGATTGTGGCTTGGATTCTTAGCGAAGTCGCTGCACCACTAATGGAGAAGATCCCATGTAAGACCTTTGGTTTTGAATTGATATCAAAAGATGCTATGTAATTTCTGTTTATGTTAGGACCATAGTTGCTAGAAACGGGGTTCGCTTCGATTCAGGTTCGCAGATCGGGCTCGCGGTTCGCTAGGTACCTTGAATCCGATAAGAAGGGGGTAGGTTCATTTCGGTTTGCCATCCAGTATGACGTACCGTATAATTCAGTACTATGTGCCCTATGAATAATATTATAATTTAGTACATGTAATATAAATTCCAAAAAAGATAATTTTAATATTTAACAAAATCTCAGATTCATTTATTTTGTTTTGTAGTAGTAAACATAATTTAATGGGAATCTGGAACGGGCATTCTTAGTCACTGACTTTTGAAATATCATATTCTTTAATCTGGAGACTACTAAAATAGTCTTTTCTGATTTTGAAACACGTTTCTTCATCCTCTGGAACACTGTTTCTTTCAGCCCAAAACGCGAACCAGCCATCAATCGGAACGGAATTAAAGCTTTTTGGAAACTTTGAATTATATCACGAATTCTCGTTTCCAAGCGTTCCCAATGCAAAGGCGTATCTGAGTTGGTACAGCCGAACCCAATTCGTAATTCGTGGCAAACCTAGCGAATCTGGTAACTATGGTTAGGACTTCAGCCATGGGTACTATTTTCACTTGATATTATGCAAAAGGAAATTGTATACCAAGTATTGTCACTAAGTGACTAACAATGATTATGGAACTTGTATGTACAAGTATTTGATGCTGCAAAATGGGCAGGTGGGTAGCGGGTATGCATTAAAAATAGTGAGTCACATGGTACGCCAAAACTCCCACGATCCTCACTCCGGAGCTTTTGTACCAAGTCATGGTACAGTTCCGTTTCCAGATTGAAAATCGATATTCCGAACTGGTATTGAACACACGGGTTTTAAAACTTAACTCTTAGTTACGTATTGAACTATTGGTTGAGAATTTGTTAGGTATTTATTCCAAAGAATATTCTAAAAGGTTGGATCTCTACCATATAAATGTAAAGGATTAGTTATAGAGTAAAGTGGTGCCATGTTATATAGTGTGTTGTACTAGAGCGATCCAAAATGAGCCTAACCCCCTCCATTCAAATTTTAGTGACCTGGCGAACCACGATCACGAACCGCGATTGTGTACCGGAGCGATCCGCATTCCATATGACTATTTATACACTTTGGCCAAATAGGAAGTTGGATGCATTAAAAGTATACGTTGGGCGACCTTCAAGCTGTTTTTTATCTTTTAATTATTTTTTTTAAATCAGCCCGTTAGAGATTTAACGTAGCGCGAGTTGATCCATTTACTTATAAATGGGTTAAAGTTGCCACCTCTAAGTCTCTAACAAGTATGCAGAAACATAAGAATTTCTACATGAGTTGAGTCATCGTTGCATTTTCTCATGTAAGTGTTTGTGTTTAGATAATTACGTGTTATATGGAAAGCTGATATGTTGTTAACTATTGATGCAGGGATTAATCACTTTTATGAAACACCCGATAGGGAGTGGTTTGAGACTGATGCTGTCTTGCGAGTTAGTTTGGGGAACTTCTTGTTTTTCTCCATTCTTTCTCTCTTAATGGTTGGGGTGAAAAACCAAAAAGACCCACGTGATAGTCTGCATCATGGTGGATGGATGATGAAAATCATTTGCTGGTGTCTTCTGGTTATCCTTATGTTTTTTGTCCCGAATGAGATTATCAGCTTTTATGGTAAGCTGTTCTCTCATCTAGGTTTTCTTTTACGTTCCTTTTATCGTTGTTTGATATCTTTACGGTAATTCCATCTGAACATTCATAGTATAATCTTAGTGTTGTTCCCTTTATGTATATCGTATCTTATAGAGTAGATACCTTGATGTATTCTGACGTGCTTCTATAATGTGGGTGTTCTGTGCCATATAAGTGAGTGTTTGCATTTGCTTTTTGGAACTGATTATCTGATTATTAGTTCTAGTATTTGGATCGACAAAATCTGCTTATGATCACATTTATAGTAAAGGGTGAAATAATCAGTTTTGGATAGTTAGTTTCGTCTGAGCTGCAATAAAACTGATAATCCAAGGGTACAATAAATTAGTTATTTACCCTTCTCTTAACCTAATATGAGATACTTATTTACAAAGTTGTAAAACTCACTAGGTGGTGCCTAGGCGATTGGCTGCTTACCTTGTAGTGAGTACTCGGATTGGATTTTTTTTATATATAAATAACAAAATTTGAAATTATATGTTTAGATATAGACTAGAAACATAAACATAAAGATAAACATAATTTTTTAGAACAAGAGAGTGAGAGACCTAGAGAAAAAAGATAGTGGCCTAACATTCTAAAATGGACTCAAAACCCTAATTTTAAACCATATTAAAACGTTGACCGAGTTTGACCGATTTTCAGTCTGAGTCAGATTGAGTTGCCAAGGACCATGTCCGAGTACTCGCTGAGTTGGCCGATTTTTACAACCTTGCTTCTATTCCATTTCACAAAACAGTCTACTTCTTTGACACAAACATCATTTCTTTGTCATTTTATCTAGTTGTTTCTAAAGTAAATTGAATTGGCGTAATATCATATATCCATGTATGATTATCACAAACTTAACAGCATATGCGCATCCAAATGCTATTTTGTACGGCGCTCTTCTTGCTGCTGATCATGTGATGATTATTCAATATCTCATAATCACTTTCATGACGTACATCAGACACCCTGTACAAATAGTATATATCTGCGAATTAAGGCTTTATCCCAGAATATAGTTTATGAGGGGGCAAATTTTGTGGATAAACGATGAAAGGGATTACCTGAAAATGTTATTAACTAGTCCGGTTGTGGTTGATGTCGTGCAAAGTATGTAAGCTATTTGTGGAGCCTCCAAATATCTTAGTAGGGCATAATTGTTGTTTGATCTCACAATATGTATGATACATTTCATTTGAATAACTCAACCACACATCATTTGTGAATGCAGAGTCGACATCGAAAATTGGCTCCGGGTTATTTCTTCTTGTCCAAGTTGTGCTCTTGTTGGACTTTGTTCATAGTTGGAATGACAAATGGGTTGCATATGATGAGCAGTTCTGGTAAGTTCCTACTTATCTCCTTTCCTAAAATACACATATCCAAACCTTTCACGTAGAGGTTGCAGTACCCATCTACTTATGAATAGGCTGATTCAGGTTATGGTTTACCTATAATGGGTCAAACTGTATAAAGTTTAAAGTAAGTAGATTACTCATAACATTCCTCATCAGTTTACTCATAAAATTATAATGCTATTGAAATAGTATAGTTACATATAATTTCTGTAAAAACAATTAAACAAGTTGTGTTGTTCATTTAATTCTATCTCTTTTCATTTGGACCACATATTGTAAATATGATGCAGGTATGCAGCCTTGCTTGTCGTGTCACTTGGATGTTATGTGGCAACGTTCTCGTTCTCTGGACTTCTGTTCTATTTGTTTACCCCATCTGGACAGGACTGCGGCCTCAATACGTTCTTTATTGTGATGACCCTCATTCTTGTGTTCGTGTTTGCTATTATCACACTGCATCCTACAGTAAGTTTCTAAATCCTTTTTGACCACTTGCTAAATTAAGTTTTCTTCAAATTAGTAGTTGCTACATTTTTAAAAACGGTAAATTAGATAATTTCGATTTATGATAAGTTTCTGTATTCCCTAAAATTTTTATTCCTTCTGACTAGAGTCTAGATGTGGCAACATGGACACATTTATTTATATAAGGGTTGATTTGGGTTATGCTTTATCTGTAAATGGTCAGTTTTGCCAAATATGAGTTATCAGCTGCAAATGAATGGGTCAAATGGATGAATGGGTTGAAAGTCACCCAAAGTGTATCTTTCATGCATACAACCTTCTAATTTATTATGTATAATTGTAATAATATTGTTATGTAGTCATATATGACACTAATTATTTGTAAGTCTAAAGTTACAAAAGTCCGACAAGAGATTTCTCGGGTCAACCCGAACCGACCTGTTTTAACCTGTACAAAAATTACTTGTTTTGATGTGAACCTCACTTTATGTAATTGTAATAGTATTGTTATGTAGTCATATATGGCACTAATTATTTATAAGTCTAAAGTTAACAAAGTCAGACGAGAGGTTTCTCGGGTCAACCTGAACCAACCTGTTTTTAACCTGTATAAAAATTACTCGTTTTGCTGCAAACCTTTTTTGACCCGGAATCTAACCCGCCCATTTGCCACCTCTGATTAGCAGACACCTGATGTTACCCTCTTCATGTCCACTGTGGCATGGGCACATGGCCAATTTGTACTCTTTCATTTAAATTTAGTAATTTCCACTTTACAAACTGTTGATTTGCATTAGGTAAGTGGGAGCATTCTGCCAGCATCCGTTATTTCGTTGTACTGCATGTATCTTTGCTATAGTGGACTTGCAAGTGAACCAAGGGATTATTCTTGCAATGGTCTCCACAAGCATTCCAAAGCTGTTAGTACTGGCACACTTACTGTTGGGTTGCTCACAACTGTGCTCTCAGTTGTTTACTCTGCTGTCCGAGCTGGATCTTCTACAACTTTGCTTTCCGCTCCGGACTCACCTCGTGCAGGTAAAGTTCCCCCTCAGCTGCTTCGATTAGGCATGCAATTTTTTTAGATGGCAACATGAACACATTTTACTTATGTTCATTTATAAAAGGTCAAATGCGTATAAAGAGAATTTATTTACACAATATTTATGTTTTACTCCAATGTCTTTACCAAATATTTATCCCTAACTTCGTTTTCACTACAATATACTGCATGTATTAATTACTGTTATTTACTTTTAACATTTAGTAATTATATGATTGAATCAATATATGATGGGGCAAATAAATGCTGCACCAAATTTGGTGTTAAATGATAAAATATCTTGTATTGCCCCAACCATTAGACCAAATTTGGTGGCTTGGTTGGAGATGGAGTTTCACACCAGAAAACCAAATATGCCGTTTTAATGCATACATTCAAGATGGTCTTATAGGAATCATTACCTTCACGTGGCATGGTTGGAGGAACTGCCCTTTGCTTCACCAGAAGCTAAACTTTTGTCTCTGTATTTCAGGTGGTGAAAAACCATTGCTACCATTGGACAAAAGAGACGAGCATGAAGAGAAAGAGAACAATAAGCCTGTTTCGTATTCGTATTCCTTCTTCCACATCATTTTCTCCCTTGCCAGCATGTACTCGGCAATGCTTCTCACAGGGTGGTCAACTTCAGTTGGGGAGAGCGGCAGGTTGGTTGATGTTGGTTGGCCTTCAGTGTGGGTCCGGATCATAACTTCGTGGGCAACTGCAGGTTTGTTCATCTGGTCAATGGTGGCGCCTCACCTCTTTCCTGATAGGGAGTTCTGAGCGAAAGTGAAAAGTTACACTGTTGAAGGTTCTTGGTAATATGTATGTATTTGATTGCTTTTCGACTGTTACTGTATGGACCATGCTGGAAGTCTGTTTGCTAATGTTCGTGTAATGGTGTGAATAAATATATTAAAATGTAATGCAATTGTTTGTTATACTGTTCACGACTTGACATTTCTACAAGTACCTTTAATGTTTTTATGCTGCGGATTTGAGGTGGCAAGATGGGGTGTTCGGGTTGGTTGGATAACGGGTCTTTCCGAACCTAGAAGAATTGCTCAGGACATCTGGATGGTGAATTTTTATGAAAGTGGACTACTACTTGACATTATTCGGTAAGTTTGCGGACCTAACTCTAGCCTATGTTTATGTTCGGCTTGATTTGGTCCCGGTTTAATCATGTCCATAGAGTTGATTCGGACACCTAGGTTGGAATGGTTGGTTTTTGTCACTATAGAATCACCATGTCTAAAGATTCTTGATCTAACAACATATTAGTACCTTTCAATTTATGATATTTTGATGTAACAGATTCCAAAAAAAAAGGTTAAGATTCTGCGACTTCATTACGTGCGGACATGATTTCATTTTTCGGAACGTTAGTCATGTGAATAAAACGTTATAACATTCGCCAACGTGGCAAACCATATGAAAAAGTGATTATATGCGATTTGAGAAATGTTACATAAAAAAGACCATTTCTCAAAATTTCGTTTTCTAAACACAATCCCAAACACCCCTTACTCAATCATTTAATCAATCATGACATTTACCATTAATTCGCCACGGCTATCGTTAACTTCTCCAAATTAGGAGTAATAGCCTTCTATCTTACGTAAATTTACTAAACATTTTGGTAATTGCACCAATACTTATATTTTCTTTTTCTATATTATATTCCATCTCAAACTAAGTTTTATTCCCCTCTAATTTAAAGATTGACAAACTAAACTAAAAGTAAAAAAGAAATAAATATTAGTTATGCATCTAAATCAAGAAGAAAAAAAAGGTTGGCACATCAAGCCATCAAGGTGTGCCATACAATTATCAATATGTGCTTTCATGAGTGTCATATATAATAGTAAATCTTTGGTTATGTCATATATATCCTAACAAGTGTACACATGGGTTATAATTGCATGTGCGTGCACTCATAACCAAATATATTTATGTTATTTTTCCACATACACGCACTCATGTCATTCATTCTCCTTTGATGTTGGTGGCCCTCCAAAATTTACCAACAAAGGAACAAGTGCATTGGCTATGTCCCACCCATTTCTTAACATGTATTGATTAGTTTTTACACAAGCATATAGTTTGAGAATGTATCGTGTTTTTTAATTCGGTTTTAAAATCTTATATTATATATATATATAAATTTATTTATTTAAGTTTTAAAATCATTTATTATATTATTTACATATAAAATTTATAAAGAAAATACTAGTTTGTTTAGTCGAAAAATATAAAATAGACAATTTTAAAACTTTCATCCATACAAATATGTAGGATCTTTATGCTCTCAAATTATAACTCCTTTGACATTTTAAATGTACAAAAGAAAATTAATAAAAATTATAAAACTATTTTTAGAAGTACATAAAACAAATAAAAACGTTATCTTTTGTGGTTTTCTTACTGCTATTTGTAGTTTTCTTGTTACAGTTTCATCATTAATGGTCGTCTCACAAGTTTTTGTATAAGATAGTCACGTAGATGTAGGCCTGTTTCCACTATGTAGTCGGTGTAAATAAAGTGTGTAACGTTTGAACTCTCCACGACACTAAATAACATTTTCTCTTTTTAAAAAAATAATGAATAATAATAAATAAATAGGAAAACTGCTTGTAAAATTAAAATACAGAATAATAATAAATCATATAAATGATCCAAGTAGTTCATCATGTTTTACGAATTTCACCCTTATCGAATTTTTATTTATTTTTTATTTTTTTTTTAATATCCGAAGACAGTACAACTGTTTCGTTTTGAGGTTAATCTCTTAAATAGTTATCTAACATGATTAAAATGACTTTTAAATTAAACCAAATCAACCAAATAGATACTCCATCCAGGGTGTTAATCAGTTCGATTTTTAATTTTATTCCTTTTTTTTTATTTAAAATATTTAAAACGCCAATCAAATATTGAACTAAACCTTTTAAAAATGTAAAAGAACAAAATCGAAGACTATAATTCAATCCAGTTTGGTAATCAATTTAAACTGAAAAACCCGAATTACAATAAAATATTGCACCTTTTGTAACCTACTTATAAAATAACGAACTATAAGTTATCCATTACAATATCATCACAAATTAGATAGAAAAGTAATAGTTGCCCCAACTAATTCCATAAAACAAAAACAAATCCAAACCAAGTTTCAATATTCAATACTTAATAGCAATTCATAAAAGCATAATACCAAGATCCAATTGAATTTCTCATGCAAATATCCCTAAAAGCAAAGGAAGTGAAAGAGGCCGGAGATAAAAAGAGTTTAGAAGGAGAAACAAAGTGTTTGTTTGGAAATCAGAAATTTTGGGATATATATTATTCGAAATGATATAAAAGATATAAAAAGTATAATAGTATGTACTATAATCGAGTTTTTCGGTTTAATCGAATCAACAATGTTCAAACCAATCACTGAACATAAAACCAGTCGTCATATCCGGTTTCAAGTAAAATCCAAACAAAAAACCATTTTAAAAATCGGTTTAGTTTTAAACAGTTTCGGGTTCAGTTCGGTTTTCAAAGTAAACGATTCAAAAACAAATATTGATCACATGTAACTTCATCCTTTCCAATTTAAGTGTTTATATTGAAAACACATACAAATCTAAAAGCTTACAACTATATAAGTGTTATATGTATTTACCCAAGCTTTCTGATTGGTAGTAATATAAAAATTTGTCATGCTTTTGCCCTTCTTTTCTTCCCTAATAAAAGAGTTCACCGCCTATCTTAGTAGTCTCAAATAAGGCATCCAGTCTTGCCCCGTTTTTTAGTGGGTGATTCACCAACGAAGCTAAAAAAATGCTAGATCAAGAAAAGGGGATACTACGAGCCCTCTACTCCATGAAAACACTTGTTATGAAATAAGTCAAAATAAACATTTAAGTTAGAGGTAATTCTATATATCCCACTCAAAACTTGTATTTAGATAGATATAAAGTTTACAAGTTTTGAGGAAGAAATATTATTTTTTCTTTAAATTAAAATGAAAAATGTTAAAAGAAAGAGAGAATAATACCATGTAGTTCTACCTACATAAACCTAAAACTAGAACTAATTTTTATTGGTTATTTTTTTCACCTTATCTTATACATTGAATTTGACATGTATCATGATCTCTTTGTTAGGTTTAGGTTCAAGTTTATGTAAGTAGACCTATCCGGGAGTAGAGCTAGTGTATAATTATTAAGAGTGCAAAAAAGAATTTAAGTTATTTTTCATTTTTGAAGAGGCAAAAGTCATTAAGTATCAATGATACCTCTTATAAAATCTCTTTTATATAATTTAAGATTTCTAACGAGGCAATTGCCCCCTGTCTCGTTCTACATCTGCCCATTTCTTCAAAATATTATTTTTCTCATCTTATCGAAAGCAAAAACAATTCTTAATCTTAAGCAATACTACCTCTATTATGTAATAAATATTCATATTTTTGTTTTAATATATTTTAAATTAAGAATATTTATTTTATATTTCAACTAATAAAAGTGATTTTAGTAAATATAAATCATATCATATTGTTGGAATAGAGTTAATGAAGTTTTCTAATACTACATATATTTTCAAAGGTCATTTATCATGGTACAGAGCGTGCGTAGTTTTGAAAAATAAAAATTTGAAAAAAGGGCCCACGTCCTTTCCTGAAGCAAATCCCAAATCTCAGTCTAACACAAGAAGTCGTAGTCGTCACTCATTAAATAACACGTGGCGCAATATTAGCATATGTCATTAACACATTTGCTTTTCGAATACAGCATGCTCTCGTTACCTGTTCGGGCGCCGTTACAATAGCCCCCTTTTTCTCTCCGTCAACTTCACCGTCTCCGTTACAACACACACCTTCAATTTCACTCGTAGTAGATATATATACATACATCACAAACTCTGATCGCTTGATTTCGCAGTTATTAATCAAATCAAATGGACCTAAAGTCAATCTTTGTGAGCTTTTCCGTTCTATTACGTAAATTTAATATCTCAATTCTCATTTAATTTACGTTTCATTATTTTATTATATCAATTATTAATTAATTTAATAATTGATATAATTAATTAATTATAATAGTATTTCTCATTAATTAATTAATTGACTAATGGATTAATGATATATATATGCGGGGTTTTGTTTTTTCTTCTTAAAAGAGAAATTATTGTAGAATACGGATTCGAAGATCACCTGAAAGCTGCATCTGCGTATTGTTCGATGTTCAATAGACTTCAATTCTGTTCACCCAAATAATAAACAATAAAATTACTATTATTATTATTATTATTATCTGAAATAACGAATGAGTGATTCACAAATGGAGAAGAAAAAGTATCCAGTTGGTGCTGAAAACTATGTGCTGTATGAGGAGGTAGGGCAAGGTGTTAGTGCTTCCGTTTTCCGAGCTATGTGTATTCCTAATAACGAGATTGTTGCGATTAAAGTTCTCGATTTTGAACGCGCTAACAGTGATTTGGTAATTTCTGTCACCCTGTAACTGTTATTGTTTTTGCATGATATACATATACATGTGAATATGATATATATACACTATACTATACTATACTATACTATACTATACTATACTATACTTTGATGATGTAGACTGATTTTATTATATTTTTGATGATTTGTTCATAGAAAGTGTAATGAGTTTAGAACTGTGATTATGCTTTATAGAACACTTGTATGTTGATCGTTTAGTTTGTTGGTTTATAGTATTATTATAGTTTTGCATGGCATGTATACTCTACTTTGATGATCTGGGCTGATTTGATTATTTGATTTTTTATGATTTGTTAATATATATATATAGACTATAGCATAATGAATTGAAAAGTGTGGTTGTCTGTTGATTGTTGATTGTTTAACTAGTTCGTTTATCGTATTCTTTTTGCATGATATGATGATGATCTGTACTTTTGATTTGATTTTTGATGATTTGCTCATATATTTAGTGTAATCGGTTTAAAATTGTGGTTGTGCTTGATAGAATGGTATTGATTAGGTTGTTCATTTATCTTATATTTTTGCATAGTATATCTAAACTATTTTGATGGTCTGCGTCGATTGATTTGGATATTTGATGTTAGCTGCACAATTTATTTTCCTTTTGTTTATATATTTAACGTATTGTGTTTGAAACTATGGTTTTGGTTGATAGGATTGAGGAATGTAACTTTTACTAAACTGTCTTGCAAGTTGCTACCCTGGTTTTCCTTCACACACATATAATCACAATTAGTCCAATTGAACTGCACATTAATTGGGAGATTAGGCTTTTGACTTTGTCGTTTCCAACTCGGTCTTCTATGACTGACTTAGAATTTCATATTTAAGATATCACCTTTTGAACTCTGTTAGTGTTATTTTACAAATTAAGGATAAATATATCTGCTTATTGGAGTTATCTATCTTGCTTTTATGATAAATGAGTAGAGATTCTTGAGAATTCTTAGCGGATGAGTCGTTAAGGGTACGATTTGATGTTTTCTTCTTAAAAGGGTTTATGATCTTGGATTTGTTCTGTAATTTACAATTGCTAAGGGGGACAGAAATTTAAGGCGTAGTAGTTTGAGAGATGCATTATGCAATTCTATAACTGTAAACATATACCATTAAATACTTGAACACTAATTCAATAGGCTCATGTTTTGATGATATAAGATAACATAAATAGTGAAACTTGTACATGAAAAACAGTGAAGAACCCTGTTGGTAGCCCTACTCTATGCGAACTTTGATGCTGCAATGATAAGTTTAACATAGTATCGAAGTTGACTGCATGACATACGGTGATGCTAGTAACTCCAGCTTTACTTTGAGGATGCACTCTTTTTTGCACTTGAATAATAGCAAATTAATTTATGGTTTTGGAGCAGCTAATTTATGTTTGGTTGATAAACTTCTAACTATTTCTGTTCCGTTGCTCATTTGTTGTATGCTATCAGAACAATATATCACGTGAAGCTCAGACAATGATACTGGTTGATCATCCAAATGTTCTTAAATCACATTGTTCTTTCGTAAATGACCATAACCTATGGGTTGTCATGCCTTTTATGCCTGGTGGTTCTTGTCTCCATATATTGAAGTCTGCTCATCCTGAGGGTTTCGAGGAAGTTGTTATTGCAACTATACTGCGTGAGGTATTAAAGGCACTGGAATATCTTCACCATCATGGCCTCATCCATCGAGATGTCAAGGTGAATTATATCCTCATTTAACTCTTAAAAGTCTCAGAGTTTGTGCCGCATACTTTAACTGTTGTGTGTATCTCTTACCTTAACCATTGATTTCCGCTGCTTTTGCATTTGCATTATTACATATACCAAGGATGAGACAAAGTTTGTTAACTTGTTACAATTTTACTGATTATTTTGAAATAAACTATGAGGAATGAGATTTATAGTGTAAACATAAGTCTGTGCCACCAGTGTTTTATCAGGCTACATCTAGTTGTCTCATTTTATCATGTTATGGGAACAATAAATTTGTACACGGGATGTTCAAGATTACAACGGGAGATGCCTAATCCGGACGATTAATCAAGTTGTGTGATCGTATGATCCAAGTTGTGTGCTGTTCTGGTCTCTAAAATTTGTATTATGATGAGAATGTTGAGAACACTCAGATTTTCTTCCTTTGGTACTTATCAGCACAATCTTTCGTTGCATCCTTGATACTTAAGATAGATGGCTTTTACTTCCTGAGATCTTATTCTCAGAACATCTGCGAAGATCAGCATTATGCTGTATGCAGTATGCACATATCGAGTTTATATACTATGCATGTTTTCCTAGTGAATGCTTTAACGTAGATTTCACTCTCATAGACTTATACATAAATGTTCCGAAGCTTTGGTCTCTTAGTGTCTGTGATGTGCCGGCAGAGTGTTTTAGTGGTGTGTCGTTGGAGTTCTTCTCGATATCTACTCATTCTAGACTATGTGCGTGTGTGTGTGTGTGTGTGTGATGATTACCATTAGGTATAGGCTATAATCAATTTTGATCCAGAGGGTCGGTTTTACCCTTTTTTTAATCGATTTTGATGGACCTTGTTACAGATGGCAACTTATTTATGTGAGCTATCTAGGTTTTTTCACCTACCTCAAACATGTGCTCAACTGCTCATTTCTTTACCGTGACTTATTAGCTCTCTTCTTTTGGTAGGCTTGTCATTTTCCATGTGATGTGGAAGTTTTAAACATCCTTCTCATGGGTCTTATGTTTCTTCTCTTCCTTATTTCACCTTCTATATTCAACAGTTAAATTAACAAGCATACCACCATAGGGGTTTACAGATAGTAGTATTTAAATCACCAGATATTGCGAGCAACTCAACTGGTTTTCCTGAATCTATAATCTTTTTGACTTGATAGTTAAAACACGTCAATCCAGGTGGTTCAAGCGATGTAGCTTAACTGGCATTATTCTAGATACAATGGGTTGTAGTCTGTTCATGTGTAAGGCCGATCATTTGTCAGCCACTACTGTGGAATTGCTTTCAATATTTATTCCTACACCATGGGTCATGTTGCTTGTTAGTAGAAAAATGATAGGAGAAGAGCTGCAAGTGTTTTCGGTTTATTGGGCACATCACTATGTTATGCGAGCTTTTTATGTGAAACCATTTCTACTTGTTTGTGGAGACATTTAAACTGAGTTTTCGGGTGCTATTCTTTTCTGTTATAATAGGCTGGTAACATTCTCATTTGTGAGCTTGGTGCCATCAAGCTTGGAGATCTTGGTGTTTCTGCTTGTCTATTTGATTCTGGTAATAGACAACGCGTGCGGAATACATTTGTTGGGACACCATGCTGGTATCCTTTTCTATACTCGCATAACTTCTACAGACTTTCTTTAGTCATATTGGCTTGTTATAGTAGGGACTAAGAGACTTATATTTCCAAATAAAAATGGAAGCCAGTGTCTTAGCCATGGTCCGTAGTGACTTTATCGTATTTATACTTACTGTGGTTTACATTCTCCCAGGATGGCACCTGAGGTTATGGAACAATTGCATGGCTATGACTTCAAGTTAGTAGTTTTTTTTTTTTACTCTCTCTGGTAAGATACATAAAACTATAAAAGAAGTGGAAAATAAATATATATGCCTGGCAATCTCTACAGGGCTGATATCTGGTCGTTCGGCATAACAGCACTGGAGCTTGCTCACGGGCATGCTCCTTTCTCAAAATATCCTCCAATGAAGGTGCATCCGTCTTACATCCTCATGGCTTTTTTAGTGTGCCACCGATCAGCTGGCAAGTCTCGTTATATAAGAAAACTCAAGTCATCGCAACTTATAGTACTATCAAAATTACAGGTTTTGCTCATGACATTGCAAAATGCACCTCCTGGGCTTGATTATGAGAGGGACAAGAAGTTTTCTAAGGTAATACGAGTTATTTTTTTTCTATTTCTCTGTTTGATCACATTGTCTAATATTTATGTGTTGTGTCCTCTGTCCAAAGTCTTTTAAGCAGATGATTGCGAGTTGCCTGGTTAAAGATCCTTCAAAACGCCCTTCTGCCAAAAGGCTTCTGAAGCATTCTTTTTTCAAACAAGCAAAATCTAATGAGTTTATAGCACGCAAGCTTTTGGAAGGACTGCCAGCTCTTGGTGATCGGCTTCAGGCATTGAAGGTATTATTTTTATTTAAGATCACACTGCCTTTGTCAAAATCATATATATTATTGTTACTCTGTTCACCATGTATTTAAATTATCTATTGGAATTATAGAACAAGGAAGAAGAAATGCTTGTGCAAAAGAAAATACCAGATGGACAGAAGGAGGAAATGTCACAGGTATGGTATATAGGAAACATATTCAATCATACAGAGGAAATGAGTGTAGGTTTTAATATATGTTTGTACCAGAGGTGGCAAATCTTAATCCATTTATGAATAAATTTGTTAATTGTTATGTTTTTATCTTTGACAATTTAATCAGGTAAAATAAAAAATGTAGCTAGAAGTGCAACAGTTCAAATGGGTTAAACGGATCGAAAGTCACACAATGC
This sequence comes from Logfia minima, assembly GCA_963921325.1. Lineage (NCBI taxonomy): Eukaryota > Viridiplantae > Streptophyta > Magnoliopsida > Asterales > Asteraceae > Logfia > Logfia minima. The sequence goes on from OY992773.1 coordinate 1,898,091, forward strand.
ATATTATCAATGTGTTATGCGTACTACCTCTTAAATCACTTCAATAAGAAGTTTAGATCGTTACTAGTATTAATTTTTGTAACCATATTCCATGCGTTAATTGTTTATGGAAACTTTTAAAAAAAACGACCAAGAAAGTTGTGCCTGTTGTGATCAGTACCAGAAGTGTACCTGTTTCTAACCTTACTGAACCCGCCTGGCCCACTCATTTTTCCACATCCTTTTGTGTAATGAGACAATAGTTGGTACAGTTCTTTCTTAATGCCATTACTTACTGGTTTGTTGAGGCTTGTTGAGTTGAGTTTTGATTTAGTTGTATTTGTCATTATTCGCGTTCATATTTCCCCACTCATGCGGTGATTGGACTGTGTGTTATTTTTTTTTTGTGTGTGTGTGTGTGTGCATTTCATGTCTCTAATTGTGTTTTTGCAACTTGTTTCTAGAATGAATATAAAAGAGGTATTAGCGGCTGGAACTTTGACCTTGAAGATTTGAAAGCTCAGGCTTCATTGGTATGATACTTGATATTTTTTTCCCTTACCAAATTTCTTACAAAGATAAATAGTCATTCCAAGCACTTGTGTATATCAATGACATTATCCTTATCCATGATGTAATAAAACAAACTAATATAACTGTTGTAAATGATCTAGTTTATCAGAAATTTAATTTTATCTATGTAACTAGGTCCAGGATGAAGAATCTATATCCGACAGTAATGGAACTGGTACCGATGAAAAAGAACTTGCGCATCCATCGTCATATGTGGGCAAGGCTTCAAGAACTACAGATGTATGTCAATAGTTTTTACATTTTGGATATATTCTTGCTTTATGTTTGTTCTAGAATAATGGTTCAACATATTTCAGGTACGATTTGCTTCAGCTGTCAACTCTACTGCCTCATCGTTTGTGTATGTCAACTTCAGTTTAACTACCTCATTTCCTAAGATACAGTTCTAGATCTCTTCTACATACAGTTGCTTTTATAGAGATATCTATTATATAGATCTGCATCTGCATCTGCTTGAATCTGTATCTACTATCATATGTTTTTCATATTTATATCATGTGTATGGCTTTCATTTTGCTATATATAAACGTTCAGAGGCAAATGTGAGAATTCTACCAATGGACACCTGAGTCTGCGGAATTCTATTTCCCATGCCGAAGATTGCAACAAGAATGATTTTGCTGGACAACACAACTTGGATGTCAGTACAATATCCGTTAATGGCGTTACAGCTCATCTTCACCCGGGGGAATCGTCACCTAGATGTATTGCAGTGGATGAGTATGACATCTCTCACATATATGATATATGTAGTTGTTTATGTTCTTTGAATATATATATATATGTGTATTCTCTACAGATATGAAATAAGCAATGTTCTTGCATTAGGATGGTTAAATGGGAGGGCTGATAACAGACAAAGTGGGGCCAAGTCAAAATGGGTAGATTGTAACTTCAGGTTAAAACTGGTTAGGTGGGGTTGTGCCGCCCATACACTTATTCATCGGTCCATAAGGGCCTCCTCTGCTTGGCATATATCATGAACAACTTATTTAATATAGCTTGTTTGCCTGTCTTCATGGGATATATGGATTTTATGCATTCTCCGTCAACTTTTCTATTCTCTGCCCTTCCTCCTGCTCTTCTACCACTGTCATCTTCTCTATTTTAATTATTCAAAAGGATGTTTCTATTGTTCCACACTGTAGGAAATCATTTATAACTTCTGATTATGTATGTGCAGTTTGGTTGATGTTCACCTGCTTTGTTGCTTACTAGTTCTGGAATTTTAGACTTGTAAATAGGTTTAGGCCCATCAGTACACAAACATTGAGGTTTATTTTGGAAACACTTAGGAAAATGCAGTTTTCTCATGCTCTCTTATAATTTTATTTCAGTTGCAAGTTGCAAGGTCATTTTCCTGTAGTCCCTAGCTCTAATGGATCTCAGTCACTTCAGATAGCAGACGCGGTTACATCTGAGTCCATGCCTAAAGCTTCCAAAACAACAGGTAAGTTTTTGGTTTGATCTTTCACTACTTTGTGTTTTTCTATGGTGGATTAAATGGAAGCGTAGTTTCTTCTATTAAGAGTATTGGTCTAACAGTTGCTAGTGATGACCAAGATGAGAAATCAAGGTGCAATGTTATTCAACAGAAAGGGCGTTTTAAAGTTACCTCTGAGACTGCTGACACCGACAAGGTAAACTTCTTATTTTTTTTTATCCATCTCTCTTTTTTTTTTATTGGTCATGTACACTTAGAAACTACCAGCCACTATTTTCTTGTAGGGAACTTCATCTCCTGTACTGCTAAAGAGTCCGAGCATGCGGGTGATCATTTTATCTTTATTAATCTTCTGGTGTTTTGGTAGTTGTATGTTGAAAGATCTATTTTGCAGAACATTCTTTAACTGGACAAATCTGTGTTTATTGTCCTTTAGCATATCATTTTATCTGTTTTTTTTTGTTTTTTTATCAATTATGTAAAAAATTAATAGTGACAACATCTAAATACTTGTTATATTGAGCTTGAACATTTTCAGCTAAACCAGTAGATAGGCTGCTACTTGGTTTGCACCCTCTGATATGGAAGTACATGTTGCTAAAGAACCCCAAAGGGGTGTTGGTTATCAACCTGTGCTCTTTTTAGCCTAGTAGAACGCATGATGATTTTCCCATATTCAATATTTTTTTGAATAGTAGAAGTTTGTAATCATATTTGATACACTAATTATTTTTTTAAGTACTCAAAGTTATGGACAACGAGTGTTTTGGGTCAGCCCAACCCCAGTACCTGGCTAATTTCAACTGGTACCAAAGACATCTTTCACGATTTAACAACCCACCCATTTTGTCACCTCTAAAGTCTTAAACCATAAAGGAAACTACCATTGAAACTTGAACACAGAAGAAAATAGTATTGTAGACTCAAAATATATATTCGAGGATGGTTTGTATCCCGCTTTTCAGAATGAACTTTTGCTTCTTCATTAGTTAGAGAATAGTGGAATATGATGTCCTTTTCGTGTTAATCAGAAAGACCTTCATGCAATTAGATAGAAGTTGACATATTATTAATGTATATCTGATAATCTTTTCCTGTCTGCTATGCAATGTGTAGGTAATGATGGAACATCCTATCGCTGCTCATCTGTCTCAAGGTGATGCTACTTCCTTGTCACAGAAGCAAACAACCCATTTACCTCCTACAGGTCAGCAGACAAGTAATCTTCAAAGGGTATGTGTCAGTGAAACCTGAATTTGCTGCAAATGTTTAATTCTTGTGCAAAAAAGTATTTACAAGTTTCATGTTACAGAATGGCATTTCGAGTTCCATGAAGCAACTTTCTTCTAGTGACACTACAGGTTGGGATATCTTTATCTATATGATTATATTTTTTTCGTCAATAGTTACTCATGCAAATCTCTATTTCAGCCAACAGCAGCATAGGCGTAGAGTGCACAGCAGCCAACATCACCAGACTAGAAAAATCAAAGGTATGTATCTGGTCAAGTCAACATCATAAATTAATGGCTAGATTCTTAGATTGGAGAAAAAAGCATCTTGCGGGTTGGTTAACCAATATTTAACGGTCAAAATGGTTCGGTGTTTGTTCCAGACCTACATTTTTCGTAAATAACTATTGTATTGCATCTGATTAAAATAGTTACACTAATAACATACCAATGTATATGATTTTTTAAACGAAACCATTTTGGAGGTTGTAAGGATCTGAATACACCTGAGGTGAGTCTTGACCCGTTTGACTTCCAATTTCATGTGCATCCAAGGTTTAAACTTTGATCTGTTTGACCTTTGGCAGTATAACAGAAGGCCCAAATGCCCTATATTTTGATATTGGCATATTTTTATTGAAGGTGCTAATTGAGCAAAAGTAAACAGAAATTGTTAATCGACTATTTATTTTTGCAGCTAGAGGCAACCGATGATAGGGAAAAGCAATTACTTAATGAGATAACCGATTTACATCGGAGGTAGACCACCCTTTCATACACACCTTTCTGTAGGCTCTGATTAACATGGACTTTGTTATAACGTTCTATGCTCCGTATGTAGGCTCTTATATGCACAGGAGGAGCTCCAGAAATACAAAGCTGGAAATGCCCAGGTCAGAATTTTGTATCTCATTGAAGTTCTATTTCTTACCTGTAGAGGTGTCAATTTTGACCCATTTACTTATGTGTGGGTCGATATGGGTTGTCTTATTTAAACGTGTAAAATCATTAAGTTTAGCTAAACAGGAAACGGGTAATATGAATCAAATGAGACAAATGGTTCGAAAGTTGCCCAAAGCGTATTTATCATTATTACAACCTGCCTATAATACTAGGTTTGTATTAAGTTACTAATATATTAATCATTTAGTTTCTGTTGTCATTTTCAATGTGTTAACTACTAAAAAACAGAGAACAAAAAGGGACAAAAGTTGTTCTGTGTCAATGCGGAGTCCATTTTGCCTTATTACCCAACCCAACATTTTTGCCACCTCTACTTACGTGTACGTCTCTCTCAGTGGGCTAATTAGTATGAACTTTGCAGGCATGAATCGTGAGTTGTATCACATCAACTGCCACCTAGTTAGATGGAACGTTTTTCATCCAAGATTTATGACAAAGTGAAAAGGTTCAGATTTGTTCATGCACATATGTAATTTTGGTTATTAATTGTTTTCGAGTCTTGTGTCATAGTTTATTTTTTGTTTTTCTTCTAGTTTGGTATTTAACTTATTAGGCAAATACTGTTGGGTACTTGTACATGACATGCTCTATCATGTAATAGGATTCAAAAAGATTATAGGGACTACATTCTAAGCGTGAGTTTTTCTAATAAAGTAATTTCGGTGGTTTAAACAATTGAAAACGGCTGACGCTGTTTGAGCGTATCCTTGATTTTAAACGCAACACAACCCGAACGAACCCTTATTTTCCTATATAAATAGATGCAAATGATGTTTAGCTTTAATTTATCGGGTTTTAAGTTTTGCTGCTGGGTTTATAACACAGTGATGGTAGCTGGAGGTTAGACAGACCACAACGTTAATATTACATTACAAGTTTTCCTAGTTTATACATCATATTCTACCATACTTGTTTTTATCATTTGATCGATGGATCAATTCTCTATATGTGGCTGTTGAGTTTCTCTTATTAGATGTGCCAAGGTGTCACAATATACATCTAGTATTTTGTTAGTTAGATTGTGGTCCTGTAAAAATTGGTATCATGTTTGAAGTGGACACTGTTTGAGGGTTGAATTCATACCTAAGAAAGCTGGAAAAGCATCGCAGGTTGGGGGTTCTTGTTGAGGGTATAGGCTGGATATACATTCAAACTGTGTTGACTCGAAACATGATAACCCTATTACTTGTAGGGCGTTGCATTTGGTATGTGGTAGTAAATAAGCGTACTTAAATCAGTAGTTAAGCTTCATTTTCAGAAGTGCTGTCATGTAGTATTGTGGCTGTTTAGATGGAAAACCTCTGAGTTTTGAGTAAAAGAACGATTAATAGCGGAATAAAGTTTTTATGCGTTCATTCGTGTTCTAGTTTGTTTCATTAAATCAACTGGGACTATTTTGAATAGAACTAGGACCTGACTTTCCCATTTTTCAAACTTGAAAAGGATGCTTTATGTTTATATATATTTGTTAAATTAAAACAGACCAGTTAGAACAGGTCAAGTAATATATTTGCTAATTAATTGCCTCATCGTTCGATTTGGGAATGATGTGGTTTTGATATGAAACAGACGTCAGTCGTTTTGTTTTTTTTTTCCTGCATAAGTGTAATTTTGTTCAATACTTTTTTTTTTTTTTTTCTCTTTTCAATATAGGCAATGTTCTAATTTTTAAAGCGAAGGTGATTCGTATTGAACAGATCGAGTTCCTGGCTACTTCTGGCTCCTTCTGGCTCCGGCTCTTGATTCTTTTCCCTAGGGATAGAAGTAGATAGATTGCTTTTAAGTTTGAGAAACCATGAATTCATTGCAACAACTAATCTAGCATGCAATACAACCATTTCCATTGGCTATCTTGTGAGTTATTTTAATGTATTTAGGTATGCTTGGATTAAATTCAAAACAAGCATAACTTAGTTGAAGCGATTAAAGAAAAAGAATCAAGTACAGAATAATCCATAATCAGATGTAGCCCGTTCAAAAATATCCGTATTCAAATTCATTATCCGAGAACCCAATTCGAAGTTGTCTAGAAATTTGATTACCCAATTCGAATCCGGAGATTGTTTTTCATATAATTTGGATATCTTATATCCTAAAAATTCAAATTTTTTCCTATTTTCTCTAATATTCATAAGAATATAAATGATAAATAGATTATCGTTATCGAATATTGATTAATAATGATATTATATGGTCTAGTCTTTTTAATTTGCAATATATAAACTCAATAACCTATATTTTGGTTACATATTGTGAAATTTTAAAAGATTTGAAAATTTATTTTTATAGTTTTTGAATATCTGAAATTTTAATTTCAAATTCGAATATCAAACTCCAGCATTCTAGAATGTGGATATTCAATTTTAAACACGCCTAATTAGTATATTACTAAAAACAATATTTATTGTCTATGTAGTTGTCTACTCTTACGATATACTCTATAAAAATAATTTCAAGGCTTTTTATGTAAGATTTGATATTCTTGAATTATGTACTTAATTGTGATTATATATTTATGCAAACATTAATAATTCACATTTGCTGTTACATTTCTATTGCTTAAAATGAAGACATCTATACGTATGATTAGTCAGAAAGATGATTGTTGATTGTGCGATTACATAACTTAATTGGTCGGCTGTAAATTGAGTCATGTGACCACCATCTAATCACATTTTATTTTACATTTCGTGCATTTTGATCGTTCGATCGTCATGAGGATAACATATATACGGTTAACACAAACACACAAATGTTAAGTGTTGTTAATATGTTCATAATTGATCCCTCGTCTTAATCTAATAACACATAAAATTAAGTAATGTTATCTATACACATGATTCTCTCATATAAAATTTGTCTTGAACTCAAACTTGTACATATATGACTTGTTTATGCAGTTGTATCCGACTTTTGTCTAACGTACTAAGTTTGCAAATACCTAAAATTGAACGACATATTCATAAAGCAATATACTATGTTAGGTTTCATGTGTTACGTCTGTTATATGTTTTTTTAGCTCTTGTATGGTTATTTTTGCCAAAACAAAGAGAAGAGAAAAAGAATAAAAAAACTAATGGATTTGGAGATTTTCGAAGTCAAAAGTTGTGTACCTTACAATTAAATACGCACGAAGTTGGATGATAAAATAAAGTTAAACCAAAATGCATTAATATTACTTTTACTTTTACTTTCTATAGTAAAAAGAACACCAAAAAAGAATATACTATAAGAAAATCTATAATTCCTAACCATTCCTCTGGTTTTGATAAATTGCGTACTATTATATTTAAAGTAACAGTATAATGTTACAGCGTATTGTTGCATGTAAATGTAAGTATGCTACATCAAAATGAAAACTAAGTTGCATACCATAAAATGTAAATGCGTGTTAAATTTGAGGCACTTAATTAGCCTTTAATTAACATATATTAATTCATTAGAACTGATAATGACATTCATTCAATAAAAAGATCTTTCATGCATAAATTTGTTATACATTACACTAATAACAATTTTTAATTTTAAATCTTAAACCCTTATAAAGCATTCAGCTATGAGATTTAATGTTTAAAAATTAAAAAATCAAAAATTATATTTATACCTCTTTCAATAACAGATGAATATAGTAACAATCTATACTTAATTGTTTCTTTCAATAATAATAATAATAATAATAAAATAATTAGTGCTCGCGCATTGTATTTGGTAGATATATAATTTTATTTCTAAAATATTAAATGATTATCTAGATGAAATATATAGATATATGTCATTTAAAGTCATGACCGTTTAATTATATATAGATTCTTATTATTTAAAATTTAGAGACGAAGATGATTTAATAAACTCCTAAAGATTAACTTGATTATATACATCTTTAGAGGATGAAAGTTTATTATTATTTTACGAACCTTTACACGTTTTAATATCATCCATATTATTATTATTTTAATTCTAATACTATATGCAAATATATTTATTTTGTATGTTATATATAGTCCTCAGTTCTCCAAGAACACCAACAACAAAGTCTTTAAAGCCTTTTAGATAGGAAAAGAAAAACTTGTAAAAGAAAAGTGGGTTGCATATATAGTATATCTTGTTTAAAGTTTACATAATTCTTCTTATTAATGGATATTCAAAAAGAAAATATTCATGAAAAAGATTTAGAAGATGTATAAGTTTGTTCATCAGGGAAATGGGAGCTCCATTGTTTGGTTGCCCATGGGAGAATTTAGGCAGTTATAAGGCATGTATCTCTTCATCATTTTTCCTTTTCTTTTCGTTATATCATTGATTATTGGAAAGAAAAATGTGTTTTATATATTGTTGGACTAAGTTATACATAATCTTTTGGTTGTAATTGGCTTGGAATTCTTGCTTGAAACTGTACTTGTTGTTTGGGCCACTTGTTGAGTTGATTCATTCAACAGTTTATGAAAAGAGACAAATGAAGTATAGTTGGTGTTTTCATATTTTAATATTCGTCGCTAAGAGGACTTGTGCATAGTGACGGATCTTGAACACTTTTGTTGGGGGGTCAAAATCGTTATAATATTTTTTTCTTAATATTTAGAGGGGCCAACATAGAAAATAATATTTTTCTTTATCATAATATAATTTATATTAACGGTACAAAATTTTGGAGGGGCCAAAATCCCCTAGTTTCCACTAAGATCCGCCAATGCTTGTGCTTCAGTTATGGAGTTCATTCGATAACATGCTTTTTCTTAACCGAATTACTCGATTGTCTAACAAAGGAGTTGATTTTTTTGATAAAAATGGACAAAGAATGCCATTGGTAAGTAAACATCTCTCTTTAAATCCCTTCATATTTGTTACATTCAAGGTGTTTAGAAATACGTTTTGAAGTTATATATGGCGATGATATACAGATATAGCCGGAATTGAACTAATCTTGAATAATTCTTACCTTAGCAATAACAGAAATACAGTTATTTTATCTTTTTCTACCGAGTCAAGTAATTAGTCAAATTTTTGTTTTAAATAACCGATAACCTTTTTTACTTCAATAACAAAAGTACTTACTTATAAGTTATAAGGCAATCTTCTAAGTTAATAAGTTTTCAAAATCCAAGTTTGAAAAAAATCGACATGGTCAAAGTTATCTATTCTTAAGCTGCCTTGTAATCATTTTGACAGAGTAATATATGCATGTACCGTTTTAGTACTAGACTGCTAGCTATAAATATTAAATACCATGCATAATGATATATCACCGACGCATTGTATTACGGGCTACTTATTAATAATAATAATAATAATATATAATTAATTAGTATTCAGACTATCTAGCAAGTAGATATATTATTTTGTTTCTAAAATATTAAAATAATTATTTAAATAAGATATATAAATATTTATTATTTAAAGTTATAACTGTTTAATTATATATAAGTACTTGTTATTTAAAATTTAGAGATAAAGATAATTTAATATACTTTTTAGAAATTGTATTTTTGATTATATACATAGTTAATATTAGAAAAATGAAAGTTTAAATATAAATTGACTTGCAATAGTTTAGTATAGATTTAATTTTAAAAAAATAGTTATTAAAAAAGAGTATAAATGTAATTTTAATCATCTTTTAAGTATTAATACTCGTAAATGTTAATATGTAATATAAATAGTTAAGATCATTGATAGTGACTTTTTGTTTTATTCGAAAGCTAAAGACAGTTATATTAGAAGTTAAAAAACTATTATTTTTAGTAGTGGTAAAATGGGTCTTTTTGATGTAAACCACCTCTGTTCTAGACCCGGCACATATCAAGAATTATTTTTTAGTGACTGGATCCTATATCATTGTAATTATAATAAATTACACCAATTCTTCTTGTAATTTTATAACTATAATTATAATTATAATTAGAGTAAATTACATTGGTTGTCTCTATTATTTACATCAAATTGTACCGATTATCTCTGTCTATCGATAATTATACTGATTATCCTAATTATTTTAGGAGTGCACACTATCATTTCCTATAAATTCCGTTAAACGTAACATGTGTAACATATGTGAGGGCAATGTGGTCTTTTCAAATCTCTTTTCTTCTTCCCTCACATGTCTTTACATATGTTACATTTTGCCCTCTTATTACATATTTAATAAAAGTTAGTGAAATGGACCACAATCATACACTTCTTAAATAGTTAGGGACGATCAGTGTAATTTATAGAAACCACATGGACGGTGTAATTTACTCTTATAATTATGATTTATCAAATATTAATTTTTATTACTATTGTGATTGTTGCCCTAATAGTTAGTGTTTTTTGTCAAATGAAATTTATGCATTTTATTGTCTTTTTCACAGTGACAATTTTATCATACTTCAAGCAATTGTAGCTTCAATAATCTTATTGATAAACCCTTGAATGACCAATCTTCCAATTTGGAAAGCAACTGGATTTATTTCCTGTATAGTTTTTCATATTGGGCTTTCAGAACCTCTGTCTTATTGGCTCCATAGATTATTACATTCATCATATTTCTTCCAACAATACCACTGGCTACATCATAGTTCTCAAGTGAACCATCGATACACAGGTGAATATATACATCATCAAATTGACCCCATAAATCTCAATCATTTGTATCACATTTATTCTCATTGTTATCTCACTATTTCCTTGCCTCTTTTTACCACTTTTGGAGTAGCTGGGCTTGCAACATTCTTAGAGCATTTATTACTTTGTGTTTTTTTTTAACGGCAGAAATTTATTAGAAGACTAGCAAGAAGCTAGAATAAATACATAGAGTTTAAAGGGCTTTGTAACCACATGTTCCAGTCTAATATAGATTTTTTATATCTACTAGACAACCAGTCAAAAGAGTTAACAACAATACTATCAAAGATGTTACTTCTTCGAAACTTTGAGTTATGGAAGATCACGTTATTTCGAAATACTATCATAGGAGTTCCTATTGTTGCGACTACTTTGCTTGGAAATGGTTCGATCATTATGTTTGACGGCTATATTTTGGCATTCGATATCTTAAGATGTATGGGGCATACCAATGTTGAAGTTGTTCCTCGTCACATTTTCGATACCCTATTCTCAAATATATTATTATACGCCAACGTAAGTTTTTTAACTTTAATTATTCAAGTAAACATCGGAGAGAATCGAAAATCTATCATTTTGTATGTTACTTTGTTTAGGTACGATTTTATATACCATAAAGACATGAAGACTAATTTCTGCCTCTTTATGCCTCTTTTGATGTTCCGGGAAAGACCATGAATGAAATTTCTTGGGACTTTTATAAAGAAATAAGTTCAAGTGAAGGTATCTTTATGCCTCCATTTTTTTATTGTTCCTTTAGAGGTGTGTGGTCTATGGTTTACCAAATCAGGTTAGGTACGGTTTAAGTAATTTTGACCTGCCAACCCGACTCGATTTGTCACCTGAGCTAACCATTTCCCAAAATAAAGTTGTATAAGGTCACTTCCAACGGATGACTAAATAACTGAACTTATTCAGCGCCACATCAACACTTTTTCAGAAAGACTGAAACAATGACTAAACACTGTCAACAGATGACTGAAGAATTGAACTTTTTTGGACTCCACATTTACCAATAATACATTTACCAATAATACATTTACTATACATACAAAACAAAAAATAAAAGCCAAAAAAAAAGAAGTTGGCCCCACACCGTCTCTACTAAGTTGCAAGCCCCAAAGGCCCCCACAAATACCGGACGCTGCTATTGGCGTCTATGAAAGATGGATGGAAGAAGCAACAAGGATGGACGGTTCGGAGCGGTCTAAACAGCCCTTTTGGAAAGAACTACCGTTAAAAAGTTGTTTTTCATTACGAATATGAGGTTGGTGGGTTTAATAAATCGTTTTGTTTGATCATAATCAACCGGTGATGGTTGTGATACCCTTAGTTCTATGTTAATCACAAGATGTTATAATACCAAATCATAAAGAAATAATTTGTCATCCCCCCAAAAAATTTAGGATAGTGTTTAGGAATATATTTTTAGTTGAATATTATCTTATAACCTAACATGTGTTTCTTGTTCTTTTAGGCACGAAAGCTTAAGCACCATAATTTGTCTTTCTTGTAAATCTGATTGATATCATGCCCTATAGTTTAAGATCAATATTGTTCTAAAAGTGTGTAGATACAAGATGAATAAGGTGAAGAGTTGAAAAGAAAAGAAGTTGCAATGTTGAACAGAGGAGGTACCCGTCGGGTACAATTCACTACTCGCCGGGTACGTCCACTATCAACCGGGTACGGATTTGATCTTAAATTACTCGCCGGGTACTATGACTACCCGTCATGTACTCTAAAAAATCGGTTTCAAACCCGTCTCGAACCAGTTTAGACTAAAGCGATTTTTACTTTAATTGACCCAAACTGATATGATTTTAAAACCGGTCTGTATTAGGATCTAAATCTGTACACCTCTATGCTACATTGCAGTCGTTGTCAAAATTCCAATTCATAATTTCGTATTTCAAAATTATAACATATAATTGGAAAATCTTAGGCTTCACTTGAATGACATGAACAAGAAGTATAAGAAAAGCTTGTATATCGATAGTACAAAATGAACGATTATTATGAAATATTTTTTAAATCATTTGTTCATCTATAGTTCAAAAAATAGACTGTCATGAATAAAGTTTTCAAAAATGAGTTATTAAAATAATTTTTTAAACTTAGAAATGTTCGGTGGAGAAAACATGAAAGCACGTGAAAGATTTAAATAATTTGCTCTATTTATGACTACAAAAGTAATTTGAACTTAAACTTGTAAAGGAATATACTAAAACGATAATTAATAAACAAACTTAGAACAGGGTTCATAATTTGCATCTAGTTACAAAATCAAACGTACGTTATTATTATGTTCCCAAGTCCTCCTTCCGGGCCCGACTAAATTAACTTAGGACAGGGTCCGTATTTGCATCCATTTACATAATCATGTTCTTGCAAAATTCTCATCCTCTAGAAAATCAAGGTTGGTGTCCTATCAAACTGTGTGCTCCTTTATACTTAAGGTACCTTCATTTAAAGCTTTACATATCACTAAAAGCAACTGTGTTTAATTATTTTCGTACTTGTTAACCGTTATAAACACTAGAATTGATTTGTGTTATTTTTCTAAGGGTTAGCATTTAATAATGTCACTATGTCCTCAAATTGCATAAAAATATAAATTGTTAACTATGATTTAACCAAGTTTTGTTAAACTCGTCTTTATATCTACAATCATCACTTATAAAATTTTATAATTAATCTACTTAAGATTTTAAGAAAAGTTAAAACCATCAAATAAAATTATCATTATTTATAATTTTATAAACGTCTACTCATGGATTTTTAAATTATTGTCTAATAAAAAAAAACGCCTTTAAAAAGTACAATATTATATTGTCGCTGGTGAAATTTGAAATTTACCTTATAAAATTTTTTAATCGATTGAAATTTAGAAGTGCCAAAATCATTTTGAGACATAGCAAAAAGTATGGACAAGAAGTTCGCGATGAAGGAAATATGAAATTTAGAACGCCAGAAGACGAAGAACGTGCAAGTACCCACATATATTGAAATGTATACTTTCTAGCCCTATTTAGGGCCTAGCTTCATCTATTTAATCCCAAGTCTTCTTTGGTTATCATTGATTAAAGTTAAGTTGAACATATACTTTATGGCTTCATCCTTTCCATGCCATTTTTGACATAATCACTTCAGTCTTACATATCAAATGCAAAAACTTAATGAAGAAGCTTTAGGATATGAAAAATAAATATTTAAAGAAAATAAAGACATTCTCAATCAAAAACCACCAATTACGGCATTTTCCACCTTCCATTAATTCTCCCTGTTGCACTTGCAATGTGGTTATGATAATTGTCATCCGATAGATGTACATCCACCAAGCTAGTTCGATCTATCGTTGGGGTAGAAAGGAAATAGGATAATATATATGAAAGGTAGGGGGATAAAATTTCTTAACCATCACAAAATTTCTTAATCATCGTAATTTTAAATTTTTTGAGAGGGCGAATGTCTCATGTCCCCCTTTTAAATCCTTCTCTGATTGGCGAATAGGTGAATATAAATTAGTTAACCAAATAAATATCAAATCTCGAATCAAATATAGATGTAGATATAAAAAACTTATACACATACGTTATATAGAAAACTTATAATCGAGGATAAAATTTTCAGTTAATATCCCCTCGGTACATAAAGGAGTTTCTTATCATGCAAGTAGGGGACAATACGTGATGTGTACTCAAGTTGGCCTTCTTTTATTTATGATTTACATCACATGGGTTATCACCGTAATTTTTTTGTAGGATAATACATTATACTAATCTTTTATAAACATGTAATATAGATGAAAAATGATTAACACAGGATACGTGACAACGCCAAGAGGTATGAGAAATGTTATTAACAAAAATAAAAAAGACAAAAATGCATTTAAAGATTATTTGTTTCTTTGGGAATATTAGAAATTCGATGTAATTTGAATATAAATTTTATCGAATTTAATTACTATTATATTTGGTTATCAAAATGGAATTAAGATTTCATTACATACCTTTTTTTTAACAACACATAAGAATTTTTTGAATTCAATTCAAATTGCTTGATATTTTGAATGGAATAATTTAAATTCCATTATAATTCAAAATTTTAATTACAAGATAAATTTTATAAGTTACTAATCCTACTATTAACGTTAATCATATCATTATTATTAACGGATTACATTATTAATATCATTAGAGTAGTAATATATTCTATACAATCTAAAAAAATAATATTATTTATATCATGTAATATACTAATATAATACAAAATTAATTTACTAGAATATTTATTATTAATACTTTCGATCATGTTTAATAGTTAATTATTTAAATTAAAAAATAACTAAAAATATACCAACAGTAACTATATTTTTTTTAATAATAATTAGTTTTATTATGATTAATATAATAAATATATATATATATATTAATTATTATTGTTTCACTTTGAACCCAATATTTTGTTGTTAGTTCGAATGTCATCTTCAACCAAAAGTGTGACAGATTACAATTCTTAAGAATTTTAGTTCCTTCGGATGTTAATTCCTCTACATTTCAATTCGTTAAAATTCTAAATTCTTTGATAAGTTCAAATTATCCATAAATATTCTTTAAAACAAACGACTCTGAGTGTCACACACTAAAAACCTCACTCTGACAAATTAAGTAGTGTTGTAACTGCATTATCACTAACAAATTTTCATGAACAACAAGCTTAATCTAACACACATTGTAATCCAGAAATAGGCTAGAGTTTGTACTTGGATAAAGAAATAGGCTAGAGTTTGTACTTGGATAAACAAATGGTTGTCGAGCTTGCCAACTAAAACAATAAGAGTTGATTGTTTATCATTAGTCCAACAAGCCCGAAGTTAATTTTTTGTGACAAATGAAAGTAAACCACTTGGTAAGATACCAATAATGAACATTTACACACGTTGATTTTGATAATTCTATAGGGTTGGGTGGGGTCCATGCATACTTTAATACCTTAAGCAAATCTCATATCGGCTGTGGATATGAGAGATCTTGGCCTTATAACGTAAATCTCATCCTTACCAGACACGACGCATTTTGGAACCACAAGCACAATAGATCCCCTAAAAACTTTGCAGTTAAGTGTGCTCGAGCGGGAGTAGTAGTAGGAAGGGTGACCTCCTAGGAAGTTCTCGTCTTTTTGTTAAGAAAAAGTATGCGGGCAAAGCGAACAATATTGTGGTCGTCATAAAAAGAAAAAGGAGATAACTTTTAGTGACGATTTTAATCGTCGCTAAAGCCCACTAGATGACAAAAAAATTGGCAGAGTTGACCAAAGGAAAAGTACTTTTTTCACTGACACTTTTAGCGAAGATAAAATCGTCGCTAAAGGCTATTTAATTTTATTTTCATTTCTCGCTAAAAGTATTTAATTTATTTTTTCTTTTTTTTTACTCGAGATAAAAAGGTTTTTCCCGCTCGACTTTTAGGGACGATTTTTTTCAAAGTAAAAGTTTTATTCTCGTCAAATTTATAAAAATAAAAGTTATCTTCAAATACTTTTAATATGATCAATTAATATATGTATAGAAGTAAATGTTAGTTATAAGTTGTTATCGTTTATCGTTTATTTGTTTATGGTTATCGTTTCCGGTTATCGTCTACCGATTAGAGTTTAGAGATTAGTGTTTAATGTTTAGTGCATTTCGGTTAGTGTTTATGGGTTAGTGTGTTAGGGTTTTGGCTTTGGTTATGTCATTATTGGTTACCAAATACGACATATAAACTTTTAAATGATATATTATGTAATTGTAAACGTTGTTTGGTTGTTTAGGGTTTATTGTTGATGGTTTTATGTTTTAGGTTTGAAGTTTAGCGTTTAGTGGTTTGGGGATTATGATTATCTTGTTTTGATAACAATATGACATATAAACTCCTTAATTTTATATTATGTAACGATAAAAGTATTTGGTTTATTTAGTGTTTATCGTTAAAGTATTAGGTTTTAAATGTTAGGGTTTAGCGTTTAAGGGTTGTGCTTTGATTATGTTGTTTTCGTTAACCGGAGATATAAACTTTTTAATAATAAATTATGTAATTATAAAAGTAGTTAGTTAATTAAGGTTTAGGAGTTATGGGTTAGAGTTAAAAGATTAGGGGTTAAAAGATAAGACGGGATGTTAAACATACGGTTGCACACCGCGTTTAACTGCTACACATATATGTATATATAGCCCTTGTGCTATGGAACACCAACATTAAGCTTTTGAAGTCTAAGAAGATAGATATGGTTACCCAAAAAGAATATATTCTTGAAGAAATTGAGAAAGATTTAGAATTTCCTTCGGGGGAAGTTGGAGCTCCATTGTTTGGTTGGCCATGGCAGAATTTTGGCAGTTACAAGGCATGATTTCTCTCTTTTTCCAGATAGTGTTTTCTATTAATTTCCAAATTTTGTTGATTCTTGAAAAGATTATGTATATATATGTATTGCTTTGTTATTGGACTTTATATAAGCTCTAAATTCGTTCTTGCATGGAACAGTACTTATTGTGTGTACCATTTCTTGCGGAGTTCATATATTCAAGAATTTATGAAAAGAGGGAAAGTGAGTATAGTTGGTGTATACATATTCTGATCTTGTCTTCAGTAAGAGCATTTACACATCATCTATGGAATACACATGAAAACCTCCTTTGTTTGAATCGGAATAATCGATTATCTAAAAGAGGAGTTGATTTTGATCAAATCGACAAAGAATGGCATTGGTAAGTTTCTGCTCCTTTTCCATATCTAATACATTAATCATAGATAGAGGTGTTTACTTGTGAGTACAAAGTTAACATACTAAAACATACCATTGATTCATTTTGACTAGCTAGATACCGAGTTAAATTACCTTAAATCAATTTTTTAAAAAGTTGGTTACCTTGTATAAATGTAATTTTGTTATAATTTGGATGGCTTTTTCTAGCCTAAAAAAGTGGTCACCGAATAGATATTTGACCAAACATTATCATTATGTTTTTGCAGTTAATGTGTTATATATTGATGAAAATTATCAATCTTTTCCCCTTTTGATGACAGGGACAATTTCATCATACTTCAAGCATTTGTTGCTTCAATGATCTTATTGATCTATCCTTCAATGACTAGTCTTCCTACTTGGAAAACTACTGGAATTATTTCTTGTATAGTTTTCCATATTGGGATCTCAGAACCTTTATATTATTGGCTTCATAGATTATTACATTCATCATATTTCTTCCAACAATATCACTGGCTTCACCATAGTTCTAGAGTGAATAGTGCATATACAGGTACAAATGTCAATATTAATTGACCCACAAAATTCAACCATATACATTTATCGTCATTGTTAAGTAACGATTTTTTAGCATCGGCCTGTTTACTATTATATTTCTCGTGCAGCTGGGCATGCAACATTTCTGGAGCATTTATTACTTTGTGTGATTATAGGAGTTCCGATTCTTGGGACTACTTTGGTGGGACATGGTTCAGTCATCATGTTCTATGGCTATATTTTGGTGTTTGATTTCCTCAGATGTATGGGGCATACTAATGTTGAAGTTGTTCCTGTTCACTTATTCAGTATCATGCCTATGCTCAAATATCTTATTTATACGCCAACGTAAGTTTCATCGCAATTAAATTTACTGGTTTTTGAACAAAAATAAATAAGGAATTTTGGGATCTGATTTATGTTTTGAATTAATTAATCAACTTATTTCTTGGGATGCCAGAAATAAAGATTTATAAATTAATTTATATGTTTGATTGTGTAGATACCATTTTATACACCACAAAGACATGAAGACCAATTTCTGCCTATTTATGCCTCTTTTTGATATTTTGTGGAATACCATGAATGAGATTTCTTGGGATCTTCATAGAGAAATAAGTTCAGATAAAGGTATATATATATATATCTTAATTTTGAGGTCTATGATGTTTATATTCGGGCTAGTGTATGTTTACAAATATATGTTTCTTGTTCTTATAGGCCAGAAAGCTAAAGCACCAGAATTTGTGTTTCTTGTACATATGGTTGATATCATGGCAGGATTGCATGTTCCTATTTTTTTAAGATCAATAAGCTCACGGCCATATGCCCCAAAACTTATTATGTTCCCATTTTGGCCTGCGAGTCTCTTGGTGGTGCTTATCTTGTCGGTTATGTTCAAGCCTTTCTTGGTCACTTTCTGCTACCTTCGAGGAAAATTACTTCATACGTGGGCCGTGCCGGCATTAGGTGTCATGGTAGCCCAATTAGAGTTCACTTCTTCATGATACTTCTTAAAAATAAATTTGGACGTTCCGTACTAATAATAATTTATGATTGCAGTATTTTATACCATCCGCGAAAAACACGATAAATAATCACATTGAAGAAGCTATACTAATGGCCGATAGAATTGGAGTCAAGGTCCTTAGTCTCGCTGCCTTAAACAAGGTCTGATTGGAAACGTCTCACAAAACAAGAGGAAAGCACACTAGATAGCATATACGTTCTCTCAAAAAATAAGAGAAACAAATGTTCTGTTAGGGAACTAAAGATGCTTTCTCTGGTGACACAGTGGGTCATTTATATATACTGATGGCTAATTGGTCTGGCTAAGTGTCTAAGTCACATATCAAAATGGATATTTCTACAGCTTGGGTTCGGTCATTTCGGGATAACCGGAGAAACTTTTTGTCAGAAGTTTATAGATATGTTTTAAGTAAAAATAAGTGTGTCAAACTTTGTAAATTCTAATATTTCAATAAGTTCTTTTTTAATAAACAGATTTAGGAGGTTTTATCCGTAATAAAATTAAGCTATTTTGGCTATCTTCTGACTTGTTGACCGGTTTCATATTTAGCTATTCATTTCATTATAGTTGATTGACGTGCTAAAAACAAAACATAACTCAATCTTACCTAAAAGCATCTCTACTGGGGGGACTTTTTGAGAGTTTTTTTACAAAAAAAGCTTTTGAAAAGCTTAATTTCATTGGAGACAAAAACTTTTTTTAACAAAAGGTTTGTCAAAATAAAGCTTTTGCTCAATGACCCTATTGAGTAATTTCTTTTTGTTACTTTTGAAGAAATTTTTTTACAAGAACTCAATCTATTGAAATGTAAAGCTTTTGTAAAGCTTTGTAATTATAGAAAGAAGTGCAAGTTGATGTGATACTAAAAAAACCTTTAGAATAACTCAATCCATTAGAGATGATCTAAGTAAATGCATCGAAGTCTCCCCCCCCTATATAGGGTATGTGATTTGTACACAACATAAATTGAATCATAAACAATGAATACTTGCATTTTGACATATTTACCCTTACAAATAATCTCCCTTCATTTAGAAATTGTTACGTACTAGCGAAAATTAAAGTACCAATGTCTTCAAAATATAGTGCATGATCGATGTATGGCCCACGTCCACGGTTACCCCTATGGCTACATTTCCTTAATTAGAAAAGTAATGGACCTACTGGGCATCAAGAACAATGTTTCAAGTTGAAGGGGGTATTTCCTCTTTATTTTATAAAGTTAAAGGGCTAACTATAAATCTTTGTTAAACTTCATTGCCTTCGCTGCCTAGAACAGGGGCAGAGCTAAAATTTTAAGGAGGCTGAAATTCATTATAAAAATAAAAATAGGCAATATTATCAAAAATACAACAATAATTACCGAATAGTTATAATTCAATTCAATTGTATACATATTAGTAACACATAATAAGTATTTTAAAATTAAAATAATTTATTTTCGTTCACATTAATTTTAACATTAAACATTTTCGATAGTTGTACAAAACTTATGGTGCGTCATGATAAAAAAATGGTAATATAATATTTATAGTTTTTCTAAGAAAAATAGTGATCCTAAACAATTATTTTATATCTATTAGGTCACCGTTGGTTATTTTTATTCTAGATACAATGTTAAGTTACAAATATATCTTACTAGTTATTCCTTATTCAAAAAGAGAAAGGCGAATGAAAGCAAAAGAAAAGGATCTAGAAGCTAATACTTAGAATTTATTATATAATGAATAATATGTCAGGGGTTAGAATTGGTAGAAGAGGAAACATGAGGGGGCTGGACCAATAAATTCTTTATGATATTGGGCTTGGCTTGAGATCCAAGTGAATGTTGTGCTGGTTGGGGTGGGCCACCCCGCCAGCTCCGTCATTGCCTACACCTAATGAGCTAACAACACCAACGATGCTAATTGTTGTTGTTCTACAGAATGAAGCTTTGAATGGAGGTGGGAAGCTTTTTGTCATGAAATTTCCAGATCTTAAAGTTCGTGTAGTTCATGGAAACACATTGACTGCAGCCGTTATTCTTAACGAGATTCCTCATGATGCCGAAGAGGTGTTCCTAACAGGAGCTACTTCTAAGCTTGGAAGAGCCATTTCCATTTACTTAGCTCGTCGTAAAGTTAGAGTCTTGGTAAGTTTTTCTTAATAAAGTCGAATTTTTATTGTTTGGTAATTTTATATGACAACTTCCACTCATTTTCTTGCTAATGAGCCGACTAGCACTTTGCATTATCTCTAGGGTCAAATAATCGAATTGGACAAATAAAAAAGATTAGTAAAAAAGGAAATGGGACAAACCGGTCAATATTGCCCGTATTGCATTCTTAATGAATACAACCTTCTAGTTTGCTTTTTTCAAAAACGTTTAATCAAGTTTGTAATAATATAGTTTTTGTAATCCAATTTTACACAATACTTGTAACAAAACCTGACAAATTGACTTGGGTCAAACTAACCCGAGCTCTACAAAATTACCCTTTTTGACATGTTAGCCACCAACCCCAGCCTGCCATTTTTTCCATCTCTAATTACATCTCCTCCGACTTTCATCTGG
Organism: Logfia minima; assembly: GCA_963921325.1. Taxonomy (NCBI): domain Eukaryota; kingdom Viridiplantae; phylum Streptophyta; class Magnoliopsida; order Asterales; family Asteraceae; genus Logfia; species Logfia minima. The sequence goes on from OY992773.1 coordinate 1,919,771, forward strand.
GTGACCAAATATTTTTGCAGATGCTTACTCAATCCGCAGAAAGATTCACTAGCATTCAGAAAGAAGTTCCACTAGAAAACCAAAAGTTTTTGGTGCAAGTGACCACGCATGAAGCAGCTAGTCACTGCAAGGTTAGCTTGTGTACAGTAATCTTTATTAGTACTCGGTAGTCTAGTACTGAGCAGAAAGGTAATTTAACTATACCAACATAGTGATTCGAATCTTTTCATGATTCTAATTAACTAGACATGGATTCTGGGAAAATGGTCTTCACCAAGAGCGCAAAAATGGGCACCGCCGGGAACTCATTTCCATCAGTTTGTGGTTCCCCCAGTATTTGAATTCAGAAGAGATTGCACTTACGGTAAGCTTGCAGCCATGAAGCTTCCCAGTGATGTTCAAGGCCTTGGCACCTGCGAGGTAATGTAAAAAGATGGAAGTACACCTTTGCCATACTCACAGGTCACAATGTTAGGAAATGACTGAGGGGTTAACGTACAGTTCTTTTAAGAACGGCAATATAACACACCCTACCCCACATATTATATACATATTGTCTCAAGTGAGACTTGAACCCACAACATTTAGGTTAATGGGTTACTCCATACTGCTAGGACAAATGCCCTTTGCAGTGGGGGATCTAGGATTCAATATGACCCATAGCACAAAAAGAATTCCATCTTTGAAAATGTACGATCTAATAATAATTGACCAATAACTTAACATGGTAACTAATAAAAGTAGTACCCAAATGTTTCATTTTTTGAATTAGATTTTGAGATTGATAACGTGAAAATAGAATCGACATTTATAGCACTGATATCCCAATCCTTTTGAACCAGTTGCACCAACAAAAATTATAAATATATTATATAAAAAATGTACTTCACAGGTCGAACGGACATGTAGCCCAGGCTACCCGTAGCTTCAATGCGGCTCTGCTCCTTGGCCCTTATGTCAGGGACACTTCGTCATCTGTAAATAGACAAAAGTTCCCCGTTAGGTAGTAGTAGACTAGTAGTGTTAGAAGATCATTAAATTGGGGACGGAAAACCACAAAATTTATAATATTTTATCTTTAGGGGGTGGGGGAGCTCACTGTATAGTAGCACTCTTGAAATGATATATATTAAAAAATTTTGTTTTGAATTTGAAATGACTTATGCTTTTCTTTTTTTATTATCGGCAGTACACAATGGAAAGAGGTATCGTTCACGCTTGTCATGCAGGTGGGATTGTTCATCTTCTTGAAGGTTGGACACACCATGAAGTTGGTGCGATTGAAATGGACCAGATTGATTTGGTCTGGGAAGCAGCTCTAAAACACGGGTTTAAACCGGTTTGAAGGTGTCTTATAATAAAGGATTAAAGAAAAATAATGAAGTTCAGATTATAATAAAAGGTTCAAAGTGAAATAATTGATAGATGATCTTGTTTGTTGATTAACATTTGGGAATAAGGGTCAAGTTCACAACGTTTACAGTATTACCATCTTAAAACTAGTCAGGCATCACTTTGATGTGAATATATATGGGCATGAGGTTTACAGTAGTGTGTTCATGACTGAGTTTTTAATGTAAGTTTTGTGTATAATTGGTGATCCTCTTTTATATACTCATCACTTGTTAAAGTTTATAAACTGCTAGTTAAGATCTTAAGAAAACTTATAAGTTTCACTAATAAAGTTATTTCAAGAAATATCAATATAGAAATGAGGACACTGAATTTAGGACAGATAAAGTATAAAATTTAGAACACCAGCGACTGAGAAATATACTCACCTAGCCACATATATTGAAATCTTATATGTACCTTATTAGCCTTATTTAATGCCTAACTTCATCCATTTAATCCCAAGCCTTTTTTGGTAATCATTCATTAAAGTGAGGAGAACATCTACTTCATGGCTTCATCCAATGCATGCCATTTTTGACTAATTCACTTCACTTTAGTAAATTGCAAAACTTAATGAAGAAACTTTCGGATATGAAAAAAAAATAATGATGAATAAATAAATAAATAAAACACTCTCCATTAATTCCTGTGTTTTTAGTTATGATTTCATATGCACAACGTCCATTTTCATGTCCGCATTTGCTCTCTAAACGTACTTATATACCTTAAGTTTTTGATGTTGCAATGAACTTCCATGTCTAGTATATGATAATATGAAGAAAGGATATTCTGTTAATCTATCTATGAATATGGTTAGGCATAGAATAAGGATTCTGTTAGGATTGATATTTTGCCAAATAACATGCCAAACATATAAGCCCCAAATGGGGTTTCACTCTAGAACCAATTGGTGGTAGAGAAAGTAGCACATTAGCTTATATGCAAACATTACTTTTTTTTTTAGTTTTCGATGTGGGATTGGGTTTGCACGCAACAGATTCTAGGTGGAATAACTTATGCCAGAGATATAAATATTGTCATGATTTAAGACATAAGAGGTTAAAATGTTCACTTAATATCGTTTAACTTGATAGACATATCTGTTGCCGTATCTTTTATCAAGCAAGTAGTGGACAACGCGTGATGTGTAGCTATTGAAGTACTTTACTTTCATTGTGGTTTCAACACCAACCGACAATGCCAACAGGCACGAGCAATATTACTTGAAAAAAAAAAGAAAAAGAAAACATAAACCTACTAATGCCACTCACCGAGTTCATAAGGTACCTGGCTCCGGCAAATCAATCAGTGCCGTAACCGCATCATCACTCACACAATTCCATGAACAACGAGCTTTAACACACGTTAAAATACATAAGTAGGATAGAGTTTGTACTTATATAAACAAATGGTCAAGGTTGATTGAAACAAGTAAAACAATAGTGTAAATTGTTTATCTTTAGTCCAACAAGCCCAAAGTTTAGTTCTGATTCTTAGTATAGTTTGGGGCATAAGTAAACGGAACTGGTATCATAGCAATAATGAACCTTTACATTTTCATTTCAATAATTATGTACTAGGTTTGGGGTCCATGCATACGGTTGAACATCACATTTAACTGGTACACGTATATGGATGTTCATATGTATATATAGTCCTCTCTTATGCTACCAGAACACCAACATTAAGCTTTTGAAGTCTTATTACATAAATATGGTTACCAAAAAAGAATATATGCTTGAAGGAACTGAGAAACATTTAGAAGACAAAAAGGTTTTTGCTTCAGGGAAAATGGGAGCTCCATTGTTTGGTTGGCCATGGCAGAATTTGGGCAGTTACAAGGCATGTATTTCTTGATTTCTCTGTTTTCCAAATAGTGTTATTTATTGATTTCCAAATTTTGTTGATTCTATATGTTTTTTGTTATTGGACTTTATATAACTTTGTGTTCTAATAGCTCTAAATTCTTGCTTGAAACAGTACTTATTGTGTGGACCATTTCTTGTGGAGTTTATATATTCCAGAATCTATGAAAAGAGGCAAAGTGAGTATAGTTGGCGTATGCATATTCTGATCTTGTCTTTACTAAGAGGATTTGTACACCAGTTATGGAGTTCATATGAAAACATCCTTTGTTTAAATTGGAATAATCGATTATCTAATAGACGAGTCGATTTTGATCAAATTGACAAAGAATGGCATTGGTAAGTTTCTCCTTCTTTAAAACATTAAATCATTTTGACTAGCTTGATAGCGAGCTAAATTACCTTAAATATAAGAAAAAGAAAAAAAAAATTGAAGTTGGTTACCTTATAAGTTTTTGTTAAAACTTGGATGGTTTTTTATAACCTTAAAAAATTGGTCACCTAATTAATAGAAATTTGACCGAACTTTATCTTCATTTTATTGCATAGCCCTTCTCAAATAATGAGCTTGATATCAGATGCAATAAATTGATTAAAGTAAACTTACACGTATCCAAACCCCTTACAAACTTAGATTTGTTATTGTGTTACTGATTGAAAGAATGCATCTTTACCCCTTCTGATCACAGGGACAGTTTCATCATACTTCATGCATTTGTTGCTTCAATTATCTTATTGATCAATCCTTCAATGACTAGTCTTCCTACTTGGAAAACTACTGGAATTATTTTTAGTATAGTTTTCCATATTGGGATCTCAGAACCTTTATATTATTGGCTTCATAGACTATTACATTCATCGTATTTCTTCCAACATTATCACTGGCTTCACCATAGTTCTAAAGTGAACAATCCATTTACAGGTAATTATAAGAATCATTGAAGTGACACACAAAACTCTGTTAATTATAATACGTAGTGATTGTAATTAACTCACCATTTCTTGTACCTTTTAACATTTTTGGTGCAGCTGGGCATGCAACATTTTTGGAGCACTTATTACTTTGTGTGATTATAGGAGTTCCAATTATAGGGACAACTTGGGTTGGACATGGTTCGGTCGTCATGTTTTATGGTTATATTTTGGTCTTCGACTACCTCAGATGTATGGGGCATAGTAACATTGAAGTTGTTCCTCATCACATATTCAGGACCATACCTGTGCTCAAATATCTTATTTATACGCCAACGTAAGTTTCACAGTTAAAGTTGGGCTAAATGCACAAAAAAGGCAACAGATTTTGGTCCAATTCCAGTTATGATATGCCAACATGGTCTTAAGTTACCGACATGTAAACTTCGATAGTGTTGTTTTTCTTATCTTGAATATAATTTAACCAAAGTTCGTTGCTATTTTTGCAATTAGCCGCTTAAATTATCCTGGAGAAAAGAGGAAGTAAAGATTTACGAGGATTAATTTGTGTGTTTCACTGTTTTAGATACCATTTTATACACCACAAAGACTTGGATACCAATTTCTGCCTATTTATGCCTCTGTTTGATATTTTGGGAAAGACCATGAACGAGATTTCTTGGGGTATTCATAGAGATAAAAGTTCAAATAAAGGTACCTCCTTTTTTATTTTTTTATTGTTCCTTTAGAGGTCTATGGTGGCTATATTTGATATTAAAAGAGTCTATATATGAGTCATAAGAAAAGGCTGCCTAATGGACCAAGTCATCAAGGTTTGGATTAACCGGTCGATTCATCAACCTAAAAATATAATGAAGTCTTTTTAAATCTAACACGCCAACCCAATTGACCCGTCAATCAGAAACCAACCTTTCAAATTTGACCCATTTGGCATGAAACACTGTCGCCAAATTCGACCTATCTGACACGAATCAACACATCAACATGTTTGACCCATTTACCTATTAAAGTTATGAAGGTCTTGATAGGGTCGGTTACTTATGACCCGCCAACTTGTTTACCAAATCAGGTTAGGTACAGTTTGACTAATTTTGACCCGCCAACCCGACCCGATTTGCCACCTGAGCTAACCTTTTCCAAAAGAAAGTTGTATAAGGTCACTCCCAACAGATGACTAAATAACTGAACTTCTTCAGTGCCACGTCAACACTTCTTCAGAAAGACTGAACAAAGACTAAACAAAAACTAAACACTGCCAACAGATGACCGAAGAATTGAACTTTTCTGGACTCCACATTTACCAATAATACATTTACTATACACAGAAAATAGAAAATAAAAGCCAAAAAAAAAAAAGTTGGCCCCACACCGTCTCTACTAGGACGCAAGTCCCAAAGACGCCCACAAAGACCGGACGCTACCATTGGGTCTTTGGAAGATGGATGGAAGAAGCAACAAGGATGGACGGTTGGGAGTGGTCTAAATAGCCCTTTTGGAAAGAACTATCGTTAAAAAGGTGTTTTTCATTACCAATATGAGGTTAGTGGGTTTAAGAAACCGTTTTGTCCAATCATAAGCAACCGGTGGTGGTTGTGATACCCTTAGTTCTATGTTAATCACAAGATGTTATAATACCAAATCATAAAGAAATAATTTGTCATCCTCCCAAAAAATTGAGATAGTGTTTAGGAACATATTTTAAGCTGAATATTATCTTATAACCTAATATATGTTTCTTGTTCTTTTAGGCACTAAAGCTAAAGCACCAGACTTTGTCTTTCTTGCACATATGATTGATATCATGTCTACAATACAGAGTCCCTATAGTTTCAGATCAATAAGCTCGTGGCCATATACCCCAAAACTTATAATGTTCCCATTGTGGCCTTTAATTGCCCTGATTATGTTCATTGTGTGTGCTACATTTAAGCCTTTCATGATCACTTTCTGCCATCTTAGAGGAAAATTGCTTCAAAGTTGGGCAGTGCCAGCAGTAGGTTTCATGGTACCTACATAGCTCACCTTGAGTTCATATCTTCATCATACTTCAAAAGGACTAGAACTAAATGCTAGTGATAACTGTTTTATATTTGCAGTATTTTTTACCATTCGCGAAAGATGGCATTAATAATCAAATTGAAGAAGCTATATTACAGGCCGATAGGATTGGAGTCAAGGTCCTTAGTCTCGGTGCCTTGAACAAGGTTTGTTAGAAATCGTCCTCCGGCTATCCCATAACACCTCTTTTGGTGTCAAATATGATTTTCAACGATACGCCCATCAAATTATTTTTCCTTTGCTTATGATAACACACAAACTAAAATGAGAACAAACATCATAATGCTCAACTTTTGAACATTTTTGTTGTACAATTTTTTTTTCAGAATGAAGCTTTGAACAAAGGTGGGAAACTTTTTGTCACGAAACTTCCCAATCTTAAAGTTCGTGTAGTACATGGAAACACATTGACTGCAGCGGTAATTCTAAACGAGATTCCTCATGATGTTGAAGAGGTATTCTTAACAGGAGCAACTTCTAAGCTTGGAAGAGCCATTTCCCTTTACTTAGCTCGTCGTAAAGTTAGAGTATTGGTAAGTTTTTTTATATATATAAAATCGAATCTTTTATTGTTTCGTTAGATTTGGGTTGCAATTTTGTGACTCGTTAATGAGTCTGTACATTATAATGTGATCCATAAATTTAGTTAAATAGGAAACGAATCGAAGCAAACACATTCCTAAATCATTTTAGGTAAAAATTGTGGTCATATTTAACACACTTGGTTATATATTAGAAAGAATTAAGTTTTGGTGCTAGTAAACCCAACCTAACCAGTAGATAACTAACTGTTTCCGACTTTTGGCCTGAACTCATTTTGACATGCTACATATCTGTTCCTTTTGCCCCCTCTAGTCACCTTCATATGCTCGAATCTTGATCTGGCTAGCTAAATCTCCATGCAGATGCTTACTCAATCCACAGAAAGATTTACGGGCATTCAGAAAGAAGCTCCAGTAGAAAACCAAAAGTTTTTGATACAAGTGAACACGCATCAAGCAGCTAAACATTGCAAGGTTAGATTGTGTTCATTGTTCAAAACTCTTTGTCAGTTCTTGGTAGTGATTCAAATCTTTTCATCATTCTAATTAACTAGACATGGATTCTGGGCAAATGGTCTTCATCAAGAGCCCAAAAATGGGCACCACCAGGAACCCATTTCCATCAGTTTGTGGTTCCCCCTGTGTTCGAATCCAGAAGAGATTGCACGTATGGTAAGCTTGCGGCCATGAAGCTTCCAGACGATGTCGAAGGCCTTGGCGTCTGCGAGGTAACGTTAAAAGATAGATTGCTACACAGTTAGGAAATGACTTAGTGGTTTACACTTTTGTTTTAGAGAAATAATCACGCACCCTGCTCTACATATTATGTACAATCACACATATTTTTTACATATTGTTCCAAGTGAGACTTGAACCCACAACCTCTTGATTGATAAGTCACTCACCGTTAGGCAAAAGGCCATTTGGTTAGGGGGCTTCATCAAATGTAAAAATTGTTGGTGATTTTAGTGTCACCTAATCGTTTTAGTATAATGGAAACGATATGTGTATAAAATTGGGTTCGATTTAATTCTAGTACAAGTTAGGAGGTGCGGAGTGCATACTTGTGCTAGTCTAAGTTGTTCCCGGGTCGACTGAAATGGCGGGGGTAGGGGGCAGCGGCCCGAAGCAAGAAATATAGTTGATGGACTGCTTTGTAATTTGGTTTCCAACTACCATTCTGGATCAGTTTTTCTGTTTTCAATTAACATAAAAGAGAAATAGATTAAACACACAAGATACACAAGAAGATTAGAATATCTCTCAATCATCCAAAACGTTGAACACGATTTTCTACCTAAATCTTGTTTGTTCTTCACCAATTATCCATATAATTTGAATTTCGTGTAACCCCAGCATATAGGGTCGAAATATCAAATTCGAAAAGTGATTCAGCACGATTCGTGAAGTAATCTTTGATTAAGAAACACACCCTTGTTCATACGTAAAACTAACAAAAAGGCTACTTCCTTGTTAGGTAGTAGCATGTAGCGTTGGAAAATCAATGAATTGGGGCATAAAAAAGATACAAAGTGATTATATATATTATTTTTAGGGGGAGGGGGGCAAAATGTAGAACTCTTGAATGTTATATTTATATTTCGTTTTGAATTGAAATGAACTTATGCTTTTTTGTTCTTTTTCTGGACAGTACAAGATGGAAAGAGGTCTGGTTCACGCTTGTCATGCGGGTGGAATCGTTCATTTACTTGAAGGTTGGACACACCATGAAGTTGGTGCAATTGATGTTGACCAGCTGGATTTGGTCTGGCAAGCAGCTCTAAAACATGGGTTTAAACCAGCTTGAAGATGTCTTTTAGCAAGTGAAATAATGATGCTCATATTATAATAAAACGTTCAAATTAAATGAAATGGACAATAGATGATCACGCTTGTTGATTAACTTTAACAATATTGTAGAAACATTTGGTAATGGGCATGAGGTTTACTATACAAAGTGTGTTCATGCATGACGGTAAATCAGTAACTACATAAGATTGAGGTTTTTGAAGTTTTGTGTTTAATGTGTGATCCTCTTTTGCGTATGTCTACCTAACTTATTTGATCTAGCTAATTTATGTAACCACTCAGTAATATATCCGAACTTAATGAGTAGTGACTAATATTATCGTGAATCTTTGTTATTTAGTGACCGAAAATATACGGTCTAACTATAATAGTCACCAATGTTCTATCAAATTAAAATGGTAAGACATTTTGTTTGTCAATCGTCATGAGAAATGATGACCACATAGTTATGACTAATTTTTAGTTATAGTCACTAAATTACTGATGACTAAACTTCCAATTAGTGACAAGTTATGTACCGTCACTATTAAATATTTGACCAAATGTGGGCCATGATATACAACAATATTTGTGTCTAATAATGATCTCTGATGTAGTAACTTCATTCGTTTGACATATAAATGAACAGACTAAATTGATGAGTATAGCTCCCCATACACTACCCTGTCAATACGAGATTGGATGTTGTTATTGTCGTCGTCGTAAATGTTGTTTGCAGGATTATATATACAAAATAATGTAAGTTTGCTATATTCAATCATTAATTTTGTACAATATATGTTATTATATCTACTTAAGAAGATCTGGAAGCTTTGATTATACGATCTAATTCAACTTCATTACAAAAATATAATGAGAAAGTAGTGATTTACACAAACTTCCCTTATAGTATCAAAAATATACACAATGGTTCTTTCTTTGAAATTCTATGTTTTTGGTTTCTTTAATCTTTAACCACTTCAGCATTGCAGAAGGACTACCACGATAATTTCATGTTTTCTTTTGTGAAAAATTGTAGTTCTTCTCAATTAGTTGGGGACGCCAATGGATGAGTGGAGATGCTCAATAGTTAATTAGTCTATAATGTTGCGAATAGATATTGATTTGAAAAGGCATAGATATCCTGAAAGTGTAATTATGAAAATTATACGTCAGATATTATAAATCTCATCGTCCCTTAATACTACAATTATAGACGTGAAGCATTTTAAGAAAATCATTTTAAGAACTATGTATCACGGAGCTAACTATGCATCACATTCAATACAAGCATGTCTTAACTCACAACCACTTGTTTCAACCTTTCAATTTGTATATGACAAATAAAAGATTCTTATTACCCGAAAACAATACTAAGAACTTGAAAAACATCTTATACTCAATGACTAAAGCAAATCCACCTCTTTTATTTTTTAACTAATAAAACAATATAAAAAGTATTTATAAACTTATAAATAAAATTACTTTCACTTCATTATCATAAGAAGAAAACAAATATATGTGAATAATTATAAGTCTAACCATTACATAATAGACATCACTCATGAAGTACCAAACAATTCACATTTAAGTTTCTGGATTTTCCTCGAATTTTAACCCTAAACTTCGAATACCGAAACTTAAATAATTTTTCAATGAAAGGATTAAATCTTTCTTGATGACCGAGAATACATTGTTTTTGAGAAAAGCAAATTTCAGACACAATATTAACAATCTCACGAAGAGAAAGGGCTAGTTTGTAACAACAAAAAAGGTTATTGTTAATCCAGACACACAAAAACGAAAAACTAGAGAGAAAATAAAACAAAGTGGGCTTTCTTCAACTTCTGATTCAAAATCTCCACGGGTACCAAAATCAACCATCGAACAAAACATAAATGCGGATGTGAAATTAAACCACAATTCATTGAATTGATACTAAATTGAAAGCTTATTGTATTCAATCGATCGAATTAAGTTGAAGATGGTGTGAAATCGAAACAGTTTTTTCAATTTCTGAATCTCAATTTTGGTTATACAGCTACAATAACAAGGTTAGGGTTACCAATTTCTATTCATTTATAAAGTTGATTTTGAGCTTTAATCTTTTCAATACGCAGTCGTATGGTTCAAATTTTGTATTAAAGTTAGTGAATTTGGGTTTGGAAGTCCGAAAACTTAAATTGTTTGATCAATTTATTTCCTTTTAAGCTTAATTAATAAGCTTTTGTAATGTTAATTGAATTGTGAGCTTGCTTTGAGTTGAAAAAATGTTGTGGTTCACTGAAAATTGAGTGGAATTTGTGTGATGTAGATGTGATTAAAGTTAGGGTTTTTGTAATTTTGGATTTGAATTTGAATAATTAGGGGGATATGTTTTGGAGGGAGAGTTGGTTAAGAAATGTGCTTTTGGTATGGAAACCCTAATTAGGGTTTCTCGATGATGTGTATTCGGTATTCGCTGCCTGAATTGTTGTTTAATGGATTGAATTTGTTTTGGAAGATTGGCATTTGTAAATGTAGAAAAACCCTAATTTAGGTTTTGGTGTAGTGAAGTGAAAATTAGAGAATTTTTTGAGTGTTTTATGGAAGTTTTGTATTGAGAAATGCAACCACCGTCACCGCAACAGCGATGATGGATTAATCTTGCTGAATTGAAAGGTAGAATAGTTGGGAAGCTTGGACCAGAGAGATCTAAGCTGCACTTTGATTACTTGAATAAGTTTTTGAGTTTGAAGTTAAGTAAAGCTGAATTTGATAAAGTTTGTTTAAGAACTTTTGGGAGAGATGGGACTCCGCTTCATAATCATTTAATTCGTTCCATTTTAAGGAATGCATGTACAAGGAAAGTTTCGGTTGGTAATAAGAGAACTTCGGATGGTGTATTACATCAAAACGGGTCGCTTCCAATTGTGCCAAATGGGGACGATTTGTCACCGTCTACACGGAAAGCTAGAACTGGAACTCGTGAACGAAGAGGTGGAGATCGTAAAAGTTCTCTAGGGCCAAATGGGAAGACTAGGTATTCTTCGTCGTCATCATCTACTCAACATTAGATGAATTTAGTAATGTATTCGAGAACGGGAATGCATCATCACCTGATACTCGAAGGCCCCTCCAACAAGCGGAACCTTCAGATAGAAAAGACGGGAAATGGATATTTGTCAGGATCTCATTACATGCTCCACTTGGGATTCCTTATTGGCTGGTGAGTATAGGTGGGAGTAGCGGGGCACCTAGTAGTTAATTTGTGGGTATATCTGAAACCAATGGTTTACTAGAAACAGTAACGTTGAGGGAACGCATGGAGTTGGTTGCTGCAGCACATGGCCTTGAAGGTGTGTCAATGGATTCTGCGAATGCAATCAACAATGGATTGGACTTGTATTTAAAAGGTTTAATAAGGTATTGCTCTGAACTTAGTCGGGCGCGTTCAGGATCAAGGTCAGGGTCAGGGAACTAACTAAATAAGGTCAGTCAGGCTCATTATAGGTCCATGACAGTGTGAGACCCGGTCATCATTTTCAAACGCAAGTACATGAATCAAAACACCCGATATCAATGCTAGACTTTAGAGTTGCCATGTAGCTAAACTCTAGGCAGCTCAGGGAAGATTGGCCCGTACTGCTCGAGGAAATATGTACACATGCTTTGAGGAATGACATAAATTTGTGATCTGACAATGACGTATCTCTAGTCAGCTTGTGGTGTTAATTGGTTCAAAGAGCGCCCTCAATGTGGTACCTGTTTTTCAGAGAATGAAATATAATTTGTGATTGATATGTGCCTTGTTAACGGAACGTAATAACACAACATTTATCAGCAACCAACCAACAGGGAGTTATAAAAGGAATGGTCGTATTTGGTTGCTTTGTTGTATGATTAGCATCATTTCCTCTTTTTACTGTAATTTAGTCAATCAGGTAATTTAGAAAAGTTTTGCAGGAATAATTTGTCCCGCATAGTGTTCTAGTAAAGTTGAAACTGCATGACCAAGGTTTCTTGTATATGTATTTTCAACATCAATAATCAATTGAAATATCAAATTTAAACATGTTCTCATTTCTATTTATCGTACATCTCTGTTTGTTGTTATTACTTGACCTACAATTTGCATAGATGGGTGTGTATTGCCTGAATTGGTACATACAGAGATATAATGGCTGATGTTTAAGGTAATTTTGCTTCTCAGCTTTCTATTACAGTTTTGAAATATACATTTTGGTGATGTTATAATTTTACAGGCACATGGAATTAGCTTTGGTTCTTTTCAGTCTTCTCTTATGTCCAAATATGGGCAGATGCATGCCAACCCGCTATTAATTGGTACTTCTTTAGTACGCTTTTTGGTTATGGTAGTTATAAAACCGTTGATATTACCATGATGGTAGTTTGTTTATTGATGGCTTTGCATTAGTTTAGTATATAAAGCTGAGAAAAGATATTTATTTTTATTACCCATTTTTGTTAGTAATTTAGGTGTAGGGTTGTTTACATATTATGGTAAGATTGCTGTAATGGAAATCAAAATATGTGCGTAAAACGTTCAACATGAAGCTGATCCATCGTCCATGTTAATATTGAATCGGAATTGTAATTTTTTGTGGTCATTGGTGTTCTGTACGCGCGATTGGCTTTACTAATGGCAAACAACCTGCTGCACCAAAAGCTTTTTTATATGGAAGTTTGTCAAAAGGTAACTAGAACTGATTTAGTAATTATATACTCTATTCTTGTTAAGTTGTAAATGAATTCTCTCTTTTTAGAAAAACCAAAAATGATGATTTTGGCGATAAGTTTATTGGTTTATTGGTTTTCATAGATTTACTCAGTCTATTAAGCATCTTGTCATTGTTATAATTTTGTTATGATAATGCCACCTGTATGTTGTGACAGATGGTGACTTAAATCCAGTTTGTATCATTTGTAAAGCCAATTGTCAATATCCATAGACAACGAACCGGATGATTAAGATGTTGACTATTTCTTTTCAAACTTAAATAGAAATATGACGCATATTAGGGTTATCATAGAGATTAGAATTAGATGTTTATGTTTTAGTATCGTTATCCTGCACGTACTATAATGAACTTGTGTTTGATTATGACGTTGTCAGTTGCATAAAACATAGTTATAGGGGGTTTGGAATTGCTAATTTTAAGTGTTTATCTGCTAATTATTGATTATGACAATAGATAATCCGTTTAAAAAATAAGTGGGTTTGTACCTTTTTATATTATAAGTAAATAACCACTTTAAAGTAAGCAATTCCAAATACCCCTAACGTTAACGGGACGAAATGGGTCCCACAAAAATGAAAATGCAAAAGACAATATGTTTCCCTCTATGTTGCTATATTTCATGTCCATAAAGGCGAGTTCTTGATAGTTTTTTGCTCTTATCGCGAACTTTTTCAGATTTCATACAAGACAACACATGCTTTATTCAACTACTGCTGCATGAACAACATTTATACCTTAACTGATGTTTTTTATTTATGTATGACTTGATTTGGATCTTGAAAAAAAAAGCATAAATATTTACAAATACGACTTTGCTTTTGTTGCACTAGTACACCTCTGTTTAGCACTAGATTCACAAGAGCCCATCGAGACACATATCAAAGTCATACTAATGATAGTATACTGTTGCAGGGTAGTAAGGTGACACCGACGTTGACTTTGTTAAGCATGGTCAATGGAGAAAGGTGCTGAACACGTATTATTGTGCCATACAAAGATCTTCCAAAATGACTTTTGCTTACGCTTTCGAGCACTGTTTGATGTTAACTCTGATTCTGTTCTATGAAGCATTTCCCACATTACTTGAACATCCTCATACCCACATGTTTGTATATCGTCGTGTAGCTTCAAAAGCCCACCACCTGGTCAAAACAAACGGAAAAAGTTTATGTAGTCTTCTACGAGTTCACTTTTCTATAACTTCAAAGAAGATAACGTTATGTGATATGGGAGGTGTATTTACACTATGATTGTTATTCATACACCCAATATTTCACTCGTTTTGCACATAATACCAACTTAACACACAATTTTGATGTATGAATCAAACATCATGATGTTAATATCACCTCCCTTATGATATGGATAAATTATAGTCAGAGGAAACGTTTACAACATCAACACCTAATAACCAAGGTACTTTTAACAATAACACTGTAGATACAAAGACAAACATGAATTGCAAAAAAAACTTCTAATGTCCAATTAGTACTTTCTATCTTGAAGGATTTTGAAGGTTAGGTAAGATCAAGATGGTTGTTAGTTAGTAGTGTAGTTACAAGTCAGCAAATCAATAGTGTGAGTGGGAATCCTTAATGGGAATCTTCGCAGATATAAACAAATCATATGTCATAAGAAGAAATTAGTGATGAAGATTTAATTTTAATTAAAAACACCTACTGACATTTAACCTTATCTTTCTTAGGTTGTTAGAATTAAGAATGATCACAATGCACTTCTCTATATCCATCTCTTTGATGATTCTCATTTACTAATTTTTTTCTCCTACCATGAGAATGAAAAAGCCTCAGAAAGAAAATACCAAAATGTAAAAACAAATTAGTCCCTTTCTCTTAACCTATTATCAAATCAAAGCCCATATGTTTGTGTCTCTATTAACATATTTTTGTTTGGTGTACGTTGATTTATTTATTAGCCATGTGTCCCATATGCTTGATGACTAGCCTTGATGATTAGCAAGGATTAACAGAGAAATTAGTCGTTCTAAAACATATTTAATAAACAATATGATGAGTCCTCAAAAGATGTTTTAGTTAAATCAAGTTTAGATTAGATGATGCAGGCTAAATATAATAAAAATAAAATTTCTCAACTAAATCCAAGAATGTTGCTTTGCGAGTGTTGAATGTGGATTGGAATAATGGTGGTATTCCTCTACTGGGAAAAGGTTACCTTTGTCCAATTAAGTTAATATTTACTTTTCTTATTCTACCTAAATATGCACCGTGATAATTTGCCATAGACAAAATAACAAAAATATATTAAAAATAAATATATAACACAAAAACTCAATTTATTTAAACAATGTGTGTTTTATATATATATATATATATATAATATATAAAATGTGGAAAAATATTCCCTCTTGGTATCATATTTTGTGTAACAACCTTTATGTGTCATTTGAAGATGCTGAATTTTACCTTAGTCGTTACAATTATTTATGACACATTCTACAATTATTATAGTTTCCTTTTAACAAAAGAAATGGGATTCCAAGTACTGTTTTAATCTAAGATTAATTGGCCAATTTATGTTTGATTACATGAAATCAGAATCAAGACAACACACATCACCAAATTGGTGATGTGTAATTGTGTATGCATGAACAAATGAGACCATGTACTCTTTTTCTATGTATAACAATACAACTTTAGATACATCATATAAATGGAACAAATACTATGTTTTGAAATTAATACAAATTTTTGCTAACAATATAATCTGTAGACTATCTATTTTTTCTTTTTTAGTTAAAGTTAAAGAACATTCTTTTTTTAGCAACAAAGTTAAAGAACATTCAAGAGCAACTTTAAATTTTCCAAAAAAAAAAAATAAAAAATTAAACGATTTTAAAAAAGAAAAGAAAACCAATCTGACTATGATCTATCATAGAAAAGAAGCCACCACCATTAAAGCAAGCATTAAAGTTGTGCATCACAAAGGAGGTGTATGCCTTCAACACAATCACGAGATTATAGATACTATTAATAGCTACATCAACCATTTTACAAATTCCAAATAGATATAGATTTTTCAAATAAAAACAAATCATAAATATTTATATTATAAGTAATAAAATCCAACATCACCTATTGGAATTTCATATAAAATATTATGTCAATATCTTATATATTTATGGTCAATGAATTATTATTTTATATATATAATCATTCCTAAGTTGCAAAACCTAAATACTTTAACTTAGCCAGTAATTTTTTTACATCAAATTGATATCTTATACATACAAATCGATCAACTCATCATTCTAAATATAATCATTTTAATTAAAAACTTACTAACTAAACCAGAAAAACTTAAACACCCCTTAAAATTTCAAAATTATCACAAATGAATTTCATCATCATATTTTCATATATTGTAAAACAAAATTATATTCATAACATAAGATTGACTATTAATACACAAAACAATTGTATTTTTATCGACTCGTACAAATAATTTTATAATTGATAAGTCACCTCGATACAGTTAGAACTATAACCCTTTAATACTTACTTTTCCTTTTACCCACGAGACCATTATAAACTTATCAATCTTTCTATATGATTATACTAGTCCATAATTATTTACCCATTAAAAAGTAAAAAAAGTACTAACACAAATACAAATCAAAAATCCCAAAATGATCATATTTAACCATAAAGAATTACTTAAATTTTCACAACTCAATTTCCATTCCAATAAACCTTCAATCGGAAAGAGATATTCATATTAATCTTCATATATTCCTAACATCAACACATAAACTAACTAGATCATGTAAAAGAAATTAAACGAAAAAAACTAACCGTTGTTACGTGATTTAACACGTGCAGCAACAGCAAACCAAACACGTCTAACGGGAAAAACCATTTTATGCAACCAATTCATGAGCTTTTGTTTCCCAATACGTTTTCTTTTTCTCCGATTTCTTCTGAGTTGACTCGGTAAAATACTTCTTAACCAGGCCAGTACCAGTCCTTGTTAACAGTTTCTCTCCCTCCTTATTTATAAGGAAAGAGAGAAACCACTAAACATATAATATTTAAATAATAAATAAATTAAGCTCGAGAGATTGCTTGAAAGTGTTTTCACTTGTTTTATAAGACAGCAGAGTAAGTTCACATATAGAGAAGATATATGAGTATGGGTGAAGCGAAGAAGGACCTTATATAATAAGAAAGAGTAAATGTACAAGTGATGAAGCGTACGGTACATGTTGTATTCAGTATTTGGTGGCTGTTTTTGCTTTTTAATGTTTTGTTGGGAGTAGTAAATGTTAACTTTAATTTGTAATCTCACCGTCACGTAAGAAATTCAAAAGCATTTATTGAAATTATTTAACTTTTTTAATTAAAGATAATTTTGACTTTACTTTAATAAAAAAAATGTTTCAAATGACTTCGAGTAGTAAAGTTTCAAACAGCTGTTGTTTTAAGTTTTAACCCTCTTTTATTTTAGGATATATGTAATATGCAATATGTAATCATTCTTATGGGCAAAATTCTTTCCCTTTTCATGTACATATAAATTTACAATTGTGATGCAATTTAGATAAATATATATAAATTTGAGATATCGTTTATAACATATTGATATATATTTTTCTTTCTCTTAAACACTGAACGTCTAGTTATTCATCTTTTGTTTTAACGTTTCACACATATACAAAAAGAGTCATTTAACGACTTTCATTAATACATATGTCAACGATAGATGGCGTTCAACGTCTCTTACAATCAAAAGTAAGGTGTTTTATTTATATTCTTTTTTGTTTCGCTATCGTGTTGTCTTTTTCTAATTTCATGAAAACTAATGGTTAACTTTTAATCGACTCATAACCAACCAATTAACCGATTAATAAATAGGCGGTTAACTGATGATCAATATGTCATAAGAGCCGTTGTGAATTCAAGTTTCGCTGAGTGATATTATATGTAATTGCATATATATGTAGGTAAATCTTTTCCGTTCTAAAAAGCATGTACTAAGTCTGTCAAATCAAATTAGAATTACACTTTGCTTACACAAACAAAATTGATTTAGGAAAATAAAATTGAAACCGGTAAAAACAAACCATGTGTTTGATAAGATTCTCATAGAATAAATTGAACGTATGTTTCTCATAGTACAACAAAACTTTTATAGTACAGGACCAAAACTACCTGATTGAAATTATCGTCTAAACTTGATATGCTTATTAAGAGGGGAATGGTGAATAATCTATGTGTATATTATCAAATGAGATGCTCCAAGTTTATGCAATTTAGAAAAATTTGGTTGAAGACATAAATAAATATGTATATATCGAAAGTGCGAGTTATGAAAAAGTTTAGCCGTTAATTGATCCAAGTAGTATTGAGACATCTTTCAACTCATCTGAAATATCACGGAGCAGCTTTGTGCCTCTGTCTCGGTCCTTGATGCAACCAAGTTATATATATGAATTATTTTATGGGTTTGCACACCCCTTGACAACCTTTTTGGAAGAGGACTTTATTCTCTCGATGCAAGAAAAACTCTTTTATCGACTTTGATTATTTTTCATAGTACCTACCCTTCACCCTCTGTCGCCCCTGGGTAGATTGAGTCTACTTAGTGAACTGGCAAGACGCGAAAGTGTGTGCCCTTCTTATCATTTATTTGCTAGCCCTTTGTGAGATTGGTGACAAGAGCTAATTTTAAAAGAATCAATCAAGCTTGGACCCTAGACTTTGATTAGAAGGGCTATTCCTTTTCCCGCTTGTTAGGCCCCTTCTCGTATCCCTATTCGGTATAGTTAACGAGAACTTTACCTTGAACTAATGAGAGAGAGAGAGTGTGTGTATGTGTGTGTGTTTGGATGAGGTTATTGGCTTAAGCTTGCTTATTTTAGGAGTGAAAAATAAGCTCTTAGGCTTATTTGTTTATCTTCACAAAAGTCATTTTTAAGATATAAGTTAAAACAAGCACTCAAAATTAATTTATGAGCTTATTGTTTATACCTTATAAGCTATAAACTGCTTATAAACAATAAGCAATAATAAAGAATAAAAATAAACTTACTCAAATACCCTCAAATACATGCGTTTAAAGTTGGTAATTAAATTTCATATTGGTATTGAGATTTTGCTTATTGAAAGTCCTTGGTAGCTAGCGTTGATACCATATGAACGAATAGCAAACATATCTTAATTAGCCAGTATTTTCCTATTTGCATTTCTAAGAAAACATCACGATCAAAGATTGTATTTCAAACGTAACTACAATTACCCTCTCAAAAAGCAATTTTGGTTAGGCTATCGTTCTATCAACCAAATAAATAAATGTACAACCTCATATCTTTATCAAATTCTAAACGAGCGAGTATTTGTTTCAATAGCCTTGATAATTTGATAAGCCATCATTATCATTATTATTGTGTATATCTAGAAGACTAGGAAGAAAGTCAAACATATATATGTCACGGTGGACACTGAATATATCATTTATTTAAAAATGGTGGTGATCGTCATTTTTCTTTTCATAAACTCATCACAATCGTATATTAATAGTTTGTACTTATAAATAAATAATGAGCAGTGTCAATGGATTAAAATGGTAGATATATTATTATCCTTCTAAAAGTATAAGTCAGTTGATTCACATTTTTAATACACTCTTTGTCGACAAAGGTAATTTCGCATATATAACTACTTTCTATTTAGTTTTATTTTCTTTTATTTTTTTTACTTTTATAACATATTATAAAAGTAATTACTTACAATAAAAAGCAAGACATGTAAATGTTATGGACCAAACCAATATGGCAAAAAATAATATTAAAAATATAAATAGTTGAAGTAAATTTTTTATTACAATTACTATTTAATAGATATATAAATTATTCTATATTATTTTCGTAACATAGATCTTGGTTGATAAATTAATACTTTAATACATTTAAAATGAGTAACGATAAAACAGTTGACAAACTAAATAAAGTTAAGTTTATTGGTAAAGTAATGTGATTATCAATTCTCATAATGAACCATAAATATCGCATATGGTTTGCAATGGATTTGAGGACATAATGAGGGACAAACGAAATTAAAGTCAAATGGTCAAACCGACCGGTAGTTAAAGATGCAATATCCCTATCAGTCCTTGTATTGTTTTGTTACTACATTTTAAGCACAAACTTCAAATAAATGTTTACTTAGATCCTATATTTCATTAAAGATCATTTTTAGGATTTTACTCCTAGGGTTCTTAATGTACCGATATACATAAATGAGTTCAAGAACTTACCGTTTCTTTATTGAGTTCAATTGCATTAAGTTTGAGTATAAATACAAGTTTGATTATGCAACAAGCCAGTAGCTCATGGAAGCTCCTATTCGTTTACTTTTTTTTTTTTTGCCATATATCGGTGTATCTATTTTGTTTGAGCTTCAAGATGTGTCCTCTAGCCATTTAAATTCTTGAAACGAAATAGGTTGAAGGAAGATAACTCATTGATCTTTTGAAATAATTTAAGTTTAATTTTAATATTGTAAAGATAATCGGTTAGGATAAAGCGTTTATGCTAGGTGTTTCATTGATTCGGTACAATTTCTTTTCCTATTGAATTCATATGAACATTTAGCGTACGTGGTTTAGTATTTTTGCAGCTCATTAAAAGATGATATCAATTTCAGACCTTTTGAGTTCTGAGAAACACATTAGTGTGTAAGTGAACAAATTTTGAACTTTAGGGTTGAAAGTGTAAAGTTAAAGAACTGAGGAACTAATTCGGAATATATAGCCTAACCTTCCGGGCTTACCGAATAAAGTCAATGACGGTATAAAAAATCAAAGGGACCACGAAAATATAAAAAGTAAGATCCAAATCATTCACAAAATATGAACGGGCCTACAACCTTTTGTAAACGTGTCACGTTTTCCTAATAATATGATTAAAAAAACTTAATAAAAACCTATGTTTGTACACCAAGTGTAGTATATTATATGTTTGAGAATTTACCCACAAAAAATAAGTGTTGTGGTAGCAGCCTAAAAGTATATGAAATAATGTGGATCAAACTCTAGTTTTAGATTACGGTCACATATGAATCAACCTTAACCATTTAGATTAAGTTTCAACTCAATTTAATTATTTATTAACAATTAAATCAGACTCGATATAAAATACAAGACTTGTCGATTTATTTATAATATAATTATTATAGAGTATTTATAATCTATAAAGTAGCAAAAACATGGTTCTAATTAACTTACAGTATGTTGTGATACAAAAGATTCATTGGTTTTTATTAATTAAAATTTTATAGTACGAGACAGTAATGTGTATAGCTAGAAGCACCCAAAATTAGGTATTGGCCATGTTAATTACCACTTGCAAAGCAAGGATTAATATGTATGTACCATATAATATAAGGAGTGAAACTGTAGATATATAAACTAAAGTTTGTTTTAATAGCAACTAAGTTTGGTAAGCTTGGTGTTGCTACAAGTATCCACGTACTGTTTTTCGTTGGAAGATGGCCTATTGACATAATCCTATTTCTTTTCGTTGGTTTATAATCAACAAAAGTTTTCGTTTAGTTTTTCATTATTCGATTTAGGGTCCTCAGTACGATTTCATTTGATCTGTATTCTAAATTCAATGCTCAAGCATCTCAAAAGCCTTATTCTTCAACAAGAGTTGGTCTACTATTTCGGGCCAGTTTGTGTATAATTAACAAAATTTGTGGAAATAACGAGGTCGAATCTAATAGCTTTCATTTCCTAAATATATATTTTAATTAGAGTTTAGAATAATATTAACAGTTAATTAAATGAACTTTATTTTAGAAATAAAATGCATATAAGTAGTCAATATAAAACACGTGATCGACATGCAGATGCAACTTTACTTAGGATTTAAAAATGGATATATAGTTTGGTAGGCGTCAAAAAGTAATATAGACAAACACATGCATTTGAACAAGTAAAATCGTCGGTTGTTCCATTTTTTTGTCTCCTTCTTAATCGTCGGTTCTATATTTCGTATGGCGTATTGTTCAAACTTCAATGGTTAATTTATGCTTTTCATTCTCAGAAAGCTTGTTATTATCTGATATAATTACACTAATTTGCCTTTAATTATTGTGTGATAAGAGCCAGTCTAATTATAGTTATTTGACTATTTGGTGACTATATATACAACCAATTATGAAGAATGATTCATTCAACTAACGACAAATATTTTCTTTGATTTTTTTCTTTTTTTAAATAAATAAACTGATGATTATTTAAAGAAATAAGATCGGTTTTAAACGGAGTATATCATTGTTACCTTATTTTAAAATCCTCTCACACATATTATTATGATTATTATTATTTTTGGTAATTAAAGACGGATTACCACTGACAATTCTATTAAATATCAATCAACGAATATGCTTTTTGTGCAGACACATAAAGCCGACTCTAATGAAGGGATAGTGATGATCCGAGACATTCCTCATGATAACGCGAGGACATGTCTTACAACACGCCATCACAACCATTATCACTACAAAACTAACTACGCATAAATGACCAGTCAGAAGACCAAATTTTTCAACAGCCGATGCACATGATTCTTGACATGGAAATTCTTTGAATAGAGAGTAAAATTTAAGAGACTTGTAAGTTGTTTAAATTAAAAATAATAAGTAATATATAACAAAAATTGACGTCTCTCTTAACACTCTTAAATACGATCGCAACTCTCTCTGTCGTAGATAATGTTAACGGAGCGAAGATCTACCCACGGACGAAGGGAGATTAGCTCATAATGCGATTCTCACAAGCTCTTTTTTCTCTCAATACCCTCACACAAAATTATATGACCCTAGCACCTCTCTATATACGTAATACAACCCTAACTTAAATTTGATTCAAAACAAATTCCCTAATAACTCCTATTAAGATACACAATACGTTTACAGTAATTGGTCCATTTAGTGAATTGGGATGTACAGTTTTATATGTTTTATAATTTTGTTTACATATATAGCTCAATAGTGATGTAAATATATGTTTGAGCATGTATATCACTGATATGTATGGTAATTTATGAATGAACATTTGCTTTTTCTAAAAAAAGATACACAATACAATTTTGTCTATCAAGTTAATTTGGTACCTAACTAAACTTGATTTCTAGATCTCCTGACGTCAAAACCCAGTAAACACATCCAAGTATTGATGAATCCTACTTGCATGATAATAAAATCTCGTGGTCATTAGAAGGCAATCATTTTGAATGAACATTTATATAATCAGAAAACTCATTGCATAATTACAAGATTGATATATAGGATTCGTGGACCACATCACAATCATTATCGATCGCCATCTATGCACATAATTCAACTTAAATAGCACATCAAGCAATGTAGACGTCAACGTAACAATCGATTTGTAGGGTCTTTTAGTTTCATATATAAAGAATTAAAAAACGACTGTTTTTGAAAAATAATACTCCGTAATATTAAAGAGTTGTACCTGATTATTTCTCTGCGAGTTAGTTTAAGATGACATTTCAGTACGTGATTGGACTTCTTAGGATAAGATTTCCTTAAAATGTTTTAATTTTCTGATGTACGATTTAAGACATATAACATATCTACAATTAAGTGTACGGAGTTTAAGAGTCGTTGTAAGTTTGTTGGTTAGACCCAATATGGTTGGAACGATTTTTTGACATTGTATCATTGTAATTCCTAGCATCCTATTAGTTTTTATCTATATATATATTGCCTTAAATAGATCTGTAGGAACTTAGGTATTGTTATAAACAATTCTTATCGGTATATAATTAGTCCCTTTTTTATTTAAGTATAATATGACATAAGTCTAAATGTTGTTAATTGCACCTAACAATTAACCATATAATTTTTAATTATGCAGTTTAATAGGAAAAGTTGTGTATTTCTTCATAAACTTCTTACCATTAACAACTAATTTGTCCATATTACATAAATGAAACATCTTGAAAAGTTTAGATTGCTTAGTAATCTTTTAAAATTTGATTGCGTATCATATAGGAAATAGCAGACAAAATCAAATAAAGAGTTTTGCTAAGTTAATAATCAGTCACATTTGTTTCTCTAAATTGAGTTTGTTTGTCCGATGATAATGATAGGTTCACAATGAATTTAGACCGACCACGTGGAACTAAAAATATTAAAAATAGGATACCACGTGGACATGAACATGGAACGAGACACATGGTGAACCTAACTTTAGTCTGCCGAATGTGGCTAATTTTGGTGGCTTGGTGGTTAGACGAATCGTAGTGGACTCGCGGTAGAGTCGGTTGTGGCCTCAGCATGATCATCGTTATGGCTCTCAAGTTGTAACAATCTTCGTTACGTTTTGGTACAGTAGAGAAAATCATTTATAAGTCTAAAAGAGTGTCTAATCAATACTTTCCAGAGTGGTTTGGTAAGCCTTATCGAGAATGATGTGTTTCAAAAGAGGGTCTTTATAGCACCTTAGGTCAATCTCACATCGACAATTTAATGAGAGATATTAAATTTACAAGGTAAATCTTAACGATATAACACATTTTGATATTAGAAATACAAGAAATTCTGCAAAAACTCTACTCAAACGAGAGTTGTACTAGGATATGTGACCTTCTGATAAGTCTTCATGTAATCGTCAAGAAAAAACGTACATTTTGGACAATATTGTAATTGTGATAAAACGTTATGTTAAACAAGTGGTATAACACACATTCTACTAGTCGTGATTTGTGTGATGAAGAATAAGCTTTGTGGTTTTTATTTTATTTGTTTTTTTCTTTTTTCTAACCTAGATTTTAGTATCGTGATTACGGTTGTTTAGTGTGCCACTTAGTCTTCGATAAATATTGTTGATGTGGTGATTAATTGTGAATAACAGAGTGTCATGAATACAAATGCTCTTGATGTTTCAATTTTACAAATTAAGTATATATATCATTTTCCATTCAAATTTGATATATGGGACATGTATTAGCCTTTTCTTATTCAAAATTTATAATATCGTTATACATATAATTACAATTACAATTAAATAGGAGTTTAAATGCAAGTAGTAATATCTAATTAATTGATTGATTTGAATAAATGGAGAGGCAGGCGAAAGTGTCGGTAATGACTAAAGTGGGATGTCGTCGGTGAGATCTATGGAAATGAAAAAGATGTCTCGTCCGACACTTTATTTTTTATTTTCTTTTTCTTTTTCTTTTTAATGTCTAAGTCTATTTTTGAAACGTTTTTGTCCTACTCGTCTTTTAGGTCACTCCATCAAACTTATTTATCTAATTTTCTAAATGAAGTCTGAATATTCGATTCATAAATTAATTATGTTGCTAGGGGGGAAATAAAACAAAAACATATCCGCGAGGTTACTAAAATGATGCCACGAACGTTGTTTGTGTTAGAACTAATAAAAATACGTTTTGTATAGCTTTGTAAGCAAATCAAACGTCAAGTAAATAAGTTGTAAATTGTTCGAGGGAAAAATGGTTTATTAAATGAACAAAGACAAATAAAAATAAATTATTTGTGTAATTAAACGAACAAACATGAACACAAGTATCTGTTCATTTATTTACGTTCCTCAATATGTCTTGTATTGTTCATTTGACCATATTGATTTTATTTCGTTATGTACGTACAAATTATAGTACTCTGTAATTTGTTTAAGTTTACATTCTTTTTTCTGATTTTAGACATGTTTTGAAGTTTGTTTAGTAACCCGTAAAAAACAGGTAATAAAAAGTTTATATGGATGAGATACTTACCGTTTAAGCAGGGCCCTCCTTTGGGTTTTAACGAATACAAAGTGAAAAGAAGAATTTCAGACTCAAATGATAAAATGTGATATTCACTAATGACACTTGTTGGAGTATGTTTAGTTTCTTTCTTTTTAAGATATTTTTAATTTAATATGATTTTACACTATGTGCTAGTTACCTAACGACGTAATATAGAGCATCTCCAATTAGAAATTTTTTATGTAAACAAAAATAAAATTAAAAATTTTATTTTATCAAAAACTTGAGATTTCTCATACTTATTAGAAAGCGTTTTTACTATATAATTTTCATAACAACCCTCTCATTTGATTCGGAAAAGTTTCAAAAAACTTTTTCACGTCGAAATAAAAGCTTTTTTTGCAAAACTTTTGTTCATTTTACAATTATAAACATGTTCGAAGTAAATAAGTTACGTACGTCAAAAGAAAAATAGATTTTAGAGTTTATATTTCTAACGTTTTAACTTTCCTATATTTTTAACATCTATCCCTTCATATGTCCTGTCTTTCACTTGACCTTGTGTGTAATTTGTGGCACATAGTATTTCACTTCGATTAGATACCTTTGTCATCAACAAAACAATACTTTCTTATATTATATAAATATATAATATAATTTATTTATTCGTTGACCACGAAATGTATCCGTGTTGTTAGTAGAGAGAGACGTTAGATATTTGGTTTGAAAATGAAGTTGTTAAATTTGATACGGTGAGGAGGCTGCCACCGTTATAAGTTAAGTATGAGTCTTTAGATTGTTAGGTTTTATCAATTGAAAACGAATGGGACGTGTTTAATTTTCATAAGGTCGGGGGGCTGCCACCTCAACTAACGTTCAAATTTGACTCCGACCGTTGCCTATTTCTACTTATTACAATAACTACCTACGGATCTTCCCACACACAGTGACAGGTGAATATTGCACATATTAATATTGAAAAATAAATATTTTATGGTATTTGAATGTAAAAATAATTATTACTTATTTAATGAAAGTGATTTTTATAATAATTTAAATTATTGTAATTGAAAATTCAAAAATATAATGTAAAAGAAGAAAGAAGATACTTAAATGTATTATGTGAAATATAATATTAACCGAATGATTTATATATTTAATAAATAGAAAAATAAAATTATAATTTTTAATATTTTTATTTAAAGATTAAAGAAGAGTGTGTGAATCGATTAATAAGGGTTATAAATATAGATAATAAAATGGGATGTTAGAAAGTCACATTAACATAAGTAACACTTGAAAACAGTTTGACTTATAACGTAAAAGCACTTTTTGGTGTCGTGATATTTTGAAAAGTAGAAAAAGAAAAAGCTATCTTCGTTATAGTAAAATGTTTATATATATATTTTTTAAGAACCCAAAATAATCTGGCGAGACTGTATATTTGTTTTGCCAATCAAAGGTAATTTGATACTCTTTTTTACTTGTGCATTAAATGTGTTAATACTCTAAACATTCACATTGTACTATCAAAAAATGAAGTGTACATATTACCTCGCTTAATAACTTATAAGTGCAATGATTTCAACTCACAAACCACCGTTTATAATATCGACGAATGCTAGATTGCTAGATAACAAAAAAGATTTGGAATTTGTCTTAGAAAACTATGTGACGTGGAAGGTGATGATGGGTATCTTTCTAATCTTTCTTTATGATAATGTCGCTAATGAGTTTTTTTATATTTGTATATTGTGACGTAGCGTAAAATGTATAATTTTGAATGTATAGATGTAATTTTATTTTGAAGTTTGTTCATTTTACGAAACTTAAAATGTAGAAAAACTTCAATTTTCACGTACTATAGGAAGTGTTAAAGTTTTTATTTTCTCAAGTCACTGAAATTGAATTGTTCTGTGTTAAAGATTTGTACTCAATGAGATACCCAATTTAAATATGTATCATACTTTAACCCGGTTTTTCTTCCGAATTCTACCTAGAATCAAATTTAGCTAATAAGCATGATTAAAAACTTGAAACATAAACACTAAACATATCAAAAATATAAAGCTTTAAGAACTCAATTTCAAAAATACAAGAACACTATAGTTTAGGTTAAAATAATAATTGTTTATTTTTTTATTTTATCAATTTAGTCCTTTAACATACCTAATAATCACATATTTAATACTCCATATTAAATATTTGTTTATAGTATTTTAACCCTTAAAATTGATAGTTAATTTGATTAATAAAAAATATACTCGTTTTATATGAGATTATAATTTAAATTTGACTATGTTGCTAATATTTATAGCAATATAATTATAATAATAACTATATGTTCTAAGTAATACCCTTTTGATTAATTTAAAAATAATCAAAAAATGAAGATTAATTTTAAGAGGTTAACGTTCTCTTTTAAGTGTTATTAGACATAGACATTTATGGTTGTGTTTCCTTATTAATACCTTTTACATCAAATATATGATTAATTATTCTTATCTACAAGTTATATAGGTCCGTGTGATGTACGGGTTTTGTTAATTGTAAAAAAATTTCCTTTATTGTATATATGATCCAATGTTCAAATATACATGTTTTGATATTGGTGGATCAACATGTTTAATTACCTATATCAATTTGAACACGTTCTGAAAATTAAACAGGTTAAAAGTTTCGAGTTAACGACTTGACTTATCCAACCATAACTTGTTTAGTTTCGTGTCAATTTAGCAATTTCGTCAGCTTTTTGTTTTTAGTACATTTTTTTTCTAGTTTAGATATACCAATATTTAATTATAAATATTAAAAAATATTATATATTGTAATATTTAAATTACCAATATCAAGGTTCAACGCTATTTATGGAACATGTATATTATTCTAAGTTTAAAAGACATATTAACTAATAATATCATATAATTATAATCAAATATTACAGGGAAAAAAGAATTAAAAATTCTAAATCACGTTTAAGAAACGTATGCGATATAACCATTGCATTCTTTAATTATTTTTTTGGTGATAATTAAGGTAAGATAAAATTGTCTCATTATTAAAAAAAATTTTCAGTAGTTACATATTATTAATTAATATAATAATTGTAATATATTTACAACCTTTACTTCCCCTAAACGAATTGTGGTTCAATTCTATACTTATGAACACTTGAATTTTAATCAGTTGAGATGAGTCATTTTATTAAGCGGGTAAAACATAATGGGTTATAATAGATCATGTCAAGTTGATCTATTGATCTTTAATCACTTTAACAATAAAGATATAAACTATTTGATTATTTAATTACTTTAATTGTGGCTGTGTTCAGAGCCTTATTACTGTAACCCGTTATGACCCGATTAAAGTAATGTCATGTTTTCATCTAAGCCCATTTGACGTTTTGCAACTCGATCTTCAACATATCTGATATACCTTGAGTTTTGCAATAATTTTACTTCGAAACAAATAAAGCTACAAAAGTTAACTATTATAGATTCTAGATATTATAAAATTATAAATGAATAATGTTAAGTTATTTTAACATATGAATACTTTATTAAGTTGATCTCTTTATTGTAAGATGAGTTAATCAACTAATATGTCAAACATCTTTATTTAAAACTCATTTTTTTATGTAATCAAACATAGTCTAGTTAAAATAGGTCAAGAGAAGTTAAGCCGTTAATTTTATTATGTGCGTCGCTAATTAACTTGAAACTTTTAGATACTTTATTATGTCATTTATCATTTATGGAAGACTCAACTTTAAACGTTTACTACGTACAACTAATATTATTTAAGTATAAGTATATTACACTGTTTAAATAACGTATATAATACTATTACTTATTCATAAACTCGAGTTTTATTAGCTAATAATAGTTATTATATATATACAATGATTCCAAATTACATAGAAGATATATATTGCTTGAAAAATATATTTAAAATTATTAATTTTACAGCTATATAAAATATGAACATAAAATAAGTAATTAGTATTAAATTATTTTAATAATTTATTTAATACTATATCATTTATTATAAAGAGACTTAATTTTATTTATAATAAGTTATTTAATATTATTATTTATTATAAAGAGGACTCAATTTTTATAGTATTATAGATTTAGAAAAAGAATTTGTATGTGTTTGACTAACTCTCCGTTTATTATTTATTATTTTAATTTTTTATATTGAGTTGCTATAATGGTTTAGTAAGTTAGAAATACATTATGAATAATATCAATTACCTTTGATAATTGTTATTTATATAATAACAAGATCATGATATACGATAATATTTATACTTAAATTCATAACAAAAAAGTGAATGACACATATAATAATCTTATAAATTATGATACTAGAAGGATTAGAGCATTCATGATAGAAATTTTTTATAATTTTTTTTTTCTGTAAATAGCTTTAGAAAAACCTTTTCCAAAAAAAATATTATTGTACACACTCAAATACAATTAAAAAAATGTACGTAACAAATAATGAACATAGATATGAATATATTATATATATATATAACTTAGTAAATCTCAAGCTTTAAACACAAAAGGTCTTTCAAAAGTTTTTTCAAATAATAAAAAGCTTTTATAAAAACTATTATTACAAATGCTCTTAATACGAAGAGAATATAAAATAATATATCATTTATCGACTAATTAAACTTTAATTAAACTTTAATTATCTTCTACCGATATTCATCATACTGAAAATTGAAACAACATTCAAACATTTTTAATCTCTATAAATAATCATATATAAAAAAATTAAAAACAAACACAAGAAGTAACCGCTATTTAAAATGGTAACTACCATTTGATCCAACTATTTTAAAAACCACTTTGAAACATAAAGAGGTTACGTCAATTTAATCATTGACCATATTACTACTACCTTCGCTATTATAATCCACACATTGACATGGCCACAGGGAATAAATAAGTGATACGGAATTTTAGAGTGGACCTCTCCACCCACCCATCCACCATGTTATTGCGTGCATAAGCACAATGGTTGGACACAAGAAGCACAACATTCTAGCCATTAAAATCAAGATCTTTTTCTTGCACTAAACAGTAGTACACAACAATTCAAAAACCTTCAAAAGATATGATTTTGTTTCTTATGACTATTTGATGTCACAAGTGTCAAAACAAATAGCCTTTTTGCACAAGCTTTTCACATTTAATTTGATATTTACACGAAACTCAAACTTATGTTGTCCTAAATTACTACATCAACCAATTTTTATGAGTGAATTAAAAAGTCAAGAGTAACAATCATAACTTACTTAAAGAACAAGACCTTTCATCATCAAACATCACGCCCTTTTCATCAAACACATCATATTTTATGCCAATGGCCTACAACGGCAATTCTAGAAGGAAGAAAGTCCACCTAAAAAGGTACGTAACCTCTATATATATTGAGAACCTTATCATTTCCATGTAAACTATGATTCTTTGCACTAGCTTTTCATCCCCCAAGTTGAGCAATAATTTATGCAATTTTCACTTTCTTGATGTTTAGATTAAATGATGTCTTTGCATTTTGGTGATTGTATGATCGAAGGTTGATGGTTGATGGATTAGGATCCTCTCAAGTAACATAATTGATCATGTTATTTTTATGTGAGAGATAAAGATAATAAATAAATTGAATAATATTCACAATAGTGGGTCTAGTTTATTTCCTCCTCACAAAACACATAACATGATGGATCATGTAAAAATATTACTTGAGAGGATCCTGATCCATGGTTCATATACTTCTTGATAAAGAGTTGAAATTTAGCAAAAGCTTGCTATGTACGCCTATTGACTCAAAATAAAACAATGTTAATATATACTCTCTCTTGCCATTTTCATTGTCCCCCAACAAAGTTTGTTAGATTTAAGATAGATTTGATGAATGTCAAATTTTACCTTTATAATCAAGATAACTTTGAAAAGAAATTTTTATAAGATAAATAACTGAAAGTAATAAATGAGGGTAAATTAGGGAGTTTAATGATTTTTAATAATTATTTTTTACAAGTAAATAATCTTTTTGTGGACAAACAAAAATAATAATGTGAACAATAAAATTGTGACGAATGAATCAATTTTTTTTTTATATATGGGTCAAATATTTCATTTCTTCCTATCTTCACTTTTAATTATAGCATGTTTTAATTTCTAATTAGGCACATCTTTAACCTTATCAATCATTTTTATTACCGTTTATGATTTTTGATGTATGCATGATACAAAAAGTTGTTAAAAACATTCTTAAACTATAACTAATTGTTAATGACATTATTTTGTCTAGCTAGTTGATATGAAACTTCACTGGTCTATATACCATTACTTGATAGTGTATTACGTAGTTAAGAAATAATGAGTTCTTTTCCGGCATCAACTACTTTCACCTGTTAATGCGAACTTGGATGACAAATTGTTCTCCGCGGCAATCATGCTCACACAATCGGGATAACTAGCAAACTGAACCTGCTCCTTTTTTTGTGACCTTAAGACATTGACAGTAAGGACTTCTGGAAATAAGTTATTCCTCTCATCTCCAACTTCCTACTCATGAATAGATGTCTCAATGTCCATAAAATCATTTGAGCGAAATTTTGGTGTGACTGTGACAGTCATCAACATATAACTTACCTGAATAACCGGTTGTCATATGTACGCGATTCAACCAGAGCGAGTTGAGTAGGACTCGACTCAACCACTAACTTTGAAGTTGGCTCAGCTATAGTTGGTTGAGCCTATGGTATAACATTTGTAGTCTCCTTAGAGCAGTTGCTAACGTTCTAGCTGCTGAATCACTATGGCGGAAAGTGGAGCCTGTACGTTATTCAAAGTTTGAACACGTCGAGTCATTGACAGCTGGTGAGATATGTATAGAAGGGAGAGTGTAAAAGGATAAATGTACAACTTCCTTTGGACTTGGGTTTGGTCCTTTCCTTCATTAACTAATTGTTAGGAAGCTGTAACCAGTGGTGAGCGTTCCAATTTCTACAATATCATGTGGTAAGCATGTAATAGGCTGACTTGGGTTAGGCTCTTCGGATCGAGTGTAAGTTACACTTTTAACTTTGAAGGGATTATGTGCATAGTAATTATAGATTAAATCATTTAATCTGATAATTTAGATACTAATGGGTCATAATGCATCGCCAACAAAAAGTATGTTTATCTTAGTTAAAAATGTGAGGTTAATTAGTTAACATTTAATTAAAGAGATACAATTATATTTAGTGACTAAATTTAATTTGATTAAAGTCTAGTGTTAAATTATTAGTTAGCTATAATTTAAGTTGACTAAATAAAAGTCAGGGGATTAAAGTGAAAATCTAGTATAACTTGGTGAACAAGTTTTGTGATCTATAAATAAAACACGTAAGATACTAGATTAGGTTAATCAACTCACTTGTACCAAAACCCCACAACCTCTCTACCTCTCCCTCTTGCTTGCGTCGGCCGAACTAAACACTCCCTAAAGTCGATTTTGACTTTGGGGTTTAATACCCAAATTGTTTCTTGTTTGTTTTGTGCGTTATTCGGCATACACGATTTATTGTTTACTTAACACAATGAACAATCAAGAAAGCAAGAATCAAACGGCTAGCGGTTATCTAACGATGACTAGTATTAGTATGGACTTGTTAGAGCCTCCAACTAAAAATATGAAGTTAGTTTATGCTGAGCAACTCGATGTAAATGTTATTATCTTCTTTTTTCATTTAAATTGATTTAATTACGAGTACATGGATTATGGCTAAAGGGATTTTGTTTTAATTAATCTTTCTCCAATAATTGTTTAATATTTTTAATTAAAAGTAACCATTAAAATCCTTCAAACTTCACCACAAACGTTTTCAGACATTGGGTTGTCTTATGTAGTCGCATTGTGAGATCACATCCTTTTGGGAAGCAGGTGAAGTAGTAGCAGGCTCAAGGGTTTCTTCATTCGCACCTTTAGCTTCCGAACGCTCTGATTTGAGGTGGGCATGACACCTTTCAACACGACTAAACTTATGGTTGGCTCCAAGTCATTTCTTATAAAAGAAGTAAATGTTATCACTCTCAAGCTAATAGAGCTTCTCAGAAGGAACCCCTGATGTTTATATCCAACAAAAAATGCCTCAATTGTACTTGCCTAAATCACAAGAAGTGATTACGAATAATCATGTGGAATTTTATCGTCAGGGGTCCTATTTATAGTCAATGTGAATCGAATATTTGCATAATACTTGTAAGATTCTAAAGCTTTGGACGTTCTGTCACCAATGTTGTAGTTAAATTGCTTCAATTCGTGTTCTACAAGCAGTTTATCCGCGCAATGAGACGAAATGATAATTTAAAATTAGTAAAAAAGATGTGATTATTCGCAATTAAACTGATTCGGTTAATAATCTTAGATCACACATACAACTACAATTATGACGAAATATTATGAATATCATTTGAAATACATTAAATAATACAATTATAAACACGTAACATGTCAATGTATATAAATATATTTATTATACCATGTTCATATGTTGGGGTGAAACAAACAATAACATCAATATATATATATAATATAATTATAAAGGAAGCTGAAAATAAAAATACATTTGAAATTACAAAATTCAAACACATATTGGAGACCGTTGGTACTGAAACCATTTGTCTTTATAAGATATAGTTAGATTTACGAATAATGAAATAATATACAAACAAATTATGCCAAAATAAGACTTGTTTAAATATTCAAACTGATTAAAGTAATTTACGACGTACCACCGTATGTAGTTATGAAGAAAGGTAAGTAAATTGGTTTATAATTAAATATTGCATTATACGTCTAATAATAAAAAATTTAATTGTACCTTATTCAATTTGGTAAGACTTCTCGATATATCATGTTTGATGTGTAGACACTTATACAATCAAACTGTTTGACGGGTTTCACTAATACCTATGTGTTATCACGTGATACTACTCTCGACAACGCAACTTAAAGTTGTACCGTGCAAAAATATTGAGTCTGGTAGATAAAACGCCAACATTCAAAATTGTGTATTCTTGAGCTTAGTTTATCGACATAGCAAAGTTAAGTCAAATAAGAAATTATTTTCGTTTTAATTTAAATGTAAATATATCTCTTAACTTTCAAAAATGTTTAAAGGTATTACTGACTCTATTGAATAAGAGTTGACTTTCTATTATAATATGATTTATTTGTGTTATGTTTTGACCTTTGTATCCGAAATATATTTTCTTAATTTAAATGATTTGGTTAGATACCACCGGCTGCAGTTTACCTTCATTGCTCAGTTGGGGTTTTACTTTTTTAATATGATATAATATATATTCTCTTTATTTATTTGTATTCTCTAATGGATAATTTTTTATTGTGAATTATCATTAGAAGGTTTAATTGATGATATTTGTTATGTGTTTTGACTAGTTAATATAATACATTATATTGTCTTGTATATGAGTTGATCA
This sequence comes from Logfia minima, assembly GCA_963921325.1. Classification (NCBI taxonomy): domain Eukaryota; kingdom Viridiplantae; phylum Streptophyta; class Magnoliopsida; order Asterales; family Asteraceae; genus Logfia; species Logfia minima. The sequence goes on from OY992773.1 coordinate 1,955,387, forward strand.
TGAGTTGTGTCATGTGGGAGTGGAATATAATATATTATTTTATAAAAACTTGTATGATTTCCATAGATAAATTTTTAAGGGTTAAAAAAGAGAAGTTGTATGCTTTGTTATGTAGTGCAGATTATCGACTTTATTTCGAATGTTGCCGAGTGGCGAGTGATAACAACTTCAAATAAAATAACCAATGTATGTTGGGCCGAAGAATCATGTATATTGGGCCGAAGAATAATGTCTCAACAACTTCTCTATGTAGGTCTGCAAATATGGTAATTTGGGCCGCGATCGGAAACTGGATCCAAATAAAAGAATACTAATAATCTACATTCTACAAAGTGCTTATGTATTAGTAAGTCAACTGAAAAATATAATTCATTTCTCTAAGGCCGTTTCCAATGAAGGCGTCGGTTCTAATCGACGAGCGTCGCGTGGGTTCAGTTGGATCAGTTTGCCGACGGATTAAGCGACGAGGTGTGGGTCCGTTTGGTTATTTTTTTATTTCTTTTACCGTTAAGAGTTAAAAAAATATATATTTTTATATCCGTTACATAATAAATATATATTTGCTTTTTCAAAAAAATTTATTTTTTATTACATTCAAATACATTATTTCAACTAAACTTCAATTAAATTGTTTTCTTTAATTTAATTATTTTAATTTATATAATATTTTATTTTAATTAAAATGTTAAAATACCTCAAGATGCAAATAAAAAAAAATCATTTCATGTTTCTTTTTGGTAAAAGGTAATCACAAAGTTTAATGTCACTTCAAATGTTTTTCTATATCAATGGTCATTTGTTTCTCTATAATCTTAGACAGGGAAATGGTGGTGATCTGATTGAAATCAATACATAATAATCATATTAATTATTAACTCCATCATCATCAAGTTCATGTTAACTAAGCATATAAGTAATAGTTTTTTAATTCATACTCATTAAAGGTTTCAAATAAAACAAGGTTGAATCCAGAAAAATGTGTTCGGACACAAATCAAGAATTCAAATTCTTGAAATAAAATAAAGATAAAAATCACAAATTTTAAGAAAGCAACATCATTTATTTATAAGAATTGAAGAACTTACCGTATATAAACTTGCAAATTAACCACTGTGATGCATCAATTTTCAATCTTTACATATAAACCCTAATAATGGGTATCCCAGTTGAACTCTTACCATGAAAGATGCCGCCACTGATACCAAAATATTGGGGAAAAAATATCAAGAAATCATAGAAGGATGATAATTTTGTAGAACCCCAACAAGAATCGCATACTAATTGCAAGGATGATAAATCACCGTAAACTACAAGAACGATTGGTATGACCGACTGATGATCATCCTTAACGTTAACTTTAAGGTGTAGGGTTTTAGTTTTAGAAAAATAATAATAAAAATAAAAATAAGATACCCTTGTGATGCATTTGTGTTTATGGGCTTAGTAAGTCGGTTTTTATTTTATCTTGATCAATTTAAGTACTGAAGCTTTTTTTTTTTTTTTCTATAAAAATAAAAATAAAAAGATAAAATTTTTTTATCAATTTTCATGAGAATATTAAATAGCTTCAACTGAACATGTTCAATTGTTCATGGACATTGCATTTCCATCGAGTCAGAGTCTAACCAAAATATGTGTCAGTCTAAACTGCGTACTTGTGGGCTCACTTAACAAACTTGCATACAATCTATCAGAGAGAAAAGAATTTAAAGTTAGAATAGTCTCTTTGACACGGATTCTTTATAAATTTTTTGGAGCTTTACCTTTTAATTTTTAAACAAAAAACTTATGAAAATAAAAGTCTTATTTATCATGTATAAGTTGTAACTTTAAAATTCAATGAAAAACTTAAATTCTCATAGCTACTAGAAGTAGCTTTTCGTAAAAAGTTCCAAACCTAAAGCTACAACTATAGCATACAGCCTACAACTACAACCTACAACCAGTTTACCAAACATACTCGAAGTCAATTGTGTTTTATTGTAGAATAATGACGCTAAAAGTTATATGAAACTAAGATAAAATAGTTTTAGTAATTTGGACCAAATTGTACAACAAATTTTACTTGATAATTGCCGTTATCGTATTCTAATGAATCAATGACTTTTATGTACAGAAAAACTGCAATTATGATTCAATGGTTTCTGTAAGAGGTAGGAAAAATTATAGATTAATAGGTAACTAAGGGGTCAAATAAGACAGTTATACCGATGATTATAGTAGTTTACTTGAATTTTACCTATCAACTTTTAAACTTTATTCTTACATTTGCCGTCAACGTAGTTGCAACTTATTTCATGTTACACTAACGACATTAGTGTTTTCATTTAAATATAACTATGTGACTTGTACATTAGGGTAAGATAGTCATTTATCTAATTAAAGGACCACGAGTGTTAAGTATGGTAAATTACGGGGACAATTTGTATAATTGTTTATTTTAAACATTTTTAATTCGTTAAATGTTATTTTTGTATTGTAGTTAATTAAAAATAATTTATTTTTATTTTTATGTCAACTTACTTATTTTAATTAATTTTTTAATATTTATTTTTGTTTACGATTGAAATTATCAACTAAAATATTTGTGTTTATCATTTCAATTTTAAATATTTTGTGTTCATTTTTAATATTTGTGTTTATCATTTCAATTTTAAATATTACAAGAAATACTTTATGTGGTTAGATTCACACACTTGTATATGTTTCGGGTTATATTTAAATTTCGTTTTATTTGTTAGATTGAGATGTTGCTTCAAGTAAATTGTCTAAAATTAAACGGATTATTGTTTGATTTCCGATTATAAAATTTATTATCAAAATTATTACAAATAGAAATCAATTATTAATTTTCTCTCTCTTCATATTTCTAGTAATATTTTTATACGTTTTGTCAGTTTTTAAGTGACATATTGTTACAAATATAAACAAATTAAGAATTAATTTTCATTATTGATTATTTTTGATAATTAACGTATATAATCGATTGTTTATATTTTAAACAATTTACTCAATTTTTCAGATTACATTTCCAGTTTAATATCACTATTGATTAGTGATCTTACTAAATAGTGACGTGGAGATAGTTTGTGAAAGTATAAGCACAAGGACGAATTACAGGTCAGGGATAAACTGTGTAACTAATTAATTTGTTAAGAACCCTTCATTTGCCGGTGATTTTACATTGCAGCTAAAATATTACAACAAATTCAAACAACAACATAAATGCGTATCATATAAAATTGATACTTTCTTTTAGGAATAAGTGTTTGAAATTTATTACACGCAGTGATACTGAGGTGGTCAATGTGGTGGTTGCTTTGTCGTAGTATGGATGGAAACCTACCAATTGCAAATCTTTGACCTTTCTTACATATCACGTTTTTTCAACTTTGATATGCTTTTGTATTAGTGCGCGCACACATATATATATATTTAACTGTGTCACCGTGATTATTAGAGATATTATCTAGTATAAAGTGTTACGTCATTTGAATATCATCGAAAATACGTGACTTTTTATCGACTACAAGTAATAAAAGTTTAAAATATCCAATAATCGTTACTGAAAGTTCGATACACACAATAAATCAAAATAAAATTGATTATGTACAATAAACATTGTGTTATAGTTGAATACTTTCCACTTCACTAATCCTTTTCTTTAGTAATATAAAGTTTTAAATTGCTATTGGTAATGTTTAATGTTCGTAACATAATGATTATTAAAAATAGAAAAACTCGTGTGTGTTTCTAGCTGCTCAAAACTTACGTGCCATTCATATACATACGGAGAGACTATCGCGCGTGTGTGTATGATAATTGAGAGGTAAAAAAGACCAATACTTTATGATATGCATTCGTAGCAATCATAAGATGTGCTATTAGAAACATTTATGTCATTTCATGCTATTAGAAACATTTATGTCATTTCATAACAAAAAGGATTTAGATCTAGTCCTTTACTCCCTTCGTTACATTTTTATTGTCTTTAATATCTCATTTTGAATTTAAGATATATCGGTCAGATGTTGGTTTTGTCATTATATTTAAGTCAAATTTTATTGGAAAACTTTAAGAAGTAAGTAAATATGAGTTTATGTAATCTTTTCTCATTAAACAAACATTACCGAAGTGTTTACAACAGTTGAAAAAACATTTTTATTATGACCAAAAACTTATATTTTAGATTCTAAAGCTTTTATTATGTGTTTAATGAAGTGTTTCTAACAGTTTGAAAAAACAAATACACCAATGTATAGTTCTCGTCGAAGACGTTGATACCATTTTAGTGGGAAAAAGGTCTTAAGGATTAAATCAAATAAAAAAATAAGATGGAAAATGTATGTAAGTGAAATATAATAATGTGGGAACCCCTTTGGGTCATATATGTGAGCCGCTTGGGCGGTTGGCACCCGGGAAGGGTGAGGGTGGTTCGAGTCATAAGAGCATTTAAAGGTGAGCTTTATGCTGATTAAGGCTCATAGTGAATCTTATCGTGCATCACTCGAATCTACATACTTTTGTGGGCGGTTGGCACCCGAGTAAGTTTTGAATGATAGGAAAACGTTCGGGTATTCACAGAATTCAAAAAATAAAATATAAAAAGATGGTGAGAGAAAAATAAAATAAACCTTAAATCAGTGATAATGTCTTTTTGTTTATAAATGAATGACAAAATATAAATTTTTTTAAAAGTATAGGAGTACAAATTTGAGATGTCCATTTTTATCAAAATAACAAAAACTCACATCCTTAAAAATTGAATATTTCAAAAACGATTGGTCAAAAAATTATAAAAATTGCACCATAAAAGTCAGCATCTTCTCCTCTTCAACGTCATTGGTACTCTTATTCTTTAAAAAAAAATTCATACTTTAATAAACTCCCCTCTATAAATAAATGTAATTTTTTTAATATTATTTGTAGTTATTTATGTCAATAATAACTTTTAATCACGTCCAAGTTAACATTAACGAATAATTATGTATCAATTTTAAAACTTTATCATAAATTGCACATGGTTATACAGGTCGCGTTTTCTAATACCCGACAAAAACGGAAAAAGAATACGAATGTATAGCTTGTGCAGTGGCGTCAGAAAGTTTTCTTAGAGTGTGCCCCGAAAGTAGTTACCATTTGTATATCAACCCCGTAAGTATTAGGGAATTCTAGGTCCAAAGTTTAATTATTTTCAATGATACAAAACTATTTCATTTATTCTGTCCAAAATTATCAATCGATTGATTTTGCATACACCAATCATTTTATTAGGTGTGGATTTAGATATACATTGTTTGGTCTCATACTCATCTTTCAATAAATAATAGAAAAACAACCCTTGTATGGTCATGTCAGTCTATTTTTCAGACAGTTTTATATGGTTCGAAAATAATAATAATAATAATATAATAATAATAATAATAATATGATAATCATATTTTAAAGAGGAAATGATCAGTAATCCTAACATTCGCAAGCTTGTAAATGAAAAGTTATTTTTGTACATGTAAAAAAGTTTCGGCTCAAACAATAAATAATTTTCATACCTTTTGAATTAACATTATCTATGTAAAGTAGTGTTAATATTATGAATTTATCCACTAATATCAACCAAGTTGGAATTTATATACTTGGTGCCCTGTTTATACTTTATCCAACTATTAACTATATGCAAGTGAAGGTAAAATATTAGGGTGGGCCAAGTCAAGGATTAAACCAAAAATACAGTAAACCTACGCAAATGAATGCACTATTTGTAATAGTTTTGGGCGGGCCACAAATACAGTAAACCTAAGCAAATGAATGCACTATTTATAATAATTCTTGGGCGGGTCGTGGCCCATCCGCGACCATGGTTCATTGCCTCATTCTAGCTTAGATACTACTCTGTCTCTGAATTGTAAAATCTATAATAGAAGAGAAAAACATACCATATATGATTTATATATTTTAATCGTATCGTTCGTAAGATATTTAACTTTAAAAATTCAAATAAAATTAAAATTTTAAATAAGAAAAAACAATCTTAGTGATTATCTTTTTTTTTTTTTTTATCATAATTCGTTGAATACATTTTTTAAAGTTGTTACTTTTATTTTATCTTTAAGTGCGAGACACATGCGTAATTAATTAATTACAATAAGCAAAGTCTGGAATCTGTAATTTGGATGGGGATCTACCAACTTATTAATTGATATATATATATATATATATTGAATTTATTGATATAATTAGCTTTATCTACCACATGGCACACGAGTGTAATAAACTATTTATTGTCATGTCACTATCGTAACCTAAATAACCTTGAAATATTTACAAAAGAATGACTATTTTTATACATTTGTACAAAATCGTGAGGAGTGGACTACAAATATTATTTGTCTTAAAAAATGTTTTCTAAGAATAATGATTGAGTTGAGTGATAATTTATTAATTAATAGAATAAACAACTTACCTATATGTAAAAGAAAAGAGATTAAATATATAAATTTTGTCAGTGATTTTAGTGTCACCATTTCATTTTATGTAATGAGACTTATACGTGTTTCAAAGGAAATCATATTATAGTTTTAATACAAGTTAGGAGGTGCGGGGTGCACACTTGTATTATTCTATATTTGATCTCTGTGTGACCAAAAAGCGGGGGTCAAGGGGGCCGCACCCCCTTGCGGGGTTCCAAGGGGCAGCGCTTAGGAAAAAATGTCGAATTACTAGCAGGACCACAATGGAAATTGTTAGAATTTGGTGGGTTTTGTAATGTAAAATTGGTTGGTTATCAACCATAACCGCCTTGGTCTTTCTCATTAACGAAATAACAGAGATTTGAAACACGAAAATTTACTCTCCAAATTCATACTAGTTTTGATCGAATTTTCTGTGCCAAGAATTCCGATTGTCCGTTTGAGGATTATCCAAGATTGAATTTCTTGTAACCCAAGCATAGGGGAGAAATATTAATTCGGAAAGTGATTATACACGATCCTCAAATAATCCAGTGATCATCATAGTTTAACCCCTGTTTTTCTAACCAATTTAATTACAGAGACTTAAAATTATAATTAATTTTTTAATTGGTTTAATATGATCTCTCATTATCTTAAATATTAGATTTATCACGTGTCATAATCTATTTCTTAGGTCTAGGAGTATGTTTGGTGAAATAGATGTAGCCTATAGCTGTAGCTTTAGGTTTGGAGCTTTTTGCGAAAAATTACTTCTAGTAGCTTTGAGAATTTGAGCTTTTCGTTAAATTCTAAAGCTACAGCTTGTACATAACAAACAAGACTTTTATTTTCATAGGAACTTTTCGTTCAAAAACTAAAAGCTAAAACTCCGAAAAATTCCTAAAAATTCCATGCAAATAGGCCCTAATCTAAGTCTGTAAGTACGTTTCTCTATATTTTTCTAAAACTCTCATATTCATATTTTATTGTTCAAATGATTTGTTTAACACGACATCATTATCATTAGGTAGGATAATATATTAAAAACGATCCAGAATACATAATTAACATAAGAACAAAAACAACAAGACAATAAATACATACCGACTACATGAGTACATGACATTTATCGTCTCCAATTTAATTGTATGAAACATGTTGCAAAATTTATGCTTTTGTTCATGTTCTTCTCGCATTACTATTCTTTTCTTCCAATAATTAACGGCATACTTAAACGGTCCTTCATTCCTTATAACTTTACGCCAACGTTAACAAAGACATAAAAATACGTGCCGTAACTTTACTTCATTTTATCTTAAGAATTAACTATTGAATCGAGCGGATAAATATGATCAATGACTTGAAAAGTAAGGTGACATTTTAAAATAAACAAAATTACAATCATATTTAACAAAGAAAAAAAAATGGACTTTTAAATCAAACTTTCGTATCTGAAATTTCATTTCCATTCTTCATTAATTCATCACTACTTCTGCCACTTCCTTTTCTGAGACCGTCGTTGCCGCTCTTGCTCGATTGCCGCTCGCTACACTTTGTCGTCATCTACACTATTATTGTCACAATCTCCATCGTTGTAAAATATTATCTCCACTTCAAACCATTACCTCTATAGCAATTATCAAAACTAATTTACACCATTCACAATCTATTCCAACTCATTAACCACTAAAGCAACTCAAATAAAAAAAAAATATAAAGAAGGATGAAGAGGAAAGAGGATATGCATAAATAATTATATATGATGTAAATCTCTGCTCTTCTCTCTTTCTCTTAAAATAAAGTCATAATGATCTCATAATTATTCCTATAAATTAATTTTAGTCCTTAAATGTGTTTTTTTAATTTTGATCTTACCATTAATTTTAATAAGTCAAATTGATAATGTCATTAATAATTAATTGAATGATTGGAATTCAAACGAGAAAATAATTAAAAAAAAATTAGAATGGAAGAACCAATTAAAGAACTCCATTTGGCAAAAATTCACTTTCCCCTCAAGTTCTTTAAAATTAAATATCTCAAAAACGGTTAGTCGAAATTTTTTAAAAATTACACCATAAAAACCAACGTTTTTTTTTCTTCGATTATACATCTCACATGATATACTTTCGACGATTTTTTTTTTTTCATTTTTTGGTGTGTATTGAAAATGACTAATTATCTATAAACAATAAAAGTTTAAATATTTTTATATAAATTATTCAATTGTTAAAAGTTTTATGTGTAATACCGCAATTATACGGAATAAATAACTAGTAGTATTAATAAAAAAACATAAAATATAAATACAATCATAAATGTCTACTAACATTAAAAATAGAACTTTAACTTTTTGAAATGTAAGCATCGGCTTTCACATGATAAAATTATGAATTCAAAAACTAATCAAAAGGGTATTAAATAAAACATATAGTTATTGTTAAAATTATATTGTTATAAATATTATCAATACAGTCAAAATATAATTTGTAGTCCGATGTAAAATGAGTAAATTTTTTATTAAACCAATAAAATATAAGAGTTAAAATGCTATATAAAAAGTTTAATATAAAAAATGAGAATTTAAGGTGGACTAAATTGATAAAAAAAATATTTATTATTTTAACACAAAATATAGAGTTATTATATTTTTGAAATTGAGTTCTAGAAGCTTTATAATTATAAGACAAAAGTTCATTTAAATATATATATTTTAAAAAGTATGGGAGCATAAATCTCAACTATTAATTTTCATCAAAATAACAAAACCTCTACATTTTTAAAAATTGAATATCTCAAAAACGGTTAGTCAAAAAATTATAAAAATTGCACAATGAAAATCAACGTTTTTTTCCTTTTCGATTAGACATCTCACATGACATACTTTAGGCGAATTTCTTTTTTCCATTTTTGATGGGTTTTAAAAACTGGTAATACATGTGTTACCGGCGACTATCACATGCGTTACTACTGATTATCGCTTGTAACATATGTGATAGTCGCGAGTAATACATTTGTTAGTCAATGGTAACACTTGTGTTATCAGTTTCAAAACCCACCAAAAATGGAAAAAAAAGTTCGTTGAAAGGATACATTGTGAGATGTCTAATTGAACAGAAAAAAGACTGATGTTTATGATGTAATTTTTATAATTATTTTAATTTGCCCTTTTTGAGATATTTAATTTTAAAAAATGTGAGGGGAAATGGGTTTTTGTTATCTTGATAAAAATTGATGGTTGAGATTCATCCTCTCAGTATTTCAAAAATAATTGTACTCAAATAAACTCATTTCATAATTATGATATGTTGACTGTTTTCCATTTCAGGTTAACTAAGTCAACTTAATCGACTCAAATTGGTTATAGGTCGAATTCGGGAAAAAAAAGTACGACACATTTAAATTGGCTATCTAATTGGTACAAAGTTTTAACATGAAAAACAATTTAATTTCAACGACTTGAAAAAATCAAAACACCGGTTCGATGAACACTCACTACTATAATATATGGAGAATGCAATTTTTCTACGTTTTAAGTTTCTTAAAATGAACAAACAACCTAAAAGAGAATTACATTGGTGTGTGTAAATTTATACATTTTCACACCCGTAGCGACGTTTGGGTGAGAAAGATTCGTTTAAAAACAATGAACAAGATTATCGATAAATAAGTATAACCGGAACATTTTTTTAACAATGAAAAATCTCTTATTCTTTTGTATCCTATTTAATCTCACCGTGTATATTAGTATCACAATTTTATAAATTAAAGTTTTAAAAAAACATACAAGGAGCCCTCAATTTAAGTTGTCCTGGATTTTGTACTAGTTTCTTCCATGTATATATACGAATTTGAATGCTAGTTCAATTAAAAAACCAAAACTGGAATATATATCTATATATATACACTAAAGAATAATAAATAGTTGCTTCATATTTTGCTACGTAAACAAAATGCCACGTGACAGCATCTCATAATTTTAAATTAAATTAAATAAACAATTAAAGTTAAATAATATTTAAATATATAATATTAATTAATAAAATAATCTACAAATCCTACTCAAACACTAACTATTTAAATTTAAAAGATAAAGTAAAAAATAAATTTAGATAGAGTTATATAATATTTAAACATACTATTAATTAATTAAAAAAATCTATAAATCCTCCTTAAACAATAATTGGAAAATAATATTAAATTATTATACCTATAAAAATTGTTTAAATTAAATTGTCGTGCATCGTACGAATTTAAATCTAGTATATATATATATCATGATTCAACCATCGATAACAAATTTTAGATAGTTTATTTATTATTTTATTACTTTTGATAATTTACATTACATTTAATTTAAAATGATTTTGTTATTTATATATTACCCTTAAATATCTATCATTTCAAGCTTGTTTTTCCTTTTAGCGAAGATATCGTTATTGGTAACTTTGTACTTGTTGGTAATGTTTTTATCTTCCTTTTTGGTAATCTTATATCTATTAATTAAGAAGAAATTATACGTCAGTTTAAAATGTATGTTTAATTGTAAGCCCAATAACATATTGGTAAATATAAATATTTAAGGGTGATTGATGAATGTAATTAAGGATAAAGAATTACACTAGTAGAGTTTGTGGATCAACCAATAGATGAGCGTGCGTTTACCATTGTAATATATAAATCTCGATATTTCAGAGTCCTAAAACAAATATAGTCATGGCACGTAAAGGTGTTCATATTCATATTAAAAAATAAAAATAATAAAAATGAAGGCAACCAGCGGTTGGTCAGACGACCCATTGGTTGACTTCTTCTATTCCTCACACATATCCTCTCACCATATAAGTGGGATACCTCTCATTCTTCATTTCCTCGAAAAAACAAATACAAAAATAAAATATTAAAAATCTATACATACAATCACACCATTATCCTTCACGTTGTCTACCTATCATCCTACACCTACTTAATCTGATTTTTTCAATTCGGTTGAACTTTGAATTAACAAATGCAAAAAATAGGTATCGATGATGGCGCCCCGGAAAGCAGTATCAGCGTAAAAGCTGATAATAAACACGAGTACGTCGAAGTCATGTTAGACCTTCGTGGTGACCCGTTGGTGGTGCATAGTGTGAAGACAGGTGGCGGAGCTAACCTGGAAGAACCCGAGCTAACATTGTTAGCTAAAGGGTTGGAGAAACCATCATCTTTTAGACCGTCTGTGGTGAGAAATACTTCAATGAAAATCAAACAAGTGTCTGAAGAGTTGAAACGGTTAACTTCGTCTTCTAAACGGCATGTTGGCCGTTTAGACAGAACGAAGACCCTTGCAACTAATGCACTCAAGGGATTCAAGTTTATTAGCCAGAAAGATGGTGGTGCGACTTGGACAACCGTTAAGCAACGGTTTGATAAACTTACTGTCGAAACCAATGACTTGCTGCCACGTGCACTTTTTGGTGAATGCATTGGTAAGTGGTAATTCATAGTCTACACTAGCTGTAGAGCTTGTTCTACATTTTAAGTATGATTTATTTATGGGGTTACTAAATTATTTATTTAATACTATAATTTTTGTCAACTTGATAGGGATGAACAAAGAATCAAAAGAGTTTGCCGGAGACTTATTCGATTCCCTAACCCGTCGGAGGAATATAACGGGAGGCGTGATTAACAAAAAACAATTGAGGGAATTTTGGGAGCAAATTAATGATCAAGGTTTTGATTCAAGGCTACGAACTTTCGTTGATATGTAAGAAATTCTTTTTGTTCTTTTAAAATTTATTCATTTTCTGTTTGGGAAAAAAATATATTTTTTATATATTTTTTAATATTGAGAAAATAAATGCAGGGTTGATAGGGATGCAGATGGTAGGATTACAGAAGATGAAGTGAGAGAGGTATATAATACTTGCCATTTCTTTGTTCAAAAACAAATGTTAGGAATAATGTAAATTAGAATACTTTGTATTAAAATTAATTAATGCTACTAATAATTGATACCCATGCGATGTAGATTATTAGCGCGAGTGCTTCAGCGAACAAGTTATCGAATATTCAAAAACAAGCAGATGAATACACAGCATTGATCATGGAACGATTAGACCCCGACAACCTAGGTTACATTATGGTATATCTATATCTATACTAATATATAAAGCATCTTGGTGTTTTATTTATAGAAATTCTTAAAATTAAGACTCAACATTTCTAAATATAACTTATATAATTTTTATTTAATATTATTTTTATTATATTAATAAGACACACCATTGTATCCCGAATTCTTAATTCTATATACGAATAAACTACTGTTGTTGAGTCACCATTATAAATAATCAGTGAAGAATATAACATAATATAAGACTATCGTCGAGTCATATTTTATAATTAAATATTGTATTCCGCTGCATAGCGCGAGTATTATGCTAGTATATATATATATAGTTTTTATGTGATAATATAAAGCTGCATTACATATAATTTGGTAGGGAAAAAGTGCTAATGATAATGTTAAACAGATTGAAAACTTGGAAAGGCTACTGCTAGAAGCAGCAACACATGATAATGTGAGAGGAGAAAGCAAAAACCTGAGCCAAATGTTGAGCCAAAATCTGAAATCGACGCATTATGGTAATCCTATGAGAAGATGGTATGAAGATTTTAAGTACTTTTCACAAGATAACTGGCAGAGATGTTGGGTACTTGTACTTTGGACAGGAGTGATGGTGGGTTTGTTTACATGGAAGTACATTCAATACACACAGAGAGAAGTGTATGATCTATTGGGGCCGTGTGTATGTGTAGCTAAAGGAGCAGCCGAGACTTTGAAGCTAAACATGGCGATTATATTGTTACCTGTTTGTCGAAACACGATTACTTGGTTGAGAAATAAGACTCGGTTGGGTGTAGCGGTTCCCTTTGATGACAATCTCAATTTCCATAAAGTAAGTCTACTATTCTGAACACTATCTCATAGATTTCGTATTATTACATTTGATTATCTTGTTTTAATAATTTAAAAGGATAATGTTCAGTACAGCTAACAACGTGCACCTTTGCATGTTGTTAGGCGAAAAGCAGAGTAATTTTGCGCATGATAAAAAGTTAAAGGGTTAAAATGTAAAAAGATTAAAAAAGAAATAAAAAACTGGCTCCACTGCGTGTAACTTGGGTGTTTTTGACAACACATAATATACCAAACACCTTTTAAATTGGGAAACTTTCTTAGGATATTGTAATTACTAAACTCCTACGGGAACTATATCGTTGTAGGTGATTGCAATAGCGATTACAATTGGAGTAGGGTTACATGCGATATCCCATTTAACATGTGACTTCCCACGAATACTTCACGCAACAAAGGAAGATTATGAACCATTGGAGCAATTTTTTGGGGAACAGGCCAAGAATTATTGGCATTTTGTGAAGGAGACAGAAGGATATACAGGAATAATAATGGTCGTACTAATGGCCGTTGCTTTTACACTAGCAACCCCATGGCTGAGAAGAGGCAAGCTCAACCTACCAACATTTCTAAAGAAACTAACAGGATTTAATGCCTTTTGGTATTCCCACCACCTTTTTGTTATTGTTTACGCGTTGCTCATAGTTCATGGGATCAAGCTTTACCTAACTAAGGAATGGTACAAGAAGACGGTTAGTTCCTTCTGTTCTCTCATTTTACATAAAAGAAAAACAGTTTAACTTTTGTATGGTAGATGTCCTAGAGATTGGGATTTGTAATCTTTAAACCAAACCATGTTTTTGGGGTGCAGACATGGATGTACTTAGCAGTTCCAATATCGCTTTATGCTTGTGAGAGATTGATAAGGGCGTTCCGATCTAGCGTCAAGTCAGTCAAGATAGTTAAGGTATAATCTTACATTCGCGTGTTCAACTCTGGCTTATCTCATTAGATGTGGTAATTGAATGCATCGATCTATTATTATTTTCCACCTCTTCTTATTTAAAAGAGTCAACTCTATAAATTTGGCTAAATGGGAATATGGAATTGGTTGAAAGTTTTACAAAGTCTAATTGCATACGTCCTCTTAAATCATTTGATTCAAAATATAGTTTATTATTTAGTAATTTTATTTTTCTTAATTTAAAATTAATGCTTAACTACCTATTAAAAAATCTAATAAAATGAACAAGTATTTTTCACTCAATCAAATGAATCAAACCGACCTAGCGTGTTTCAGCCTGTACTAAAAAGGCAAAAATTCAAGTATGCCAAGACTAAAACTCAAAATATCATATATGCGCTAGGTGCAAGTTTCAACGTATAAAATTATAATGATTATTATACATGTTTGGGTATATATGATATTTTGAAGTTAAAGAGTGACTGCCGCTCAAAAATGATCATTTGTGTCAGCTCTATCTTTTTCATTGATACAAAAGATAAGATATCTAATTATCACTAGTGTCTTGAAGGCGGCTGTTTATTCTCAAAATTCTCGAAATGTATTGGCACTTAATATGTCAAAGCCCCAAGGATTCAAATACAAGAGTGGACAATACATATTTGTCAACTGTGCTGCTGTCTCACCATTTGAATGGTAAGTTGTACTTTCAATACTCCACATTAGTATAAATAAGACCCAACATGAAACAGAAAGATCATGTAATGCACCAACTTTACATGTCCACAGGCACCCATTCTCCATTACTTCTGCCCCTGGTGATGACCACCTGAGTGTGCATATTCGGAGTGCCGGTGATTGGACTAACCAACTAACGACCATCTTTTCAGAGGTATGCAACTTTTTATTTGGTTGGTGTGTGATTTGTAATCGTAAATCTCTGTGTATAAGTTGGATAACAGGGTGGGTGTGGAGGATACCCAATACTATGGGTATCAAACCCATACTATCAACCAAAGGGCCTTGGGCCTAGCATGTGAGGAATCTACAAATCGAGAGGTTGTGAGTTCAAGCCTCGGGAAAGGCAATATATATATATATATATATGACATTTGGGATTGTATATATTTGTGTGATAGATCATCGAAATTTTTGTTCTAAAAGAAAACCATACCGTCAAATGAAACAATACCCTTTTGGTTTGTAGTTCAAGTTGGTGATATAGGCTCATCTATTTTTTATTATTTATTTTTTTGTTTTTTGTTAATAATCACCTATCATGTCTCTTCGATTGTTTGTAGGTATGTAAGTCTCCAAGTAATGAAGGCAGTGGGCTTCAGAAAGCTGAATACCTAGGAGA
Organism: Logfia minima; assembly: GCA_963921325.1. Lineage (NCBI taxonomy): Eukaryota > Viridiplantae > Streptophyta > Magnoliopsida > Asterales > Asteraceae > Logfia > Logfia minima. The sequence goes on from OY992773.1 coordinate 1,971,067, forward strand.
AAATCCAAAGTAAGAGATTTCTAGCGTTTCTAGATTCACATATATTCTTATATTTTTGCTTTTTACATCTTTTCGAAACCTATTTCTTTTTACTATTAAACACAGCCGTCTAGTATCTAAAAGTTTCCACATAGAATAGATTACCCTATTTATACGGAACAACTAATTTAATATAGAATCAAATATATTATTTCTTCAAACCTTAGCATTGTCCAAAAGATTTCATACTTACAATATTTCATCTTTCAAGTTCGTATGATATATGTGTTCGTTTGTGGTATTTGGGTCCGTTTAACATAATTAACAGACTAATATAAAAGGAATACGAACAATCTTGTTTATTAACGAACGAACATGAACATTATCTTTTGTTCGATAAACCGTTCGTTAGGTGATTAGAGTTAAACAAACGACCATGAACACAGTTTTTTGTTCTGCACATTTGTGGTGGTAAACTGTTCGTTAAGCGATTAAAATCCAACAAACGAACATGAACACAATATTTTGTTCTACACATTCTTAAACGGTTTCTTGAGCGATTAAAGTTAAACAAACGAAAATGAACAATGCTCGTTTGTGTTCGTTCGATTTGTTTACAGGCATACATCTAACATCTAACATATTTAGAAAGGCAAATAACACCCTACCTTAAATATTATTTACAATCTCATACGTCGCTTTCAATGAGGTTTAAAGCCACAACCTCTTGGTTGATGGATTCTCACAAACAGCTACACCAAAGACCCTTTGCTAAAGGTCATCTACCTTGCCTCATTTTGGACCCATACTTTAAATCTTAGAGATTTATTTCTAAATAATAATTTTTTCGACAGTTTCCCGAGAATTTTAATTGACGGACCATATGGAGCACCGGCACAAGACTACAAGAAATATGACGTGGTGTTGCTAGTGGGGTTAGGAATTGGAGCGACCCCTATGATCAGCATTGTGAAAGACATTGTGAATAACATCAAAGCCAAAGAGGAGGAAAACAATGTTGTCGAAAATGGTGGCACATTACAAAAGACGAAATCAGGGCCAACAAGTCCAAATAGTTTTAGAACAACACGAGCTTACTTCTATTGGGTCACTAATGAACAGGATTCATATGATTGGTTTAAAGGTATTATGAATGACGCTGCTGAAATGGACAAAAATGGTGTCATAGAGATGCATAATTATTGTTCAAGCGTTCATGAGGAAGGTGACGCAAGATCGGCCCTAATTACTATGCTTCAGTCACTTAATCATGCCAAAAGTGGTGTTGATGTTATTTCAGGTACTCGGGTTAAGTCTTATTTTGCAAAACCCAACTGGAGGGATGTGTACAAGCAGCTTGCTCTAAATCACATGGGCTCCAGAATAGGTTAGTCCCTCCAACAACTCATTTTGATTTTTACTTCAAGTATAAGAAGTGAAATAGGAGGATTGGTAATAGGTTAGAATAGGACCGGCAGGATTAACCTAAAACACTTCATTATCCTTTTTTTTTTTTTTTAAAGCCTAGATAAATAATGCGCTAAATATGACTTTTAGAACTATATTATGAAATAAAATCCTCTATCTTTACCCCTTGATATAAAAAATATAAAAAGGTTGTGTGCATTAAGAATACACTTTGGGCAATTTCAACCATTTCAACCAGTTACCTTCTTAGCTAATCTTTAATTACTTTTCTTATTTGACTAGTTAGAAATAAAAAATAACCCAAATTGACCCATCAACAAGTAACTGGGGTAAAATTGCAGATGAAACTGTGGACTACAAACTTAAACATTCATATAAAGGTTTATCTAGCAATATCCTGAATTTCTGACCATAATTTGGCTCTCCCTTTTCTAGTTTTTAAGGAAAAGTGACTTGCACTGATGGTGGACTGTTGGCATAATGTTTAAACATATGATCTTTTCTTTTTGTTAAAAGAAAAGCAACCTAAATTGAGACTATATGAGTATTGAGAACCAAATATTAACTATACATCTTTGTTTCTAAATACTTGCTACAGGTGGCTTTTATAATTGGTATTTAAGTAAACCAAAACCCCGTGATAGTTCCTGAACTTACAGTCCCTCTTATACTATATTAATGAAAATTACTATGGGATCGCAATCCTGGCTTAAAGGATCTCATATAACCTGGAATAGTATACGATAGAGTTCCACCACAAAGTATCAAGCTTTAACAGTTTTTAAAAGCTAAAATACAACTTCTATAGTGGCTGTTCTTCTATTCAATGATCATTCCAAAATAACCTAATCTCATTGACAACGTTGATATATAAACGTGCATCATGCCAAAAAAGGTAGATATACAAAAACATAAGGATCAACATGTAGTAGGATAATAACGTTACTCATGCAAGTGTTCGTTTGCCAAGTTGATATAGTTTAATTTATAGAATAAATCATACTTCTAAGTTCGAGTCGGGTTGTTAGCCCGTATCGACGTGGTGTCAACACAGGTGGAAAGATGATAATTTAAAACCATGTAGCGAATAAACTATAGTATCATAAACAGAATATTGTGTCAAAAGATTAAGATATCATAAATGAATCATAGTATTACATATAGAATGTTATAGTTTTCCATCATGTCATATGATGTTTCCTAACTATATAATCTCCTGGAATTCCGCAGGTGTATTCTATTGTGGACAACCAGCACTAACAAAAGAGCTAAAACAACTAGCTTCTGATTTCTCACACAAGACATCAACCAAATTTGAATTTCACAAAGAAAACTTTTGACAAGGTTCTTTTGTATTTTTTTCTGTTTTTCCCACCAAGATGACCAGAATATATCAAGCAAGTGTAATCTGTACAGAGAAGTGAAGATCAAGGACGTCATGGTTTATGATATTGTTTTTTTTTTTTTTTTTTCTTTTTTTGTGTGTGTGTTCGTTAGTTCATAGTTATCTCATATAGTATGAGAGGTGTAAGAAGAATAATGTAAGGAGTATAGAGACGTCCATGATTGTTGTGGCTGCCAGCAAATGTAGTGGGAAAAAATATATAGTCCCTCCATCCTAAAATTGTTGTTCACATTTTCATTTGTGAATATCACAACTTAGTTGTTCTTTTATATTCAACCAATGAAAAAGCCTTTAGATAGTAAAACTAAAACGTTATTGGTGTAACAGTGTAATAGTTGCAATTTTCTTAAACTTTTAACTGCGTATATTTTACCCGTCGACAGATCATTTTGGGATGGAGAGTTATGTATCCTTACATCGTGCTGGTCAGATTGTTGTCACATTAATTTAAGGTAAATTGCAAGTTTTGTATTGGTCGTCCTTTCAAAATGCCGATTTCGTCCTTACAGAACTTTTTCATCAATTTATGTCCTGCTGTTTAATTTTCTCCGTTAAATCATGTGAAATTTAAGTATAAATAACATGGTAAACAGAATTACAAGAACATATATGGTTTTCTTCTTCCTTTTTCTATAAATCCAATAGATAAATTTAAATGACACAGTTAACAGAATTACAATAACAATTTATGGTTTTCACAAAGGCAATGTGAAGGAATGTAATTCTGAAGTAATTGGAGTTGCGGTTATATGTTTGATGGTTTTGTATATAGTAGTTGTATTGTTTAGGAGTTCAGGGCCTGTCCTGTTCTGCATATGTATTTCTTGTATTGTTCTATAACTAGCAGATGCCCGCGCTAAGCAACGGAACATGAATTTTATTTTAATGATGTTGGTATTTTGTCGATTGTAGTACTACACTCATTTAATGATTTTTGTGATAGTAGAAAAATTCGGTAGTAATTAATATGTGATAGTAGAGAACGAAACTATTATAAATATGTTTGACTTTTTATAATTCTGATGTGGAAAGTATTTTAATTTGTTGATAAAAAGGGTAATATAAGAATTTCACATCTTTAAACTTTAAACTTTGTAAAGATTTATAAGGGTATTAGATTTTGTGGTTCATATATATTGGTTCGTTTTTTGCTAAAAATGAAAAAAAAAAGCAGTGTGATCTCAAATACAAATAATAACTTCAATGCCTGGAGCCGATCACCAAGTGCTGGCAGTCCTTCCAAAAGCTACGGTTGACATTGCTGCACACTATCAGCATCTACACTTTCCAAAATTAAATTGGAGCATAGATTATATTATTGCTCTTCAATTCTCTTCCTACAGAAAAACAGTCAATACCATCACCATTATAATTATATGTCTCCAAAACAAAAACAAATTATGCAAGGTTGCATTCATGCTAGTAAATGTATCATAAATCATTAATTTGCACAAATCCTTCTTTCTGACGTGTCAAACCTAATTGTTTATAGTTTATACATAATTTCACATACGATTTTTAGCATAAAATAAAAAATGAAGTTTCTCATGATTCAAAAATCCAAAAATTTCGCAAACAATAAAAATCAAAGCTTTCAAAAAAAAAAAAAAAAAAAAAAAAACGCAACATCATTAAAATATCTCATGAAATCGAAAAATACCGCATAAAGAACATCGCACGAACTCAAATAATGTCGTATATTGGAAATATCGCATAGAAACAAAAATTTACGCCTAAAAAACAAAATTGTTGGTATTTGCGCTACTTAAATGATGGATTTGTCGATTTTCAGTGTATAAACCATGGCGATCAGAAGATTTGGAGCTGGAACCATATAGGGTTATTTCTAGGGTTTAAAATGGTCCCAATTTTTGCTTTTCCCATGGCAAAGAGAATTGATCAGTTTAGTAATATGCGCCTGCTGCACGATGAAAAGATACGAGATTTTTGATCTGATGCAAGTTACTAAGCCCACAAAAGTCTCCACGGCCCACTTTCTCAAGCCCATTGTTTTTAATTAGTTAGTCTGGTCCAAATATTATCTCATTTGGGACTTAAATACCCAACACAAACGATTGATTGGTGGGCTGTCTCGTTAAAGAAAGGCCCCCAAAAAAATAAGTTTAAAAAAATTTGTCTCAAAAAATATTTTATATACCATTTTGCCCCATCCGGTCGCAATTCGAAATGACACCTTGCGATCCGTGATTTCCGACCCGATTCCGGGACTTGCTACCGCGGCGTCCGGGATTTGCGATCTGCGATTTGCGACTCGTGTCTGTGATTTGCGACCGCCTATGGTTTGACCTATGTTTAACTTTTTTTTTTTTTTTTTTTTGTAAATTGTGTTAAGTATCTGTGAACTTTGAAAATTCATATCTTATGACTTGTACTCCCATTATTGAAAAGGTAAAAAAAGTCGAAAAAGCCACATTTTTTTTGAAAAGATCCAAAAAGTCAAAAGTTGATTTTTTAAAAATTGATTGAAGGTTATTGTTTAGTTACACTTCACATTGACTGTAAATTTTACGAATTTGAAATTGGAATTTTCTATAGCAAGTTATGAGCGGTCAAAGTACGTTTAAAAGTCAAAATTAACGTAAAATGTCAAAATTGAAGGTCAAGAAGGTCGAATTTCGAAATTTTTTTGGGATTTGGCAGTTTGCCAAAGAATAGATCTCGAAAAAAATACACAAATTAAAAAAAAACGGTGACTTAATCGGAGTTATAAGTCAAAAGATATAAAGTTTCAAAGTTTATAAGAAACTTAACACAATTTACAAAAAAAAGTCAAAATTTGATTCCCGGTCGCAAGATACATTTTGGGGGTCGCAAGGTTTGATTCCCGGTCGCAAGTTACGGTATCGTAGTCAAAATTTGGATCGCAAGATACATTTGGGGGTCGCAAGATTTGATTCCCGATCGCAAGGTATGATATTATAGTCAAAATTTGAATCGCAAGCTACATTGTGATTAAGCAAGAAACAAACCTCGTTTATGTAATATTGATCAAACTCATCGGTAAAATACTTGGTCTGTTGACCCCTTATTAGCATATCAGCCAAAATACAACCAAATACCCCTTATTAGCATATTGCTACATTATGTGGCGTTTCATTTTTAATCACTATAATAATGCCTTTCTTGCTAATTTAACGGTATTTATTAATAAATTTATTTCATTTTATAACAGAAAGTCTACTCTGAAATTTATAGAGAACTAGTTTTTGCAACCCAAAGTACGAGATGTGTGGTCTAGGTACCCGAGTCGTTGGCTGGGGTTATGTGACCAGTTGTGAACGTGTAACTTTTAGAATAAACACATTATCTTTTATCTGTTGCAGGATTGGGTTGCGAGATTCTCTTGATATATCAACCGGCTACGCAACTGGTTAATATACCCATAAGTATGTTAAACAGAAATAGTAACTCCTTTTGAGAGAAAACTATCCGGTTAATGTACTCATAAATGAGTTAAACTCGAACATCGGGTCCTTTTAATGAGAGAGAGTTTAGTTGATACCCCTTGCTGAGAAAAATAAATATGTTACTACTTTGTCGACAAGTAGACCTTTTTAAAAGGGTCTTATTACGGATATCCCTATTAATTTCTCATCAACATCATTTATCATATCCCGTCATATAAGACCGGTGTCTATGGGAGCACCGTCCTCCGTTCTCGTCCTCCGCCCTATTTTATACTAATCTATTTTTTCACCAACAATTCTCTCAATCTTTATCTATTTTATACACATTTCATATCAAACAATTACCCATTTTCTTTCACATCCAATTCTCACAAATTATATCAAACCACATCCACCTACAAAATGTCTAAAAAACCAAACAAAAATTCACAATCACAATCACCATCCAATGATTTTTTCAATAACCTAGTTAACAATCCAATTACAGGTATGAATTACTCACCCACGGGTTCGTCATCCGCACCACATCGAGCTCACAACAAATGGGTTTTGTGCCATATCTTCCTCTCGTTAATCCATTTTCAATACCAACCGATGACCCTCGATCCCAACTTTATTTAAATCAATATCATCAAGCACAACAACCACAATACTCACAACAACAATAACACTCATCATTCGCATACCTACAAACACCACTATCACAAAATCAATTTGAAAACGTCCACACACCACCCGAGGAGGAATATGAATTTGTACCCGAATTTGTAGCCGAAGCCGAAACCGAATCGGCCAAAAGGAAAAAGAAAGGAAAAGGAACGGGAAAAAGTGACCGAACCAACAACCGAACGACGAAAAGGTCAAAAAGTGTCTTGGTCTGCCGATGAAAACAAAATTTTGGCGGAACGGTGAATCGACGCTTCTCAAAATTAGTTTTATTAATATAACGTAGGATTTTAATTATTGTAATTTTTATTATTAATATAAATTAGTTTTTTTTTAACTATTGTAACTTTTATTATCAATATAAATTAGTTTTTTAATTATTGTAACTTTTATTATTATCGTAAATATATATGTATTATATTTAATAAATGACGTGGCGCTGACGTGGATGTCAGTCCTCAGTTTTGGGGCGTCATGATATGCAGTGTTCAGTTTTGGGTCAGTCCTCAGTCCTCGTGCTGATATGGCTGATGTGGAGGTCAGTCCTCAGTTCTGGGAATATCACGATAGGGAGTGGTCTAACCATAGTCTTTTATTTTTATTTTTTTTATTTTTTTAAATAATATATATTTAATACAAATTTATATCATAACAATTAAAGCTTAAATTATTTGACGCGACTAAAGTAAAAAATCAAATTTCTATATAAACGAACCTATATCGATTCATTTTTTTATAACATTAAAAAATTATATCGATTCATAACCTTATAAACAATCTCATACATTACAATTCTTACAAGAAGATATGTCGAGTGTATTAGATTTTTTCAGTGATAAGGTATAATATTTCATATAATGGTACTCTAAATCATACTATGTTATCATATTTTGATTAAATACCTTCTCAATTTCAGGTGTTCAATAATCGTGAAAAATTAATTGAATGGGTGAAAAATGAAGCCCTTTCTCATAGACAAGTTATTGTCATCAAAAGATCAAAAACAAAAAATGGTTACTTAGCCAAGATTATATTTATGTGTGAGTGTGGCAGTGTATCCAGAAGTAAATCAACACCTGAAAAAAGTATTCCATGTAAAAAATTGACTGTAAATTTGAAATGGTAGCAAAATTTTCAAAGACAAAAGGTGTTTGGTCGATTACAATGATAAATCCAGCACACAATCATCAAAGTATATGTATATTTTCATCTTACATGTGTTTCATTAGTTAAAGCTCCTACAATGATGTTTTATACGCAATTCTATAGCCGGCTTCAAGTCAAGTTGATCCATTATCCATGTATTATTTTTTAACAATCATTTTAGCAATCATTTTAACAAATATATCACCAACCTTTAAAACAAATATGTTTTTCAATTTACAGATGTTTTGACATACCTCAATGAGGTATGGTTAAACAAATACGCCACATGTTCATATCGGTGGCGACTAATAAATCACTTAACTTTGAAAATTCAACCACAAACAAGATTGAAAGTTAGCACGCGAAGGTGAAACTAAATTTGGGTTCCTCACAAGGAAGATTAGACACATTTCTGCCAATTATAGTTAAAGTTGTGGAGACGCAAGTTACTATAATCAAAGAAAGCTTTGAGCGAAACAGAATTTTTCAATGGCCAAAATATGACCATCAAAGTTTTCAATTATTATGGGGTTGGGTTTCCCTTTATGCTATAAAAAAAATTCACGCAAAACTTGGTCGTTCCAACGGACTTGAATTAACAATGAGAGTTGTGGTTGTCAACTGAGGTCAGGTTTTGGGTTACCATGTGCGCAGGAACTTGCAAGTTATTTAAATGCAGGTCTGCTTATTCCACTAGAATCGATTGACATTTTCTAAAAGACGCTTGATTTTTCACCATGTATATCGGCACCAGATGGCGATCTTCGTTGTGACGCTGAGTTGGACATGCTAGCTTGAATTCAAGAACCCGTCGTTCACATAATTACTCGTGGACATCCAAGTATGAAGGTATAGAAACAAAAGGCAAATTTTTTGTTTCACACGCGGCCTCACGATCCTCCTAAACGTAGTTATTCCAACACGTCAAATCTTGATGGGTTTGATTTACCGGACTTAAACCAAGAACCTGCCAAACATAGCTCTTACGTTCACCGAACATTTTTATGGGATCCATTAATGGATGAAATTCCATAAATATTCGACCGTACATAACGAACATTCATAATGTTATTGGTGATGGGAATTGCGGAATTAGATTAGTAGCTTCATGTCTACGTCTTCACGAAGAATGTTGGCCGCAAATTAGAATGAAGTTACTTGATGAGATAAGAATGCATCAAGCAACATACACTAATATGTTTGTAGAAGTAGGATTGCTACAACTTTCTCGAACGATCAATCTTCCAGCAAATACACATGTAGTCGATAAGTACTGGATGGATATGCCGACAACGGGTTGTTAATTGCTTCAAGGTAAAATTGGTTTTTCTATTTTTGAGCAATGATGAAAATTCGATGTGTTTTCCACTTTCGTCCAATCCACACGAGTCACAACTACATTACGTATGTGTAATTGCTCGCGTACATCGTAACCACTTTGTAAAAGTGGATTTAAAAAGATATTATCCGGTACCTAAAACGCATCCGTCATGGACTATATTTAAATCTGACCCAGAATGGGAACGTCCGTATTAGAATCAACAAGATTTGTATAATGAGCTTAGACATTCTACTTATAAATCTGATTTTGTAAATCTCAATGATTAAAAAATTATATAAAGCCATTTATTATTGTTTATTTTTTTTACTAATTAAATAAATTGATGTATTTTTTTAAAAATAACAATATAAATATTATTTAAATTATTTTTCTTATTTAATAAAATAAAGAACAATAGTTGTCAAAATATAAAGCAGACTGAAAGTAGGTTGTTGGTACATTTAGAGTGTCTGTCACTTGGTCTAGGTTATCGAGTTGTAATAATTAGTCTTGTTTTTGGAACTAGCGATATTGCAATATCGCTTAAGCGATATTACAATATCGCATATGCGATATTACAATATCGCTAAACAGGCTGATTAGACAAGTATAAATACGTTTAGGGTTTCAGTTTTTTTGGTTAACCTTCATATACGAATTTCAGCAGCTGTGTTATTTTCTCTGGCATTTTATATTGTATTCACAACTGGTTTGGTTGATTAAATATATTCTTGTGATTACTTTGTTGAATTATGTTATTAAACGTACTTTGATTTGCTATTGAATTCCGCGCTTTAGCATTGCTTGATTGATTCATTGTCTAAGGTCTGTGCCTTTACGGTCCTACATAGGTGATAGGGGTTTTGGGAGGGGGGGGGGGCCGGCGGTTTGGGGCGCAATCAAAATGGCCTATGCAAAAACTTCTTTGAAAAGAATGATATCAAGATTTAAATTTGATACATTTAAAAAAAAGTAGTAGAAAGCTAACTAAAATAATATTTTCTTTATTTTTTTCTTCTACTTAGCAGCCTTTTGAAATGTATGTTTTGTAAAAAAACAAACTAGCCATCTGATTGTACTATTATCATGTAAAACTTGTGTAAGTGGAAAACAAAGTTATAAATACATTCGCAAACACTAATTTTTCTAAATTAAACTGTATAATGTCTAATCCAAACCTTAATACAAATGCAAACTTATTATATATCAATATTTTCAATTTCGACACTAGAAATAATCCGGTTTCTAGGTAGATACCACCTAACTCGAACCCATAAAATGTTCGCATGTTTTGTATGCTTTAGTGATGTAACATTTTGTATTATTTACAACCACAACAAAACCTTATTGTAACCTTTATGTTAGTAATGTGACTTTTTTTAATTAATGAAATATTATTTAAATTAAATGTAGTGTTTTATATAATTACAAGTAATATTTTTTTTTAAATATGAAATAAAATAAAATTGTGGGTCCTAGATTGTAGTCGTGAAGTCGTGACAATTACCACTGCGTGCAGTCGTCTCAGGATATGCAGTTGTGGCTGACGTGACTCGCAGTTGTCTCAGAATATGTTGTAATGACTCAAGTAGTCCAAGTTACAAGTACAATCATAGAGTAAAAACATCTTCAATGGTCCTATAAAATATCTCTCTCTCTCTATACATTTAGACATCAATAATAATTACAAATATACTCAAACAGTTTTTCTAAATTTAGAAAAACATTTTAACATAAATAAAATTTTCTCATAATTTATAATTAAAAATTATTCATCCTCATAATTGTAATCTATGATTTATAGTGTTATAATCAGTATTAGGGTTCTATTTCAATACTTTTAATTATTTTATTAGTAACTTTATTAGTGTAAATTATCATTTCATATGTCTCAAAATAAGTATTCATATTTCTTTTTTAGTTTCTCTCAAAATAATTGTCCACTTCCAAATATAAATAATTAACTTTACAATTTTATCTATTGCTTACATTTTTTACAAAAATCTACGTATAAAACATGGGCAAAGATTACAAATAGACAAAAGTAACACAACTAAATGAACTTATACTTCAAAAACTCCTAAAATTGTTATATAAAGATGAATAATATAGGCAAAAAAAATGTGTTTTTAGAGTCACTGTTGGATGAGAGTTTTGTCTTAAAAGGAAAAATAAAATAAAAGAGTTCTTTATTTATGTAGATTTAGAGATAGATGTAGTGTTACGGTTTAAAATGTCCAACAAGTCAAATTTTATACAGTACTCATAACTTTTAAAACATGTATAACTGCATAACCTTTATAGTAATACAAATCTTTTATGATAATGGGTTAAAAATATTGAGTACTACAATTACAAATTTTAAACTTTTAAAGTAAATTATTACAGAGTATTTAGAAATTGTGTCATATAGATCACGACATGACAGCAAATAAGAATATTATTTTTAAATAAATATTATTTACAAATAGCCGGTGTTAAAAGATCGCTGTCATAATAAATAAGTCGTAGTGATGAAGGTTGCTGCTCATATATATATTTTTTAAAGAACTTTTTTGAAATGAATAGTCAAAGGCATAGTTTACATACCATGATCGAGCCACGTAATACCAATATCTCGTTAGTCAATCAAATTCTCGTGGTCAAACAATGATTCTCGCGGTTCACTAAAAACCTTCAATTCTCACGGGAGTCTTTAAGTTTAATATGAAGTAGTAGGGCAATTCAATTCATCCGAGAGTTCACGGATTTAATGAACTACATGAATCTTTCTTTAACCGCATGATTAAGTTGACCCGTGGAATATTGGTGCTACGAGGCTCGCTTTTGACTGGATTAGAATTCCTGCGGTCTCGCAATGCATATTCTGCCAAATCATCGCCTATTTCAAAGAAAAATTTTCTCACACAAACCAGAACGTAAACTATGATCATAACTATTATTTAAAAATGGCACTATGATCATAACTATTTTATTTAAAAATAGTGTAGATCGTGGTCATAAGTGTAACATGCCAGCAATTAAAAATAAAATATTATTTACAATGGCCGGTAGTGTCATGTAAATCGTTACCATAACTCATAACTCGTGTTATAACATGCCAACTATTAAGACTCTTTTAATAATGAAAGTAAATAAGTCCTGTAACGTGGAGATGGAGGTTGCTCCTTGATCCCATATATATATATATATATATATATTTTTTTTTTTTTTACATATACTTGTTTAATTAGTTGGTTACCGATTGCATTCTTCTCCATTTTGAACCCATTTTTGTTTTTGTGCACTTGAATATTTTTCACTTGATAAACAAAAAGATGGAATCTACGATCTCATATTTTGCTCACTTACAAATCCCACTTGAAGAAATAGTAGAAGCCACCAACAAGTTTGCCGATGAAAATATCATCGGCAAAGGTGGATTCGGAAATGTTTACCGAGGAAAACTTATGCGCTCTGGTAAGTTGATAAAAATATCAGCTCGGAGGTTAGATCGTAAGTATGGGCAGGGAGACGTTGAGTTTTGGACCGAGGTTTCTATGCTTTCTCGTCTCGAGCATAAAAATATAGTCTCTATGATTGGCTATTGTGACACAAAAGAAGAGAAAATAATCGTATATAAATTTTATCCGAAGGGAAGTCTCTTGATGCATCTAAGTGACCCAACCCTGAGATGGCGCAAAAGAGCGTTTATAGCTGCTAGTGTCGCTCATGCAATAGAATACCTCCATTATGAAGAAAAGAGGCCATATTATATTATCCATCGTAATATTAATAGCTCCACAATTTTATTAGATGAAAATTGGGAACCTAAATTATCTGGATTTGAATTTTCAATCCAATGTTCAGCAAAGCGGAAGAACGAAGTTTTCCTTTCTGAAGCTATTGGCACATATGGGTATATAGACCCAGAAATTTACGAGATTGGAGGTGTGACACACAAGTCGGATATCTACTCTTTTGGCGTTGTTTTACTTGAACTTTTGTGCGGGAGGAGAGCAAATGAAGGTAATAAGTTGCTAGCTCCATTTGCTACATCTCACTATAAAAATCACACATTGCCGAATATGATTCCTCCCGATCTACGAAATCAAATACATAAGCAGTCTTACAAGCACTTCACAGAACTAGCGTTTTTATGTTTAGATTCGAAGCGATCAAAACACTGGACGACGTTTAATCTTAGTTTTAAACTTGGCGTAGTATGCCGCATGAAGAATGATGACGTAAGACAGATCCTTTCTTTCATAATTTTATTTATTAATTGTTGTTTAAATTTTTTTAAATGTTCTTCATTCTTATGTGTTTATTTTTATTTTGTGTTTCATAATTTTTGGTTCTTACAACTGGGAAGACGGTGATAACCTGGGATAGGAATCGGGATTCATTTATATATTTTGTATCTTTTTATTATTAATTTTATTTTTCGAGTAGTCCCGGTAAACTCTTCACATCACCTATTTATATTTATTTAGATTGATTATTTTATATTCTATTATTTTTCATTTGTTTACACTAAACATGTTAATATGATATTGTAGAATATAATAGAGGAAAGTCATTGAAAATTTTTGAAAGTATGAAAGTACAAATCTCAACCGTTGATCTTGATCAAAATAACAAAATCCTTACATTCTTAAAAATTAAATATCTCAAAAACCGTTAGTCAAAAAATTATAAAAATTGCACCATATAAATCAACGTTTTCTCCTCTTCGATTTAAGATCCTAAAAGGTATACTTTCGATAAATTTTTTTTTTTCATTTTTTGGTGGGTTTTGAAAATTTGTAACACATGTGTTATAAGCAAATAACACATGTGTTACAGGCGACTAACACATGTGTTAGCATCGACTATCGATTGTAACACATGTGATAGTCGTTGATAACACATGTGATAACCGCGGGTAACACTTTTGTTAATCCATCATAACACATGTGTTAACTCACAAAAAATGGAAAAAAAAAAATTCGTCGAAAGTATGCCTTGTGGGATCTTAAATCGAAGAGGAGAAAAAACTGATTTTTATGGTGCAATTTTTATAATTTTTTGACTAACGGTTTTTGAGATATTTAATTTTTAAAAAAGTTGGGAAAAGTGAATTTTTGCCACGTGACGCATTTCTATAGATACTTTCAGAAAAATCCTTACTTGAATGATTTGACCTCGAGTATAATAATACAAAACATATTTTTAATAATATAAGGATAAAAATTAAACATATTTTTAATAATATAAGGATAAAAATTTGTAGTTTACGAATCATTTGCCATTTATTTACATGTGATCAAGTTTTTACTGACTACCTTTCAAACAAGTAAGCTGTTATCGGAATTACGTCGTATTGAAAGAGTGAATCCTTGTCGATTGAGAAAATTGTTCATGTTAATGTAATTGTGAAATAACGAAATTCGTAATAACCTTTAAGGCTATTCCCTCTAGATTAAAAGCGCAAATTTATCATTAATTAACAATATTCGAAGAGGAAATATCGGTATCAATTTCATATATAACGTCCCTTTGTTTACCAATATACTTTTCTTCTTATATATTTTTAGCAACTATGAAAAATATTAAAGAATGTTGCTATAATTTAAGTAAATTATTATTCGAGCTACAATTAAGAGTCTAGTTTATTAACTTAATTTAGTTAAATACAAATTTTTAGCTTGCTAATATAAAAACTACAAAAATTTGTTTCCTTAAAAAAAATATTGTTTTCAATAAAGACGAATTAGTTATACTTTTACTAGTGATTTACTATGATAGCAACGTCTTATTTTCTTGCTGAGAATAATGAAACTACTAAACAGGGTACCTTGGGTTTGCCAATGGATGAGAAGGATGATACAGGTGAACAAAGTATCTCTGGTATGCCAACGGATGAGAAGGTAGTGGTGGATTCAAGATTTCTGGTCAGTGGTGGTACAAATGACTTGATAAATGTATACTCTTGGTTTAACAGGGGGCACTTAATTAATTCAATAGTATCACGAATAAAAAATTTAAAAAAAATTACAATACCCGATCTAAGTTACTGGTGTCATGGACCATCGGTGATCATTAAGTGCGTCCTCCCCTGGAAGGATGATTCAAAGGATGATTTTGGAGAACAGAGTGCGTCGGGTTTGCCAACAAATGAGAAGGATGATACGGGTGAACATAGTGCATCAAGTGTTCAGAAGGTACTTGCTTTAAAGTTTTGAAGTATTAAAAAGAAAAAAGATATTATCAATATCTTTCTATGGGGTAAGGTTACAGAGCATATTAATACAAGAAGGCTAAGAACATAGGGCATAATTGATATTTTGTCATGTACTCCCTCAATTTTAATGGTTTCCTCCTTCACTTTGATTTTTTAAAATTAAAAGGTCTTTAATAATTAAAAACACTAAGATTCACTTTTTAATATAAAGTTTTATTTATTAATTAATTAAATTTTTAAGTGAGAAGGAATATAACTCTCATGTTCAAGTTGAACATAAGAGAGTCTCAATCCACATACATAAGTAGGAGATAAAATCGGTATCCTTTTCCTTGTTTAATGTTTTAGCAATTTTTTAAATTAAAACCCTCGTAAAATTAATTTTTTGGCCATTGATTTGATTAATGAATCATTCAAATTCGTTCTCATTTGTTAACTGCTCTTATTTAATCATTTCTTTCTTTTTATATATAATTAACTAATATGCACAAAATCACTCTACAACTTTTCATGGGATTGACAATGATGAAATATATCAAGATTAAGAAAGGATTAATAAAACTACACAAAATAACTTCAAACTGTTGCATTTAGTTAGTAATGGCGAAAGAATAAATCACATTCATCGACTACATGTTTATTAATTAGGTTAGATTTGTCGCCTTCTTTGCACAGTTTAAAATAGAATCAAAAGATACAACACAAATTTTAGAAGGTGAGAGCCATAATATTACAAATTGAAGGTGCATATATTTAATATAACTAGAGAAAACAATCACTTTATGGGTATATTTGGTGAAATAGTTGTAGACTGTAGGTGTAGCTTTATGTTTGGAGCTTTTCACGAAAAGCTACTTCTAGTAGCTTTGGAAATTTGAGCTTTTCATTTGATTCTAAAGCTAAAGCTTGTACATGCCAAATAAGACTTTTATTTTCACATGAGCTTTTTGTTCAAAAATTAAAAGCTAAAGCTCCTAAAAGCTCCGTGCCAAACAGAGCCTATAAGTACAAGGGAAATATTGAATACAATAAATCAGAAAGTAGTTTATTTTAAAAAATAAAATTTAACTTTCAACAAAATTGAATTCATTATTTATCTATTTAAATTCCTATTTTGCAATATTGCTTACAGTTAACGAATTTGAAAGACTTAAGGATTCGAAGAGAAGATTTAAGTATAGCCATTCTTGGTGAAACGGGACGTCTTTATCGCCTACCGGGGAAGAATAAACATGAACCAAGTAAGGGATACTACCCCGTAAAGATTGTGGAAACTAAAGGCACTTCTACTATTAGTAAAGAATTTGAAATTTTTTGGAGGTGTAAGCATCCTAACATAGGATCTATTCTTGGATTTTGTCCTTGTCCAAATGGTAATCAGATGCTAGTCGTCTATGAGTATACCGAAGGTACTGAATCTCTTGCTACTAATGTGAAAACTTCTTTATATAGCACAAATGGGAGAAAATGTTCAACGTGGGAGAAGTGTTTGAAGATCTTCGTTGATGTTGCACGCGGACTGAATTACCTCCAAAATAAGATGGAAGACCAAAAAATAGTTATACACCTTGATATTAAGGGTAGTAATATTATGGTGGACAAGGATGGGAGAGCAAAGATTATAGGATTTGAAAACTCATTACTCCTCCCTACAATAGTTTCTGAGACCTGTAAGCTAAAACGAGAATTATATGTATTTAGTTTCGGAGTACTTATGTTTGAAATCTTTTATGAGAGTCCAAACCAGGAAAAGAATGTGCCATTGGTACGACAATGGTTTAAGAAGGAAATCATAAAGGAAAAGTTGGCTTCTAAATTTAAAAAAGAAAATCAAGAAAACGAAAAAATTATTACTAAAGGATGCAACAAAGACTCTTTGGATACATTTTTAGATATCTTATATAAGTGTTTAGCAGAAGCCCAGGATCAGCGTCCGCAAATTGAAGTCGTCCTCAAGGAATTGGAGAAAGCGTTATCTTTTCAAGTAAGTTAATATATTTTTTTTTAAAATACTAATGTATATTACATTATTATTCTTTAAAAGATCCTTGATAGTAATCAATGTGCTAAATCATGACCACTTTCAAAAGGGTTAAGTTTATCAAATTTTACATGCAAACTAATTTTTGAACGTCAAGTTTTCATGTTTGATCTGAACTTTAAAATGATATCATTGTAATTATAAAAACTATGGAATTTATGTATTATAAGCATGAACAGTATGTATTAGATACTTTGAATTTAACTATGGAAATCTGTATTTCCATAGTGAAAAATAAACAATGGCATGAAAAATTAATAAGATTCACACAACATCAAATTAATTGTATTGTTCAAAGTTGTCGTTCTATTATAAATTTTGAAACTTGTAGGCAAATGTATTCAGGGTTTTATACCTTTCGGTATATCTGTAAGATTATAAAGGGTTATATGCTATTATATGTATTAAACTTTTGAAAATTTTTTTATTGAATATACGTAAAGAACCGATTCGGGAATGAAGTGACATCCAAATATAATAGGGCTAAGTATGGTGAAATGTATCAAACTATAATTGAATTTCTATTGTGTGTATTGTACTTCAATCGCTTCTAATGTATGCACTTAAGTTTTAAAAATATACGTTTAATGTATTGGGTGACCTATTAAACCATTAACCGGTCACTTTGTTACTATTAATCTTCTCTGACGATTTTTCGGCCACCTTCTATTTTTTATGGTCACCTGAAATTAGGTTTCTTGGTTCCATAATCTTCAATGTCTTTTCCTTTATTTGAAAATGAGGCTGCAACATCTAGATCTAAGCTCATTTAAGCTTCTAGCAAGCTGCAATGCAACCTTCAACTCAAACACTTCACCATTTTCTCTAATGTTCACATCTATTTCATTCAAGTTTGATTCTAGAGATTTCTCCATCTTTATAAAGAAACTTACATGAAATCGATACATTTTAAACAACACCCCTACTTGCCATAACATTACCCATGTCAGTGGTATTCACATCGGTGGACTAGCCGGAAAAAGTGGTCGGATGGAGATGATCGGTGATGTGGCATGGTTGATCTGTTGTATCAGGTAAATTACCTATGATAATATTCTTTTACAAGTTAATTACACACAATATATGCGATTTAAGTACAATGCATGAAAAGAGATTCGTCTAAAATTTGATACATTGTGGCATACTAAACCCAATATAATATCATGTCATCACCACATTACTGCTTTAAATGTCATCGAAGGTAAAAGTTGAATACATGAGGTAATTTCCCAATAAAGTAATACTTTTCAAAACAACAAAGACCATAGTTGTTAACTTGTGACTCGACTTACGACTCATAATCTCGATTTGTAACTCGCGACTCGACTTGACTCGTTAGAGTCACTATTTAACAATAAATATATATATATATATATATATATATGTGTGTGTGTGTGTGTGTATTATTGTTTAAAACTTTTGTGCTTAAGAGAAGTAAAACATGGTGAGAATCGATAGTTAAATCGTTGACCAACAATCAACACAAAGGCTTAATTTAAAATAGATTAGAGTCAATCTTTTTCTATTTTGTCCTTTACTTTTTGTATTACATTAGACTAAAAGTTTATCTGATTTTTTGACTCATAACAGTTAGCCAAGATTTGGAAGAGTCACACACAACTCAAAAGAGTCAATAAATGACTTAAGTGTCAAAGTCATTTAAGAGTCAGGATCCGAGTCGCCTAGTTTTTTGAACTTTGACTCGACTCGTAAAAATCGACTCATGACTCGTAAGAGTCTAAAAAATATGACTCACACAACAATATTACAATAATAAACACAATTTGATAGAAAATAAAACATAAAAACTGAAAGCAAGACTCTCACATTCACTTTCATATACACGTCTTAAATTAGAACTTAGACATAATCCCGCAAGATCTTAATTAAGGTCATTGATATACTGTTATGCAAAAGGGTTATTACAAAGATAACTCTTTTCTTTCCTTCTATAATTATTACTTACAAAATGATTAGAAATGCAATTAGCGATCAGAAGATATAATGTGTTTACACGGAAAACATACAAAACAAACAAACATTTGTTACATAATATAAGTAGCATTTACTTTGTATAAAGTTTTACACATCTAGTTATGTTCAAATAGGTGTAATTTCTAATTATGTAATGATTATAATTTCATGTTATAGATTTGAGTGGATGTCGTAAATGCTAATATTTAGTATTGCTGACTATATTTATTGTCTCACGATTCACAGAAAAATCACAAGGACCCTCTTTGGATGTCATTTGAACACATCAAATCGGGAACTCAAGATTTCAATCGAAATAATATCATTGGAGAAGGAGGTTTTGGGCAAGTATTCAAAGGAAAACTTGCACACAAAGATGGTAATGGACATTATAATATTGTTGTAAAGTTAGATAAAAGTCATGATCAAGGGAAGAAACAATTTTACAATGAGCTAAAAATTCTTTACGAGTATAAGCATAAGAATATCATTGGTCTTTTAGGCTATAACAATGAACAAAATGAAAATTTGATTGTTTATGAACAAGCTTCTAAGGGAAGTCTCGATACACATTTGAATGATCCTAGTCTTATGTGGAGGAATCGATTGAAGATATGTATTGATGTTGCAACCGGGTTGGATTTTATTCATGGAGGTGCCGGAGGACAAGATGTGGTAATACACAGGGACATTAAAAGTGCTAACATTCTACTCTTTGATAATTGGAATGCAAAAATTGGTGATTTTGGACTTTCCTTGATAAGTACAATAAGTGATGAAATAAAAGTTATTATCGATCATGCTTGCGGAACAATGGATTATCTCGACCCGTTGTACTTAAAATCAGGTCTCTTAACCGTTAAATCTGACGTGTATTCGTTCGGTATCGTTTTACTTGAGATCTTGTATGGGAGAGCAATATATTCAATCCCCGAACAAAAGAAGGAGTATCTACTCAATTTCACTGATCACAACCCAAGTAAACATGATAAATTCGTGTTTAAAGATATAAGGAAAGAGATCATGCCAAAATCATTAACTACATTTCTAAATATAGTTCAAAGTTGTTTAGCTGAAGATAGAGAAAAACGACCGACATCAAAAGAAGTGCTATTACAACTTAAAACGGCATTGAACTTTCAGGTAAGGTATCATGTCTTTACGTACTAATACTAGCTTTTTTTTTATAAGGGTTGCTCATGTAACACTAAGCCAAATACCTTTTTATAAACAATGTTAGGTAAGTACCTTATAAGAGCAGATAACATGGGGCATATATGCTTCTTAGATTTTTGAGGACTTGACTTTATAATCGGTGACCACCTTATCGTTATATGTTATAAGAAAAGAAAACGAGAAACAAAAATGTACTTGATACAGTAACAGTTTGGTAAGAATTTATTATAGTTTGGTAAGAATTTATTATAGTGAGAATAGATTCATTACTTCATGTACCTTTGAACTCTTTAATTTATACACAGAATGAGGAAGCCTAACCGGGTCAAATTAAAAATGTTGACATCCACATACTTAGTCCAAAAGAAGAAGAATGGTCCAGAAGAAGAAGAAAACAGAGATCCTCTCCAATCACATGGATTTAATTATTTCGTATTTCTTTATTTGAAAACGCAAAAATGATATTGGTTTTAACTTTTGATGTAATAATGTGGAAAGTAGTATTTACACTTATAAATTCATTCATTCAGAATAAATAATTGCATTTGAATATCTTTACCACTTATATATTAATGTCCTTTAATTCAAAGTTGGTTATATTTGACTATATCAGTCACCAAATATTCTCTAACAAGTTGTATTTACTATTTACACATACATTTTATTGTAACATCCCAAATTCACGAGAATATAAATGAAGATTATAACTTTTGTTCATATAAAAATAAAGATAAAGCAATGAGACAATTAAATGTTAGCATTTAATAATGGTCAAATTGGACTTAAGATGTAATGAAAATGGTGTCTTGAGTTTACATTGTGGATTAGAGAACTTGAGAGGGTCCATTGTAAATAATTTGTTTAGGTTAAGTAGGTTAATTAGGGAATTAGGGAACTCTAACCTC
Organism: Logfia minima; assembly: GCA_963921325.1. Taxonomy (NCBI): domain Eukaryota; kingdom Viridiplantae; phylum Streptophyta; class Magnoliopsida; order Asterales; family Asteraceae; genus Logfia; species Logfia minima. The sequence goes on from OY992773.1 coordinate 1,992,741, forward strand.
CTCATTTTTTCCTGCGCTTTTTGTGTGCTCAAGAGAAGAAAAATGAGAGTTTGTGAGTTCTTGTCAAATTGAAACCGAAATTGTGTAGTTTGAACCGTACAATTTGATGAACCAAACATTGTGATCATTAAGGTACTAATATTGTTCATTTAATTATGTTTATGAAGCCTTTTGAAGGGTTTAATTTGTAGTTTAAGACCTATGATTTTCGTTCATTTAATTATGTTTATACAAAATGATGTCTAGCTATTTAGAGCACACGAAGTGGAGATATTTTTTTCGTTATTCAAGATCGAGAACGACGGGAGTCTACGTTCCGCAACTCCTGTGCGGATTTCTAATCGGCGTTTAGGCCGGGGTCTGACCAGCAACCCTAGGACACCGAGTTTTAGCATTTTTTATTTGTAACTATAGTTTTGTAAATATATATATATATATATATATAACTATTGACAAAATCTATCAATTAACTTTTTTTTGAAAAAAATAAACTCTTTTTAACACTCTTTATTTACACATTATTTATACAAAAAATTTCAAAGGGTGAACAGAAGATTTGGAGAGTGGGTTGATGACAGGCTTGAGGATAGCCTTTATTCCTTTAAGGTATTGGTGAAGCAGAGACAACCCAGTAGAGTGAATAATTTGAGATTTTTTGGGAGCATGAAAATGAGCTCTGTCAGAAGGAGAAGGCATGTGCATTGCAGCTCATGGAAGGAAGTTGAGCAACTAGACTCTGAACTGCAGTATGTTGCTTTGTTGAGAATGGTGAAGAGCTCAGGGATGCATGTGTTCACTGCTGAAGGAATGTGAGAGATTCTATTCTCAAGAGTTAAGCATTTAGAGTGCATACAAGATAAAGATTGATCCACAACAAGAATGTGATTCAGTTGGATGACTTGTAGGGATTACACTTCTTAGGACAGTTGGTGTAGTTTCTCAAGAATTTGATGCGGAGATGAATTGGTCTCTGGCCTCGGGGAGGACTTAGATGAATGAATTGGAGTATTGGAGTATGTGGAACTCAAATAGGTGGGGTATCATGTGGTGGTGAAGATTGTGGTGGAGATTGTGGTGGAGATTCTGGTGGAATATGTGGGTGTTCATCTACTTCTTAAATAGGTGAGTTATCAGGTTCAGGTTGATGCTCAACAAATGATTAGTATATGGAGTTTCAGGGACCCCTTAATCTGTTTCTTAATCTATCTCCTTAGCTAGCTCGAGAGATGGTGTTTTCAGCATTTTCTTCTTCACCTACCTCTTCTTGTTCTTCCTTAGATCGAAGGAACTTGCAGGAAATCGGGCTCTGCTATTGGTTCATCGAAGAAGGAATCCAAACTAGAATGTTGGAATAGCCCATAATGAAAGAGACCGGCGTAATAAGGATTTTCTTTTGGAATCATGTGCATTGTACGATGTTTATAACTATCATACTAATTATGTTTGAACATTTGTGGTCACACTTAAAGAGTATTGAGACACCAATTAATAATATATATTACTTAATTAAGTAATGAAACAAACAAAATGATTTAATTTTATATTTGGGCTAAATGAGTTCAAATAGACTAAAGGAATTAAAAAGGTTAATTAGTCCATAACTTATATTAATAAAGTATTAATTAATGGATTAATATAATTAAATATAATGAATATTTAATTATACTCTTTGGTTTACGTATGTAACAAGGAGTTTTGTAATATATACTATCTCCGTCCCCTAATAAGTATTGGCAATCAGAAATCACAAAGTTTAAGAAAATGTACAATCATTACATTGTGTATTAGGAATATGACATTTTTGCCCTTGGTCTTTGTAGAGACTCCAATGAACCCTTTTTGGGTAAAAGTAAATTAAGGGTAAAATGGTAAAGTTATATATTATTTTTGGAAATTTACACTTATTTTAGGATAAACTAAAATAAAAACGTGGACACTAATCTTGGGACGGATGGAGTATTTGAAAATCATGTCATATTATTCACAACATGCCAACAAATAAGAATTATTATTTTTAAATAAATATTATTTACAAATAGCCGGTGCATATAGATCATTGTCATAACACACAAGTCGTAGTGAATGAGGTTGTTGTTCACATATATATTTTAAGATAATTTTTTTGAAAAGGATAGTCAAAAACATCCTTTACATCCCATGGTCCGTGTCACCAAATATATTTATGTCCTTTATTTCAAAGTTGGCTATATTTGGTGATATTTGTCACCAATATTCATTAACAAGTTGTACTTTCACATAAATTTTATGACAATCAACAATTTTTGTCAGTAATAAATATTGTAAAGTAAATTAAAAATTGTATGTAATTAGATTATATGGATGCTTATGTATAGATGAAATTAATTATCACAAAATACACATATCATTTAACATGATGTATAATAAAATAAATGACATCCTCTCATCCATCATAAACATAAACAATTAATATATTATAAAACTATATACGTTACATGGAACATATTACATAAGTATATAAGTAAATACGATGTAAGATTATAACACACACACAAACATATATATACATGTGTGTGTATGAAAAATTGGTGGAGAAAAACACAAACTTGTCTAACATGATATAAAATTAGATATGAATTATTTTTTCATGAACATAATCTCATCTCTACCGTTAGATCATATGAAGGAAGCCTAATCGAATGATCAACGCTTCTTTATGAATTATCGTATGGAGGAAGCATAATTAAACGGACAACGTTTCCTTATAAATTTCTGTTTAGTATATAACTATTACTAGTTTTTACACCCGTGTATACACACGGGTCATTTTGAAAAAGACGAAATAATACTATTTGAACATTTTTAAAAATAATTGCAAGTGTAATTTGTAAAATATAATTAGTTTTTTAAATTCGAAACACTTCATAGAACAAACAATATAAAACTATTAAAAACCTCAAAGAAACCGTTACGCAACCAAAAATATTAAGAAAAAATAAAAGACAAATAGTAGAAGAATGTGTGTTGCATATAGTTTAGGGTGATTTTAAACATAAACTTTTTGTAAGTTAAATAGTAATCACCTATGTGACCATTAACATAAATGTAAATAATTAATTTAAAATCATATATCTTTTTTATATATTTTAAGGGTTAATAATTTTTTCAAATAATAATAGAGTGCTTAAAATACACGCTATACACACTGATATTGAATAAATAACCATCTTTTATTTATTTGAACGTTAATTAAGTTTTATCTTCTTCCACTTTAATCTTATTATTAGATGATTCTTAAACTATGTTTTTAAAATAAAACTACCTAAAAACAATATTCATTACATAAAGTTATGATAATAGAGCATCTAATTACAATGAAAATCATTTATCCATCTTACTGCACAAATATGTCTTGTTCCGTCCTAAATTAAAACCTACTCCATACATTCATGAAAATACAAACAAATTGTAATATTAATATAGTTTGTTGAATAAAAATTAATATAATATAGATACTTTAATAAATCATATTATATTATATTAATCATAAGTCATAGACATGCTCATGAAACGTTGAAACCTTATTAATTAACTTGAAACTCAAAGCTACATATCTAAATAAATTTTACATAAATTGGACGATGATTTTTTATCCGTTTCCTTTTGTTTGTGAATATACGTTTTTAATAAATATAAAAAATATTAATTCATTAATTAATTAATAGTTTATAATTTAGATAATAGTAATATTATTTTTATATTATCTTGTTTACTATGTTTATCCTTGAAATATGAAATAATATTATTTGAACATTTTCGAAAATAACTCTAACTGAAATTCGTGAAATATGATTGGTAATCTTAAATTCGAAGTACTTCATATAACAAACAATATAAAACTATAAAAAAACCTATATAAAAATATTAAATTAATTAATAGTATATAATTTAGATAATGTTATTAAAATTATTTACTAATTATCTTGTTTACTATGTTTATCTTTAAAATAATTATTTGTTTTTTTTAAATAATAATTTATGATGTTATCAAATTCCTAATTTTACTCAATTTAAAAAAATTTGTTTTAATTAAATTATGACTTCTGATTGGTTAATTGGATTTCAAATTAAGATGATGATGTCACAAGTATGATTCTTATATATTATTTAAGATAATATAATTATACATTACAATATAAGAGAGAGAAATGAAATTGATGAACGATAATTGTGGTTACCTTTTTTTAAAATTTATTAATTTCATTTATCTATATAAAAAGAATATTTCAGTTGATTCAACTATTATTATTGTTAAGTTTAGAAGGGATGTATCAGTAAGTTCCTTGTTAGTTCCTGATATTGCTCGATTTATATAGATTCATCTAATGCAATATCCCTCATTTTATTTGTAATTCTCATGCGTTTTATGAACTTTCGATACTTATATTGTTAGAAATATTATTTTCAGGAATTCCAAGTTAAATATGTAGGAGATTAGACGAAAAAGGTAGAGAAATCTAGAGAATTGATCAAGTACCCGCCGGTAGAAGGAGTCCCCGTCGGGTACTTCCTTTCCCGGTTCAAGTTGGCGGGATCATCCGGGTAGAAGGGAACTGAAATTAGGAGAAAACACACTACCCGCCGGGTACCTTGTTCCAGTTTGACATAGGCTGTGTTCATCCGGGTAGTAAGTGACAGAGGTTTGGAAGGTAACATGTACCCGCCGGGTAGTGTCAGTTCCCGCCGGGTACTCATCTAGTCCCGTTTAGACTTCCATCCGGGTACCACTTTTCATCCGAGTGGGAGTGTGCATGTACCCGCCGGGTACCCTGTCTTCCTGCCGGGTACTCTGTCTGCTGTGCGGATTTCAGCTTGTTTTCTAGAAGGAAACCCTAATTAATGACCTATCTAACATTAACTTTCACTCTAGCCGACTTTTGGGCGATTTTGGAGAACATTGAGTGATTCTAATTATTGGTCATCTATTCTTGCTACAAGGTTAAAGATTTAACTTTGTAAGACATTGGTACAATTCGGTTTACATTTATTTCATTAAATTGAATGTTTACTTGCAATTTCATCATGTTTATTGTTGTTCTTAGTCTAGCTATGAGCTAAGTTATTTATAATTCATTTAGATGATGCAAACTCTTGGTTAGGGGTGTTAACTGTTTGATGTTTATTATTCTTTAACTAATGTTTAATTGAAAGTCCAATTGTGATTAAGTTTTATTTAGCTTAATTTATCTATTAATGAAACATTGAATGTTCTAGTGAACACTATTGCATTATTTTGGTTTGTTGTAATTATTTGTCCATGAATGATTACCGAATCTACAAGAACACAATATTTAAATAGATTGATTGATTTAACTTGATTGTGGTTGTATTAAACTTAAAAAGAGAACTCGACTTAGGTTTAGTATGCTTGCGAATGTAGGTTTACAAGATTAAATCATTAGTTATTAAATTGAATTGAGACTAGTTTAGTTAGAAACCCGTAGTGAACACGAAAGGGTAATTCTATTTAATCTTTTGGAAGGAGTGAACACGAATTCCATACTCGCTTGAGTTTAATGAACAATAACATATAAACTGGTTTTAACAAACACCCCGAAACCAACAATTCGGTTGCAAAACCCCCACGTTTACTTACTTGTTTTAGATTAACTTTATTCTCTAAACACTCTTAATTGCACGATCCTCTTCGTTCGACTTGGACTTACCCATCCTATACTACTACGCGACAGGGTTCACTGCCCAGTTGTGTAATAGTTAATTTGCGGTATTTCTTAGTATAATTTATAACTAGATTTCACACATCAGTTTCCCATATTTATTTACTTTATTTATATTTATATATACGATAAATTGAAAAGGAGAAAATGATTCAATGGCTAAAACGTGTGTCATCGTCCATTTAATCTATCATTTTTATTAATTATTTATGTAATTTTGGTGTATGGCATGTTATGTGTGGATACTCATGCCCCATGAGACACATGATCCTACATGTACATTTGAGATCGTCTCCCGCCATCTACTGAAAAAGGTAAAACCCTTTGTTCATTTAAGTCAGCAACTTATACTACACAACTTCCCATGTCACATCGGTAGCTATTAGCCTGTTAGACCGCTCTCAACGGACATTGTTTCCGGACGTCTTTGGACTTACGGACGTTGTTCCCGGACGTCTTTGGAGCGTCTTCGGAAGATGCTGTTAGCACGACTTCTTCTTTCTTCGTCTTCGGCTACCCGTCTTCTCCATTCGTTTTGCCCAAAAAGCTGAAAGACCCTTTTTTTTCCTTCCAATGGCCATTTTCAACTTTTTTTTTTTTTTGTTTTTTGTATTTTTATTCAAACGGACATATATCCGTTAACATTAGAAAAAAAACCTTTTTATTCTTTATATATTTTTTTCAATCTCAAACACTCTATATATATACATACAACTACAATTAAAATTCACACCCAATTCTCACAATCTTTTATACTTTCTTTGATATACTATACAATTCAAACACAAATTAATATCGTAATGGATCCAAACGAAAATGACGTTGAAACTTTGTGCGAAGATTCCAATATTGAAGATATCAACGCACTTAATGCTTGTTTCAATCCGATTGCTATGCTCGATAATCTTGAGACGTTGGAAAAGATGAAGAAAACGAAGCCGAAAGTTCACGACCAAAAGCACCTAGTAGATTATTACTTAGAAATCGTATTGACGTCGGTGATCATTTGTGGCAAGACTACTTTGAACCCTTAACCAACATTCCCTAAAGATTACTTTCGAAGACGCTTTAGGATGAGAAAATCATTATTTATCTATATATGTCAAGGTATAACATCTTACTCTCAACTACTGATACCTATGTAGTTTAGTTATTTTCATCAAGGCTATGATGTTACGGGTCTAACTAGTTTTAACGTGTATCGAAAGTGCACTTCCACCATACGGCAATTGGCATAGAGTTGTGCTGCTGATGCATTTGATGAATACTTATACATGGGTCAACAAACGTCACACGATTGTTTAGACAATTGTTGTAAATGTGTATTTCATCTATACTCGACTAAGTACTTGAAAGAAAACTAACACTCCAAGATATTCAACGTTTACATGTTAAACATCAAGAAATGCATGGTTTCCCGGGGATGATTGGAAGTATCGATTATATGCATTGGCCTTGGAAAAACTGTCAAGTAGCGTGTAAAAGTCAATACACATGAGGTGATCAAGGTTGTCCTACAATCATGCTTGAAGTGGTGGCCTCGTGTTATTTGTGGATTTGACACGCTAAACTTTGATCCTGCGCGTCCGAACAATGACATCAATATTCTTAACCAATCGAATTTGTTCAATGTGAACGGGTTTCAATTAAAAAAAGATATTACCTTGCTGACGAAATTTATCTTAAATGGGCGACTCTTGTGAAGTCGTTTAAATGTCCGATTGAGGAAAAGGCTACAAAATTCAAGAGATTCCAAGAAGCTGCAAAAAGGATGTTGAACGAGCATTTGGTGTGCTTCAACGACGTTGGGAAAGTATTAAAAATCCAGTAGACCATATCGCATCAACAGGATACGAAGAATCATATGTACTTGTGTGATTTTACACAAATTAATAACCGAAGACAACAGACGCAATATATGTCAACTTGAGGAAGACTACCCTTCAAACCCGGCTAATATTTTGCAGCGATCGTGGTCGGAGAGGGTTAAAATGCAACTTCGTACAGACAGAGAATTACGAGATGCGAATGTGCATCATCAACTTCAAAATGCTCTTATGGAACACATATGAAACCTCCTGCCAAAATTCCGTGTTCAAAATAACTAATCGTAATCGCAGTCGTATTTCTATTATTTTTAAATGTAACGCAATCGAATTTTTATTTCTTAGTTAATGTAATGTTAATTTTTTTTTAAATGTAAAGTTAGCTTTTTTAAAAAAATTAATTAATTAATTAATGTAATGTTATTTTTATTTTTAATGGATGTCTTTTACTTAAATTTATGTTTTAAATTATAATTGTAATCATATTAGTTGAAAAAATAATAATTAAATAAACTGTGGGTTTAGTTTTTCTGAAGAAGCGTCATATGTTGGTGGCGTTTAGTCTTTCCTCGATCTTTCTAAAGAAGTGCAGACGTAAGGCTGAGCTGAAACCGAATAATTTTGGGAGAGGTCTTACTTACCCGATCCCAACTCCAATCTCAGTTCCAATTCATATTTCTTTCTTTAAATTCTTACCTTTTAATTATCCTCTAGGTGATGCTTGCGTATTCGGCATATGTGCAATCCATGATGATCTTGTCGTCTTACCCGCTACCTCATGTGCGTTGTAGATTGCATTAAATTGAGCGCAAACCTCATTGATGTTTCGTCATTTGGAGGTAATTTGATAATCGCCGAGTTGATAGCCTGAGTTGTTGAAATTTTTTACCCCTTTGTCTCAAAAACTAGAGCGTCTTGAGAGTCGCCTTCTTTGGGGTCTTCAGAAGTATTGACCCAACATTGTGCTAAACATGCTTCTTCTTGGGCAGTTCAATTTTTTTTTGTTACATACAACTACCGCGCCTTTAGATCTTCCTTTAATTTCTCTTTTGTTTGTTGCCTTTTTTGTCCGATGATGCGGATGGTTGGTCAGGTTGTTGTTGTGGTTGTTATGGTTGTCGTTGTTGTTGTTGAAATTGTTAGAATTGTTGTTGTTGTTGTTGTTAGAATAGTTGGCTGTATTCGAGTGATTGTTGAGGGTAATACGATCGTTGTTACATGTTGTATTGTTGCTGATTCGGGTTTGGTGGTGAAGAGCTAGAACCCAGGGTATTCGTAGTGCCGAAATTGAGAATATTGGTGTATGATTAATTCTCGTTTTGGTTAGAGTTTGTATTAGACATGGTTTAAGTAAAGAATTTATGTTTGTAAATGTGTATGTAGGTGAAATTGTTGAATTGCTGTTGTGTTTTATTTTATAAAGTTGAGTTGTATTATAGAGTAAAATTAGGATTTAAAAAAAATAAAATTTGTTGAGATAGCCGTTGAATGGTCAAATCTTTTCTTTCTTTTGTTTTAAACTGTCATATGACCTTTGAGTTTAAGAAAAAAATATTTTTTGTTTTATACGATAGGAAAAAGAGAAAAAGGAAAAGTGAAGTGACCCCCACCGTTTTACCGTGTTGCGTTCATGGTAGGCTTGATGACGACTAGCGAGCGACTCACACTCTATATGTACTGAGACCGTGCTCGCTCCACGAACCAAGGATGGAGCCACTGCAGGTTAGAATAAAAATTTATATATACTCGTATATTGGAATTTGAAATTCTTCGTGTTGTTATCGTTCTTTATAGAGTTTTAAAATATCAAATCTATTTTATCCAATTTAACCTCAACAATAAGATTAAAGATTATAGTTTTAGATATTTCACAAACATACGGTTATTATTCAAGATGTGTACAAAATGTGTCATTTTTTTCCTAAAAAGCTTAATAGAAAAAATAAATAATTATCTAGCAACAACCTTAAATGGAAACAACATAATCGATGGATCTTTAAATTCCAAGTCACTAATTAATCAAGAAATGGTGAAAAATAAAGGCTAACAAACCCTTTTCCTAAACAAAAGGCAAACAATTGTGTATCTCTAAATTATCATATACAATACCATAGTATATATATACTACGTGTTCTTTTATTATAAATAAGAGTTGAATATATAACATACGTGTTTTTTTATATTTTAAATAAGATTTGAATATATAACATTTTAACTAATAGATAATTTAGAGCATTCACTATAGAGAGTAGTTGGTCTCGACGTCAATCGACCTCCCACAATAGAGCCATCGTCTGCCTAAGTCCACTTTTCTAATGACTATCGTCCTCTTGAGTATTTACTCCCTTGCCGATGTTGGATTAACTTGGAGAAAAGGGATTGTGAGACTGATCATTGTTGATTTCTCAAACACTTTATAAACTACTCTTAAAGTATGATATACAACCTTTTTAGCAAAATAATAATAATAATAAAGTGAAGAAGTTAGTTGGTAAAAGAGTAAAAGTGGTGAAATTGAATTTGAAGGAAAAGTTAATGTAGCGCTAACATAAGACCACTTCGTATGGTCTTCCGTCCAAGACACAAAATGTCCTACATGCGTCTTCCATGGCCATGTTCTTCCGGCACATGTATCTTCCCTTCTTTTTTTTTTCCCCTTGAGTATAAAAGAAAGTATTATTAATGAATGCATGTCATAAATGGTGAGTTTTTGGTATGTCTTCGTAGGATGTAAAATTGGGGTTTCAAATTTTGGGCATGTTATTGTGACGTGACCCATATGTAAGAATCTAATTATTGACGGTGTGCGCTCTAACAACAATAGTTGATAGTGGTTGGGTTTAGGGGTGTTCAAAATTAGATATCCGAGTTTTGAATATTTAAAATTTTTGATATGATGGATATTTGAAATTTCATATACTAAATTTTACTATCTGACATATCGGATATTCAAAATTCGAATATTCAAATATCCGTAAATAATAAAAGTCAACTTTTAAACTTAAATAAATGCCACATTATACAACTAAAATCACGTCATCAAGTTCATGTATTAATAATATAACGGGTTTATTATTTGGTTATGTATCGAACTTTATATTTTTTACTATTGTATGTAACCACATTTCAAAAGTGTTATTATATGTATCGAACTTTACAATTTCGTATATTGTATGTAACAGGTGACCAGATAATTGGAAACCACCGGTTTCTATACATACAATAGACATTTTTACAAAGTTTGATACATACAGTAAACATTTTTTACAAAGTTCGATATATACAATAGACACTTTTACGAAGTTCGATACATACAATAAACATTTATTCAAGAGGAAAAACCGAGTACCTACTCATCCGGTCATCCTTACATACAATATACGAAAGTTGTAAAGTTCGATACATACAATAGCACTTTTGAAAGGTGGTTACATACAATAGTAAAAAATGTAAAGTTCGATACATAATCAAATAATAAACCCTAATCTAAAACACTAGACTACATGATATCATTATTAGTCAATATTCAATAATAATAATCTATATATCTTTTGTATATTTATAAATATTAGAAAAAATTGATTTTTTTTTCAAATTCTTCGGATATCGATTATCCGAAGTACTCGAATTATCTAAAACTCGATATCCGGAATTTTCAAATATCCGGATATCGATTATAAATATTAGGAAAAATCTGGATATCTGAAAGTCGGATAATTTCGGATCGGATTTTCAAATTTTCAGATAATGGATTTGGATACGGATACTTTGAACATACTTAAAGAGCGTTTATGATGCGTTTTGAGTGTGATGTTCTAATTATTGTGTTTTAGAAATGCAAATAATTCATACTAATATATAAAACATTTATCCCCTTTTCATTCTCTCATTATTTTAGACTAAGTAAAGTGACTCTTCACCATTAAATCTATATCACTTTTAATCTCATCCCTTCATTTCACTTTAACATATCTATATAATAACACACTTAACAAATAAACAAACAATTTTAACTAAAAATGTCACACAATAACTTTATTTATTTTCCTTACATAACTACTATTTGAACAAAAAAATACCTAATACACCATAGAAAACACACATCAAAAATCGATAAATATGATATCGAATCAAATCATTAAACGTCACTAATTTACGTGGGTACAAAGCTAGTCTGGTTATTTGTTTATATAGTTTGACACAAAAATTTATGAATCGATTATTTGCGGTTATTGAACCTGGAAATACAAATTTCAAAAAGCTAGGATGTACCTACTGCACGAAAATGGCGTTATTAAATTTACGATCTCATCGTTAAATTTACTAAAGTGCCAATGTTACTCATTTTCATTTATAGCTTGCTTCAAATAGATTTTCACGGGCCGATGTCCAAGTGAAAAATATATGTTAGAGTTAGGCCTGTGTAAAAGACGGTACGTACCGAAAAAATCGGTAAACGAAACCGGTACCGAACCGAATATACATGTATCGGTTCGGTTCTCGGTTCCGAGTTTTAGACATTTTCGGTTCTCGGTACGGTTCGGTTCAGTCCGGTTTGGTCCAATTCTGCCATTTTCCACATGCCTAACCGAACCGTAACCGAACCGGTAACTTTCGGTACGGTTCTCGGTTTAGTAAATTTCATTTTTTCGGTTCTCGGTATGGGTCGGTACGATCCGGTTCGGTTCGGTTCTGTCCTTTTGCACAGGAGTGGTATTTATATTTATTTATGTCTCGGGGCCATTTCCACTGTATTATTATTATTATTTAATATTAATATTATTATTAATACGATAACTGGTATTAATGGATGTCTTATTTGAGTGACAAGAAAATGGTAGAGGGAGAATTGGTCCTACTTTTAATTGGAAAAGAGTAGAAGGGAGGCGAAGCCTTTTATACAGTGACAGCTCATAAAGTTGGTCACGTGAAAGTATATGTCAATGACCAATCACAAACTTAGCATATGTTATTTTAGAAAAGAAATTACAAGGATTCTTTTATAATTCAAACGTATTAAAAAGGGTTCAACAGGACGGTTCGACCTGTTCAATCGAAACTGAAGTTCTATCCGATTCAATTGAAAAATCAAATTTTAAAACATTATCAAATATCCGATTAGCTTGATTTGTAATCGTCTTTCTTTCTCTTTTTTATTAAGTTGTAGACCCTATCAATTGATATGAATTATGCATTGTGTCTTTTAGATCGTGATTGATGTATTAATTTAATATCTAATATTTAATGAAGTTATGTTATTCAAAAAAATTATAAATTAAATATGGATCTGGGATCTAAGATGAAATATAATCCACCCTCTCCATTATTTATGCAAATGTATAATGAAGTTACTTATATATAAACTTCTCATAACTATAATATATAGAACATCGTATTCACATTAAGAATGAAGTTATTTATAATGTTTTTTTTTTATGGAACCCAAACTAATATTATCAAATATATCGATTTGCAGAATATATTTGTCTTTTAGTATTTTGACAATATCAATATATTTATAATATTCTGTGTAATTTGTAAGGGTTGTTTGGATCCGATAATTTATTAAATAATTATTAAAACTGGTGAAACATGATTAAATTCTTCGATGTCCTTTAATTCTTCATTAAATTTATTATTAAAACCGATGATATATTAGAATCATACACTTTAATACGATCTCAGAACTTGTGTAAAATTACTGATTGTTTAGAACACTTTAAAATTGTTTATGTTTATATTTTGGAAGTATTTTAACTAATTGTGTATATAAAAAACCATGGTTATAATATTTTCAATTATAAAGTAAAGCACGTGACTTTGGGTGTATGTATATCACCTTGAGAACTATTTAATACCTCATACGCGGCTTCGTACCGATACGTTTTAGAAGATTTTACAAACTTGAAAGACCTTAAGAAAAATAGATACATTCGTGTAAGCTCATAAAATATTGTAAAAGATGAAAAGTAGGTAGGTAGTTTGTGATATCTAGAAGTTACTAAGATGAATAAGAATACAACATTCGAGATTTCTTGACTCCTCTATAAATAAGTTAAGCTTTAGCCACTTGTGATCATCAATTTTACAACTCCAAGTGAATAATACAAAGAGTAAAACATTTTTTTGAGAAGTCTTTAAGTATTCTTTTCAATATTCTCTCAATCTTTTTCAAGAGTGAGTTTAGGCTGAGCTAGCAATAGAGGGAGCTAGTGCCGCACGGTTTGCTAGCAAATTACGCAGCCTGTGACATTTGGTATCAGAGCCAGGCTCAAGCCACGCTTCAAATTATCAATAATGGCTAACCAATCTGAAGAGAACACAATTGTCGGAGTTGAGGGAGGTGATCATTCAGTGAGAGAAATTGAAAGGACCACTCGCGGCAAACCCTGTAAGGATAAGTCTATCGTTAGGGATCCCTTGGTCGACTTTGAAAAGAGACTAGCCAAGGTAGAGCTAGCACTGGCGTAATATCATGACCGGTGCGAAGAGTTTGATCTACGCTTAACGCAACTAGGGGAAGAGCTGTAAGGGATATGTAAGGTACACTCAATGAGGACATTGACCGCCTAACCAAAGTTGACAAAGAGAATAAGGCCAAGACCACAATGCTCTAGGGGAGATCCTCTCACTCAGGGGTGAACTTGAGGCATGTCGGTTTGGAATGGCTAGGGGTAGCCATAAACCTAAAGAGGAACCCTCATTTGTGTAAGAGGAGTTGCAACAGTTGAGGGCGGAGGTCAATGCTTTACATAATGTTAGAATTATGAGTTGCTTAGTTGATTGTTCAAGGTTGATATTCATATCCCGAGTCCTACAATGGGGCAAGTAAGGCTAGGGTTATCGAGAACTTTCTTTATGGCCTAGAACACTACTTTCAAGTAGTTGGGGTAGAATCCAATGCGATAAGGTTCAATCATGCACCATTAAAGACGTGGCGTTAGTATGGAGAGAACGAGCAACATAGATCAAGATGTTGAGCCAATAACCACATGTGAAAGTTTCAAACTGAATTTAAGAAGCAATTTCTCCCAAGCAATGTTGTGGATGAAAAGAGAGTTAAGCTCGAAGATTTCATCATCAGGATGGTTATATTCGAGAGTATATCAAAGAGTTTTCAGAGTTGATGTTAGAAGTTCCTAACATGTCTCCTAAAGAACCGTTATTTATATTCATGGACAGTCTTAATCATTGGGCTAAACTTGAGCTACAATGGAGAAATGTTCAGGATACTACTCATGCAATGGCCTTTGCAAAATCTATGGTTGAGTTCGAGAGGAATGAAAGGGACGTGGATAAGGAAGAAGATTTGGGATCGTTTCAAAATAGAGGTAAGAGAGACAAGGGAAAGTCTTACCCAACGACCAATAATGCTTCAACACCAATACACAATACTGAGTCGAATAAATGGGATAAATCAAAAAGAAAGTTTGAAGGTTGTTTCATGTGTAGAGGTGTCACACCCCGCCAAAATTTAAACATAATTAAGTGCGGAAGAACAGGGCGTGACGCGATTAGTCATTTAACTAATCAAGAGCATTTGATTATCAACGGAACATAATATTAGAATGTCATATATTGTTTGTTACAATGCTACGACTTAACCAGTCGTCAAAATAGTAGTGTTATCAAAATAACAGTAGTTTAGAGATTTCACAAATATAATTAAAAATCGTTTATGATAATACAAAAGGAATCCCTTAAGTGTTTCAAAAAGTGGCATCCTAACTTCATAGGTAGGCATGGTCCCAACCGTGCATGCAATTCTTACATGGATGCTAATTCTCTGAAAAACATAGTAAAACGTCAACAAAAATGTTGAGTGAAATCCGTAGGATTAAGACTCAATCATTAAACTAAGAGTTTAGTAAACGTTTCGCAAAATAGATCGTGCCATCCATGCCCAATAGTACGATGATATTCAATTTAAAACAATAAATAGCTGACGGTGATCCTTCGAAGGTTAGCTAGACTTTACGAGTTAAAGTGCCGACACCTAGGCCTATAACCAAACCACGACTGTTTGTGAATCGTTTGCCTTGGACAATTAAAATATATGCTCCTCCTCTAGACATCTCATCAGCAGTTAGCATGACTAACAAAAGTGGGAGGGACGTCATCCCAATAGTACTATTCGTATACTCGGTGGCTAGCGTCATCTAGCTAGTGGTTACAGTTTGTAGTCATGAGGAATTCTATGCACTACAACTAGTTTAACGTAGGTTCGCACAAGGATTCGCTGTCAGTTTTTCAATCATCGCATAAAAACAATTTGTATGTAAACAATACATATGTTTTTCACCCCAAATTTAGAAAGCAGTAAAAAACAGTAAAATGGGGGCTGTGAACTCACCTGATGAGTTGTGCGAGTGCTAGCGTTTAAAGTGAATAAGTTTGCCCAAAAATAGCCTCATAGCGCCCTATACGCATGATGTCGTTTGTATAAGTAGATGGTTACCCGCACATCTAAGTTTGTATAAGTAGATAGTTACCCGCTCATCTATGCTAGTTGTTCACTCAATTAGTAGGTTGAAAATGTATATCGTTTTCGAAAAATGACTTGAACTGATGGTGGACTGTGGCATAATGTTTAAACATATGATCTTTTCTTTTTGTTAAAAGAAAAGCAACCTAAATTGAGACTATATGAGTATTGAGAACCAAATATTAACTATACATCTTTGTTTCTAAATACTTGCTACAGGTGGCTTTTATAATTGGTATTTAAGTAAACCAAAACCTCGTGATAGTTCCTGAACTTACAGTCCCTCTTATACTATATTAATGGAAATTACTATGGGATCGCAATCCTGGCTAAAAGGATCTCCTATAACCTGGAATAGTATACGATAGAGTTCCACCACAAAGTATCAAGCTTTACCAGTTTTTAAAAGCTAAAATACAACTTCTATAGTGGCTGTTCTTCTATTCAATGATCATTCAGATTATTTAACGATCATAGCGCTAATAACCTAATCTCATTGACAACGTTGATATGTAAACGTGCATCATGCCAAAAAAGGTAGATATACAAAAACATAAGGATCAACATGTAGTAGGATAATAATGTTACTCATGCAAGTGTTCGTTTGCCAAGTTGATATAGTTTAATTTATAGAATAAATCATACTTCTAAGTTCGAGTCGGGTTGTTAGCTCGTATCGAAGTGGTGTCAACACAGGTGGAAAGATGATAATTTAAAACCATGTAGCGAATAAACTATAGTATCATAAATAGAATATTGTGTCAAACGATTAAGATATCATAAATGAATCATAGTATTACATATAGAATGTTATAGTTTTGCATCATGTCATATGATGTTTACTAACTATATAATCTCCTGAAATTCCGCAGGTGTATTCTATTGTGGACAACCAGCATTAACACAAGAGCTAAAACAACTAGCTTCTGATTTCTCACTCAAGACATCAACCAAATTTGAATTTCACAAAGAAAACTTTTGACAAGGTTCTTTTGTATTTTTTTCTGTTTTTCCCACCAAGATGACCACAATATATCAAGCAAGTATAATCTGTACAGAGAAGTGAAGATCAAGGACGTCATGGTTTATGATATTGTTTTTTCTTTTTTTGTGTGTGTGTGTGTGTGTGTGTGTGTGTGTGTGTGTGTTTGTTAGTTCATAGTTATCTCATATAGTATGAGAGGTGTAAAAAGAATAATGTAAGGAGTATAGAGACGTCCATGATTGTTGTGGCTGCCAGCAAATGTAGTGGGAAAAAATATATAGTCCCTCCATCCTAAAATTGTTGTTCACATTTTCATTTGTGAATATCACAACTTAGTTGTTCTTTTATATTCAATCAATGAAAAGGCCTTTAGATAGTAAAACTAAAACGTTATTGGTGTAACAGTGTAATAGTTGCAATTTTCTTAAACTCTTAACTGCGTATATTTTACCCGTCGACAGATCATTTTGGGATGGAGAGTTATGTATCCTCACATCGTGCTGGTCAGATTGTTGTCACATTAATTTAAGGTAAATTGCAAGTTTTGTATTGGTCATCCTTTCAAAATGCCGATTTCGTCCTTACAGAACCTTTTCATCAATTTTTGTCCTTCTGTTTAATTTTCTCCGTTAAGTCATGCGAAATTTAAGTATAAATAACATGGTAAACAGAACTACAATAACATATATGGTTTTCTTCTTCCTTTTTCTATAATTCCAATAGCTAAATTAAATGACACGATTAACAGAATTACAATAACAATTTATGGTTTTCAAAAAGGCAGTGTGAAGGAATGTGATTCTGAAGTGATTGGAGTTGGGGTTATATGTTTGATGGTTTTGTATATAGTACTTGTATTGTTTAGGAGTTCAGGACATGTCATGTTCTGCATTTGTATTTCTTGTATTGTTCTATAATTTTGCGGTTAATAGATTGGTTCGTTTTTTGCCAGAAAAAAGAAAAAGAAGGCAGTGTGATCTCAAATACAAATACTACCTTCAACGCCTGGGCCGATCACCAAGAGCTGGCAGTCCTTCCAAAAGCTACGGTTGACATTACTGCACACTATCAGCATCTACACTTTCCAGAATTAAATTGGAACATAGATTATATTATTGCTCCTCAATTCTCTTCCTACAAAAAACCAGTCAATGCCATCACCATGATAATTATATGTCTCCAAAACTAAAACAAATTATGCAAGGTTGCATTCATGCTAGTAAAAGTATCATAATTCATTAATTTGCACAAATCCTTCTTTCTGACGTGTCAAACCTAATTGTTTATAGTTTATACATAATTCCACATACGATTTTTAGCATAAAATAAAAAATGAAGTTTCTCATGATTCAAAAATCCAAAAATTTCGCAAACAATAAAAATCAAAACTTAAAAAAATATATAAAAAAATACGTAACATCATTAAAATATCACATGAAATCGAAAAATACTGCATAAAGAATATCGCACGAACTCAAATAATATCGTATATTGGAAAATATCGCATGGAAACAAAAACGTACGCTTAAAAACAAAATTGTTGGTATTTGCACTACTTCAATGATGGATTTGTCGATTTTCAGGGTATAAACCATGGCGATCAGAAGATTTGGAGCTGGAACCATATAAGGTTATTTCAAGGGTTAAAATGGTTCCAAATTTTGCTATTTTCCCATGGCAAAGAGAATTGATCACTTTAGTAATATGCTGCAGCTGCACGATGAAAAGATACGAGATTTTTATCTGATGCAAGTTACTAAGCCCACAAAAGTCTCCACGGCCCACTTTCTCAAGCCCATTATTTTTAATTAGTTAGTCTGGTCCAATATTATCTCATTTGGGACTTAAATACCCAACATTTGAAAAGTGATAAGTATACCAAGTACATGAACTTAAAAATAGATTTAAAGAGGAAATGATAATATAGCTTAACTGTTAGCGGCATCTAACAATCGTGTTGTTAACCGATCAACATTCAAATAGAATTGTGCATTTTATATTTTTAGTTCTTCAACGTTTTTATAGGTACACGAAGAGTCCTTTCATTAAAAGTAACAACACCCTTTAATCCGTGTTGTTATCGGCACAGAATATTTTCCCATGATAATATATGTCAAATCAACTGGATGAGATTATAGAAAGAAAAATTATGTGAATTCTGTGAAGCAATTAAAGGCTCAAGTCATTTTTGAAGTTATTTATTTAGACCTAAATAGAATTGCTTATCTTATAATATTGCTACATTATGTGGCGTTTCATCTTTAATCACTATAATAATGCCTTTCTTGGTTGTTTAACGGTATTTATTATTCATTTTATAACAAAAAGTCTACTCCGAAATCTATAGACACCTAGTTTCGCAACCCAAAGTACGAGATGCGTGGTCAAGGTACCTGAGTCGTTGGCCGGGGTTATGTGACCAGTTGTGAACGTGCAACTTTTTAGAATAAACACATTATCTTCTATCTGTTGCAGGATTGGGTTGCGAGATTTTCTCGATATCACAACCCGCTATGCAACTGGTTAATATACCCACAAGTATGTGAAACGGAAATAATGACTCCTTTTGAGAGAAAACTATTCGGTTGATATACTCATAAATGAGTTAAATTCGAACATCGGGTCCTTTTAATGAGAGAGAATTTAGTTGATACCCCTCGTTGAGAAAAATAATTATGTTACTACTTTGTCGACAAGTAGACCTTTCTAAAAGGGTCCTATTACGGGTATCCTTAATAATTTCTCATCAACATCATTCATCATATCCCGTCATTTAATTATACTCTTTTATTTATTTATTTAAATAATATATATTTAATAAAAATTAATATTATAACAACAAAAGCTTAAATTATTGGACGCGACTAAAGCAAAAGTTAAAATTATTTGACACTAATAAAGCAAAAACTAAAATTATTGGACGCGACTAAAGCAAAAGCTTAAATTATTTGACGCGACTAAAGTAAAAAATCAAATTCCTATATTAACGAACCTATATCGATTCATTTTTTCATAATATTAAAAACTTATTCGATTCATAACCTTATAAACAATCTCATACATTACAATTGTTACAAGAAGATATGTCGAGTGTATCAGATTTTTTCACTGATAAGGTATAAAATTTCATATAATGGTACTCTAAATCATATTATGTTATCATATTTTGACTAAATAACTTCTCAATTTCGGGTGTTCAATAATCGTGAAGAATTAATTGAATAGGTGAAAAATGAGGCACTTTCTCATAAACAAGTTATTATCATCAAAAGATCAAAAACAAAAAATGGTTACTTAGCTAAGATTATATTTATGTGTGAGTGTGGCAGTGTATCTAGAAGTATATCGACACCCGAAGAAAAGTATTCCATGTAAAAAAATTGACTGTAAATTTGAAATGGTAGCAAAATTCTCAAAGACAAAAGGTGTTTGGTCGATTACGATGACAAATCCAGCACACAATCATCAAAGTATAATCTGCCAAGCAAATCTGACTCCTATACATGTTGTAATGTCACTTTTGAAGGTAAAAGGATATGACTTTCAGTATCTTACAAGTGATTCTACTAATCAGTTAGAAGAATTATTCTGGATCCATCCAGTTTCACATGAAATATTGCGTGCATTTCTGCATATTTTGATGATGGATACTACGTACAATACGAACATTTATAAGTCGCTTTTTCTAGAAATTGTTGGTGTTACTTCTACCAACAAAACATTTTCTATAGCATTTGTCTTGATAGATAGAGAATAGATAGAGAAAAGATTAACAGCTTTCTGTGAGCGTTAAAGTGTCTAAAGTTGGCCCTTAGGAAACGTATGAACCGCGGGTTATCGTCACAGATAAAGATTTTGCTCTAATAAGTGCATGTGAAACAATATTTTTAGGAGCTAATAAATTACTTTGTAGATGACATATCTGGCAAAATATTTTTAAGAATTGCAAAAAATATTTTAAGTCATAAGACGAATGGAATTCTTTTCATCTTACATGGGTTTCATTAGTTAAAGCTCCTACAATGATGTTATAAACGCACTTCTATAGCCGGCTTCAAGTCAAGTTGATCCATTAACCATGTATTATTTTTTAACAATCATTTTAGCAAACATTTAAACAAATATATCACCAACCTTTGAAACAAATATGTTTTTGAACTTTCAGATGTTTTGACATACCTCAATGAGGTATGGTTAAACAAATACGCCACATGTTCGTATCGGTGGCAACTAATAAATCACTTAACTCTGGAAATTCAACCACAAACAAGATTGAAAGTTAGCACGCGAAGGTGAAACTAAATTTGGGTTCCTCGCAAGGAAGATTAGACACATTTGTGCCTATTATAGTTAAAGTTGTGAAGACGAGAGTTACTATAATCAAATAAAGCTTTGAGCGAAGCAAAATTTTTCAATGGCCAAAATATGACCATCCAAGTTTCCAATTATTATGGGGTTGGGTTTCCCTTTATGCTATAAAAAAAATCCACGCAAAACTTGGCCGTTCCAACGGATTTGAATTAACAAATGAGAGTTGTGGTTGTCAATTGAGGTCATGTTTTGGGTGACCATGTGCGCACGAACTTACAAGTTATTTAAATGCAGGTCTTCTTATTCCACTAGAATTGATTATCATTTTCTGGAAGACGCTTGATTTTTCACCATGTATATCGGCACAAGATGGCGATCTTCGTTGTGACGCTGAGTTAGACATGCTAGCTTGAATTCAAGAACCCGTCGTTGACATAATTACTCGTGGACGTCCAAGTATGAAGGTACAGAAACATATGGAGAATTTTTTATTTCACACGCCGCCTCAAGATCCTCCTAGACGTAGTTATTCCAACACGTCAAATCTTGATGGGTTTGATTTACTGGGCTTGAACCAAGAACCTGTCAGACATAGCTCTTACGTTCACCAAACATTTTTCTCGAATCCATTATTGGATCAAATTCTAGAAATATTCGACCGTACATAATGAACATTCATAATGTTATTGGTGATGGGAATTGTGGATTTAGATCAGTAGCTTCATGTCTAGGTCTTCACGAAGAATGTTGGCCGCAAATTAGAATGAAGTTACTTGATGAGATAAGAATGCATCAAGCAACATACACTAATATGTTTAGAGAAGTAGGATTGCTACAACTTTCTCGAACGATCAATTTTCCAGCAAATACACGTGCAGTCGATAAGTACTGGATGGATATGCCGACAAAGGGTTTGTTAATTGTTTCAAGGTACAAATTGGTTTTACTATTTTTGAGCAATGATGGAAATTCGACGTGTTTTTCACTTTGGTCCAGTCCACACGAGTCACAACTACATTACGTATGTGCAATTGCTCACGTACATCGTAACCACTTTGTAAAAGTGGATTTACAAAGATATTATCCGGTACCTGAAATGCATCCGTCATGGATTATATTTAAATCTAACTCAGAATGGGAACGTCCGTATTAGAATCAACAAGATTTGTATAATGAGTCTAGATGTTCTAGTTATAAATCTGATTTTGTAAATCTCGATGATTAGAAAATTGTATAGAATCATTTATTATTGTTTATTTTTTTATACTAATTAAATAAATTTACGTATCTATTAAAAAATAACAATACAAATATTAATTAAATTATTATTTTTATTTAATAAAACAAAGAACAAAAGTAGTCAAAATATAAAGCAGACTGGGTGGTAGGCGTTTTGGCCAAAGGGGGAGGGTGCAAATAAAAATGGCCCATGTAGAAACATTTTTGAAAAGAATGATATGAAGATTTTAAATTTGATACATTTAGAAAAGTAGTAGAAAGCTAAATAATATAATATTTTCTTTATTTTTTTCTTCTACTTGCAACCTTTTGAAATGTAAGTGTGGTAAAAAAAAACAAACTAGCCATGTGATTGTACTATTATCATGTAAAACTTGTGTAATTGGGAAAACAAAGTTACAGATACATTCGCAAACACTAATTTTTCTAAATTAAACTGTATAATGTTTAATCCAAACCTTAATACAAATGCAAACTTATCATATACCAATCTTTTCAATTTCAACACTACAAATAATCCGGTTTCTAGCTCATTACCACCTAACCCGAACCCATAAAATTTTGGCATGTTTTGTTTTCTTTAGTGATGTAACATTTTGTATTATTTACATCCACAACAAAACCTTATTGTAACTTGTTCTGTTAGTAATGTGACTTTTTTTAATTAATATAATATTATAAAAATTAAATGTGGTGTTTTATATAATTACAAGTAATTGTTTTTAAATAAAATATGAAATTAAATAAAATTGTGGGTCCTAGATTATAGTTGTGAAGTCGTGACAATTACCACTGCGTGCAGTCGTCCCAGGATATGCAGTTGTTGCTGACGTGGCTCGCAGTCGTCTCAGAATATGTTATAATGACTTAAGTAGTCCAAGTTACAAGTACAATCATAGAGTAAAAACATGTTCAATGGTCCTATATAATATCCCTCTCACTCTCTATACATTTAGACATCAATAATTACAAATATACTCAAATGATTTTTCTATATTTAAAAAAAAAGTTTTAACATTAATAAGATTTTCTCATAATATAATTAAAAGTTATTCATCCTCATAATTATAATCTATGATTTTTAGTGTTATTATCAATATTAGGGTTCTATTTCAATACTTTTAATAATTTTATTAGTGTAAATTATTACTCCGTATGTTTCAAAATAGGTGTTCATATTTCTTTTTTAGTTTCTCTCAAAATAAATGTCCAATTCCAAATATAGATAATCAACTTTACAATTTTATCTATTGCTTACATTTTTTACAAAAATCTACGCATAAAACAAGGGCAATGATTACAAATAGACAAAAGTAACACAACTAAATGAACTTATACTTTGAAAACTCCTAAATTTTTTACATAAAGATGAATAATGTAGGCAAAAAATTTACAAAAATGTGTTTTTAGAGTCACTGTTAGATGAGAGTTTTGTCTTAAGAGGAAAGATAAATAAAAAGAGTTCTTTATTTATATAGATTTAGAGATAGATGTAGTGTTACGGTTTAAAATGTCTAACTCAAATTTTATACAGTACTTGTAACTTTTAAAACATGTATAACTGCATAACCTTTATAGTAATACAAATCTTTTATGATAATGGGTTAAAAATATTGAGTCCTACAATTACAAATTTTAAACTTTTAAAGTAGATTATTATAGAGTATTTGGAAATTGTGTCATATAGATCGCGACATGCTAGCAAATAAGAATATTATTTTTAAATAAATATTATTTACAGATAGCCGGTGTTAAAAGATCGTTGTCATAATACATAAGTCGTAGTGATGGAGATTGCTGCTCGCATATATATTTTTTAAACAATTTTTTTGAAATGAATAGTCAAAGGCATGGTTTACATCCCATGGTCGAGCCACGTAATACCAATATTCCGTTAGTCAACCAAATTCCCGTGGTCAAACAAAGATTCTCGCAGTTCACTAAAATCCCTCAATTCCCGTGAGAGTCTTTAAGTTTAATATGAAGTAGTAGAGCAATTCAATTCATTCATTAAAGAGTTCACGGATTTAATGAACTACATGAATCTTTCTTTAACCGCGGGATTAAGTTGACCCGCGGAATATTGATTCTACGAGGCTCGCTTTGACTGGATTAGAGTTCCTGCGGTCTCGCAATGCATATTCTGCCAAATCATCGCCTATTTCAGGAAAACATTTCTCACACGAACCAGAACGTAAACTATGATCATAACGAATATTTAAAAATGGAACTATGATCATAACTATTTTAGTTAAAAGTAGTGTAGATCGTGGTCATAGGTGTAACATGCCAGCTATTAAAAATAAAATATTATTTACAAATGGCCGGTAGTGTCATGTAAATCGTTACCATGACTCATAACTCGCAAGTGTTATAACATGCCAGCTATTAAGACTTTTAATAATGAAAGTAAATAAGTCATGTAACGTGGAGATGGAGGTTGCTCCTTGATCCCATATATATGTATATATATATTTATTCTTTACATATACTTGTTTAATTAGTTGGTCAGTGATTGCATTCTTCTCCATTTTGAACCCATTATTGTTTTTATACTCTTGATTATTTTTCACTTGATTAACAAAAATATGGAATCTACGATCTCAGATTTTGCTCACTTACAAATCCCACTTGAAGAAATAGTAGAAGCCACCAACAAGTTTGCTGATAAAAATATCATCGGCAAAGGTGGATTTGGAAATGTTTACCGAGGAAAACTTATGCGTTCTGGTAAGTTGATAAAAATATCAGCTCGGAGGTTAGATCGTAAGTATGGGCAAGGAGACGTTGAGTTTTGGACCGAGGTTTCTATGCTTTCTCGTCTCGAGCATAAAAATATAGTCTCTATGATTGGCTATTGTGACACAAAAGAAGAGAAAATAATCGTATATAGATTTTATCCCAAGGGAAGTCTCTCGATGCATCTAAGTGACCCAACCCTGAGATGGAGCAAAAGAGCGATTATAGCTGCTCGTGTCGCTCTTGCAATAGATTACCTCCATTATGAAGAAGAGAGGCCATATTATATTATCCATCGTAATATTAATAGCTCCACAATTTTATTAGATGAAAATTGGGAACCTAAATTATCTGGATTTGAATTTTCAATCAAACATTCAACTGAGCGGAAGAACGAAGTTTTCCTTTCTGAAGCTATTGGCACATATGGGTATATAGACCCAGAAATTTACGAGACTGGAGGTGTGACACACAAGTCGGATATCTACTCTTTTGGCGTTGTTTTACTTGAACTTTTGTGCGGGAGGAGAGCAAATGAAGGTAATTCGTTGCTAGCTCCATTGGCTACATCTCACCATAAAAATCACACATTGCCAAATATAATTCATCCCGATCTACGAAATCAAATACATAAGGAGTCTTACGAGCACTTCACAGAACTAGCGTTTTTATGTTTAGATTCGAAGCGATCAAAACACTGGACGGCGTTTAATCTTGGTTTTAGACTTGGCATATTATGCCACAAGGAGAATGATGACGTAAGACGGATCCTTTCTTTCATAATTTTACTTATTAATTGTTGTTTTAATTTTTTAAAATGTTCATCATTCTTGTGTGTTTATTATTATTTTATGTTTCATAATTTCTGGTTCTTACAACTGGGAAGACGACGATAACCTGGGATGGGAATCGGGATTTATTTATATATTTTGTATTTTTTATTTTTACCTTTGTTTTTCGAGTAGTCCCAGTAAACTCTTCACACACCTATTTATATTTATTAATTAACAATATTAGAAGAGGAAATATCGGTATCGATTTCATATATAACGTCCCTTTGTTTACCAATATACCGTTCTTCTGTTATATTTTTAGCAACTATGAAAAATATTAAAGAATGTTGCTATAATTTAAGTAAATTATTATTCGAGCTACAATTTAGAGTCTATTATGTAACAGTTTATTAACTTTATTTAGTTAAATATAATTTAGCAACGTCTTATTTTCTAGCAGAGAATAATAAAACTATTAAACAGGGTATTTCGGGTTTGTCAATGGAGAAGAAGGGTGATACAGGTGAACGTAGTGCCTCGGGTTTGTCAATGAATAAGAATGATGATTCAAGAGAACAGAGAGCCTCAAGTGTTCAGGAGGTACTTGTTTTAAAGTTTTAAAGTATTAAAAATAAAAATAAATATTGAATTAATAGTAAACGTTTCTTAGAATAAAATATATAAATATCTTTCAATGGGGTAAGGTTCTAGAACATATTAATACAAGAACGTTAAGAACATAGGGCATAATTGATATTTTGTTATGTACTCCCTCAATTTTAGTAGTTTCCTCCTTCATTTTGATTTTTTAAAATCAAAAGTTCTTTAATAATTAAAAACACTAAGATCCATTTTTTAACATAAAGTTTCATTTATTTATTAATTAAATTTTTAAATGCGAATGAACATAACTCTCATGTTCAAGTTGAAGGTGCATTTATTTATAACTAGAGAAAACAGTAAATCACTTTATACGTACAAGGGAAATATTTTAAAAGGAAAAATGAATATAGTCGATCAGAAAGTAGTTTATTCTAAAAAAAATAATTTAACTTTCAACTAAATTGAATTCATTATTTATCTATTTAAATTCATTTTAGTTTATAATATTGCTTACAGTTAACGAATTTGGAAGACTTAAGGATTTCAAGCAAAGACTTAATTGTAATCTCTGGTCTTGAAAGGGGACGTCTTTTTCGTCTACCAGGGAAGAATAAACATGAATCAAGTAAGGGAGACTATTCCGTAAAGATAGTGAAAACTGAAGGCACTTCTACTATTAGTAGAGAATTTGAAATTCTTCGGAGGTGTAGGCATCCTAACATAGGATCTATTCTTGGATTTTGTGAAAAAGGTCATCAAACATTACTCGTCTATGAGTATACCGAAGGTAGTGAATCTCTTGCTACTAATGTGAAAACTTCTTTAGCGAGCACAAATGGGAGAAAATGTTCAACGTGGGAGAAGTGTTTGAAAATCTTTGTTGATGTTGCACGAGGACTGAATTACCTCCAAAATGAGATGGGAGACCAAAAAATAGTTATACACGGTGATATAAAGTGTAGTAATATTATGGTAGACAAGGATGGGAGAGCAAAGATTATAGGATTTAAAAACTCATTACTCCTCCCTACGATTGTTTCTGAGACCGATAAGCTAAAACGACAATCAGATGTATTCAGTTTCGGAGTACTTATGTTTGAAATTTTTTATGAGAGTCCAGACCAGGAAAAGATAATGCAACTGGTACGAAGATGGTTTAAGGAGGGAATAATAAAAGAAAAGTTGGCTTCTAAATTTAAAAAAGAAAATTATGAAAACAAAAAAATTATTACTAAAGGATGCAACAAAGACTCTTTGGATACATTTTTAGATATCTTATATAAGTGTTTAGCAGAAGCCCAGGATCAGCGTCCGCAAATTGAAGTCGTCCTCAAGGAATTGGAGAAAGCGTTATCTTTTCAAGTAAGTTAATATTCTAAAAAAAAATAGTAATGTATATTACATTATTATTCTTTAAAAGATCCTTGATAGTAATCAATGTTCTAAATCATGACCACTTTCAAAAAGGATAAGTTTATCAAATTTACATGCAAACTAATTTTTGAACATTAAGTTTTCATGTTTGATTTGAACTTTAATATGATATCATTGTAATTATCAAAACTATGGAATTTATGTATTATAAGCATGAAAAGTATGTGTTTAATAGATACTTTGAATTTTACTATGGAAATCTGTATTTCCATAGTGAAAAATAAACAATGGCATAAAAAATTAATAAGATTCACACAACATCAAATTAATTGTATTATTCAAAGTTGTCGTTCTATTATAAATTTTGAAAATTGTGGGCAAATGTATTCAGGGTTTTATACCTTTCGGTATATTTGTAAGATTATAAAGGGTTATATGCTATTATATGTATCAAACTTCTAAATTTTTTATTGAATATACGTAAAGAACCGATTCGGGAATGACGTGACATCTAAATATATTAGGGTTAAGTATGGTGAAATGTATCAAACTCTAATTGAATTTCTATTGTGTGTATTGTACTTTAATCGCTTCTAATGTATGCAATTAAGTTTTAAAAATATACGTTTAATGTATTGGGTGACCTATTCAACCATTAACCAGTCACTTTGTTACTGTTAATCTTCTCTGACGATTTTCCGACCACCTGCTATTTTTTATGGTCACCTGAAGTTAGGTTTCTTGGTTCTAAACTCTTCAATGTCTTTTTCTTTTATTTGAAAATGAGGCTGCAACATCTAGATCTAAGCTCATTTAAGCTTCTAGCAAGCTGCAATGCAACCTTCAACTCAAACACTTCACCATTTTCTCTATTGTTCACATCTCTTTCATTCAAGTTTGATTCTAGAGATTTCTCCATCTTCTTAAAGAAACTTACATGAAAATCGATACATTTTAAACAACACCCTTACTTGCCATAACATCACCCATTTCAGTGGTAATCACATCGGTGGACTAGCTGGAAAAAGTGGTCGGAGGGAGATGGTCAGAGAAGATGATCGGTGATGTGGCATGGTTGACCTGCTGTATAGGTAAATTACCTATGATAATATTCTTTTACAAGTTTACTACACACAATATATGCGATTTAAGTACAATGCATGAATAGAGATTTGTCCAAAGTTAGATACATTGTGGCATACTAAACCCAATATAATATCATGTCATCACCACATTACTGCTTTAAATATCATCAAAGGTAAATGTTGAATACATGAGGTAATTTCTTAATAAAGTAATACTTTCAAAACAACTAAGACCATAGTTGTTAACTCGTGACTCGACTTACCACTCATAATCTCGGTTTCTAACTCGTGACTCGACTTGACTCGTACTAGTCGCTATTTAACAATATATATATATATATATGTGTGTGTGTGTGTATGTGTGTGTGTGTATTATTGTTTAAAAATTATGTGCTTAAGAGAAGTAAAACATGGTGAGAATCGATAGTTAAATCGTTGACCGACAATCAACACAAAGGCTTAATTTAAAATAGATTAGAGTCATTCTTTTTTTTTATTTTGTCCTTTACTTTTTGTATTACATTACACTAAAAGTTTATCTGATTTTTCACTCGTAACACTCAACCAAGACTTGGAAGAGTCACACACAACTCAAAAAAGTCAATAAACGACTTGTAAGTGTCAAAGTCATTTATGAATAGGGATCCGAGTCGCCTCATTTTTTAAACTTTGACTCGACTCGTAAGAATCGACTCATGACTCCTAAGAGTCTAACAAATATGACTGACACAACAAAATTACAATAATAAACACAATTTGATAGAAAATAAAACATAAAAACTGAAAAGCAAGACTCTCACATTCACTTCACACACACGTCTTAAATGAGAACTTAGATTTAAACCCACAAGATCTTAATTAAGGTCATTCACATGTTGTTATGCAAAAGGTTGTTGCAAAGATAACTCTTTTCTTTCCTTCTATAATTATTACTTACAAAATTATTAGAAATGCAATTAGCAATCAAAAAATATAATGTGTTTACACGGAAAACATACAAAACAAACAAACAATTGTTACATAATACAAGTAGCATTTAATTTGTATAAAGTTTTACACATCTGGTTATGTTCAAACAGGTGTAATTTCTAATTATGTAATGATTATAACTTCATGTTATAGATTTAGGTGGATGTCGTAAATGCTAATATTTAGTATTGGTGACTATATTTATTGTCTCATGATTCATAGAAAAATCACAAGGACCCTCTTTGGATGTCATTTGAAGACATCAAATCGGCCACTCAAGATTTCAGTCCAAATAATTACATTGGAGAAGGAGGTTTTGGGCAGGTATTCAAAGGAAAACTTGCACAAAAACATGGAAATGGACATTATAATATTGTTGCAAAGAAGTTAGATAAAAGTCATGGTCAAGGGGAGAACCAATTTTACAATGAGCTACAAATTCTTTACGAGTATAAGCATGAGAATATCATTGGTCTTTTAGGCTATAGCAATGAAACAAATGAAAAATTCATTGTTTATGAAAAAGCTTCTAAGGGAAGTCTCGATAGACATTTGAATGATGCTAGTCTTATATGGAGGAATCGATTGAAGATATGTATTGATGTTGCAACCGGGTTAGATTTTATTCATGGAGGTGTCGGAGGACAAGATGTGGTAATACACAGGGACATCAAAAGTGCTAACATTCTACTCTTTGATAATTGGAATGCAAAAGTTGGTGATTTTGGACTTTCCTTGATAAGTACAATAAATGATGAAGCAAAATTTACTATCGATCATGCTTGCGGAACAATGGATTATCTCGACCCGTTGTACTCAAAATCAGGTTTCTTAACTGTAAAATCTGACGTGTATTCGTTCGGTATCGTTTTACTTGAGATCTTGTATGGGAGAGCAATATATTTAATCCCCAAACAGGAGAAGGAGTATCTACTCAATTTCACATATCACAACCCTGATAAAAGTAAACAGGATAAATTCGTGTTTGAAGCTATAAGGAAAGAGATCATGCCGAAATCATTAACTACATTTCTAAATATAGTTCAAAGTTGTTTAGCTGAAGATAGAGAAAAACGACCGACATCAAAAGAAGTGCTATCACAACTTAGAACGACATTGGATTTTCAGGTAAGGTATCATGTCTTTACGTACTAATACTAGCTTTCTTTTTTATAAGGGTTGCACATGGTAACACTAAGCCAAATATTTTTTTATAATAGATGTTAGTAAGTACTTACAAGAGCAGATAAAGTAAGGACATATATGATTCTTAGATTTTTGAGGACTTGACTTTATAATTGGTGACCACCTTATCGTTATATGTTATAAGAAAAGAAAAAGAGAAAAAAAGGTGTACTTGATACAGTAACAGTTTGGTATGAATTTATTACAAATTTTCACAATAATCATAATTAATAAATATTTATTAATGAGAATAGATTCATTACTTCATGTATCTTTGAACTCTTTAATTTATACACAGAATGAGGAAGCCTAAACGGGGTCAAATTAAAAATGTCGACATCCACGTACTCGGTCCAGAAGAAGAAGAAAATAGAGATCCTATCCAATCTCATGGATTTAATTATTTTGTATTTCTTTGTTTGAAAACGCAAAGACGATATTGGTTTTAACTTTTGATGTAATAATGTGGAAAGTAGTATTTATATAATATAAATTCATCCATTCAGAATAAATAATTGCATTTGAATATCTTTACCACTTATATATTTATGTCATTTAATTCAAATTTGGTTATATTTCTCTATATTAGTCACCAAATATTCTCTAATAAGTTTTATTTACTATTTACACAGATATTTTATTGTAACATCCCATATTTCACGAAAATATAAATGAAGATTATAACTTTTGTTTATAAAATAATAAAGATAAAGCAATGAGATAATTAAATATTAGCATTTAATAATGGTCAAATTGGACTTATGATGTGATGCAAATGGTGTCTTGAGTTTATATTGTAGATTAGAGAACTTGAGAGGGTCTATTGTAATATTATGTTTAAGTTAATTAGGAATTAGGAAACTCTAACCTCCCAATATGTTCCTGGACTTTTTGTGAGCCCAAGAGAAGAAATATTAGAGTTTGTGAGTTCTTGTCAAATAGAAACCGAAGTTGTGTAGTTTAAACCGTACAGTTTGATCACAAAAACATTGTGATCATTAAGGTACTAATATTTTTCATTTAATTTTATTTATAAGGCTTTTTGAAAGGTTTAATTAATAGTTTAAGACCTATGATTTTCGTTCATTTAATTATATTTAATTATGTTTATACAAAATGAGATCTAGTTATTTAGAGCACAATGAGTGGAGATATATTTTTCGTTATTCAAGATCGAAAACGATGGGAGTCGGCGTTCCGCAGCTCCCGTCCGGATTTCTTATCGACGTTTAGGCCGACGTCCAACCAGCATCCCTGGGACACCGAGTTTTGGCATTTTTTATTTGTAACTGTAATATTGTAAATATATATATATATATATAACTATTTCCAACATCTATAAATTAACTTTTTTTTAAAAAAAAAAAAAAAACTCTTTTTAACACTCTATATATACACATTATTTATACAAACAATTTCGAAGGGTAAACATAAGATTTGGAGAGTGGATTGATGACAGGTTTGAGGATAGCCTTTATTCCTTTAAGATCTTGGTGAAGCAGAGACAACTGAGCAGAGTGACTAATTTGAGATTTTTTGCTAGCATGAAGATGAGGTCTATCAGAAAATGAGAAGGCATGAGCATTGCAGCACATGGAAGGAAGTTAAGCAACTAGACTCTGAACTGTAGTATGTTGCTTTGTTGAGAATGGTGAAGAGCTCAGTGATGCATGTGTTCACTGCTGAAGGAATGTGAGAGATTCTATTCTCAAGAATTAAGCATTTAGAGTGAATACAAGATAAAGTGATCCACAACAAGAATGTGATTCAGTTGGATGACTTGTAGGGATTACACTTCTTGGGACAGTAGGTGTAGTTTCTCAAGAATTTGATGCAGAGATGAATTGGTCTTTGGCCTCGGGGAGGACTTAAATGAACGAATTAGAGTATGTGGAACTGAAATACGTGGGGTATCTTGTGGTGGTGAAGATTGTGGTGGAGATTCTGGTGGAATATGTGGGTGTTCATCTGCTGCTTAAGTAGGTGAGTTATCAGGTTCAGGTTGATGCGCAGCAAATGATCAGTATATGGAGTTTTAGGGACCCCTTAATCTGTTTCTTAATCTGTCTCCTTAGCTAGCTCGACAGATGGTGTTTTCAGCATGTTCTCCTTCAGCTACCTCTTCTTGGTCTTCCACAGATTTCGAATGAACTTGTAGGAAATCAGGCTCTACTATTATGAGAGAGACCGACGAGATAGGGATTTTCTTTTAGAATCATGTGCATTGTACGACATTTATAACTATGCTACTAATTATATTTGAACATTTGTGGTCACACACAAGAGTATTGAGACACCAATTAATAATATATATTACTTAATTAAGTAATGAAATGGATAAAACGATAAAATTTTATATTTGGGCTAAATGAGTTCAAATAGACTAAAGAATTTAAAAAGGTTAATTAGTCCATAACTTATATTAATAATGTACTAATTAATGGATTAATATAATTACGTGAAATGAATATTTAATTATACTCTTTGGTTTACGTATGTAACAAGGAGTTTTGCAATATATACTCCCTCAGTCCTATATTAAGTGTTAACAATCAGAAATCACAAAGTTTAAGAAAATGTATAATCATTACATTGTGTAGTAGGAAGATGACATTTTGGCCCTTATCTTTTGCAGGGACTCCAATGAACCCCTTTTGGGTAAAAGTACATTAAGGGTAAAATGGTAAAGTTATATATATTATTTTTGGAAATTTACACTTATTTTAGGACAAACTAAAATAGAAACGTAGACACATATCTTGGGACGGATGGAGTATTTGAAAATCATGTCATATAGATTGCAACATGCCAACAAATAAGAATTATTATATTTAAATAAATATTATTTACAAATAGCCGGTGTCATATAGATCGTTGTCATAACACACAACTCGCAGTGATGGAGGTTATTGTTCGCATATATACTTTTAGAGAAGTTTTTTGAAAAGCACAGTCAAAAACATCGTTTACATCCCATGGTCCATGTCACCAAATATATTTATGTCCTTTAATTCAAAGTTGGTTATATTTGTCACCAATATTCTCTAATAAGTTGTATTTACACAGAAATTAATGACAATCAACAATTTTGTTAATAAATATTGTAAAGTAAATTAAAAATTGTATGTAATTAGATTATATGGATGCTTATATATGTTAAAGATGATATCTATTATCACAAAATACACATATCATATAACATGATATATAATAAAATAATGACATCCTTTCATACATCATAAACAATTAATATATTATAAAACTATGTACTATATAAGTAAATACAATGTAAGATTATAACACACACAAATACATATATACATGTGTGTGTGAAAAATTGGTGGAGGAAAACACAAACTTGTCTAACATGATATCAAATTAGATATGAATTATTTTTTCATGAACATAATCTAATCTCTACCGTTAGATCATATGAAGGAACCCTAATCGATGATCAACGCTTCTTTATGAATTATTGTATGGAGGAAGCATAATTAAACGGACAACGTTTCTTTATAAATTTCCTTTTTGTATATAATTATTATAAGGGTGGGGATCTATGGGGAAGTTGTTGATACATCTTAGTGTGTATGTCAGTTGGTCGAGTCTGTATTGTGATTGTTAATGTAATTGAGTTTAGTTTGAATTAGATTTTCTGTGTTATACGACACAAGGCTTGTGTCGCATTGTTGTTATAGCGACATAGTTCTTATGTCGCATTAGTGATGTTAGCGATATAGTGCTTATGTCGCATTAGTCGGCCAGATTAGTATAAATTCGGTTAGACTTTTTGTTAGATTTTTCAGATTATTTTCTCGGCGTTTTTCTGCTGTATTTTGATTAGAGAATTTGATATAAGAAATATAAAGTTCATATTGAATTGTTCTTGATTATTTGATTAGCTTTATATTAGTGTTTACAATCCAACGGATTCCGCACGTGGGTTGTTAGTAACGATTTGATTAAAAGATCATCTAGGGATCTACAGAAGTAAATTTTTTGGGGAAGTAGGGAAGTGAATCTGGACCATCCATCTCATCTCATTAAAAAAATGGTGGAGGGGTAATATGCTCTTTTTCTAATTAATAACAAATTAAAAATAAATTAAAATCTGATGAATGTCGACACTGAACATGATCAACTACAACAAATTAGGTTTTGCAAATACCAAATTGAATCCCAGAATGAGAGAATTCATGATTTCAACAAGATTCGACTGTTCTTCTTAATCGTTCTTCAGTAATCTCCAGGTAATTAATTGTATTCTGATTAAGTAATCTTGTTACTTATTTCGGTTCTTTGATTTATCAGTGCAATTGTAATTATAATCCTAATCGTCCATTAATTGTTACCGTAAATTGTTTGATAAAATTAGGTCTTCATTCTAGTTGTTTTGTCGAATTAATCGTAATTATAAGCTTATTGATTTCAACAAAGATTCATCATAAATGGATAAACAAAAATCCAAAGACAATGAAGATAAACAAAATGGTATTTCAATATATTCAATCATTTATCATCATTCGTATAATATTTATGTAATATGGCGACTATTATTAATTGTACGCTTATAATTGATACTCAAATCGCTTTCCATATAAATTTTAGATATATTGAATTCATATTTTTTACAAAACTAATATTTGTCGCAAAATAATGTTAGTTTATTGAGTTGATTTATGTTGAAAAAGAACAATCATCGCGGAATAATGTTTGTTTATTGAGTTGGTTTATGTTGAATAACAACATTAATCACGAAATAGTGTTAGTTTATTGAATTGGTTTATGTAGAAAAACAACATTCATGGTGGAAGAATGTTAGTTTACTGAGTTGGTCAAGTAGAAAAAGATCAATCATGGTGGAATAATATTAGTTTATAAAATTCGTTTATGTTGAAGCCAACACTCATCGTCGAATAATGTTATTTTATAGAGTTCATTTATGTTGAAACCAACATTCATCGTCATATAATGTTAGTTTACTAGATTTATATGTGTTTCATAGAAGATTTATCATGGTATAATGTAACTTGAATGAATATTGAACTGATGCCTTAACTATTATAACATTCTTACTAATTGAATGTATGTTTTTTATTTTGTTATTTTAGGTTGTAATGAATGTTAGTTAATGTTAACTAACGAATGCTCTGTCATATATTTTAATCTAAGAACTACATACATTGAGGTGATAGAATATGATAATGTGGTAACTCATTAGTTTGGGAGGATAATAATGAACATCGTAAGTAAGAATGATATAAAAAGAAAAAGTTCTGTTATATTTGCAACTTTTATTTCAAATTTTAAAAATCTTCTAAATGCAGAGAAACTTGTTTAGAAAGTATCTGATGGATGTTGATCACAAGAAAGCTGAAAACATAAAGATAGCAACACCAAAAAGAAGCTTGGTGAAATTGACAGCAAAGGAGGATCTTATTGCGAATGTTGTATTCATTAAACACATAGAAACTTACAGACGTGAAACAATATGGGAATGTGGATTACATGAAAAAGAAAGTGAACGAGAGAATCAGATTGAACAGCTGAAGAAAAAGTTTTTCGCAAAATTACTACTGAGAGATTTGACCATGTTAAGGAATGAAGTAATAGAAGACATTGAATGCTTTCATTCGAACATTTCAGAGCAATGGAAGGAA
The DNA here is from genome assembly GCA_963921325.1 of Logfia minima. Classification (NCBI taxonomy): domain Eukaryota; kingdom Viridiplantae; phylum Streptophyta; class Magnoliopsida; order Asterales; family Asteraceae; genus Logfia; species Logfia minima. Next base: position 2,029,692 of record OY992773.1, read on the forward strand.
ATCTTATGCCAAGAAGCTGCAAGTTCATATTATTTTTATTTCTTTACACTTGTATGAAATGAAAGTACGACAAAAACTATTAATCTGATAAATTTTAGTACTTAAGTGATAAATGTCTTTTCTTAGCATTGAAGTGTGTGTTTGTTTGTTTTGGTTGCTATTTTGAATTATGAAATGTTATTTGTTAAAGTAAACACATAAATAAAAACACAAAAAGATGAATGAATGTTAAATAACATTCAAACAAAATGAATATTATTTGAAAAAATAAAACATTTAAGTTATTGCATTCAATGTGGATAAATGTTTTGGACAATAACATAAACACTCATAGTTAGTAAGAATGTTAGAAAATAACATACATAATTCGTGAAGAATGAGACTACCACGTAACGTACATTCAGTCGGGAACAATGTTAGAAGTTAACATAAAAAAGTTAAATTAATTGAACATTTAACATTTATCATTCATTAGGAAATAATTTACATAAAAGTAACACAGATAAATCTAAAACACAATTAGACATTATAAATGAAAAAAAACACTAATTCAGTTAAATAATATTCACCGCCATTCCTTTAAACATCAGGGCCGATGTTGAAAAAGATTTGGATGATAGAGAGCATATTTATTATATGTCCCCAAAATAATTAACATTAACTAACAGTCATTACAACCTAAAACACTATTTCGGTTAGTAATAACGTTAGAAAGTAACATACATAATTTGTTAAGAATGAGACTACCATGTAACTTACATTCAGTTGAAACAAATCTTATAAGCTAACATAATTAATTAAAAAAATTTCATTTATCATTCATTAGGAAATAATTTATATAAAAGTAACACACATAAATTTAAAACACAATTCGAAAACTACTAGATATTATCGAACATTCATTACAAATGAAAAATTTGAAAATATATATGTATTTATTATCGTAGAATATTAACAACTAGCAAGAAAAACACACAATAAAAATAAATACAAATAACTTCACAATTTAATGTTACAATTTATAAAAAATCCAAACTACGAAAAATCCAAATTACATTCATCATAAATGAATGTTAAAACTTAAAACGTATAATCATATACAAAACATACAATAAAAATTACATAACAACGTGGTATTTGTTTATTAAAACAACTTATAATTACCAAAAAGAAAAAACAAAAAAAAAATTATTCTATTTGGTTGGATTAAAAGGGTTAAAGTGGCTACATGTGTTGAGATTGTCCAAAGTTAATGTTCATCGACAATGAATGTTAATTTATTGCTTTCATATGAAACTTGTTGAATTGATGTTGTAAAAATTACTTTAAACTAAAATTACAAAAATATAATCTACTATCTACAATACATAAGAATGTAAACATTCAAATTGGAAATTCAAATGTCAAACAACTACATACCACATTCATCTTGTCTAAAAGAGCACCGCAACATAACATACTTTTTTTACAAAATAAACAAAAGATAATGGAATTCTTAGTTATCATTTATTCCAATCTCCCTGCAACTTATTCACTTTTGTCTTTGCATCCAGCAAAAGTGCTTCTTTAACTCTATCATCATTTAGATTTTCATAGCTTTCTAAATACTCATAAAATCATCCCTTTGAAGATTCAAGTCATGTGACAATATCTTGACACCATACTTGATTCTTAATCCCTTCAACTGCACATCTAGGGTTTGTAATGTTTCATATGACACATTAGGAAAACTGCCCAATCTTTATGATTCTCCTTTGTCCTCCATATCAACATTTTTCTTTTTATGATTACTTTTGATTTTGCATTTCCAACTTCTTCTGAGTAACTTATAAAGAATTTTTTACCTGAAAAATACAAAATATGAATTTATCAACAACAAAGTAACATATAAAAAAACAATAAACATTTTAGTATGAATGTTACTTATTATGAATGCTTAATAAAAATATTTTCAAAACAATGTTATTTATTTTCAACTTACAACATTTTATGGGACTCCTTGATACTTTGCTTTAAAGTCTGGTTGATTTGCACTATTGTCAATTAACACAACAACTCCACTCCTCATATTAAAACACATAATATAGAAATGTTCCGAATAACAAATGAGAAAAAAACCCTACAATTTTAAAATTTATATACGATTAAATGAAAATCTTACAGTTAATAATATAACTATATATATGTATTATTTTGCTAGATCAAATTTTTAGAAGTTGGCCAACTTCTCATCATCATTCATAAGCTCCTCGGTCTTTTTTTCTGAAATAATTCATGTGTTATGTTTTTGTTACTTGTTGAAGAATTTCTCTTGTCTAAAATATGGTGACATGTATACAGCTGGAAAAATTGGTATTCTTTTGTCTTTTGATGGTAAATGTGGAGTATAAAACCTCTCATCACAATATGAGTGTCGGTTTCACCAATATACATATTTATATCACGCTTGAAATTCTTATAATTAATACTTTGTGGACCGAAAAATTCAAGTCTACCACTCAAATCAGCTTTTAACCGGTGAGCAACCACTAGACCAATGTTAGACCTACTGCTCAAATCAAGAAAAAAGTTCGTATCTTCAAAATCAAGTTTCCTACCCTTCTTAAGCTGATTTTTATTCTCCTTTGTATCTTATGATTATGAGCTTCATGAATTTTAAAAATTCACAAAATTTCCATCCTACAATTTACAAAGAACACTGGCACCACAACCTGTTTTTATGCTTGTTGATTTACGGTTATAAATTTTTTTATAAGCAATATTCACTTTTAAACTCAACACCGATCTTAGGTATATATGCATCGGGAACAACATGAATCCAACAACTAGTGCCAACGGGACTTTTTCCTTGGACAGAAGAAACACTAGCTCTTTTTGATACAGAACTACATAAAAAGTTAATTTATTAATTGAACATTTATCCTTCATCGGGAAATTATTGTATAAAAGAAACACACGTAAATCTAAAACACAATTAGAAACCTACTATACATTAACTAGCATTCATTAAAAACTAAAAACGTGTAATCGGATACAAAACATGCAAAATTCAGATGAACTAAATATTATAAATAAAAAGCCACAATCATCATGTATATCTAAAACATTCATTGAGGTTAGAATCTTACATTGAGGAATAGTAATACTTGAAAAAGATTCTGATAGTTCATTCAAAGGAACACTTGTAATCGATTCAGATGGACAATTAGAACAAATAGACATCATAAACCTGCAAAAAACATTGAATGAGTTCAAATTTTAGCTAAAAACGATTGAATTTTAGTAAAATTATGGTTTAAACCTGAAACCTAGAACAATTGAAATGATATGAATAATCGAAATTGAATGAATAAGCGATTTAGAAATTGAACAATCGAAATTAAATAATCAAAATTGAAAAAGAAGAACAATGAAATCGCTAGTTACGTAAAAATATTATGGAGTATGATACGCATCTGTTTAAAAACAAAATAATGTTTACTTTAATAGTATTTGTTAAATGACAATTATAACCTTATCTGTAAATAATAAAAGTAAACTTTTAAACTTAAACAAATGCCACATTATACAACTAAAACTCACGTCATCGAGTTCATGTATTAATAATATAAAACACTAGACTACATGATATCATTATCAGTCAATATTCAATAATAATAATTTATTTATCTTTTGTATATTTCTAAATATTAGAAAAAATTGATTTTTTTTTCAAATTTTTCGGATACCGATTATCCGAAGTACCCAAATTATCTAAAAAGTGATATCCGGAATTTTCGAATATCCGGATATCGGTTATAAATATTAGGAAAAATCTGGATATCTGAAACTCGGATAATTTCATATCGATCTTTCAAATTTTAGATAATGGATTTGGATACGGATACTTTGAACAGACTTAAAGAGCGTTTAGGATTGCGTTTTGAGTGTGATGTTCTAATTATTGCGTTTTAAAAACGCAAATAATCCATACTAATATATAAAACATTTATCACATTCCCATTCTCTCACTTTTTAAAACTAAGTAAATCTAATCTTTACCATTGAATCTATATCACTTTTAATCGCATCCCTTCATTTTACTTTAACATATCTATATAATAGCACACATAACAAATAAATAAACAATTTTAACTAAAAATGTCACACAATAAATTTATTTTTCTCTCTTACATATCTGCTATTTGAACATAAAAATATCTAATAAACACCATAAAAATACATATCGAATATCAATAAATATACTAATTTGCATGGTACAAGACTAGTCTTGTGAATATAGTTTGACACAAAAATTGAGAAATCGATTACTTGCGGTTATTGAACCTGGAAATACAAATCTCAAAAACCTAGGATGTACCTATGCACCAAAATGGCGTTTTGAAATTTATGATCTCATCGTTAAATTTGCTAAAGTGTCCATGTTACTCATTTTCATTTATAGCTTGCTTCAAATAGATTTTCACGGGGCGAGGCCCAAGTGAAAAATATATGTTAAAGTGGTATTTATATTTATTTATATTTCTATGGGCATTTCCAATGTATGTATGTATATTATTATTATTATTATTATTATTATTATTTATATATATTTTTTTTTAATAGTAAGATAATTGGTATTAATAGATGTTTTATTTGAGTGACAAGAAAATGGTAGAGGGAGAATTGGTCCAACTTTTAATTGGAAAAGAGTAGAGGGAACGCGATGACTTTTATACAGTGACAGCTCATAAAGTTGGTCACGTGAAAGTATATGTCAATGAGTCTTTCTTTTATAATTCAAACATATTAAAAACGATTTTTAAAATATTATCAAATGCCCCCTTAATTGGATTCTCCATATTAGATGCTTTTGTATCGCTGTATTAGTTAAAGGTTTGTCGGAAGACATAACATATATGTATCAACCAAAATGTATAATAAATGTTTTTTTTTAGATTATGAATTATGCATTATGTCTTTTAGATCGTGATTAATTGATATATTAATTTAATATCTAATATTAATATAGTCATGTTAAACAAATTATTTAAAAATTAAATATGGATCTGGGATCTTAGGCCTCTTGTCTTTTTCATATAGGTCCCGTTTTTAGTTGCTTATTCCACTGAGTTGTCACTCAACTCAATCATTATTTTAAAATAAACATCTTTAAGACAAAATATAGTCCACCCTATCCATTATTTACGTAAATGTATTATGAAGTTACTTGTAAACTTCTCATAACTATAATATATAGAATATATTCGTCTTTTAGTATTTTGACAATATCAATATATTTATAATATTCCGTGTAATTTGTAAGAGTTGTTTGGATCCGATAATTTATTAAATAATTATTGAAACTGGTGAAACGTGATTAAATTCTTCGATGTCTTTCAATTCTTCATTAAATTTATTATTAAAACTGGTGATATATTAGAATCATACACTTTAATACGATCTCCAGAACTTGTGTAATTATTGATTATTTCGAACACTTTAAATTGTTACGGGGTATTTTATTAGCTTTAAATGTTTTTTTGTTCTTTTTTCTTTTAACAAAAATTGTTTATGTTTATGTTTATATTTTGGAAGTATTTTAACTAATTGTGTATATAAAAAACCATGGTTATAATCTTTTCAATCATAAAGAGTAAAGCACGTGACTTTGGGTGTATGTATATCACCTTGAGAACTATTTAAGACCTCATACGCGGCTTCATACCGATAGGTTTTAGAAGATTCTACAAACTTGAAAGACCTTAAGAAAAATAGATACATTTGTTGAAGCTCATAAAATATCGTAAAACATGAAAAGTAGGTAGGTAGTTTGCGATATGTAGAAGTTATTAAGATGAATCAGGATAGAACATTCAAGGTCTTACGACTCCTTTATAAATAGATTAAGCCTTAGCCGCTTGTCCGCTTGTGATCATCAAGTTGTAACAACTCCAAGTGAACAATACAATGAGTAAAATATTTTTGTAAGAAGTCTTTAAGTGTTCTCTTCAATATTCTCTCAATCTTTTTTAAGAGTGACTTTAGGCTGAGCTAGCAATAGAGGGAGCTAGTGTCGCACGGTTTGCTAGCAAATTACGCAGCCCGTGACATTTGGTATCAGAGCCAGGCTCAAGTGACGCTTTGATGTGTGAAATCTAGTTATTAATTTATATTTAGAAATGCCGCGAATAGACTATCACACAACCGGACAGTGTACCATGTCAATGTAATAGTATAGCCTAGGTAAGTCCGAGTCGAACCAAGAGGACTATGCAATCAAGACTGTATAACGAATAAAGTTAATCTAACAAGTAAGTAAATGGGGGGGGGGGGGGATTTGCAACCGAATTGTTGCTTTGTAGTTATCACGAATTAAATGAAAGTAAACAGTAGGCAATTGGATATTAAAGTATTAGATATTAAGAAAAGAACATTCATCTAGACTAGCTCACTAATGATTTTGGGGTGTTTGTTAAAACCAGTTTATATGTTATTGTTTATCAAACTAAATCAAGCATGTAATTCGTGTTCAATCTTTCCAATAGATTAAATAGAATTGACCCTTCGAGTTCACTACATGTTTCTAATTAAATTAGTCTCAATTTAATCTAGTAACTAACGATTTAATCTTGTAAACCTATGTTCGCAGGGATACTAAACTTAAGTTGAGTTCTCTACTTAATTTCAATACAACCACAATCAAGGTTAATTAATTAACCTATTTAAATCTTGCGTTCGCGTTGATTTAGTAATCATTCATAAACAAATGATTAAAACAAATCACAATCATTCACTAGTGTTCACTAGAACATTCAATGATTCATCAATAGATAAATTAAACAAAGAAAACTTAATCACAATTGGATCTTCGATTAAATGTTAATTAAACAATAATAAACATCAAGAATTAACACCCCTAATCAATAGTTCACATCATCTAAATGAATGTAAAATAATTTAGCCCATAGATAGAATAAAATCAACAAAGTGTATGATGAATGTGGTGAAAGTGTATGATGAATGTGTAATATAGTTGTTGTATTCTTATATGTTGTTATTATTATATGATGATTGTTAGGTGCTAAAGAGGTGACGACTCTAGTTGGCAAATTATCAACCTTGCAAGCAAGATGTGAGTATATAGGGGGTTAAATGGGTAATAGGAATACATGAACCCGGATTACATCCGTGTAAGAGGGTTCTTGTGCTCAAATCGGTAAGTTGTTTGAAATGGTGTGATAATATGGAGTTATTCGTTAATAATAGTGGAGTTGTTTGATGTACAATAATCTAGTTGTTTATGATGTGTTTGAATATAATGTTTGACTAACTATTTGAATATGATGTTGTCAATAAGTTGGTGGTGAAATAGATGGATTAGTTACATGAATCCGGATTACACCCGTGTAAGAGGATTCATGTATTTAGATGATGATATGTGTTAGAAGGTAATGATTTATCATAACCCGTTGATTTAATTGTGGTGGTATGATTCAAATTATGTTTACTAAGTCGAATGTGGTAGTTGACCACTAAATGTAGAGATGTATATGTACATGTTGGTCTTTGACTAATTGAGTTGTCGTATGATTTACTTGTTGTGTAATGTAGTCGAATGTGGTAGTTGACCACTAAATGTAGAGATATATATGTACATGTTGGTCTTTGACTAATTGAGTTTTCGTATGATTTACTTGTTGTGTAATGTAGTCGAATGTGGTAGTTGACCACTAAATGTAGAGATGTATATGTACATGTTGGTCTTTGACTAATTGAGTTGTCGTATGATTTACTTGTTGTGTAATGTAGTCGAATGTGGTAGTTGACCACTAAATGTAGAGATGTATATGTACATGTTGGTCTTTGACTAATTGAGTTGTCTTATGATTTACTTGTTGTGTAATGTAGTCGAATGTGGTAGTTGACCACTAAATGTAGAGATGTATATGTACATGTTGGTCTTTGACTAATTGAGTTGTCGTATGATTTACTTGTTGTGTAATGTAGTCGAACGTGGTAGTTGACTACTAAATGTAGAGATGTATATATACATGTTGGTCTTTGATGAATTGAGTTGTCGTATGATTTACTTTTTGTGTAATGTAGTCGAACGTGGTAGTTGACCACTAAATGTAGAGATGTATATATACATGTTGGTCTTTGACGAATTGAGTTGTCGTATGATTTACTTGTTGTGTAATGTAGATGAATGTGGTAGTTGACCACAAGTTGTTGAATGTGGTGGTTGGCCACAAATGGTTGAAAATTCAGTGGAGAAGTATTAGCCTCGTGCTAAGAGGAGATGACAGAAATATTAGCCTCGTGCTAAGAGGAGATGACACGAATCCGTGAAGTGGAGTATATGGTCTTTGACCAAATATCAGTTATTTATTGTTTAGTTGTTAATCGTTCCAGTTGTTAGTTACTTGCAGTTGGCTTTCAATTGATGATTGATTATAAGTTGTTAGTTACTTGCAGTTGACTTTCAGTTGATGATTGGTTATAAGTTGTTTCTCAGAGGTTCTCAGTGGATTATATGTTGTTAATTGATATGCAGTCTTTTTTGTGGACTATATGTTGATAAAGTTGCTAGTAGTTGCTCAAGAGGTGACCTTGTCAATATAGTGGATAGTTGTAAATGTTAGTTTTTATCAAGTTGTCATTGGTGTTTAAATTGTTATTTGATTTTTTTGAAGCTAATTGAATCATTAGTTGACCAAGATGCATTAATCTTTATGTAGTTGTACTTATTTAACAATCTATATGCTTATTAAGCGTTTTCGCTTACTCCATTAGTTAATGTTGTTTTGTAGGCTCGAATTCGTCGGGTAAGAAGCTTGACCATGGAAGGGAGGTGGTATAATATTAACGTGGAGGTATACTCGCCGTAGGTTATGCGAGTCTAATTAACTTAAAAGATAGTTGTGAATACTAGAATTGTTATCTATGCCCATGTTTTGTAAGTGTCCAAATGGGTCAAGATTGGTTTTGGTATAAAGTTTGATGTTAAATGTTGTTTATGACTAAATTAAGTTGTTTTGACATGTACATTTGATGTTGGAAAGGAAAAGTTGAAGTTGAATGTTAAAAGGGATTGAATTGTGATAAAATGCTAAAAACTGGACAGCTGAGGCCTATCCGGCGGATAGGAAGTGCAGAAAGTGCAAAATTTCGACAAAAAAGGGCTATCCGGCGGATAGCACTATTCATCCGGTCACACTATTCATCCGGAATTTTTTTTTTCTCAAAAGTTGTTTAAAAGTTAGGCGTAACACATTCTGGAACGAAGTTAGCACCCATTTTAAGGTATGGAACAAGAAGATGAAAAAAGGGTCGTTTGCATGCGGCGACAAGATGTCTTGAAAGCTAATATTAAGACAACAAAGACGGGACGCACGTTTATGGAGACTATTGATGTGTATTAATCTAGTTACAAAAATTAGCAAAACAAGTCAAAGCTAACTATTACACAACTAGGCAAGTGTACCTAATCAAATAGTAGTATAGCAGTGATAAGTCTACCGGGTAGTCTCTCACATGAACAGTTTATATGTACTTTGAGGGTTATTTGTCTAAACTATAGCTAAGTTAATCTGGAGATGCCTCTTAACGACAGACAGTCAAAAGGATATTTAAATTAAATAAAGAAACTAAATTGATAAGTTAACCAATTGGTAGAAGCATGTACATCTAGACTTTTTACCACTAGAGTTGGACAATAAATAGAAATGTATTAAACGTATGAGAATTGTTAATCTAAATTACTAGTTTTCACAATGCAATTGTTTAATTGGAATCATAAAATGCAAGTGTCTTTGACAAATTTAAAACTCCAATTATGATTAATTAACTCTATTAACTTGATGATTTAATCTATATAATCCTAGTGTCCTAGAGATTACCAATCATACAAGATTTCTCTTAATATGATCCACTCATACTATAATTCTATTAACCTAATTCAATTCATTCATTGTGTCCAATCAAAAGCACAAGATTTAATAATCATGCAAATGTAATGTTAGATACAAGAGTTTTCACTCATTGAAACAAACATAACATTAATTAAATAAGTTAATTAAACTAAGTACGAATCGTTCTTCAATTAAACATCAAATCATACAAATAAACAAATCTAAATATCAAAAGTCCAACATCTAGGGTTATTAGCCTAGATGAACACAAGGAGTTTAACCTATTGTCATAGGTCAATCAAACAAATCATAATAATCCAAGACAAATTCATAATTGATTAAAACAATGAACTAAACATACACTAATAAGATTCGAATGAAAAGAAATAAACACTAACTTCTATGATGATTACAAGAGGAATGAATCACTTAGGGTGTCCCCAAAAGGTATCCAAATGCTCCCAAAATCGACCTCAATTCGTGGGTAATCAATAGGTTAATGATCATTAAGGTTTAGGGTATAATTTAGGCCAAAAAGCTGTATCCGAACCTTCTACCTGGCGGGTAATAGGAATACCCGACGGGTACAAGTGCCTCCCCACTCGGATGAGTGCCTTTTTCCCGGTTGGGACATCAAACTGGAAAAACATGAGTACCTGGCGGGTACTTTTCATTTTCAGCCTTAAGTTCCTTTTTGAAAGTTGTAGCTCTCTGGGTTCCGAGAATTTGGGCACTTGAATCACTTCAATCGGACTTTGTATGAGGTAGTTATGGCCAAAACCGTGAAGCCTCACAAAAGCTACAAAAATCATTCTTTTGTTCATCTTTTCTTCATCTCTTCTCGATTATTAACATGAAACTAAACTAGACTAATTAATTATTAAAAGTTTATAAAATGAGTAAAATAATATACAAATTGGACCGATATCGCCCTTATAAATATGTCTAATTTAGGCGATATCAACTACATTTGGCCAACGTACCTTATGGGCACTTATCGACCTATGGCCAGATTCAAATTATATCAATGAAGGTACCGCTCGATCCTTAGGGTTAAGATGGATATCATCAAATGTTTGTTTCAAGGGAGTAAATGGAGAATGTTAAAAGGTTGTTGGAGAAATTAAGGAAGTACCCATTAAGATTGGGTCATGGGGAGGTAATGCTTCTTTTTCGGTTGCTCCTTTAGATAATTACGAGATGGTACTTGGGATGGATTTTACAGACCATCTCCAATGTATTATGGTGCCCATAAATAACACCATGGTGATCATACAATGAGGAAACCCTTATATTGTGAAAGTTCATTGAGAGATTCAACTTAGTCCTAATCAACTACCCAAGGGACTACATCAAGCGGAAATCACATGTGTTGCAATAGAAGGAAGGATAAACCACAATTCGAGGAACTCTCTCATTTTACGAGTGTATACATAAATTAAACAATGTTGTTGAGGAGTTTAAGGGCAAGATACACGCGAATTTATCCAAGGAGATGCAACCACGAAAGGAAACCAACAATACTATCAAGACAGTGGAAGGGACAAATCTAGTAGTACGTGCAACATACAAAGTAGGCGAACTCAAACCGCAATATAAAGAGTTATCAGGGACATCTCAAAGAATGCTTCTGGTCATCCATGAAAGCTTGGTGATGTCGTATCACAAGGATCTAAAGAATAAAGGTCCGAACATTTCAAAGAGAGCATCGACACACATGAAAGAATATGATGAGGATAAAACTAAGAGGATCATTGTCAAGAGGGATAAAAGAGGGCGAATTCCGGCACTTCTCATGGAATACTTGAGAGAATGGAAGTATAAACCCACTAGAGAACCAAGTTCAGAGTTAAAGAGAGTTTGATGCAATTCATCAACTTGAATGATTTGTATAAGGCTAGAAAAGTCATCGAGGACGATGCCTCATTCAAGTGGGGGAGAATGACACGTTCTAAAAGATTTTACAAACTTGGAGGACCTTAGGGAAAATAGGCACATTTGTGTAAGTTCTTGGAATGTTGTAGAACATGAAATGTAAGTATGTAGTTTGAGATATCTAGAAGCTACTAAGATTGATGAGGATAGAACATTCAAGATCACATGACTCCCCTATAAAAAGGCTAAGCATTAACCATTTGGGATCATCAAGTTGTAAACAACTCCAAGTGAGCAATACAAAGAGTAAAAAATTTCTTTGAGAAGTCTTTAAGTGTTCTTTTCAACATTCTCTCAATCCTTTCAAGTAAGGGTGAGTTTAGTTTGAGCTAGCAATAGAGGGAGCTAGTGTCATATAGTTTGCTAGTAAATTAACGCAGCCCGTGACAATACGCAAGGGTTGATTTATTTGTTCACATAAAGAATAAACATTTAGTAAGGGAACTATATGAAGTCCTTTTGATGAAATCCTTTCAGAAAGAAAATTTTGAAATGAGAGAAATTTCTTTGTTTTGTGTTTTTAACCAACTTTTTCTAGTTAGTTGAATAGATTCATAATACTTTTCTTGCCGATCATTTTACTGTTAGCACCGTATTGACATGTGATTTTAAGTTTCTATCAAGTGGAATGTTTATACTATGAATCCAGAAATCTACTTTGTGAGAGAAAAAAATTATTACTTTAACTTTCTTTTATAGAAAAACATAAATTAAAACTAATTCTACTATATTAACATTTTTTTCTTAAGAAAATATTCAGTATAGAAAGAGCGGCCGGTTTCATATTTCCATACGTTTCGACTATTTTTGGAGGGATTAATCTTATTTGGATATGATTATATTAAAAGATTACATAAAATTCTACTAATAAGCCCACCTGCATGGCCGCAGCCTCTCACTCCAATAAAGTGTGCACGCCTACGTTTATATATATAGACGCTTCTTCAAACTGTTGCAAATAATTTACTACCGAGAAAGACTAGATGAATTATTTTATCAAAATGTTAGTACCATTTACGTGTTGAAAGATGTTAAAAGGTTAAGTTGTTAACAAGAACACATTGTCATATGTATCGATCGCCCCTCTACTACTTCTGCCTCTGAATATAATATGTATTGTTATTTTTTCACGTAATGGATAGTTGGATATATACCTTGTTTTTTTTATATAAATAAAAAGACAAGATGAAAATTGTAATTTTTTTTAACATCAGAGTTTTATTAAAAATTAGCAAGAAGCTAGAAAAGGAGTCAAATTTGCTTGGAAGATTGTGCAAAGTTTTCCTTTTGCATTGTATATCGTCGTGTTTGAAGAAACATTTTTTAGAAGGTGATCAATCCATCACACAATCATCAAAGTATATTGTAGATGGAAGGTCATGCATATGCAATGCGATTGACTGATGATGAATTTCGTTTAGTTGCAGATTTGTCAAGAAATAATGTAAAGACTCGTGAAATTCTTGCCACGTTGAAGGAGCGAAATCCAGAAAATGTTTCTTCGAACACGACGATATACAATGCAAAAGCAAAACTTCGCACAATCTGCCAAGCAAATCTAACTCCCATACAGGTTGTAATGTCATTTTTGAAGGTAAATGGATATGAAATTAAGTATTGTACAAATAATTCTACTAATCAATTAGAAGAATTATTCAGGATCCATCGAGTTTCATATGAATTATTGCGTGCATTTCCGCATATTATGATGATGGATGCTACATACAATACGAATATTTATAAGTTGTATTTTCTTGAAATCGTTGGTGTTACTTCTACCAACAAAACATTTTCTATAGCATTTGTCTTGATATATAGAGAAAAGACTAAGAACTTTCGGTGGGCATTTAAATGTCTAAAGCGGGCCCTTGAGGAAACGTATGAACCTCAAGTTATCGTCACAAATAGAGATTTTGCTCTAATAAGTGCATGTGAAACAATATTTCTAGGAGCAAATAAATTACTTTGTAGATTGCATATCTAGCAAAATATTTTTAAGAATTGCAAAAAATATTTTAAGTCATAAGACGAATGGAATTCTTTTCATCATACAAGTGTTTCATTAGTTAAAGCTCCTACAAGTATGTTATATACATACATCTATAGCCATCTTTAAGTCAAGTTGATCCATTATTCATGTATTATCTTTTAACAATCATTTTAACAAATATATCACCAACCATTGAAAGAAATATGTTTTTGGATTTTCAGATGTTTTGACATACCTCAATGAGGTATGGTTAAACAAATACACCCACATGTTCGTATCGGTGGAGACTAATAAATCACTTAACCTTGGAAATTCAACCACAAAACAGGGTTGAAAGTCAGCACGTGAAGGTGAAACTAAATTTGGGTTCCTCGCAATCAAGATTAGACACATTTGTGCCTATTATAAATAAATTTGTGGAGACGCAAGTTACTATAATCAAAGAAAGCTTTGAGTGAAACAGAATTTTTCGATGGCCAAAATATGACCATCCAAGTTTCCAATTATTATAGGGTTGGGTTTCCCTTTATGCTATAAAAAAAATCTACGCAGAACTTGACCGTTCCAACGGACTTGAATTAACAAATGAGAGTTGTGGTTGTCAACTGAGATCATGTTTTGGGTTAACATGTGCACACAAACTTACAAGTTATTTAAATGCATGTCTGCTTATTCCACTAGAATCGATTGACATTTTCTGAAAGACAATTGATTTTTCACCATGTATATCGGCACAAGATGTCAATCTTCATTGTGTTGCTGAGTTGGACATGCTATCTTGCATTCAAGAACCCGTCGTTCACATAATTACTCGTAGACGTCCAAGTGTGAAGGTACAGAAACAAAAGGCGATTTTTTGTTTCACACGCTGCCTTACGATCCTCCCAGACGAAGTTATTCCAACGTGTCAAATCTTGATGGGTTTGATTTACTGGACTTGAAGCAAGAACTTGCCATACATAGTTCTTACGTTCACCAAACATTTTTCTCGGATACATTATTGAATCAAATTCCATAAATATTTCGACCGTACATAACTAACATTCATAGTGTTATTGGTGATGGGAATTGCGGATCTAGATCAGTAGTTTCATGTCTAGGTCTTCACTAAGAATGTTGGCCGCAAATTAGAATGGAGTTACTTGATGAGATAAGAATGCATCAATCAACATACACTAATATGTTTGGAGAAGCAGGATTGTTACAACTTTTTCGAGCGATAAATCTTCCAGCAAATACACGTGTAGTCGATAAGTACTGGATGGATATGTCGTTAATTGCTTCAAGATACAACGTGGTTTTGCTATTTTTGAGCAATGATGAAAATTCGACGTCTTTTCCACTTTGGTCCAGTCCACACGAGTCACGACTACATTACGTATGTGCAATTGCTCGCGTACAACGTAACCACTATTTACAAGGATATAATACGGTACCTGAAACGCATCCGTCATGGACTATTTTTAAATCTGACTCGAAATGGGAACGTCTATATAAGAATCAACAAGATTTGTATAATGAGCTTAGACGTTCTAGTTATAAATCTGATTTTGTAAATCTCGATGATTAAAAATTATATGAAATCATATATTATTATTAATTGTTTGTTTTATACCAATTAAGTAAATTTACGTATTTATTAAAAAATAACAATACAAATATTAATTAAATTATTTTTTTTGTTTTAATAAAATAAAGAACAAAAGTAGTCAAAGTGTGAAGCAGAGGTGGCAGGCGTTTTAGCAGGCAATCAAAATGGCCCTTTATTAACCAACAAACTGTACTAACAACTTATCCCCCACGTAGTCACGAGGTAGTAGGCACGTGCAATCAGTTAAAACTATCACGTGATCATTTAGAAGGAGCATCCTCCCATTTTTAGAAATGTGCATCCTTCCAATTCTGTTTTTGACGTTTCCTATCAACATACCAACTATAACTACGTAAGTTTTTTTTTTTTATAAAAAAGACAACGAACTTGTATACCCTCACGTACATATACATTTTTTATAACTATGTACATATGTTCACTCTAAATTTGAACCTCAAAATTCATGATTAAATAGTCACTCAAATACCGTTAAACTAGTACTTTTTAAAACTAAATATATAAGTACATGAGAAATATATTTCAATTTATAATTAAACAATGTAAACAATTGTTATCATACATGCATCTTCTATAAAAACATTATAGTCTCATCTCATAAGTATACAAACTATTGATTAACGTATATAAATAAAAAGATTGGGGTGTAAAAAATATTCGTTTCATATGCATTAGTAGTATTACAAGCTTACAAACTTGAAGTTATGATCACCGATGACATCATATATACTAGACTAGATTAATGACGTTGACTTGCTTAAAATTTATTCACTAATAATACTCCGTAATATCAACTGAGTAGTATTTTTTAACACGTAGTGGAAAAACAAAACATCTATTACTAATATATAATGCATTTCTATGTTTTTTTTTAAGATAGAATTGACTAATTTGCCCTTACAATTACTAAGAGATTTTCAAAAATTTCATAAAAATGACTAACATACCCCTAATTATTAATTATTAAATTCTCATTAATACAAACATTATTAAACCATAAACTAATTAATATATGACATTTAATTAACATACATCTAATTATTAATTATTAAGTTCTTACTAACACAAATATTATTAAACCATAAACTAATTAATATGACATTTAATTTAACTTAAACTTCTCTCTTTATATATATACACTATTACATTCAAAGGTGCGAAATGGGCGGGCGGGTCGGGTCCGGCAGTTGGGCTAAAATGGGTTTGGGTCCTAACGGACTTGTGCCACAACGGGTGCGGATCATAAGGGGTTCGGGTCAAAACGGACTTACATAAATAAAAAATTTGTGGCTTAATTTTTAGTTTCAATTTGAACTTATTAGGTTATGTATCTTAATTAACTTCAAAAAGAAATTACAAATAAAATTGCAAAAGAATATGATTACTACGTTTTAAAAATAATGAAAATTGCAAAATAAAACAATATTTCAGAAAAATTGTTAAAAAGTGATTTTTCCATTTATAAAATAGTATTCTTTGTGTATTGTAATGTAGTTTTTTATTTTTGAAATATTTCAGAAAATACAATACTGTATATCGAATTAATATGAAATTAATAAACTTTTTCCGCTGCATTGCGTGGGTATTCTGCTAATATTAACAAATAAGGTAAAAAAAAGAGAGAAGTAGGATTGAACCGCCTCTAGCTTCCGTCCACATAATATATGTTCATTAATGGTTTTAACCTTATATTATTATATAACAATATAACAATTGGAATTAAAATGATTGGACCATATAAAAATACATTAAAAATACAAATAGGGTATACAGCGAATATAGTTATTGCTCGTAAAGGTGTTCATATCAAAAATTCAAAAATAAAATAACAGAAATAATAATAATAATAATAATAATAATAATAATAATAATAATAAGGGAAATTGTTTGTTTTTGTCCATGTAGTAATTGCGTTTTGACACTTTTATCCTTTTTCGAGTTTGCTCAATCTTTTTGTCCCACACGTTGTAATTTTCACCAGATTAGTTCAATTTTCTAACTTTTGTTAAGTTTTCCCGTTAAGTGTCATCACGTGAGAAACATGTGAGGGTATTTTCGTCAGAACACTTTTTCCCTCTTTTAATACACTGACTCTCCCTTCCCCCTCTCATTTAAACACACAGGCACACACACAGTCGATCAAACACTCACAATTTCTCGCACTCTGCTCCAGTTCTCTCTCCCCGTTCAATTTTAACGAGCAAAAATGGTGGTATTTTGTAGTTGTGGCAAACGTGCAATAATTCGAACGTCATGGACCTCGCTTAATCCTGAAAGACGTTTTCATTGTTGCACTAAGAGTTTAAGTTATCGTGCCCTAATTCCGTAACATTTTCCCCAAAATTTTGCCCTAATTTTTGCGCTAAGACTGTTAACCTAAATTGTTGGATTTCAGGCTGCGAATTGTGGATTTATTGGGTGGTTCGATCCACCAATGTGTCAAAGAGCATTCGTCATTATACCTGGGTTATTGAAGGCAAGAAATAATCTTGAAGAAACTGTGAGAGCTAGGGATTACGAATGTAAACGATTGAAGTTTTTTTTAATGTGTAGTTGGATCATGTTTATTTTGTATTTGGTGTTTGTTTAGTGTTGGTAGTTTGGTACTGTAAGTGTATGTTAAAAATAGTCAAGTTGATTAATTTTGACTTTTTAAGTCAACTTGACTTATTTTTCAGTATGTAATCACTCCAGATTGTATCCATTTTTTTGGACTATATTTGGGTAATATAATTTGATTTGATTCCATTAGATATCCAATATTGTTATGGCAATGAAGTTGCTATTTTATTGTTGGTTCAATGTTTTAACCAAAACCTGCAAATAAAACCACCAAATTCAAAGTGAATACAATAGTTGAAGTTCTACAATCATAGAATGTACTTAGATCAAATTCAGTTAAACATGAACATACCAAAATACCCTCATTTGTCCAATAAAACTGAGCATATGCAATACATCTTCATCATTTGCTAGTGCTACCAACCCAAAATCTAGGCCAAAATCCGTTTTTTTTTTTTAAATGATAAAACACTTTATCATTTCCACTATAACCAAACTTAGCTATCATCCTATCAATTTCATGAACTGAAAAGTAGTCAGCATTAACCTGATCCACATATGTCGTTGTTCCACCCACATATTTACGACCTGGATACTTCGATAATGCACCTCCATGATGTTACTTTATTGTAAAAGATGTTGGATACTTAGCTGCACAAAACAATTTCTTTAGTAAAATCAACGGAAATAAATCAGAATTTGAATTTTTGTTTCGAAAACTCGAAATTACTGTATAAATCGAAAAGCAATTCATTTTCACATTCATCTAGAGCTTCCTCTCTAATAACCCAACGAGGTTGCCCGTCCATCGTAGTGCGCAACTTTTCTATTATCAGAAGTTGAACGGATTTGGGGATTTTGAAGTCCGATTTAGGGATTTTTGAACTGGAGAAGAGTGCTAGAGAGAGTGTTAGCGTGTGATCGAGTGTTTTAGAGGGGGAGGGAGAGTCAGTGCATTAAAAGAGGGAAAAAGTGTTCTGACGAAAATACCCTCACATGTTACTCACGTGATGACACTTAATGGGAAACTTAACAAAAGTTAGAAAATTGGACTAATATGGTGAAAATTACAACGTGTGGGAGAAAAAGATTGAGCAAACTCAAAAAAGGATAAAAGTGTCAAAACGCGATTACTACAGGGACAAAAACGGACAATTTCCCTAATAATAAATACATAAATAAATAGTGAAAAAAATCAAGCGGGCCGGTCAGAAAACCCATTCGTTGACTTCTTTTTATTCCTCAGATACGCTTTCACCATATAAGTGGGATGCATCTCATTCTTCATTTCCTCACCAAAACAAAAATCTATACATAAAACCACACCATTATTCTTCACATTCTCTTCGTATCAACATTCACACCTACTTCTTCTTTTGATTTTTTTTTTAAAAAATTGGCTAAACTTTGGATTATCCAATGCAAAAACAGGGCACCGATGATGGAAGAAACGAGTTTTCAGAAAATTACAACCGTCATGATCATTACCGCACCGACACAGAAAATGTCGGAGTGGATACGAAATCATTCAGCGGCCCGATAAGTGGACCGCTGAATAAAAGAGTTGGCAGTAAAAGTGTTAGGTTCAATATTCCCGATGGTGCCCTTGGAAGCAGTACTAGTGGGGACGCCGATGTAAAATCTAATAATAAAGATGAGTACGTTGAAATCACGTTGGATGTTCGTGATGACTCGGTGGCGGTGCATAGTGTGAAGACAGCTGGCGGAGTTGACGTGGAGGACCCGGAGCTAACTTTGTTAGCTAAAGGTTTGGAGAAACGAACGTCTTTTAGGGCATCTGTGGAGAGAAATGCTTTATCGAATATCAAACAAGTGTCTCAAGAGCCGAAGAGGTTGACTCGGTTTTCTGAACGGCAAATTAGGCGTTTAGATATAGCGAAGTCCGCTGCAGCTGATGCTCTTAAAGGACTAACGTTTATTAGCAAGAGTGATGGTGGTGCAGCTTGGGTAGCCTTAGAGAAGCGGTTCGATGAGCTTACTGCCAAAACAAATGGCTTGCTGCCACGTGCACTTTTTGGTAAATGCATTGGTAAGTGGTCATCCATAATCACACTCTAGAGCTTGTTCTTCATCTTGAGTATGATTTTTGTTTGATTTATTTAGGGGGTTTTTCTATTATCCAATATGATATATACTTTTTGTTAAATGTTGATAGGGGTAAACAAAGAGTCAGAAGAGTTCGCCGGAGAATTATTTGATTCGCTTACCCGTCGAAGGCATATAACCGGCGGAGTAATTAACAGAGAACAGTTGAGGGAATTTTGGGACCTAATAGCTGATCAAGGTTTTGATTCAAGGCTACAAAGTTTCTTTGTTATGTAAGCATTACTTTTAAAATTAATTCATTATTCTATTGGGGGAATATTTTTTTATCATTATTTTTATTTTATTTATAATATAATATTGAGAAAAATAAATGCAGGGTTGATAAAGATTCAGATAGTAAGATTACAGAAGATGAAGTTAGAGAGGTAATGAACTCTATCGACTACATAATACTAATTATTTTTCCTCCAAAAATAAACATTTGGTATGATGGACAAGAATTATGAGGGTGGTTAGTGGTAGATTAGAATATTTTTTACTAAAATTATTGCTAATAATTGATTGATACCCATGTGATGTAGATTATTAGTTCGAGTGCTTCAGCCAATAAGTTATCGAAAATTCAAACACAAGCAGATGAATACGCAGCGTTGATCATGGAAGAATTGGACCCCAACAACCTTGGTTACATCATGGTTTGATTTATTTAAATAGTTGTATAAGACAATACTACAGTACATATACTTCGGTAGGTAAAAAGTGTTAATGATTAATGTTAAACAGAGAGAAAGCTTGGAGGAGCTATTGGTGCTATGGTTACAAGAGCCAACACATAATGAGACAGAAGAAAGCGAACACTTGAGCCGAATGTGGAGCCAAAAGCTGCAAACGACACATTATGGTAATCCAATAAAAAGATGGTACGAAGATTTTAAGTACTTTTTACAAGATAATTGGCAGAGATGTTGGGTAATTGTACTTTGGATAGGAGTGATGGTGGGTTTGTTTACATGGAAGTACATCCAATACACTCAAAGAGAAGTGTATGATCTATTGGGGCCGTGTGTATGTGTAGCTAAAGGAGCAGCCGAGACTTTGAAGTTAAATATGTCGATTATATTGTTACCTGTTTGTCGAAACACAATTACTTGGTTGAGGAATAAGCCTCGGTTGGGTGTAGCAGTTCCCTTTGATGACAATCTCAATTTCCATAAAGTAAGTCTACTAATCTGCATACTATCTCATACATTTCGTTTTATTAAATTTGATTATCTTGTCTTGATTATTTAAAAGGATAATGTTCAATACGGCTAATAACTCATATCTTTGCATGTTGTTGCGCGAAAAGCAGAGTATTTTTGCGTATGGTAAAAAGGTTAAAGGGTTAAAATGTTAAAAGATTAAAAAGAAAAAAAAAATTAGATTGACCTTCGATGCATGTGACTTGGGTGTTTTTGACAACACGTAATATACCAAACACCTTTTAAATTTAGGAAACTTTCTTAGGATATTGTGATTACTTAACTCCTACGGGAACTATATTGTTGTAGGTGATTGCAATAGCGATTACAATTGGTGTCGGATCACATGCGATATCCCATTTAACATGTTACTTCCCTCGAATACTTCACGCGACAAAGGAAGAGTATGTACCATTGGAGCAATTTTTTGGGGAACAGGCCAAGAATTATTGGCATTTTTTGAACGAGACAGAAGGATATACAGGAATAATAATGGTAGTACTAATGGCCATTGCTTTTACACTAGCAACCCCATCGCTGAGAAGAAGCAAGCTCAACCTACCAACATTTCTAAAGAAACTAACAGGATTTAATGCCTTTTGGTATTCCCACCACCTTTTTGTTATTGTTTACGCGTTGCTCATAGTTCACGGGATCAAGATTTACCTAACTAAGGAATGGTACAAGAAGACGGTTAGTTCCTTCTGTTCTCTCGTTTTATTAAAAATAAAAATAAAAAACAGGTTAATTTTTGTACGGTAGATATCCTAGAAATTGGTATTTGTAATCTTTAAACTAAACCATGTTTTCGGGATGCAGACGTGGATGTACTTAGCAGTTCCAATATCGCTTTATGCTTGTGAGAGATTGATAAGGGCGTTCCGATCTAGCGTCAAGCCAGTGAAGATACTTAAGGTATAATCTTACATTTCAGTGTCAACTATGGGTTATTTCATTACAGGTGGCAATTTGATCTGTTTTTTTTATTCCGTTTTATTTAAACGGGTCAAACACAAAAGTTTGACTAAAAGTTTTGCAAAGTCTATACATAACGCATACAGCCTCTTAGAATCATTTAATTCAAAAACAAGTGTATTAGTGTAGTAATTTTATTTCTTTATTCAATAATTAATGCTTAAACTATTTATTGAATTTTTAACATACTGAACAAGAAAGCATATTTGAGTCAACCAAACCCGGCCCACCCAGTTTCAACCGCTACAAAAACTGACCAATTTTGTCGACTCTGCTTTTTTGCATTGATACACAAGAAAAGATATCTAATTATAGTTGGTGTCTTAAAGGTGGCTGTTTATCCTGGAAATGTGTTGGCACTTAATATGTCAAAGCCTCGAGGATTCAAATACAAGAGTGGACAATACATGTTTGTCAACTGTGCTGCTGTCTCACCATTTGAATGGTGAGTTGTACTTTCAAAAGTTCCAAATTAATATAAATAATCAAGGGAAGTGAACCAAAATGTCAAGTAATGCACTAACTTAATTATCAGTACATATCCACAGGCACCCATTTTCCTTTACTACTGCCCCTGGTGATGACCACCTGAGAGTGCATATTCGGACTCTCGGTGATTGGACTAGGCAACTAAAAACCGTCTTTTCAGAGGTATGCAACGTGTTACGTAGGTGGTGTTTGGCTTGTAATCAGGAATCACTACGGGTATTAGTTTCATAATAGGGTAGAATGGGAATGGGTATGTATTTTTTGAACTTGACCTTTTCAAGTGGGTATGGAGGATACCCAATAGTATGGGTATCAAACCCATAACCTCAAACAACGAATACACTTTTGGTCAAGTTGGTAATGATGGGTCCTTTATGACATGTGTGTTACTTAATTATCGCCCAACATGTGTCTTTTGATTGTTTGTAGGTATGTCAGCCACCGCCTAATGGAAGAAGTGGGCTCCTTAGAGCTGAAAGTCAAGGAGAAAATCCTAAGTAAGTGATTCTAGATTAACATATATGTTTTTAGTTTAATTTTTAATATTTTTTAGAACGTATATGTTTTTATTATTAACACACATGTCATAAAGGATTTTAGCAACGACAAATTCATTATAGAAACAAAGATTTTAGCTGTAGATCATAACATGATAACACCTTCTATATCATGCAAACATGGACGTCTAACAGATTAGAAATAGTTGACAAAATGCAGATGTATAAGTTTTTTGGACTTTTTTACTGTTGTCCAGAGTCCAGACATGTGGATATGGAACCTCATATTTTTCACTAAAAATATGTATTCCTCTTTGAATAATATACAAAAGATTAGGCAATGATATATTAATGACTAAATAATGGTATTTCACCTAAGTTCTTTGTTGAAAAGTACACAAATAGTGATAGAATATGTTTATAATAGACGTGGCCATTTTGTCCCAGTTAAATAAATGAGTTGATTTGGGTAGATTTTTATTTTAAACTAGTCAATAAAAAAAATGTGAAACGGGAAAATGGGTTGAACAGTTTGATGCATATAACTTCCTAAATCGTTTTATACAAAGTTTAGTTATGATTGGAGTAATACTATCTATGTAAATCCGTAATGTCAATCAAAATATTAGTATTTACTATGAGCTTATTATAGAATTTCTTTTGACAGTTTCCCTAGAGTTTTAATCGACGGACCATATGGAGCACCGTCACAAGACTACAAGAAATATGACGTGGTGTTACTAATCTCATTGGGAGTCGGAGCGACCCCTATGATTAGCATTGTGAAAGACATTGTAAATAACATGAAAGCTAAAGAAGAGGAAAATAGTGTTTTGGAAAATGGTGGGACACTGCAAAAGACAAAATCAGGGCCAACAAGTGCAAATAATTTTAGAACAACTCGAGCGTACTTCTATTGGGTCACTAGGGAACATGGATCGTTTGACTGGTTTAGAGGCGTTATGAATGAGGCTGCTGAAATGGACAAAAATGGTGTCATAGAGATGCATAATTATTGTACAAGTGTATATAAGGAAGGTGATGGAAGATCAGCCCTAATTACTATGCTTCAGTCACTTAATCATGCCAAGAATGGTGTTGATATTATTTCGGGTACTCGGGTTAAGTCTCATTTTGCAATACCCAACTGGCGGAACGTGTACAAGAGGATTGCTCTTAATCACACGGGCTCTAGAATAGGTTAGTTACTCTGATAACTCATTTTGATTTTTACTTCAAGTATAAGTAGTGCAACCGAAGGATTGGTAACAGGTCACAATAGGATTGGTTGGATTAACCTAAAACACTTAATTATCCATTTGAAAAAATATGATTTTAAAAACTATATTATGAAACAATAATCTATTTTTAAATAAAATATAGCGTGATGTAAGGGGTTGTATGCTTCTAAAATACATTTTGGGTAAGTTTTGACCAGTTCAACCTGTTACTGCTTGGCTAATCTTCTATTACTTTACTTATTTGACCTATTAGAAATAAAAATAACTCAAATTGACCGATCTATAAGTAACTGTGTTATAAATGCCAAATGTACTGTGAACTACAAACTTAAATATTCATATAAAGGTTTATCTAGCAATATCCTAAATTCCTTACCCTAATAAGCTGTCCCTTTTTGCAATTTACAAGGAAAAACGCTCTCTAACTTTATAGAGACCACTGGGATATGTTTAAGTCTAAAGTGACTTGGACTGATGGTGGACTGGTGGCTTAAAGTTTAATCATATGATTTTTCCTTTTTCAAAAAAGCAAAAGCAATCCTAATTGAGACTATTTGAGTATCTACTACCAAACATAAACTATACAGCTTTGTTTCTAGATACTTACTACAGGTAGCTTCGGAAGTATTGGTACCTAAGTAAACCAAAAAACGCATTATAGTTCCTGAACTTACAGTCCCTTTCATACTATATCTCAATAGGGGAAATTGTCATGGGATCACAATCATGGCTAAAAAGATCTCCTGTAACCTTGAATAGTTTATGATAGAGTTACACCATCATGTATCAAACTTTATCAGTTTTGCTATTGCGCGTATCGAACTAAGATTATTATGACGTGACATTATATATATTGTCACGTCATCGAAAAAACGGTCACAAGATAGATATCATAGGCAATTTAGAAAGTTTAATTCATGTAATAAAACCTTTTTTATTTGATGCATATAATAGAAAACATGATAAATATGAATACAGTCTAGTAATTTTCCCTCTATCATAATAGCTCTAAGTTTAGATATTAAGAAAAAGTAGATTGTTGGGTCTTTAAAACCTAAACGACAGTTTATATAGTGGCTCTTCTTTTATTTAATGATAATTCAGATTATTTAACGTTTATAGTGCTAATCATAAACTAATCTCATTGACAACGTCGACAAATAAACGTGCATCATGCCAAACAAGGTAGATATGTAAAAGCAGAAGGATCAACATGTAGTAGGATAATAATGTTATTTATGCAAGTGTTCGTTCGCCACGTTGATATTGTTTTATTTAATCAAAAAATTATGTTTTATTTTAACAAAAAATTCATACTTCTAAGTTGGAGTCGGGTTTTTTTACTCGTATCATAGGATGTTGTGTCAAAATAGATTAAGATATCATAAATTATAGTATCATAAATAGAATGTTGTTATAGTTATTGCATCATGTCATGTGAGATGTTTCCTAAGTATAGTTCCTGAAATTCTGCAGGGGTTTTCTATTGTGGAGCACCAGCACCAGCAAAACAGCTAAAACAACTAGCTTCTGATATCTCACGCAATACATCTACCAAATTTGAATTTCACAAAGAGCACTTTTAAGAAGGTTTTTCTTTTTTGCCCACCAATTAGACCACAAGAAATCAAGCAAGATCAAGGACGTTATAGTTTTAGATAATGTTTTATTATTTTTACATTTTTGTTGTGTTTTTTATTCAAAAAAATTTCAATATAGTATAAGAGGTGTAAAAGGATGACGCAACTGAGATAAAATTTATAAATAATTAAGAAAAGAATTCCACCATCATGGATTAAAGAAACAAACATGCTATAGTAATGGAGTATCATAATTCATTAGACCACAAATTATGCAAGGTTGCATTCATGCTGGTAAACGTATCACAAGGGAATATCTAATGTATGCCCTATGAGCACATGATAAAGATCACTATTACTTTTGAAATTCTAATCCTAACAATAATTATAGATATGATGGTTTTCTTTTTCTCGTTCTTCCATATTTACCCTTTATCTATTTACATTAAATCAATCTTTAACAATTCAAAGTTAACAAACTCAAATGTCACTCTCATATTTTACGTACAAAAGATGATTGAGTTCAAATTTTATGACTTTTTCTTTTATTCAATTCTTCAATTAAAGCTCCCTCCATTTTTTCCCTCAAGGTTTTAGTTAATATGTACCTAGTTGACACTTTCATTTTTATTAGCTTACGCTTCTTCTGTGCGTAACTCCATTTTTATCATTTGTGATAAATATATCGACTTCATATCCGATAGCAAAAGGTAACGAACATTCAGTATCTAACTATTTATTTTTTTCATTTGAGTAAGTATTGAATTTATATGTATCTCAACTTTATTAATTTTTTTAGATGAGTAAACTAGTTCATATTGACTTAAATGAAGTACCCATCGAGGAAGTTACTGAAGAAGAAAGAAGTTCTGTTATCGAAGAAGAGGGTGGAAACAATAATGTAGATTTAGATAAACCGTTTGTCGGCCAGTGTTTTCTTAGTGAGTAAGAGGCTTTTATCTTCTATAAAAATTATGCTAGAATGAATGGATTGAGAACAAGAAAGGAAAAAAAAGATAGACGCAACTTTATTTTGTCACCGTGAAGGTAAGCCTAGGAGAAAAACAAAGAAACCGGGGTTCAACAAGATGTGATTGCAAAGCCCATATTCGTATAAAATTGAGAAGAATTAATGAAATTTTTCCAGAAGAGTGGCAAGTCACAAAATTTGTTTTGGAGCATAATCATGACTTGTTGTCTACTCAAGAGGTTCGTTTTCTTCCATCTTACCGTAGCATTACAATGGAAGATGAGAAACGTATTCTCTTGTTAAAAGAAGCAGTTAGACAAATTATGCGTGTTGTGGAGCTTGAAAAAAATGTAAGGCACGGAGAACTTTCTTTTCTTAGGATAGATGTTCATAACTTTATAAGTAAGAATCATAAACTACACTCACAAAATGATGCACAAGAGATGTTGAAGTATTGTAAATATGCAAAACTAAAAAGTTCAAACTTTAAGTATGCATTTACAATTGACGATGATAACAAACTAGAATATATTTTTTGGTCTCATGCTCATTGTTTTGAAATGTATCAAAAATATGGAGATGTTGTGGTATTTGATACTACTTACAAAGTCAACTCATATGACATGCCTTTTGGCATATTTGTTGGTATTGACAATCATGGAAGAACCATATTACTTGGTTGTGCACTTCTACGCAATGAGACAACAATTACATTTGAATGGCTTTTTAAGGTAACCAGTCTTTTATTTTGTAACTAATTTATGCAATTAAACTTATTTTATCTTCTTGTAGATTAGTATCACTTTTTGGTGAACTAACCACTTGGTCCTGAATAACCCATCTATAAAATGCAGAATTTTTCTTTACTTATGAAAAGGTCCCCACAGACAATTTTAACAGATCAAGATAAATGGATGAAAAGATCCCCATAGACAATTTTAACAGATCAAGATAAATGGATGACTCGTGCAATTGCAAAAGAAATGCCTTCAACTAAACATGCATTTTGCATATGGCATATCACAACTAAATTTAGTTGTTGGTTTACTTCTATTTTAAGAAGTGAATATTCAAGTTGGTGCTCAGAGTTCTACACCTTATATAAGTTAGACACGATTGAAGAATTTGAGCAACAATGGCCATTTGTAATTGCAAAATACAATCTCACCAATAATAAGCATGTTATAGGCTTATATGAGATAAAAGCATCTTGGGTACCCGCTTATCTTCGTGAGTTTTTTTTTGGTGGCATGACAACTACCGGGAGATCAGAAAGTATCAATGCATTTGTAAAAAGATTTATATCTTCTCGTACTTGCCTAAGTCAGTTTATTAGACAAGTAAGTAGTTATTTATAGTTGAATATGTTCATTTAAATAAATTATATTCTCTTTACTCATAATTTAGTTTGGTATTTGTAATATTTTAGGTTGATCTTGCAATAGAAGATGTTGAACAAAAACAATTACATGATAATATGTTGGAGAAATATAGGGGGTCGCTTTTTTACTCCATTTGCTCGTATTTGCGATCAGTTTCACCACTAGAAGAACATGCTCATCGCTTTTTTACTCCATTTGCATTTAAAAAGTTTCAAGAGCATTTTGGTTATGCAATTCAATATTCGGTCCCCGAAAAAAATAGTACCAAGTTTCCTGTTAAACATCACAAAGAAACACAATGGCATACAGTATTTTGGGATGGTAAGGTGGCTAAGTGCACTTGCAAAAACTTTGAATTTGTTGGCATACTTTGTCGTCATATTTTATGTGTTTTTATCCATGAAGGTTGCTTCGAGATCCCTTCTACTTATTGGCATCCACAATGGAGCCGAAATGATATTGAATTTTGTGAAACATTTTTATCGCATCAACAATCAAGTCTAGTGGATTCAAACTTTTCTAAAGATGGTGAGCTTATAGATGATGCAATTGAGTTAGTTCAATGCCCTATGATTTCAAAAACAAAAGGACGACCCTCGCAAAATCGGAAGAAAAGTGGAAAGGAATTGACGAAACAAGCAAGGCGTTGCGGACTCTGCAAGTGTTCTGGTCTCAACATTACCACATGCAAAGAAAGAAAAAATGTTGAGTTTGACAATGCTTCTTCATAGCTTTCTACAAAGAAAAAGAAAATCGATTCAGAAAATGGAGAACTTAATCCAATTTTCTCAATGAAATCTTAAGACTGTAATTTTGGTGTTGAGATTTATTGTTATTGGTACTTTATGCTATTGATTATTGAACTTTGTTTTGTGAAATGTTTTTTTAGATGGGTGCCGATGTTATTTTCTGGTTGTGAAAATGGTTGTATGGGTTTCAAATTTATTCTGAAAACTCTAAAGTTATAGTGTCATGTATGGAGAACAATGAATAACTAATTGATTTAAGGGATCATATTTAATTTAAGTATTGACTTCTTAATTTTGTTGAAGTCATGATTACACATCCGATTTATAAATAAAATGGGAGGTATCATTTTGTTCTAAGACCAATTTAATTTTACAGATTCATAGTTTAAGATGTGATAGTGTCACAAATAAGGGAGTACGCAAAGAAGCAGTAAACAAATAAAACTAAAAGGCTCATATTTTGTATTGTATAATTTTGTTGGGAAAAAATGAGGGAGTTTTAATTAAAAAATTGACCAAAAGAATAGTCATAAAAATTTGAACTCGGTCACCTCCTGTGCGTAAAATATGGGAGTGACATTTGAATTTGTTAATTTTGAATTATTAAGGGTAAACATGGAAGAGCAAGAAAAAGAAAATCATTTATATATATAATTATTGTTAGAATTAGAATTTCAAATGTAATAGTGGTTTTTATCGTGTTCCCATAAGGCATACATTAGATAAATATGAAGTGGGTCATGATTCAAAAATCGAAAAATTTCGCAAACAATAAAATCAAAACTTTCAAATAAATCAACAAAAAATACGTAAGATCATTAAAATACTGCATGAAAATATCGCATAGAAACAAAATATTATGCCTAAAAACAAAATTGTTGGTATTTGAGCTACTTACATGATGGATTTACCCATTTTCAGTGTATAAACCATGGCGATCAGAAGATTTGGAGCTGGAACGATATAGGGCTATTTCTAGGGTTTAAAATGGTTCCATATTTTGCTAATTTTCCAATGGCAAAGAGAATTGATCACTCTAGCAATATGCTGAACGAACGGATACGAGATTTTTGGTCTGATGCAAGTTACTAAGCTCACGAAAGTCTCCTCGGCCCACTTTCTCAAGCCCGTCGTTTTTAATTAGTTAGTCTGGTCCAAATATTATCTCATTGGTGGGCTCTCTCTGTCTCTCATAATAAGAATGATTAGTATATCTCATTAGAAAAATGATAAGTATACCAAATATATAAACTTAAAAATAGGTCTAAAGGGGAAATGATAATATGGCTTAGCTGTTAACAGCATTTAACAATTATCTTGTTGACCAATTAATATTCAAATAAAATTGTACAGTTTATATGTTTAATCTTTTAACTTTTTGATAAATATATAAATAGTTCTTACACTAAAACTAACAACACCTTTTCATTCGTGTGGTTAACAAGAAGGAATATTTTTTTCATAATAATATATGTCAAATTAAATTGATGAAATGATAGAAAGAAAAATTAGGAGAATTATGTGACAAACAATATAAGGATTAAGTAATTTTTTAAGTTATTTATTTAGACCTAAATAAAATTGCTCGATCTTATAATATTGCTATATTATGTGGCTTTTCATCTTTTAATCACTATAATAAAATAATAAATAATAATGCCTTTCTTGGTTATTTTACAGTATTTATTAATTAGTTTATTTCATTTTATAACAAAAAGTCTAGTCCGAAATTTATGGACAACTGGTTTTTCCAACCCAAAGTACGAGTTGTGTGGTCAAGGTGCCCGAGTCGTTGGCCGGGGTTGTGTGACCCGTTATGAAACGTACAACTTTTTGGAATAAGTACATTATCTTCTATCCGTTGTGGATTCTCGTGATTTCGCAACCAACTACGCAACCGGTTAATATACCCATATTTATGAATATGTTAAACTGAAATAGTGACTCCTTTTGAGAAAAGACTATCCGGTTAGTATACAGATAAATGAGTTAAATTGGAACATCATTACTTGGTACCTCATATTGAGAACAAGTTATTCTGTTACTACTTTCTCAACAAGTAAACCTTTTTAAAAACTCCTAATGTACTTTCCCCATACACTAGTAAGCAATTGCTCACATTTAGTTCTCGGCTTGTTAACAGTAAATGAAATTTTAGAATGGACATAAGGGAATGTGTAAGTTTCACCAAAAAAAATTTGAATGTCAAACCACATGATCAGAAACGACCCACAAATTTGAGCTGAGACCGATTCATTTGACATGTTAATCAGAACTGACTCTCTAGCTTGTTGATCCATTTTGTAAACGTTTTATCCGAGTCGAGTTACGTTTGAAATACTAAACCCGTTTATCTAATCAGTTTGAGGTTCAGGTTGAATATATTTGACACAACAACCCTTCCCAACCCGAATTGACATTCTTAGATGAGGGATTGATGGAAGTCTAGAGTTCATATATATCATACTAAAAGATTGGGCCAATAAGCGCAACAAAAATAAATAAAATTAAGAGTAAATTACACCAATCTACTTAGTTTACACTGAATTATACCAATCATCTTTATTTATTCTTAATTACACGGATCATCCCTATTATCGCCACAATGCACCATGGTGATATTTTCACTAACTTCCGTTAGAGATCCTTTTCAATGATTTCCGTTAAATCTATATGTTAAACTAAGATGTGCAATGCATTTGAGGTCAACGTGGTATATTTTGAATTAATTATCAAAGCTTTGGCTAGCAAAAACAAATATGTAAAGAAGAAATTTCCCAACAGAACTTTCATATTTGAATTAATTATTATTTATGAGTGTAACAAGGTAAATGAAGTATAATATTACAATTTGTAAGCTACAAGATACATCAGAAATCCTAACACGAACCATCTGTAAGCTACAATTACGCCAAAATATTTACCAAAACTCTTTTTTAAGTAGCAAACTCTGATTTAAATTTGTTTATGAAATATAATATACCATATCTAAACGAACCTAATTGTTATACATTTCTAGTTCATTTTATGCTCAAATTCGATAAAACTCCAATTCGTGTTAGATCTTGACTTGAAGTACTTAATTACAGTTTCGTTATCATGTCGTTCTATTCAAGTGAATCAAACAGACATTCTTTTTTTCAAATGACGCAAAGCTTAAGTATCGGAAGTTAGGCGCGATGGAATATACCATTATGGTAGCCGAAAGAGTGGATTCCCCTGTTACATTACGATACCTTGCTTCTCATGTGTTTAATGAAGTGTTTTCAACAGTTTAGAAAAACAAATACACCAATGTGTAGTTCTAGTTGAAGACGTTCATACCATTTTAGTGGGAAAAAGGTCTTAATGATTAAAACAAATAAAATAAGATGGAAAATATTGGTAAGTAGTGAATTACGTGGGGAAGCCCATAGGTCAAATATGTGGGCCGGTTGGCACCCAGGAAGTGTGAGGGTGGTCCGAGTCATGAGAGCATATAAATTATAAGAAGCTGCTTTGTCCGCTTATTAAAAGAGTGTTTGGGATTGCATTTTGAAAATAAATTATGTGTTTTCGATAATCAGAAGCACATAATTAATTGTAGTAAAATGTAATACAGGAATATAGTGTCTAGATTTGATTTTGCTGTTTGATATCGCACTAATTAGGTAATCAACTTTTTAAGTATTTGACAAATTAAATTATTAGATTAATTAACATCTAAAATGAAATCATTGAATATTTTTATGTATAAATTTAACATATATACGTTTAACAATAATGCGGGGCACTTCGGTAATTTTGATGATGACACTAGTGCGGCGTTTTGTTGCAATAGCTAGTTGTCTACTTCAAATCTGAATCTGCGTTTTTCTATTCTCATATTGCATATAATTAATCTTTAATTATGGACTAATTATTTGCATCTTTAAAACACAATAACTTAAAGTCACTTTCATTGCAATTCTAAACACCCTCTGAGTAGCTCTTAGTGACTCTAATCATGCATCATCCAACTATATACACTTTTGTATACTTTCAATATCTATATAGATTTAAGTATCAACAGAGTCATATGCGATCTATATAACGTGACGTGTACACCATTTTGGGTATGTCAATAACTGCGTTAAAAAATATAGTTTAGTGTACAAAAATGATTGCTTGTTTATTTATATTTAATAATTAATAATAATATTATAATAATAATAATAATAATCCATCCATCAAGTCAAGTAATTCGTTTGGAACACTGATTTTATAATCTATAGATAGATGTTATTCCTTTTCTCTTTTTATTTAGCTTTTTCTCATTTTTTAATAAGAAAAGAAAGGATGGCATGGTTATACTTGAAGATAGATACTAAAAGTTGATTTAAGTTTTTCACTTTTTAACTTTCCATCTTAAAGACTTCCACTAAAAGTTGTTATCAGAAAGAATAGCTAGTAGGTGACTAGACGTGTTCATATAAGAGCCTTACGGAAAAAGCTTTTAAAAGTCGTTTTTAGATGACACCGTAAAAACGTTATTTAAACAAGACTATTGTCTTAATAAATAAATTTTAAATAAGACGATAAATAAATTTTAAATATAATATAAGAAGCGGACGATAACATTCAAGTATTTAATAGGTCAATTAAATTTTTTGATTTTATTAAAGTGAATAAAATTATAGATTTGATGACGTCATCATTTAATTTGAAATTTTTGTCAACTAGGTCTTTTTATTTCGCTCAAGTCAAAGTTATAGTCCCAAACTTTTTTAATTGTATAACTCTTAACGGAAATATAATATCGTTATCGAAATTTAAAAAATCTATTTCATGTATTTGTATATATCCACAGACATAAATGAGTACTTATATCAATAAAAGTTACGTTAAGTTTTTTACGCGTAAAGAAATTATGTACTAATCACATTTATGACATCATGCATATTCAATTTAAAATTGCAAGACGAATCAAAAAGATATTAGGACACTACGATTTTTGTTAAACTGTTACAAATTAAAAAATTGTCAATTTATAGTTATCATTCAATGTTTCGGTGATACGTTTGCATGTTATATTAAAGATGTAGATAAATAATATTTATTTAGAAATAATTTATTCCTCCAAAATATAAGTGCTAGTTAATAATAATAATAATAATAAAATCATTTTTATCATTATTAACACTATAGTTATAGGTCTTCTTTCCGGAAAGATATAACAAATAATGGTAAATATAAATAGTTTAATATGTAAATGCAATTCATCAAAAAGGTAAAAGGAAAAAAGAGAAAATGAAAAAAAAAAATAATAAGAAAGTGATAATAGAAATTTAAATAATTTACTACCTGAAATTTTTTATTATTTAATTCAAAACTCTATTTTATAATATTATAAAGTGATTGAATAATTTATTTAATTTAATGATAATAAGAGTTTTTGATTTAAAATTACTTTTATTTTGATTTAATTTTAATTAACTTAATAAAACGTATGATGTCACTTTTTTCTGAATTTGATTGTAAATTCCATTGCCAAAGATTCCATCACCATTTTCAAATATTCCATTTCCATTTCTGTACAATTACCAAATTCATCTTAATTTCATTTCCATACAACCACCGCTTCTGAGTTCATTGTTGCCGGCAAGATTGCGAATAAGTTACGAAGGTGGTTTAAGTTGTGGTTTCTGACCAGTAAGGTCGACAAGTAAATCGGTGGTGATGACTACGAACCAGAAACACATGTATATTCTAAGGTGTCGTTTGTTTTTTACTTTGCAGACCTTATTAGGTCTTATGTCTGCGGGCGGACAGACGTTTTCATTTCAGACGGTTTGTTTTTCTGAAGACATAAGACAGAATAAGATCTTTATTTGTCTGCGGGCGGGCAGATTTAGAATATAGCTTTTTTTTGTCTGCGAAAGCAACATCTGCATGGAGGAAGAGGAAAAATAACTCATTTAATATATTTAATTACATAATCTATTATTTAAAAATTTAATCAATAATTAAATTAATCAATAACTATTAGTTTATAAAATTTGCTTTTATTTTTTTATTTAAACTCATTTAGCCCAAATAGAAAATGATTTTTTTATATATTTAATTACTTGAATAACATATACTACGTATATATTATTAATTGGTGTCTCAATAGTCTTTGTGTATGACCTCATAGATTCATACATAATTAGTAGTATAGTTACAAACGTTATAGTATACACATAATATTAACATTGGTTACCTAACAAAATGTTACTATTACATGTTTTGCACTTCACAATATTATAGAAGGGAGGGTTTAAGGGATAAGCTTTTTTGCAGATAATTTTTTTTTCAAAATTATATTGATATATAACCAGATTGACTTTTGCAGACAAAAAAAACAAACAGTTTTCTATATTCACTTTGCAGACTTTAGGACCACATCTTCTTCTGCAGATATGGCTACAAACATCAGACATATAACATCTGAAAAAACAAACAGCACCTAAGTAATTTTGAGTAACGTTTTTTCTAATTTTCAACACAACAATAATATATTGGAGTATGAAACTTCATTCAATAATAATGATTATTTGCATATTAATTGTTTTAAAGTATCATAATTTTACACGGAAAACATTTGGTATGGTTATGTTTGGGAAGACATTCACGTAGAAGTTGAAGCATGATGCTTGGGCAGATACTTACATACGAACTTAAAGTAGATTGCTGTTAGAAATTGAAAACATTAGTGATTTTATTTTTAAAAATAAGTAAAATTAGGGGACTTAAATGATTAGTTAATTAATTTTACATTTTTATTGTAAAATTGTTTTATAGTTGATAATGTCATCAGTTAAAAGATTTTAACTAATAAACTATTACAAAATAAATTTAAAAACACATGTATGATTCTAAACATTTCTATTACTTAATTTAACAAAATATATTTGTCATATGTAGAATATTGGAACCTTACTTTATTTATAAAACAATGATAAGTTTTAAAGCACATGTTCAAATCGATCTATATCAATGACAACTTTGTCACAATGAATCAATTTCACGTGTGATAATGATAAAAGGATTTAACGTACTAATTTGTTACAAACATGATCACCCTAGAAATGTTACGACAAATATAACATACAAAAAGGTACCACAAAAATATATTATAGTTCTGTATTTTGTTACGTGTGTGTTTTAAATTAGAAACTTTCAACATCTCTTTCGATCTAAAGTGATTAGTTATACACATATTTTACCTATTTTTAATTTCTTCATTAGTATTTTTAAACTCATAATGTTTCAAGTTTTTTATGTATTTGGTTCTTTAATTAATATTGTATTTTTTTATTTTTTAAGAAATACACGTCTATATATACATATATGTATATATATATTATCTAACAAAGTTAATGATTAATTTTTTATTACTATGGTTAACCATACAGTGCGTTTGCATAGGTTTAAGTCTTAGTATTATAATAAAAATATAAAACAATCATTGATTACCATTATAATCTAAATGACATGTATATATTTACGAGTTTGAAAGTTAGTTTCAATGTAAAAAAGTTATTTGAGAGCATTTTTTGAATAAAAGGATAATATTAATATGTAAACTAATTAGTAGAAAAGTATATCTACCAATAACTGAGATTTTTTAAATGTTTCTAGAAAGAGTTTTTCTCTAATAATAAAATGTTTTTTTTTGAAATATTTAGAGAAAGTCTTCCTTAAAAACTCTCTTAAAATGTTTTCTTTATAAGTTTTTCTTAAAAGCCTTTTTTAAAAAAGATCGGAAAAAACTATCACTCATAAAAAGAAAAAATATTTATAATACATTAATTCATTAAAAAATAAGATAATCAAAAGACATAGAGTCTAGTATAATTATAATTGTTAACTCATGATTCAATTCGTGACTCGAAATCTAAATTTTCAACTCACAACTCACAGCTCATTACTCGACTCGACTCGACTCGTAAGAATCAATATTTTACAACAAATATATCTATTTGATATATATATATATATATATATATTTGTATGTCCTAGCCTAAGTCACGCGCTATGTACCAGAGTACAACTCATTATTAGCGGTAAATTAACGATTTGATATATTATTTCTCTTTTTACCAAATTGATTAACTATGGTAGTAGATTAGTAATGGTCTAAATTTTCGTCTTTGACAATTACGACTTGAAAATATTTTGGTGTAAAAATGAAGAGGAGTGACAGTTGATAGTTAATAAAAGCTAAATTAAATTTAAGAATGAGAATCACACACACATATATATATATATATATATATATAGATATATATATTTATAGAAATGTTGAATCTTAAATTGTTATAAAAGATTTTATAAATAAAAGTCTAAATTCTTTATGTTATAGTATAAATTTATCAAAATCTTTTAAGTTGACTTTATATTAAGGACATAATGGGATTTTTGTTTAAATTTTAAAGAAAAAATAGTGAATGCTAATAAGGGGTTTAAAATATGTATTTATTGTTTAAGATTTTTATTTTTTATGAGAAGTAAAACATGTTGAGAGTTTATAATTAAGTCGTTGACCGACAATTAACACAAATGGTTAAATTAAAATATATTATAGTCATTTCTTTTTATTTGTTGTATTACATTACACTAAAAGTTTATCGTGTTTATGACTCGTAAGAGTCGCACACGACTCATAAGAGAAAATAAATGTAGAAGCATTCATTTAGTCGGGTAATAGTTATTTGAATTTATTCGGTTCGGATTAATCGATTTTGAGAGGAAAAATTGTTCGGCCATATCCAAACAAAAAATATACAAAACCAAACCAAACCAACCAAATTGAATGTCGGGTTAATTAGTTTGTGGCCCGTAAAACCGATTTAAAAATGTATTGCAGATAAGATGATAAATTAGTAAAAACACTATAACAACTAGTGACGTTAACCATTAAAGATCATATTAATACCAAGTACAAATGAGATACAATACTTCAAGTTCGAACTAGAAAATAATCCATCATTGAAAACACCATACCAACATTCTTGGAAGTGTCAAAAGATAAAAGAACCACAAAAATGACTCATAACATACTGCCATGTTTCTTTTTTAAATCAAAACCAAACTAAATATGAATTAAATAATACATGGGCTTCATTTTTTTTCGTTCTGAACTTGTGCATTTTACCACAAGGACAAATCACGATGAAATGATTCCAACCATCTTCATCTGTCATGGGCTCAAGCACGCCCCGATGGTCTAACCATGTCTTCTTATATACATAATTAGTTCAAATACTTTCAAATATAAACAATTTTTAAAAGAAAAAAGAAAAGAAAAAGAATATTTAAAGCTAATAAAATACTCCGTAACAATTTAAGTTGTTTTAAACAATCAATAATTTTACACAAGTTCTGGAGATCGTATTAAAGTGTAAGATTCTAATATATCACCAGTTTAAATAACTAATTGAATAAAGAATTAAAGGACATCGAAGAATTTAATCACGTTTCACCGGTTTCAATAGTTACTTAACAAATTATAGGATCCAATCATCCAAATAACCCCTATAAATTACACCGAATATTACAAATATATTAATATTGTCAATACTAAAAGACGAATATATTCGATAATATTAGTGTGGGTTCCATAAAAGAAAACATTATAAATAACTTCTTTCTTAATGTGTATACGATGTTTTATATATTATAGTTATGACAAGTTTATAAGTAACTTCATTACACATTCGCATAGATAATGGATAATGAAAAAGACAAGAGGTCTAAGATCCCAGATTTAATTTTAAATAATTTGTTTAACATGACTTCATTAAATATTAGATATTAAATTAATATATCAATCAATCACGATCTAAAAGACATAACGCATAATTCATATCAGAATCAAAGACAAGGAGACAATACATAGATACGATTCGTTCTAAAAATTCAATTGAAAATGAAAAACGATCTAATACGGAGAATTAGGAATTCAAATAAGTAGAATGAAACGCGAAATATGTTCGTAATCGAATGATTGATAGGGTTTACAACTCCATGATTGAAAGAGAAAGAAAGACAATTACAAATCAAGCTAATCTTGAAATGAAGACCTAATTGCAATTTATTAACCAACAACTGTACTAACAACTTATCCTTTCATGTAGTCACGAGAGCTAGATGCAATCAGGTAAAACTATCACGTGAGAAGCACGTGATCTTTTAGAAGAAGCATCCTTCCATTTTTAGAAAATGTGCATCCTCCCAATTCTATCTTTAGCTTGTTTCCTATCAAAATACTAAGTACACAAGTTTTTTTTCACATAAGAAACATAATGAATTCACACCTCATCATGAACATATACATATATTCATTCTGGATTTAAACCCTTAATCTCATAATTAGAAGATCACCAATACTGTTAATCTTTTGATACCAAGTAAATAAGTACATGAGATATATATTTCAACTTAATTAAACAATGTAAACAATCGTTTACATATAAGGTATAAAAAAGAGAGAAGTAGGATTGAACAGCCTCTAGCTTCCGTCCACAGAATATATGTTCATTAATGGTTTTAACCTTATTATATAACAATTGGAAAATAATGAATGAACCATATAAGAATAAATTAAAAATACAAATAGGGTATACAACGAATATAGTTATTGCTCGTAAAGGTGTTCATATCAAAAATTCAAAAATAAAATAATAATAAATACATAAATAAATAGTGAAAAAAGTCAAGCGACTGGTCAGACAACCCATTCATTGATTTCTTTTTATTCCTCGCACACGCTTTCACCATATAAGTGGGATGCCTCTCATTCTTCCTTTCCTCAACAAAACAAAAATCTATACATACAACCACACCATTATTCTTCACATTCTCTTCGTATCAACATTCACACCTACTTCTTGTTTTGATTTTTTTATAATTTGGTTAAACTTTGGATTAACCAATGCAAAGAATGGGCGATGATGGAAGAAATGAGTTTTCAGAAAATTACAACCGTCATGATCATTACCACTCCGACACAGAAATTGTGGACAAGAAATCATTCAGCGGCCCATTCAGTGGACCGCTGAATAAAAGAGTTGGCAGAAAAAGTGCTAGGTTTAATATTCCTGATGGTGCCCCTGGAAGTAGTACTAGTGGGGGCGTCAATGTAAAATCTAATAATAAAGATGAGTACGTTGAAATCACGCTGGATGTTCGTGATGACTCGGTGGCGGTGCATAGTGTGAAGACAGCTTGCGGAGTTGACGTGGAGGACCCGGAGCTAACTTTGTTAGCTAAAGGGTTGGAGAAACGAACATCTTTTAGGGCGTCCGTAGCGAGAAATGCTTCATTGAAAATCAAACAGGTGTCTCAAGAGCTGAAGCGGTTGACTTCGTTTTCTAAACGGCCAATTAGCCGTTTAGATAGGACGAAGTCCGCTGCAGCTCATGCTCTTAAAGGACTAAAGTTTATTAGCAAGAGTGATGGTGGTGCAGCTTGGGTAGCCTTAGAGAAGCGGTTTGATGAGCTTACTGCCAAAACCAATGGCTTGCTGCCACGTGCACTTTTTGGTAAATGCATTGGTAAGTGGTCATCCATAATCAGACTCTAGAGCTTGTTCTTCATCTTGAGCATGATTTTTGTTTGATTTATTTATGGGTTTTTTCTATTATCTGATATGATATATTTTTTTTGTTAATTTTTGATAGGGATGAATAAAGATTCAGAAGAGTTCGCTGGAGAATTATTTGATTCACTTACCCGTCGTAGGCATATAACTGGCGGAGTGATTAACAAAGAACAGTTGAGGGAATTTTGGGACCAAATAGCTGATCAAGGTTTTGATTCAAGGCTACAAACTTTCTTTGATATGTAAGGATAACTTTTATAATTTATTCATGATTCTATTCGGGGAATATTCTTTTATTATTATTTTTATTTTATTTTATATTTATAATATAATATTGAGAATAATAAATGCAGGGTTGATAAAGATGCAGATGGTAGAATCACAGAAGATGAAGTTAGAGAGGTAATGAACTCTATGGACTATATAATAGTAACTATTTTTCCTCCAAAAATAAACATTTGGTATGATGGACAAGAATTATAAGGGTGGTTGGTGGTAGATTAGAATATTATGTACTAAAATTATTGCTAATAATTGATTGATACCCATGTGATGTAGATTATTAGCTTGAGTGCTTCAGCCAATAAGTTATCGAATATTCAAAAACAAGCAGATGAATACGCAGCGTTGATCATGGAAGAACTGGACCCCGACAACCTCGGTTACATCATGGTCTGATTTATTTAACACTACAGTACATATACTTTAGTAGGTAAAAGGTGTTAATGATTAATGTTAAACAGATAGAAAACTTGGAGGTGCTATTGTTGCAAGCGCCAACACATAACGTGAGAGGAGAAAGCAAAAACTTGAGCCAAATGTTGAGCCAAAAGCTGCAAACGACACATTATGGTAATCCAATAAAAAGATGGTATGAAGATTTTAAGTACTTTTTACAAGATAATTGGCAGAGATGTTGGATAATTGTACTTTGGATAGGAGTGATGGTGGGTTTGTTTACATGGAAGTACATTCAATACACACACAGAGAAGTGTATGATCTATTGGGGCCGTGTGTATGTGTAGCTAAAGGAGCAGCCGAGACTTTGAAGTTAAACATGGCGATTATATTGTTACCTGTTTGTCGAAACACAATTACTTGGTTGAGGAACAAGACTCAGTTGGGTGTAGCAGTTCCCTTTGATGACAATCTCAATTTCCATAAAGTAAGTCTACTGTTTTAAACACTTTCTCATGTATTCCGTTTTATTACATCTGATTATCTTGTTTTGGATTTGAATAGATAATGTTCCGTGCAGCTAACATGTATCTTTGCATGTAGTTAGATGAAAAAGAGAGTAATTTAGCACATGTTAAAATGTTAAAGGGTCAAAATGTTAAAAGAAAAAAAATTAACCTTCATTGCGTGTAACTTGAGTGTTGTTGACAACACGTAATATACCAAACATCATTTAAATTTGGGAAACTTTCTTAGGATATTGTAATTACTAAACTCCTACGGGAACTATATTGTTGTAGGTGATTGCAATAGCGATTGCAATTGGAGTCGGGTTACATGCGATAACCCATTTAACATGTGACTTCCCTCGAATAATTCAAGCAACAAAGGAAGAGTATGAACCATTGGAGCAGTTTTTTGGGGAACAGGCCAAGAACTATTGGCATTTTGTGAAGGAGACAGAAGGATATACAGGAATAATAATGGTAGTACTAATGGCCATAGCTTTTACACTAGCAACCCCATGGCTAAGAAGAGGCAAGCTCAACCTACCAACATTTCTAAAGAAACTAACAGGATTTAATGCCTTTTGGTATTCCCACCACCTTTTTGTTATTGTTTACACGTTGCTCATAGTTCATGGGATCAAGATTTACCTAACTAAGGAATGGTACAAGAAGACGGTTAGTTCCTTCTGTTCTCTCATTTTATTAAAAAAAAAAAAAAAAAAAAAAAAGAACAGTTTGATTTTTGTATGGTAGATGTCCTAGAAATTGGGATTTGTAATCTTT
Organism: Logfia minima; assembly: GCA_963921325.1. Taxonomy (NCBI): domain Eukaryota; kingdom Viridiplantae; phylum Streptophyta; class Magnoliopsida; order Asterales; family Asteraceae; genus Logfia; species Logfia minima. Next base: position 2,072,451 of record OY992773.1, read on the forward strand.
AAACTAAACCATGTTTTCGGGATGCAGACATGGATGTACTTAGCAGTTCCAATATCGCTTTATGCTTGTGAGAGATTGATAAGGGCGTTCCGATCTAGCATCAAGCCAGTCAAGATACTTAAGGTATATCTTACATTTCCGTGTTCAACTATAGGTTATTTCATTAGAGGTGGCAATTCGATCTGTTTTTTGTATTCCGTTTTATTTAAACGGGTCAAATATAAAAGTTTGACTAAAAGGGGAAAAAGTGAAATTGATCGAAAGTTTTGCAAAGTCTATCATAATGAATACAGCCTCTTAGAATATTTAATTAAAAAACAAGTGTACTATTTTAGTACCTTTATTTCTCTATTCAATAATTAATGCTTTAACTATTTATTGAATTATTTACCATAATGAACAAGAAAGTATATTTGAGTCAACCAAACCCGACCCACCCAGTTTCAACCGCTACTAAAACTGACCAATTTTGTCAAGTCTACTTTTTGCATTGATACACAAGAAAAGATATCTAATGATAGTTGGTGTCTCAAAGGTGGCTGTTTATCCTGGAAATGTGTTAGCACTTAATATGTCAAAGCCTCAAGGATTCAAATACAAGAGTGGACAATACATGTTTGTCAACTGTGCTGCTGTCTCACCATTTGAGTGGTGAGTTGTAATTTCAAAATTTCCAAAATAATATAAATAATCAAGGAAGTGAACCAAAATGTCATGTAATGCACTAACTTAATTATCAATACATGTCCACAGGCACCCATTTTCCATTACTTCTGCCCCTGGTGATGACTACCTGAGTGTGCATATTCGGACTCTCGGTGATTGGACTAGGCAACTAAAAACCGTCTTTTCAGAGGTATGCAACGTGTTACGTAGGTGGTGTTTGGCTTGTAATCAGGAATCACAATGGGTATTAGTTTCATAATAGGGTAGAATGGGAACATGTATGAATTTTTTGAACTTGACCTTTTAAGTGGGTATGGAGGATACCCAATATTATGGATATCAAACCCATAACCTCGAAGAACGAATACACTTTTGGTCAAGTTGGTAATGATTTTGGGTCCTTAAAGACATGTGTGTAATTATCACCTAACATGTGTCTTTTGATTGTTTGTAGGTATGTCAGCCACCGCCTAATGGAAGAAGTGGGCTCCTTAGAGCTGAAAGTCAAGGAGAAAATCCTAAGTAAGTGATTCTAGTATTTATAGATTTACATATATGTTTTTAGTTTAATTTTCAATATTTTTTTAGAACGTATATGTTTTTATTATTAACCAAGCCATGGACATCTAAAGAACGACAAATTTATTATAGAAACAAAGATTTTAGCTGTAGAGCATAACATGATAACACCTTCTATATCATGCAAACATGGACATCTAACAGATTAAAAGGAGTTGGCAAAACGCAGATGTATAAGTTTTTTGGACTTTATTACTGTGGTCCAGAGTCCCGACATGTGGATATGGAACCTAATATTTTTCACTAAAAAATGATTCCTCTTTGAATAATATACAAAAGACTATGCAATGATATAAATGACTAACTAATGGTATTTCACTTAAGTTCTTTGTTGAGAAGTACACAAGTGGTAGAATATGCTTTATAATATACGTGGCCATTTCAACCCATTTAAATAGATGAGTTGATTTGGGTAGATTTTTATCTTAAACTAGTCAATTAAATAAATGGGAAACGGGAAAATGGGTTGAACGTGTTTGATGCATATAGTCTCCTAAATCGTTTTATACAAAGTTTAGATTATTACTGGAGTAATACTGTTTATGTAAATCCGTAATCACGATCAAAATATTAGTTAGTTATTATGAACTTATTATCGATGATTTTTTTGACAGTTTCCCTAGAGTTTTAATTGACGGACCATATGGAGCACCGGCACAAGACTACAAGAAATATGACGTGGTGTTGCTGGTGGGATTAGGAATTGGAGCGACCCCTATGATTAGCATTGTGAAAGATATTGTAAATAACATGAAAGCCAAAGAAGAGGAAGATAGTGTTTTGGAAAATGGTGGCACATTGCAAAAAAATAAATCGGGGGCAACAAGTACAAATAATTTTAGAACAACTCGAGCGTACTTCTATTGGGTCACTAGGGAACAGGGGTCGTTTGACTGGTTTAAAGGTGTTATGAATGAGGCTGCTGAAATGGACAAAAATGGTGTCATAGAGATGCATAATTATTGTACAAGTGTATATGAGGAAGGTGATGCAAGATCAGCCCTAATTACTATGCTTCAGTCACTTAATCATGCCAAAAATGGTGTTGATGTTATTTCGGGTACTCGGGTTAAGTCTCATTTTGCAAAACCAAACTGGCGGAATGTGTACAAGAGGATTGCTCTTAATCACACGGGCTCCAGAATAGGTCAGTCCCTCTGATAACTCATTTTGATTTTACTTCAATTATAAGTAGTGAAACAGGAGGATTGGTAACATGTCACAATAGGATTGGCTGGATAATCCTAAAACACTTTATTATCCATTTGAAAAAAATAAATCTAGATGATTAATGCATTACATATGATTTTAAAAATTATATTATAAAAAAATAATCTATTTTTAGATAAAATATAATGTGATGTAAGAGGTTGTATGCTTTAAATATACACTAGGACAAGTTTTGCCCAGTTCAACCTGTTACTGCTTGGCTAATCTTCTATTACTTTACTTATTTGACATGTTAGAGATAAAAGTAAGTCAAATTGATTTAATTGACAGATCTATAAGTAACTGTGTTAAAATTGCCAACTGTAGTGTGAACTACAAACTTAAATATTCATATAAAGGTTTATCTAGCAATATCCTAAATTCCTGACCCTAATAAGCCTTTTACAATTTACAAGGAAAAGGCTCACTAACTTTATAGAGACCACTGGGAAATTTTTAAGTCTAAAGTGACTTGGACTGATGGTAGACTGGTGGCCTAAGTTTAAACATATGATTTTCCTTTTTCAAAAAAGAAAAAGCAATCCAAATTGAGACTATTTGAGTATTGACTACCAAACATAAACTATACAGTTTTGTTTCTAATAGTTACTACAGGTAGCTTTGGAATTATTGGTACCTAAGTGAACCAAAAAACGCGTTATAGTTCCTGAACTTACAGTCCCTTTCATACTATATCTCCATAGGGGAAATTATCATGGGTTCACAATCATGGCTAAGAAGATCTCCAATAACCTTGAATAGTTTATGATAGAGTTACACCACAATGTATCAAACTTTACCAGTTCGCTATTGCACGTGTCTAACCAAAAAAGGTTGAAATTCTATGTATTATTATGACATGACAGATGACGTGACATTATATATGTTATCATGTTATCCAAAAAACCGATTATTAAATACATACAAAAGACATTTTAAAAGTCTAATTCATATAATAAAACTTTTTTTATTCGATGCATATAATAGGAAAAATGATAAATATGAATACAGTCTGATGTAATTTTCCCTCTATGATAATAGCTCCAAGTTTAGATATTAAGAAAAAGTAGATTGTTGGGTCTTTAAAAGCTAAACTACAGCTTATATAGTGGCTCTTCTTTTATTTAATGATAATTCAGATTATTTAACGTTTGTAGTGCTAATAATAAACTAATCTCACTGACAACGTCGACAAATAAACGTGCATCATGCCTAACAAGGTAGATATATAAAAGCATAAGGATCAACACGTAGTAGGATAATAATGTTATTTATGCAAGTGTTCGTTCGCCACGTTGATATTGTTTTATTTTAACAAAAAATTTGTTCGCCACATTGATATTGTTTTATTTTAACAAAAAATTCATACTTCTAATTTGGAGTCGGGTCTTTTTTCCTCGTATCAAAATGGTGTCAACACGGGTGACAAGACGATAATTTTAAACCCCGTAGCAAATAAACTATAGTATCATAGGATGTTGTGTCAAAATAGATTAAAATTTCATAAATTATAGTATCATTAATAGAATGTTGTTATAGTTATTGCATCATGTCATGTGAGATGTTTCCTAAGTGTAGTTCCTGAAATTCTGCAGGGGTTTTCTATTGTGGAGCACCAGCACCAACGAAAGAGCTAAAACAACTGGCTTATGATTTCTCACACAAGACATCAACCAAATTTGAATTTCACAAAGAGAACTTTTAAAAAGGTTTTTCTTTTTTGCCCACCAATTAGACCACAAGAAATCAAGCAAGTATAATCTGTACAGATCAAGGAAGTTATAGTTTAAGATAATGTTTTATTATTTTTATTTTTTCGTTGTGTTTTTTATTCAATTTTTTTCAATATAGTATGAGAGGTGTAAAAGGATAATGCAACGAGTATAGGGACATCCATCATTGTTGTGGCTGCCAGCAAATGTAATGAGATAAAATTTATAAATAATTAAGAAAAGAGTTCCACCATCATGGATTAAAGAAACAAAGATGCTATAGTAATGGAGTTACATCATGGTAGTTGGGTTGTTGTCAAATTAATAATAATTTTTTTATATATAAATTATGTTTCTTTTTATATTTTTTGTTTGTTAAAAAATGTACGTTTTATATAATTTTTTTCTTTTGATTTTGATGAACTAATAGAATCTTTTGATGGTTTTGTTTGAATTTGATGAATGAGAAACGGACAAATTCTTGGTTGCATGGTTTCCGGAATGAGTGTTTCCATTCGAAATTTGTTCACATAAAAATATTGAAACTGCCAAAAATAAACGTAAAAGTTAAAGGACATTTTTGTAATTTTGTAAAATAATATGTAAAATTATAATTCGTACATCACATCATAATATTTTCGTTTTATATCATCTCAGAAATTGTGATTAGTTTGTTTAAATCTATCATTTATAAGTTTATGTAATTCTTTAACAAACTTTTAATGATTAGGACCTTTTAATTCACCCTAATTTAGGGTGAATTACATATATATCCCTATAAAATCTAAAAATTACATATATATTCAAAATACAGATTTTTGATGCATTATGTACAATGCTTTTTAAACATGCTTTGGATATATATGTAATTGTCAACTTTTCCAGGGACATAATTTTTTATTTAATTTATTTAGTTATTTGTCTCAATTTATTAAATTATTTAGATTTCTATAAAATAAAAAATAAAAAATAAAAAATAAAAAATAAAAGTCCATAACATTATTCTTCACTCTTCTACTTTTTCAGCAACGGTGTTCTTCCAAAACATTAAATGATAATTTCAATACTTCATGTGCTCTAACTATTGACTCATCTCTCAACATTTATTTATTTTTCTCAAAATTTGAAATACAGCAATAGTGAATAATTGAATATGATTGCCACAATATTTCGTATTTATTTATATATTGGAATTTGTCGTGCTTACTTGATATTACTAGTGTTCATCAGATTTTTATGCAAACAAATACTGATATATCTTTGTGACGTGTTTATCACTACTCGAGACGTGCCAAGACGGACTTGTTAAGTAGAAACATGCAATTGTAAAATGGGTGGTTTCAACTCAAATTTACCTTCAAGCACTTATATAGTTTTTATAGAATACTAATTAATATGTTAAATATAATTACAAAAAAGTATATTTTTACAGTAATAATCAGAAATTATGCAATTGAACTTTTTTTGTATATCCATTAAAAAATAAAGTTTGAGCTTTCAAACCATGTGCATTCAAAATGCAATCTTAAGTTCTAGCCAAACTTCTGTATGACTCATTTGAGATCAAACGTGACACAAACTGACTTTTTGATAAGCCACCTCTAAAATGCATGAAATGCAAGAAATCGAGTATCTTCAGGTAGAGCCTTTTGGTGTATATTAGATTAGTCACAAATTCATAATACTAATACTAATCTTTGGGTTCCCAGTTAAATTTATATGGTTACTATTATATGGAATGAAAATAACACGTAGAAATGTAAAATGGAGACAACATTAGTCAAAAAATAGACGTGGAAACTAAACTACTTTTTAAGGCCTAAATCAAGCACATGGCAGCAAATAATCAAGAGGGCTCCAGTGGATATGTCGATTTGACTTTTGACAGGAAAGAATTATTGCAATTCCCATCTTTTAAAAGATAGGACTGGTTAGACTAAATAAAGTGAAATAATCTTTACCATTGATTGGCTTACTGACAGAATACAAATGAAAAACAGAAACAGGGTAAACATAGCAGGTTTTTCCTGTTTAGATTATCAGGGAAGGGGAGTTCTTTTTTACTCAGAATGTAAGCGGCCTAACTGAAGTATTTTCTTGACCGTTTTTACCATTTCTCTGGTCACTCTTAGTGTTTACCTAGGGAGCTTCGAACCTGAGACCTCTTGTCAGAACATCAGCACGCTTTACCATTAGATCACCCTTTGATGGTTGTAAAAATGCAAATTACGCATAAGATAGTTTGAATAATATTTTGTACGTAGTTGAAAAGGTTTAAGATATTCTATAGGTTGGACTAGATGAAACAATTGGTTGGTTATCTGCCATTCTGCCTATTCAAAAAGTTGTAGATAGTTTGGTTGGAAAATTGAAAAATAAATCAGTCTTAGTTCTTCAAAATGTAATCCCTTGATCAATCTTTCTTAAACCAATTTCAACCATCCTGTACAAATCGCTTCACACGCATTTAGTTTTGTGGTAGTCGGCCCCTCCCCTGGGTGGTACTTTGGAGATCATGGTGTCGAATCCTTTTCTCTAGTTGCTTTTTCAGAAAGAGTAATTTAATGATACAATTATCAACACAATCCTATAAACAAATAAAGTGATGTTATACTTTGTGTTGAAGTTAAAACAATTAGGATCCACTTGAAAACTTAAAACCTTAGTAAAGTTCTCTTACTAATCATGTCATCAAGGATTAAGCTTGGTGGTAGTTGTCCCTGATCCAAGGTGATAATACATTAAGGTAAAAACAAAAAAAGTTGTTTCTAAAATATGAATTGCTGATCTCATGTGCAATACAACCTTATAGACAAATGAACAGGTAAGAATTAAGAATCCGTGTTAGGTAACAATGCATCAAGCACTTTCCACCAAACCAAAAGTAGCTTTATTTGTGAAATTTCTGGGTAATATTACATTGTCTACTTTGTTTGCTTTCTTTTGACACGGAAAATAGCAACAAAACTCTCATTCAACAATCTAGTCTAAGACCGCCATCTGACATTCAACACAACACCACCGTAATTTAGTTAATTCTTAACTTTTTGAATACTATAATGTTACTTGTTCTATTTCTGGGGGTGATTTAAAGGTACAAATGTTTACTCCACTGGCAATTATATGGAAAAACGAGGTCAAAGTGACAGGCCTAAAAAGGTCTCTTGCACAAGATACGGGTTTTGAATAGAAATAAGTAGTCATTCTTTGAAGTGGCTTTTCACAAACCCGTATATACTATATAACAAATTCCTAGAGTTGAACGGTTGTTTCAATTTTAAGTTTCTAATAGAGGCTCCAAAATGGGTGGGTCTAGCAGCTTGGGTATGGGCTAAAAAATGGGTGATGTTTGGTACAAGTTGAAAGAGCCAAAGAGGCCGGGCCAAGTTGACCCAAAACACCTTTTGTCCACTTTCTATAAATTACTAGTTTGGTAAATATAAATGAAGAGAATATACTATATACTATCACACTAATATTCTAATTTTATGAACAAAATAGATTTAGTAAGTTGTATGCACTAAAAGAATACACTTTCGCAACTTTCAACCCATTCGACGCATTTGACCCGTTGCATTTCTAGTACAACTTTTTTATTTTACCATTTGACACATTACCGATAAAAACATAACCCAAATCAACTAATTCATGAATAAATGGGTCGAATTTCCACCTTTAGATCCTACTGTCTAAGATTTAACCAGAGGACATATTACTATGCGAGACAGGAAAATGAAAGTGTTGTTCTGACAATCATTTTAATGGATGGTTCATGGCTAGATATTTTCAACATTTATCCTACATCACAGTCACTCAGTATTTATGTACCACAGCTACTTTAAGCTTGAGGCAGTCCTAACCATCAACAGAAAGATTAAACAATTAACTCTGGAGTACTTTTAGTGTAGCTATCCAACATTAGATTAGCTTAAACATAATATTTTTAACTCTTGAGTATTATCAGTTTAACAATAAAACACTAGACTAGTTTAAACATAAATTCGTAACTCTGAAGTATTTTCAGTTAGCAATTGAAAACTACACTACAATCAAAAGGGCTGATTCTTATCGTTCTAATGGCTGACATGACAGACACAGATTTAGTCGTGCAGGACATGCTGTTCTAATCATTTATATTCACGTTAACATCACACGAATTGTGTTATTATTGATCTTGCATATACGAAGCGACTGTAATAGGAATTTGAAAGAACACTTACCTGAAATGAAGGCAGCAAACGAAGCTCATAGGTGAGGACTGAGGACCACTCTACTATCTTCAAGTGCGATGTAAATTTATCTGTTCTTCCTCTTCAGCCTTTGGAAGTTGGGTCTCATTGGCTGGGTTGCAACTGTTCCAATATCTGAGGTTTGAGTTGACTGAAATGGGATAAGAGGCTTCTTTGTCAACATGCATGCATCAATTGGGGTACTGCTTGAAGTAAGGACTGGTGACGCTCCTTTAGCTTTCAGCTTTCTTGGTACTTCAAGTCTTTCTAGTATCCTTGAAGTTTTTTCATCCAGTGGCTTATTATTCTCAAGTGGTAAAGGAGCCAAGTGATCCATCTTCAGTTTAGAAACACAAGTGGGAGATCTAATATTAGGAATTTCATTGACGATTAGTCGTTCCCATTCTTCTGTTATACGTTCTGTAATTTTATCTCGTCCAAATTTCAAATCCAGCTGTGGGATTTCCTCTTTATACCCTATTGTACTCATTGCATGCTTCGGAGGTCCAGATTCTTCTACAGAATCTCCTTGAGTAAAAGTTGATTCAGGAGGCAAATCATCTGATTTTGTAGGTAATGACCTGGATATAAAAAGATCCTCAGATATTACATTAACTTAAGGGAAGCTAATCTGTGTAAATGATGTATGATAACATGAGTTATAAATTTACTTGAGTACAATTCGATGCTAACAGAGAAGAAATATACCCCAAATGCAAGCTTTCTTTCACAAGCACATTTAGTTTTTGATGAAACCCCCTTTCATGTTGAATGGGATTGTAGTCCCTTACTTCAATCTGAGCAACATAATAGAATATGAAAATGTTATGAGCTGTGGTATAATACAACTTCGAGCCTCATGTGAAGCATTCTACTCTCTAGTCTTCAATTACTGAGGCATGTTTCATCCAGATGAATAATCAGATCCAACTACATTTCAGATACAATAAAAAACAACTTGAGTTTACCATCAAGGTTAAATTTAAAGTAGTATGTTGATTACTGTGATAAATTGCCTAACAATTCTTTTTTTTTCTTTTACCACAAAACAGCCTGCTGATCCATTAATCATTATTGTCTTTAATTTCAGTTGTCTTTAGATGTCATTTTAGTACCATGTTCCACACTTTTTAAGGATGCTCAAGTCAGACCATTGCAAATGAAGAATTGCTGAGCATGTTACAAACCTAAGAAAAATATATACTATATAAGCTAATGATTTGAGAAATCCAACCTCAAGTAAAGAGGCTTTCACTGAATCTCTAACATCCTTAGCATCTGTAGACTCAAATGATTGGCTAACATCAGGGACAGGTATCACTTCTTCTGATCCTGCAAGCCTCTGCAGGAGTCATAAAAGGTAAGAGAAATCATATTATATTAGAAAGATAATCAGACCTTCAATATTGTGGTATTTGGACCCATCCCATAGGTGGTATCACATTGAAGGTCATAAGTTTTTATCCCCCTTTATCCTCGCCTTCTCTAAAAAGAGAAGACTTGACACATAACGCATGATTAATGCCTAGTAGCTACTTTCATACCGACTGCGGTTAGTAGAGGGTAAATAAGGCAAATGAGCAGTCTAGGATGGTGGGTAATGGGTCGGGTCAGATTGGATCTGCCTGAAGCACATTTTGTATGAAGTTAATAAATTAACTGTAAACAATTTGTGTACCAGAAATGATTACTAAAGTTAGTTTTATCTAAAAAATCGTACTTTCTAATTAACAATTAGGAGACTATAATACTTATATACATCAAAATATACTTTGGGAGACTTTCGCCTCGTTCAACCCATTTGACACCTTTCATTTTAAGTTAATTTTTTATTTTTAATTCACCCTTTTGACCCATTAGGCCATATAGATAAACTTTAACCCAACATAACACATTCACAATAATTGGGTTGAAACTGCCACCTATAGTAGAAGGAAACAAGCCTACCCTGAGCAGCATCACTCCATTATCTGAAGGCAGAAGTATGTAATAACACAGAAATGGTGTCTCCCTCATAGTCTCTGTATTACATTTAGAAGAGCATACCAAGCCCTGATCTAGAGAATGTAGGGCACTGCAAATCCCTTGGAAGACTGCAAAGTCGCATCCATAAAAACTTGAGGTATCAATGATAAACATGATGATGTACTCAATTATCCAATATCAATGCCAGTTGTGTTAAAAATATAAAACTGCAGGTTAACTATCATCTAGGAGCCCCGTATTAAGATTGAAGTAGAAAAAGAGGCAGCTCAGCCACCTTGGTTGTTTAACTCTGTCTGGTCAGTATCATCCAATTCATGGGAAGTAGATGGGACAACAACAAAGGGAGACCCCACAATCAAACCTGTTACATAAAAACCAAGAAGTAAAGGAAAGTAAATAACAAGAGCATGCTACAAATACCTATTAGCTGAAATTGGAAAATTATCGAACTTGTGTATTCCATGTTGATTAGTCCACCCAGATCCTTTTACCTTTTCTAAAATGTATGAGTTTTGATCACCTAATAAGGAATGATTCACCTTAGACATGAAAACATTGGGTTTTTGAAATATTAATCTCAACCAAGTATTGAGATCCTTACGGAAATATAAAAATCTAGTAAACCAATCAAAAATAAAACTCAGTTTTGAAATCTTTGTTTTATTTCTCTCAGCAAGAATAAATAAATTAGCATCATGTGACTAAAAGGGTATATTAACATTTTTAAAGATGCAAAATATAACAATATTTTTGAAGTCAATGATTGAAGATTACGGATTTCGGGTAGGAAAAAATACAAATATGCGTAGACATATTTGTTATAGTTATTGGATATGATGATTACCTTCACTTAAAGACGCTAAGTTGGTTCTGTCAAGGATGTTAAAGTCAATAGGTGCGGTAACATGCTGCAACTTGGTATAGTAGTGAAAGGATGGCATGAGCAGTACTGTATGCTCTCCAACCTTCAGAGAGTTTGCAATCAAATCAAGTGTGCCAAGCTCATTGCCAGTGACTGGACAAGAAGTGGAATTCACCATTTTATTTACATGTTTGTAATCCGATGGATACCCATGACACCTGCATACCTAATAACTGTACTCTGTTAACTAGATTAAAGTGTTCAATGAGGTTTGTAAGATTCTCCTGTTCAATATATGACTAGAGAAGATCAAGCATAGATCGTCATATGTATGTTTGTAATGTTGTACTTGTTTATCTCATCAGAGCATATCCTATAAAGGTGTCTAAAAATCATTAGAAATGCTAGTCTAGGAATGAAAAAAGAATCACATGAACTCAAGTTCAAGACAGTTGATCAATTTCAAAACCAGTCATAACAAGACTTATTTTATACAGTGATAGCCCATGATGCAACTCCTGTAGTAATATAAGGGTTTACTTAAGTGTCATACCATTCTGCGAATATCAAAAGAGCTTCTATGCGATCTACTTGGGTGAATAGTTCTGATAGTCGAGGATTTACATAAAGATGTAATACCTGGCAGGGTTCAAACTCATCAATGATGCGATTGAAAGATGGAAACAGATTGCAGCATATTTGGTTTAAAGTGCCTAGAACATTTCTCTTGAATTTGAGACAAGCCTGCACCTGTTCTGCTTCATCCCTTAAATCGTGCAGCCATTCTTTTACCAGCCCACACAATACCTCTGCCTCTGCAAAATTGTACTGTATTAGCACTTACTATACGACCCTTTATGTTTGATACTTTTCCAAGTAACTTTATCTTTTCTTTATCAGTTATGAACATCATATGGCTAATGGTCTAACACAGCCACGTAATTTAAGTGATTTATTATCTTTTCAAAGGAAGTGTTCTATTAGATTTTTAGATGAAATTTTGTACACTAGAAGGATGTTACAACCTGGAAGATGCTTACGAAACGAACAATTCTCAAGATCACATATATTCTTAACAAAGTCATTGATATTTTCTGAAAGATCACCAAGACCACTTGAAACTTGCTCCAAAAACACAAACTCAACTGAAACACATTTGTCTGCTGCGTCCTACAAGGAAGTGATTCAACACGCACAATTGAATATTTGAAACCATTTACATTAGATAGCCAGTAGCAAGCAAATGAGACAAAGAAAACTTGTTGAACTTGCTGACCATTAAGGTCTTCTTTGTCACTGAGTCTAAATTTTCAAGTGGACATGAACTAATAACAATCACTTTTCTTCCAACATCTTCGTTGTCACCTCCCCATGAGTATACAACGTTATCACTAAGAACACTTGCGAGGTGGATATCTGCCGGCAAGGGAAACATATTTATAAGAGACAAGTACAAGAAACTATAGGCGAATAAAGGAATAAAAGTATTAGTATTATAGAAGTTTAACGATATCAGATGACACAAAGAACCTATTACCACAACAAGAGATAGCTACGTTATTGTTAAATTCCGGAAAAAAGGCATCCACAGGTATGTTGTTAACAGCATGGTGAAAATCACGGAGACAAAAATTTCCACTTGGCCTGTAGGCTACTTTCATCTGCTACAAAACATGGACCACAAAAAGAAAAGCACTCAAATACATAACTATAAGAAGATCAAGCAAACGACACCACGTCCTTATGCGTTTAAACACTCAGCAGATTCAAACTCAAACCCTGACTTCACATCAAGTTCAATGAAAGTAACACCTGCTTCACATTGTCATCATGCAGCAAAACAATTCAGATTGCTGACTTGCCGTACAAAAACAGCTATGTGGATGTTTTTCCAATAAAACCAAAAATGTCAAAAACGATCTCCATTTCAAAACAGATAGGTTCCTACTTTCTCCATATAATTTTAAGTACTTTTAATTTATTTCAATAATGCTGCAGCTAATTCAGAACTTTATCTGTTTATATAGAGTACTATACTATATGGAGTACTATACTGCTGTTCCAAACAGATGTGAAGTATTACCTAGCATATAAATTTTAAAACACCAGTTCTAATCTGTTTAGCTAGAATCAAATTCATGTTAATTGACAACCTAGTAGAATTAAACTAAAGGTATCTGATAATTTATCATCAATCAATAACACAGCATTAATTTGTATAAAAAAAATAACACGGCATTAATGATTTCCAATAAAATAATCCGACATATATTTTTGTATGTATTGAAGTACAAATAATCAATCACGTACCTCTGTGGAACCGGATACTCGATTTTTATAGACATAGCAAAGTCCGATACAATCGTAGAGTGATTTCGATTTCAATTTAGAAGTCGAATTGTGACCGCTAGGGTTTGAAATTGAGTAAAAATTTCCTAACTGCAGTAATGACTGTATAAAATCGAATTAGTTAACATGATTTAGTAACTGATTTCAAAACGAAATATGATTTTTATTACGGAGATTGTAGTTGTACAGATTGAATTCGATCGATGTGTGGATATAAGATTCGGTAAATTAATTAAATGTTCGTAAATTGATTAATTAGTACCTTCTTTAGATCTCGTAGTAATGGAGGCGATAACGTTCGTAAATCTAACAGGAAGCACAGCAGCACCATTTTTCTGTCATTCACACACAGTGAAAAGTGTGTATACTTTCAGATTTGAAGTTTAGCGCGCTTTTCTTGTATTGGTATTGGTTATGGGTTACTAGAACATGAGATCATTTCACGTCACTTTTTTATAAACTTTCGATATCTATAAACTTAATTATTTTAATCGTATAAACTTAAACAAGTCCACTAATACTCTTTACTATTAAAATAATCATTTATAATTTATTTTATACTAACCTCAAATATTGAACTTGTGATAACCCACTATATTTCTTCTCTCCTAAGTCCATATCCATAGAATTTTTTTTTCTCTTTCCTCTATAAACTTACATATCACTTTCACATCACCATAAACTAGCTATCGACTTCCTATTATTGAGGCTCTAAGTATGTTACTAAGTTTCGTCATGTATTTAAGCAGGAAAAGTACCGTATGAAGTATTTACTCAGTTTCGTCATATCAAAAATATATATTGCTTTTTACACACCTTCGCGTATACTATATTAAATTTACTTTTTATTATCTTTTTAAGTAAAATAATGTATAAGGTCATCTAATGGTCTAACACAAATACAAAAATATCATATAATTATGATCATTTATTAAAATATAAAATTATAACATTAATTTTCGATCATGTGATCTTTTAGTGGAATTAAGAGAGAAAACAATAATAGTTACTATAGATGCAAAAACAACAGCCCTAACTAAATGACGAGATATGTTTGTAATATACTAAGCTTGCTCATCTTTTGGAATTCTGTGAGCTTATGTTTGTAATATAACAAATAATAAATATAAGAAGGGCTAGAAGTTACGAAAACCTTAGCATAAATTAAAAAATCAATGGTATTGCTAAAATAGAAATTTAGTCGACTAAGACATTACCACAATACCACTTGTAAACTCGTAGCCTCTAAATTAGCTAATCATTATCCCTGTAAACAAATTCAAATCATTATTAAAGCTATCAACATATAAGAATCTAGATGTGATTATACTACTGTACAATAAAAACATTTTTACTTACACATTCGGTACTCTCACAACATCCTGAGCCCAACGTTTATATGTTCTTGCCATGGTCCATCATCAAAGTTATACTCGTGATAGCTTACCGGAAGTGGCGGTGCCGATGTCGTCATGTTGGTATCACCATATCTGGCGACCCTCGATATATTTGCCTAGGGATGTATAAGTTTGATCTACCACTCCTGAATGTAGTTAACAGTTTGTGAATCTACATTATCTTAATTATTGATCAAAGTCTTTAACATTTCATATGTCCATTTGAGACGTGTTGCCTTCGATAACATAACGACGACTGTTGCCAATCCTTCTCTAATTTCGTCCGCCCATTTCGTATAATTGTTATCACCGACTTTGAACCTCATTATTTTTCTAACAACATATTTTAATGGATTCTTACTTATTTGAATTTTTGTTAGATCACTCCCTATCATATCACTGTATCGCTCCACATACCCAATCATATCACTTTCTTACGTAATGAGAAGTCCATACCATTAAAAATAATGGTATTGCTAAAATAGAAATTTAGTCGAGCAAGACATTACCACAATACCACTTGTAAACTCCTAGGCTCTGAATTAGGTAATCATTATCCGTGTAAAAAATTCAAATCATTATTAAAGCTATCAATATCTAAGCTTTTAATTTGGTCATTATGGGTATGTTTAGAGAGGAGCTTTAAACTTTTAATTTTAAAGATAAAAGCTCCAAATATAAGTAAAGTCTTGTTTGGTTGTAACAGCTTAGAGCTTTTATTTGTGTTAAAAGGCTTCAAATATAAACGCTAATTGCACTAGCGTTTAAGATGGGCTGTAACTTTTCAACATTCATGTTACATAATTACCCCTTGTAATTCAAAACACTCGCTAAAAACAAGTAAGCCCAGAGGGAACATACATTCATTCATTCATTATTTATTTATTTATTACTATAATATTGTTATTATAATAAAGGAAATGTTTATCTTTCCTTCAAATTAATGTCCGTGGATATTTATAGTGAAAAATTACTTATTTATGCCAAGTTATACTCATCGCACACCTGTACATATCATTCAAAAAAATTTATAGACAATTAAACATTATATTCCGTTTTTTATTTTTATATTTTTATGTAACAAATAATTAAAGTGGAAATTATGTGTATTGTATTGCTAATTATGTATTAAACAAGTATTATTACATATTTTAGTAATACTTTTATATGAAAGAATGACTCTTATATTATTCAATCAATTAAATATTTTATTTATATAATGAATATTATTTGTTAAACTTATTTTTAACTATATTTATCATTTATTATTATATTGATGTCTTTTTATGTCATTTTACATTTTATAATTACAGCTATAGCTAGTTTGCCAAACAATTCTATACAAATAAAACTACATATTACAACTACAGCCTACAACTACTTCACTAAACATACTCTATATATCGAAACCTTATGGAATGTTTTAAGTTAGTGTGTACAAAACTTTATAAAATAAATAATGCTCGTCAAAACCCACTCGACGTACGTAAACACAAAGGCCTTTGAGCAGGGCAATCCAAATGGGTCATTTTATATGTTAGGTATATGATGCCTTCTAAAAATGCAAGCTTCTCATCACCAAACCATTGTGAAGTAGAAAGATTTTTGGCTCTTGTGACAAAATGGGTGGGTTTGTGAGTTTTGTCATAGGTTTAACTAGTATTTTGTCTATTTACTTTATTTGTTAAAATAATAAATGCAATAGATATGTAAGGTAATGCCACTCATTGTTCTATGTATGTAGGTTACCCTTTTTATTGTTTAGGTATGCAACAAATCAGAATAAACTGTGTCAAGATATGTCATATGGTAACCAGTTACCGGTTGTCCCGATAAATTGGATTTTGTAAGCATTTTTGTTTTTCTTTCTAAGTGTGACGTGGTTAATATTAATTGGATAAATTGTCCAGATCAGCAACGTACTCTCACAATTTGTTCTATGTATGCAACTTACCCTTTTTATTTAACTATTTTTACAACTGATATGAAATATGACATTTTTGTTGAAATAAATAAAACAAAAAATGGTAAATAACTTTTATTTTCTACCAATTTATTCAATTATCGAATTGTATTAAAATATAATATATCAAAATATCCATATCATCTTTCTCAAACACAGTCCCTTCCCTCGTTTTTTATTTAATTTCTCCTCATAATCCCGTCGGATAATTTGATTGTAACAATTAGTGAATAAATAATTATCAGAATTTGAACGTCAGTCGAAATTTTATCGCCACGTGATGTTAAAATGTATTTAACCTTAACAGGTTATGTAGAAATATGATTGGTCCGTGATTTTAAGGTGATATTTAACTTCTACACACTATTCGTGAAATGCAACGTACTACCACAATTTGTTCTATGTATGCAATTGACGTGGCAGGCGACGTGGTAAAAAAAATCCATGTGACATCATACGTGGCTGCCTAGTCAGCAATTTAATATGTTATTCGGTAAAAATCAACTTTGCAGCGACATTGACTCGGCTTCTTTTGGTTTGTTGCATATCTAAACAATAAATAAGATAATTTATATACATAGAACAAATAGTGACATTATGTTGCATATGTATTATATTTACCTATTATGTTGCATATGTATTATATTTACCTTTGTTAAAATGGGTGTACCGCGGTTCATTTGTCCGAGCAAATAGATAGAGCGCTACATAAGCTATGTCCACCATGATATAAATATAAAATGCATAATTATATTTGTAACCCTTCAACTCTCTAAATACACATAATCAATCACTTATTTGTTCCTTGATGCATATCGCCATCCTTGCAGTGACTACACAGAATATTTCCCCATATATAATGTTCTCCATAATTGTAGAACATATAGATTCAAGATGCTGACATTTCCTGAATTTTGACTTTTCCTTTTTCTATTGACCCTCTCCATCACGAGTTTTGTGATCTTGATGATCTTCAAGTACCTCCGAAACGAACTTTATCAAAGAATATAATCCACCTAAGAAGTTATGATCAATCACACCTCCACCCTCCGTAACATGTGCAAAATCAATAAGCTTGACTTGTGCATTTAAACTTGCTCCTTCTAAAGCCAACCCCTTTTCAAATACGAAAAGAACAGAACAAGCACAAAAATGGTAAACAGTTTGTTCCTCAAACCATGCCTTGAGCTCCAACAATTGGGCCAAAATCCCATTAGCCCCGCCATAGACATCCAAAGCCAAACCACAATCCAAGTCCAAACCATCTAAATACGGGTCAGAAGACACGAATCTCCTAATAAACAATTTAACATCGTCTACACTACTTTTAAGAACAAGATCTCTATGAGGTTTATAAAACCCGACCTCTTCATTAATGTAGACTTGTAAACCCGATATCCTGAACCCTAATTTAACACTAGTGGTTTCAAGGTCTCTTTTTAAACATTTTGCAATGTACTCATCGGTAGCATCGGGGCCCCATGTTCTAGCCCCAATTTTGATGTCCATAATAGTGGGATTCATACGAGATGAAACAAGATCTTGTAACACAATATGAGGGTGTTCGGATCCATCGGATGCCTTCATAACTTTCGTACCATAGAAGATAGGGAAGAATTTACGAATGTGATCAGGGATTTTTGTGTTGGAAGACAATTGTTTATAAAAGGTTACTTCAGCAGACCCGCGTTCATCACCTTGTAGAGGCTTGTAAAAATGACCTGAATCGTCGATAAGGGGACCACGGCTCCCGTTACTAGCATGGTGTCCAGCAACTTGGTGAGATGGGATCTTAAGCATCTCTAGAGATTAAAATTACTCGTAATTTTGATGGATTGGCAGAGAAGCCGGTACACAGAAAAAGAAATCAAGTTTTGTTATTTATAGGTTCATGCTGAAAACTAGAATCAAAAGAATGTTACTGTGATTGACAAAAAGAATCAATGGAAATGCAACTATACTAAATTTGGTTATTAGTGATTACGTGAGGGAACATATATTAAACGATTACACGTAACAATATTCAAAGTTAGTGATTGGTATAGAAACCAATGTAATTTGGAAATAGAACACTTTTTATATTTTTTCATAGTTAATAGATAGATAGAGTATCAAACTTTGCTCAATCGTTTACTTATATGAACAATTTTCATTTCAATTCAATGGGATGTTTTGACTTCTAAAATTATTCAACAAGATAATCCATTTAATGAAACTTATTCATCAAGATAAACTATATATCTTAATGAAATTTATTCATCAAGTAATTATAGCTACATTGATACATAACATTTTATGTTAAACGACATTTTAAACACTTGTAGACATTTTTTGCTTTAAATCAAACGCAAAAATTAGCTACGATGCTAAATATTAATAACTTAAAGCATAAGATGAACGCTTCTTAAAGCTTAAGCACGAGGATGTAAAGTGCAATATACCCTTACTTCCTAACACAGTTGGATAATTCTTGTAGAGTTATAATCTAACAAATGTAAGTCAATAATCAATTATCAATAATTGGTATATAGTTAGCTACGTAATTATCAAAAGTTAATATTGTTTCAGTATATGTTATACGAGTTGGTATGACCATAAAAGCAAGTGTTGTTGGTATGTATTAAACATTTATAAATTAAGGAAATACTATTAGACAGGTTTCAACGGTGGTGTACTTCATGCGTCATCATTCTTCTGTCTTACCGTTGACAAGGCCCATCTTTATTTTGCCATTTTGCCTCGTACCGCAGACGATCCAAGATAGAAATAGTGTGGGTCTGTTTATTTTTATATTTTTTTAGGTATAGTAAATGTATTATTGGTAAATGTGAGGTTCAAAAGTTAAATTCAATTTATTATTAATAGTGTTTAGTCATTATTCAGTATTTATAAAAAAATATTAATATGACGTTAAACTAACAGTTTAATTCTTTAATTTTTCAAGAAGTGACATTAATAGTAATGTAATAGTCAAGTGGAAACATGGAACTATGACTTTTGGCTGCCACGAACGTACGTAGTACAAAATGATTCCCCAGTCCACAGCAAATTAATACCACTTGTTTTTTATTCCATTTAAATTCTCCCTGAGAATTAACAAAAAGTCTCGTACCTTTTTCTTATTGGAGATTAGAATTTAATAAAATAGTGACTAGTTATTATTAACCGTGTTCGGGCTATCCGGCAAGAATGAGTTTTTTTCACTCAGATGTTATTGTTTCTGACCAATTTTTCTATCACCTCTAAAATGTTTATCTTGAGAAGTTCAAACCTATGTATTTAATTGCATATGTTAACTAAATGTTGTGCAATGAGGAGTAAAAATTCTTATATGCAGTTGTCAATGAATAAGAATATATGATAGGTAAATGATGCCTGTTTTGGGGCGAATAAGAATGGATTCTCGAGAAGAGGAGTCATGAAGGTTCTCTTAGTTATCGGTTCTAGTATATATGCGTTTTGGAGCAACTAGTAATAGATCGATTTCCTGAAAGATAAGATGCTATATGAAAAGTATTAAATGATATTTCATTCACATAGATTATTCGGTTGATGACTTCAAGATTTTGTAATTTGCATTCGTAAAATTTAATATTTGAACTTATTAGAACAAAATAGGTTTTGAAGTGTAGTTCCTTAGAAAAAAAATAAACACCTTTGGCTAATCAAAGGGCAATTGACCTATTCTTTTTGAATTGATTTTTTAATTATAAAGTTAAGGGTTCGAATATTGAGTGGGAGACACGTGTATATATTCGTAACTTTAGTGTGAGTTAGAGTAGTTGAAAAAGAAAATAACACAAATAAAGGTTGATGAGCTATTAGATGCCTCTAGGCAAGGTTGCTGATTTAACACTTTTAGAGTCTAGTATTTAGTTGGCATGTACACAAGTCAGTTTTGGATCACTTATGCCCCAAAAGTAGACCAAATTCAAAGTTTTCGGATATTATATTAACTAAACCGACCAATTTCAGTTAACTATTGGGTTAGCTATCGGTTTTAATAATGGGTTTATTATGAAATTCGGTTAATGACCAAAAAATGGCTATGTTACTTTAGATCAACATTCAAGAAGTGTGGGCCATTTTCTGTTCAGTTTAAGTCCAAAAGAAGTATGAAACTAGCTTTCTTTTACTTTAAAGTTACAGCCTACGAGTAATAAGAATTAAGAACCACAAATTTAATTTCGTTTCAACTGAAGCGCAACAAGTCTAAGTACTATCAAATACCGTAACAATAATGATGACCGATGACATATATAACGAGGTTTTGGTACTAATTGCGACCTGTCAATAAGAACTAGTTTCGTTCATTAATAAGGTATGATACGGACAAATCATTAGTGATAATATGACTGTAGAATATGAAAAAGTTATGCATGAAATTCACTCTTAGGGTTGTCATTTTCATTCCTATAAATACAAGTGTTTTTGCCAATTATATAAAAAAAAAATACAAAATTAAAGTTGTTCTATACTGACATGGTTCGTTTTCTAATAATTTGAACCGTTAACCATAAATTAAGTAAATCCGAATTACCATCCACGTACCTTGTGCATGGTTAGCTATTTTGTTTCGTTTCGATCGATTATTTCAAGTAAAATTTGATTGACTCGGTTTTTGTTCGCCCTAGTATTTAACCCTCTTGTTGTATTTTGGATCTTCATGTTCTTTTCCGGCTAATATATTTCCTTAAAAAACTACCATAGATTAAGTTTGTTCCAAATAAGATTAGAACAGAACAACGTGACTTGCATGGCATTATACCTTGGATACGTGATCTACTTCTTTTCTAATTACACTAATACGCTGTTAAAAATGGAATAACTATTAAAACTCTAAAGACCGTTATATGTATGTCTCTTAAATGTGTCGATAAGTAGCATGTTTTTACTATAAAAGTACCAACATAGTATTCAATTCTAAATAATTCAATTATTACAGCCACGGCTGAAATTTTATTATGGGACTAACAAGAAGCTAGCCAAATAAAAAGAGTAACATTACAATGAAAGCAAAAGATTTTGCAACCATCGAATCCAATTAGGTTTCACCACCCGACTCCTATTTGCAATCCAAAGAAAAGATTGAGAGACAGTTTTATCAAAAATGTCACTCCTTTTCGGTTTTGACTTGCCAAATAACACGTCGTTACGAAAGAGCCATAAACACCACCAAGTTGTGAGACAAATTGCATCCAAAAACTGTTTCTCCAACTTCTTGAGTCTAGCATTAACAAGCCAATTCTTCCAATCAAAGTATCCAGCCAAGGTAGGAATCGGTAAATCCCACCACCTTGCAAGCTTGGCCCATATCCCGGCAGCAACCTCACACGAAAAGAATATATGGTTCGCTGCCTCCCTATCTTTCTCACATATCAAGCATAAAAGAGACGGAATATCAATGCCTTTCGAGACTAGATTATCTCGTGTTGGAAGTTTATTGCACAAGAAACGCCATCCCAACACGTTAACTTTGATTGGGACTAAACGATTCCAGTGCGTTGCTAACGAACTCGTATTTAGCACTTTAGAATCAATGTAATTGCGAGTGGATCTAACCGAAAACTCACCATCACCCGCTAAAGTCCAAACCCATCTATCCCGAGCATTGGACAGCACAACCGAATCCATGACAGCTTGCGAATCATCCCACTATTTTTGCTCAACTCCTCCTCTCGGTTGCCTTCTCCACTCGATCAAAACAGAATTGCCCACAAGCCTACTGATTATTACAGCCACGATTTATAAATTACAAATTGCCAAATTTAAAAGAAAGTGAAAATGTAATACCATTTGCTGTAATTGGGCCTTGATATGAAACATCCTGAAATATACCATGATTGGGCCTTCAAGAAAACATCCTAAAATTGTTAGGCTAATTGGTCGTCTGGTACTCTGGTCTGGTTGAGTGGTTCTTATTTCTGTTTTTGCGGAAAAGAACATTATTACAAATTATTTTCTAACAGAAAACTGAACCATTACTTTCATTAATAATTTTTTTATTGTCTAAATTATTAACTTTGTTTGTCTAAGGATAATTTAGACAATTTGCAAGTTACGAGTTTCAAATTTCAATATATTAATTATACTACTTTTAGGTGACAAGTTTGTTTTGTTTCTCATAACGATAACGATTGTAATAATTAATATCATAAGTTTTCAAGTCAAATTTGTTTTGAATATAAACATAAAATTGTTGCTCTGTATTTTTGCAACTACAGAAAATAGAAAGAAAAATATTACTTGTTACTCGTTAACGAGTAGCACAAGGAGACTAGGAAACGAAATACCTAAAATCAAACACTCATAAAACCCAACTCAATAAAACATAAACACGATAATTGTATTAGAAACCAAATTAGCTCAGTCCCATGCTTTACAGTAGACCAAAACTTGCCCATCGACTATGACTATAGGAACACAACGTCAGCCTGGATGTTGCCCGTCATATCAATTGAAACATGCAAAATGGAAAACAGCCACAAAAGAACATAACACATCAGACATGAGTGTATAGTACTGCGCGCTGGTCTAGCTACGTGAAAGAAAGCACAAGGGATCAACAACATGGGGCTTCAACCTCTAACAACTCCAACATTTAAGCCACACATGATGAACCACCGGACACGTCATGAGAACATGACTTGTCGACTCCACTCCGGAGTAGATTACCTAGTAATGGTGTAATGGTATTGCACCTGAAACTTTCTATATCTTGACCCGGAGATAGACCTAAATTGTTCTTATCAATTGATATTTGTCTAGACCTAGAGGAACACAATGCCCGAAGCATCTTTTGTCATAACTCCAGCAGAATAAGATGACGTATCTCGACAAGATCCACATGAAGTGATGAATGTGTGGAGACCATAATGTGGCTAAAGGACTTTGTTTCCCATATGGCATTCTATGCTGCTATTAGATAAGGATTATTTTAAAGAATGTGATTAACTGAAAATTAATATTTACTTAGTACTGGAAGCTGATTAGTGGAAAGAATACCTTCTAGAAGGTAGCCACATATATAAACGGAACCCTCACCCTTCATTTGTAGGTATGTTTATATCCTCTCACTCAAAATTCTAATTTCACACTTTATCATTCACAGCTCGGGCCATTGATTCTCACACTGGAGGTGGTTCATTGTGATCATCTTCATGCTCCAGTTAACCTAGTACTGTTTCTGTTCATATTGCAGGTAGATTATACTCGGAAGATTCTTGCTAGAAACGGAGAGAGTGCACTTATGCGCTTTGATGTACGAACACCTAAGAAAGAAAAAAGATATATATTTGATAATAATTGTGAAAAAATCTCTTCTTTTTCTATTCTTCTTTTTTCTTTTCAGAAATAAATAAAAATCAATCATAAGTTGGGTAGTAGTATAACTTACATTTACAATATATTGTTCGCGCGTAGTTGGGTAATAGTAAAACTTACATTTGGGTTAATTCGGCTCGACATTGATTAAATTAAAAGCCAACATTTTCTGAACCCCCAACCCCATAAGGCATCACATCTTTCTAGCTATTAACTACTTGTAACACAACAAGAAATTAAATATTGCCTTTGAGGGAGAGAGTTCAGAAAACGTTGGATTTCAATACTCGTGGGCACTCACAACCTCAAGATATCGAAACAAGGAAAAGGGAGGGAATTGGGCAACAAATGAAGACGTTTATATAATACCCATTATGGTATACGACTACACGTATAATCTACTCATCACCGTTAACTTCAAGAAGCGTATATTTTTAACTACTGACTTCTTGTTTTGATAAAATATATGGCAATAAGATCTTCGGACAAACCAATCACATTAATTGGCCTGAAAACAACAAATATTTTATTATGAAACGTAGAAGATAACGTTAAACCCTATGAATTTCATGAGTAATTTCGTTTTCTTGATATATTAGCCCGAGCAATCAAATGTAAGCTACTCTTTTCCTAACAAATTTGCCAGAACAATGATTAGGACTGCACGAAATTTGGCTGAATTCAACACTATCGATGATTCTGAATTGGCTATTTGTCCCATTAAACACACCCATACATCAAGACAATAAGGTACAGATGATATGGATTTGTGAAATTCGTTGTCATGTTTAGTTGTCAAACAAAGCTAGAGAATGAGATTTGTCCGTACTAGGTTTGGATGACTAGCCGAATTCTTAGATTCCCTAAAAAGAACCTGAATAAGAATAGAAACTAGCGATATTCGAAAAAAAATAGTAAGTTTCTCGTGAAGTCTCATTTCATCAAACAATGTATACATGATGTGCCAGAAAGCGAGGCCGAGATGGATCAATCCACATGTGATTTTCTGAACTAAATTTTACATATAAATAATCGCTTGTGGTTTAACAAGTAATCAAAGATTATACCACGGCCTGAACAAGGAAAATCTGTGTGATTAAAATCGATCACAACCGTCCACTTTCTTTTTATCTAAGCGCACTGATTGATCCTCTGACTAGATAACTAGACAAGCTTTTATATTATATAACATCATAGCTGTTAAAACCTTCGTGTGCCTCAATGAAAAAGACGGCGGTGGTTACCGGACAAAACAGCCGTTAAGAGATGAAACATTAATTGGCCCGTCATAGTTTTTAACTACCACCAAGTTTAAAACTAAAAATTGGTAAAATTCTTTCAAAAGTACATCAAGTGATTTCAATTGATTGGTGTAAGCAAATTAAATTACATGTACAAGACCAAAAATTCTTGGGAAACATGAATATTTAATATTGTATTCTGAGCCCTAAAATGGAGGAATATAATTTGAGCTTCTATGGCCTTTTTATTGCAGCTCACAGCCTAAAAGTTATGCTCGTTGAAAATAGGTTCAATATAATTCTCTTTGTACGCGTTATTCCCTCCAGTACGTTCTGTAGTTGCATGAATCGGGTAGTTGCATTAGATGTTCCTCGTTAAAGGCAAAATCTTCCACCAGTACGTACTGTAGCCTGAATAAAAAAAAAACCCTTAATACAACGTATAGAGCAAGCTAGAAGCCGTAAACAAATAGAAATGTACGTAGTTCATGTTTAAAGTCAAATAGTTTTCTTCTCGCACGACTAATTACACGTTGATTGTAACTAATTAACAAAGCACACAGTGGAGCATGCATTTGAACGTACTTGCCCATGAAACATCTGTTGTGGAATAGATCGAAATGTCTCATTTGAATACAACCTAGCAAACACAAAGAAAGTGTGTAAAAGAAATAAAAAATAAGGTCAATTCATACCTAATGATAACATCGAGCCACTTTGAACACCATTAACGAGACCGCCTGATCAATGGTGCATGGAGATGTTCAACTATACTCAAAGGCTCCAATATCTGAGTGCTACGAAAAACATGTACCACTACGATATTGGAAACCTTTGAGGATAGTTAAGTATCTCGATCTTGATAAGTATTTTAATTCGACGCAATGTTGATACTAGTGAGTACACTTATATAGAGAACACAAAGTGTACTATTTACCCTAACCTAATCGACTAGCACCATCTCAAAGAAAAATGCAAAGTGCCTTCTCTAGTTATTAGGGGGCACAAAGGAATAAACCAAAAAAAAAATGACATAGGAAATGAAGATGGAAATGATGTTGTCTACAAACCTAGAATCACAACATCTACTCAATAATACTCAAACTTAGCCGAATGAATACAATCCAAATGCAACTAAATCCTAGAAAATAATACACAACTGATATAAGATCTAGACAAGATCACTTCGTGATCAAATGCTTAACACAAATTATTCAACAGATTGTGAATAATCATACAAGATACATGAAATCAGCTAGGCTTTTCTTTGAGAGAGAACAAATGAGCAGCAGAGAATGAATGAGTGATCGATCGATCCCAAACCCTAAAGTATTATCTGTTACATATGAATGGGAGAATGAACATTTAGCCCCTTAACTTCTTGATTCTTTTAATTCTACACCGGACTTGATCAACACCTCCTACTTCCAGATATTACAGGTATAACACAAATAAATAAATGTACTCATATAGCAAAGTAAGTTGATTATATCCTCAATTTAACATCGCCCTTCAAATTTATTTTGAAACAAGTCAAATAATCCCAATCCTTTAGACAAGTATAAGTGTTATGATACACTCAACCCCTTTGTTATAATGTCCGCTAATTGATGTACAAAATCAATTTTAACAGTTTTAATAGAAGCTATAGAAACCTTTTCCTGATGAAGTAGACATCTAATTGAAAATGTTTTGTCCTTTCATGAATCACAGGATTTGTTGTTATTTGTATTGCCAAACTATTGTCACAAACATGTTAACTGGTAACTTGACATCAATTTTTTTTTTTTTAGAACGGCTTGTTAGATGTTAGTGTTTCAGGTCTAACAGTGACATCCAATTGGGCAGTATGCTAACCCTGAGACCCTCCTGTTCCTCCTTTTATTATCGCCCGAAGGGTAAAAGTCCTGGGTGGGACTCGAACTTGAGACCTCCCTTAGCCAAACATCCCCTCCCCAAGGCCCCATAAGAAAACCTTGGTAGCCAACTGAACTAGCTCAGTTGGTTACTTGACATCAATATTAAGTATGAGTGTTTTGTCTTTCAAAAGATTTTTACTCCATATAATTTCACAAGAAGTTGTAGCTATACCCCTATATTCTGCTTCGGTAGAGAACCAAAAAATAGTTGCTTGTTTTTTTACTTTTTCAAGAAACTAAAGAGTTACAAAAATAAACAAGATAATCTGTAATAGACTTCCTGTATAACTTGCACTTAACCCAATCAGCATCACGATAAACATTTAAAGTGAAACCATTACCTTTCACAAATTGAATATCTTTACATGGAGCACCTTTAAGATATCTAATTAAGTACTCTAAAAGCAAGATCCAAATGTATTGCAATGAAGCATACATATAATAGCTAAGCACTTGAACATAGAAAGAAATATTAGGTCTAGTGAGAGTTAAATAAATTAATCTCTTAACTAGCTTTTGATATATTAGACAACAATTTATCTTTATCACTTGAAATACAGGTATAACATAAATTAACAACAATTTATCTTTATCACTTGAATTACAGTTATAACATAAACTAAGCTCAATATGAGTGCTAGATGGTTTTGCATCCTAGTACACAATTTACATTTAGAAACTTGAGAAAGTATTTTCTTTGAGATATGCACATACCTTTATTATTGTTTAACACTTCTATTCTTAAGAAATACTTCAACTTTTCAAGATCTTTAATCATAAACTTAGACTTTAGAAAACAACTTAAAGTTTTCAATTTCTTTCAAATTGTTTCCTATAATGACAATGTCATCAACATATACAAGCAATGCAATAAACACATCACTTTCGAACTTAGCATACAAAGAATAATCACACATACTTTGCTTAAACCCATTCTCTACAAGAGCATAACTTAGTTTTTCATTCCACTGCCTGGAAGTTTGCTTTAAACCATACAAAGACTTGGTTAATTTGCAAAAAAAAAAAAATATCATTATTAAAGAAATAACCTTCTGGTAAAGACATACATACTTCTTCACTTAAATCACTGTTCAAAAAACCGTATTATTAACATCAAGTTGAAATAATGGCCAATCATGTTGAATAGCCAAATGTATATGATTAGGACTTTAATAGAATTCTTATCATTATTACTATTGTCATCACCATCATTCCTCTTTTCCTTCATCATTGGGACTTTGACTATTTAAGTTGTTCCTAAAAAAAATTATAAAAAAATTTATGTGAGTTATTTCTTCATCATTAATCTATTTAGATATAGACTTCATTTTGAAAGGAAATACTATTTCTTAGAATTTTACATCTCTTGAATAATTCACAATTTTATTTTCAAGACTAAACAACTTATAACCTTTTTAAAATTTGAAAAATCAATCAAGACACATTTCTTATATCTACTGCCAAATTTATCATTTGATTTTAAAATTGCACCGTAACACAAATAACCAAAACATATTAATAGGGAGAGATTTGGTTCCTTTTTAAAAACAAGTTCATAAATTAATTTATTTGTAATTATTATAAATTTGTTTATATATAGTGTTTAATTGTATAAAATATTATAAACTTAAAATAAAAACTAATTTATTTGTAATTATTGTTTAATTAATTAAAAATAGTATAAATCTAAAATTAAAACTGATTTGTCTATAATTTATAGTTTGTATTAATTAAATACTAATATAAATTATTTTTTATTAATTAAATATTAATATATTTAAGTTATATATTTTTAATTAGTTTTAATTTTATTTTTTTAATAATTTTAATAATAAAACAAATAATGATATACAAATAAAATTAAAATCTAAAGCCACCAAAAGTCAGTATGAGAAAAAAATACTGAGGCAAAAGGAAAAGCCCAAAAGAAAATGAAAAGACTATTTGGCAACGACATATATCTCGCTAAAGGTCGAACCAGGAAAAAAAATTTGGTGCCATAAGAAAACATCAAAAAGAAAATAGAACATCATTTAGCGACGACGCGTAAATATAGTCAAAGTCAAAGGTAAAAGTAGAAAACTTATGTCGCTTTAAGCACGACACTGTTGTCGTCACTAAAATTGCCATCTCTATTTTTTTTCCTTATAGTGTGACTTTTCAATTATAAAAACTGTTTACCTGAGCTTTGTAGGCAGATTTTGTTCCTTCCATACACGGGTAGGAACGATGTTCTTATATTACTTGATCCGTTCAAAAGCTTTCGAACCGACGCCTTTGAAGGGATGTTAAGGGAAGATGAACAAAGTAGTGCAAATAAGAAATAAATGAAGACAGAATGTGTTGAGGGACTTATTTCTTTTATAAAAATATCTCTCAATAAGCAATACAGTGATTAAATGAGTCTACAACGTTTACGTTGCTATTTAGGCGTACCTCCTCTCTTTCTATTCTATTTAACCTCTATTTATAAGTAATTAAATGAAAAGCTTCCATGTTAGCTCGTGGCCATCATGTATTAGTTCATGGAAAACTAGCATGCATAAAACTAGCAAGAACTAGCATGCATAAAACTAGCAAATAACCCCGTGTTTTAGAAGACATGGTAAACTCGATCTCAACAACCATATCCCGTTATTTTCTCTCGCATAATCTTCGACCATTTCAAATCTGTTTGAAGACCATTACGGATCACTTTGACTTAAGAAGAATTTAAGATGAATTTAGCATTCCTAGATAAAAGCCCGAATTTTTATATTTATAAAAATAAACTTAAGTGGCCTGTTATGAGGGTAGACATACATGCCTGTTAAACCGTCGTGTGCATCAATGAAAACGACTGCGGTGGTTACCGGTCAAATCAGCCATTAAGAAATGGAACCTTAATTGCCCCGTCAAACTTTTGACGTCTTCTAATTAAATTCTTTTTAGAAAAAACAATATTATACTACTTAGCTATTGGATTTTTTAAATGGTTGAATTTTTTCTTAAACTTGACTATGTTTTGACTTTTGAGTTTACTTTTTCGAATCTTAACGTATAAAACAATTATTAATAATGTTTTAATTATTTATTTAAATTTAAAAGTTAATACTTATGAATAGTAAAATCCAAGATTTAAACAATTAGTGATTTGTTCACAAAGTGCAAAACGAGTAATGTGAATCCATAAAGAATAAAATATACTAACAAATATCAAATGCATTCTACGGTAAATTTGATCATTTGGTTTGCATGATCGGTGCAGTGGTCTAACAAGTCGTTCAAAAGTACGTCGATCAAATGATTTAGATGTTTTATGTAAGAAGCATAGGACAATAAATACAAGCCCAAAAACCTTTGATAAACACGAAAATGTTGTATTTTGCGCCATATATAAAAACAAAGTAATTTGAGCTTGGCATGGCGTTTCAATTTTGCTCGTGCGCATGCAGGCTAAAAGCTATGCTCGCTTGAACATTTGAACGTGCAAGCACATAAAACATCTATCTGTTAATTAAGTTGTGGAACAGATAGAAATGTTTCATTTGAACAACCTGAAAAACAAAAAGAAGTTTTCTAAAAGAAATTATATCAATTAACTCAATTTATAAAGAGAGAAGAAAAAAAGAACGTATTAAATAGCATCACGCCACTTTGACCGGTATGACTAAGATCACCTCAACTGGATCACTGATGGTGGAGATCTTCAACTATATATACTCGAACGCTTCCAATATCTTATTGTTAGAAAAAAAATGGTAAACAGTACGATATTGGAAACCTTTGAGGATTATATTATAGTAACAATTCTTAGTGGATTAAAATGTAATTAGTTTAGTATAAGAATATTATTGTACTTAGTAAATAAAGTTAGGATTAAATTTAAATTTGAATTGTTTGGCTTGCAAGCCGAGCAAAGGCTTTTAAAAGCGGTTCTATGAAATATGTATTCCATAGGGATTATACTCCTTCATCTCTATTAAAGAATGTGAGGGAGAACGCTAGTTATACATTCTTCATTGCTCATTCGCTAGTTAATAAATGTTTAACGTTTGAGGTCACATGTGTGATTTCTTTGAATTATTATTTCGCGCTGGCTTTCGATCTTTATTTATTATTTCGCGCTAGCTTTCACTCTTTGTTGGTTTTTCTTACAACATAGTAAAATAAATGTATTAGAAAACTGAGTTGTTTCTAATAGCATTTTAAGTTTTTTACTACCAACAAAACTATTTGTATTTTGTAATTTGCTAAATATAGGGCTATGTTTAAGAAAATAAGCTATGCATTAATGATGGTAAATCAAGGTGGTTAAGATGGTTATTAACAAGTTAGTGAGATAATTATCATTAAAGTACAACAAAACAGTATGCATCCAAATATCTTAACCATAACCAGCAGAGCTAGTTATCTTTAGCAAATTCTTTGTATTTTTTGGAGAAGACACAAAATGAAAAATGTGTCCCACGGACCAATGCTTAACCATGGACCGAAGACCCAAGAGCCCAAACAGGCCCTGTAGTTTGTAAAAGGGCCGACTGACTTCACTGGGCCTAAGTTAAATATTTGGGTTTAACGTTAATTTAATTATGTATGTTTGATAAATCCGTGCTTAACTTTAATAAAATGTGTCAAATTTTCTTCTCAACATATGTGCGATAACTTGAAAACGTTTCAAATGAAGGATATCAATTAGCTTCCGGCAGTTTTTCTTTTCTTTTCTTTCTCTTATTTATGTTTTCTGACATGTGCTATTCTCTCCGCTAACCTCAATCACTTCACGTTAGACAACATCACAGCTAATGCAGATTCTTTTAACGGAAAGAATACACCCACCCTAATTCACGCAAGTGTGTCCACACCCTCCAAACTTACATGACGAGGAATCCATTCTCGCTAACAGTTCAAGTGTTATTTACTTATTGCACACATTAGTTACACAAGATATTAATAAATTATGCCGATACCGTAGACCCATTGAAAATGTAAATCTAATTCTAAGGACATGTTTGGCATGGAGCTTTTAGGAGTTTTTCGGAGCTTTAGCTTTTAGTTTTTGAACAAAAAGCTCATGTAAAAATAAAAGTCTTGTTTGTCATGTACAAGCTATAGCTTTAGAATCCAACGAAAAGCTCAAATTCTCAAAGCTACTAGAAGTAGTTTTTCGCGAAAAGCTGCAAACTTAAAGCTACAACTACAACTACAATCTCCAACTACAGCTACAGCCTACGGCTAGTTTACCAAGCATACCCTAAAAATATAAATATCATAAAAATCAACCGAACCACGATACAAGTACAAGCATATAAGCAATCATAATAAACACCTAACTATTTTTTTTATTAATCAAACCTACAATGAAAACGTACAACATTCACAATATTATTACTAAATCAAACAAGGCAAATTAACACAAGAATGATGATATAACCGATCTTGCATATTGCACATGACCACAATCTAGTAGTAAAAACCAAGGATCATAGAGACTATAATCACACAAATACCAATATTTGATATTTGTATTGGCTGTTTTATGATCACTGAGACTGCTTTGCTTTTTGTAGCACTCGGAGAACCGTTATTCTCACCACCGGATGAACCTTTCCCCTTACTTGCCTTCGACAAAACTAATGCATCTCGTTTCATGCCATCTTTTATGCCATAACGTTTTCCATTCATATTGATCGTGTGTGTCTCCTCTACACAAAATAACAGATTATGATTTTGAAGGTTTTTATGAAATAAGCGATGTTAGGTAACAACTTTTAAAAAGAATAATATGTACCTTTGTATGCAAGATTTAGGGCAAACATAAATTGTGCAAATAAAAGAAGAAAGAAGCTGAATACAACCATTTTGGTCTTCATTTCTCTATAGTGGCTATGAATGGTTGCTAGTGGTATGTTTGATACTTGTAACTTGCAAGTGTCTGTTTATGTGAATCGTTGTGGTTTTGTGAACATATGAGTATTTGTTCCCTTCAAAATGGGAATATAATAAAGTTGAATAACGTACAATCAGAATAGAATACGCATATTAAAATATCATCCACATGAGTGTTCATGATTATGAAATAGTGAACAGTAAGAAATAAGCATGTTTTGGACAATATTTATACAAAGAGAGCTATGAGGAGATAACAAAATATTATAGCTATAATTCAAACTTCACTCTCTAAACATTTTGGGAGTAATCAGATGAATGGTTGAACATAGTCACAGGGATATCTGATTAGACCGCAGATATCTTATCAAAACAAAAAAATAATCGTTTCTCTCCAGATAATTTGAACAGAAAAAACCTCTTTCGTTTTGAGAGTTTTTATAAATGTAATGTCATATCTTTGTAGATCAAGAAGGCTTCGTTTCAATAGACGTCAAAATTATCTTGTAAGATTGGTGTTTTCAACGCAATGAAATCGCAAAACATTTATATTTCAAAATAAACACAAAGGTTAAAATAATTTAAAAGTAGTCAAATGCCAATTTCGTCCAAGATATGAAAATAGTACGGGCTTCACTAATATGTCTCGACTGTTACGTATATTTGTTTTACGGCTACGGTGTACCATGAACTTTGCATCATTCTAACTCCCTTAAAAGAATAAAATATTATTACCCATGTCAACCAGGCCCGTAATCGAATCAAACGAATACAAACGATATATATTTGTATTTGTTCATTAAAATTTATCGAACAAATAGACGAACACGAATAGATAAATGAACGAATTTTCTTGTTCATGAAAGCAAATAAAGAATATATAAATTAATGTATTGGTTCGTTAATATGTTAAAACGGACCTAAATGAACACAAACAAACCTAAAGAAATACAAATGAACATAATATATATATATATAAAGGTGAGAACCGCGAAAACCACTAAATTACACATTTTTTCACATGTGATTGACTTCATTCATATGTGAACGTTCATGTACATTTGATTTATAAAGAAAAAAAAGTTAAAAAACTCTAAAATTATATCTCAAAACACAAAATAAGAAACACATATTCACATGTGAATAATAATGTGAACAAATCGGTAAAATGTATTTTAATACGTAATTTTTGGGTTTTTAGCTTCTTTTTCTTTATCAATCAAATATACATGAATGTTCACATATGAATGAAGTCAATCACATGTGAAAAAAATGTGTAATTTAGTAGTTATCGCGGTTCTCACCTTTTATTTGGTTCTCATTTGAACCTGAACCTATATATTTATATAGATTGACTCGAACCATTGTGATGCATATTCAACATTACAAATTGACCAAAATGTATGGGATGCATAATTCTTCATTCAAAACGGTTTTATAGGACATGCAAATATTTTAAGGTTTTATATTATTATAGTTAGATTTACTTTAGATCTGAATGAGATATACAAATATGCATAAAATTTTAATTAACTTTATAGTAAATAAACATAAACAAACGAACATACACGAAAGTTAACGAACATGTTATCAAACGTTCAAGAATGTAAACGAACGAACGAGACATATGTTCATGTTTGTTCTTATAAGTAAATGAATGAACGATACATATATTCATATTCATTTTCGTACTCGCAACTGACAACCGGTTGCTGGTTGTGAACCATATATAGTGGTATTTTTTCTTTTTTTTCACTAAAATTTTATAACTATCGAAAATGAAGCTTATTTTGGTCAATTTTTCTTGAAATAATAGTCATTTTTTCTTTATCGATATAGAAACTAATGTTGACGTCGTTATTTGTTTATTTTGTTTCGAGAAAGAAACAAAGGAGCCTAAAGGCTCAAACTATGAAAAAGTGGGCGGACAAAGGCTAACTTCACTTCAGTTATCTAACCCGGTCTTATTCTGACGTGGAATGTGTAATTTTAATTGGTTTAACTTATTTTAACTCAAACATTTTTGTTGGTTTAAAGTATGAAGAACAAAAAAAACATAAATATATATTATTAAGATTTAAAAAGAAAATTTTTTTAGTGAAGAACAAGTAAAAATATGTATTTGAAGTTATAATCTAAGAAAAGTATATATGATTCAACAAAAAATATATATGATTTCAAAAAATGCATTATATGTTTCAATAAACATTTATCTATGATTCAAAAAATAATGTTATTAATAAACACTTTTCATAAATCAAAATAATTAATTTGCTTAATCAAATGGTTAAAAAACTCTTCTCCCCATTCATCGCCAATTTTTTCTTCTCCCTTAAATATAAATATTATATATACAAGAAGGATCCATAGGGAAGCTTCAAATCTTGGAGAAGGAGGGAAGCAAATTTTAACCCTTGATTTTTCATAGAAAAACGTTTTTAAATTCATTTGTGATGAATGTTAAATTTTTAGTAACATTCATCACATATGAATGTTAACAACATTCATTTCGATGAAATCAACGATTGAGATTTGCTTTCCTCCTTCCCTAATTTTTTTGCTTGCCTCTTGATCCTTACCTTATATATATATGTATATATATATTATACCCGACAAAATAAGCCCAGATAGTAAAATTTGGACGATTTTGGGCTTTAAGAATTAATTTAATGGGTACTTTTGTACTTCATTTATTTTTTAAATGAACTTTTCTAGACTGAACTAGTAGACAACTTGGGTTAATATGGACATGTCAGAACAAGTGAACGGGTAGATTGGGTAATCAGTTTTTTACCATTCTTCCTTAATCGAGCACCCTATTTGGAATCGTTTTCACAATTCACGAACAACAAAGAAAACTGGAAATCTGAAATCCGTCGTCGCCGGCTTGCTCCGCTTCTAACCGCCGTCCTCCGACCGCGTTTGTCTCTATCCTAGGTTCGTGCAATTTTCAGGTGTAAGTCTTATAATTGATAACTTGGGTTTCAAATGGAAATGGGGGAAATTGATTTAATGGTTTGTTTTGATTTTCAATTGCTTGACTTTACATGTTTTATGATACTCATACTTTTAATTGTATGAATTCATCGTTAATTTGGTTCCATGTAAATTTTGAGAAACATAGGGTTCATGCTATTTGAAAAAAATTGTTCAAATATTCAGAATTAACAGAACATTTATACAAGATATTGTTGGATATGGTGCTGCTCTTTGAAATTGTAATACTCGTTGTTGGAGTGTATAACAGTTTCTAATTATTTTAAAGTTTTAAAAATCATGATCAAAGTAGACATTCTTCCTAAACAAAAAGTGTACAGGTCTTGTGAGATAGGAGTAAAAAGCTCTCCAGTTAGGTAAAAGAAGATGTGATTATGAAGTTTTGTTTCACCATTACATAATTTGTTTAGTTGTAGTTAGTATGAAACGATGATTTAATTCATATATCAATTAGACAGTGGTACGTATAATCTAGTTATGTTTAGCACTGAAAACTGTGTGTCAAGTCATACGTTGAAGATCTCCATTTTGAAAACCTCCTATCGCAAAAATATTCATTTGATGATCTACGAAAACATTAATTGTGACTATTTTACATACGTTGAAAGACTTGTTAAGAATTCTAAATTGATAAAGAAAAATAAATCTTTTCAAAATTTGCCCGTTCGATCCGAGCCCGCTTTGACCTGTGCCCGTAATGACCCAAAACCGTTGTGACCCAAACCCATTTAAACCCAGCTGCCCATACCTGCCCGCCCGCCCGTTTTGCCACCCATATATATATAGGGTGTGGATCAAGAGGGAAGCAAAAAAAATAGGAAAGGAGTGAAGCAAATCTCAACCATTGATTTCATCATAAATAAATTTTAAAAATCACAAATAATTTTAAAATTTAACATTCATGACAAATAAATGTTAAAAATATTTATTTATAAAAAAATTAAGGGCTAAAATTTACTTCCCTCATTCTTCAAAATTTGAAGCTTTCCTATATATATATATATATATATATATTTATAACATATTTATTTGAGATATATCAAGAGAAATGTTAATACTTTTATTCACATAAACAAGATGGGTTTTTCTCGAAAAGTAAATTAATGATATTTATTTTTATATCCATGAATATTAAATAACTCAACTTCATAAAATAAATTACTAATTTAAAATTTAAAATTTTATGTATAAGGGTACTGATTACCGATTTAATAGATAGCCAGTCATCTTTCTGATGACCTGTTTAAAATTGAATGACGTGGACATTGACAAGGATTTATATACTCTTAAAGATAAAAAATATCTCTCACACTCTCGATTATCATCCCCATCATCGGTTCATTTTCCACACTCTTTCACCTTTCACATCTAACAACACCAATCTTCTCCTCTCTCTCGAATTCACCACCACCACCACCTAACTTCGTCAACAGCCATCTCCATCCATCACCTGACCCCATCCACCACCGTCGACGAACCCCCTTCACCACCGCTGCGAACACCGCCGGATCTGTTGGTAACCACCAGTGCACCCACAAAAACAACCGGACGAAACGCTATACATTAACCATTTTCAGATATGATTCTAGGTCCGTTTTTGCGATTATGATTTGGGGTTTTTACTTTCTAGATATAGTTTTGTTATAGGGTCAAAGATAACAATCTGTTTGAAGTATAAAATCGATTTTGATTTAGTTTTGATTTAGGGTTAAAGACAAACATTTGATAAAATATCAAAATCAAGTCATTTATATTAGTTTGTTTCTTAAAATTATAATAAAATAGATCTAGAGGTGTTGAGATGATCATTCATTTGAAAGATGTAGGTTGGTTTGGTTGGGGTAATTGAATATGATGAAGGATCAATTGCAATTGCTGCTGCTGCTTCTAACTAACATAACCACACCATAAACAAGAAGCCATGGGTATAAATTTACAATTTATTAATGATAATTCCTTTAAATAAATACATTATCAAAAGCAAATAATTAATATTGTGTAAAATAGCTTTTTATTTAACAATAGAATGTTTATCTTTTCTCAAGAATGACTTTCTTTAAAATAGTAAAAATTGAGTTTTTTAATAAAAGTTCGATTATTATAAAAATAATAATAATAAATTATCTTTATAATAAAAAGTTAAAAACTGTCAAAATGGGCGTTTAAGTGGATGCCTCATGATCATGCATGAAGACACAAAGCTGACGTGGATATACATGTCAACTGCCATATCATGTGTAAAGTTGCTGACTCTTCACTAAATTAAGTATCAGGGCAAAATATTTTTAATTAATGATTTTCAATTAGTGATTGATCTTTTTGAAACTGAGTTATTTGATACTCCAAATGCAAAAACTGGTATTATTGATTATTTCTTGAAATGAAAACTCAAACAAGATACAGAGAAAATAGACCTCTCTTGTATCAGTATAGCAATGCACCATGTAT
The DNA here is from genome assembly GCA_963921325.1 of Logfia minima. Classification (NCBI taxonomy): domain Eukaryota; kingdom Viridiplantae; phylum Streptophyta; class Magnoliopsida; order Asterales; family Asteraceae; genus Logfia; species Logfia minima. Next base: position 2,111,199 of record OY992773.1, read on the forward strand.
GCATTTATATACATACGAATCTATTTGCAACCAATATATATATATATATATATATAACTGCCTTTCTCATAAATTTATCATTTTAATAACAAATTTACAGTTTCCTCAAAACTTTAAAGGAATTTGACCAGTAATTTGAAGATGAGTATGGACACACTTTTATGTGACTAGATGATGATTAATCAAATAGTTAGATGATTAGTTATGTAAATTATATACCACATCACATGCGATCATTATAACTTTTCAACTAATTCCAAACACTCTCTTAACATTAAAAATTAAAACTAATTCCAAAAACTGACATGTGTACGATGGGTGTATGCAAATGGTGAAATTATACTTTTCATTTGTGTAGTTTGATTGTTTTGCAAATTTGATGGTTCATCTTTTTCATTACAAAAATGTTCGTTTTTGTGATCTTATTTTTCTTTCAACTTCGTTCTTTTACACGAGTTGACTAAAATATCTTTAATTTTACAATTTTTCAAATTTTGTTGTTTCAGATTCGAACTGATGTCCATGACAAGACGTGATTGTTGCTATTTGGCATTTGGGGTTTAATATTTGGACACTCCTATACACACACATACATGTACAATGGGGTTCACACATACACTCACATAGGGGGTGTGCATCCAAGAACTTTAGAATCTTAAAATAAAATAAAAAAACCTTTACATTTTTATCTTACAGTGGAAGTGAAAACAGACAAAAAAAAAAGTTTATTGAAAAAGATCTAAAAAATAATACAGGTAAAGGTATTTTGGTCGTGTTAATCGTCAAAAAAACCAAGTTGAAAACCATAAGGACAAGTACCGTAATAAAAGAAGATAAAGGACAAAATATACAAAACGACCTAAACATACTTAGAGTGGAGATTTAAAGATAGAAATTGTATGAAAAAGATTACGGTAGCGTCTTACACACTTGTGTTACTTAAAGTAGCGTCTTACACGCTTTTGATGCATTATGATTAATCCTTTTACAGTACAGATGCTATTATTTAAATAAAAGGTCATACACGTATCACTATCTCAATTTTTCACTTTTACGTTACATACCCAATTTGATTTTATAATGTTCCACTTTCTTCAAACATAAGTTAAAAAAATATTATATTATATATTTTATTATTATAAGTTAACTTTTAACGTCCCAATTTTAAGTGCAAAAATTAAGTGTTACATAAATGATATACAAAAGAGCAAAACTCATAATGCAAATTCTCTAATAATAAAATTTTAACAAAGTCTCAATATCACCAACCAAAAGTACATTACAAATTCTCATACAAAATCAATCAATCAATATAAATGTAAAAATAACTAATTGTCTAAATCCAAACTATAACTAACTTCTCTTGCTGCACGGATCCTTGCTTTCGACTGCTTCTTTTTTGCCACTCGATCGCATACCGCATGGAAAGAAAACACCTATCACACCTTATGCCGAGCACAAAATCGATAAGAGAAACGAGAAATCACTAAGCTGGAATATGAACTCATTCACAAAATATGATTTGTGAGGTGGTGGATAGGAAAAAGAATGGGACAGTCAACTTGGAAACATGAACATGCAATTGAGTGCAATGACAATTGTCAAGTTTACCTTGCGGATACGTTATGGCAGTGACCCGCTTCTTTAAACAGGACGATGTAAGCTGCTATGTGAAAAGTTACTTCACATCGTACACATATCGAGCAACCTAAGCAGAGTCTATAAACCCAATGGCTTATCCTTCAGAATGGGTGGATCCAGGTGATCAGCAAACTGTGTTATCATCGTACTTGTGAAATCTGGTCGCCCACTTGGCTGTACTCGTATTTCTTCTAAAGGAGAGGAAAAAAGACGCCCACAAAAAATTGTAGTTCTTGCAAAGAAATCGGTCATAGCCGATCTGCTTGTATGACTCCTTACGATAGAATAGACAAGCAAAGCGGATCAAGTACCAAATCAAGATCCAAATTAAAGGTAAATGTGGAAGAATTAGCGTCTCAGCATAGTCAAGGTTTTTGAAATGTTCATTTGAGTCATCTATGAAATTATTGTAATGATCTCCATTTATGTTATGTACTAGTTAAGGATGTTATCTATGTTTTATTTGATTCAATAAGTTTGCTTGATGTTAACCATTTTGCATTTGACAAAAAAAATAAAAAAAAATCATTACATAGGAGTTAAAACATTAGATAAACAATACAACACACTAATCGAAACACATAGTATGGCATTATCCAATTAATTGAAAGATAAATACAAATTACAATAATTGACTAGCTAATCGAACAACCGTCTTACACAAGAAGAACCAGTCATAATCTTATAAATCAATTCGGCATCATAGTTTAAGAATTTGACGGATGTGTCAAATCATTCCGTGTGACATAGACTTCAATTTCTCTATGAATTATTACATAGTTAGTAATTTTTTCAATTGCTTGACATCATCCGTTATCAAATGTAAACCAGTATCTAGGTCTTTATCATAATTTTTAAAGTAACAGTACCACCCCTAGTTGGAGCTCAATAATCCAGCTCTTCCAAAGAGTAATCCAAGAACTTTGTTGAAAATTCATCAAACGCAGTCAATAAACCTTGAACGTATATTATTCTTTATCCCTGAAAATCACCACCGTGACGAAGAGCGATGCTAAACAACTCAGGAACTGTTGCGTATAATTCATCAGTTTTTGGTTTTTCATTTTGAGATCAAAAATACCAAAAGCGATAAGTGTGAACCATTTCGTAAAGTGATTTTTTAATTTTTCAAGGAACAAAAAGAGGAAGTATTTATTTGAGAATTTGTGAAAAAAGTTGATGATTATCTTATTTTATGGTTACAGTATCTACAGAAATTTTAAGAATCCATAAAATCTCGTAAAATTTTATACAAAACGGTTAAAAGATAAGACATTTTATCCAAAATCTTATCAAAGTTGGATCACGTACCCGGACCTGGAGCCATGTACCCGGACACAAGTACCGGGCGCAAAACGCAAGATGCAAATTGCTCTTTGCGACTTGCGATCCAAGTCTCCTGGCCACGTACCGGGTGACGGTCTCCCTTTTCTCGGTCATCGGAGGCAAAACGAAAATCGCAAGTTTGTGATTTGCGATCTGGTGGGGTTAAAAATGAATTTTTTTCTTGACAATTTTTTTATATTTAAAATGAAGAAATATATTTTTTAATTTCCTTCACGTAATATGCATTCTCGAGTGAAGAGTTTATTTTAATCCCTTTCTTTCATAAATAGCAAAGAGGTCCCTAAACTATATGTCTTGTTTAAGTTTGCTTATAGGTACCTAATTTGACCGGTTGTGTTTGACTGTTTGTGATAGCTACCTGATTCGACTCCTTAAAGAGTTGATAAAACGTCTTTGACATCATCAACGGAGTCTTACTAGCATTGTTCTTCATGTCTTTGTAACTTGGTTCCACGCACACTTCCACCACCTACACATCATGTCATATAAAGTAGAGATTTTGACCGTAATATAGCAAGGATCTGAATGGGTTGATCTAGGCCTGCAAATCGAATTCTCCATAAATTTTTCTTATATAAATAGCTTATGTGTTAACCGGTTTATTTCTTCCGTAAAATAGATATTTGAAGGTTGTAAGCGTTATATGTACACTTTGAACTTCTTTTACCTCAATTGACCAATTTGAAGTAGCTAGCTTTTTATATATTAGCTATTTGACCCATAATAAGTAGATATGCCCTAAGTTAACGTATTCATAAGTAGATAGGTTGAGATTATCACTTCTGTAGGTATGATGGGACTACTAAAATATTGATATTGGGAGTGCACTTGTCTTTTCTACATTCATAAAATAAATAAAATGGGAAATGAATAAATAAAGTGAAATAGCTTTAATCTACGCTTAATCGAGAGTAATACTCCAAGCCAAGTAAATAATTGGAAAGATTTATAAGTTGAACATGTTTACAACAACAACAAAATGATAATTATTTGTTTCAAGTATCATCGAGGTAATGATTCCAACTTATTGAATTCACTAATTATAAATCGTCATAATGTTACAAGTTGTTAGAAATAATAATTCATGGAATTCTTAATTAGCGGCTAGGTATTTAACCACAGTTAAGATATCATATTCACCGATTAAATAATAAAAGATATGTACGTGGCTTATAGCAATGAAAATTTAATATGGTCGAATCCAAGAAGAGTAGAAGACTTGCCTCCTTTTATATTTTCAACCAATTAACATTTTAGAAATTATGAAGAAAATTTATTAAAGTATGAAAATTTTTAAAAGTATGAAAGTATAAATTTTAACCGTTGATCTTGATCAAAATAACAAAATTCATACATTCTTAAAAATTAAATATCTCAAAAATCGTTAGTCAAAAAATTATAAAAATTACACCATAAAAATCAGCGTTTTCTCCTCTTCGATTTAAGATCTCACAAGGTATACTTTCGACGAATTTTTATTTTTTTCATTTTTTGGGGGGTTTTGAAAATTTGTAACACATGTGTTATAAACAAATAACACATGTGTTATAGGCGACTAACACATGTGTTAGCATCGACTATCGATTGCAACACATGTGATAGTCGTTGATAACACATGTGATAACCGCGGGTAACACTTTTGTTAATCCATCATAACACATGTGTTAACCTACAAAAAATGAAAAAGAAAAAATTCATCGAAAGTATGCCTTGTGGGATCTTAAATCGAAGAGGAGAAGACGATGATTTTTATGGTGCAATTTCTATAATTTTTTAACTAACGGTTTTTGAAATATTTAATTTTTAAAAAAATGGAGAAAAGTGAATTTTTGCCACGTGGCACATTCCTATTGGTACTTTCATACTTTTAAAAAAACTCATACTTTAATGATCTCACCTCTAGAAATTCTATTCTTGACTTAACTCTAAAATCTTTTTATAAAATACATGTACATTCCCAAGTTATACATTGAATTAACATCAAAGGTGAACGAGACGTTGAATACTACACCTCCATCCACAATCAAACACAACAAAAAATATATATTTAACCAATACGTCTCTTAAAAATCCCTTATCACACTACAAAGAGGAGACACCTTAGACTAGTCACATCGCTACAGAAAATGTGATGTCATTGATGCCGCAATGACGTCCCTATAGTACCTTCGTAGGTAGATAAAAGCTTACATACCCATAGTAGAATAAATGTCTCTAAAAGAACAAATGACCTATATCAATATAGTTCTAAAGCAAAGTACTGATAACGTAATCAAAGATTCACATAGGCGAATATTTACGTTGTATTCGTGTGTTCTTATTTTTTCTTATTGGGTAGACCTCGAATATATATATATATATGCAGAGGAAAAACAACCCAATTGACTAAAGGTGCATGTGATTTCGGAATTCTAGTTTCTTCCCGTTGTGACTTGTGAGTTTGACAGTAAGTTGGGCTAATAGCCTAATTGTATGCTGACCAAGTAAAACCCTAAGGATTTAATAGATAATATAATCATGTTTTACTTCTTTTCTCCTGGCCCAACAACCATAAGTGTGGTTACATTATTTATTCTCTAATTTAAATTTGTTCTTTAGTTTTATTTAGCTATTTAAAAGTTAAGTACTAACATCTATTTAAGAGTTTTAATTTATTATTATTAATTATCTTAATTTAAACATCATTTTACTATTTATAAGTACTTAAAATTTTGGGTATTACATAAATAGATAAAAAACGATTCTTTTGTCAAATTTGTATCAGATAGATAATAAATAAATATGTTAATAACAATCATAACCATAAAAAAATAGAAATGACTTCTATTGATATGAACTTAAGGGATACAACTATCACTCTAGAAGCTTACAAAGGGAGAAAATAATACTACTATTATCAGCACAATATATTTGACAAAAAAAAACCCAATCATACCTTTAATTTTGGATTCCAAAATACAATCATATAAAACAGAACGGAAGGATTAACGTCCTTCTTAGATTTTAAATTAAAATTGCTATTAGTATATCTATATCTATAAACGAATTAAATATGGTGGCCGACTAGTTTTTGTAACAAAACGTATGAACTATGAAGAAATGATCACGAAACATGTTTTCTTATTTGAGATAGGATGACTAAAAAGTATATCAAAATCTTTGATATATATAAACACATAAATATACAAAACTTTCAAGTCTAATGAAATAAGTCACATATAAATGATGATACAAGGCACATAAGTTCGGTTTATGAAAAGTATACATGTAATATATATACATATATATACAGAGTAATGATCCATAAGGAATTTCAAATTTTGAGAAAGGAGAGAAACAAATCTTTACTCTTGATTTTTTTATAAAAATATATTTTTAAAATTCATTTGTGATGAATGTTAAATTTTGAGTAACATTCATCACATATGAATGTTAACAATATTCATTTATGATTGAATCAAGGGTTGAGATCTGCTTTCATCCTTTCCTAATTTTTTAACTTTCCTCTTGATCTTCATCCTATATATATATATATATATATGAACTAGCTGGTAACCCGTGCGATGCGACGGGAATGCGATAAAAAAATAGTGAATAATCGTTAAAAAATTGAATCAAAATATACATTTTAATTCACATTATAACAAATCGGTTTTTTAATTTTTCTTAATTCACACTTAATACCCGATTTAACAATATAATTAATTCCAATCTTTTTAAGTTGACTTTCAAGGATATAATAGGTTTTTCCCATCTCCCCTTTTTAAGTTTTAAGGTATAAATGATGAATGCTTAATAAGGGATTAAGATATGAATGGGGTAAATCTTTTTATTTCTATTCCCACATTAAGTAAAAACTTTTATCTTTTAATACGATGCATATTTTAAAGCAAAGCAAGTACATAAAATTGATATATAAATAAAAAAACACAAAGCAAAACAATTATTGAATTATGGTCTTACGGGCAATTATATGGACCCTAGGGCTCTTTTCAAATGGACCATAACCCAATCTTATTGGTGGTTAACTCAAATGGTCAATCTGACCAAGACCGTCTCTGTCCATTCCAAGTTTCCAACTACCCCATCAAGACCCACTAGGTCACTAATGCTATGCTCACTCCCCATCCCCATGTTTTAACATTAACTTTTAAGTATAAACAGGGTAATGTAATGGCTTTCACTAATGTTGATTATGATGTGCTACACTTTTACGACTTACAAAATGTTACTAAAATAGTCCCATGTTATATATAATTCATGTCCATTTCTGTCAATTTAATACATTTAAATGTTTGTCGTACAAGATTTTGTAACCACGGATTTGTTAGTTTTGATTGATCTTAAGGGGGGACATAACAATTACTTAATTTTTTTAATAATTATTAGCACTATTACTATAAGTACGGTGTAGTGTTTTGAATTTTGTAAGCTATGGAATTTTCCTTGAGAGATATAGGTGAAAATGTGAGGTGATTAATTTTTATATAACATAAATTCAAAACCTGCAAAGTAAAAACGTGCCAATATAATACAAATGATACACGAATTTCATATACTCCCTTCCTATACTAAATATATATACCATTTTCAATTAAATACAAGTTCTCAACACATAACATGATAAGTTACAAAGATTTTAATGCATATTAACTATGGGATTTTGGTGATTTTTAGAAGGTTTATATATGAAATTTCGCATTCAACAAAATGCAAGTTTTCAATAGATAAAGAACAAAACATAGGTTTAATGCATATTTGAGTAAATATGATATTTGATTTTTTAGGAGTTCAAATATATGAAATTGCTCTAAAAGCAATGTGAAACACAGGGAAAAATAAAAAACCACAACATAGATAATTATTTTTGTATATTACTAGATTTATTATTCATAGTTCAAAATTTCATCATCCTTTATTCATCATAAGTATAAGTAAATAAATAGAAATTATAAAACATCTTACAAGTTATATCTACCCATTCCAACCAAAAGAAAAAGAACAAAATATATTGGAACTTCATTTTATAAACTAATAAACATAAACATATATAGTAATATAGTAATGCTTATATGACCATTCAATGTATCACAATCACTTTAAAAGCTTAACTTACAAAATTCCAACTCTTTTTTATATAAAACAAATCTTGAGATACAATTATTTGATGAGGGAAAAAAAAGGGTTGTAGGAACATGACATGAATATATATAAATATATTTCTTTTTTCAGCTGTTTCACAGCTCTGAGAAACCAAGGAGATTCTGTTTCCTAATTGGGCTAATCTCCCCAAAATTCTGTTTCCTAATCATAAATACATACACACATATAATTCTCATTTTATTTTTCATATATCTATATCTGTATCTATTTCTATAATTCCATAATTTTCTCCGGCAGCAGGATCCATATCAAGATTCGATTTTTTTTGCAATCCCACTTTTTCCCCCAATTTTATTAATTTCCAATAAATACCCACATTTTTTTAGGGTAATTTAATCTTACAAAACTATGGTTCACACACACTTTGTGTGGTCTCATGGTGGCAATCAAGTGTTATTATGTGGTGATTTTACTGGGTAAGTTGTTAATTTGATTAATTCACGTTTGTTTTTTGTTAATTGATTGATTTTGACTTTAATTTTGTCAAACACACAGTACTACTACACTCATACACTAAATTTATAATGCAAAATGGTGGTTGTATTTGAAGGTGGATCAGGTATCATCAGATGGTTACTGTTGAAGGTTCTTCTACAACTTTTATGACAATTTGTGATCTACCACCTGGTTTGCACAAGGTAATTTGTTAGTAAATTTAGTTGTATGTAATTTATGTTTTAATCAAGTTAAGGTATGATGTTGTAATCATGGTATTTAATGTGAATATTTTTGAATTGTGAGATTATGGGCAAATTATGTCAAAATGTATCGAAATTTATCAATTTTGCTATTGTGTGTATGGAACTAACAAGAGTCCCATCGTACTTGTTAAATTTCTCAAAACTTTTTATTGTATGTATCTTACCTCCTATAACATGTGCCCAATGACCTGACACTTGTTATGATGAAATTGCATTGTATATGGCTGCCAAGTCATTCAAAAATCTGGCCAGCCTGCTTAAGAGGTCATTGGGTACGTACAATATCAAGTTTTGGGAAGTTCCCACCATACCAAAGGACTCTTTTTAGTTCGACATATAGAATAGAAAAAAATGATTTAGTTAGATACATTTCGGTATTATTTGCTCTAAGATTATTGATGAAGTAAACATACTTAACATAGTAAAATATACTAATTTTTGTTATTTTTCTGGGTGGGGCTAAAATGTTGGATGAAGTTCAAATTTTTGGTTGATGGTGTTTGGAGAGTTGACGAGCTACAACCGATTTCTGAAGATGAGTTTGGTGTAAATAATGTTGTTATGGTGGAACGACCGGAGATTATGCCTCAAATATTTCCTATAGATGATGATGGTCTACCTGCCATGGAAATTGACGTTTTGAGTAGTAGAAATCATGCTGATGGTGTAAGTTTTTGAAACATTTTATTGCAGTGTTTCTAGAAATAGTAGTGTCAGCCCATTTAACTATGAATGGGTTAATTTGGGTTATGTTTTATCTTTTCGGGTCAAATGGGTCATAGCAAAGAACCTTGCTTAAAAGGAAGTGAGTTGAATAGGTTGAAAGTCATTCAAATCGTATTTCTGATGCATAAAAACTTCCTTAACAGTTTAAATCAAAAGGCCAAATTATTGTTGATCTTAAATATTTAGGAAACAATACTTAACACATTAGTCATTAACACAATTTTTGGACAAAATTGTTTTGAGTCAACCCCACACGTACAAAAAGCTATCCCTTTTGATCGTTATCCAACCCGCCCATTTTGACACGACTAAGTTTATGGTGCTACTTTTAGTGACATTGTTGTTATCTTGTGTTTTTTAGGCTTCCATGTCAGGAACTGTTCCTAATGAAGTGGAGGTGGCATTAACGGATGATGATATAGAGACTACCCGTAAACGCTTGTTTAACCATTTGTCATCTTATAAAGCATTTGAGTTGATGCCCGATTCAGGAAAGGTTCGACTATAGTTCCTTAATATTTATGCGGAAAAAAAAACACTCTATTTATTTAATTGTTATCATTCTAATGCTCTTTTGACATTAGGTATTTGCATTGGATGATAATATGACTGTAGAAGAGGCATTTCTTGTTATGCATGAAGAGGTACTAGAGATGCAAATTTAAACCCGTTTACATATACATGGGATGCTTTGGGTTGGGTTAAAAATAAGTAAAATCAAAAGACTATCTAGAAGAGAAATGGGTCTGTTGGGCTGAAAGTCGCCCAACCTCTTTTTATCTTGCTGTTGAAGTTTTAGATAACTATGGGTTTTTTAATCATAATTAGGTCATTAGTTCTTTATATAAATCATCAAACATTGGACGAACTTATAATCTGGCTATAGATATTTAGAAGTAAAAGTAAACTTAAAACCTTTGTGGGAAGTTTTTATTATTAATCTTATTATAATTTGTTTACTTTAGAATTTTTTTTTTTAATACTTGTCTGATCACAATTATTTGGATTTTGTGTATAACTTTGGTTGTTCCATCACTTCAGGGACTTGCTATTGCCCCCCTTTGGGATGCAGCCAATCTACAGATTTCAGGGGTGCTAACTGCATCTGATTTCATCTTGATCCTAATCGAGGTAGTATACAACTTATTAACGTTAGTATCTAAGGTGAAGTGTGTGCAAATGTATCAAACTTTACCCAAAATTCTATTGTATGTATCCAACGTCAAGAGCTTGTATTGTACTCCGCATGTATCAAACTCTCAATTATTGCTATAGTATGTATCCGATGACTTCTTCATCAGGTAACCGGTATTCTATGTTGATGTGGACACGATATAAGCTGATACGTTATCAAACTGGTTTACAAGTTATAAAAGGACAAATACACACAATAACAATAATGGTAACTTTGATAAATACAATAGAACTTTTGACGTTGGTATACGATAGTATTTTCAATTTTGATAAATTTTCAGACACTTAACTTTAGTATTTTAGCAAAAGTAATAATTTATTTGGTAGTTAACTTTAGAAGGTATTAAACTTGCAGCTCCATAGGAACTATGCAATGGCCACCACTAATGTAAATCATTTGTCTACAATATCTGCATGGAAAGAATGGAAACTTCAACTCCAAAGAAGGCCTTTGATCCAAGTAAGCAGTCTTTGACATGTGTATTCTAACTACAAATTCAATGGAATCTGATAAATCTGTACCAACTACATGTGTATATTATGGGTGAAAACAGGTTGAAGCGGGTTATCTTTAGTGCTGGTCGGGTCCGGTTTTCGCATAAACCTTTTGTCCACTTTTACTTTCTTCTTGTGTATAAAAAATAATTTATGTGTTAACCGTGCTTACAGAAAACTTACTCCTATAACTATACTCTAATTTCTTTAATAAGGCGACTTAGCAGATTGCAGGCATTAAAAATACTCTTGAGGTGACTTTGTTTTATTTTTAGCCTTTTATTTTATTTAAACCGTGTTGACCAATTAATAAGTAGATGGGTCGAAATTGCTGCCTTTCAAGTATACTGTTGCTCCAATACACTACTTCGACCAAGCTCAATTAAATTCACTTAAAGAAAGGTGGAAAAAGATTTATCTTTGCGTAAAAGGTTTTTTATTTTAAAATTTCATGTTCATATGATAATGATTTCTTATAGTCCCCAGTTTACTTTTGAACACAGGTTCATCCTGATGAATCCCTTAATAATGTTGTCGTCAGGATCTTGCAAAATCACGTATCCGGAATTCCTGTCCTGTATGTTCTAGAAGGTTCAACTTGTCCACAATTGCTTCATGTTGCATGCCTTGGTGGACTCTTAGAACGTAAGTTTCTTTTTTCAAGTGTCTTTGGGGGTGTTTATACTTGCATTTTGAAGGTGATTACCTGATTTTGAATAATTAGATCAGATGATTAGTTGTAATTAAACGATTTGTAGAAGATAGTGTCTGGATGTGCTTTTACTGTTTGAAGTTGTAATAATCAGATAACTAATTGTTTGAGTGTTTGGAAAATAATAAAGGATTAAGTGTCTATAAATGTATCAAACTTTAAAGTTTTAATTTTATGTATCAAACTTTCAATTGTTGCTAATGTATGTATATGATCTCTTATAACTTGTAAATCGGCGATGTGGCGCCTGTTTTGTTGATATGGCAACTTATTGGTTGTCACTTCAGTAGAAAATACCGGTTACCTGATGACATGGCAATTTTCAATACATACAATACAAACTATTAAAGTCGTTTAGGTAAAGTTCGATACATTTTCAGACATTTAACCCACTACTATATCTGTAAAAAACTAATATACAAAATTAATCTAAAAATGATATTCTTGTAGAAAAATGAGATACGTCTTGTGAGATGAGCGTAAAAGTCATATATTGGGTTAGAAGAATGTGTCATTAGATAATCAGTTTCAAAACGCAAATCCAAACACCGCCTTCCTCTTTTATTACATCTGCAAGTTTTGTTGATCATATGCTCTAAAGTAATATCCATTTTGAAAAAATAGATATACGCAGGCATTTTGAACACCGTACCGCGTATTTGCCTCTTCTACAACATTCAATTGGTGCTCTTCAAGTAGGTACTTGGATTAGAGAAATTGGAAGTGCACGGGAATTAAAAACATTTCCTCCCAATTATCTTCTGAATGATGCGTATAGACTGTTAATAGACGGTATGGACTAACTTTTCTATACACTTAACTTTCATTTGATCATGTTTTTATTTCACGCATACATCATAATCTATCTTTTGATGCTTTGCAGAACATATAAGCTCAGTGCCCATTATTGATGATAAAGGGACCCTCATTAATGTTTTCTGCAGGAGGTAGTTGCTTATAACGTCTACCGGCGATTTTGACCCATTTCCTTATGAATGGGTCGATTTGGGTTATTTATATCTCTAACAGGTCAAATGAGTATCATAAAAATGTTTTGACTTAATGGAAACAGATCAAATGAGCTGAGGCGTTGAATGGTTGCCCAAAGTCTATTTTTGATCATACAATCTCATAAATAACGTTCTTACAAAAATTAGAATAATAAGATTGTAATAATATTGTTTTGGTAATCATATGTAGTGCATTGGTTATATATAAAAAAGTTTTTTAATTGGACAAAAAAGTGCTTGGGGTTAACTGGACCGATACTAAAAACTTACCCATTTAAAACTGAATGAACTGCCCATTTTTCCACCTTTAACGTCGACCCTTTTGCCTAGAGGTCAATATGAGCAGGTCAGGGAGTTGAGTTTGAGTAACGGGTTCACGTCAATCAGGTATCTTTTTTATATGGGTCAAAACGAGTCGGGTCGGTGTGGCTTGACCCACCAACATGTTTGTGCTCATTTCATTAATAAACACCTTATTGAGTATGATTTCAATAACTAAACTATTAAATTAAATTCCAACTTCTCTAGAAAATAATAATCCTTCCAACTTCGTAATATAACTTTCTAGGAGTTTTCACTTCACACTTTGGCCGACTTTTGACCTAGTTTAGTTTCAGCTAAGTTTTTAATTACCAGTATGAGCCCTTAGTTGTAGGTAAATAAAACACAAATCGACTCATATATATGGGTCAAAAACGCTTCATTTACGTTTGCCTTCATTTATCTAAAGATTAGGTTAACTTTTGATTTCTTATTTTGTTTCATCAGTGATGTTATTTCATTAGCAAACGGTAATGCATATGCTCGTGCTCAACTTGATCAAACAACAATTTCTCAAGTAAGTGCGGTATCAGTTTCACTGCAAATATTAGGAATTTTATTTTATTTTAATCAAAATTTAAACTTTAGCATCTACTACTAGTTTCAAATTTTTACTGAAACCAATTTTATAAATCTTCTCTATTATCAGATAAGAACACCTACATACCATTTGTTTCATATGATTATAAATCATCATTTCTTATATTATGTGATTTCAGGCACTACAGCTTGTAGATACGAATGCTCGTGCTAGATATGGTATATGCACACGCTCGGATTCCTTGTTTACGGTCATCAGTCTTCTTTCAGATCCAGGTACATTTGTCACTTTATGAAGTACTTATCACATTTAATGTCAACCATCTTTGGAGGTATTTGTGTACGCATTGTGAAGTCGCAAAATCCTTTTGTTAGTATTTCAACAGAGTGAGTAGGTTTCTAAGCAGTTCTATACTGGCTGCAACAAAATTGATTGGATAAATATTAAGATAGTAGAATTTTCCGAACACTTAAACACCTAACTACTTTGATTATCAACTTTAACGAGCACAATTGCACAAGCACTCCCAAACACTATATCCTACAACACGTTTCGTTATTTAATTCTGGTTTCTTAATCCAAATGTTAAACGCCCCCGTAAAACTCGTGTGTTGAAACTTTTGCATTTTTGTGATAGGGATGCGACGAGTTGTGGTTGTTGAAGCCGGTACCCGGTACGTTTTGGGTATAATTACATTGAGGGACATATTTAACCTCATTTTTAGAGATTTTTCTTAAATATTCATTTGTGTTGTTATTTGAATAGCAAATTGATTTCTAGGGAAGTATGGGATGATGCACATACAGTATAAAATTGATCCCATATGATTTACTGCAAATGTAGTTGTATTTAGTTCAATGGATTGTTCGAGATTGATTTCTCCAATCTTGAAAGTAATGAAACAAGTGGGCCATGTTGTATCATGCTTAATGAAATGTCTATTTATCATTTTATTGTATTTTATTTTAATACTTTTGAAATAAATGTGGGAGCAGTGAAGCACCCTGTTATTGACACTTATTGCAAGTAAATGGGCAATACATATTCAATTGAGTTGTAATGTATGAGACACACTAAGACAAGTTTGCATAGAAAAAAAAAACATCACAAAATCCTAGCTTAACAGTAAGGGATCATAGTAAGACTGTTGGAAATCATATTTAATGCATGCTCAATTATATTTATATGAAATTTCTGAAAGAAGTTGACAAAAAAAAAAAAAGTGTTTGCGAGTTAAACGGGGACAGACCTGTTACGGTACTCTGGATACGATTGTCATAAGATGATCAACTCCTTGCCCAATGGATGCGCTTATATGTTAAAGCTTGACTAGCGTCGTAGTTCAATTAAACTATCCGATTTTGACACATGCGTTCAACTTTGTTCGGTAGCAAGTATTAAGACAGTAAGATAGCGAGATGGAAAATTAGGACTATTTGAAGACAAAAGTATAGACTTTTTTTTGGATGTTTAGAGAATGCACTAGAACCAAATGGGGCATGTTCAATTGTTTCATCTCACACTCGTATTCGTATCTTCATTCTATACATACATTATACAACATAAAATAAAATAAAGATTTGAAGTGTTAAAAACCGACCTAAAGTTATACTGCAGATAAAGTTGGTACCTTTAGATTGTTACTTTTATTTTAAATATTTTAGTGTTGGGTGAAGGGATTTGATGTAGTCTACATTATAAGAAAAAACGAAAAAATAAAAACCCATGCCATGAACAGATTTAAAGCAAATAAGAGCTTTATATATATATATATATATGGGGCTGATTTACAGGGAAGGGGAAAGCTAATCTGGGACATCTGTTAACATTCATAGTGACTGTTAGTTACAATTCATTACGGAAAATGTTAAAAATAGTGTGGAAGGGTTATGATTTAACATTCTTCGTGATAAACGATAACTAACATTAATCGTAATGTTAACGGACGGCCCAGATTAAGTTCCCTTGTCCCTCTGGATCATCCCTCTCTCTCTCTCTATATATATATATATATGTTTAGCCGTGCATCGTAAATATTATAACATATTAGATATGTGATTAATGTAAAATCTACAATCCTTATTAAGCATTCTCTTTCTTAATCCTTAAAAGGGGGATATCGGAAATTACCAATTTATCCTTTCACCTATCCCTTCACTTATTAATTATATAAATTATTCAATTAATGTTATATTTCACATAATAGATTTAAATATCTTCTTTCTTCTTTTATATCACAATATTGAATTTACAATTACAATAATTTAAACCATTACAAAAAATCACTTTCATCAAAGAAGTATAAATTATTATTGCATTTAGATACCATTAAACATTTGTTTCTCAATATCAACATATGAAATCCTCACCCGCTGCTGTGCGAGGAATTCGACGCTAGTATTATGTAATACGTTCTTGCTTATATCAAAGTCGGTACATGCACTAAGAACAACTAAATACAAAATCTTGTATGTAACAAAACAATGCACATCAGAAGTATCCAGTTTTCAAACTTAATGAGACAATAGTTGTACATTCTTAAATCCCTGTGCTTTAGACCGGGTTAAAACTTTTCATTTTAATGTGTTGCCCTTGTGAATCAACCACGACGAAATGGTATGTATAGTTTGAGATAATCAAACCAGAAACATGGGTCAATAAGAGTGCCAGCCGAATTTTGATCAGTACTAATGTCTTTGATCTTGGTTGATATGATGGTCAGCTTTTTTTCGATTCTCGAATCATTCTCATCAGTATCCACTTACTTGAGTAGGTAATGCAATATTTATTCTTTCTAATTTAAAACATGCTGCTTATTTAATTTCAAACCAGAGACACATCAAAGGAATAGCTGATGTCCACGGGTAACGACCTTTATGGAACCATCGTCCAATCGCCAATATTGCCTTATCCGAGACCAACCAAAAGAAATTGAGAAATAGAATATTGCAATGATTATATGAGGGCTAAAATTGTTTTTTGGCCTAGAAAAGTTGGTCACTGAAACAGAAATCGGACCAAAGTAGTTATCTTTTTATGCACTTACCCCTATATATTAAAGCATGAGTTACGTCTACACCTCTGCTGTTTCTCCCAGTGGATGCAAAGCTTATTCTCTCATTGTCACCGTCTGTATAAACACGAACCTGCATAAGAACATGTCAAGACCACCATAATATATATTTTTATGAAAGCTTGACAGATTAGAAAGCATTATTACATAAAATAATATTCACATACTACCCTAATGGTATAAGGAGCTTCAACTTCTAGAATTACTTTATAAAATTAAGTAGAATTACTCTATAAAATTAGGTAGAATTACTCTATTAACAAAGAGGAAGACTTGCTTCTGGAAACAAAACTTATATCATTCCCCTATTAACAAATAACAATAATTTTATGATCAATTGGTCTACCATAAAATGTATAGTCGGCAATTCGAGTTAAGAAATTTTCAATTCAGGTTATGTGATTTAAAATGGGTCAAATCACCTGTCTAACTAAAATGAAGACGGTTGAATGTCATCTAAAGCCTAAATTCAAAGCATATAACCTTCTAATTTGTTTACATTCACATATTTAGATTATTGTAATTATATTACTACTATTCTGTTATGTGCAAAATATAGTATGCCAACAAAAGTAAAGTAAACAGAGATGAACACCTTTTCATTTTTCCATCCACGAACAGCGCAAAAACCGATTTTTGACCCGCAAAGTATTCATCGTGACCTGCCTGTTTTCTACCTCAAACTATGATTACCAAATGTGTCTAAATTCATCACAAATCAGGAATGAATTCCTTTTCCTTTCGTGAGAAGATGATTTTTAATTTTGCACTTGAATAATTTAGTGAATGACTTCAATAAAGTTGACTCAGCTTAGCAAATGAATTTGAACCAACTGCACATATCACAACTTATGGTCACTGGTCGACTCACTTTGAGGTCTTGTATTGTAAAGTTGTACCTGCATAATAAAGTTTAATGTTGAGATGCATGACAATAATTCTTACCAATTATTTTATTTTCGAACTTAATCAGTCGGCATGTCAAAAGTATGCTGCAAAGTAGTATATCATCATGTTTCCATCTATAGTTCGATTAGTGTAGACTGCAGAGTGAGTTATATTTGCTTTGCTTTCAGAAAATTGTAGTATGAGTTAGATTATGTAACAATTGCTTTTCTGCTTTCCACACAATAAAGCCACAATCACTAATCGATCTTTAATAATTTGATTTATATTTAAGATGAATTGCAATAATAGGTTTTAATCAACCCATTTAACTTCACATCAGAGGTCTAAAATCCGAACGGGGTCATTCTCTTTAGTAATATACAATCTGAATCAATATATTCCATATACTAACCATAACACATAATCAATACAAATATTTATCTATATAAAAATGAATTCAACATGAGAATATATCAGAGAGGACATCATTACAACAACCAAAAGAAAGAAAAGAAATCAATGATATAAATTTACATAAATTGATATCCCAATAGATGATTAACTAAATGAAGAATGGGAGAATCGTTGTAACTAAGGTAAAATTGAACCCAAAACCTAGAACTACCATCGATGTATTTTAGGAGAGCGTCCGAGGATTAAGAGAACGGGATTTAGGATTAATTTGAATGGGTAGCAACAGTAGTTTAGGAATGGATACGTTAGGCGTCCTATAATTAAGGGATGCGATTTTGATTTTGAAATCGGTAGAAGCTGACTGACGAGCAGAATGACGAATCTGACAAAAAGACGTGGACGGCAGGATTCGAACCTGCGCGGGCAAAGCCCACATGATTTCTAGTCATGCCCGATAACCACTCCGGCACGTCCACCTTTTGTTTACATAATTCAACTCATATTAAATAATAATTTCTCTGACTCATCAACAAAACATATCTTTTTCTTCTTTCTTCCAATCATACTCTCATTTTACCTGTGGTCGTACATATGCTCAAAACATAAACTCATGGCTTGATTTATATATTGTTACAATAATGTGCTTTAAATTTTGCTCATATAGTATGTGTGGCTTCTTGTTGGAGTATACCTCCTTCCGTACGGCATTTATCAACTCAATTTGCATTTGGTTGATTTCTATACAAAAAGTTTGGGTGATTATGACCTCTTGTTCCTTTCGAATGCAAATGTTGTCACCAACTTCATCAGCCTTAATTTTGTTGTTTCAAAACAAGTCTGTATTAGGGTAAGAATATTCAGACCTACAAGCTTGTGGCTGTATGTGTGTGCATCTATGAAAACAATCTCGCTCTATATGTTGTGTGCATGTGTTTTCTCATCCTGTAAGTTCTTTAAGGGCGATTCTTCAGGAATGAGGTTGTATGTACCAGTAGTAGACACAAGGAGATTGCTAATATGTTACAAGAAAACAGAAAAATCAGATTATTCTCATATGTAACCAACAACAAACATTATCCGAAACAAAATTAAACAAGAGTCTTGAAAAGTAAGCATCCCACAATTCAACATGTATTGATGTAACAAAGAATGGGCAAGCCTAATGTACTCAATTTGGACATAATATAGTACAAACAGAACATATACATGGAACAAGACTGAAACAATATTCCAGGCATACCCCTGAATACACTTCTTCGCTTTACAAAAATCCCGCATCTTTCCAAGTGGGAAGTTAACAACTATTATCTTGTAACTCGAACAATGGGCATCACCTAATAAATCTACTTTTTATTCTAAGTTTCATTCTCATCGTCATCATTATCATTATCATCATCATCATTGGCATCATTCAAGATCTAGTGTCTTTTTCATTGCTTCATAAACCATATATGTGATGCTGGCAGCTGGTATTACTTTTAGAAGATTTGGGAAAAGTCCTTTGTAGAAACCTCGTGCCCCTTCGTTTTGATACGTTCTCATGAACACGTCAGACATTCCTTTGTATGCATCAGCTCCTTCAGCACGATGTGCTTGCATCCTGAAATGGATAATACCAATAAAATAACAGGTGTGAAGTATTAACTAAAATCTTGTAAACATTTTAGAGGTTTTGTTGTAAGATTCAATAGTTCATACTACGAATTTCACTGCAAAAGTTACAATGAGGATGCCATTGGACATAATTAGAGGGACAGTTTCAACTCATTTACATGAAAATGAAAGAGGTAGCAAGTTTGAAGAGTTGGGTAGTGGGTCTTTCTGGTTGAAACAGATCATACTTGGTACTGGTCAATAGAGGACACTCAGGTTGTCCCACACACACATTTTGTCATTTCTATAATTAGTTATTGCAGTTACAATATATATTAAGACTTTTAGAGACTTTCAGCCTGTTTCTCTTTTAAAAGTTACTTATACTAAATGATTTTGCCTAAGTGGATTTATTCAAAGAAAAGTAGATCATCATATTAGTAACAGTTTTCATAATCATATAATAATTTATTTAAACTGAAAAAGAGTATTGGATATAACCAACCCTCTCCCGATCCATTTGATCCAAATCTGTTTTCTCCCGTTACCCAACCCATTTGACCCAAAGCTGCTTTCTTCCATTACCCAACCCATCTATCGAGACTAGTTTGCCATCTATGGAGAAAATAGTAAACTAGAGGGGGCAACTTCTAGATTGCACATATGAGTGAACTGGTTCGGATTATAACATGTCAAATGGGTGAAATCCAAATATTAATTTACTATAAACGAGTCAAATAGGTAAAACAGGTCAAAAGTCATCCAAAGTGTACATTCACGCATAAACCTTCCAAAATAATATAAAGCATATTATTATTGAAATGATATAGTAATATAGTATACGTAATCATATCTCAGACACAATTTATTCAATATAAGACAACTAATATTTTTTAATAGAAAGTGTAATCATACGCCAGTTTCCCACATCCAACCCGTTCCTCCACATACAGAATAATCTGCTTTGACCGTTACACACATTTTGCCACCACTATACTAAACAAATAATTACCTTGTCCTGACAACTTGCAATGGGTACACACAGGTGGCTCCAAGGGCCCCTGAAACTGTTCCACAACCTAATTGTGCTAGAGGTCCAGGGTCTGCAAGAGAAAAAATAAAGAATTAGATATCAATATCCAAAAATTTCATCTTTGCATGATGAGAAAACTAGGAGGTCATACCACTATCAACAAGAATATACGTTTTTGACATCTCCTTCAAGGTCTCATAAACCGCCAAATCAATTCCTGCGTAAGGAACAATTCCAAGAAGCGAAGGAATAATCCCCTTATAAAAAGCCCGAGGTCCCTCTTTAACCCATATATCCTTCGATAGTTTCCCCAAACTAGGAACTTTTCCGGCTTCACAGACGTAAGTTTGTAAACGGGTTTTCACTAGATCCATTGGATAAATAGCAGTTTGTGCGACTGCACCTGCCATACCTCCAGCAAGAAGCCGCCCAGAAGTCCCTATATCATCCTTATCTCCTCCACCAATAAAATCCTTCAACAATTCATAAGTGTAAAACTTAATAGCACTCTCCGGGGCGACCTTAACAACATTCAATCCATTACCTCTAAAAAATGAAAAAATCCCCCCTTCCTTCCATATGTTCTTAACAGCGGGTCCGATCGCAGCACGAGTGGTCTGAACTTGTAGCAGCACCTTGAGGCGGTCAAGCGGTGCAGTGGCGGTTCGAGAAGCGGCCCCGGCAACCCCACCGGCGATCAGATATTTGCTGGCATGCACGTGTTTGCTGATGCCAGCTGGAATCACGGCTTGTTCCCCAATATCAACGAGTGATACTCGTTCCCAGTATTGGTAGATGTTCTCAATTGTAGCTTCATGAGGATAAAGAAGAAGAAAATCTCGCCATTCTTCAAAAGTTATGATGCCATTGTTATCTTTGTCGACACGTTCCACGAAACTAGCAAGTTCGTCATCATCTAGTTCTATCCCTGCAAAAGAAAAGCTGCCATGGCTAATAAGATGTAGACAATTCAACGGTAAGGACCACTGTTATAAATCAATTCAATAGTTAAATATAAAACCATGTTATGCAACAATAGTATTCTATAATCAAAATAGGTAACACAACTAGTTCCATGATGAAGCAACTCTAGGCATAAGGATTATGAAAAGATAAGAATTATGCTTGACTTAATTATTGTATCACAAAATAAAAATCTACAATACAAACGAGAAGTTTAAAATGCAGCTTGCCTCCTTGCCTTAATCAAGCTGACTACATGACAATTTTTGCTAGTCATGTTCTACTATATCAGCTTTGCACCAAATATATCATCCAGAGGAAGGAAAACATAGTATTACTGTAAATCACAAATTATGTGCCTTTAAAAGCATGACTACAGAAAAAGCAATGCATCACAAACCTACTGATAAATGTGAGCTTAAGGAAATATTAGAATCATGCTATTACATGCTTCTGTCACACCCAAACATTTACTTGCCAAACAATTATGATTCCAGCAATCATCCAACACTAACTTGACTCTACCCACATTATTCAGTAACAAACACAGATGCATCTCTATTGCTACATCTTTTAACAGACGACAAAACATTCGTTATTTAACTCCAAAACTACTCCAGAGCTCAACTTTTACTAACAGAAACCATACTCAAATCCTGATAATAAACCGGGCAAATCTAGATGACAATGACCAATAAATGTCAACATCAACAAGTACCATCGATTACATACCATCCTCGTGAACCAATGGTGCAAAATAAACTTTCATACACAAACCCTTTTTACAAGTCATAAAGTAAGCATAAATGTTATCAACATTGTCCAAATTCTAGCAACTAATTCACACATTTCAACTAATATGCATCAAACTATAGATACAAAAATGTGTAAGTAAGATTTAATACCAGCCTTAACAAGTGCATCGTAAAGTTCTTCAGGCAAAATACATCCATTATGTTCAACATCAATCGCTTGAAATATTCGATACAATTCGAGCTCTTTATCATCCATATACCTCCTAAATTCCTGATAATCAACTCTACCATCTCGATTCGCATCACAAACCCTAAGTAATTCCTTCGCAAATTTATAATCAGCCGGAATTTGTAACGCCGATAACCCTACCTCGATCTGTACGGAATCTAAATAACCTGCGTTTGATGTATCGAAGAAATTAAATAAACTTCGAATTCGTGATTCACGTTCTTCTTTTGTTTCACCTAATGCTGATAAAACGTGATCCATTGATATCGGTCCTGGTTTTTTCACCGGATTACAACAGCTTTCCGGCCGGCGATGGTCGTCGGAATGTTTGATCGCCGGCGATGTCATCCGTACGGAAATGTTAATTTGTGGAATTGATATACATGGTGGCGATTTCTGCTAGAGTGAATAGATCTAGGGGGATGTAGATACAGTTTTTGTATCTATATGTTTATACGTGGATTAGGCTGTAAGATATTTTCTTTTTTTTTTTCTATTTATATTTTTGTTTCATCAATTAGGATTGAAGTAATAATTGAAGGATATTTTGTAATAGATTCTGTATAATGTGACCCGTTTGATTAGGTTTCGGGTCTTTTCCGGGTCGACTTTGTGAAAGGTTTTTTTTATGGAGATGGTAAAGCAGGGAGATAGATTTTTGGGGCAGATTATGATAGAGAGAAAAAAAAATCAAATGAGGTTGAGAGTTGAGCCCCTATGGTTTGACCATACCAAAAAACCAAATCAATTTAAATTTAAATTTAAATATTTAATTTAATAATAGTATAATGGAAAATAGAGGATACTTAAAGGTTATATACAATTACGATACTAATCTAAATCTATAAAGATCAAACAAGATTCTTTTGTTTTGATTAAGAAAACTATAAGAACATAAATTAAATTATCATATTTTACCTAGCTCGCTACAAAATCCGTTAATATTTCACATTTATTTATATGTACCCTATACTAAGTGTTTTCTTTCGATGAACCACTAAACATTCTTTTACATCATCACCATTATTATCAACTCTTAACACCATCACACCAAATCGTACAAACAGAATGCTAGTTTAAAGTAGAAGCTCGTGTCGTTATAAGCCTTAAAAATCTCTCTCAAACACACATTTGTTTTGAAAGATAAACATAAACTTCCAAAATATTGAATATGTTTGTATAATCTGATCTTATAAATATGATTTGATTTATAACTTTGACACTATAAACCTGTTGATTTGATTGGACAAATGAGTTATTTGGACCATGTCCAAATTAACAATAATAGATTGAATTGAAATACAAAACCCGTTTATCTAACTATGTTTGGTTTTGTTAACTAGTTGTGACCTACAAACTTAGATGAACTTATGGTTAACGACAATAAAGTACAGGGGTCTAATTGTAAACATATCAATCCCAGTAAAAACCTCGACTACACCGGAAAACTTGCGCCGCCGTTAACACCCAATCCTTCGTGTCTCTTCATTCATTTTCCGGCTATCCGAAAATTGCACTCGAAACAAATCTAGACTCAATTTGATTTGATTACGTGATGGAATGTACAGAAAAACGTATGAATAAAAAGGAAAGAGCCAAAGAGCGTAGAGAAAAACGTCACGAAGAAATCACGCGTCTCCGTACAATACCTTATTCCGATCACCAGAGGTATATATATGTGTGTATATATATATATCTTAATTTATAATACCTGATGTTACATGTCTAGTTTTATGCAATTTAGAACCCTAATTCTCAAATTATGAAATTTGTAACAATGTTAAATAGTATGGCAAGCTTGATGCATAAGTTTTGTTACTCTGCTAAATAAATGTAATATTGTGCTAAAGTGAAGGGTGATGCACAAATTTTAAAGCTTCTAATGTATGTTTAGTTTTTATTTGATCATGAATCTACAGTGAGCTATTCTTCAGTTCCGTTGAATTTTTAATGGCCGGTATGAAATTATTGACATCAAAGCTGCAGTAAGTTTACAGGCTTCCAAATTAGAAACTCGAGGTGGTTAGTGATTGAATTATATTGCATTTCTGATGTCTGCATAATTGTATTGTTCAATGGATGACCCTAGTTTTCAAATTTTGGGCTGAAAAAGTAGTAATTGTGATCAATGTAATCATCAAGAAGTAGCCGAAGTTCAACATATCAATTTGCGATGAGTTCTTCAATCGTCGAACAAAAACTTGGTTACTACAGTATGTACTATTACACTAACTAAAGGTTAAAAAGATAATGCTAGCTACGCTGTTGGTGTACTCATTTCAACAAGATGAATATTAGAGGTAATAAGTTTGAGTATTTTTTATTGGAATGACGTAGGAACAGTAGTAATTTGAATAAGTTCAGTGACTTAATTGGTACGGATCAAAATATAATGCCCGGTGTGAATCTTTGAGATAAGTACGTTGCTGTTTTATGACATTACCCTTATGGAGTAACACTATTGGTGTACTAGTTCCAATAGATTTGAACGTTAGAGGGAGTAGGTTTGGTGCTGTTTTCTGGAATGGAGTTCTTTTCTTGAACTTGTAATGGCTGTTATGAAATTGTTGACATTGAAGTTGTTGTAATTTCTAGGGTTCCAAATTAGAAACTTGAAGTGATTAGTGATTGAACTTTCTGCATTTCTGTGTAATGTTTCAGCTAGTCCATAATTGGTTTGTTTTTAACACGATGAATTGGTTTTGTAAATGCTAATGATCAAATGTAAAAACTTTTAGGTGGTGGTCTGCAGAAACAATAGCTGTGGTGACTGGTGCTAATCGAGGAATTGGCTTTGAGATTACACGTCAGCTTGCGTTAAATGGGTTGACTGTCGTTCTTACTTCAAGAGACGCTACTGTTGGAGAAGAAGCTACTAAAGCCCTGCAAGAAGAAGGCTTGAAAGTTGTCTTCCATCAACTGGATATCCTAGACCTTGAATCTATCGATTCATTTTGTGATTGGGTAAAGGAAAAGTATGGTGGTGTAGATCTTCTGGTAAGATGGCAACACTACCCTTTGATTTTTCTAGAATAATATAGTTTTAAGTTTAAAACAGTGAGTTGCATGATTAATGTTCTCTGTTTCAAAGGTGGCAACTTCAGCCCATTTACTTATAAATGAGTCAATTTGTCAAACGAATCAATTTTAAAATTTTAGCTAAAAGGGCAGTGGGTCAAAGGGGTCAAACAATTGAAAGTTACCCAAAGTCAATATTTGAATCATACAACTTCTTAATCATTTTATTCGAAGACTTTTATAGTATTCTAATAGTATAATAATGTTTATGCAATCATAATTAGTAACTAGTTGTTTTTCCTTTTTTAAATAAGTTGAGATAAAAGTGCCAATGGGTCAACTTGGCCTGTTTCAACCCAAATCCGTTTTGACCTGTTACCCACTGCCCACCCATCTTATGTATATCATGAAATGTAATTTGGTCAACATTCAACTTTCTATGAAGTCTTTGTGACTATACATAATCTCATATGGAAAATGTGGCGTCTTTCAGTTTGACTCTCGCTAATTATATAATTGTAGAAGTAAAGCAACTAAATCTTGTTTTTTGAGATAGAGATATCTTGTTCCACCTAAAGAGAATAGAGTAATAGACTACGAGTCACACTCACTTAGTGGAAAATTTGGGCCCGCTTTTGTGTACTTATCTGTTATTGTATTTCTCTAGATTCACATTGGGGCAGGGGAATTTCGTTTACTCGTATCCACCAGATTTACTTATTATTGCCTACTTTGCAGATAAACAATGGAGGAGTAAGTTATAATACGGGATCAGAGAATTCTGTTGACTTTGCTGAAAAGGTGATCAGCACCAATTATGTTGGCACCAAAAATATGACTAAAGCTGCTATCCCATTGATGAGGCCTTCTGCTGAAGGTGCTCGGATTGTTATGGTGAGCTCGCGATTGGGAAGACTTAATGGCAGGAGAAATGTATGTATGATCTTACTTTTGTCTATAAATATCCTCTGCTGTCAGTCCCTAGATAGTTGGACCGATTTGGAATGATACACTTTTTATAAAGAAACATATTTTCTCAAAACTCAAGAGTCATTTGCTTATCATAAAACTAGAGACTATGTTAACTAAATAATAATCTGAATCTTTGAATAAGCCGATATAGGAGGTTGTATGCATAATTCTTTTTTTTTGGAAATCTTGAACCCATTTGATCCGGTCCCCTTTTAGCTAATCCTTTTTATTTTTATTTGACCCATTCGAGATAAAATAGGGTCTAAATTGTCACCTGTACTGTCAGCTTTTATTGAAATTTACTATGCATGAATTGAGTATTTACTAAAATTCCACATCAGAGGATTGCGGATGTCACTTTGAGACAGAAATTAGAAGATGTGGAATCACTATCAGAAGATTTGATCGACACAACTATGAACAAGTTCTTAGAACAAGTCAAAGATGGAAGCTGGATATCTGGAGGATGGCCTCAAAATAACACTGACTATTCATTGTCAAAGCTTGCAGTCAACGCATATACAAGGCTAATGGCCAAGATACTCTGCGAACGACCCGATGGTAAGAAGATATTTATCAACTGCTGCTGCCCAGGTTGGGTCAAAACTGCCATGACTGGCTGGGCAGGTGTAACTTCACCCGAGGAAGGAGCTGATACAGCCGTATGGCTTGCCTTGCTTCCGGGGCAATGCGTCAGTGGTAAATTCTTTGCAGAGAGACGTGAGATAAATTTCTGAAACCAGTTTCTTTGGGGTAAAAGCCTCTTTTTGTTCCTAAGTCAAAGAGATAGCGTGAGAAGATTGGATCGAAGAGCGCTGATTCATTGATGATCTGCTGACTCTCAGACGACTAAAATGACTAGGTATCGGCTGTGCGGAAAAGTTTGGTTTACTGTGCATTATAATTGTTTTTGTTGTCAAAAAACCCGCAGTTCTTACTGAAATAGAAATGATGTACTACTGTGTAAAGATATATTGTATGGTAGAAGCAGGCTATACAACAGGTGGCAAAACGGGTGTGTTGGGTAATGGGTCAAAATGGATTAGGTTAGGCTTAGATATAATTTGTTGAATTGATATCTAACTAACATTCAAGTTTACTTCCATCATACATGTATTCTTCAATCATGCCTACTCGTTGGTTTATCGCGACATACTTCAGTTCGTAAAAGATTTCTACGGCGATCTACTTACCGAGCTACTAATTATTTAGACATTGGATGACGAGAACTTTCTGAGTGACAACATTCGCAATTTACTAGTTAAACTAGTGGCATGTTAAACTTTGTTATCTATACTCTATACATATTATAAATTGTTTATCCATTTTCTTTGTAATGTTAAAAGATTCAAGATCCGAAATGACTAAATTACCCTTAGCTAATTTAAGATTCAAGATTCAAAATGACTAAAATCGTCTTTTATGCATAATGTGCTGCTGCATTACGCGGGAAGTTTACTATCATTAGAATTAAGCTAGTAAACTTAATATTACAGCTGGAAAAATGTGAGTATGTTTTTTTGTTCATCGGGCTTTTTGCATATTTTGTTTTGTTTTAACATCAGAGTTTGAGTTTTTTTTTCTTTTAAATAAAAAATTAAAATTAAATTAAATAGAATTATATATCAACTACAAAGATAATATTGACTGATATATCAGAACTAACGACTAATGTAACAAGTGAAGAATTTTATATGTCATGTATTAACCACTAAACAAATTAGATTTATTTTTATAGTAATTTTGTTGTTGCTCTCTTAAAAAATAAGTTGTTTTACAACTTTTAATAAATAAAAGTACATAAATAAAGGTATATAATCACGTTACTACTCTATTTGTAGTCATTTTCATATGTCCTTATGCACCGTTCTATATTTTTAACTTGATACTACAATTACTTGATGAGTGTTTTTGGCCTTCCAAATTAAAGTTTGTTACAATTACTTTAAGAAAGTGATTTTAAACTAACGGTATGCCACAAGCTTATATGTTTGGTAAAAAAAATAAAAATAAAAAGAAGATATATTTTTCTTTTTGAGAAACATTTATGTATTTATTATTATTTTTATTATTATTATTAATATTATTATTAATATTATTATTATTATTATACCCTTATGGAGTAGTATTATACCCGCCCGCCGTTTTTAGTCTCTCACCTTTGGAGGTGAAGGTTCGAGTCTGCTGCTGGCTATTTTTTGTGTTTTTTGTAATTATTATGTTCTAATTATTTGAAAGGCAAAAGGAAGAATAAAAGGTAATCTAGCTAGGTGGTTGGCCCATATGTAGCACCTTTTTAATGCAGGTTCAAATCCCTTCTTCACCTTTCTTTCTCCAATTTTGTTATTTTTATTTATTTATTTATTTATTTATTTGTTTCTCTCTTTTCAAATTGTTTAAGTTGACTATAGATTTAAAACATAACAATTTCATACTAAAATCGTATAAATGTATAAAATTTTAAAATCGTGCAGATATAAAACGTTTGTAGAAATGTATAAAACATAACAATTTCATACTAAAATCGTATAAATATCAAATATGTAAAGAAAAATGAATGCACATTTCTAAAAATATATAAATTTTTTTAAAAAACGATTATGAATAATTTTACATTTTTCATCTAAAATCGTGCATCAATCGTTTTTTTGATTTTTATGCATTTATAAGAATGCGCATCTATTTTTTTCACGTATTTGAGATGTATGAATGTGAATTTACTGATTTGTGAAATATATTTGCAGATATAAAATATTTTTACACATTTTTATTTTAAAAGTATTTTTATTGAAACTATGTCCCGGATACCTATTACCAAACTATCTAGAAAGCAAACGCACCCTTATTTTCGTTCTTTTTGAATTCATTGATCACTTGTACGTTATAGTCTAAAGCGGCTACAAAATTGCCACGGTGTTTGGCTGTTGTTCACATAAACAACCGTCATTCTCTTCCTCCACCACGTCACCTTCCGAATCTCTTAAATCAAATACATAAATTCAAACTGAAATCGATCACAATTCACATAGAAAACGTTAAATCATGTCGAATTTAAGAAGAACCGTGTTATTTGGTATTTCTCGATTCGTAAATTCAACAGCAGCTCCGGCTAGGGTTTACGGCGGCCCGTCGTCGAACGGCGTCGTTCAATATCAATCTGTTTACAGGTTAAGCAAATTCTTAAAGTTATCAATTCTATATGTATGTGTGTATTTTTTACTATATTTTTCACGTTCTATAGAATTTGTTTATTTATTACAAAGTTATCAACTATTTTTGTTCTTCTATATATAATGTTGTAGCTGTGTTTGCCATCTATACTTTGCCTAATTTTGGATGTGTTTGTGTGTAAGTCAGTGATCGTTTTGCCCCATATCGTTCTTGCATTGAACTCTTCTTTCTGTTACTTTTACCTTCTGTTTTACATAATTATGTTTGTCTATGATTTTTTTGCCTAATTTTGTTCTTAAATCGATCTTTTATGTAATTTTTCAGGCCCTGTGTTAGTTCATTCTCCCATTTATATTCTTCGAACAGTGGTGTTGAATTGCCAGATTTTGATCTGTCTAATGAAGAAAGCAAGCGGCAATTGGTGAACAGGTTTGTTTAAATATGTGAATTGTTGAGTGATAAATATAATTGACAGTGAGTTTTGATTTATATTGCCCCAATACTAATTATCGTGAATTAAATAGATTGGTGTATAGGAGCAAACAAAGGGGGTTTCTTGAGCTGGACTTAGTTTTGGGAAGTTGGGTGGAGAATCACATTGGATCTTTGGATGTGAAGGGGATCAAAGCACTCGTTGAAGTCCTTAACCTGGTAAGTTTTGCAAATGCAGTTTATTTTGACTTATGAGATTATGTTATGTTTGCACAATTAAATGGTTATTAGGCATTCGCAATTTTGATTGTCAGGTTGTATAAAAAGTTTGCTTAAAAGGAAACTGGTTGAAGCTCATTGAAAGTTTATTTTCACTGCCTAAAACCCTCTAAATTGCTTTATTGGAAATCTCAGATTAATATTGAAATAATACTTCTTTTTTATAATCGTAAAGTGGTTTGGGTCACCCTAGCCTGTACTAAAAAAGCGTCCCTCTGCCATCTAAACGGAAGGGTCTGAAAAGGTATTTAAAAATAAAAACTTTACGTATCAGCACCTTTTGTTAAGTCTATACTACTCATCTAACTAGTGCAATATTACTTTCCTGACTGCAGGAAAATCCAGATTTATGGAAATGGTTAACTGGTCAGGAGCAACCTCCCGAAGCAATTGACACAAATCCGGTGAGTTAGAGAGAACCTAAACCATATAATTATTTTCTCATGTTCTCTCTGTTTCTTCACTCATTCGAGTACAATTTGTGTAAAATAGGTATTCACTGAGGTGCGCAGTAAGGTAATGAACAACCTCGAGAGTTATGCTTCTCCACAAACAAGGGCTACACCTGGGCAATCATGGGTGAGGGGATGGGATGATTTCAAGAAAGGTCGTGATAGCCCTATTGTCGGTAATCAGTAGCTCTTCTAATGACCCGATTGTAATCAAGTTTACTTCCATTTGTTACTAGGTTTACTTCAAAAATAAAGCTGTGATAAGCTAAATGAATATAATGGCGTATGACCCTTAGAT
Organism: Logfia minima; assembly: GCA_963921325.1. Lineage (NCBI taxonomy): Eukaryota > Viridiplantae > Streptophyta > Magnoliopsida > Asterales > Asteraceae > Logfia > Logfia minima. The sequence continues at coordinate 2,142,621 of OY992773.1, forward strand.
CTTTTCTGTTATATTGTTGTTACCTTAATGTATGATGGTTTGAGGCTTGAATAACATACTTTTAATCGATAAGATTGTTTTATTATAATATATTTAAGTTATGACAGCTTTCTTGGAATGTTCGACAGTATTAAGTCAGATGTTGAGACCTTCATGGCACTAAGAGTAACATAGTATCATGTGAAAACAGGTGATTTATATGTGTGTGATAAACATGCCAAAATAGGTAATCACCCACATGTGGTACTCCACAACTAGAGATTGCAAAACGGGTGGGTCTGATAGAGTAGTGCTGGTGTCTTTTGAGTATCAGAGGCAGGGCATTGTTGTTTTGGTTAGTATAGGAGAGTAGGAGTTATTTATCTTCTACGATCTTAGATGTTTCATTGTTTCGGTGTTTCGTTGCGGTGTTTTAAGCTGCATTGTAATTTCTATACTCTTGCTGGGTTTTATCGAAAATTTATTTGCCTGAAGTCTAGTTGATTGTCTGTGTGTGTCAAACATGTTTGCAACACCTTAACCGTATTTTGTATTTCGTAAATAATTGGTGTAATATATGAGTAATCATAAGATTTTAACTTCCTTTTAATAAAACAATTTAGGATATTGTCAGCATTTGATTAAAGTTAGCCATTAGGTGGCTTTTGACCCATTCGATCGTTAGCTGACGGCTGATTCTCTACTTCTGAAGTTCTATGAATAAAATACAACCTGAATGACGTCTTTTTTGAAGTTCTATGAATAAGATACAACCCGAATGACGTCTTTTTATATAAAAGGGTTAAAATTGTCGCTCTTAATGTATCCATTGTGCCACAATCAATTCTCTTCACTCTTTAAGTACATGAACTCGAGAATCTACATCTTGTTAGGGTAGTCTAATAAAATACCCAAAACCAAAATTTACAGAACATAAATGACAACTTCAATTGCTATCATGTTACCAACTACCATGGTTTTAAGTCGGTGATTGGACCTGCGGTCCAGTTCAGAACCTTCTCGTCATTCCTCAAGTAAACGTCCTTTTCATGAGGCAATTTACGTGCAAGACCATTCAAGATTTGATGGAAAGCATCACCCGACTGAGCTGGATGTGGGAACAACATAGCTTGCTTCATTGATGGATTTGCAAGCAATCTCTGTTTTCTCAATATGACATCTGGTGGAATTGATGTAAGAATGGTGTCGAGATTAGGTACATCTTCTTCGTCTACATAAACACCGATGTCTTCCCATGGGATAGCATCAGCAAAAGGTAAGACGATATCATCTGCAATGATAACTGGGATGCAACCAAATACGACTGCCTCCACGAGTCTTGGACTCCATGGGGCCCACCCGAGTGGACATAGACAGAATACGGATCTTTGCATGTCTTCGTAGTATGTTGTTGGATGATCAGTTGAGATGTCAAAAAGTGGGTTGTTTTTAAAGTTTTCCCATATTGCTGCTCTTGCCCCTCTGCATTTTGAAAAATACACTTATATGTTAAGAAAAGAACAGTTATCGACTTTTTAGTTGGAGGTTTCAAAATGGGCAGGTTGTGTAACATGTCCAGGTGGGCAGTTTTAGGTCAGATACTCAGATTCAGTTGAAGTATCAACATCTTTTCTGAAGTCTTTAATAAGTTAATGTTGACCTGTCATCAAACAAATACAACCTGATTTGGCTCGTTTTCAGATAAAATGGGTTGAAAGTGCCACCTATAATCACCGTGATTGATAATAAACTTTGCAAATTAGTCGTTTGACAAATTTAGTCACAAATGATGTCATTATGTGTAATGATAGAAGAATAGTGGCTTCAAACCTTATAACATAAGAAATGTTGTGATTTTAATGGTAAGTATTAAAGTAGCAGACCCATACCTTGCGTAATAACCACCTTCAGGGTCGTTACCCACATCATAAAACAACCCTCTAAAGTAGACAAAGATTGATCGAGGGGTACTTGGTGGAATCAAATGGGATTGAATCTTTTGGGCTGGTGCATATGGAGGAACTGTAATAGAACCATCCTTCAAGCAAACATGATTCTTTTGCCCAAATGTTTGAACCAATGTTGCTCGTTGGAGTAGTGAAAGAATTCCTCTTTCAATCGCTTTTTCTTCCTAAATATAAACAATAGAGGAGTTAATACAAAGTTATTAAAACTGTTACTAGAAGAGGTAGCCTAGCACATTCAATGGGTCGATTCAAGTTAGGTTCTCTTTAGCAGGTGAAAAAGATAAGTTATAAGAAGGTAATTTAAAAGGGAACTGGCCGGATGGGTTTAAGGGTTTTGAAAGTTGCCCAAATGTATTTAGACGGAGATCTTTATTCAAAAATAAAATACGTTTTGCAACATATTTGACAAACCAATTATTTATAAGAAGTTCAAAGTTATGGTATGAAAATTGTTTGGGTCAATGACCCGACCCATCATACAACCCGCTTAACCCACACATTTTTCCACCTTTACACTTGATAACTTAAAAATCAAGAGTAGATTTGTACCTGATAATGAAAACAAGCACCAAAATCATGTGGTACGATGAAGAAGTGATCAGCTCCTTCAGTCCGATTCCAGTAAGGCCAATTGGAAGAAATAAGTTGAACTGCACTTCTCATCACTCTAGGTGCTTTGAACGGTAAAGGGAGGCCATTTGGCGTTAAGTCACACGTAGTGTAAACAGGTGTATAAAACCAATCAGCCTCCTCAGGATTGAAGGTCCTAATGGGACTTGATAACAGAAACTGATGCATATAAATTTCGGCAGCAAACATGTGGTTGAGACATCGAGGGTCTTTCTGAAGAATTTTCTTGTTGTATTTACTCGGGAGCTCGTAAACAAATACTTTTAGCCTTCCGACTGGATTATCGTCCAACACGTCACCAGCACTACCTACATGGTACAAAGTGGGTCGGGTTAATCACCAAAAGGTTAGCCGTGGTACACGAATTGCAGCAGGACGTGTTTCATCCTACCATAATTAACAATAACATTAAAATAATTCAATGTAGCCATTTACTAAAAGACAGTTTATTTGTGTTATAAATTATCCTTAATTCAATTATTGAATAGTAAGTGTTTTGTGTTGTGTTAAACATACTTAAAAAGACAATTAATATATTACGAAAAAGCTATAATAATTAATTATAGATCTCTGGCTTAGTTCTTCATGGTACGGTTAAATTTTCGATGGGTTGCAAGTTCGATTCCTACTTTCTCCTTTAATATATTGCTTTGATCCTGCTGCTTTTATTTATGTTTTTGTCACCAGCATGGTTGGAAGCCCTCAATACTACCTTATTTTTGTAAATAAGATTAAGAGTTTTCGAGTTGATAAATAATTGGTCAAATTCAATTAAATTAGAATCCCTATTAAACGAAATAAACGATCACAAGTTTATAATATATACTAAGTTTTGAATTTTAGTAAAAGAGACTAAATAAATTATATAGGTACTAAATTATTGTTTTACTCAGTGTAACGTACGGTTAATATGTTACTTATTTTTAATTGGTCAAAAATATATAAAATATTTAGCCAAAAACAAAATAGTCAAATGACTTGAAAATTGAGAGTGAAATGAAATGCCTACGATCTCATTTATTGTTTCATCGAAAAGAAATCTTAAAATAAAATAAATTAAACTAATTCTTTATTTATTTATGTGAAACTTGAAGGTTAAAAAGGAAAAAAGAAAATTATTATTTATTGCACCCCCTATTTAAATTTGTAACTTTTCTAATGCTTGAGAAGTAAAAAGAGAACCCATCCAAAGTAACAAAAATAAAAGTTAAAGAACCAACCCAAATGTTATCCATCATCTTCAAACCAAGAAATATAAACTTCAAGTAAGAATTACCTGAAATTCTTTCTGTTTTTTGACCTTTACCGAGCTCGAAAGCATCGACATTGAGCATAAACATGAAACATACAAGCAAAAGTAAACAGCAACTCAAGTTCGTCATCTTTGATCTTCAAATAATCGTTCGAATCTAAGAATGATAAGTAGAAACAAAAAAGAAAAAAGAGGAGTGATTTGGTTAATAAGAGGAAACTCACAAAATATATAAACCAAAAATGTGTAAAGAGATTGTTGGTAAGTCACTAGAAAAAATTGGTGGTTAGATTAGAAGACCCTTTCTTGAAACTTGACATTTGAGATTGCAAAAAGTGATTGATAAGTATAAAAGATTAAAAGAAGCTTGTATTCTTACACATGCACAAAAAGAGATGGGTATATGAACATTGCTTAAAGAAACATAGAGTATGTTAGGAATTAAGATTATAAAAAAAATATATATATAAATAAATAAATAAATAAATAAATCTAAGAAGAGCATCTAGTTGGTTAAATTCATTTTCATTGCTGTTGCACCATTTCGTTTGGTGAATACATTAAGTACAATTTATAGTCCTTTTTTTTACTAATCCTAATAATTAAACTTGGTAAAAAATATTTCAATGAGGGTGTACAGAACAACAAAGTTCATATAACCCAAAATCTTAATGGGTACGTTGCTATTCAGATGTAAAATCACAAATCTTTAGCCGAACAGTATAGCGGTACCAGAATCGTGCTAACGTTTCAATTTATCGACACGTAAAAATGCAAATGTACTTGATCAAACGGAAAATATAGTTATCACTGGGTTTCAAAGTATTCGATATATGTTTGACGTTAACTATTTGTGGTTTAAAATGTTAAGTGGCCGGAAACAGTAATCATACATGATTCGTGATTAGGTTTTCAATTAATGATGAATCAAATCAATATGGTTCAAACTTCATAGTCTCATGGATTGCATATATGACACCTACAATTCTTATCATTAAGATTATATAGGAAAAAACTTCAAACGATGTGGACATATATGATGTACAACTCTCATGGATTGCATGAAAACTATGTCGTAACATACACTGTTTTAGTTTGTATCCTTAATTAATTATTATTCTAACTTTTATAAGTAGGAAAAAACATATGATGTTTAATTCAAATTTCTTTGTAATAATCAATCAACAACTTATTTTTATGTGTGATTCGTAGATAAATCATTCTCAATCACCCCAGACGATAATTTGTGACAAATGAAGAAAAAGAGAACTTAGATAACAAACTATATATTATCATAAATGTTACAATAACCAGACGCAACTTCAAACGATGTGGACATAACTTTATTTGCATGCATATAATGTGATTAAAAAACGTTTAAAATAAGTAGTTAAATCAGTTAGGAGTAGTTCACAAAACAACATTCAGCATACATGATATTACAATGCTTTTACAAGTCCAATAATAAATGAAGGTGTCGACTCTACCTATTTGATGGACCACTAATCCACAAGAGCGTCAGACAAACATCGCGTATGTAAGTAAATGTATAAAGTTATCATCTCTTCAATTTTACCTATGTTACAAAAATAACAATCTAGATTCATACCTTCAAGAAATGACCATCTAAAAGATGAGCTCAAAAACCATCAAATTATATATTTAATTGATAACGCGCAATGATGTTAGCTGATATTAAGTTTGGATACCGCTTGGGCCACCACGCGTTTGACTTAGCGGTATCCAGCGCGTATATTCAGATGGTGAGATTCAAGTCCCACTTGAGACAAATACGTAGAGTGGGTATATTGCGTGTGAGTTTGTTGTTATAATAAATATCAATGTTAGGACTTGGGACTTAGGAACGATAGAATAAAGGTTTTGTGACACTTTTATATGTTTGTCACTAAGTATATATATCGTGCCTTAGTTTTTTTCTCCTATAGTATACCATATTTCACAATTACCTCACCAACCCGATATACCTCGCTACATTGATCCAAATGTTATACATTATACTATACGACATATCAAATTTCAGGATATAGAAAAAAACCGATGAAGGGGAAGCAAGTGATGTGTGAAAGTAACACGGAAGAAGAAGAACAAGAAGAAGCCATTAGTGGTATTTTGCAGAGTAAGAATGAAAACAGCCAAGATGAACACAGTATTATTGTTCAAATGAGAGCTTTGGTCGAAAAGCATGATCCAACTTCCAAGGTCAGTCTCTCTTACAATTACAGCCTATCTACACATTACTGGCTCGAATAGAGGGATATTGTATCTCTAAGGGGTCAACTAAATAAAGTTAAAAAGAATAGCTAATAAAGGAACGTGTCAAATAGTTAAAAGTCACCCAGAGGGTAACTTTGGGTCACACAACCATCTATTATAGGTGCATCAAAAGCTTTTTATCCCTCCACAGCATCCCCACCGGCCACCAAACATTTTTTCATCATTTTATTGCGAAGAATATTATATCATCTAGTAGCATTAAAAGATTTGGGCAAAGAGTGTTTCTGGTCAACCGTTTCTGTTATGATCCGTACCACAAATTATCCAATATGACCCTTTACCTAACTCCGCTAATCCGTCCATTTTGCTACTTATAGGTAAAGCTAGCCTAAAGTATATGTTTAATGCATAAAACTTAAGTCATCATATATGGTTACTCTGGTTTTTGTCATCTTAACATGCTCTTTGACTAGACACTGTATATTTTTAGAGGATATAATGAAGATGACTTCATTTTATTTAATGTCAGATGAGTAACTCACAGTGTATTCCAGGAATGTGACAATGCAATAATGAGAAGGTTTCTTAGAGCTCGTGGTATGGACATACAAGAAGCCTGTGATATGTTTCTGAAGTACCGAAAATGGAGAAAAACTTTTCTTCCAGATGGTTTCATTTCTGAAACAGAAATCCCAAATGAATTAGCACAAAAGAAGATGTTCATGCAAGGATCTGATAAAAGAGGATGCCCAATATCTATTGTCTTTGGTGGTAGACATTATCACAACAAAACAGGAGGCATAGAAGAGTTCAAGCGTATGTTGTTAAACTTAACATTCATTACTTCAAGTGTTAATGTGTTTGTTAAACAGGTTGTAGCTGCATCGCAGGTTTTGTGGTGTTTGGACTTGAAAAGATATGTTCAAGGTACAACGATCGTGATTCAAAGCTCTCGTAGTTAAAAAAAAAAAGAAAAAAAAGTGAAAAGTCATGTCGTCCCATAGTCACCAAAGAACATTGCAACATTTGACTTGAAATTTAGTTTAATACAGTAAAAGTTTTGGATTAGAGTGCAATTTCAACCCATTCACCTAGAAATGGGTTGAGTTGGGTTATATTGTCAATTGGTAAACTTTTAAAAAACTTGTGTTTCGATTAGTAATCAAATAGGCGTTGAATACACAGAATTGTAAAAATATATTTGGACTGCTGGTATCTTGAATGATCACCACTAAACAAATGGTCAAATGACACAAAAAAGGAACTCAACTTTATCGAATTTCTCATTTAAGGTAATAAATTTCAGGTGTCCAAGTGTTTTACCACTAAAAGGGATTTTTTTACCTCTTGAAGCATCACGACATTGATACTTTAAATTTTCAAATGGTAAAGAGAACTTAGATATCTTACATTAATAAAAAAAATTTCTAAAAAAAGTTAAGTATTATTTATCCTAGACAAATAAGTACTTTTGAGCTGAAAATCTTTGTAAAAAAGGAAACATCACATATTTGGGCCAGCCCATGATAGAAATAGAAAGTGTTACTTTTTTTTAACCACGGGAGTGCTACTAATTTTGAGCTTATATTCAGAGATATATATTTTTGACAGTACTGCAAAATATTAAAATTAGGATACCTCACGGTCAAGAAAAGTTTGTGTCCATCAACGATCTTCAAGGATGGGGATATTCCAATTTTGATAGACAAGGATATCATGCCGCCCTATTGACTTTACAGGTTTAAAAGCATTTCAAGTTCTGTATGTGCACATAAACGGGTCACAACGGGTGTAAGTTGAAACGGACAATTTTATTACTGGTCAAAATAAGTTGGGTTGATCACCAAACATTTTTTGGTCAAATTTTTATAAATAATTAATGTGTTCATGTTGATTACGTAAAAATCTTTAAATAAACTGATTCAGTAGGTTGTATGCATTAAAATAGACTTCGGACAAACTTCAACCCATTTGACCCATTTGAGTTATAACAAAATTGACCCATTCATAAGTCAATGGGTCAAAAGTTCCACCTCTACAGTGAAGAGAGCAATAGTATAAATAATTCCTGATGTAACAACGTTGATGTATGAGACAGGATTATTATCCGGAGAGGCTTGAAAAACTGTATGTCGTGCATGTGCCTTACATATTTATGGCAATCTGGAAGATTCTTTATCCGTTTATTGACGAAGAAACAAAGAGAAAGGTAAACTTGTTTATGTCTAATAGTAGTGGTTAGGTATGGAGTCATTAGGGATGGAAATTTTGACCTGTTAGCATTGAAGTCAATCGATTCTGGCTGTATTATTTTTATCTCCAATGGGTCAAACAGACATTTTTTAAAACTTAGCTAAAACACATGCTAAACAGCACAAAAGTCCATCAGAGTGTTTTCTAATGCTTATAACCCTCCTAAATCATTTTTATTCAATAAATTAAAACATGATATATAAAAATCAGTCAACTTTGGCTGTATCTTTATCTCAAACGATCTTTATCTCAAACGGGTCAAGCAGGCACAATTTTTATAACTTAGCTAAATAAATCAACCGAACGGAAGAAAAGTCCATTAAAGTGTTTCCTAATGCTTAAAACGTTCTAAATCATTTTTTTTCAAGATTAGACCATTATTATAGGAACATATCTATCATAATTAATTTGATACACAGATTTTTATTAAGTTCAAAATAGCATCCTGACCCAACCCGTCAAATTCACTATTCACTTTGATCCAAACCGGTTTTGACCTGTTACTCAACCAGCCCAACCTTCCTATCTTTCCATCTCTAGGACTCATACAAGGTGAAAATTACTAGTCCTCCTATACGAAAGTACTAGAGTATCATCAGGTTTATTTTTACTTGCAGATTGTGTTTGTTGAAAATAAGAAGCTGAAATCAACATTGCTGCAAGACATTGAAGAGAGCCAGCTACCAGAAATTTATGGAGGCAAACTGAAATTGGTTCCCATTAAAGATAGCTAGTTCATATCTTTCTTCTAAGAATAAGATCATGATGCATCAGAAATGGCTATTACTAATGAATAATGCTTGTGTGTAATATGGACTACTGTGAAAATAGTTAGTTTTTAAACACTATTGATTAGTTTGAGATTATCATGTAATCACATACCTAATACACAAAATAAGGTTATGATATTATCAACATAGTTAATAGGTGACAATTTTAACCCATTTATGTGAAATGATCTTTTTGAGTCGTGTTTATTGATCAAGGCTCAAATGTGTATGAATGAAAATTTGATTTAAAAGTTGCTCAATATTAAAGTAACTACATTTACTATAAATATTCAAAAATGATATGTATTCTAATAGCTTTGGTTATATTTAGTTTATTACTTATTTATGGAAAGTTAACTAAAAACATGTTATACAATAACATCATTATGTTATTCCATATTTTATCTTAATGCATCTGTTACTTAAGCATATATGAGTATTACTACACATAAAGACTGGTCTTATTAAAAGAAACATTATAGTAAGAACTAAGAAAAAAAAATCCTTTTTCGATTGTCACTAATTTCAAGTAAACGATTTCAAGATATCTTGTCTTTCAGACGATACTATGATTCAGCTTAACAAATATTCAGTGAAGTTTAAAATGAAGCATGTTTACAAACAATTAAGTATAATTTTTTAAGTTGATGCAATCCCATGGTCAAAGTGATCAAGGCATTCCAGAAACATTTACAGAATATTTCCATATGCTTAAGGACCCAAGTTATATTTTAGGTAAACGGCACAAACAGCTACGAAACTTTACCAAATCATTGTTCTGATACTCAACTTATCTTGATCAATTTTGAAGAACTACAACACCAGAAAAAAGTTTTTGGACGGTTGTGAGACTACATTCTTCTGCTTTTTACCATCAAAAAGCAATTTTTCACATTTTGAAGCATCACGACACTTCAAAAAAGTCCACATTTAACATTACAGAAAAAAGCCTTACCATTTAAAATTGATAAAAAAAAAAAAAAACCTTTCAGTAACATAAAAACTTAAATACCTTAAAAAATATTAAAGAAAAAAAGAACAGAGAGAAAGAGTTAAGTATCCGAAATAAACAATTTGGTAAAGTTAGTTACCTTTATTGTCATTTACCATACGATTTAGTGAAATAATTGGGAGGACAGATGTAAACTAAGTGATATATAAGGGTCCATATGAATTTTCACATAAAACAATATGTTCTGATGGCCACACACAGTTACATTCATCATAGTATTTATGTTTGCCAACAATAACAACCAACATAAACACATAGATAACATCAGGCAACATCAAACAAAGCCCTATAAAGTAGTTTCACACATTCAAGTTCTTCTCCCCCAAAAAGACTAGAGATATATACTCATTTTTATATATTATATTATTAAGTTTCAGGCTATAACAGAAAGCTAAACAGATGGATGAGAAGGAAGTGATTACTAAAAACAATGCAGAAACAGAAGAAAATTGTAGTATTGTGCAGAATAATGATGGAAGCAGTGAAGAGGAACTTAAGAAGATTTTGCAAATGAGAGATTTGGTTGAAAAGCAAGATCTTACCTCCCAGGTGAGTTTTTCTCCACAATCCTATCAAATAATTTGAGCAAGTACAATGTCTATGTCGTAATGCATAATGATAATGTATAAGTCACTATAGACTGATTCTTTATCTGTTCTACAATGAGGGTCTAAATATTTTCCAAGTCTAAATATATAATTTAATCAAAGTAATATACAAGATTCTATTGTAAACTTGAGCTACACATTTTCCATACGATTCCATTTTTGTTTTGAAAGTTCAAACAACTTACATAGAGATATAAGTTTTTTCGGCGACTAGATGATCATCTTATGCTGTTATCTAATATGTTAATGTTGTATCCAAAACAATAATGATGTCAAGAAAGCAACACATACATTTGACACTCAAAGAATGAAATCTAATTTATGGACACAAGGAACACAATACAATATGATAGAGGTGACAAAATTGGCAGGTTAGGTAACAGATCAAAACAATTAACTTTCTACTACATGTCGAAACAGGTTTGGGCCAACCAATAACATTTCTACTTTTTGCAAGGCTTCATGCGTTAGTTGTATCATTACACATCCTATACTAAAAGAAGAATAATTATCTGAAATTTATTTACTAAAATGATCTAGAAGGTTTACGCATTTTGAATACATTAGGGTGACTTTCAACTTGTTTTGACCTTTTTGTAGCTAGTTTTGTTATTTATGTATTAAACCCATTAGTGAAATGGGTCACATCTAAGTTTTGAAGTCCATGCCATAATGAATGAGCTAAATATTAACAACTTCAAATACAGAGTAATAGATTGAATTGTACTTTAGGAGTATGACGATCTGACAATTAGATGGTTTCTTCGTGCTGTGATCTGGACGTGGACAAAGCATGTGTGATGTTTCTAAAGTACCTTAAATGGAGAAAAATATTTGTTCCAAATGGTTTGATCTCTGAGTCCAAAATCTCAACTAATATAGCTGAAAACAAGTTCTTCATGCAAGGAACGGATAAAAGTGGACGTCTAATAACTGTCGTGTTTGGTGGGAAACATTACCCAAATAAAGGAGGAGGTGTCGAAGAGTTCAAGCGTATGTACTTAGACTTACTTACCAGGCATTCATTAACCGAAATCAATTTCTTTTCTTTTTATGATTATTCCAATAATACTGTTACTGCATCACAGGTTTTGTGGTCTTCGTATTTGAAAGAATATTGTTAAGGTATGACCATTCTTATTCACAAATTCTCTCCCTAGAATTTAAGTGAAAAATGTCAACGAATACCAGAGTGGCAGTCACCATTGGTAATTTTGGGTAGGTCAAAACCAGTTTTGGTCGGGCCAGCCCAAAACACTTTTTGTCTAAAAATAAGCTTTTTTTATAGCTAGTTAATAATGATCTAATTTTTGGAGAAGAAAATTACAATTTAGGTAGTTCTATGCATTTAAAACACAGTTTGAGTAATTTTAAGTTAAATTTTGTTGATTACAACCGATTGATCTATTAGAGATAAAACAAAACCTGAATCTAACCCAATTATAAGTGAACGGTTGGAAAGTGCCACTCAACTTTCTAAGGCTGATTTTAATTATATAAAAAATTTGAATATCAGGACGCCTGCAGGCCAAGAAAAGTTTGTGGTTATTGCAGATATTCAAGGATGGGGATATTCAAACAGTGATATACGTGGATATCTTGCCACAATCTCTATTTTACAGGTTTTCAACCATATCATTTGATGTGTGTGTGTTGTGTGTATGAAAAAATAGTCTGTAATTATGGATTTTGTATATTTACATAATTATGGCCAAGATTGAAGTGATGTCAGTAGAATCTATTAGTTTCTAATGTAAAGCATTGATGTTTATGACAGGATTATTATCCAGAACAACTTGGAAAAATGTATTTCGTGAATGTTCCTTACCTATTTATGGCGGCATGGAAAATCATTTATCCATTTATTTTATTTATTGATGAAAAGACAAACAAAAAGGTAAGCTTGTATGTTGAGGTTGCAATTTCTAAAAAATCACCTATAAAATTTTCAATTCGGATTTCTATATTGTCAATATCTTATGAGAGATAAAAGTTCATTTAAGTATAAAAATTTTTAAAAATATGAAAGTATTAATCTCAATTATTGATCTAGATCAAAATAATAAAACTCTCACATTCTTAAAAATTAAATATCTCAAAATCAATAGTAAAAAAATTATAAAAATTACACCATAAAAATCAGCGTTTTCTCCTTTTCGATTTAAGATCTAAATGACATACTTTCAACGAATTTCTTTTTTCATTTTTTGGTGGGTTTTGAAAATTAGAAACACATGTGTTATAAACAAATAACACATGTGATAGTCGCTGATAACACATGTGATAATCGCGGGTAACACTTTTGTTAGTTCAAATGGAAAAAAAAATCGTCGAAAGTTTACCTTGTGGGATCTTAAATCGAAAAGAAAAAAATGATGATTATTATGGTGTAATTTTTATTATTTTTTGACTTACCATTTTTGAGATATACAATTTTTTAAAAAGTGGGGGGAAATGGGTTTTGTGCCAAATGTCACAATCATAGGTACTCCCATACTTTAAAAAAGAAAACTCATACTTTAAGGGTGTTGAGATTCATACGCCCTTTTTGAGATTTACACACCCCCATCACATCACTATTATTTTATTATTAAAATTAATTTTCAACTTATTTGATTTATCTCTTATATATTTTAAAATATAACTTTATATAAAATTTTCAATATACCGTTGTGACGTATTTATTTTTATTTACGTTTCGATTAAAACTTTATTCAAACTTGATTCGGGGAAAAAATTATGTATTTTTTTTTAAATTACAAATTTTCGGTTTTCTTTGTTTTTTTATGTTTTTCTTCATTTTTTTCCGTTTTTACGTTTTTTTTCGTTTTTTAACGGTTTTTGTACGTTTTTTTTGTTTTTCTTCGTTTTTTTACGTTTTCTTCGTTTTTTACGTTTATCTACGGTTTTTCGTTTTTCTTTGTTGTTTTTTTCGTTTTTCTTCGTTTCATAGACTTTTTTTTATTTTTATTTATTTTTAAAAACGAAGAAAAACGAAAAAAAATGTAGAAAAACGTAAAAAAACGTAAAATAACGAAGAAAAGCGAAAACTTGAAATTTTTAAAGAAAAAATACATTATTTTTTACCCGACTCAGTTGTAAATAAAATTTTTATCGAAACGTAAATAAAAATAAGTACGTCACAAAGGTATATTTGAAATTTTATAAAAGGTTATATTTTAAAAGATATAAGAGAAAAATCAAATAAGTTGAAAATTAATCTTAATAATAAAATAATAGTGATGTGATGAGTAGTGTGATGTGATATCTTAAATTGAGATTTATACACCCCCATTAATAAAGGGTGTATGAATCTTACTCCACTACTGAAATGAACTCACCGCTCTAATCAAATGAGTAAAAGAATATATAAGTAAATAAAGCTTTTATTATTAAATGATACATATTTGTAATCACCTTTGACGCTAGTTATGTAAAAATTGGGACAAAAATTTTTTTGGGTCATCCCAACCTCTAATAAAAAGTTACCCATTTTAATTGGACAATCAACCAAATTTATCACCTCTACTCGTCTCATCTTAAAGTACCAGCTTATTACGCGGTCATACAATTACTGAAGTAAGATGGAATTTATACTTAACTTGCAGATTGTATTTGTCGAAAAGAAGCACCTGAATTCTACATTTATGAAAGACATAGACGAGAGCCAGCTTCCAGAAATTTATGGAGGCAAACTGAAATTGGATCCCATCCAAGATAGCCAGTTTAGCAACAGTTGAGTTATTTAAACTGACATTGCTGACCTTGAATTATCATGTAATCACACATCCAATACACAAAATGAGATTATGATATGGTATCAACATAGTCATAGGTGATAATTTCAACCCATTTATATCAAAATGAGTCAATTTGAGTTGTGTTTTATTAATTAAGGCTCAAATGGGTATGGCAGAAAATTTAAGTTACAAATGTTACATGTAGAACGCTTTAAAAGTTGCTCAAAATTAACGTGACCCCATCTACAATAAAGTATATTAAAAGAATTAATTGATTTGTACTCTAGTAGCTTTTTCAATATTTTGTTTATTACTTATTGATGGAATAAAGATAAAATAAAAAGTTAGATGGTTAACCCAACCGGTCCATTATTACCACTTAAGGCATAGTATTGAAAGAATATTTATCATAACGTCTAGCTAGCGCTATGAGACACAAACTGACAAGTTGAGGAATAGGTTAAAATTGGACGGATTGAGTTAACTTACAAACACGTTTTTTTGGAAGTTCATAATTAATCAATGTGTTAAATATTATTACGAAGGAATTATATATTTGAAGGTTACTTAAATATATCATTTTGTTTTTGTAGATTATTTATATTTAAAAATAATTTTATCCAAATATATCATTTTGTTTTGGTAGACCGCCTAAATTTATATATTGTTTCATGTATACCAAATTTGACAAAAAAATCATCAAAAAAATAATGAAGGAACACAAATACCTATGTATTTGAATAAAACTAAAATAATATAAATAATGTTAATTAACAAATATAAGGGTATTTGTGTCCCTTCACTTTTTTTGATGAGTTTTTAGTCGAATTTGGTATACATGAAACAATATATAAATTTGAGTGACCTACAAAATTGTTTTCAAATATGGGCCTACAAAAATAAATGATATATTTGGATGACTTGCAAAACCGTTTTTATATATGAATGACCTATAAAAACAAAATAATATATTTAACTGGCCTACAAATATATATATATATATATATATATAATCCCTATTATAAAACTATAATCACTTGAACAACATAACTCTTGAAATACAATGACTCAAAAGTTTTTATACATTTGCCACAAGCCACCGACCCATTAGACTAAGTTATTCAAACGGGTTAAGTTTTTAAGTTGGCCGATTCATAAACTATAGTGCATCAGGATGTAGTTAATTTCCCGTGTTTACATAGACACATTCCAAAGAAGCACATGTGTGTTTAAATATTACAATAGCATATACCTTAGCTACTTAACATAGTTAACTCATAAACGTGTTATCAAATAACATCATTATGTTAAATTTCTTTTTTTAAGCATATATTATTATTCAGCTTAACAAATATTCCATGAGTTTAAAATGAAGCATGTTTGCAAACAATTAAGTTTAATATTTTAAGTTGATGCAGTCCCGTGGTCAAGGGCATTGAAGAAAGCATTATGTGGTACATTTTCACATGCTTAGGGACCCAAGTTATAATTTAATATTTTAATTTCTTTTTTTAAGCCATTTTGCACATTCTGAAGCATCACAACACCAAAAATGTAAATAAAAAAAACTCCCTTTCAACATAAAATAAAAGATTTAATACCTTAAACTTTCAATTTGATAAAAAGATAACCCTTTTTGGTGGTAAAACAAGTTAAATACCTTAAGGTAAAATAAGAAATAGTTAAGTGCCTGAAATAAGCGATTCGGTGAAGTTGATGACTTTTTTTGTCATTTACCCTATAATTTAGGTTGTGTTTGATAAAACATAATGATTTAGCGTCGAATGATCTAAAGTTCTGAATCATTCTAAGACTGTATGATATTGTGATGACTAATAATATGTTGTTTGATAAGTGTCCTACATACAACTGCTAAATGGTATAGATTTCCCAATTTACCCTCATGTTTAACTAAGTGCAAAATGATATTCTCCAATGTAGTAAATAATAAGTGTGCAATTAAAAATTATAATCTAAAATAATTGATAGGACAGATATAAACTAAGTGATAATATAAAGGGTCCAAATTAAAATTCACCTAAAACATTCAATTTTGTTGGCCACACACAACTACATGTATTTATGTTTGTTACCAATCACAACCAACATTTACCATAGATATCACTAGGCAACATCAAACAAAGCCTTATTACTAATTTCACACATTCAATTCTTACTCTCCATACAAGACTAGAACTTTTATACATAACATATTGTATAAATTTCAGGCCATTACAGAACGACAAACAGATGGATGAGAAGGAAGTGATTATTAAAAATAATACTAAAACAGAAGGAAATTGTAGTGATGTGCAGAATAATAATGGAAGCAGTGAAGAAGAACTTAAGAAGATTTTGCAAATGAGAGATTTGGTTGAAAAGCAAGATCCTACCTCCAAGGTGAGTTTGTCTTAAATCTTAATGATCCTATCAAATGGTTTGACCAAGTGCAATGTGTATGTCTTAATGCATAATGTACAAGTCACTATAGATTGACTATGCTAGATCCAGTCATCTTGATGTGTTATACAATAAGGGTCTAAAGATTGTTTGGAATCTAAATATGTGATTAAATACAAGAAAACAATTTGCAAGAGTTTATCCTAGAACTTGAAGTATATGTCTGGTCGGGTTGATCCAAAATGTTTTTTTTTTAAGTTTTAAAATTTTTTCTGTTAAGAATTAATTAATGTGTAAATATGGTTACAATAATGTTATAACTTCTTAAATAAAGTAACTTAGAAGGTTTTATGCATTAAAAAATTAATAATTGTTCCTCCACTTGACAGTAAGATCCAGTTTTTGTTTTTAAAATTCAAACAAATTCATGATCTAATAAATTAACACTGTTATCATTTTTTTTCCATCAATCCAAAATATTATCATTCATTTTGATGTTAAGAAGCAACACATTAGACACTCTAAAGTATGGACCCTAATTTATGGACACACGGGACACAGTACATAAGGATAGATATGTCAAGAGTAATGATAGAGGTGGCAAAATGGACAAGTTGATAACAGGTCAAAACAGATAACTTCTAGTAATAGTCAAAATGGGTTGGGCCGACCCGAAAAATATAAAATTGTTTTTTTATAAGTAATTCTGTGTAAAATATATCAGTACAAAAGCTACATTATTAGAATAATGATCAAATAACTTTTTACTAAGATGATTTAGGAGCTTTTATTTTTATTACACTTTGAGTGATTTTCAACTTGTTTGCACCCTTCTTTTATTGTTGCTAGTTTTCTATTTATTTATTTAATCCATTAGATAAATGGGTCACATTTAAGTTACGAGGTCCATGACATAATGTTGCGCTAAATCTGAACAACTTCATATAGGAGTATGACGATTTGACAATTAGAAGGTTTCTTCGTGCTCGTGATCTGGACATAGACAAAGCATGTGCTATGTTTCTAAAGTACCTCAAATGGAGAAAAAGAGTTCTTCCAAACGGTTTAATCTCTGAGTCCGAAATCTCAACTGACATAGCTCAAAACAAGTTGTTCATGCAAGGATCCAATAAAAGAGGATTCCCAATATCCGTTGTCTTTGGTGGTAGACATTATCATAACAAAACAGGAGGAATAGAAGAGTTCAAGCGTATGTTGTTAAACTTAATGTTCGTTATTTTAAGTGTTTTTCATATATTTATTAAACAAGTTGTGGCTGCATTGCAGGTTTTGTGGTGTTTGGACTTGAAAAGATATGTTCAAGGTACAATGATCTTGATTCAAAGCTCTCGTAGTTCCAAAAAAGAAAAAGTGAAAACTTTGGTTGTCCCTCGGTCACCAAAGAACATTGCAACATTTGAATAAAATTTAGTTAATTATGGTGAAGGTTTTTTATTAGAGTGCAATTTCAACCCATTTACCCCGAAATGGGTTGATTTGGGTTAAACTGTCAAATGGTAAACCTCAAAAATCTCCTGTTTCGATTAGTAATCAATTATTGCCATTAGACAAATGGGTAAATGGCACAAAAAAGGAATCCATCTTTATCAAATTGCCCATTTCGGGTAATCAACTTGAACGTGTCCTAGTTTTTTACCACCAAAAGGGGTATTTATTTATTTATATATATGTACCTCTTGAAGCATCTTGAGATTGATACCTTAAAATTTTCAAATGGTAAAAAACTTCGATAAAGTTGTGTACTTTTTTGTGTAATTTACCCTGGATCCAAGTCCTTCCAAATTGGAAATCTTTGGAAAACAGTAAACATCACATTTTTTGGGCCAACCCATGACGAAAAATTAGAAATAGAAGGTGTAACCCCTTTTTAACCAAGGGTGTGATACTATTTTAAGCTTATATTAAGAAATATATACTTTTGATAGTACTGCAAAATATGAAAATTAGGATACCTCATGGTCAAGAGAAGTTTGTCTCCATCAGCGATCTTCAAGGATGGGGATATTCAAACTTTGATAGACAAGGATATCATGTCGCCCTCTTGACTTTACAGGTTTGAAGCATCTCAACCTCTATGTGCACATGCATAGAGGTTGAAAGATAAACGTAGGTTGCGTAACGGGTCACAATGGGTTTAAGTTGAAACGGGTCAATTGTATTACTGGTTAACATAAGTTGGGTTGATCACCAAACATTTGCTGTGTAATGTCTATAAATAAATAACGCGCTCATTTTGACTACATAAACTATTTCATCAAAATAATAATTAATATTTTTAAATAAAATGATTCAGTAGGTTGTATGGATCAAAATAGACTTTGGACAAACTTCAACTCGTTCAGCCCATTTGAGATCAAACAGAACTGACCCATTCATAAGTAAATGGGTCAAAATTGACACCTCTACAGTGAAGAGAGCAATAGTATAAATAATTCCTGACGTAAAATGTTGATGTATGAGACAGGATTATTATCCCGAAAGGCTTGAAAAACTGTATGTCGTGCATGCGCCTTACATCTTTATGGCAATATGGAAGTTTCTTTCTTCCTTCATTGATGAAAAAACAAAGAGAAAGGTAAAGTTGTTCTTTGTCCCATTATTATAACAATTTATTTATCATTATCTAATTCGATACACTGATTATTTATTAAGTTCAAACTAGCATCCCGACCCAGCCTGCTGTATTCACTTTGATCCAAATCTTTTGACCCATTACCCAACCCACCCAACCTTCCCATTCCTCTATGACTCGAAACATAGTGTAATTTACTAGCTATCATCGGGTTTATTTATACTCCCAGATAGTACTAGAGTATCATCAGGTTTATTTTGACTTGCAGATAGTGTTTGTTGAAAATAAGAAGCTGAAATCTACATTGCTGCAAGACATAGAAGAGAGCCAGCTACCAGAAATTTATGGAGGCAAAATGAAATTGGTCCCCATTCAAGATAGCTAGTTTATATCTTTCTTCTAATGATAAGATCATTATGCATCGAAAAGGCTGTTACTAATGAACAATGCTTACTGTGTAACATGGAGCACTACGAAAATAGTTGGTGTCTAAAAACTATTGCTTACCTTGAGATTAGCAGGTAATTACACACCCAATACATAAAATAAGATTATGACTAGCAGAATACCCACACATTGTAGCGGGAAAAGTTTATTAGTTTCACATTAATTCGATATATAATATTATGTTTTTCTGAAATATTTTAAAAATCAAAAACTATATGACAATACACAAATAATACTATTTTGTAAGTGGGAAAATCACTTCTAACACTTCTTTCAAAAAAAAATAAAAAATTGTAACAAAATAACCCAAAGTTGAATATATCATAATATGTCATTGCAAACTCGATGGTCAAGTCACGAGTTGCTAGTGCCGAGTTTCGAGTTCTTAATGGATAGGTTGTGAATTATGGAGTTGTTTGTTGAGTCTAGAGGTTTAAGTTTCATTGTTTTTTTTTTTTTTTTTTGGTTTGTTTTTTTTTATATTTTGTTTTATATTTGGAGTTAAACATTATCTACAGTAGATGGTAATCCTAAAAAACAGCTAATAATGTTTATAATAATGAGAATTTAATTAGTTTATGGTTTAATAATGTTTGTATTGATGATAATTTAATAATTAGGGGTATGCTAGTCATTTCTATGGACTTTTAAAAAAGCTCTTAGTAATTGTATGGGTAAAATAGTCATTTTAATATTAAAAAAGACATCTAAAATGCATTATATAATAGTATAAATATAGATAATAGTTTACAGATATAGAGATATTTAAGTAATTAAATGTCATATATTAATTAGTTTATGGTTTAATAATGTTTATATTAATGAGAAATTAATAATTAATAATTAAATATCATAAATTACTTAGTTTATAGATTAATAATGTTTGTATTAATGAGAATTCAATAATTAATAATTAAAATTAAAAAAAAAAAAAAAAAATTATTTGTAATAGTATGAACAAAATAGTAAAATTTATCTTAAAAAAATATTGAAATTGAAATATATTATATATTAGTATAGATATATACGACATCAACATAATTATAGGTGACAATTTTAATAATGTGTTTCAGTTGTTTTTATTGGTTAAGGCAGAATGGGTATGCCTAAAAATTTGAGTTAACTTACAAACACGTTTTCTGGAGGTTTATAATCAATGTGTTGAAGATTATTATAAAACTATTATCACTTGAATAACATAACTTTTTGAATAAGATGTTTAAAAAAAAATTTATACATTTAAATACTCTTTGAGATGTTTCCATTTCAGCTAAGTTTTAATTTAACCCACACGCAACCGACCCGGCAGACTAAATTATTCAAATGGGTTAAGTTTTTAAACTGGGCAATTCATAAAGGCCCATTCATAAATTACAATGCATGGGGATCTAGTTAATTTCCCATATTTACATAGACACATTCCAAAGAAACACATGCGTATGTATATATTACAAGAGTAATACCCTTAGCTACTTAATACAAAAGTTAACCCATAAACATGTTATAAAATCACATCATTAAGTTAATCACTTCTTTAAGCATATATTACACATAAAGACAAGAGTCTTATTAGCAGAAAACATTATAGTAAGAAGTAGAACTAAGCAAAAACAAAACTTCTTCTCATTTGATAGTTACTTTAAATATTTGATACCTTAAGGTATAAATAAGAGTTAAGTGCCCGAAATAAGCAGTTCGGTGAAGTTAATTACCTTTTTTGTCATGTACCCTATAACTTAGGGAAAATAATTGAGAGGACAGATGTAAACAAAGTGATAATATAAGGGTCCAAATTAAAACTCATCTGAGAAACATTCAATTCTGTTGGCCACACACACCTACATTTCCCTATACTATTTATGTTTGGCAACAACCATCACCAACATGAACCATAGATATCACTAGGCAACATCAAACAAAGCCTTATTCAGTAATTATAAACATTCAATTCTTACTCTCCAAACAAGACTAGAAGTTATACATATAACAGACTGTATAATTTTCAGGCTATTACAGAAAGTCAAATAGATGGATGAGAAGGAAGTGATAATTAAAAACAATACAAAAACAGAAGGAAATTGTAGTGATGTGCAGAACAATAATGGAAGCAGTGAAGAAGAACTTAAGAAAATTTTGCAAATGAGAGATTTGGTTGAAAAGAAAGATCCTACCTCCAAGGTGAGTTTGTCTCCATGATCCTATCAAATGGTTTGACCAAGTGCAATGTCTATGTCTTAATGCATAATGTGCAATTCACTATAGATTGATTACGCTAGATCTAGTCAGTCATCTTGATGTGTTATTTATTAAGGGTCTAAAGATTGTTTGGAATCTAAATATATGATTAAATACAAGAAAACAATTTACAAGAGTTTATCGTAGAACTTGAAGTACACACTTTGTGTCCAAACGGGCATTATAAGTCGACCCAAAACACTTTTATCTAAAGTTATAAACTTTTTTCTGTTAAGAATTATTAAATGTGTAAATATGGTTATGATAATATTATAACTTATTAACTTATTACAACTTCTTAAATACAAAATATTATAACTTCTTAAATACATCAACTTAGGAGGTTCCACCCATCAAAATGTTATTAATTGTCCCTCCACTTGACAGTAAGATTCCAGTTTTTGTTTTGAAAATCCAAACAACATAAAGCAGAGTTATAAGTTTTTTCAGCACCGACGATCATATTATGTCATTATCTAATAAGTTAACTATTGTTATCCTTTTTTTGTATTAATCCAAAACAATTATCATTTATTCTGATGTTATGAAGCAACACATTAGACACTCAAAAGTATGGAATCAAATTTATGGACACACGGGACACAATACATAATATGGTCGGGTCAACCCAACAAAAATATTTTTATTTTTTTATAAATAATTTATGTGTTAAATAGTCATTACGAAAGCTATATTATTAAAATAATGATCTAATAATTTTTACCAAGATATCCTAGGAGCTTTTACGCATTTTTAATGCACTTTGAGCTATTTTCAACTAGTTTCAACCCTTTTTTTAACATTTTAGCTAGTTATTTATTTATTTACGACGTCCATGACATAATTTTTTTTTTTGAACGGCCGAATTATATTAAAACTAACAAGAAACTAGCAAAATCAATTACAAAATAGAGCTAAGTAAAGGGTTTCGGATCCAGTTGAACCTAGAAACCTTACAATTTCTATTTCTAGAAGAATACCACAAGAATGAAACATCAACAATTTGATAAGCTAAATCTGAACAACTCATATAGGAGTATGACGATTTGACAATTAGAAGATTTCTTCGTGCTCGTGATCTGGACATAGACAAAGCCTCTGCTATGTTTCTAAAGTACCTTAAATGGAGAAAAACATTTCTTCCAAACGGTTCGATCTCTGAGTCTGAAATCTCAACTGACATAGCTCAAGACAAGTTGTTCATGCAAGGAACGGATAAAAGTGGTCGTCTAATTACTGTCGTGTTTGGAGGCAAACATTATCCCAATAAAGCAGGAGGTGTCGAAGAGTTCAAGCGTATGTACTTAAGACTTACTTAAGACTTACTACATACGTTTATTAGCTGAAATATATCTCTTGTTTTAAGAATTTTTTAATAGTATTGTGAATTTGTGACTACATCACAGGTTATGTGGTCTTCACGCTTGAAAGAATATTGTCAAGGTATGACCATTGTTATTCACAACTTCTCTTTGTATTGGAATTTAAGTGAAAAATGTAAACTAATACCAGAAATGGCAAAAACAGAATCGGGTCATGATTTCCAATTTTTGAGCAGGTCAAACAGGTTTGGGTCGTGTCAGCCTACCACAATTTTGTCTAAAAAGTTCTAACATTTTTTAACTAGTCAGTGTGTCATATACGATTACAGAAACAATATTTTTTACTAATTATCCAATATTATGAAGACAAAATCTATTTAGGAGGTTTTATCCATTTATAGTTCGTTGATACTACCCGTTTGACACGTTAGAGATTATACAAAACCTGGATCGACACAATTATAAGTAAATGGTTTGAAAGTACCACTTTACTTAAAAAAAGATCTTCATAATCAATTGTTAAAATATGGATATCAGGATGCCTGCAGGCCAAGAAAAGTTTGTGTCTATTGCAGATATTCAAGGATGGGGATATTCAAACAGTGA
The DNA here is from genome assembly GCA_963921325.1 of Logfia minima. Classification (NCBI taxonomy): domain Eukaryota; kingdom Viridiplantae; phylum Streptophyta; class Magnoliopsida; order Asterales; family Asteraceae; genus Logfia; species Logfia minima. The sequence goes on from OY992773.1 coordinate 2,166,670, forward strand.
TATACGTGGATATCTGGCCTCGCTCTCTATTTTACAGGTTGACAAGCACATCATTTGATATGTGTGTGTTATGTACTCAAAAATAGTCTTTAATTCCAGATTTTGTATAGTTACGTCATTAAGGCCTGAATTGAAGTGAGATCAATTGAATCGATTAGTTTCTGATGTAAAACATTGATGTTTATGGCAGGATTATTATCCAGAACGACTTGGAAAAATGTTTGTAGTGAACGTTCCTTACCTATTTATGGCGGCATGGAAGATGGTTTATCCATTTATAGATGAAAAGACAAAGAAAAAGGTAAGCTTGTATGAAGAGGTTGCAATTTCAATATTGTCACTTATAAATCCATCGATTCGGGGTTATGTGTCAAGGTGTCATCTATATTTGGTCAAATGAGTAAAAGAACAAAAAGAAAATAAAAACTGAGTCAAACAGGTTGAATGGATCAAAATGGGTCAAACGTAAACCAAAGTGTTATTTCGATGCATAAAATCAGCGAAATCAGTTTGGTTGGGCAATTTGATTTTTATGGAAATGCTATATATTTGTACTCATGTTTGACACTAATTATGTAAAACTTGGGACAAAATTTTTTGGGGTCAATCCAGCCTCCTACCAAAAAGTTACCCATAAACCCGATTGGCCAACCCACCCATTTTACCACCTATACTTGTCTGGATCTTAAAGTAGCAGCTTGTTATGTGGTCAAATTAGTACTAAAGTAAGATGGAATTTATGCTTACCTTGCAGATTGTATTTGTTGAAAAGAAGCACATGACATCTACCCTTCTGAAAGACATAGATGAGAGCCAGCTTCCAGAAATTTATGGAGGCAAACTGAAATTGGTTCCCATCCAAGATAGCTAGTTTAGTCAACAGTTGTCTTATCTAGCTCATTTCATTCTTCTTGTTCAAGTCCTCCTAAGATCATTATGCACCAGAAATGGTTGCGAGAAACCTGTTGTTGCCATAGATAATGTTACGAGAAGCAATTTCATGCTTTTGTTCCTAATTGGGTAAACCGGATCCCTCTCTTTTGGCATATGCAGCAGCAGGTTACATAGTTCAGCTTGAAAGCCAGCCGATAGAATTCCTCTACTTAATTGACCCGTATCTGAAAACTCTTGCTTATGAAAGTGATATCATGTAGCCACACATCCTTTGCATGTAATCAGACTACAATGCAACATCAACATTGTATTCATTAGAGGAAAAAAGTTCGGTCAGGGGCGGGTTGGGTTGGGTTGGGTAATGGACTAACAGCTCATTTGTAAAGAAAAACAGATCAATCAGGTTGACCTGGAATACTTTGTCCAGAATTTTTTATTCAAACAATAAGTGTCCACTATAATAATTATATAATTCCGAATAAAATGATTTTGGAGCATTCATAGATTAAAAAAACATTTGGGTGACTTTCAACCCATTTATTATGTTTCCTTGTAAGCCGATATATTTTGTTTTATCCGTTTGACCTGTAAGAGATAATGTAAACCTGAATGAACAGATTCATATGTTAAATGGGTCGAAATTAAATATCACAAACCTGAATGAACAGATTCATATGTTAAATGGGTCGAAATTAAATATCACAAATTTTACATAACCACTTCGAAGATACGCAGAAGGGATGACTGGGATCCAAGACACTAGCAATATGATCAGTCAACTAACAAATTAAACTCTATATTAAATGTAATATATGTGAGATCAAACTGTATCTAAGAAATTTTTTAGTAGATGACTAAATTCTATCATTAGAGTGCCTTACTGATGGAAGAATTTTTTCTGACATTTTAGAATGCACTTTACGAACTTAAAGTCTAACTTCATAATATTTAGAGAACGTGAAGTTGATTAGCTCGCTTTTGCCTCAGTAATAACATAAAACTACAATGTTGGAACTCTATCTCGATAAAAACTACAACGAAGACAAACACAACTGAGCTAATATAAAAATTCACCAGTAAAGAATTTGGGAATACAACATGTTACTCACATACTTACAAAAACTCACCAGCTACAAGCCTAATCAGCTACCAGTAATCTCCACAAGTACACAAACCATCTTCAATCCGATGAAAACGGATTCGGTCTCTCACAATGATCACCCGTTTCAATACTTTAGAAACCAGCTTTAGCCATGAGTGACAGTCAAGACAGGTCCGCAGATTCTTTGAAATCCTAATTTCAGATCCCGGACTTGATTTTAGGATACCGTAAGCCAATGCTAATTTTTCACTGTGATAACTCAAGTTTCCCTCTTTTTCCTCTTCAGATATATCCATTAATACTAATTTTGTGACAGGAACGAATCCTTCCTCTCTGATACGACGAATTAATGCTTCAAGAATCTTGTAAATCGATTCTGTTTCAGAATGCGATCTGTCCCCTGATTTAAACTGATGAATGGATCCACCAAATTCGATCCAACTTTTTCCCCTGCTTTTATTAACTCTTTTTTCCCTCATCGTATACCTTAATTTTTCAGCAGTATCCCATTTATTAACAGAGCAATAAGTATTTGATAGTAACACATAATCTCCACTATCAAGATGTGATATTTTTGAAACTGCAAGTTCTCCTAGATCAGGATTTCTATGTGTTCTACAAGCACTAAGAAATGCTCGCCATATAACAACGTCAGGTTCCATTGGCATCCCTTTAATAACTTCATAAGCTTCTTCTAGGAGCCCAGCTCTACCAAAAAGGTCAACCATTGACCCATAGTGCTTGAGCTGTGGCTTAATCAGGTATTTCGTTCTCATTAGATCAAAATACTCACGACCCTGTTGAGTAAAGCCACAATGGCTACATGCGGCTAAAATCCCAACAAAAGTAATTGCATCGGGTATAGTTTTTTCGGCTTCCATACGTGAGATAATTTCAATGGCATCCATAGCAAGACCGTGCATAGCTAGCCCGTTAATCATGGCATTCCAAACGGAAACGTCATCATGTCTAACGCTTTCAAAGATCGATTTTGCTGTTTCAATTAGTCCGCATCTTGAGTACATGTCTATGAGTGCAGAGCTCAAAATAAAATTAAGTTCAATATTCTTTTCTGTCAGCAAACGATGTATCCATTTAGCTTGATCTAGAGCTCCAACACGACCACATGCGACGATAACAGATGAAAATGTAAACTTATCGGGCTCCATATTCGACTTCAACATCTTTCTGAAAAACCCAAATGCCTCCTGAAAACGTGTGTTTCTAACAAAACCTCCTATCATTGAGTTCCACGATATCAGATCTCGTTTGGGCATCTTATGGAATATCTGCTTGGCAATATCAACATCTCCCATCTTCATAAAACTGGTAATGATCAAATTTGAAGAAACCAGTTTGAACTTCCAATAAGGAACTTCATCAAGTAATTGACGAGCAAAAGTGAGATGATTGAAAGATATGTATGCTGCAACCAGTAGTGATGTAAGAGATGGGCATGTATAGTACCCGAGTTTAATGATTCTTGTATGTGTTCCCATAACAGCTGTTGAATTTGTTGAAAATTTGCATTCTTCTAGAGAACGAACCAGTAATTGGTGGTCTGAAACTGTTGTCCCACAAAAGGAGAATCGCTTTAAACCAAAATAAGATGATACCAACAATCAAAAATCTTACAACATTGGATATCAAATGAAAACGGAAATGTGTCTTTTTAACAAGGCATTAGGTCATTACAGTGTTATATGGAAATAAAACAATACGAATAAGGATCTCAATTCTCAAGCAGAAGCTAATAGATAACAATAACACCAAAGAAGCTTCAAATGCCGTGTACAAAACTACTTTTATCCCCATAATAGAGGTGGGATTTACAGATCAACATAAGTAATTCCGAGTTAACTGGATATTTTTTTTATCTAGCACCAACATTAACCTTTTAAACATACGCACTACGTGTACGCATTATGGAAATAAATCTAATGACCAGGCCTTGCAAATTAGAACATAAATAGATGGAGTGACAAATCCATTACATAAATGGACTGCATTGTGTGTCGAAATTATGTGTGTCGCTAAATTCCATGAACATTACTTGCAAAGTGCAAAATACCCATGGGCAATACTTGCTATCTGGACAGGAATAGATCTAGTACATATCAATTAAGCGCACACATTTAAATAATGTGTACGATACTAACTTCTACTAGCAATATTGCAGATTTGTAATCCAGCATATAGAACAGATGGAGTAACAAATTAATTTAGTAAACACTGAATAATGTGTAGCTTTAACAAGCAAAACTTGCAATACAGCACAGAAATACATGCATTTACAAATAAATTAAGCACACTCAATGTGATTATGCCACGAGTAGTGTATAATAATTCTAGCCATCCAGCATACAAACAGGTTAGATAACATATCGAGTAAACAAACACAATGTCTTTATGCGTTGTATTAATATGATGATAATAATACTAAATTTACTACAAGAAGTACAAGCAATAAAGCCCAGAAATAGATATAATTACATCTAAATTAGGTTAAAATTTACTTTTATTACAAAACCTGAAGGTTCGTTAGACGGAAACTGAAGACCGGAAGCTGTGTGATTGAAACGGCTACAAGTACGACTGATCTGGAAATGAATACGATTAATACGAACTTGTATCTTCATATCTACGGTGAATTTAAGCACGGAAGTTGGTTAAAATCGCCGTCAGATACGGTTGAAAGAGAGTCAGTAAGACTGTAACCACCATTGATGGAAGTATAGCCCGTATAGGTACAGAATGTTTTGAAGATGAAGTTTGTGGGGCTTTCATTTTGGGCTTTCAGTGTGGGCTTTTAAATAACAACTTGGGCCCAAACAACATGCTGTAGTTTATAGCTTCATGCCTTCGTGGCAAGTTATAAAATAAACAAGTAGCAATGTCCGTGTTTCGCTGCAGAATTAGTTAATTGATATATTTTATAAAGCGGTTATGCAAGAATAGGTACCATTTATAAATTATTTAACATCTTATTTTTTTAATATTTGATATAAAAAGATGCAAATTGTTTGTTTTATATTTTTATTTACTGTAAAATATGATATGTTATTATAGAAAATCAAATATTAGTACAATAAAATAAATTTACATAATTATATTAACATGACATGATTATCAACCTCTGTCATGTCATTTATTTAAAAAAAATTATTCGTATCAATCTTGTAACGGTTAATCATTTTATTTCTGATCGATTTTAAAAATCTTTCTGCCACACTTACACATGTAATTTACTAATAATAATTAAGTTATGTTGAAACCACTATACAAATCAGTAAATAATAATTAGGTGTGCCTATATGTAGTAAGTGTGGTCACGACTTATATATACTTGGATTTATAAAGCAATGTATGAAATAGAATTCATGTCATATAAAAGCAATACATTATGTTATTGCATTCTAGTTTACTTATACCCTAATCCATAATCTTAAATATTTTGAAACCTAATTACATTTTAGTAATGCCCTAAGTATATGTTATCCTTAAAATTTAAATAGTTTTCAAGCTAAATTCATATATATATATATATAAATATATATATCTACTGAATGTTTATGTTCTTGATCATCATTAATACATATCTAAGTTTATGTCTATAGAATACCCTTTCAAATTTATGAAGCTCATTTTTCTATAGATTTCTTCAAATAAGAATAAAATTTAATAATAATAATAAATAACACTGTTTTTTTGTATTTCCTAAAGATGAATAATCAAGTATATAATGTATATTCTATTGTTATTATTTTATATAGTTAATATCTATTTCTATTGTTTGGTAATAAAATACTCCAGTTTCTTTCATTGGTACACAATGTATCAACTTTAAGAACATTATGTGAAACAAGGCAGTCTGGCGGCTTGTGAAACATGGAGTTCATAGCCCAATAAAAGCACGGGTATAGAAAGTAAAAACTATCGATGAACAGTAAATTAGCGGCCATCAATCAATGATATATATGGTAATGGTAGTACATGATTTTAAGTCTTGCCTCAAATTAATGGATTACGAGGACTCTATAACTAAACCACTGTGGTAAATATCTTAATTTAGTTATTTTTATAACCAACGTTCTATACTAATTTCATAGATAAATAAGATATAAAGCGAATTTCAATTCACGTGATTTGGATTTTCATTAAACTATTTTTTTTGAATGAAGTTAGACAACACAATTCTTATTACTATGACTATCAAAAAGAGTTGTCATATTTTGATAATGGGATCTGTTAATTCGGAATCGTGAGATGAGTAAATGTAACATATGATAAATCTTTTTTTCTATCTCTGTCACTCTATTTTTGTAATTGTCTTTATATTAATAACTAATGAATCAAAAACAAACTATTAATTAGTATAGAAAGTACCTAAAATGAGTATGTCATATAACATGCATTGTACTTTATGTTATATTGTGCAAGATTCTCACTCGTAGTTAGTACGTGAGTGTAATTTTTTGAAACAAATATGATTGAATATTAGGTGTTATTCATAATGTGCGTTCTCTCTCAAAATAAATACGGTGTGTAGTATATTCGGTCACGTGGTAGGTGACTTATTTTTTTATAGTTGGAAATCATTTTTTCTGTTGTTTGTTTAAAGTCCTAAAGTTGAAAATGAAACCGTCAACAAATACTATATGAGTGTTGGAAGTATTGAAGATCCACATTACGTTCCAAAGTAGATGAGTTACTAAAGATAGAATAGTAATTATAGTCACGGTGTTAATGAGTTTGGTTCTTTTTGCGTGTGTTTGATGTATATTCTAGTTTAGTTGTGTATGGTCTTCAGGTGTGTATCAGGTCTTTTTTATGAGAGTCACGTCATTTTATTTTATTTTTGAGTAGTGAGTTCGACATCATTTTTGGTAAGTCATTATTTTATGGGGATCAAACTCAATGTCACACATACTTGGTCCAGATAAAGTTCTTTCATAAGAAGACTAATATGGTTCCTCAAAATTATTTGCACTAAGTAGAATTTGAACATTGGATATTCTCAAATGTGAGAGAGTTATCCTCCTTTCAAATTACCACGTAACCAACTCACAAGTTATTTCTTATTATCCAGTCGATTTTGTAAACTTTGCCGAAAAACATCAATTTATATAAAAAAATTATTATTATTATTTATATTATACACTCGTATTAAAAACACAACTTTAATAATTTGTACAACAAATGGGTGTTTGGATTAGGGTATCGTTAGAACTTATTGGCTTATAGCGTATAAGATCACTAAGCTCCACAAGAGGAACATATTTTTTCTATTTTATTCTCTCAGGTAAATGCTTACAAACTCAACAAAAGAAGCTTATTCAAACATCCAACAATAAAAAGTAGTTGTCATTTATTTATTTTTTGAGCAAATAAATTTCATCATCAAAACATGGTATATGCCATTCGTTGCTAAAGAAGTGATATTGAAGTGTGAAAAATATTGTTAAACGCCTAAAAAACATTACTATAAATCGCCGTTTGATAGTACGGACTACGGAGTATTATTACACCCAAATTTTCAAATCTGTTCCACCGATTGTAATCATAATCACATCACTATTGTTCGTTTTCTGCAATCTTACTAAATCCTTCAAAGATTTAATCTTTCAGGTATTTTCATCATCTTTTGTTCTTTTAATTGCAATTAAGGTGTTTACTTTTGCATGTTTACCATTTATTATTGATTTTGAGTATGGTTTAGTTGTGTTTATGCTAGTGGTTTTAGAATTAGTTATTGTATGTGTTCCGATAACAGCTGTTGAAAAGTTGTATTCTTTTTAAAGGTCTGAAACTGTTGTCCCATGACATGATAATTGCTTTAAATCAATAGTAAGATGATACCAACAATCAGTAATCCTAGATCATGAAAAGTATATAAAAATGGAAATGTGCCTTTTTAACAAGACTATTATTATCCCCAAAATTGATGTTCTTTACACTGATCAACACTATACTTGTGAATCTAACTCCAAAGCAATGTGTATGAGAGTAAATTTCATGAAACGTTTGCAAATTAGCACATAAGACAATGAAGTCCTTGTGAGCGTTGAAATAATGTGTATGATACTAAATTCCATGAACAGACCTTTGACCTTTAAAGTCAGCACAAAAACTAAGCAATCAAGCAAACACGGAGCATATGTATGTGTAAATAACATCTATGATACCATATTTTACAAGCACTACTTACAATCAAGCACGTATATATATGTATAAACTAACAAATTAATTAAGCAAACACATTGTGTTTATGTGTTGCATTAATATGATGATAATAATAATAAATTCTACCAGAAGTACTTGCAATACAGTACAGAAATAGATACAATTACAAATAAATTAGGTTAAATTTTGATTTAATCTCAAAACTTTAGGTTCGTTAAACGGATACTGGAAAATGGAAGTTGTGTGGTTTGAACGGTTACAAATACGATTGATCTGGAAATGGATTCGGTTAATAATAATTTGTATCTTCATTTCTACGTTTGATAGTACAGAGTATTATCACACCCAATTTCTCAAATCTGTTCACCAATTGTAACCCTAATTACATCCCTATTGTTCGTTCTCTGCAATCTTACTAAATTCTTCAAACCTTTAATCTTTCAGGTAAATTCACCATCTTTTTGTTCTTTTAATTGCAATTTAGGTATTTAATTTTTTATGTTTATCATATTTATTGATTTTGAGTATGATTTATTTGTGTTTATGCTAGTGGTTTTAGAATAGAATTGAAGCAAAGTTGGTTCGTAATTTGTACTAATATATGTATTGTGTATGTGTTTAATCTGCAACTTAAATTGCATTCAGAATTTAATCGAGTACTGATGAATGAAAGATATAGTGTGTATATATATGTATTATTTTGATCACTTGGGTACTTCTTTAAGTCTTACATGCATTCCTTTTTAATATATACATATAGAGATGTAGAATATCTTTAGTGACTGTACAGTAACTATGACAAATGCTTCATGTGCATAAAGATGTACTTGATAAAATGATTGGTCAAGTGTAAGACGTGTGTCATATGTTGGATTGATTCACAGGTTTTTAGGCTTATACATTGGGCATATATATTGTTACTCTAGTAACTTCATATTTAAAAAATGTTTCAATAGTTTTTATCATGACTAAATTAAGTGAAACAATTTTAGAAAAGAAGAGCAAGATACGAGCAGGCCTGCTACCAAGAACTGTTTTGGAAGTTGACAAACGATATACTTAAAGAAGCTGTTTATCGTCCTTCTGTTCCAGTCATTGATTCTGCAGGAAAACGTACTATGGATGCTGCGGTTACTTCCAATGGATCTGCTACCCAGAATAAGGAGGAATTATCCGGCTTTATATTTATGTGTAGTGGAATGACTAAACCAGAGTGTTATGTAAACCGTGTTTTTGGGCTTCCTGCTGGAAGAAGGAAAGTTGTAGAGAAGATCAAACCTGGTACAAAGCTTTTTCTGTTTGATACTGATGTGAAGCTTCTTTATGGTGTGTATGAAGCAGCCTCCAAGGGTGGGATGAACTTGCAACCAGTTGCTTTTGGGGGAAGGTATCCAGCACAGGTAATCCTTATATTTATGATGATAATGATGATGTATATAGGATGAAAAAAAGTTTTCCTTTTGTATGATGATGATTTTGTCTATAATATAGGATAGCTAAGATGACTGCACCGTTTTACTCAAAACAACTTTTGCTATGCTCTTTTTTACTTACAAATGTGTAACTATAAAGTTCTTGTTTCAGTAAAGAGTCCTCTTACGCATGTGCAGATTGGGTGGTTTGGGTAACATGTCATAATCGGTTCAAGTTGAAATGGGTCATTTTATACTATGTGGTGGGTGGTTCAGTTTGACATGCAAACACTTTTTGTCCATTTTTGTTATAAATTGTTAGTTACTTAATATGATTACAAAAACAATGTACTATAATAATCTAAATCTGTAAATAAAACAATTATTTAGGAGGTTGTATGCAATCAAAATACACTTGCAAGTTTTATCCTGTTTGACCCATTCGTTTATAAGCTAAAGATATTTGACCCGTTTGAGATAAAACATAACCAAAACGACATTTATAAGTAAACCCTGTCTAAATTTTCACCTCTGCTAATCTGCTATGAACCTGCTCTATCCATTATGTTGTGCCTTACTAGATAAAGGTACATCCCATCATCTTCTTGTAGTCGTTCGATCGTTCTTACGTCAGTCACATGTTTGGATCCTAAATCAAAAGTACAGTTTTGAGATTTCTTGGGCTAAATTCATAAAGGTTAAGCGGTGGAGATACTTTTCTTAACCAATATAGTTTTGAGATTTATACTATCTTAAATCCTCGCAGGTCACATTCAAGATTTACAAGGATTGTCTTCCACTCCCCGTAAGTACTTTCAGGACTGCTATTGAAGACAATTATCAAGGCTCCAAGTTTGCTTCAGAACTTAATGATCAGCAGGTATACCCAATTTCTTTGCATTTTGTAACAAAGTTTGATTTTCAAGTATACAGGGATTGCATTTATCTATCTGTCAATATACGTAATTTGGTAGGTAATATTTTTTTGTAAAGATAGTTATTAACTGTTAGTGATGGTATATATTGCACTTCTATTAGGTAGGTAATATTTCAGTGTCGTATATACATTACTAGTATTCTATATAGGAAGAAAATCAACTATTCCCCTCGTCCCAAAAATTTTGCAACATTTAGGGTGGTGTGTTTTGTTGTGGAAATTATTTATTTTGCAACATTTAGGGTGGTGTGTTTTGTTGTGGAAATTATTTCCTAACTTTTCATCTTCAACCTTTTAGAAAATGAGAAGGGTTTTTTTTATCTCTAGAAAACTAGTGAAAATTCTATAAACGGTTCAAATTTTATCATTTTCCAGTTTAGAAAACAAGAATTTTCTAGGGTTTATAGTTTGGGAGTGCATGCAACTTTACACCTTTTACTATTGTATGTATTCAACTTTGAAACCTTCTATTGTATGTATTTAAGTTTTAAAACTGTCTTTTGTATGCATTAAACTTACAAAAAACACGTCAATTTATGTAGCCAAAAACATACAATAGACGGTTTTAAAAACTTGAATACATGCACCAGGAGGTTTCGAAATTGGATGCATACAATAGTAAAATGTGTAAAGTTCGATACATTACCAAACTATAAACCCAAATTTCTATCACTGGCATTGAAAATAGTAGAAAACTCATGTAGTTTTCAGAAGTGTAGTTATAATTTAGAAAAGTGAGTTCAGTGAAAAAAAATTCTTAGGAAGTCATATTTGAACACGTTTTTTTTGTTTTTCAGGCTTCCCATCACCTATCTTACTGGTGAGCACCTCTACCTAAAACTAAAGGCACCCATACTTTCACTTTTTTATCCCTTAGTAATCATTACACGGAATTCGTAACCTTGAACAGATCAACATTTTTTTTGCTTTTATCTTCTTAATTGACATTTTAGATATTTGATCAATGATCGAACATGTGGAATTTTGAATGCAGGTGAGAGATCTTATATTGTTGTTTAGTCCAATCGTTACACCATCATCTGCCTTATTACACCCTCCAGTACCTACACCTAGTGGTGCACCCGAACCACGTATCCTACCTCCAACACTTACTGCTGAACCCAGACCGTGGGGCCCACCTTTAGCGCCTAATACTGCAACCAGACTACAGGTGCAACCTCCAGCAAGTAAATGGCGGCTTAATCCCTTATTAACCCGACCTTCACAGAATCGGTATCAACCTTATAGGGCTGGACCATTGCCGAATCATTCACAACAGAAAACCCGTCCTCGAGGGCTGAATCCACATTCACATCATTTCCATCCGTCCGCCTCACATCAAGCCCCACCAGTTCCTGTTAACCCATATCAGGTTGCAGATAATCGGCCACCATACTTCTCTAATGAGCCATATCCAAGGTACAAGGAATTTTAATAGAAGTTTTAGAATCGTGTTCCCTTTTAACCTTCCTTATTGTGTGATATGGAATATGGATGCTGAATTGCATCCTCTTATGTGTAATTCAGGTAATATCTTTTTAATGTAGTGATAAGGGTTAAGTATGAAAAAATGTATCAAACCTTAACCACAATTCGGTTGTATGTATTTAACGCAAAAAGTTTCTATTATCTGTATGAAACTTTCAATTATTGTCATTGTATGTATGCGGTATTTTTTGATAACGTGGCAGTCATCATTTACAAGTTATAAGAGGCCAGATACATACACTAGCAATAATTGAAAATTTGATGCATACAATCTAAACCGTTAAAGTTGGATGCATACAGTAGAGTATTGAGTAAAGTCCGATATTTTCGACACTAGATATATATAAAATATATATACAAGTTATTAAATACTTTGAGCAACTAACTGTTGGTGTTCATGGTGCACTTGATGAAATTCTTTTATTTTATGTAATTTTATTCTTCCAATTAAAAAACTTGAAGAAATATATTAACCCGAGTTGTTTCTTTCACAGGTACATGACAACACCTGAGGTCAACCATGTTGGATATAATGGTTTAGCCCTACAACCTGTTGTCAACCGTATCGATGCACATTATCAGGGTTACAACTATGATTCTCCGCATTTGCAGACTCTACCTCCTTACAGTGGCCCAACATATATGCAACCGCAGCCCTCATCTGTTAGAGGGCCTGCGGTGGTGGACCAACGTATGCCTGTGTTGACGTATTACTCATTTGCTGGTGGTTTGCTGAGATGAAGCTTGGCTGTTTGGTAAATATTGTTGACCTTATGGAGATAGTTGTAAATTCTGATGACAGTTAGGTAGAATCCTTTTGTATGTTAATGTTTGCACCAGATATTAAGATGTAGGCCAATTTGCGAAGTAGTTTGTAAGCTATCCAGATCAATAGTTGGGCTACTGTTTTATACTAGTTGATTCAAAGTGTTATACTCTTATGCAGATTTTGGTTTATTTTTAATACCTTGAGATGAAATGATGAAATAGTTATTTGAATCTTCTTTGACCAATTTAAATTGATCACTATATTATGTTGTTAAATGTCAAAAGTTGGTCTTTGAAGAAGAAAGTTTATGAAAAGTCATTCAGAGTATAACTTTAAAGCATATACAACCTCATAAGTCTGTTAGTTCAAAAACTAAAAACATTTTTATAGTAGTAAAGCTCTTTAATTATAGTTCATGAGTTTGGTTTTTGATTTGTAGGGTTCCCTCCAGTCAAATCACAAATATTTGCTAGCTCAGTCATATCTAGGATCCAGTATTTGGTAAGATTCAATCTGAAACAGAATAATATGATATCAAAAAAAGAAAAATTCTTTTAACTCATAAAACCAATTTGAATAAACTTTTACACAAAAACATTATATCTTTCATACATGTAACATTAGTGTTTCATTTTTTTTGTACTTCTATTTTTTCTAACTTTTGTTTTAGACTTTTAGTCAACATGAAACACAGAATACATGCGTTTGGTTTTTCGATTCGATTTATCGTAAATACAAACAAATTCGAATCTAAGATTGTTCCCTTTGTCATTGAACACACTAGTCAAAAAAGTAGTATTATGACTATTATCTTAACTTAAAGGGAAAATAATTATCATCCTAATAATGTTTCTAATAACATAAGATTGTGACATGTGTTATCTATTAATACTCTTTCTTTAGCTAGCGTTGTTCTTACATTTTATCTTTCAGGGAAGCCCACTGAGTGATTCCCGAGTTGCAAAGAACAACCCGAATTGGGTCGATCTTTCCGGATATCTTGAATATACATTGATTTTTCCATATGACATAATTTTGCTATTAGAATGATTAATAAGAGGAAATTGTAGAAGACTATATACCATGAGAAGATCATTAGTAGTTAATAGCGCTTTTATGATGGGAAGATCATTAGTGCAGTTAATAGCACCTACGTTAAGTGATTGTAAGTTAGAAAGAGATATTGAACATGTATATATAATAAAGATAGATGAACATGATTGGTCAACAACATATAAATTTGATGGTGTTGATTGTACGTATGATACCTCGTATGTTATTCAACTCGAAAACAGTAATAAATAAATATTTGTAAAAAAGATGTAGGATAATTCAATAACATAAATGTGTCTTTATTAGCTTTATTAAACCGATTAAGTCTAGATATATCTTTAAGGAAAGAATTGGAGTGTGATAAAACATGGTCCATGTTCAAAGTCAAGAGGTGCACCACTAACGAGCCAGTGGTCAATAGAAAACAACCGTGGACCAATCGATAGAAGTCCCAATGCTTCACTCTGCTTTTGGGGCCATAAATGGGCCTACACTATTCATTTTTTCTACGGTCCATTTGCACATTATGACTTCTTTTACACGTCATAATCACAGCTTCGGCCCATTTATATATTTAACTCTCTCTCTTAACAAACACAACTTTTCCACTCAGATTTTATATGCTATATGCATCTTATGTACGGCTGCACTTTGAATCACACTAGGTATTTAAGTGTCATTTCTCTGTTTTAGTTATAGGTCACTTGGTCTATTTAAGATTATAAATTATTTCGAATGAACTACACAAGTACTATGTAACCAGTAGTTAATTTGAAAGCGACTCGAATGGTTAAGAGTTATCGTAAGTGTGATTAAGTGTATTATGTATAAAACCCCGCTTGATTTCAACTAAAACCAAGGTGTTAATAGCATGATTTCTTTACTTGGACGGTATATATGTTATTAACGATATTTCAACAGTTCCAGAAAATATCATTTTAACCAATAATTCGAACATTTACCTATTGATATGATTGTAGTTTGTCATCAAACATTTAAGGTTAGTATGTTGAGTTTTGCACATATATGAGACTTATTAGTCATTGGAGGGGTAATGGTGTAATAACATGTCCCATATATATAGAAGAAAAAAATAAATGAACACATAATAATCTTCAAAGTTATCGACTTTTGATAATTTTCATCATGATTTTTTAAGTTAGTGAACGTAAGTTGTTGGACTAGCCTATGTTTCTGGACTTTGGGGTGTTACAAAAATGGTATTAGAGCGGTAGCTAGTCCCTCGAGGTTTGATGAGCGAGCGACTAATGCAACTCCTTCTCTGTTGTCTTTAAATGGGAGAGTTTGTAACAGCATGTTATAAACTTAACATTGTAAGCTTAACGTTGTGGGCTCTTTGACACTTTATAGGCTTAAAGTTAGGAGCTTTTGATAACTTTTACTCTAATGATAAGTTGTCTTTTAAAATTATTGAGCTAGCTCAAAGCTTTGACGTACTACAATGGATTTTAAAATTTTGTATCGTACTTTACCTTAATTTTCCCACATTAAGAAATTTTGACATTTTCGAAATATGTGATCAGTAAAATAGTTGATTAAAACTTTATTGTGTTTAGTTTATAACAAAGAAAAGGATTTAAATGATGATGGAAGAAAGGACGGTTAAAGCACACCTAGTTAGACTTTTTAAATAACCTATTAATCCATAGGCCAATGTTCATTCGTTGAATAATATGACAGCAAATTTCCATGTTTTGTGTTTACACATAATTACCCACTCATTAATCAATGATGTTAATATGTATGAAATCATGTAATAGTCAAATAGCCTTGTGAAACGTATTTATCTACCTTTTAGTTAATTATATCCTTATGTATAAACAATGCAAATATTGGTGATACACCACCGATTTTCATGAAAAAGATAACACATGACATATGTCATAGATGATAACATTTGATTTAACATATAGTTTACATTAATAAGTTTGAGTATTTATTATTAAAGCTTCCAAAACTGAAATAAAAGTATAGAAAGTTGTTGTGTGTTTCTTTTTTTCTAATTTTTTTACAAGTTAAATAAGTATTATTGCATTACTTTAACTTAAACAACGTTTTAACATACATTGTCACGCTCACCTTATAGATGACAGATAACTAAACATTTTTCGAATTATTTTTCTTTTGTTCGTTGATTCTAACGCGTCATTATTTGAACCATTTTTATGTATTAGGTTCGAATTAGCTTGAGATATTATTTTTATAAAATAATTTCAGCTCCTTATGTATTCATATCATTGTATTAGATTATTTGCACATAGGTAGCTTGTTTAATTTGTCAAGTGTGAATAAAATGGTCGTAAATTGATCATTATTATATATTCATTATTATTCTAATCAAATTAAATTGGAGTTTGATCAATCTTAGTGTATACTTATGGAACAGTTGTTCACCATGAATTCTGTGTTGTGTGAGAATAATAATAATAATAATTACTAAACAAATAAAGGAGTTCAAATTAGGTGAAACATGATCACATGAACAAGTAATGATATGTCCATATTGTTTCTAAAATAACCCATAACACCACATAAATATGGACACACGTAAATAACACAAATGGAATGACATAATCATTCATTTTAATTTGACTCTTAACTTTCTCAAATTTTTATAAAATTAACGTCATGCGGTTGTTTGTAAATAAATAGATAATTTTCAATGCTCTTGTTAGAAATTAGGTTCAAAGTGGAAAAATAATTCATTTGTATACGGTCTCACTTTCGCTAAGATTAGACATACAAATTTATGTTAATTGTGTGATTCGTATAACGAAATATAATTATAAAAAATCTCAATGGAAATTAATTCGATATTCACATATATATATATATATTCTTATTGTTGTGTATTCGTTTTGTAAATTTTAGGTATATCGTGATCTTTTGTATGGTAAAACCGATTATAGTATGATTTATTTTATAAAAATATGGATTGCGATATCTTTAATATCATAATATATGAAATGAAATAATAACGCAAAACGTGTAGATAAGTTTGTTATTGTTTTTTGTGCATTTTGAATGTTCTTATGAAGATTGCAAAGCTTTCAAGAGGCATACGGTAAATAATCAATAGTTCAACTTTTAAGTTATTATTCTTAAATAACGTCGAGAATTAATAGATAACTAGTGGTTTAAATTTGACTTGACTTTTTTAACTTTTACAAGTGATAACAATAAGTTTTTAAATGCCCCTTGCAATGCGAGGGGATAAATCTGATGCTCAAACCAGTAACAAATTGATCGTATATATTTGTTAAGTGTAGGAAGATTACTTTAGAAGCACATTTTCATAAAATTATATATACTATCATATTATTAAAGTACTTGAATAAATTATCATATTATGTCGTTTCTAACTTGTTGATCTTAACATATAATATGTAAGCATTAAAGCGAGTAGTTTATGGTCATAGAACTGATTGTTTTATTGTCAAGATTATCGTCTTAAGTTGTTATATTAGTCACAAAATTAAATATGTCGATCAATTAAGTTTACATAAGATGTTGTTATCATTTGAAGGTGCACAAAATAATTAAAATCTTGAACTATTCAATTTTGAGCTAACCTAGTTAATGGTAGTTATAGTTAAACATCTTCGTTATTATAAATATATAAGGTTAAAATATATAGTATATATTTTGATAAATTGAGTCACAAACCTATTTAAATTTTGAGCTAACCTTTTAATAGTTAATTGACTTTATTAATTAGTTAAATACAGATTACTTAGTAGTTTATAGTTAAGGACATTTTAGTGTGGTTGAATATCGATGGCTTATTTGTTTGTAGTTTATGATAATGTGATTGAATACAAATCAGTTATTAGTTTATAGTTATTATAGTGTAAAGTGTCTAACTCGACCTATTATGTTATTTAAACTATATCTTAGATGACCATCCAAGAAAAAGAAAAATTAACTCGAGTGTTATATTTTGTTTAAGACGTGTATAGTAAAAATAATATACTTATCCTTACTTATACTTTGTATTAATCTACATGTGTCACTATCTCTATATCTCTTTACTTTTATATATATTGTTTTTGTGAGAAAGTAAAATGTTGGTGAAGGAACAGATTATGTCATTGTGTTCGTGAGCATCTCAACGAACAAGTAACAACTACTCGGAAAAAGTAGGCAAACACATGGAAAATGTGACATTTTCTCCTCAACATTAGGAATCAATTACTTATATATAATAACTAAATATGAACTAACAGTCATCTAAAATAAATATCATATATGATGAAATTAAAAGCTGAAATTTGTTTGTCTCCTTTCTGATGTTTTGAAACCCAGGTCGACTCGGTCGGTCAAATCGGGTTGAACAAGAACCGGGACCCAAACCGGGTCAATGTACAAGTCAAACTCGGTTAAACCTGACTAGGTCAACGGTTGAACCGGGTTGGACCGGGCGGTCAGACCGAGTTGAACCGGTTTTTTAAATTTCTGAAAATAAACAGAAACTAAATCTAAACATTTTCAATAGTTTTAGGACTAAATATGAAAATTGGGTTGAACCGGGTTGCCCGGTCGAACCGGACCCAGAGGCCAGGCCGGGTCAACTCTAAACCCGGGTTTTAAAACATTGTTCCTTTCTCATAATTTGAAACTTCCCTATAAATCATTCCCATATATAATATATAATATATAATATATAATATATAGGGTGGGGATCAAGATGGAAGCAAGAAAAAAAGCGAAGGAGGGAAGCAAACACCCATTTATGATCAAAACATGATTTTCAAACAAGATTCATCAAATTAAAGCTTGAAATATAAATGAATCGATTATATACATCATTTAATCAAACAATGTTATTATAATTTTAGGTTTTAAACAAAAAAAACTCTCAAAATCGACATTTATCATACATTTGTGATGAATGTTAGTTAAAATTTCAACTTAATATTCTTAAAACATTAATTTATGATAAATATTAACTTATGTATGTTATTATACATTGATTATACCATTTACGGGTGAATGTTATCACTAAAAATTCATTAAGAAATGATGTTAAGTAACATTCATGGATGTATAATAACAAAATATGAGTTAATCTATAATGAATGTTATAAATGATGAAATCAATGGCTGAGATTTGCTTCCCTCCTTCTCCAGAATTTGAAGCTTCCCTATGGATCCATCCTATATATACATATACATATATTTCTATTATTTTCTCAAAACTAACCATTTAAACATAACATGAACGTGTCAAAATTGTTTATTAATTACATACAGGGTTGAGTTCAAATGAGAATGGTAATTTTGGTGAGAATGAAGGAATGAATCTTGACCATCCATTTTGCAAAATCCAATTTTCCCATAAAGTTAAATATCTCACAAACGGCTAATCAAAAAATTATAAAAATTGCACCATAGAAAATCAGCATTCTTTTCTCTACGATTAGACATCATTCATGATATATTTTCGATAAAAAATTTTTTTTTTTTTTTTGGGTTGAAAACCGGTAACACATGTGTTAGTGGTTGGTAACACACATGTGTTAGTGGCATGTGTTACCAACCACTAACACATGTGTTACTGCAACTAACACATGTGTTACCGCACCTAACACATGTGTTACCGAAACTAACACATGTGTTACCAGTTTTCGAAACCCACAAAAAAATGAAAAAAAAAAAATTCATCGAAAGTATATCTTGTGAGATGTCTAATCGAAGAGAAAAAAATGCTGATTTTTATAGTGCAATTTTTATAGTTTTTTGATTAACCGTTTGTGAGATATTTAATTTTTAAAAATGTTTGATGTATTATTATTTTGATGAAATGAATGGTTGAGATTGATTCCTCTATTCTCACAAACAATATTCATTCTCATTTGAACTTAATTCATGACATACGTAGTGAAAAAAAAGTTGTAACACAATTACCGGAGAAAAGAAAATCTTTTTTTGTGTATGGACATATGCGTGATTGTATAACCCATTTCACGACATATAGGTGCACAATAAAAATAAAAAGGAAAAAAAGTTCAGATTAGTCCCAACGAATACATAATATTTTCAACTTTTATGTTTATTCAATACGATGATTGTTACAGCAAACGGGAACTAGTAATTATGTACACAAATGACACATAGATATATAAATATAAATAAAATGAGTAAATGAGAAGTTGATATAATTATCGGATAACCTTTGTAGAAAAGTCAACAGCAATCATGGTGTCACGTTTTGTGTCCAAAGGACCAAAACAACATGTCAAATTACTTTCTTTCACATAAAGCTTTGTGTACAACTTAAATAAATGTGATCGTAGATAATTAAATATCTTTTTTTATATATTTAGTCGATTAAAATCATATATCATCATATTGACCAATACACCCATGTAGATGAAATTAATGCACACCCTCATTTTCGTGGGGTTCCCATGTCATGTATAGTAAATTGAAGAGTGAAGTTTTAATCATATAAATTTAAAATAGATTTTAATTATTTATGAATAATATTTTTGTTTTCTCTTTATCTTAATTATTAATTATTAATAATATTAATTAATTATTAAATTATTAATTGTGTCACATGTCACATTCTTCTTGTTAAGTCCATTTTAGACATATCTAGTTAAGTTTAGTTATTATTATTTATATTAAAATAATCTGTAGCGAATTTTACTTGACGATAATTGTTGATCAAATCAATGTGAGAGGGGGGTTTATATATTATCTTCAATTCAATGATTTATGTTATGTATCTTCTTTGACCTAAATTTGAGTTCACATATAAAATTTAAGTCAATTTTCGCTTAAACAATACATGTTAGAAATGCGTTTATTCGGTTTTAAGGTTTTGCTTGTTGTCTTGTACAACATATGTTATAGTTTAGTTCGTTAACTTAAAATGATAGGTTGATGTCTTGTACAACATATGTTACAGTTTAGTTCGTTAACTTAAAATGATAAGTTGCTGTTAAACTTTTTGAGGAAGGTTCAAATAATTTAGTTTGTTATGATAGTAATAATAGAATTAAATATTTTTATTTTTAATTTTAAGATGAGTTAATTTTTTTAATAGAAAAATTATATTAAAATTATCAGAATCTTATGCTCTTTAATATGTGATAATTTTTTTTAAAAAAATTTGTTATACACACTATAAACTTTTAGTGTGTATCACAGTTCAAAGTTATAAAAATTGTGATATACAAATTTAAGTTGCATATCATATATATATATAGGGTGAGGATCAAGAGGGAAGCCAAAAAAATTAGGGAATGAGAAAAACATCTCAACCATTGATTTCATCATAAATGAATTTTAAGGATCACAAATAATTTTAAAATTTAACATTCATCACAAATGAATATTTAAAACATTTATTTATGAAAAAATCAAGGGCTAAGATTTGTTTCCCTAATTTCCAAAATTTTGAACTTCTCTATGGATCATTTCCCTATATAGATATATATATATATATATATATTTAAAATCAATCTCATATATAAAGAATAAAATTATAATAATTTTGGTATAACTTTTCTGTAAAAATATATAAATATATAGAAATTAAAAATAAATATATTTATTTTTATCATTACTATCGTAACAAATAAAACTACAATAACTTTTCCTTAAACTTTTTTATTTTGAAAACTTAATCTTGAGATTTTCTGTTTGTAGCATATTAGCATGTTAAACGTTAAATGAGTTAAGTTATAGATTAATATATATAAAATAGAGCAAATGAAAATAATAAAAATAACTCGTTAGGCAACGTATTGTTGGCAATTCGCTAAGGCATTTTAAGCTTTTAAAAAAATTATGTGTGTCATTGTATTAATTAATACTAGTAGTTTAGTAGATTTTGGTATAGTTTTATAAAATGCAATAAGTAATAAATATATAGTAACATAACAACCATCAAGTTCTAAGTTTAATTTTTGATTTTCTCAATGTATATGATTGTGATAATTATGCATAAACATTTTTTATCTATAAAAATAAAAACTAATATTAGATAAGTTAATATTTTGAATAACCGTTAAAAGAGAGTCAGAATGTATTAAACTGTTCAGTTGATTCAATTAACTTATTAGTGATCAAATAATCTATGTAGTAAATTTCGCATATTATTACGTGCACTAGGGTATAAAGTGATGATAGTTATGTATATTTTGAGAAATTTATTTAAAATATCAATTTTTTATTCAACTCAAAACATTTAATGCATTTATCAAATATGATGT
This sequence comes from Logfia minima, assembly GCA_963921325.1. Taxonomy (NCBI): domain Eukaryota; kingdom Viridiplantae; phylum Streptophyta; class Magnoliopsida; order Asterales; family Asteraceae; genus Logfia; species Logfia minima. The sequence goes on from OY992773.1 coordinate 2,188,754, forward strand.
GAACAAACTATATAATATTTTAATTATTAATTATACACAAAAATATCTAAAAATTTTGAATCCAATAAAGAAAAAAAAAAAGCCTTTAGTCGATCATTCACCCCCAACGAAGTCTAAATGTGCAGTATATCATGTTCATATCGTATAATTTTGATGTTAGATGTTTCATTTTCGTGATATTTTTAAAATCAAATGGACCTAAAAGGGTTGTTTATTTAGGAGTACTTTATATCTCCTGGATCGGGTCAAGGACCAGATTGATATCCGGATCCATGAAAGACCACCTCAGACACACTAGCGAATGTTTCATAACACGTGTCAAGTTGTTATTTGTTTTATTGTTGTTTGTTGTTGTTGTTTATTGTGTGGTTGATACAAATAATGCCGGTTTTAAATTGGATTAAAATCCCGTTTTGAAATCCGTAAAGAAATGGTCCACCTCAGCACGTGTAAACAAATGAGGGTGGTGACGTGGATGTCGATTGAATGTGACTCAACAACCAATATTTTTGTACCAATGTTAGTCCCTTAAACTTTAACAATTTTAGTTTTTATCCCATATGTTTCAATGTCAATACATAAATGATAAATATATAAACTCACGGGACATATTAAACTCTCTCCGTTAGTTTGTAAACACATAAAGGATAAATCAGTTCTTTAGAATTGGCTACATGATAAAGGCGACGATGTTTAGCAAGAAGATAATGTACACTGATTGAGATGAGAAGCAGACAGTAAAAGCTTGTTCTCAACATATTTTCATAGATATTTCAAAATTGACTTGACATATATAGTCACGAGTATGTTTGGATCGAAATGATATAATGACAACGTTTACTAAATGTGTGGGTCTCTTTCCAAATGATGTTAGATGGACAACGGGAAATATAATTACATTGCATACATTATTATTATCTACATTGTGTATATTAGATGTACTTGTAATAACATATCATCTTATAACTGTGAGTTACGTTAGTCACAACTACAATTTAAACTCATTCTTATTATATATCAATCAATATTATAAATTATAATAATTGAGCATTAAGCAAAAGGAATTAAAAAGCATGTGGGACTTGCTTTTCGACCATGCTTTGTATGTCAATTTCTTCACGATGGAGTACCGACTACGGGTTCATTCCGTCTATTGTGCCATCGTCACCTCTCCATGAATTTCATGGTAAGTCCCCACTCTAGGTGGTCTTACATTCGTTGTCCATAATTAGGAATATATTTTTGTAAGTGTACTAGTAATCTTTTCTTGGCATTTCATTATTTTCGAGGAGTTTTTGTTTTATCATTTCATACGCATTACATATTATATATATAAGCATATTCTATAAAATGTATTAAAAGGTTGTATTATTTTTAGTATAATTCTTTTTCTTAAATTAAACTTAATTCAACTTCAATGTATATCAAGGTTTTACATCATTTTTTTCAAGTAGATAGTATAAATTCACACAATAAAATTCTTGATTAAGTTAATTTCTTTATAAAATTAAGATAAATAGTCTTACATTGGCTTAACTTTTAGAAATTACTAACTTACTAATTATAAACAAACTATAAAAGTTATTATAGAGAAGATATTTATGACGATATCCAATTTAATTTGTCACGAAATTGTGTTACAATATGTATTTTTTGTAAATTCTTTTATATTTTATATTAGACGTTTAATATATAATTCATCAAAACTTAATAAATTCTTTCTCTGTCTCAAATTAAGTTTGCACATAGTTTAAGAAATTGTTTTGTCAGGTAGTGAAGATGACTATTTTACCATTGTTTTTTGCACAGACTCTCATGTATTAGTTTTGAGAAATGATAAAATGGTAAAGTTAATTTACTACTTTTAAAAGTGGATATTTATTTTAAGACAAATTAAAAAGAAAAGGTAGACTCTTATTATAAAACGGAAGAAGTAGTATTATACCATAAAAAAACATTTGCATCTTTGTTTAATCGAATGACCATTTCAATGCTAATAAAATCTGACCTTAAAAAAAAGAAATATACGTAAAAAGAAATAAAAAATACTAAGATTTGAGGTAATTTTAGAAAATGAAAGTGGATCAAGATGCCATACGATGAGGGGGCAGCAGCAAGATGTAGCGATGTCCTTGATTGGCTTAGAAGTTGTCTGGCTACTAGGGGACAACAGTGTGGGCCATCGGGTCCCACTGCCAGATGCATATCTTTCGTTTCACCCACTACGATGCTTGATGCTTCATACTCCTCGAGCCACTATAGGCTTGTCATATTCACCATACTATTTATCTTATTTTAAATTTTAACTACACATATTTAATAATTTTTTCTTAGAGTTCACATTAAATTGAACTTATGACTTCACCCTCATAAGAAGTTTGGTCCTTGCTGATAATGTTAGGACTGAAAAAATCCATTCTATATTGTTCACAAATATTAAAATAATAGGAATATGTTTTGTACTGTTTTACGGTACAAATTTTTATACAGTGAACATAAAATTCAAGAACTAATCATGTATATTTTTAAAATTCGAAGGGTGAAATTTAAACTTTTATTTTTAATTTACTCCTCAGAGTACATCGTTTATATAATATATACAGTATATATGATTTCCCCTAAAACAGTTCGCTACTCATTATTCCTTTGAATGTTAAATATAATTTTATTTTTTCAAAAAACAACAAGTTTTTTTCTTTTATTACTGAATGTAGGTAAGTTACCTTCCTATTATTATGTTTAAGTTGTAAAATCTTTTTTGGATAAAAGGAATAAAACACTGACAAAATGCATTAAAATAAAATATTATTTATATATTTACGTTAGGCATGCTTAAAGAGAATTTACTGAACATCCCAACCAAATACAACTCTTACCGTATCAATTATTTCCAAACAAACTATGGCTATGAACCTGGAATTCTATGAATTTTGGTTGTAAATATAATTTATTATATTAACAAAGATAACAACAATACACAATGTTGAGTTAATGATTCACAAACGAACAGAGTGATCGTGACATCTTAATTGATGCTAATTAATAAATATTTTCATGTCTCATAATAAGCGTAAACAATCAGATTATACAAAAGTCAAGAAAAAATATAATTATACATTACATGATTATATAAAGATCATATCTATATTCATAACATTTATCTATCATTTTTATTTTTTTCTTAAACTATTTCTAATAAATGCATAAAAGTATTAAATTTGAGTAAAATACCATCTTCAATCAACTTACAAAGTTTGGTACAATTTTTATTGTATGTTAAATTTTAGAAGATTTTACACTAAATTTGGTCATCAAACATTACATCAAGTTTTTAATGTTTGAGTTTGTACCTTCTATTTATAATATTTTTATTATTTTAGTACAAAACTTGAAAAAGACTTATTTATATGTGTTATTTATTTAAGTACGTTATACTTTACGTCACATAATATAATGATTAAAACGATAAAATAAAAATTTAAAACAAAATATAGTTCATTGATCTATAAAAATTAGTTATGTAATCAACACTATCCGAAAGTCAATAAATAAAATTTACAATTGATTTAATAGTTCGAAAAGTTAAATTAATATTTAAAAATAATGACTGGAAGTAAAGTTGAATGTAAAAATAGTATATGAGGTACTATGTAAATGTGAAAAGCTTTTAGTGCATACGTTGAAGATGAAATACATTTTGTACAAATATATTCTTGAAAGATTATTTAATTACATGAAAATCTGTATAGTATTTAATACATACGTTGGAGATACCCTTACTAGTAACTTAAAATTTGAATATTGAAATTGATTAATTTACCTTGTTCACTTGCAATTTCGTATTAAAGTTTAACATTAGTTAAAAATTAAGACTTACCAAAACAATATCAACTTCAAAAATAAACTATGACTATCAAGAGTCGCTATTTTAACTTCAATCAAACAGATTAATATCCAATAACTACATAAATCAATTCCAAACAAATATATATTGACTCAAACATAGTGTCAATCATGAATGCAAATCGTATACATTCATTACTAACAACATTAATATTTGTATTAAACACTCACCATTTTTTAATATAAAGCAAAACACTCACAACAATAGGAGAAAAAGGAGTCATTGCCCTTATGCTCAGTGTTCGTTGAACATTGAAGTTTAATACAAGATAAGATTTCAAGAGGGTTGGCTCAATATTAAACTTGGTGTTAAAAGGGCTCACAAAAATATATTTGAACCAATGTGATTAAAGGAAAACAAAACAAAATAAATTTGAACGCATCATTTAATCCCACATGTCGACAATGAATGACATAACGCAAGTTGTGAACGCCGAACTCTGGACGTTTAAAGTCTTAAACGATAATAATTTGCCCAACCACTCCGTGTGTTCTAACGGTGACTCTCAACTCATTATAACATTAAAAAAAATTCAACACTATCCATCCATATACCAATGTCATATGTTGGCTTTCAAGTAGAAATATAAAACAAAATTTATTACTTATCACCGTTTACTAAAACAATCATTAATGCATAAGATACCATTCCATCGTGCGGATATACCGCTAGTTGAGTTCCAACAAATTTGTTAATTATTAATAGAGAAAGTGGTTCGACATTAATACTTTATATTTTTCAAAATGAACGGATATATCATCTAACGAAAAATACTTATCATCGTATTGCTGTGGTACATGTCTAGTCAATTATTAACACCATCACATTTGCTAAAATTAAATGATATGGAATGATCTTTTAGATCTCACTTTAAGGTCCTTATCCCATCTGATCGTAAAGTTGCTAGTTGATCCCACCGAAACTTACCCTTACATTTGGAGAAAATATAATGTGAAGATTTCTAAAGTAGATCGGTGTTTAATGATTTTGAATATTTATTTAGTCGGACTCGAACTCATGTCATCAACACTCAGTGAACTTTCAAGTCAAACTTAAAGTTATGCTATGATCTTCGAGTCGGGGTTTAAGTTCGGTCAAAATTAACATGGACTTGACTCATTTATAGTCCTATATTAGTCTAACAAATATTATAGATTGTTATCCTTAGACGTATTTATTATTTGTGTAGAAAATTTTTCACGTATGTATTTTTACTTTAATCAAAGTAGTTACATCTCTATGACATCTATCTATCTAATACTTATATAAACTTGTGTTGAGTCCAGCGTCTCTGAATAGCCCTTCCACGTTATTGCACGAAAGAAGTTAACATCGTCAAATTATATGACTCTAATATATTGACCAATCAATACACGGCAACTTGTAAGTGTCACCTAACGGCGTTACGTTTTATATCATCCTAGTGCCTTGTTGCTTTCCCAATGTCCACCGGATATTTTCGGTCGGAGAAACGGGAGTCACTGCTCTTAGCCGGTTGAGTTCCCGATAATAAGTTAATTTAACACCAATATTATTTTACTTTAACCCCTTGTTATTATTCGAACTTCACGTACGGTCCCTTAAATTTACATTCTATTATTTCCCCATGGCTTTTATGTATATTGATTTCGTAAGTGTATCGTATCGTATCGTCAAATGATTATCACTGTCAGTGTCAACTAATAGTTGTCAGAGGAAGATGTACTTCATAATACGTCTCAAATTGTTTTGCATTAGAAACAAATAATTATTATGGTCACATTTTAGAAACAAAGTTTATATAAATCAAGGTTGCATTTCCAAGTTTTTCTTATGATCTTATACAAATCAAGGTTGCATTTTAAATGTTGAAAGTAACAAGTTTCAAATATGATACATAAATTTGCATAGCTTTGTTATTATGTTATACGACGTTAAAACTATTTGACGACATATAATTATGTGATTTTTATACGTAGGATAGATAAAACATATTTTTTGAAAATTTCATAATTAATAAATTAAGGTAAGAGGTCATGTTATCTTATTAAAAATTATTAAATGAAAAATTAAATCGATCATTAAATAAAATTAAAAGAAATTATGTATGCAACTAGTATCACATAATTTAAATGTAAGTACGGGGTGTATTCAAGTTGATGTAGTGTTGCAAGTTTAAGTTCCGTTCGATTAGAAAACTTAGAGTATAAGATTTGACTCGAACTTAATTGAGTCTGTACTTTCAAGATCGAGTTCGACTCGATAATTAATAGATCATGTCGAGTTCGGCTCAACTTGATTATCAACACTAAATTATTAATAAATAGTTATCTAATGTAAATATTAACCGATTCAATACTCTCAAACTCGACTATATATGAAGTCTTTAAAAAGTAGGTTAATATGTCAATGCATAAATAAAATGTAAAATAATGAAAGTTTCATAAGGATCACGAGCCTTTTGAGCTGGACATTTTAATACTCAAGCTTCATTAGGAAAATCTAGTCAAGTTACTCAAGCTCGAGTCAACTTGTTTAAGTATTTTCATGTCAATCTAGAGTAACTCACGAGTTTGTGCCACTCGATTATCCCAATAGATCGCAACCAAGTAAATATGTTTAAATTGTAGGAACTAGTTATGCAAAATAAAACCGAGTTTATTAAATAATGCAATAATAATAAATAAGCTACAACTCGATAACAATAATAACACAAATATGTAATTGTGTTATCCGTTTCAACCAGATGAAAAGAATACATCAAAATAGTAAGTACATAAAGACACAAAATAAATAACAAAGAGGTTGGCCGAAGTTTGCGTTGAACACAATTCCCTTAAAACAGATTCGAGCCCATTTCCCATGGTACGACGGCCTAAGCTGCGTACAGCCGGAGTTAGAAACTTGTCTGAAAATGCATAAATGGTTTAGTGATTTTAAGGGTGTTGTAATTTTTAGAACTTACTAGTGATTTCCTAGAGCTGGTTGCTTTTTGCGATAGAGAGAAAGAGAGAGTAACAAATCAGATTTTTTGATTAGAGAACAAATGATGGAATTAGTCTAGTATTTAACTAGTTACCTTCATGATTAACATCGTAAAATGATTTAATCAATGGCCATCAAATGTTATCAAGAAGCAACTCTTGACTTGTCTCTAGCATAACTCATAGACATTTCAAAAGACTTGGGTTGAGTCATGGATTAAAAGTTAAAACTCAATACATTTTATCCCAATTTAAATAAATTATTAATCCAACTCCCTAATCCAATATCAATGACTAGTCACTAATTCAATTCACTAGTTGAATAATATCTTTATTCACATTATTTTCCAATATAAACAAAGTTACACGAATAACTAAATAGATATTTTATGTATTTTTCAATAGAAGCACCTAAAACAAACATTGCTAGCAACATGTATATTATATGAGTTATGTTTCACTTATTTATACGCCTCTTAAACTCATAATACATGATTTTTCATGTTGATTAATACAACACACGTATCCTTTCAAGTACATTTTCATGTCTTTCGACTCTAATATGTTTCAACTAATTTATTTAAATTTTAACTCACTTGCATCAACATATTTTTCAAACCAACCCATACAGAAGTATACAAAAGACATATATTATAATACTTGCATCTAAAAGCATGATGTGACATATATTATAATATTAACAAGTAAAAAAGCATGGTGTAACATATATTATAATAATAGTCTTATTTGTTTATAGTAAAGACTCCTAAATATGATACTATAAGTTAGAAAAAGGGTTGATCCTTGTAGACAAGAAATACAAAGAATAATGTAAATAGCTTCCCTTGATCAAACAAAGTTCCAAAATACGATTATCGTTTTCGATTTGGTTCATCATCCCACGGGAAAATAAACCCGGTCCAAAATCCAAATAACCGGAAATAACCGGTCACATTTCTTGGTTGTTGTTAGAATTTGGACCACCTGTTGAAATTACTGCAAACACCAGTTTTCAATTTTGACCTACAACCAATCAATGAATATCTTGTTTTTTCTCTGAGAATTATCATGATTTAGAGAGAGAAAATGAATTCTGATTGCTGATGTAGATGTCTCGGAAGCTGTTTCGTGTTGAATTTGCTCAGTTGGTGCAGCTTTACAGGTGTATTTACTGAAATTGAGGTGATCTGTGGTGATTTACTGTTGAATTCTAGGGTTTTTGGTGATAACTTACGGTTTCAGAAATTGTTTTCTGTTGATTTTGCTGATTTGATGTAGTTTTAAAGGTGTTTTGAACTGAATTGAGGTGATCTGTGGTGATTTAGGTTGAATTCTAGGGTTTTGGTAATAAGTTACGGTTCCGGAAGGTGTTTTGTCGAATTTGTTCATTTGATACAGTTCTTAAGGTCTCTATAGTGATTGCAGGTTGAATTCTTGGGTTTTGTTAAGAGCTAATGGTTTCCGAAGGTATTTGATGTTTATTTTGGCTCATTTGATGCACGTCTGTAGGTGATTTGAACGAGTTTACGTTGAATTCCAGGGTTTCATTGGAAAATAACGATTTCGCAAGCTACTTAATGTAATATTAGCTCATTTTAAGCAATTTAGCAGGTGTTTTGGACTGAGTTGAGGTGATCTGTTGTGATTGAAGTCGGATTTTAGGGTTTTTAGTGAGAACTCACGGTTTAGGAAGCTGTTTGATGCAGTTTTCCAGTTGTTTTGAACTCAATTATAGTTGATCTGTGGTAATTAAAGTTCGAAGTCTAGGGTTTTAGTGAGAATTATTTTGTGATTTTAGATAGAGATCTGTGTTTTAATTCAATTATTGTAGTTAGATGACATCTTCAAAAGTTTCAAGCAAAGGTAATAACAATAACAATAATAATAGTATGAGAGCAGACAGAGACACATTTTCGTTATCTAATTTTAGCGACAAAAACGATGTCATTGGTGATTCACGAGTGGCTCCAGCACTTTCCGGTGCCGGAAAAGGTACATCTCAGATTACTGTTTATAGATAAATTAATTATTTACTTGATTAATAATTTATTTTTGTGTGTTTGTAGGTGATGCAGATATTGCTCTATATAAGGAACTATGGAGAGCTTGTGCTGGTCCACTCGTTACTGTCCCTCAGGAAAATGACCTAGTGTTTTATTTTCCTCAAGGACACATAGAACAGGTTCAAACTTGTATTAATTTGTATGAATAGGTGTTATAAATAGTTATTGTTGATGAGTTGTTTATAGTCTGTGGGTAATCTGAAGGAATTGTGTTATGTTTATTAGGTTGAGGCGTCGACCAATCAAGTTGCAGAACAACAGATGCCAGTTTATGACCTTCCACCAAAGATCCTTTGCCGTGTTATGAATGTGCAATTAAGGGTAAACATACTAAAATTATCGAGAATTACTGTATTTACTTCAGCTGATTTTGGGTCTATAAAATAATTATGGTGTCATGTATGTGTAGGCGGAACTAGAGACAGATGAGGTATTTGCGCAAATAACTTTGATGCCTGAGCCTAATGTGAGTTTAGTTTCAGTTTGTCAATTTTGTTACTGTATGTGTAGCTAGCATTCAATAATTCAATTTAATGTATTTTATTTTGAAATATTCTTTGACAACAGCAAGATGAGAATGCGGTGAAAAAGGAACCAGTACCACCTGCCCAATCTCGATTTCATGTGCATTCTTTTTGCAAGACGTTGACTGCTTCTGATACAAGTACTCATGGTGGGTTTTCTGTTCTGAGACGCCATGCTGACGAATGCCTTCCTCCACTGGTTTGTAGCTTACCCTATGACGTGTGAAATTCATCAGCTTATTTTGTTTGTGTTATGTTACTTAGGCTTCTATGGTCATCTGGTTGTGCAGGATATGTCAAGGCAACCTCCAACACAAGAGCTCATTGCTAAGGATTTGCATGGAAATGAGTGGCGCTTCAGGCACATATTTCGGGGTAATTGCCTTATACATTTTCAAAATTTGAAGCAGTAGCTTTCTTTAAAGTTTGGTTTTCTATAACTTGATGTGTGATTTGTGTATTTGACCTTTATTAATAAGGTTGAACTGCAGTAAGTATATAGTTCTTGTTTTGCTTAGCAAAAAACAAACAAAACTGCTTCTTTGTTTTTTTTTTTTTTTTTTTTTTTTGTATTCCTATACTTGGAATTTCTTTATTCAGTTACTTGTTGTCTGTATAAGTGTTTGGTGAAAGCTTCAATTCTTTTTACTAATAGTTTGTCAATACCAGGTCAACCACGACGGCATCTGCTTCAAAGTGGTTGGAGTGTCTTTGTTAGTTCTAAAAGGCTGGTGGCCGGTGATGCCTTCATATTCCTAAGGTAATGAGAAATGTCATTAGCGAATTATATCTTTTTCCTTTTCATTTGAATAAAATTTATATATAACTGCTTTCTGATCGGGTAAACTGTGTATGTAGAGGTGAAAATGGAGAGCTTCGTGTGGGTGTAAGACGTGCAATGAGACAGCAGGCAAACGTCCCATCTTCTGTCATATCCAGTCATAGCATGCATCTCGGAGTGCTTGCAACCGCATGGCATGCCATCCAGACAGGAACTATATTTACAATCTATTACAAGCCTAGGTATGTGATCAATATAGTGCATTTAAAGAAAAGGTACGAGGATGAGTGTGGGTCACAACGAGGTTGGGTTGAAGCATATCCTTTTAGTACTTGTCAACGCAGGCTTGCCCGGGTTGACTCAGAAAAACATTGTTCCGATCTTTTAATTTTTTCTTATAACTAATTAACATTCTAATGCTGATTACATAAATAAGTATTACTACAATAATAATCTAAATCTTTGAATAAAGTCATTTAGGAAGTTCTATGCATTACATATAGCTTTTGGGTGACTTTCAGCCTAGTTGACTTATTTAACCCATGCTCGTTTATCTATCTTTTTCAATGTAACCCATTTGAGATTAAACACAACCTATCAGAAGTAAATGGGTCGAAACTGTGACCCCTAATTTTCTAACGTGACTTTGAAAAGGTTGATTTTACAATGATGGGTTTGAGCTAGTGTAATATTATTGTCAAAAACCTCAATGAGAGTATATTCATTCAATGTTGTTTTCGGAAAGCAATTGTCTGCAATGTAGCAATATCGTTAGGGTGGAAATCATCCTTTTTATGTGCATGTTTTGATTAATAAGGTAATGTATGATCTCCTCTTTATCGTCACAATTTCTAATATTTTTATTATTTAAATCGCTTTAGGACTAGCCCCGCAGAGTTCATTGTTCCATATGATCAGTACATGGAGTCTAACAAGAACAACTACTCCATAGGGATGAGATTCAAAATGAGGTTTGAAGGTGAAGAAGCTCCAGAGCAAAGGTATAGCTACTGCATCTTTTTCCACTATACTTCCTAAATTTGTTGTATTTTTTGACTGCCCGTATAATGACATCATAACTTGCTTGATCCTGTAGATTTACTGGTACCATAGTTGGGATTGAAGAGTCTGATCCGAAAAGCTGGCCCGAATCTAAGTGGAGATGCCTGAAGGTATTATTTACAGTCTTGACCATCATATTTTTTACTTCATGTGATGTCACGAAATCTTACATTCTTCTCATCTTAATGTATAGGTACGGTGGGATGAAACATCTACTATTCCTCGTCCAGATAGAGTTTCACCCTGGAAAATAGAGCCCGCTCTCAGCCCTCCTGCAATAAGTCCACTTGCTGTGCATAAACAGAAAAGGCCTCGTTCAAGCATGTTGCCTTCATCGCCGGATTCCTCTATTTATACAAGAGAAGGTATGTACTTTGCTTGCAGTAAAAGTGCCAAAATGGGTGGGTTTGGTAATGGGTCAAAATGGGTATTCGGCACTGGTCAAAACGGCATGGTATGGCCAAGAACACTTTTTATCCGAAAGTTTTGAACTTTCCATAAATAATTGGTGTTATGATTACAAATATCATACCACGCATTATAGTTCAATAATACTACAATGTGGAATAAAATGATTTAGGATGTTCGATGCTTAACAAAATACTTTAAGCAACTTTCGCTCCGTTTGACGTGTTTCTTTTTATTTTTCTTAGTTTTATCTTTTTGACTCGTTTGAGCTAAAACATTACTAATTGATCTATCTTTAAGTAAATGGGTCAAATCTGCCACATCTAGTCTTGCTGAATCTGTTAACAACGAATGTTCCTTTATAAGTTAACTTGAATATAGGTTCATCAAGAGTCATTCCAGCAGACCCTTTACCTGCAAGTTCATTTTCAAGGGTCTTGCAAGGACAAGAACTATCAGCTTCAAGAATCCCTTTTGCAGAGAGTAATGAGTCAGATTCTTGTGGTAGGCCCATTCACTGGCCATCATCAGTAATAGAGGATGACAAGACGGATCCTATTTTGGTGTCTCACCATTACGGGATGGAGAAAATTTCATCCTATGGAAGGTCCACGGATTCTTCATTCACAGATCTATTATCAGGTTTTGGATCCCACAACAATCAAGCTGATGGAAAATTCAGCATACAGTCAAACCTTTGGTCTAGCATGCCCTCCAATCTGGCCCTCAACTTAATGGGTTCAACCAGGAAAGGAGATCATGCCAGTGCGTTTGGTGAATATTCTGTTAGTCAAAGGGGTAATGAGCAGCAACATGGAAAATGGCTGATGCCTCCACCGCTTCCTTCATATTTACACATGCCAAAATCTCCACTGGTTCAGCAAAATGATGTGAGGAAGCCCGAAGACGGAAATTGCAAAATATTTGGTGTGCCCCTAGCGGGTAATAAGGTTGCATCAGATGCAGCAGTTAATGCATATCAAGGGTCCCAATTACAACAATACCCCACATTCGAATCTGATCCGAGATCTGAACAGTCCACAGGTCAAAAAGTAATTGGTAATCTACCAGTTGGTAAAGAACGAGAGAAGCAGTATCAAAATTCTCAGCCACCAGCAAAAGTCCAGGGAATTTCAACAAGGAGCTGCACAAAGGTATTTGTCATAGTCTCATGGAGGCTATATAGAGTGGTGGGTTCGGTTGATGTGTAACAATCTGTGCAATTTTTTAATTTGTGTAGGGCTAATTTCGTAGGAAGGTAACCGACTTTCCTCAATTTTCTGTTAGGTCTCACAAAGTATATTTATTCTCTCTTCAACAGGTAGAAATCTTTAATCGTATTTTATTTTTGGTAACCATAAAACTTGATGGTTGGATGTAGATTTGGAGAAATTTCAGCACGACCACCTACACAAGCTAGAAAAATTAATGAAAGTTTGGCTGCCCAAAATGAAATTTTCTTGAGTAATAGACACATTTTGATAGGTTTTGTATTTTTAAAATATAGATAATAATATATTACCCAAGTTAGAACTTTGAGGAAAGTTGGTTACCTTTTATGCATCTGGCCAATTTTCTATAGAACATCAAATGATTATAGAAATTATTATATTCCAATAATAAACTTTTTTTAAAAGGGGTTTAATGCATCAAAAAGTAAAAACACATTTTGTGACTTTTGACATATTCATCCGGTAGTGATAAAAACATAAGCCGAATTGACCTGCTCATAAGTTTAATGGGTCAAACTTGCCATTTTTTGTTGTATTATATGCTTTTATAGATCATCTTTGTGTTTTAACTTACAAAATTATATTGATTTTAGGTTCATAAGCAGGGGATTGCCCTTGGTAGGTCTCTGGATCTTACCAAGTTCAACAACTATGATGAATTAATTGCTGAATTAGACGAGCTATTTGAATTCAATGGAGAACTTAAAACCCGAAACAAGACTTGGCTGGTTGTATACACAGATGATGAGGGTGACATGATGCTTGTTGGAGACGATCCATGGCAGTAAGGACTCATATTTCGAAATATTGATTTTACTTGACATTTGCAGTTCCACGGGTTCTATTTCAAAAGTTTTAAATATCACTGAACGGAGGTGGCAATTTCAACCCATGTACTAACAAGTGGGTCAATCCACATTATGTTCTATTCCTACTGGGTCAAATGGGTAAATTAAAAAACATGAGCTAAAAACGAATTGTTCATAATTGCAAATATTGAAAAACCAAACTTGTTCCAACCCCTATAAACATTTACCCTTTTTGACTTGTTACACGGCCTGCCCGACCCACCAATTATGCTACCTCTAACAGCATCATCTTCTCACCCCTATATGTATCTTTTTCGTGTCTTATTAGGGAATTTTGTGTCATGGTCCGAAAGATATTTATTTATACAAGAGAGGAGGTGCAGCGAATGAATCTTGGGACTCTAAATTCAAGGGGTGAGGACAATTCATCAGTTGCTGAAGGTGTAGATGGCAGGGGGACTCTTCCATCATCTTCCAGTCCTGAGCATGCATAGGGTTTTTATTTACTATATCTAGGTAATTAACTCCACTCATATGATTTTAGTATCTTGCATTTGCTACAGATACTTATATACTTGGATCATTTATGCACCATAGTATACATACCTACGTAGTATATACTTCCTCAAACATTCAAAAATTTTATTTAAGCTAATCTTCAACTTTGGCTGCAAGTAACCCGCAACAGTATCTAAGTGGCCCATCAACATCATGTAGGAAAAAGTCAACATGGTTCTTAACGTTGTTTGAAATTTATCAACATTCAAGTGCATTAATTTCTTCTGCATTAACGCAAGCTAGGATACTATCAGAGTATCAGAGTGGAAAAAGGGTCCAAAGAAGGGATACTATCAGAATCAAGGTTTTTGAAGTGGGTTTTGTTGAAATTATTGAAAATTTGAAAGTTTAATGGCTTTTATGGGCTTAAAGGGTTAGTTAACTGAAATAGAAATTGGATCCAAGTTTGTTATGTCTAGCAATTAAGCCCTACAGAAGTAGTGGGGATTTTGGAAATCTAATTCAAGAGTGTGATTTGTTTCAGGTATATGTTTCTAGGTGGATAGGGAGTATGATATATACATATTACATAGTTTATGGCAGTTGAGGAGAGCCTAAATAATTAATTTAAGTTGCGTCCAGATGCTTCCGACTTCTCGATGAGCACAATTTTCTGCTGAATGGAGGTAAGTCTTTGACGATGATATCATGTTTTAAATTTTGGATAGTTGGAGCTGTAATATTGCAGGATGGGGCTCCTTAACGTTATTATTCTTATATGATATTCATAAGTATGGTTGTATATAGGTGATATTGGGAGTATGCCATTATGTACAAAGGTGTTTTGCTAGCTAGTTGTTCCACTTTATTTAATGTAAGGACAAAGTTATCGGATCTTAATGGAGACTCAACTTTGTATGTTTTTATTGTTCTTTATATACCTGTTTAATTCACTCTTATGTGCAGTGGACTTGAGTTGTTAAAGAAAAAAAAATCTAATCCAAAGTTTGAAATGTGTACTTGCTTTAATAACGGAAAGAGGTTTATTTTATCTGTTCACATTATAGGTAAACCCCAATCTTACGTGCTATTAGCTACACCCAATATTTTCTCTTGTATCTATGAGTTTAGTTATGAAACGATAAACGAACAAGAAGAACAAGAACTAACTTCAACCAGAGGAGTAGAATTAATCATTCAAATCGGGCAAAGCCCGAATACAAGACCAAAGAACACTCTATAGGAAAATCACTCTTAACCTCACTTCCTAGACCTAATCAATCAAACGTATTACACAGATCTAACTGATCATACATGAACAAGACAAATACCCAATTAGGGTTTACAGACGAGAGAGAAGCACACAGAAAAATATCTGATACAAACGTGAATGATAAAACAGAAAAGAATTAAACTATATATATTTTCCTTTAATACACATATTTACATATAGGACCCTGAAGATATTCAGCTTGCAGTCATTAAGTCATTCACTTCAACACTTCAATCTGAACCTTGCAAATACAGAAAACATATTACCAAAACAAATATAATATAAGATTGAATATTACCTGATACATTTTAACACTCCCCCTCAATCTTATGTTGGAATAAATCAATTAATCCTAAATTTTTGCAGAATAAATTATGTTGCCCAGTATTCAACCCTTTTGTGAAGATATCAGTAGTTTGATCAAGAGTATAGATTTTGACAGTATCAATGATTCCTGGTGAAACTTTCTCTCTGATAAAGTAAACATCTATTTCTAAATGTTTGGTCCTTTCATGGAACACAGGGTTAACAGACAACTGAATAGCAGACTTGTTATCACAGAAAACTGGCACATGAACTTTAAAGTTAATATTTAAGTCACTGAGAAGTTTAAGGATCCACATTACTTCACATGTGACAATACTCATAGCCCTATACTCAGATTCTGCTGAAGACCTGGACACAACATTTTGTTTTTTACTTTTCCAGGATATCAAAGAATCACCCAGATAAACACAGTAACCTGTAACAGACCTCCTATTGTTCATACTCTTAGCCCAGTCTGCATCAACATATGCAGACATATTTAACTCTTTGGATTTTAAAATAGTTATACCTTTTCCTGGTGACAGCTTGAGATACCTTAACACATGAAGTTCAAGTTTAAAATGTGACTGCAAAGGTGAGTGCATGTATTGACTTAAACATTGCACAACATAGGAAATATCAGGCCTTGTCATATTCAGGTAAATTAACTTCCCAACAAGTTGTTGATAACTTGTAACATTATCTAACAATTTATCTTTTTCATATTCTCTAGTTGCAATAACCACATTCTGCTCCATAGGAGTAGACAAAGGTTTGCAGCCAAGTAAGCCATACTCTTGAAGTAATTCAAAATAATATTTTCTCTGAGACAAACAGTACCCATTTGTGGTAGTTAAGACTTCTATACCCAGAAAATATTTGAGTACACCAAGATCCTTAATCAAAAACTTAGAACTTAAGAATTTCTTGAACTTTTCTAATTCAGACACCTTATTACCAGTCACAATTATATCATCAACATACACAAGAACAACAAGAAACAAAGAATCAACATGTTTCACATACAATGAGTAATCATTAAGACTTTGAGCAAACCCATTCTCTCTTAAAACAGAAGACAATTTCTCATTCCATTGTCTAGGTGTTTGCTTTAAACCATACAAGGATTTAATTAATTTACAGACTTTAGTTTCATTTTTTGACAAATAACCAGGAGGTGGTAACATATATACATCTTCAACAAGATCACCATAAAGGAAATCATTATTCATATCAAGTTGAAATAAAGGTCAGTCATTATTCACATCTAAAGCAATTAAACATCTGATGGTAACCATCTTAACCACAGGAGAGATAGTCTCCTCATAATCCAATCCTTCTCTTTGACTAAAGCCTTTGGCTACAAGTTTGACTTTATACCTTTCTATTTCACCATTTGATTTATATTTTATTTTGTATATCCATTTGCAACCAATAGGTTTTCTTCCAGTAGGAAGATCAACTAATTCCCATGTTTTGTTCCTATTTAAGGCCTCCATCTCAACATTCATAGCATCTATCCAATTTTTGTCTTTAGATGCTTCCCAGAAATTAGAGGGTTCAACACTTTTGTTTAGTTTTGACACAAAACAGAAGTTATTAGGACTCAACAATGAATAATTCACAACTTTTTCTATGTCATACTTGACCTTTCCTTCAACCACAAATTCATCTAGTCTCTTAGGAAATGTACTTATTCTGCTAGACCTTCTTAATGACTGAGAAGAGTCTCCAACATGAGTTAAAAGTTGATCAGAATCATAATTATGTTGAACACTAGTGCCCTCAGGAGAATGTGTATTTAGATTAGAGCATTAAGTGTTGTAGAAGGCTCAGATATGAATTCTTGGCCATGAGTGAACTCAGCAGGCTTAACAAGTACATTGGAACTAGGCCCAGCAGACTCTGCAGGCCCAATAGACTCACCAGATTCTGGCTTACTTAGGTTTGGCCCATGAAAACTACTACTAGCAGGCCTACTACCATCACTTGGACTCACATATACTCCCCCGTCATCATTGGGACTTTGAGTTTCTTGAGTGTTATCAAACATTGAATCAAAAAAGTTCAAATGATTAATATGTGGGTCAGATTGTAACCCAACATTACTACCAGCTTTTAAAGGAAAAACAGTCTCATAAAATTTGACATCCCTATAATACAAGACATTTTTATGATCAAGACTATAGAGCTTATAACCTTTCTTTTCAGTAGAAAAATCAATTAATACACATTTTTCTGCTCTACTTCCAAATTTATCATTGTTATTTAACACAGTTGAAAAACATAAACATCCAAAAGCTCTTATGTGGGAGAGATGAGGTTTAAAACCAAAAACCAACTCATATGGAGACTTTCCAGACAAAACAGAAGAAGGCAACCTATTAATCAAATAAGTGGAAGTTAGAATACACTCAGTCCACATATTAAGGGGAATACCACTTTGAAACAATAAGGACCTTGCCACATTAAGAAGATGTCTATGTTTTCTCTCCACAACACCATTTTGTTGTGGAGTATAGACACAAGAGGTTTGATGAATAATACCACAAGCTTTAAAGAACTCATCTAAGTTATGATTAACAAATTCAGTTCCATTATCACTTCTGAATGTTTTAATTTTAACCTTAAACTGGAGTAAGCAGTAGCAGTAGCTGTTTGTTTAAAAATAGTGTTTGGTAACGTAGTAGTAGCAGTAATTATAAAGTGTAAAATTACGAAAAAGGGCATATACACATTATTTATAATGTACTCATGTTATTTTTGAGGGTATATAGGTAATTTCAGAACTAAAATGCTAGTTGCTAGTTGAAATGCTTCCTCATCAAACATTTAGCAGAAAACGGTTAGAAAATATTCAAACTCTAGTTGCTTTGTTGCTAAACAAGCTTTTCAATCAAATCGCTAACTGCTACTCGCTTGTCGCTCCAAAATGCTTCCAAATGCTTCCAAATGCTTGGTACCAAAAACAACCTTAGTCTAAAAGATATTAGTAAGTTAACTTAACCCAAACTTTTTAACATGTCGTTAACATTTACTCTTTGTGGCCTATTTCTAACTCCGACCATTTTGTTACTTATAACGGCCTTGAAGTAAGTTGGAGTGATCCACGCCAATCAAAGATTATTCTTGTTTTCTTCTTAATATCATGTTTCAAATAGTGATTATCAAAAATCTACATTATTTATTATTTTAAAAAGAAAAATGTCGAATATGGTGTGCTGGGTATCGCTCTATTTGATTACGGTTCAAATCTTTTTAGGGGCAAAAATTAGGCATTGGGCAACAATTGTTGCATTGGTTGTGTAAGCGTCAACCCGTATATACCTCTTGTAAGTCACATCAATTTTCTTGAAGTATAATCACCTTTTTTGGAGAAAAGATCACATCCTTTAATATCATAACTGTGTCGACCAGGTCCGGATCATGAGTGATATGATGATTAGGTTGACTAGGCGAGATAATTAGTAGAAAAACGAAGAGATACATAGGACTGAACCTGTAAACGAACCGAACGAACACAATGCATGTTCGTGTTCGTTCATTAAGATTTTACCGAACAAATAAACAAACACAAATGGATAAACGAATAGATTTTCTTGTTCATATTTGTTCATTAACAAAATATGTTTGTTTATGAATATAAATGAACGAATATGTAAATTAATGCTTGACCACAAGATTAATGTACGAAGTCAAATTTATAAAGCACTTCACTAACATGAATAACATTATGGAAAAAGATATGAAATTAAAATAATCTATATAAGATAATTTAGATAAACAAAATAAAAATGAAATATATAAATATTTTATGTTTACATCAAGTTTCTTTCATTTAACTAAACGCACGAACATAAACGAACTTCCTGTCGAACGATTAACGAAATGTTCGCTGAACGTTCGATTTGTTTACAGGCCTACATAACACTTCTACTAGGAATAACCTTTTTAGTGATCGTTGAACATAAAGTAATGACTCTTGTGCAACGTCAAAAGGGTCATAATGTAGTGAGATTGTTTGAGATGTTACTATATAGAAATAGATAGACTTCGATCAAGTTGACTATCAACATCTGAACTTTTATATGATAAATTATGTAATTATAAAAGTAGTTATCAAGATTGTTTAGGTTTAGCATTTATGGTTTATCGAATAGGGGTTTTGGGTTGTTTAGGGTTTGAGGTTTAGGTTTATGTTTACGTTGTTTTGATTCACAATACGACATCTAAACTTTTTTTTGATAAATTATGTAATTATAAAAGCAATTGAGTTGTTTAGGGTTTATCGTATAGGGTTTGAGGTTTAGAGTTTTAGGTTTAAGGGTATAGATTTATGATTACATCGTTTTGATTATAACAATACGACATATAAACTCTTATAATATGAATTTAATAATTATAAAAGTAAATTTGCGTTGGGTTGTTTAGAGTTTAGGGTTTAACGACCTTAGGTTTTATAGTTGATGAACTTACTATCGATGATTGACATGTATGCATTATTGTCACGTTGGTCGGTTTATCAACTATACGTTGTTCACTGAATCCTAATGATTGAGATATAACCCTAAGGCATCTTCTCTACATGTCACTTAATATATCTTCATTACATAAAGAAAAAGTTGCAAATGGTATACTATTGATCGAAAGAAGTTCATGATATATGAAATAAACATAGTTTTGATCATATATTACTAGTTACATGATATATATAATTAGTAAAAGTATTTCAATTATTTTATAATATAAATATATATATATTTATATAAATTAATAAAATACTAATTTAATTGAGTGTATATCAAAATGATTTAAGAAATAAAGTTTCAATTAATAATAAATAAGTTTATATGCTAAATATATAATTTTCATGAATTAATTAAATTGTAAATTTTGGAAAAAAAAACTTTTTAGCGAAAATAATATAGGCTTTAGGTACAATATTTTAGTCCATAAAGATTTTCAGGAAAAATCAAAATTTCATCCAAAATATTAAATTTTTCCAGTCAACCATTGGGCGATGATGAAATTTTCACTAAACCCCATAAAATCGTCGTTAAATCACCTTGGAAAAAGACAATTTTCTTAACCCTATCTTCTTCTCCATTTTCACCAAACCTCTCCTTCCTTTTTCCTCTCCACAGTTGCCACCCCCTTATTTCTCTACTAACACCCACCTTCACCACCACATTTACCACCACTTTCACTACCACACCTTCACCGCCACTTTTTAGCTACATCCTTCGGAGAATAGTGTTTGATTGAATATAATAATTACAAAACGTTCAAAGGATATATATGCTAGACGATTCTACTTTATTTACTAGAGCTTTACCAAATGGAGAAGAATGTGATGAAGATTGGCATGTTTATTCCAAAGAGCTTGATAAAGCATTTTATTTTTGTTGTAAGTTAGGAAACGAAATTCTTAAAAGTCAGCTAATAAGTGAAGGATTTTGTGATTGGCAACATGCTAGTGTTCAACTTAGAGAACATGAAACTAGTGTTAAAATTAATTGTATATAAAATATTGTTAACTATTCCTATAAGCGTTGCTTTCGCAGAAAGAAATTAAAGTTACTAAAATCTTACTTACGTTCTACAATTTCTCGGGAAAGGCTTAACGAATTAGCAAGGATATCCATTGAAATTGATACTTTGAAAAATCGACTATAAGGAATTGATTGAAGAATTCGCATCAAAGAATGCTAAATGAATGTGTTGTGAAAAACAATGATCACCAAATTATGAATCTGAAGAGTCAAAATCATAAATCTGTAAATTTAACTAAGTGTTTTCTTAGTCTATGTAATCTGAGTCTGTGTGATATATACATACTGAAATGATCACAGACTTACAACTCTTTAGAGTGAAGATTACAGACTAAGAGCTTGACAAACTGCAGATTAAACATAGTGAAAAGTACATACTAAGAGTCTGCACAAATTGAAGTTCAACAGAGTAAAGAATGTTTGACATAGTCAAACACTGACAGAGTCAAAACCATTATAGATTCAGTTTTAATTGTGCGGCTAAACAAGGGGGATTTTGAATACATTCATATCAATTAGGATAATTCAAATTAAGTATTTGACTAGATCCTCCTTAAATTAAGCTATAGTAGTCAAGAATAATTAACACCTTACATGTATAAATAGATGTTCAATTGTTTATTAGAAGAGTGGTAAATATTCTATGTGAATTTTGATAAGTTTCAAATAGGTTTAGTGCAATTGAATTAGCATCATACTTGTAATCTTTGTGATACAAAAGTTGAATTATTGAATATAAGATGTTGCTTTGATTCATAAGATGTTATATCAATTGTTCTTATTTCCGACAAGAATAATTCAACTTTGATTGATTAAATAAATTGATATTAAAAGTTAAACTTCTTAACTTAATATGTTAATCAAGTTCTGAGATCTTATAAACCTAAGAAAATGGCACTGTTTAAGTTTTAATTACATAAAAATATACTCCTTTTTTCATTTCTATATTTCTAAAGATTGGAAAATGTTTTATACCCCTAGATAACTAACAGATATTTATAAAACGTGTTTAGATAATAAAGATAATAATTTTTTTCAGAATAAGAAATATAGAAAGCACAATCATAGGTTTCAATAAGTAGTTAGATATAAAAGAGAAAACAAAGATTTCAGCGCGTTTAGTTATTAAAAACTACAATTATTTTTATAGAATTTTTGTAAGAAATTGAAAATTAAATACATATTCAAGTTTGTGTTTCTTGAGAAAAAGAAATTTAGAAAATGAAATATTTTTTCCCTATTATAAATATAAATGTAAAAACTTGATTCGTGATTTTTTACATTTTATTTAATGAAAAATAAAATTCTATTTCCTATATTTGAATATATTTTTAAAATTTTTATTTATTATCTAGAAATGAACACTATCCGATCTCTAGAAAACGAGAGAAACATTTCTATAATTAAACACAACCTTCAGTTTTATTTCTCAGAACTTCTTTTTCGAAAAATTAAAATAAACTTGAACATATTTTATCGTTTTTCGGTTTTTAAAGAAACACTCTATGAGAAACAAGAAAAAGCATTTTGTAACTAAAAGCATTGTAGTTACTTTTTTTTTTCTTCAAAAGTTTAAGCTACATATTTGCATCGTAAGTATTCATTTCTAATTATTTCTGAAAGTTAAATAGTCATTGGACAAAAGATCATTTATCTATACTAATATATAAAATATTCACCTTTTTTTTACTTCTTTACTTTTTAAGACTAAGTAAATCTTCATCATTGTATTTATATCACTTTTAATTTCATGTATTCAATTCACTTAAACCCACCTATATAATAACACACCTAACAAATAAACAAACATTTTTGATAATAAATCTTACACAATAGCTTTATTTGTCTCACTCACATGTCTGTCATCTGAATATAGAAACACCTAATGAACACAATAGAAAACACACACATTAAACACTAATAAATATGATGTCAAACTAAATTAGACATCGTTGCTGTTATACGGGTACATGACTTGTTGGTAATAATTACTGTAATATGGTATATGAGAGTTTATTGATTTGAGGTGTAACAAAAAGATTATCTATACGATTATTACACATGGAGAAAAAAATAATTAGCCAACTTCTTAAAAGTTGCTCAACTTTTTGTATCTTAAATAATCAAACACAATATTTCTTTTTTCTACTGCATAAACAAACACATTATGCAAATACATATTTTTAAAACACGCACTCTAAATATCTTATGTGTAGTGAAAATATATTTTTGAATACTATTAACATGCATGTGAATATATATATATATATATGTACGTGTGTGTATAATAAACGATTTAATTAGTGGTGTGTCACGTAATAACAAAATATACTACATGAAATTATTGTAATCTATATTACTTTAAGAATAATAATAATAATAATAATTATAGTATATAATTGTATGGTTATATAGATGAATTTGTCTTCTAACATTAATTGCTTATGATTTGTCCAACTTACCCAGGTTTTTCGGGCCAGGCTTTTTTAGACTTTTTTAAAGTCCGGGCTTGGGCTAAAGCCCATCTGTTCACCTCTAATAGTTACTGTTGTAATTGATGATTTATTTTAGATATAGACATATAGTATGATGATAAACTAAGCAAGATGTATAATTTGTATAGTTGTTGAGTTGCAGTGGAAGGAAGTGCATAAACATATGAGCCGTTTTATTTATTTTCGTTATTACAAATTCGGTTAGTTCAAAAGAATGAAAAGGCCAGAAACTAAGTTTAGCCTTGACCCATAAATTTTCACTAGAAATGCCAGCCAAAATTTCATCCAAGTCCACCTGGTCAGCCCGTTAAAACCAAAGGTGATTTTTAGTTTTGATTACCTAATGGTTTCAGGACTAAATTTGAACCTTCAATCACACTTTTGTTGACATGGATTCTAGCGTTCGATAATGGGTACACCAATTTCTTATATTCGAGTTTACTGTGGGTATAGATGTGACAGAAAAAATATAGAATGACAATGAAAATCCAAAACGACTGCATTTTGGTCGGTTTTGAAGGGTTTGATATCCAAATTTGATATTCATCCCCAAAACACAAATACTGCCTACCACTTTCATTCCCCCTCCTCAATTTGTCAATTCTCACATCCTCAAACCAAACACACCCAGATAATTCATAGAAGTTATGTTACTGTTAGAACGACAACAATAATTTAGGAAAACAAACACAACTCACTGAATTAACTGTCTTATTAAATAAGTCCTAAGCAAACAACCTACAGCAGCCACTTCTGCACATTTGCCATAGCATTCATCGCCTTAGGATCATGCAATGTGATAGATTCGTCCAAATAATTGAATATTTTTATATTGTAACTACAAGTATCTATGGTTCTATACCATCAAGCCTATCATACAGCCACAAGAAAACTTGCACAAACTCATAGTCCATATATTGACACTGCAAAATTTTCATTTTGTTCCAATTTTGGGAAAGAAGAACGTAGAAATAAATTAACTGAAATTAATAAATCACTAGGAAGCATCTTCTTCCGCAGAATCTTTGGAATTGTCAACTGGTAATGAAGATGACTGATCTATTTCCCTGCGAGATGCTTCCCACAGCTGCTGTTCTATCCCCAGCTTTCTCAACTCCGTTAACCCTCGTTCAACTATAAGAAACCAAAAAATACATATGATTAGAAATTAATTGATGTGTTGAAACGGGTTTGGTTGAGTGGACCTGCAAACGTCATGTCCTCCATTTTCACAAGAGTAAATAAATACTTGATGTGTAAATATGCCAACAAAAACAAGAGTACATTGATAAAAAAAATCATAAATTATTGCATAAAGGAAAGTGGAAAGTTGTAAGCAGTATATATATAATTTGGCTGACATACAGCCTGTTTAACTCGTTCCCTTTTTAATCCCAATTTTTTTATTTAACCCTTTGAGATGAAACACAACCCAAATCGACCCATTCATATGTAAACAGGAATTCGTGACTTAAGGTCACAATAACCACATAATCTATAGGTTACAATTTTGAACCAGTTACTTATGGATAGATGGATTGTGGTTATGTTTCATCATGAATAGGTCAAACGACTAAGATAGGAAAATAGCTTAAAAGCAAACGTGTCGAATGTTGCCCAAAGTAATGCATAAAACATCTTAAAGACATTCTAGTCAAAAAATCAGATTATTACAGAAATATAATTTTTTGTAACCATATTTTGAAGCTTCTACAAAAAAAATGTGCCAACCCAAACAGCTCCAAAATTGCCGTTTTCATCCGTTACCCAACTTGCCAATTTTGCCATCTCTAAGTAGGTTGTTTATTTTCATTTGTGGAAGCTTAACAACTTCGAGGTATCCTTCATGGAGTTGCAGTAATGTCTAACTCTCTTTAGCAGTCTAATTTTGTTGACATTAGAGGTTATTAAAGATTTCTGTAATAAGTTGATAGCAATAAAAGAATCCCAAAACAACGAAAAGAATGCTTACCGTCTACAGCATCATGAGAAGTTGGAGACGTTGAACTCCGGCTTATCCAAAAGTGAAGTCTATCTTCGGCAATATCTTCATCTACACCATGAACTTTGGCTCTTCTCCAAAAATATGTAAGCCAGGCCTGAAAAACAATGCAATATCATACTAGCATGAGTGGGGGTGGTTTAATATTCGGATTGGCCCATGGTTCAATTGGCCCATGGTGTTGCCTGTTATAGAAGTTACTTTTTTTTATATATATAAATGAAATGATTTAGGAGGCTATATACATTACAAATACACTTCGGGAGACTTTAAACATGTTTGACCCCTTCCCATTTTTGACTAAATTATTCTATTTGGCTCATTCGACTCATTAGGGATAATCCAAACTGACCCAGTGTAAATAGAAAGAAGTATAGCTGCCAAGTGCTACCCAAAAGCAACGCTATGCCAGGACAAAAAAATCATATTATTTAATGAAGATCGCCCTGTTCTTACTTGATGCAGGAACCTTAGCTAAGCAACATATATTTTAGACAGATGAGGTATGGAGGTACATACAAATTTATCTTATAAAATGAAGAAGCTGGCATATATTGATTACATTTAGACAAATCACAAATATTTATGGATACGTGAAAGCATAATTTTCGTAAGTAAACAACCATTCTGAAACCTCCCAAAATCCTTTGCTAGACCAGTTACAGGGAGTCTACTTTTCAAGAAGCTTATGACATCCATGATTTCCAACCACTGATCGAACCATGGGTAGAAGTTATCAGCTGGAGTTGGTAAGATGGGTTGAGCAGATTGAGTAATGTGCTCAAGTCAAACTGGTAAAATTTATTGCGGGTTAAAACAGGTTGGGCCAATTTGGGACTTCAGATTTACCCGAAAACACTTTCTGATTTTTGTGGTGTCATATCTATTAGATTAGGTTAAGTATGATTGTAAAACCTAAATTATTTAAAATGATAACCTATCTTTTCAAATCAAGCGCATTTGAATACACTTTGTGTGACTTGTGACTCAATTGACCAGTTCGACCCAATAGAAAAGCAATCTGCACAAAAACCCTCACACCATCCGTGACAGTCATCATTCATAATTGTGCAAAGTAATGTGATATCTAACATCACCAATAGAGTTATTAGAAACAACAAATCAGAAAGCAAACCTCTTTGAAAGAAACATCTTCAGCCTCTTCGAGACTCAACTCTGCAATAGAGGTAAAGCAGTTGAAGTTAGCCAAACTTAAACTTGAGTTTTAATGCAATGGCAATACACAAATATTATGCAGTTGGAAACTTGACAACATAGAGAGTCGTGTCCTTGTTATCAGTTATTTTGCTGATGTGGCACTTCCAGATACTTGTAATGTAGTATATAAATAAACTTCCCTGTATTCAATCAATATTTGAAGTATCTATCTATCTATCTATCTATCTAAATATCTCTTCTCGGGTGTTGTCTATTTTCAACATTTTCCTCGTAATAGTGTCAGTTTATACAAACCACAAATGCATTACAAACATGTGGAAATTATAAGCAGAAGAGCGCACTACAGGAAGATGATCATATAGACTATTGATACAGTTATTATAGTGATAGAGTGCCATGCATATGCATCCTAATATGAGATAAGTGTATTCTACTATTTTGTCACAACACATAATATAAGACCAATACCGAATCCCTCCACAAACTTGGTATCACCCGGGGATTTTGGATCTGCAAGAAAAGGAAGATGACAAAAAACCATCAGATGGTTTATGGATACAAAATATGAAGAAATAGAGGTAGAGGTGGCAACGTTGACGCATTTATGATTTCATAGATTTGGAATGTGTATTTCTCTCTAACAGAACATATTAGAAGATTTACCAAGAGGAGGAACAGGTCAAATGGGTCAAAAACATTAAAAGTTGCCCAAGGTCTATTTTAATGTAGACAACCTCATAAATTCTTCCATTCAAGGATTAGATTATCATTGTAGTAGTTTATAACAATATATATAAGAACAACAAAACTTTATGGGTCAACCCAGACCGGCATGTTCCAACCCGTAACTGAAAAACCCATTTGACGTGTTACCCTGCCCACCCATACCGCCACCTGTAAATATAAGTAACAAAACATCCATTTATGCCCTTTGCGTGCACAACACCAGAAGTAAGCCATACCAGGGACAGACTGCCGGACTAAATTTGGACGACGTTGCTGGGCCATTGCCAGCACAACAGCATCTTCTACCTTTAAATGTATAAATTAAGCACTTTTTGAGAATGTAAAGAATTAAGCATAAATTTAGCAAACACGCATTGTTTTAGCTTAGGCAAAGGAGGCACCTTCAAGGAAGCCATTTCCCTCAAACCCATCTCAACTGAAAGCATACTCTCAATATTTCCTTCCCCAGTTAGATCATTGATATCACGGACAAGTTTTTTTCTTTCAGAATCATCATCACCTGCTTTCATACCATAATAATTAGTCAAAAATAGAACTTCCCTCTAATAAATATGGAACGCGGTAATAGGCTGATAAGAGATGAGTAGGTGAACTTGCCACCATGCCAAGACTCCTCCTTTGCCTTTTGTCCAGCTGAAATGACAACTTCAAATGGCAGGGGTGCAAATGATGACCAATGCTCATGCTTTGCTCCCGCTATGTCGGCACAAATACCTTACCATTAAGAATTCAAATTAGACCACTGGCATACCTTCCGATGATATTATTCAGTATTATCAAACTAACTGGTTGCAAACACCCAGTGTACATGAAAGTACAAATTAGATTGGTATCCAGATACCCGCATATAGCAGGCCTAGAAGGTGGCACATTCAAGCCATTTACTTATGAATTGGTCGATTTGAATAATGTTTTATCTAACATGTCATCTGCGTTAAACAGGTTGAAAGTCGCCCGTATTCTTTATGAATAAGACCTCCTATGTCGCTTTCTTCAAAAATATATTGATGTTCTAAATATATAGTCTCGTGATCATATATTTAAAGATTAGAACACTAATAGTTTATATATAACTTAAAATTGGAAAAGAAACTATTGATTGTTTGTACATATTTTTAAAAGTTGGAAATAAAATACGTGTTTCATGTCAACCCGACCAGCTCTAAAAATTATTGAATTAAAACAAACTTGCTTTGACTGAATACCCAGCCTCCCTGCCCATTTTGCCACCTCTGACCAGGTCTAACCAGAGATCACAAAAAAACATAACAGTCCAGTTTCTCAGTTTTGTGGAATTCAAAGAAAGGTTCAGACCGCTGAGTGCAACCAAGAAGTTTTTCATTCGAAGGCATTGTTGCACGAGATGTGGCAAAGTAATTACCATGTTGTACAGCTAAACCCCAATAACGAGAAAGCCAACACCTCTTTAAAACTACCTCCTCCTGAAAGAATTTGAAAACATGGAAAAACAAAATTAAAAACATGATATAAATAGAGTGAAGCCTCAGAAAATAAGATAAAAGAATCAAGCCTACCATCTCTTCATGAGTCAAAACCATTCTCTGTGTCATGGTGCGAAGAGCTTTTGCTTCAGATTCGGCTTCCTTGAGGTGCTCTATGGCACCCATGTTCTCATGTTTTAAGTTCTGATTGGAGCAGACAAAAAGGGGGGAAATATAGAATAAGGCGGCACCAAAAAAAGGAAAAAAAAACATAATAAATAAAGCCAGGAGAAAACAGAATTTCAGTTAGTCAGTGACTACCATGTTTTTACCTCAAGTTCTACACGAAGATTAGAGACTTCCACATCTCTTCCATCTTTTGTCTGTTGGGCAGCTTTTAGAGCAGCCTAAATAAAAAGTTAGTGAGCAGGTTTTCATGAAGAGAACATAAATGTAAAAGCAATATTATGTTCGGCTTACCTCTCTTTGCCGTATTGCTGCTTCTTTCCTGCATAATATAAGCAATATCATTTACTGGGTGTTATGAATAAAATATTAATATTAATGTTATACCCTCTAATTTCTAAAGTTACCTGCTCAACAACTTGGCCTCCAAGGATACTCCCTCTCCTAGAGAAGCCACCTATAGGATACAAGTTTTGCAAATAAATGTAACAATGTGATACCATCATAACTGAAAGAATTTAATTTAACCCTGAGATTGCACACAGAAGTTATAATACACAGGTCATCAGGCCATACACACCAAAATTCAGAATGACTGTTTGCAATTAACAGTAATTGCGTACCTGTTTCTCCAGCTCCCTTGCCCTTGCCTCTGCTTCTTCACGTTTATCTTCTACACGACGAAGCTGAAACAAAAATATATGTAACTTGTTGTGCTATCATTCATATTTCACATATGATTGTGATTGATAGAGGACCCAGAAGAATTAACTCACCTTATCTATAACAATGTCATGCTCTTCTTGTAACATATCGAGCTGCAATTAAGAGCCAACTTACATCAAGTAAGAGTTACGCACAAAACTCATGTAAATGTAAGCTACCACTTTCATCCTAACCTATAAGCTCATTAAGTATAACACTTATGTTTTATGACACTTTCTTTAAAAGATGTACAAGTAACTTTTGAATTAGAAAAGATAGTCGTACTTCATCACGAAGTGCAGATGCCTCATGCTGATCTCCCATATCTCTGCCTCCACGTCCAATATCCGTAAACCTGCAATGTGCACTCATAAGATCACAGTAAAAGATGTTACCATAGCACAAGATGCATTGACGATTTTAAACTTCAAGGAGAGGTAGTTTTTACTGCCTAAATATGCCCCTAAAACATAATGCAAAATACTCATAAATGATGATATATGTGCAAACAATTGATGTTGAACGTGTAAACCGTATATTCCAAGAAGTGAAACAAAATTGACTTGTAACCACTCACATACTAGCCGATGGGAGCGGAAAAGATCATGAGAAGTATTATGCAAGCATACTCAGTTAAGCATGAATTTGAGATATGTTACTAATCTAATAAGCTCTAACAGAAGTGATCAGAACTAAACTGCATTCTGGTTTGCTTTATCTAATCATAATTTATAAAAGAGCCCCAAGTCTTTTTTAGAATACAACATCAAAAGATAAACAGTGATAAGAAGGACAGACAAACAAGTACAATCATTTATTACCTTCTTTCTCTATTTCTGTTTGGAGGTTCTATTTGCGACGGGACGGTACCAGGGTGTCTCAAAGTCGATCTATTAGGAGGCACCACTGGTCCTGTGCGAACGGATACTGACGGCCTTCCGGCTGACGTAGAACGATTAGAAGGAGTGTGCTCCATAAAGTTCCGACCTAACTACATAGAAGCATAAGAGAGTGCTTAGAACATCAGCAAAACAAAGAAACCATATACGTATATAACATCATACGTGATGCGAGTTCAATATATATTCAGATCAATCGTAGTATTAGTTTCTCAATTATATCCATTACCATGACAACCTGCAATCAGCCTTGTTACCCCTAACAAATTTGTGTACTTCAAGTAGTCATATTTAAAAGTAGAGTGTCTCATCGTATACAGAAATGTACATACTTATATGAGATCCACATTTTTAGTAGCAGTAGCTATAAAAAAAGAATGGGTTATCCAATACAGGATAACTTTAAAAGCAAGTAGTTGACTAAGTTAGACTAGATAACAAGCAATTGAGATCTAAATTCTTAAAATATAGAGCATTGCGTCAAGCGAGACAACAATCGCTGCATGTAACTCTAAATTAAAAATACGTTGGCCTAATTAATCTTAATTTCACATTCACTGCTAAATTCGTGCACCAATAGCTACCTCACTTAACCTAAGAGGCTAAGACTGTAAAAACAAGTAAATAAACAGATACCGGATAAACTTCAAATCAATTACACAGAAACTATCAGTCAACAAAATTGGGTTGACTTACTGCCACCATTACTACGAAATAACTAGAGTTATACAATATAGGATAACTTTAAAAGCAGGTAGTTGACTATAGTGGATTAAGTAACAAGTAATTGAGATCTAGATTCTAGATTACACATCATTACATCAAGCGAAACTACAAGCGGTGCATGTAACTCTAAAGCAAACCCACTCAGAATCAACATAACTTTGATCTAATTAACCTCCATTTCAAATTCACTTGATCTAACACTGTGTAATCAACTAAGTTAAAAAAAAACATATACTGTGTAATATCAAAATCAACTACACATTAAAATCAGTCAACAAACTGCGTTGACTTACCGCAGGTGAAGGTGATCTATTAGGTTTACCAAACGAAACAGCAGACAAACCACCAGTACTACTACCGTTACTATTATTACCAAACGACGTGGGATTAGCGAACCGAAACCCTAGGTCATCGTCATCATCATCATCATCTTCGTCATCATTATTAGTAGTTTGCGAAGCCATAACTTGCGCCAAACGTTGAGCAGCAGCTTTCGCAGCAACATTTTGATTTCGTTTAATAGTAGAATAACCACCAGTCGGTTGACCTAACCTTGACTGAGGATGAGCCGGTGATCTCATCGGCGATGATGAACCGGTGCTGTTTGAATCGCCGCTCCATTGCCGTGTATAAACCGGACTCTCGGTCCGTTTCCGATCCATTTGATAGTATTTGAATGTAATCAGATGAAATTGAGATCAAATTAGGTTAAGTTATGGGTGTGAATATTAAGTAATTCAGTGTGGAGTTTCGGTGAATTTGCTAGATTTTTGGAATTAGGAGTTTGAAGAGAGATCGGTGGAAGTGGAATTGGGTTTTTTTATTTTTTGACGGAGATCCGGTCGACATAATTATGGCGTTGAAACGGCGTGACGTATAATGTACACTATGGATAACTTTTCCGTTAGAGCTAACGAGGTTTCATTTACGTGTATAATTTACTGATTTAATTAACCAGATAATTGTATTTGTATTTTATCAATAAAGTAAAATTAATTATTAATCAAAAGTTGTCATTGTAGTAGAGTGGTCAGTATTCCCCCAACCCGGTTCGATCCCCGGCAACGGAGAATTTACATTTTTAATGTTTTAACATATTATTTTAGTAATTTATCGGTCGTCGTTGTTTTTAATTAAAATTCAGATTAAATTCCGTCTCGAAATCTTGTAGAACTACTGAAGACTTCGAATCCAATAAAAAATTGTAACTTCTAGTATTTTCATTTGGGGGCCTTAGGGGTCAATCCTTCGATGGGTCATGCAAGTTTTAATTAGTTTTATGTATTATGTATTCAATATTTACGGTCTTATAGGTTTTAACTTAGGTTAATATATATGGAGAGGATTAAACTAGTTCAAATAGTCACTTGGATTATTAAAGACCACGACTTACCAAAGCTATTAGTGGACTATACGGTTCTTATTTTTGAATAAATGATGTTTAGTAACATGTTTAATTGCATTAACCCGATGACTAATTGCATTTTAGTAACCTGCTAGCATGGTCACGTGGGATGCACGTAAGCGCCAGCTAAGCCGTTTTCTTTCCACATATTTAAAAGTCCTCCACATCACTAAATGAGCACATTTTCAACAAGTCAGACCCTTCATTTTATTAATTTGTCAGTAAACGATTTCCATCGTCATCGATTCATCGCCTTCAATATTAATTCATCAGACCCTTCATTTTAACCAACAAATCAAACACTAAAATTTCCCCAATTTTATACGATTTCTATCCAAACAAAACCTTAATATCTCCTTAGTTAGTCATATATAACAAATTCTACATCAAAAAAAATCAAAACGCTAAAATTAAGGCTAAGCATTTATTTGCAGATCTAGGATTGGGACTAAATATTTGGCACATACTAAAATCTAAAACAAGAATTTTGAGATCTAATAAAGTCTAGATCTGTAAGGAAAAAAGAAAAAGAGAATTAAAGGTGAAATATGAAGCTTGAATGTCACCACCTCGTCGTTGCCATAATTTCCGGTCACCATCACTTCACTGTATTCCGGTCACCTACCATTGGCAACCATCCCGAGTCGATCATCACAACCACCGAAGCTACCTGTCGTAGTTATTATAACACCGGATCTGCTCAAACTCGACCACTGTATCTCAGTCTTGACCACCAGATTTGCTCTTGCTCGATCTCGACCACCGGCCGTTGACCATTGTATCTTGACCACATGATGGTGATAAAGGGTGGTGGTTGTTTGGGATGCCAAGGGTGGTGGCGGTGAGCAGAAAGAAGGATGAGAAACTTTTGTAGAGAGAGAAAAGAAAATAACATAATATTTTTTTTTAAAAACCCCAAAAATATTTACATATTTTTTTGTTTTAGTTTAGATTTTCTTTAGACACAACATGTAAGAAAATAAAGCCATGTCAGAATATAACCGGTACAATCGGATAGCCGATTTTTTAACACGTTATTAATTTCAACCATTTTTGTGTAAAGAAAATACCTTTTTAACTTCTGGTAATGTTTTTATTTTAACTTTTATTTATTTTGTAATAACTGTTGTGATTAAATATAACTTATATAGCTATTCAAGATTTTAAAATCAAACTTGAGCAATCTTGAGTCCTCATCAAGCCGAGCTATAACCTACATCATAGAAGCTCATTAAATATTGAGCCGGTTTTCATTTACATCTACACTTAATCAAATCAAGCTTGAAGCTTATAGCTCAATTCAACTCGTTTAGGTCTCTAATTGTCATATTTATATACAATAATAAAAGCATGAAAAAGATCAAAATGTGAAATAAGAAAAACGAGCGGATCTACACCTGTGCGTTGTGACGAGATCGTTAAACTTACATCTTTGGTTGCGTTATATATTTATCCAACAATTTTTCTTAATCAGGTCAGACATTTTATAATGTAAGTGGTTGCGCTGACCTAATACTCTATTAAAGTTTACACATAAAACAACCAAATAATCAAGAAAAAAAGATTATTATCATAAAACTGCTATTTGATATAAATTTTAAATTAAATTGTATTTGAATTTTGTTACATCATATTTAACACAAAATGAAATGATAGATAATATTACATTAAATATTTATACGATCCATATGACATACTTGAAAAGAGTTTATACCAAATACCTCGTAATATTTTGTTACATCATCTTAATATTTTAATATAAGGTAAACTATACGTACTGTACATAGTACATTTCATACGTAATGTAAAGACTAATTTTGTAATTTGAGAACTCACTTACTCCTTTTTTTTTCACTCCCTTACACCACGAATCTTCTTTAAAATTGTTACCTTTTTTTCTCTCCCCACGCATAGGCAATCTCTTATCTTTCTTTAACTTTCTTAAAGATATTTTTTTCAAATGTTAACAAGGATATATATTGTTTTTAGCTTTTTGTTATT
The DNA here is from genome assembly GCA_963921325.1 of Logfia minima. Taxonomy (NCBI): domain Eukaryota; kingdom Viridiplantae; phylum Streptophyta; class Magnoliopsida; order Asterales; family Asteraceae; genus Logfia; species Logfia minima. Next base: position 2,223,916 of record OY992773.1, read on the forward strand.
TGTGGCCTGTGGTTATTGATAGTCAATGAATTTTATATGTTGATATTTCTACTTTTTAGCTATATATAAATCTTCAATTGACATCTCTTTAACTGTATATAAAATAGTTAATAAAGAACAACAATATATAGAGACTGACCAAGTGTACTTAACTACAAAAATACTCAATGGAAATCCCAGTTATAAGAGAATGAAAAACCTCAATTAGTACTACGCTACACACAAGATCGTTGAATCAAATAAAAGTACTTAACTATGTAGAAGCTAATTCACCAATTGAACTTAAGAATTAGTTGAATCCATTGTCACTACAGCCACATTATCATATTGTGCTCAGCAATGCTATGGTTAAAAACAAATTACACAAACAAAAGTTACAATTTGAGATGTCAATATTATATTAGTTTGTTTTTTCTCACTTATCTTTCTCTCCCTCCATCTAATTGGTGACACATCATTATGTATCCCAAAATTTGTAAATTGTTTGTATCCATATCATTTCTCTTGTGCTTTAACCATCCGTAGTAACAAAAAATAATAACAATTAGGAATTCAATTATACGTATATAAATAGTTATGTATTAGAAAACACATTTTTACTTTTTTTCTTTTGACAACCGGTAATGTTATGGTCTTTCTCTCCACAATGACCACGCGTTTTCCTTTTCCTCAACTCCATAGCTTTTTCAATACCAGACTTCATTCTTGTAGCAGTTTTTGATCGTCCTTTTGTCCTCACGGGATGTTTGGGATCATGAATATTTATATCTTGTGATATGTCCCTTTGTGTGCCAATTGGTGTAGTTGAATTAATTTTCAAATTCTCTCAGCTCTACTCTTTTTTCTTGTAACTTGCTCTTCGAGAAATTCATCAAATAAGGTACTAAGTATCTCAATTTCATACGGGGAATCTCTCACTCTTCAGGTACTTTGTTAAATTTCACTCTAATAGACCATAAAGTCATGAAACTAACCTCTTTAGTATAATCAACATTAACACCCATCCATCTTGTTCCAATACTTCCAACATAGGTTGCTTTCATTGTCCATTTTGGAAGTATGTAGTGATTAGGAATGGATGTTAATAGCTTTTTTTTTCATACTGTAGAGGATGTGTTTGCACAAAATTCAAGAAGTCTCAAATCTTGCACATGAACAAGTCGCAAAAAGTCCGAATCAATTTTACATTCAACAATCTTCCAACTTTCTTTATTTGCTTTCAAATAACCAACACGATGTTTCACCAAGTCAGCATCTTTGCTTAATTTTTCATGCCCACAATTAACACTAGTCTTCCACTCTTTCTTGAGTACCTCATAAATATTTTGAGTATAACGTGGTGCTACCATTACTTCAATTCGATGATCACTATGCAAAGTGGGTTTTGAGTTTAAAGTCCTAAAATTCTGATCCTCTTCTGGACTTCTTTGTAAATTCACAACCTTGTCATATTTTACTACAAAATCATTTAACATAGTTTTTGAGTTCACAAAGCCATCGAAATATGAATGAATGCTTTCACTTCGACCACTAGTTGTCATTCCCGCAATAAAAGTGTCTTTCAAAGATGCCTTTAGCCAATGATGACGCAACTTATACATGTTTCCTCACCAAGTATTATCATCTATATGATATTTTTCTTCAGCTCTTCCCACTTCGATTTGAAATCTTCGATGTTTTGACTTTTAACCAAACTTATATATGTATCTTGAAGATCATCATATCGAGATCGTAATGGTTGAAGAGGCTCCAAAACGTGCTTTCGAAAATACCAAGCACATAACCGATGCCTTGTTTTTGGAAACACCTTGCTAATTGCTTTACCCATAGCCAAATCTTAGTTAGTGATAGTGGGAATAGGTGGGCACTCGTAAATGCATTTCAAAATTCTTTAAATAACCATGTAAATGTTGCCTTCATCTCATTGTATAATAATGTTGCTCCAAGTAATAGACTAAACGTGATGATTAACTCCAACAAGTGAGAAAATGTTAAGCCAAATTTATTCATTTTGTAAGTGACATCAAAGACAACAAAATTGGCAAATTGATTAGAAGAAGATCTTGACCTACCATTAGCCCAAATGACATTTCTCATTGTTCCATCAGTGTTCAAATCCATCAAAAAGTACAAATCTTTATCTAGCATAGCTTTGTCTTGAAAATGAATGATAATTCCATGACATTCTTTGCCTAAGTTAACTATCCTTTAACCATATATAATATAATATTAGAACAATGATCTCGTGTTAGATTATCATCTTGGTCGCCTTTAAATGCATTCACTATTTTGGTGATTTCACAAGGTCTTATTCCATTTCTTGACATCAAAGTTACAAGATCTCTACATTCTTTAGATCGATGATAGACCTTGTGAGACCATTGTCTTGGTATTTATGGTAGGTTATCTAACGGATGATTGAGATCGTCATTAAATTTGTTAACAACCCATGTTTAACTAAAAAGTAATAAAAATCAGTTAACAAATATTATTTATCTTAACCTGATTGTACTTCTTCGTCATCAATTTAATCAATACAATTGTTCACGGTGAAGAATTTTGGGTGTTGGTGAATAATCTGGTAGGGTATGATTGTGAAAAGAATTGTTTGTAAGGATTTTTTGGCGCCTAATTTGGGGAAGAAGAAGAGTCGAGGGGCAGGAGCATAAAAAATGAGCAGTCATGATAGGGGAGTTCTCAAATTACAAAATTAGCCTTGATAGTACCTATTAAATCTACTTTCTATAGTACATATAATTTTCCCTTTAATATACACAATATCATCTATATATTATTTATCAATTTTAGATTGCGTTCAATATATTTTGATAATACATTAATTTCACGTTATTTTTCTATTGACATGATTTAACTTACAAAATTTTTAATGTATTAAATAATTTTTGAATGCCTACGTTGTGATAATATTAATATTGTTGTTAAAGTAAATTTTAAATGAGCTTGTACATAGATATTGGATAGATCGTAGCATTATCTTTTTCTATAAAAAGAAAAAGAAATGCATTTATAAAAAGAAAAAAAAAGGAAATGCTTACAAGGAAAAAAAATATAAAAATCCACAAAAGCACAAAAGACTTACTCTTCACTAACTGTGAATTGTATTGTATATATAGGTAAACAGGTAATACCATTCAAAGTCTTGTGTGAATTGAATTGAATCAACAGGTGAATAGCCTTCAAATTCGCATGCAATTTTTCTTCCTTCATTTTCCACCATTAATCTCACCTTCATCTTTCTCATGCCAAATTAACCCTAATTATCTTTATCTTAATCTCATCAATTCAAATCATATCTATTCTTTCAAGCTCGGAATTAAAACATTATTTATCAATCACAATGAAATTTATGGATAACTCACGTCAACCTTTGATCCCAACCTTCCTCTACTCACCTAAACCATTCATCAATTATGATCACTTGAATTCGAATCAACCAAACTCGTTTTATTCCTCGACACGTATGTCTTTTGTTTCGTCGTCACCGTCAAAAGGTGTTGTGGTCCAAGCTCCAAATGAGCTACGTAAGATAGAGATCTTTTCTCCAGCGTATTACGGAGCGTGTACTGCTGGTGGTATTCTTAGTTGTGGTCTTACTCACATGGCCGTTACTCCTTTGGATCTCGTCAAATGTAATATGCAGGTTGATTTTTTTTTGGACGGCTAAATTTTTTTATAAAAAAACTAGCAAGTAGCTAGAAAGATTACAATATGCAGGTTGATTTAATTTCTCGTGTGCATGTAATAAAGTTTTTGTTAAAGAGTAATGTCATATTTGCCTAAAAGTATAGGCCTAAACATATGCCTAACCATACTGGTTGATTCCTTGTGCATGTAACGTATTTTTGGAAGTTGGTTAATTTACTATCCGAATAGAACTTATGTTAATTCTGTCTTTCTCCATAATCACTTATAATCTTGTAAAACAAAGTTATTTGGATAATGGAATAAGGATGGATTGATAAACTAGACTATGATAAATTAACTTTTGTTTGGTTTAATATGCAATTAGGAAGGTGATTATGACAACATCAAAATTGATTCATAGTTTCATACACCGTCAAAATATGTTAAAAATTTATGGTATTTACACTACAAGAAAAGACGAAAGAAATAAAGGGTAAAACTCTAAATCCAAGTGGTTTTGGGAGTGTACGAATAGATTTTGATGGTACAAGAATCACTTCTCTTTTATTTACCTTTTTGAGTATGATAAGGATACTACGATGTTTAGTTGTTTACATCTACGTTGTTTATATCTTGTGACATATGCTATGCTTTGAAATGAATATGCATTTAGGTATACACTAAATTTTTTACTAAAATTTCACTCTGTCATTACACCTATTATATACATCAATATCTAAAGTGAGACGAACCCACAACCAATTTTTTGATGGGCCACCCGAATTCCGTTAGGCCTAAGGCCTATTGGTCTCATATTGTTGTTATATACACGAAAAAATCCATTTAATATATTTCAATCTTTATATATGTATGTACATTATTATAAGCATTGGCTTTGTACATGAACAAATCACTGCTAAACTGAAAAGGCTTTAAAATTGTCCCACTGGTTTGTTTAGTAATGAGGTACATTACATTTCTTATACATGATTTTTCTAAATAACATGTGATCATGATTTTGTAATTATCTGATTTCTCTTTAGATAAACCCTACAAAGTACAAGGGTATTACTTCTGGTTTTGGAGTGTTACTCAAGGAGCAAGGAATGAAAGGATTCTTTAGGGGCTGGGTTCCAACATTGCTCGGTTACAGCGCACAAGGTGCATGCAAGTTCGGGTTTTATGAGTTTTTCAAGAAAACGTACTCTGATATAGCTGGTCCCGAGTATGCAACCAAGTATAAAACATTGATCTTCCTTGCTGGATCTGCGTCTGCTGAATTTATCGCTGACATTGCTCTTTGTCCCTTCGAGGCTGTTAAGGTTCGTGTCCAAACAAAGCCTGGATACGCTAAAGGTCTCTCAGATGGCCTTCCAAAATTTATTAAGGCCGACGGTGTTTCTAGGTATGACCCTATAACATTGAGTAATTCAATAAGTTATTTAGATGGAAAATATACGACTTACTGATTTCTATGTATCTAATATTCATTTATTCTTCTGCAGGCTTTTCAAAGGGATTGCTCCTCTTTGGGGACGACAAATTCCATGTAAGTCGGTAACTTACCAAAATCTTGAATCCAATTCTAAAGCACAAGATACTAGTTTCTATATAATCATGCCCAATGTCATCAAACGGTAGTGTTTGGATATGTACATTATCTTTAGAGATGCATTAAAATTAGAATATCATATAATTAAGTACCAACACACGTTTGATCTAGAAGTAGTATTCAAGATGTTGTGGATCCAAGTCTTACTGAGACAAAAGGTGTATTAAAGGTGTGGAGTAGGTGGGTCTCTGAGTTTTTCGTGAAAAAACTAAAAGAATCTTATAACTAATTTCTCTATTATTTGACTACTGCAAAACATTTAGTTACAAAAAACTTAAAAGAATGACCGAGGTTAAAATGTATACATATTCAGATACAATGATGAAGTTTGCATCTTTTGAGATGATTGTGGAGAAGTTGTACAAGTATGCAATTCCGGTGCCAAAGGATCAATGCAGCAAACAGTTACAGCTTGGAGTAAGCTTTGCTGGCGGTTATGTAGCCGGTGTACTCTGTGCCATTGTCTCGCATCCAGCTGATAATTTGGTTTCTTTCCTCAACAATGCCCAAGGAGCTACTGCTAGTGATGTGAGTATTTTTACGTCTTCAGTTGATCATCATTTTTTCCTTCTATGGTTTATGCACGTAATGTTTTCAGTCATCATGCTTTGAAGCAAATGGTGCCGGCTATACAATGCATGAAATTCCATTACCTCCACACAAATTTAGAATAATGACCCTTTAAAATATGTGGGTGCAGGCTATCAAGAAACTTGGATTGGTTGGTTTATTCACTCGCAGTCTTCCTCTTCGTATCTTTATGATTGGAACTCTTACTGGAGCACAATGGGGCATCTATGACGCCTTTAAAGTTTTTGTCGGACTGTAAGTTTCTTCTCCTTATTTACCATTCATTTAATTATCTATTTCTCACTTTCTCAAAAAGAAACTACAACCAGTAGAGGTGGCAATTTCAACCCATTTTTTAGGAACGGGTTGACTTGGCTTGTGTTTTATCCCAAATGGGTCAAATGGGTCGATAATTGTCCAAGTGTAGTTCTAATGCATACAACCGTATTAAATCACTTAATTTATTTACTTTCTCAACGTGGTAGTTCTGAAATCATATTTAACGAATTAGTTTAAAAAAAAGGTTTTAAAAGGGACACAGATTTCCTTCGGTCAACCTAACCCCTACTAAAAAATTCATTTTGACCAACCCAACTGCTCATTTTGCCACCTGTAGTGCAATGACATAGTTTGTTATCTATTTTTCTGGCACAAAAGACCAAATTTCTTTTCTTTGTAGGCCTACTACCGGTGGTGCTGCTCCTCCTCCCGCTAAGTAGAGCATCCGCCCTCGGGACACACTATTAAGTGGTTTTGCCATGGAGAACGCTCGAGATACATAACAATAGATTAGCTTCTGTTACTCTCCCTGTATCCATTATCTAGTGAGGCGTATCACACTCCTCTTACGAGATACTACTATAGATATTTTCATTATACACAATTCACCGTATAATATTTTTTTCCTGATCTACAATTATTATAAATGTTATTGCAATTACTTTATACAAAACTTATGTTCTCCCTTTATCAAAAGCATTATGCTTGAACCCAAGAAGCTGATTTAATCACATTATAAAGAAACACGAAACCTTTGTCCCTGCTGAATGAGAGTAACCCATAAACCAATAGGTTATGGGTTCAAGCCTCACTTGAGACAATGTGTATATAATAAGTGTTGTACACAATAAGTGAGTAGAGTGTAAAAACTGAAATTAATATGCTTTGATGCTCGTAAGAAGAGTTAGGATATAATGCAGAGGATTTGGCTGCTGAAAAAGTTGATTCGTTTTCATTGAAATTCCATGATTCAACAAAGAGCGAATCTCGAGTTACTACGGTTGGTTCAGACCAATATCTCTGATCAAATTGTGAGTTTGAAAATAGAACAGTGTTTTAATATTGGAGTTGATGAGAATTTGTCAACCGAAAAAGTTATTCATGTTGCAGTTAAATGTACCTTTGTCAATAAAATGAAGATGTAAATTTACGTTAAACTGACCCATGCATCTATCCATCAGACCATCACTGTGCTTCATTCAGAAGAAACACAAATCTGAATCTAGAAATAAAAATGATGCCTTTTGAATCAGTTCATTTCTTGTAACCAAAGATTAGTAATGTTCCATTCTCTTGTCTTATTTACAGCCATACTTCAGTCAATTTGCAATTCTTAAACCCAATTCGATGCTTTGCAGAACAAGCTTTCATCTGCAATTCAACATGTATGTCTCTTTCTCTTCCGTTTCTGAGTGTTCATTTAGACATTAGAGGGCTAAAGGTTAAGTATGCTTCACATTTTCCACCACTGTTTTTTTTACTTGATGTGACTTCATTTTTGAAGTATCATTAATCACAAGATTAATCAGTGAATAAAGTTGGCTTAGTGACTCTCATAAATTTTAATCATAGAAATTTCTATAAAGAACACGAGCTTTCTTTAGATGAAAACCCATAGTGTGATATAACTAAACCATGGAATTTTGACCATGGGATGCAAAACGTGTGTTGCTGCCCTAATGTCACCTTCACAATGAATAATATATATTTCTCTTCTTTAAAACGTTTAAAATGGAAAGCCATTTGTTACTATGAAAAATGGGACATTTGTGCCTCAGTTTGGACAGAGAACATGTATAATAAGATGATTTATAAATATGGGGGGTACGGGTTTGTTTATTTTTAAGCGTTTATCTACTCAAAAATAAACATGGACCAACCTACTTATTTTTAAGTGCTTATTCCTTATAAAAGAAGCAGATAAGCAGTTTTTCATAGAGTGTTTGGATTTGCTTATTATCTGATATAAAGATAAGCAATAAGCAGCTTAAATAAGCAATCCCAAACATGTAAAACCATGATGTCTTTGTGAATTTTTGTATTAGGAAAGTAGGTTGTTGCATGGTCTCATAACATTGTATTATTAGTTTATTGAAGGTTTTTATATGATGAAAAAATTCAAGTGTTTAGCTATATACACTAACTTGTTGTAACAGAAATATTCATCAACTTAGTTGCGATGGAGTGACTTCAACACTTTAGTCACGAACATCTACTCACCCTAGTCAATTTGCATTTGGACCACAACAACGAAACTCTGACAAGCAACAAGGAGATTTTGTGGTAGAAGACCACCCAGGTGGGGTATGCAATATGTGTAAGGACCACATTTACTCATTTCATTTGTGTTACTATGACTGCAAGGATTGTGACTATTCATTGCACAGATTCAGCACGGAACTGCCCACAACTTTAAAAAACCATCAATCACATCCAGACCACAATATGTTGATTGAGAAATATTGGACAGAACCTGCAGAACGGATGTGCGATGTCTGCAATCTTAACCGAGACAATATGGTATTTTTATACTATTGTTCCATTTGCAAGTTCTTCATGGACATAATATGTGCTTCTATCTCTGAACAAAAGATAGTTCACCCAAGTCAGCCTCACCAACTCGAACGTATTATCAGACTGATAATATCAAAATGTCATGCTTGTGGTAATGAACATAAAGCGATCTTCCATCATTATACCACTTGCTTTTGGTTCTGGATTCATTTGGATTGCGCTTTGCTACCTCTCAAGTTATTGATCCAGCGATCAACTACAGAGACGTTTACTCGTTCTCATCCTCTTAGCCTTTCTTTTTCCTTCCCCTATGCTGATTCGAAAGCTAAATTCTACCCTAGTTGCAGAGTTTGTAATGACTCCTTTTATTATTCTTTGTGGCTTTACAAATGTGATAAATGTCAATACTACGCACATGTGGATTGCGCAACTTCAAAGAAAGAGCCGTTTATGTCCATCTTCTTCACGACAGGTGATCTTTCTATTCTTTTTTGTAACTTCTACTTTTTTTCTTTTTTCTTTTCACAGAGTTTGTTGGTCATAGTTTATTTTTTCTCCGTGTTATTAATCAGGCCTTGGCACAACTTACAAAAACTTCCAAGATGATGATTATCCTAATCTGCTCAACTATCCATTTACCGATGAAAGTTACAACCTTTTGAAGCTCGATGTTTCCAACCGGAAGGACTTTATTGAAGAAAACGATGATGAAATGCTCAACCACTTTGGTCATTAACACCCACTGATTCTGTTCAACACACAAACCTCACTTGGTAACATATCAGTTTCTCTTCACAATCCCATGAAAGAAAGTTCAACATTGTGGAAACATCGTGGCTTTGTTCTTCATAAATGGTGTGCCATGCTATCTCTAAAATACAAGACCACCTAGGCCATCAAGAACATTCACTTGTTCTCCTTCACAATCCCTAATAAGTTCTTTGGTGTCTTTAAGTGTGCCATTTGCAAGTTACCTTCCAACGGTTTTGCCTATGGATGCACAACTTGTGAATATTATGTAGATACAGATTGTGTCTTTATACCCCATGAAATCACACATGAAGCTCACCCCAATCATCTCCTCTCAAGATTAAATTATGTTTCCGCCAATCGTCTGAAAATGCATTGCGTTGCATGCTTACTGCATGATGGTGTACTATTGTCATTCTTCCTATTTCTACTTGCATACTGTTCGTGCTCTCTTATTGCCTAAAATGATAAGGCGTTCATATGATAAGCATCCATTGAGCCTAAGGTACTATACTGCTGAAAACCATATTAGTGAATACTTCTGTGATTTTTTGAGGACGAATTTGACCCTGAGAAGTGGTTCTATCATTGCACCACGTGCGCCATATATATCAATCGTGCTTGTGCGCCCTTAATACTCCAATGTGAGCAAGCTGTATATTCCAAGTATCAGAAATATGTGATGGAGTTTATCAATGTTAAGTTTGGAGGGACACTTGAGATTATAGGTCACCCACATGGTATCTCCTTTGTTCAAGGAATGGAGTGTGATGGTCAATGCCTAGAGTTTGACGAAGATTTGCAGTATGAGATGATCTTTAAGTGTTTTGAGTTTCAATTTGCAGTTCATCATGGGTGTGTTTCATCATTCAAATATTGATCAAGTTTTTTAAAACTTGAGTTAAACCACTCTTGTACCTGTGTTGTTTGTGTGTTCATTTGATTGACTTACCTAAATCTGGTTTAGTATTTTATCAATTAATTAATTTCAACTACTTTACATTGAAAATAGAATCTTATATCATGGAGTACCTTATAATCATCTCAATTCCATTTCTTTTGTGGTTTTTGTGGTCCAACTGAATGATGGGGCTTGAACAAGCAGTAGTGTTGCTCATTTGTGATTAAAATGTAACGAATTTGAATAAGTAATTCAATTGAATCGAAGTGATATCAGATTGTTGGTTTTGCCTCCTCACACAAAATAAACATCACTCAGTTTCTATTAATCGTTTAGTTTATAATCCATGTAGATTTAGTCCCAAACATAAGAATAAGAGGAATTAGTTAATCTTGAGATTTCAATCTGTGTGAAATGTGAAGAAGCTTTCCATTGATATCAGATATTGTAGTAATTTTAATTTTATTTTTCCCAATATGAAGCTTACCATTTGTGCGTTGTAACCGTTACCACTACCTAATCTCAGTTCACATCCCGAGGGAAAGGGAATGAATAAGAAATCACCTCAGTTTCAAGTTTCTCTCTTTGTTTTGAGGGAGCGGAGGTGAGAAGTGTTGGGAATTTCCAAAGGGATCAAGGAAGGTTATTGTACCCGTCAAAGGAAGTTGCAAATAGGCTAATTCCTTCCATCAACTATGGCCACTATGTAGAAGGCAGACGAACTCGGACTAGTGCAACAAAGTTTAGACTCACGCGATTGGACTCTAACATATTCATGAAGTGTGCACTTTTTTTAAGAAAAGACTACATATAGTTATACAAAATTACATGTTTGATTGTCTAAAGTTGTACATTTTTCCGCTGACCGGCGTCAAAATTTCTTGTCGTCGCCCCAAAAAGAAGTCACAACTTAAAACCAATCACATTCTACCATATATCAAAGATATTTGGATTATAAACATTTGGTAGTTAGATCATGAATACTTTGAAGAATAAATGTCTGATATGTACACACCACGAGTCTCGTGTCACAGAAGTTCGAAAGAAAAATGAAGAAGGTGATTTGAACCCAACATATATGACTTCCCACATCACATGATACAATATTCATAGTGGATGGTAGAACAAGAGTACAAGAGACAACAAATCTCGCAATGCGTTGAGTAATTTTTAGGTGTACAATTAACTTCCCAATCCCGGTCAACTTTTAAATGCAAAATTTGTAGTTCTAGCCATGAGTGTTTCATCTTGAGATGCTAAAGATTGTTCAGTTGCGGAATATTTTGTTCTGAACGGGCAGCGATATCATTAAAGCATACCAGTAAGAAACTAGCAGTGAAAAAACAAAGCTACACAATATTACATAGAGTTTTAGGTTGTTGAATATGATCTGAGATTATGGGACACAAATCCAGGAATCACATGGCAGGAGAAAATTATTGGTGTAACATGGGTCATTGTTTTTATTCATGTTATCATTATCAGTTCAAATGTTCAATAATGTTTTTTATTCCCAATCATGGACTTTTTTTGGTCATGTTTTCAATCCCAACACTCAAAACAAGAGACACAGCTGCAGAAACTATGCATTTCAATTCAAATCAAAACCTACCAGAAATTGGAAACAAAGTCTAACCTTTTCAAGCTTGTTCAATCAACATAATATCATTTCCCATAAATCATTACTACACAAAACACACACACATAATGACAGCACAAGTAATACAGGTTCAAGAAAGCATAGTTCATGTATGGAAAAATTACAAAAATACCGAAAGTAAAAAGATACCCACATCCAGCCTCCAAATATACTTCAATCTAAGATCAATGCAACTTCATCATACTCATATAGTCATATGCAAGATTCAAGACACAAAATACTGCTTTTTACTTCAAAAAAATGCCATTTAGGGGGAATTTGCCTATTTACTTCGAAAATAAAGTAGGTAGTAACCTGCTTATTTTTAAGTACTTAGTCCTCACTATATAAGCATATAATCAGTTTTCAAATGGTGTCACTTGTCAAAATAAGCAAGAAGCAGATAAACACTTAAACTAAGTAATCCAAACATCCTCTAACTATTGTCTTCTCTAACACAACACAAGCCAATATTATTGCTACTTCCAACTACTCGTCTATATACCATAACTTTGCATATCATTTGAACTCGACTTTACCATATAGAAACAGTTTTATCGCGACAACTGAAGTACACAAGAAAGGGCCAAACTATATTCAGACATTCTGTCTTCCCAATTTGATTTTGCTGATCCGACCCTGTAATACCTCAACATATTGTTGATGGTGTTCTCTTCCACTTCAAATCAAGATCTTTACCCATCACTAACAATCATCATGAAATTGTTCACCAAGCTTCTAACTTATAACCATACATCAATAAAAATGCAAAAATTTCAAAAACCATAAGCATTTATAACACTACTATGAGCAAATTTTGACACAAGACATTATGGACTATGATGTATATTCTTTAAATACTTCTTTCTAACTATTGTTTTGCATTAAACAACATGAGCCAGCTTATAGCTACTTCCAACTACTCATCTATATACCATAAATTTGCATATCATTTAAACTCATATATAACCATAAACAAAGTAAAAAACAAAAAGCAAAACAATTTTATCACTACAATTGAAGTACAAAAAAAAGGGCCAAACCAGACATTCTGTCATTACCAATTCGATTTCATGACCCTGCAATCGACGTCAACTTCACGTTTGATAATTCTATTCATCACGAGAACCCTTTACCGAGTTTTTGAATTGAACAGAACATTTTCCGCCTTGATCCAACCGCATTAATCCCCATATCTTTAAGATCTTCTAATGTCAATAATGGCAATACCTCATCATCAACCTCATGTACCTCAAAAATCGAAAAGTATCTCCCTAACCCTATTTGATTCAACCAAACCCTAACACCATTTCTTTCCAAATCACTATTGTTCCAATTAATTCCATCAGTATCAGATTTTGATCTATCACCATCAAATTCAACACCATCTGAAACCCTAACCCTAATTCCATTATTTCCATCTTTATCTTTATCACCATTATCCATAGAAAGGTTCAAACTTTGATCTGTATATCTATCAACATCATCATAATCATCATCATCTTCAGATGCCCAATTGGATTTGATTGGCTTTTTTGATGAAAATCCCCTTTTTGATAAATTTTTTGATTCCCCAATTTTCCAACTTCCGATTGCGATACCATTGTTGTTGTTATGTTTGATTTGGGTATCCAGGGTTTGTTGAGATTTGGGAGTTTTTGATGAATATTTGTTAAATTTCCAATTTTGTTTGATTCTTTTGTGGTGATTATTGTTGTCATGTGTGTGTTGATGATCTCCAATTTCACCTAATCTGACGCTCGGCCGGCGTTGACGTTTGGCTGGACCGGCGACAGTTTCTGCCGGGACAGTCGCCGGAGCTCCGGTAGCTACGCCGCCGTTAACTTGGACGTCCACCGGCGGTTGAACTTCAGCCATTTTTTCCCCTGAGATTGGGACAGAGAGATTGTTTAATTTATTGGGAAATAATTTTATGTGCATATTCTATGATTATCCAAGTTTATAGAGCTTGCATTATTTATTCATATTTTAATAATTTCCTTTCCTAAATTAAGAATTTCTTTTTATCTTTCTTTAAATTAAAGTATAAGTAATAAGTAATCATAATATTGTATTGATCTTTAAAATATTTTAGATTAACTCCCAAAATATTTGAAATTAAAATTGGGTTTTCATAACATTATAATTGAAGACGTGAAAACCAGACATAAAGATTGAAGTTAAAAATGCTATCTAAAACCCTTATAAATGATTTTTAAATTTATTATTTAATCTTTAAAAATGTAAATCGGAAAATATCATTTTATCTTTTTCACTTATTAAATATACAAATCATAAAGTTAGTACTATATATCGCATAATACCTTCAATACAATTTTTTTTATATCACATTTTTGAATTTACAATTACAATAATTTAAACTATTATAAAAAAATCACTTTCGTTAAAGAATTAACAACGATTCTTGTATTCAGGTACCATTAAATATTTATATACGCACTCATTAACTATTTTACCAATTTAAAAAACATCAGCATACAACATGAAGTTCATGAAGTATGTCGAACTAAAATTAATTACTCAAGGTAAAATACCAAAACTACTTAGCCACCAATATGATCAACAATACTAATAATCATTAACAAATATCCCTACATCTTAAACTACTCCATGCTACTATTGACTATCATCGTGAACTACCACTATAATTTTCTTATACCACTGCATTGCGTAGGTAATTTGCTAGTATTATAGGATAAATTAGACCTACCGGTATTCATTTGGATGAATCGGATCAAAGTCATATACAGATAATAAAGAGTTTGAACTATTTTTCATAAAATACATAAATCACCTTATATCTTTTGCATATAGAGACATTTTTAGGAAGCTCACAAAGTTCTCCTTCCATGCTATAATCCCTTCCACAACCACAATGATTTTCTTCCCAGGTCTATGTGTTCTCAGTTGTCCATCAGCAATTAGTTCCCTCAATACCTTTTCTAAATGAGAAGGTGCTGCAAAAAAATTTATAATTTGGACAAAACATATACACGTGAAAATCTATAGCATACATCTAAGAAAAAGTTAATTTAATGAACTTACTGTTGTGTTGGAATACTCGAATAGTAGGACCTGATCCACGAGCACAGTTGACAATAGAGTTGTGGTTTAGAGAATCACTAATTATCAAACCTCCCTGTGCAAATTTCCATAGAAACTCATAGCTTGTATAAACGGTTAGGTGATGAACTACATTTCAAATGTTATAGCACTCATCGTTAAAGGTAGCAAGATGGGTGGGTCGTGAAGGTTCGGTAGTGGGTCAAAATGGGTTCAGGCTAAAACAGGCTAAATTCTAGTACGGGTAGAAATGGATTCAGGTGGGGTAAGGATGACCTACAAAACTGTTTTTCTCCAACTCTTAAATTCTATTATAAATATTAAACACATTAATTATACTTTGAAAAACAATATTGTTACTACTATAATCTAAATTTCTAAATAAAACGTTAAATGAGGTTGTACGCATTCAATATAGAGTTTGTGATCTTTATCCGGTTGACATATGGAAATTTAGCTAATTATTTTGACACATTTGAGATAAAACAAAACTCGAACCGAGCTCATTACTTTTGAAATCAGGACAGGAAAAATTGCAAAGTTGGTGACATAGCCCATTCCAGTAACTAAAGCAGCCGGTTTTTTAACAAATTTTGCCACCACATCTTCCAATTCCAAATGCAACTCTGTTGTGCCTGAATGTTTCGACACATATGAAGGTAATAAGCGAGTAATAGAAGTAATAAACAAATTAATAAAAGAAAAAGAAAATGTTGAAACGTAAACAAAGAATACTACCTCCTTCAACACGAGTACCACAAGTGCTTGCTGAGTATCTGTTCAAAGACTCGATTATACGGGGTGTGCAATATTCGTCTGCTGCACCAAAGCCAAGGTATTAATATGATCCTAAGTTAAGGCATCTACTTGAAGAAAAGTATGATTCAATTACTATGAAACAAGAAAGAACAACGAACGATTAATCCAGAAGTAAATCTTACATAAGAATGATTCACAACCTGTGAATCTAAACAATACACAACAACTAACAGATATCTGTTTACAGAATGAAATAAGAAACAAGTCTAAATATGACTTGTTTCAAGACTAGATCTACCAGATAGGAAATAACCCTAAATCTGGGAATACAAACAAAATAGTCGGCTAGAGAAGAGAGAACAAGATGAATAATGGATAATCTGATGATACAGAAAATACACAGCCTTTTATATTTTTATCTTTCACACTTGTACAACTTTGGTCCTTCAATCTTCTTTATTCGTTTCTTGTCTACAAGCTTTCCTTTATCATACTTCAGATACCATCAAACAATCTTCCTTACAGAATTGGTCATTTCTTATAATATTTCTTTTACATATCTGCACTAAACATTCCAAGTTAGAAATATGTCAAGCTAAGATTGCTTGAACAATATAGTATTTCAACACTCCCCCACAAACTTAGCTTGCAAAAACATCAGTCATGCTAAGCTTATCACAACAATAATCATGTTGCCCAGTAGTTAACCCCTTAGTAAAAATATCAGCAACATTCAAATTGGAATCAATTTTCACAGTTTTCAAAACACCACTACTTACTTTTTCCCTTACAATATGCCAATCAATCTCAAAGTGTTTTGATTTTTCATGATGAACAGGATTTGCTGCAATTTGCATTGCAGGCACATTATCACAATATAACTTCACAGGAATCATATTAACTTGTTTAAGTTCAGAAAGTAAATTAATTATCCACAACAATTCACAAGTTACAGCAGCCATAGCCCTATACTCAGCCTCAGTAGATGATTTTGAAACTGTAGGTTGCTTTTTACTTTTCCAGGCAACCAAACTGGATCCTAAGAAGATATAGAAACCAGTTATAGATTTCCTGGATAAAAGATTCTTTCCCCAATCTGAGTCAACAAAAGCAACAAGAGTAGAATCCATACCTTTGACAAACTGAATACCTTTACCTGGATTCTTCTTTAGATATCTCAGAACTCTAAATGCTAACTTCAAATGAGAAGCAGTAGGAGCATGCATAAACTGACTCAAAATATGAACCGCATAACTAACATCAGGTCTAGTTCCAGTAATATATATCAATTTTCCCACCAATTTCTGATATACAGAAATATTACTAAGCACAGATTCATTTTCCCCTTTGTAAGTAGACACATTAGTTTCAATTGGAGTACTTAAAGGTTTACAGCCCAAATAACCAAACTCATGTAATAATTCAAGACAATACTTTCTTTGAGACAAGCACAACCCACTATCAGTTTCTATAACTTCTATACCAAGAAAGTATTTTA
This sequence comes from Logfia minima, assembly GCA_963921325.1. Classification (NCBI taxonomy): domain Eukaryota; kingdom Viridiplantae; phylum Streptophyta; class Magnoliopsida; order Asterales; family Asteraceae; genus Logfia; species Logfia minima. Next base: position 2,241,167 of record OY992773.1, read on the forward strand.
ACTTGCCAAGATCTTTTATTAAAAATTTATTGCTCAAACAAGTTTTCACAGAATTAATTTCACTTACAGAATTACCTGTTAGAACAATATCATCCACATACACTAACAGTATCAGAAACACATTCTCCTTATTAAGAGTATATAAAGAGTAATCACATTTGCTTTGCACAAAACCTATTTCCAACAAACAACCAGACAATTTTTCATTCCACTTTCTAGGGGCCTGCTTAAGCCCATATAATGACTTAACAAGTCTACACACTTTTGTTTCACTTTTATCAAAGAACCCTTGAGGAAGAGTCATATAGACTTCCTCATCTAGATCACCATACAAAAAAGCATTATTAATGTCTAATTGATATAATGTCCACCCATTATTAACAGCTATGCTGATAACACTTCTTACAGTTACCATTTTTACCACAGGTGAGAAGGTCTCATCATAGTCAACCCCTTCTGTTTGACTATAACCCTTAGCCACTAACCTGGCCTTATATCTCTCAATCTCTCCTGTGGATTTATATTTAATTTTGTAAACCCATTTGCACCCAATAGGTTTTCTATTAGGTGGAAGATCAGTTAAAACCCATGTGTTATTCCTACTTAAGGCTTCCATCTCAGCATTCATAGCATCTATCCAGTTAGTATCTTTAGATGCTTCAAAGTATGTTGCTGGTTCCATAGTTTTATTTAACATAGAAGTAAAACATAAGTTCTCAGTATTTAATTTGGAATAATTAACAACTTTCTCAATGCCATACTTTAGATTTCCTTTTAAAACATAATCATTAAATTTTTGTGGCAAAACAGAATCTCTGGTTGACCTTCTAAGATTAGATAATGCAAGAGCATCATTACCCTCAGATCTAACAATTGTATCAACAGTAGTACTAGATACTATGTTATCATTTAAAGTGGCTCTACTACCCTCAACACTGGCAGTCTGTGTGGAACTGCTAGGCAGATCATTCAGACTTATGCCAGAAGACTCATTTATTCCTCTAGCATCTGTTTGTATACTAGGAAAGTCTGATGTTCTGGTAGAACCATCACAAACACCACCAAGTGTTGAAGCAGATGTGCTTTCATTAATCTCAATATTTGTATTATCATCACAGGGTATCTCAGAATCATTGGCAACCATATCATCAAAGAATTTTAAGTGATCATTATCAAAAGCAGAAGTATTTTTATTTTTAGCAGACATTTTGAAAGGAAACACATGTTCATAGAATTTCACATCTCTTGAAAAAATAACACTTTTAGACTCAAGGTTATAAAGTCTATAACCCTTTTGAGAATTAGAATAACCAATAAAAACACATTTCTCGGCCCTAGAACTGAACTTATCATGATTATTAAGTCTGGTTGCAAAGCACAAACAACCAAACACCCTTAAATGAGACAATGATGGTGATCTACCATACACTATCTCATATGGAGACTTACCACCTAAGACAGAAGAAGGAGTCCTGTTAATCAAGTAGGTTGCAGTTAGCACACAATCAGTCCACATAGAGAGAGGTATCCCCCCTTGAAACAAAAGTGACCTAGAAACATTGAGTAAGTGCCTATGCTTTCTTTCCACAACACCATTTTGTTGTGGAGTATAGGTACAAGATGTTTGATGAACAATACCTTTGCTATTTAGAAATTGAGTTAAAGCATGATTAACAAACTCAGTTCCATTATCACTCCTAAAAATTTTAATAAGCTTACCAAACTGGTTCATAAACATATGAACAAAACTAATAATATTTTCACAGGTTTCACTTTTCTGTTTTAAAAGATAAACCCAGACTGCCCTAGAGCAATCATCCACAATGGTAAGAAACAACTTGTACCCCTCTCTACTAGTTACTTTATAAGGGCCCCACAAATCCAGATGAACAAGTTCACCAATAACAGTGGATTTATGATCACTAAGAGGGAATGGGTCTCTGGTCTGCTTTGCCTTGTGACATACATCACAGGGCTGCAATTTTTCATTTCCAAGACCCAAATCCTCTTTAAGAGCCTGCGGAACAGGTTCTGCAAGGTGCCCTAGTCTATTATGCCAAGTATGTTTAGATAAGAAGCACAAATTAGCATTCAAACAAGTAGCAGAATTACCAGAGAAAGAGTTTTCATCAAGAAAATATAGACCACCTTGCACATTACCAATCCCCAGAGTCTTTCCCATGATCCCCTTGTGGGGCAAGTCCTGAATATAACAGTGACTCTCATCAAAACCAATAAACTTCTTGCTATCTCTAGCAAGTTTATGCACAGACATCAAACTGACCAAATACTCAGGGACAACCAACACATCAAATAGTGTTATATTAGGATTCACAGAATAATCTCCTATTTTCTCAATTTTAGCCATTGAGCCATTTGGATGTTCTACAGTCAAGTTCAAATCTGAAACAGAGACTACATTTGAAAGATTTTGTTCTGCTGTGATATAATGTTGATTTGCCCCAGAGTCTATGATCCAAGTTGGTTTTGATTTAACAAAGATTTGACCTATACCTCCCATATTAGCCCTTGGGTCTCCAGTATGCCACTTATTGTTTATTAGGGCAAGTAATTTGGCAACCTGCTCCTTAGTGAATGGAGTAGTTCCTTGAGAAGGAACATCTGCAGAGGCAGTGTTGCTAGAATAGGACTTATTAGCAGAGTTATTGGTCCAAGAAGAAGAGGGAAAAGAAGTACTTTTATTGTTGGGACCCCTGTTTCTAAAAGTTGAAGGATATCCAACAACTTCATAACATCTATCAATGGTGTGACCAAGTTTATTACATTTTGTGCATTTTAAATTTGGGTTGGGACCTCTGTTATTTCTAAAATTGTTATTCCCATTTGTAACAGCATTAGCAGAATTTGTGAGACTAGAACAAGTTTTTGAGGCAAAAGAGGAATTTTGAGACTTATTTGAGACAGAACCAGAGGAAGACCTATGAGATTCTTCCCTGGACAAAATAGCATATGCAGTCTTAATAGATGGTAATGGATCACTAGTGAGTAACATACTCCTAACATGTTGATATGTATCATTAAGACCCATCAAAAATTGCATTAATTTTAGCATGTGACCATGATCCTGCACTTCTTTGGATGCAGCACAACAGCAATCAGGTAATTTAACCATTGCATCATACTGCTTCCAGAGGGCATTAAGTTTATGATAATACTCAGATAATGAAGAATTTCCTTGTGTTAGTGAATTGATTTTAAGATGCAAATTAAAAACAACAGAACCATCAACTTTGTCATAAGTTTCTTTTAATTCTTTCCAGACCTCAGAAGCTATTTTTGAAAAAATTTGACCCATGTATAATTCTTCTGAAACTGACCCAAGAATCCATGACAACACCACAGAATTGCATCTGTCCCATTGTTTAGCTAAAATATCATCATTTTGAGATTTTTCACAAGTTCCATCAATAAAGCCCATTTTATTTTTAGTTTGAAGTGCCAGAGTCATGGCACATGACCAGACTTTGTAATTTTCAGTGCCAAGCAATTTTTGAGTAACAATTGGTGTGCTGCTAATATCACTAGGATGCAGATATAAAGGATCACCAAAATCCAACTTACTAATGAGAGTTTCATTATTACTAGAACTAGCTTTATCACCAGATTCAGACATTCTCACAGATTCACAAAATTAATTACACAGAATAACCAAGACAAAATAACCAAGAACTTTGTACAACTTGTACAAAAGAAAGACAGCAGGTCACACAAAGAACCAATTTAAGAGAACAACAATAGCAAACAGAATTTATACCCAGCAGATAACCCACTCACACCACACAAAGTAACCTAAAGAATGGCTAGCCAGTGACAGGATTCCAGATCACTCTAAGGTGACTGGTCAAGGATAGCTAGCTATTCTCTCTTCTACACAAGAAAGGTTAGTATAATGAAAGTATTAAAGAACAGAGAAATAATACAGATATAATAACACAGATTGCACGTAGACAGATAATACCGAGAACAGATCAAGAACACATAAGATCCCAACCTATAGGCCAATATCACACGTTGTTAGAGCCCTCTAACAAACGGTTTCAATTGCTACAGAGAAGGGTAGGTAAAGAAAGAGGTTACAGTGGGGTCTCCTGCTGGTGATTTCTTTATTTCTTCAGATGATATTGCACAGCGGATTTTAGAGATAATCAAGAAACCAAGAAACATACAAGATCGAACGGATATGCCCAGATTAGGGTTTTTAAAGAAAAAACCCTAGAACACAGATCGAGTCACACAAACGATGTGTAACACCAGAATCCACCCTGATTAGAACACAGAGACAACAGATCAAGCGAGTATCTCAGGATTCAACAAGAACCCCTAATTTTTGACAAGACGTTTTTTGAGAGAAACCCTAGTTCTAAAGAGATTCGATTAATCTGTCAGAGATTGATATCAAGCCTAGTTGGCTCTGATACCATGAAGAAAAGTATGATTCAATTACTATGAAACAAGAAAGAACAACGAACGATTAATCCAGAAGTAAATCTTACATAAGAATGATTCACAACCTGTGAATCTAAACAATACACAACAACTAACAGATATCTGTTTACAGAATGAAATAAGAAACAAGTCTAAATATGACTTGTTTCAAGACTAGATCTACCAGATAGGAAATAACCCTAAATCTGGGAATACAAACAAAATAGTCGACTAGAGAAGAGAGAACAAGATGAATAATGGATAATCTGATGATACAGAAAATACACAGCCTTTTATATTTTTATCTTTCACACTTGTACAACTTTGGTCCTTCAATCTTCTTTATTCGTTTCTTGTCTACAAGCTTTCCTTTATCATACTTCAGATACCATCAAACAATCTTCCTTACAGAATTGGTCATTTCTTATAATATTTCTTTTACATATCTGCACTAAACATTCCAAGTTAGAAATATGTCAAGCTAAGATTGCTTGAACAATATAGTATTTCAACACTCTAGTAGTCCGCCTGCTCAATATACAAAAAGTTTCTACTTGGAACATATGTAGAGATTAAGTTGCAAAATGCCATTCAATACGAAATATTCAATAAGGGAAGAACCAAAATTTGACAGAAAAGAACTCAGAGTTGAATACACATCCAACACTCACTTCAGTGTCTTGTTATTATCGTGGGAAACACGCTCCACCACATCAAACCAAGCATCAGGAGGGCTCGATATAGGTAGTCCAAAACAATCCTACACGTACATATTTTAGTACGTAAGAGCAAAAACTTAGTTTCCCCTGCACTAGATAATATGAAATCCAAGCAACCAAAATCATTGCACTAATCTTACATGTACATCTTTGAGAAAGAACAATATTATAACAATATGTAAATAAGCAACAAAATATCAAAATAACTTCATACATAAGGAAAATCATTATTTGGAACATCTTTTTCTCAATGTAATCACACCGTGTATAATACAGACATACAGTGCATGTAACACATTCAAGCACAAAGTCATTCTCTGACCTTATAGATTCATACATTAACTTAAAACCATGGTGGAAGTTACTTGTAATCAACAAAAAAACGTCTCACCTAAATGCAAAGATAAAGATGAAAGAATATAGAAATCTTCAATCCCTAAGCAGCTGGGAGCATAAAGCGAGAAATACATACACACAATATTGTAACAACATTAATTTATATTTACATATAGAGACAGAAATGTTGAATTAACCTGAAGATTGCTAGCTTTCCACCAATAAATAAATACATTTATTAAAGAAATCACGTAACTGACCAAATGCAAAGAGTTATCTTTAGCTGAAATAGGTTGTTAATGCTGTTAAATATCAAACTTTTATCGTTTTCGATGAACGGTGAGACCATGGAATACAAATGATCCGATAGGAGAAGTGAAATTTATACGTGTTTTCTACACTTCAATGAATGTATTTTGATATATATCTTAATTTTTTATTTTCGTTTCATAATTTATTTTTTGCTTCACTTGTGTTTTTTTTATTTTTATGAGGAATGCTACATCCACATAATACAAAATAAGTTTCGCAAAATGATATGACACATGATATTAACCAATCAAATTCATTTGTTGTTTCTTTCTAATGATTCTCTTTCTTCAATTCATTGGACCAATTATTTTGTAGATAAATTTTTGTAAAAATTATGTGAATATATTGTTCTGTTTTTGAGTGTTTATTATTAGACAAAATACATAGAATATTTCCCATATTTAATATTTGACACTTGTTTTTATTGTTGTTGTTGTGAAAATGCATAGAATATTTAAGATAGTTATCTTTCACGCTTTCTAGTATGCGCAAACAAACATTCTTTTCTAACAGGCCGCTTGATTAGTCTGTAGCTAATTTTCAGTATTCTGTTCCACGTGTTGTCTTTGCAAGAAGTTATCTAACTTTTAGCAATATTTGAAAGGTTATCTAACTTTTTGCAATGAACAAATTATGATAATGATGACGAGTTATTAGACAATTCCTTAATAAATTAATATGCCTTAACATTTAGGAAAGTGGATATTAATTTGAATTATTGCCGGGAGTCATGTGTTGTAAATCTCTTATTTTTGACTGTTTGTGATATTCGTTATCTTATTATAAAATAAATTTTAATATAAGATAAATAAAATATTATATGACAGTGATACTTGACAATTTATACATCATTTTCTTTATACATAGTGATATTTGTATGATTATACATATAATGCACAATATGTCATATGTCACCGACATATTCTATTTTATTTGTTTTATGTTTATAAATATTTTACATGGATCAATCTAATAATGATAACTTGATACATGGTAGCATACACAAAGATGACAAAATGAGAAAATCGAGTTACTTTAGATAATTACCTAATAAAATTATCAATAATCTTATACTATTTCCAGACAATTTGATTGGGTTTATAAACAAATGATTGACGTTTAAGGTTTAGGTTAAAATATCAAAGTCGTTAAGGATTAAATTGACGTAACCACTTTACTTTTCAAAGTGATTGTTAAGATGGTTGGATCAAAATGGTGGCTATCATTTTGAAGGGTAGCTACTTTTTGTTTTTATTTTGTGCGTGTATAATTATTTATAAAGATAAAAAATGTTTAAATATGAGGTCAACTTGTGAGTACGTATAAAAATTGATTGAAATATAATTTTGATATAAAAATAACGTGACAATAATATGTCAATTTTTTTTGGAGTGGTCAACTTTTGCTCTTGCTTGAATGACTAAATAATCTTTTTAAAAATAGAGAAAATTATGGAATATTAACTAAAAAAGTAACCTTTTTAAAACGACTTCTTTTGGCAAAAAGCAAATAGTTATGGAATATTATCCTCATAATTTGCTATTTAATGACAGCCTCATTTTCCCACATTTTTGCATGTGACACAATACGCATTCCTCCATGAGTTTCCCCACGAGGCAAATTTGTTAAGTAGTATATAACCTTTTTTTTATCATCGAACGCTTAACTTTAGGTATGTTGTTAGACAAAAGAAGAGATTAAATTTGTATGCATGTAAAAGTGTAGAAGTAAAAATATAAAAGAAAAACACATATGCGGGAGTTTATTGATCAACAATACAAACTTGTGTATGGTAAGCGTCACAAGTAGAGAAAATTATTCGTACAATTGCACGAATTTTGCTTGTAACAAAAATAAAATAAAAATTTATAAATATTAGTAAACTCAAAGAGCTGTTAAAAAAAGTTATAAAAATAATTTTAAGTGCCCTAGTCAATTCAATAGATTTACAAGTTAAAAATATGTACTTCCTTATTATACATTATCATCTTTAACTTCAAAAAATATATTAGAAGTTCACCGGATGTTGCTCCGGGTGTTTTCTTTCTAAAATTCACCGCTGAGATAACCAATTAACATGTTTTTTTCTTCCTCTTCTCATATATACATGGTGTTAGTAGGTAAACGATTCATCAATTCGTTTTGTTTCTCAAATATATACTACGTATACTTTAGTGACTTGATGACTATGTTGTAGGTTTGAATTTACTTTTGTCTAGATTGTTTCATGAGTTGTGATGCAACACCAACTTATGTATATTTCTCTTGCTCCCAGTAAACCTTCTTTTTTATAAAGTAATATTCAATTTTTCAATATCATTGGTGCTATTGAGCATCGTTTATATTTATATATGTCATCTAGTGTATGAATTTTTAATTGTTGGATTATAGAAGATCGAGTATATATTCAGGTTTTGTCATCACTATGTGCATATATGCATTTATTCTTGCCCAAATGTTATAAATTGATTCATGTCATTCATTGTTAAGTATCTTTTCCTTTAAAGTAACTTGAAACCTGCGTAGTCGAACCAATATTGATTTCCTTGATATTGCCCTTTTGTTTTCTCTTAATATGGAAGTCATTTTCCCAGTCTTCAATCTCCATGAATTATACAAATACCAATATAGCACATGTTTATGTGTTCATATAAACTTCTTTGTGATCTAAATGTTATGCAGAGGACATGTTTATGTATTTATGTAAATTGATTTGATTGAGATCAATATGCTCATCAAATTGAGAGAATTAGGTACGACTTATTCTTTTTCAAAAAAAGAGATGGACACATTTCGTTGCCTTCATTAATAATTTTTGGTGATTTTTATATTTTGTTTGGATTGCTATACCTACAAGTTGGATACATGGTCAGTGATGAATTATAGGACACACTATTCATTCTAAGGTAATGTTTTTATATTGGATATTAATGACAAAGTTAGTTATAGTTAGTTAGTTAAAGTTAGTTATAAATGGTAGTTATGGTAATTATAGGTAGTTACAAGGAAAGGATGCATTGGTTCAAAGGGCACGAACGAACCAACACGACTATTAGAAGCACCTTTTCGTTATGTATATATAGATAGGCATATGTAACACACAAAGTGTGGATTTAGTGTATGTATTATCGTCTGATTATTTGATTGAAGTAAGTTTGGTATATTGAAACAAAGATTAAACGAATAGATCTTGTGAGTTGGGGCCAACAGTTGGTATCAAAGCAAGAAAGAAACCTACTGGTTGTTAGAAACTTTCGAGTTTCAAAGTAAGTAAGTAAGAAACAACCCTAGCATTTCAAAGCAAGTAAGAAAGAAACCTACTGGTTATTAGAAACCTTGAGTTTCAAAGTAAGTAAGTAAGAAAATAACCTTAGCGTTTCAAAAGTAAGAAACTGATCGCACGATCAGTAGTAAGTAAGAAAGAAGTAAGTTTGATCACGTTTAGTGATCATAAGAAACCAAGTAAGCAAGAAAGAACGCAAGAAAGAGAGCAACTAGCATCACGATAGGAGAAACATCTACACCCACACGTGAGCAAAATGTAGCACTTCAATGCCCGAAACTGAATGAATCAAACTACACATCATGGGCAATTATGATGGAAACAATCTTGAAGGCTTATGGTCTTTGGGAAGTGGTTGAAAAAGGAGAAGATGGAAAAGATGGAAAGGAAGTAGATGAAAGAAAGGAACACACAACAAAAGCAATGATACTAACAACATTGCCGAAAGATATTCTAATGCAAGTTGCACAATACCCAAATGCGAAGGAAGTATGGGAGGCAATTAAGGTACGATATCTAGGTGAAGACCGAGTTCAAAAGGCACGCCTACAAACTTTGAGAAGCGAATTGGAGAACTTAAAAATGAAAAGCAACGAAACTGTGAACGACTTTGCCAGAAGATTGGGAAGCATAAGAGGCAAGGTTAAAAGTCTTGGTTCGAATCTTAAAGACAAAACACTCGTAAGAAAGTTATTGAACTCTGTTCCAAAGTAGTTTCTACCAATCGTGGCATCCATTGAACAATATTCGGACTTGGAGAAAATGTCATTTGAAGAAGCAACTGGAAGAATAATAACTTTTGAAGAACGCCTCAAGAGTCAAGATGAAGAAAATGAAGATTACCAAAACAAACTTTTACTAGCAAGTTCAAGTAATCAAAGTCAAGGAAGAGGTCGAGGAAGAAACTTTAGTAAAGGAGAAAGAGGACGTGGAAGAGGTACAAGTCGAGAACAACGAAACAAGGACGAAATGAGATGTTATGAATGTGGTAAATTTGGTCACTTTGCACACAAATGCACCAAATGGAAGGAGAAAGACAAAGAGAAGGATGCACATCTCATTTATCAAAGCGACGAAGAACCTCAAATTCTGTAAAGACCATCAAGAAAGAAGGAAGATCGAAGTATGAAGAAATAACTATTTTGTCATTAGGGGGGAATATTGGATATTAATGAAAAAGTTAGTTATAGTTAGTTAGTTAAAGTTAGTTATAAATGGTAGTTATGGTAGTTATAGGTAGTTACAAGGAAAGGATGCATTGGTTCAAAGGGCACGAACGAACCAACACAACTATTAGAAGCACCTTTTCGTTATGTATATATAGATAGGCATATGTAACACACAAAGTGTGGATTTGGTGTATGTATTATCGTTTGATTATTTGATTGAAGTAAGTTTGGTATATTGAAACAAAGATTAAACTAATAGATCTTGTGAGTTGGGGCCAACATTTTATACACATGTGCATAAATTTTCGTTAAATTAATACCAGGTGACTTTGTATATAAGTTTATGTTTATTGATAGCCCTTCGTTTCCAGCTACAATGATTTGAATTTTTGAAATTTTTCTAAGAGAAGGTCCAGTTCTTGACGACACACACTTATTCGAGTTTTACCTTCTATTCTATTAGAAACCTGGGAGTTTGATAATAATCCTATATGAACTGGTTTTTATGATTTTTTTTGTTGTTGTTATTCTTGCTGGTTTAGTTCTTTACTTTTCAGTATAATATTACGTTAATGGTCATAAATTTTTTCGACAGTATTGTTTATAAATACAGGGTTATAGCATAACGAGGGACCTAGAAAGTGACCACTATTGGAACAAGTGCTTTCTTTTATGAGAGGCAAATTGTCACTGGGCCAATTAAGATTTACATTGAAACACTTGGCTAATGGTCATCTGTTCCAGCTGGTTTGTACCTGATATGTTCATTAGTTAGCCCATTAAACTCCTCCTATGACAGAAGATATTTATTTGGTGCAGGAGGTTTGCACATCTATGCTAATGTTTGATGATATAAAGTGTATTGCATCATGGTTTGATCCTAATTTTCCCGTAGCCTTTTATTCATTTCACTCTGAGCGAACCCAAAAGTTTAATGTAGCAGATATAATCTTATTTATATTGAATACGGGTTTAAGGGGTGATAATGTTGCATTGCTCTCTGTGATGTTATGTATGTATATCCTGTATCATTATTTGATGGATGTGGTAAGGTTGATTGCTGCCAGGTGGGTGTTCAGAATAGGAGTACGTTGACTTACCTGAAGCCAAGTCTTGGTGATGGACTGACCTTAAAAGAGCCCACTAACATCATTATTTTGTGTATTTGTCATTAGTTTTTAATTTACTTTCACATGTATGCTCTTATTTTCATTTTACAGCATGCCTACTTACTTTGCTTAAAGTTCATTGCTGGAAAAGGTCAGGGATACAAAGAAGATGGAGGTTCTGAATGTTAATATCAATTGTACTATTTTAAAGTTTAGTCATACTAGCTTAATTAACACTGAGATTGTGTGTACTTTTCGATGTCAGCTTTACTTTTAAATTTAAACATCTTAGTTTGCCAATAATAATTTCTAACAGTCCGACTTATATATGATTACAAACTATTTGTTCATGACTTAATAAGTTGATGTGGCAAAATGGGTGGGTCAGGTGAATTAGGTAACAAAAATGGGCACTTTATTGTTTTCTTTTTCTAAACTTTAGTGTAAATATGAGTATAAAGGTTATAGTTTTAGAATAACAATCTAATTTGTTTATGTAAGAATTTTTTTTGGGGGGGTTACTTAAAGATACATTTTGTGCAACTTTTGGCCCATTGTGCACATCTTTCAGGTTCAAGCTCTTTACTAAGTACCCTTAATCTTTCCTGCGGTGGTAGTGTTCAAGGTCATGAAGGAGACCCCACAAGGCCATCATAAGCACATCAAAGAATCTTGAAGAGTTAGGGAAGATCGATAGGTATTTCAATAGAGAACCCTAAGTGTCGTCAAGGTATTACGTTGGCAGAGTTCATTTGGAACATAGAAGCCTTTTGGTACTAAGGTTGATTTCATTTTGGTTCACTGAAAGCCATATCTTAGCACATCTATCAGGTTGAAGTTCACGTACAAGGTTGTTGGACTCAAGTTTTTAGAGTACAATGTTAAATGCCACACATGTTCAAACCAACGTTTTCAAAACTGGTTTTCAAGTCGACCCAGCCGGCAGTCCGGTTCCGGTTCAACTGGTTCGACCGCCTATTCAACCGGTTTACCAAAATCCATATAAAACCTTCTCACCATTCTTCATCCCCATATGTTTGAAACATTCACACAAACACACAACCCATTATTCATCCTTATGTGTTTTAAAGGTCCTTCAACACCAAACACACAGAGATTGATGACAACAACATAAAAAAGCCCATCAGTGACGATGAAAATGGATGAAGGAACCAATACCATTAACAATGTGTCTCCTTTCACCGTCCTTCAACAGACCCAGTGAATTAAAAATCTGAGGGCGGCGAAAACAGTAGTGGTAATTTATAGATCTGAAGGTGAGAGCGGCGAAGATGGTGGTGGTAATCTACAGATCCGAAAGTGAGCGGCAGAGATGATTTTACAAATCTGAAAGTGACATCGTCGGAGACATGGTGGCAGGAAAACAACTTACAGTTTGATAACATCCTTTGGCTGGAAAACGACAGTTGACGGTTCACCGGATTTCTTTCTAAGCTTATTTTCTCGATATACAGGTCGAATCCTGTTCCGGTTTCCGGTTCTACCCGGTTCGACCGTTGAACCGGCCAGTTCTTGACTTGGTCAAACACGCCCGAAAACCAATTTACAACCGACCGGAAACTTTCAATTTTCCGGTATGACCAGTCGGACCGTACCGGTCAAACCGGTTTTCAGAACGTGGGTTCAAACACTATCAAGCTCAAGACAATATATTATAACTTGTGTCTCAAGATCCAGGGGTTTACATTTGGTTTATAAACACGTTAATCTTATATCATTTGTAAGTTTGTATTTGTTGTCATGATCAGTTCAATCTTGGTAGTTTACTCTCATTTTGTTTTAGTGACTTGGCGTTGGAAGCACTTTACTTGGCATTGACATGATACACACCACCTTCTGCAAGGTCATTGAGCGAATCACCCTACCAAAAGGAAATTGTAAAGTAAATCACCAGCTTAAATGCAATAAAGTTGATCGCCAATTAACCGTGATAAGCAACTTACGATCTGATTTGTGGCAACTTCTTAAGGGCACAGATGCCCCAAAAATATATTTTAAGCTTTTAAATTAAAGTTGAAATTAAAGTGGAAAGAAATAGAGATTAAAGGTATTTACAGCAAAGAATTTCAATTCATAGCAAAGTACCAATTCATAGCAAAGTACCAATTCAACATTACCCCTTTATCTTGGTATGTAATAATATATTAACCCCATCAAAATTTCAGAGAAACAGAAGATCAAATTCACTTAGACATACATACAAACACCTAGGGTGCAACACAAAGTTGAGGATTCTTTGAAGTTAAGTTTTAGAAAGCCGCACTAATTTTCCTAGATTACGTATGTAGATATATGACACATAGAAGGAGATAGTCTTAAAGACAAAATTCAGGAGAATATGTTCGGAATATATAAAGAACTAATGAGTTGTGATTTCTAGCGCCTTGCTAGTTTTTTTTTTAATAAAAATTGTCTGTCTCTTCCAAAAAAATAACATGAACTCTACTAATTCATATGGTTTGAGATTAAAGATTAAAATGTCCAAGTATGAACCCTAATTCAACAATCGAATTGTTGGTATTTAGAATGAAGAATTCAAAATACTTAACCATTGTGTTTATAACCAATTTTAGGAGCCGGATGTTCATAATGAAGGAGAAACAGAACGAGGATAAACAATTTAAGATAAGGGAATTGGAGAGAAGGAAACCATTTTTTTTTTTATTTTTTTTTGGGGGGGGATGGTGGGAAGGCAGTTTCAACGAAGGTGAAGTATGTGAACCATTTCCTATAGGATTTCTTAGACAGTTTAATTGTATACGAGAACTGACAAAAGATAATTAACTTCTGTACCTCGTGGCGCGTTTCGATTGGTCTACAACCTTTATTGAAGAGATCATTTCACGAAAAGAAGAAGAAGTGAAAGAAGAAGAAGATTTTATATGAGAAATTAAAATTTCAGATGATTCAACATATAAAGTTGATTGATGAAGACGGTCCCGACCAAGCAGTTTCTCGTATTGTAATCAAAGACGACACACTCATTAAGCACATTCGAAGGTATATGAAATTTACCAGTTCCCTACAAAATATGATTGAACCACCAATCAAATCATCGAATGCAAGCGGGTGAATCTCTCGAGAAAATTGTAAAATTACCTGCAAAAAAATTCCGGATTAGATCAAACAAAGTAAATGTTAGGGTTTTAGAATGTGATTGCTTGTTTACTTATTGGTTCACTTAATGTGGATTGGGTGTTGTGAATTTTAGCAAATAAGAAAATATGTTGGGAAGCAAATTGTGAAAGCTACTGCATGTTTATTCAAAGAAGCTAAAGGCTTTTTTACAGGTAAATACTAGCAACTGAAACTAAAAGAAAATAGAAAATACTTGGTCTAGAAAATCTCAACGACTTGGACAAACTCTACTGGCTTGTAGATAGCACATTGGTCTTATTCAAAAACTTATACTGAACTCTAAAAAACACGTGAGAATTAATAATATCTCAACACTCCCTCTCAATTCAAACGTTGAAAAACTCCCAATTTGGCAGCGAACTCCTCATGTTTTACTTGAGACAGACTCTTGGTCAACACATATGCAATCTGCTCATCACTTCGACATTCCTCCAGCTGAATTTCTTCTTTTGCAATCAACTCTCTTAAATAATGAGCTTGATTTCGATATGTTTAGTTTGAATATGGTATATCTGATTCTTTGCTAGCAACACTCCTGACCTGTTGTCACACTTGATGCTGGTAGCCTTGACCTGTTCGTTCCCCAAGTCACGAAGAATACGTCTCAGCCAAACAGCTTGATGACTTGTTGTAGCAGCTGCTACTACACGGCTTTAGTCGATGATGAAGCTACTGACGTCCATTTCTTTGAGCTCCAAGAAATAGTTGATGTTCCCACGATAGAACAATTACCTGAAGTGCTTCTCATATCCCTCTTCCAATTGATTGTGGAAGAAAAGTTGAAGTGTTCAGTGTCTGTCATTTGTTAAGAGAAGACTGCATTGAGTAAGTTATTGTTTATTGTAGTAAACAAGATTAGTGTTGGTTTCTTATTGAAGGAGAAACAACATTTTGAACAGTTTTCTTTCATACCGATGAATAGGATAAAATATTAGTGAAAAATCTCGATAAGTGATCGAGGAGTGGATTAAGGCGGATTGTTACCATCCTGCCTGAACCACTATAAATCTTGGTGCCTTTAAGATTTAATTCTTGTCTAGCATAAATTTCAAACTAGTAACTTGTTAACTAACAATTTCTTTTGAAAACTATATTTTAACTTTAAAGAGTTTTAAAAATCGAATTAATTTTGAAAATAAACAAGTTTGGTGATTCACTTCCCCCTCTCATAAACTTACACAACAAACTAGTTCTGTTGAATCGACTAATGTGTGATAAATTGTACAATTGCCTACTGTTAGAATGTGTGCTATGTAACACATAGGCACTTGCCATGGTCATTGTAGTTGATGACATGGTAGTTGTATGGGATCATTTTTTTGTCATCCCATTGCTCATATGTATATGTTGGTTTATTTTGTAGAGACAAGAACAAGAGTCAATTGTGGCGGTGGTTGATCTATATATGTAGAGTTTGTTATTGGTGAATCTAAATTTTGGATGGAATTTATGATTCATATGATAGTGGAACAACAGTTCATGATGCATTTCAAGCAAATGATGTGAACGACTACATATACCGTGTGGGAGAAGAAACATTGTATTTCGACCACCACACATCTCACTTGAATGAACATCGTTAGCTTTTATGGCGTCGAGATTGATAACATCTCACTTGAACAAACATCGTTAGCTTTTATGGCGTTGAGATTGATAATTATTTTATCACTGAGTGTTTGAAACATGCCACCATACATGTGAGGAATATCTAAATATTTGGTTATAGGTGTTTGAAGAGAAGACGACATGTACATATTTGAATGCAGTATAGTTATGACTTCTAATGAAGTCAATTCTTATTACTTGAACGTCCTTGTAAATTATTAGATTTTATAATATGTCAATTGCTAACTTTGAGTTACCTACTTTGTTCTATAATTTGTAGAGTGAAGTGTTTACATGAAAAAGATATAACGACTCACAGAAATACAAATCCTCTTAATGTCTTGAGTGTCGAAACAAAAGCTTTTTAATGAAATATAACTCTTATATATATATATATAGTTTACCTTTGGTTCTAAGTTAGGTATGTGGTTGTATAGAAACATTGTCTGGTGTCTTACCTTCAAATGTACTCCACTGAGACTACGTATGCTTTCTATATGCATCCATCCATGTTAACCATTATTGTTTTTGAGACGATCTCATATTCTCATCGGGTGAGTGTCAATACTAAGCATAAGTTCAAAAGTTTCGAACCCAAAAAGTACCTGTACTCCCTACTTACTAAAGGGAATAACTACACATTCGTACTTAAGGGAAAATGTGGTGTTTTTTTTTTTTTGCTTTGAGACTGATAATAACATATTTAGGTAGTAATTACAAATCATTTTCAAATGACAGTGGTTTTTTAGGGTTAATTCACTAAACTGCATCTAACTATTTCATTTTACTGTTCTATCTATTAAAGTTAAAAAAAGAACTACTTTGTGTATCGAAGTTTCCAAACATACTGAAAATTGTAAGCTCATGAGTCATGACACATCACTGATTATGAGTACATAACTGAAAATTGTTATATAACAAACTAATACATATAGTAGTAGTACATTGATGGCACTAGATATAGTCATGCAACATAGGAAAATTGTTAAATCACGTAAATTACAATTGTAATTCCAAATCATTTTCTTAAATGAAGAAGTTAAGAAAAGTTAACTACCTAGATTACTACTATACACATTTAGTTTCTTCATGATCGATCTAATGGTTTTCGACTTGATGATACTTCATGAGTTACCACACTAGAACCACATGATGAAGAAGATGAACTTGAACTAGCTTCACCGCAATCCATCAGATTTGCTTCATTTCGAGTAAAATTTTGATGTGTAAGCTGTTCTCGTGAATTCAAACTCTTCATGTTAACATCCTCAACCGCTTTTCTACCTCTTTTGTTCATAAATACATGACAGAATACCCAATTCCCAATTGGAATCCAAGATTTCTACAAGTCAAAAGAAAATCAAGATCATTAGAATATGATTTATCCCCTTTTTGGTTTTTGAACATATTCTTTGTCCGGCTTTATCAAATGTTAATTTAGTTATAAAATCTTACCTTATCATTGGAGGTGTTTGATGGTGAAGTAAGTGAGTGAACAAGGCGATATTCGTGCATGATCCAATGAGTTCTAGTCGTCGAAGGTTTGCTATTATAGAACACAAGTGTCTTCTTCATCCCTGTAATCATCTCTATCCTTCTTGAAACCGGATTGTTGTTGCAACATCTAGTGATATGCTTGTCGAAACCAGTTGCTTTCCAATAACCATCACTACTCTTTCTATTTACTCGATTTCCATGCCCATACTTGGCTTCTTTCTTGCTAAAGAAGTATCTTTCTTGCTCCCATTCCCCTATTATCACATTCAAATTAAAGTAAGTAAGCCTTTTAGTTATCAACTTATCATACAAAATATATAAAACACTTATAAATGTGATCCGCTATTTGGTTTTTCCGGATTTTCTAGGATTTCATGGGAGTCCTAACCTGGCAAGTCCCAAGGATTGAATTTGCAAATGTCGACGATTTCTGGAATGATGGAAGCGGGCAATGGGTATGAGAAGACTTTACGAACAAGATACTGAAACACTATCTCTTGATCGGTAGGTTGAAACCGAAACCCCGGTGGCAATTTGATGGTTCCATCTCTAACAAAAGTGAGTTTTTCATTAATGTAATTATTAGGGTCTTTTGCATGGTTCTTGTCTTCAATAATAGACATGAAGTAACTTCCAAAGAAATGAAAGAAATTGTGAATGTGAAGAAAAGGTTGAGTCTTGAGTGGAAGTAGGGAACATAAGGTGTCCCTTTATATAGCAATGAAGGAATTAATTTAACAGTACCCTATATAAAGATCATAGAATCAAGATTTAAAAGTAATGGCTTTTGATTAACTTTGGTCAATTTGGAACATCTTTTTCATATAGTACTTGCCCCTTAAGTTTTGTGGGCATATTTTCAACCCCCATAATGTTAAATCTTTAAATAAAAATATTTGATTATTTGATGTTAGAAAAATATATACTTGTTAACTTTTTTGGTGAAATAAGGGAATCAAATAAATCAAGATTTGCTTCAATATATACACTTATTGCAGTGTCCACAAAAAATATAGGTGATGAATTTTCTGTGACAAATTTCCATACACAAAAATAAAATGTATATGTACAAACTTCACTCTGTTTTTAATTGTTCTTTTTTCATATTTTTATTGATTGATTGATTATTGATGATCATTCATTGTGGAACATAATTAGCTCAATATATACGGACTGATTAGTTACAAACTTTAATGCTTTTTTTTCCCGATTTGACTTTGATTATAATCTTCTTGTGTTAAATGGATTTTGCTTTTCAAGTAATAAAATCAAAATAATGGATGTATGACATTAAAGGGGCATCGATCCAACAAAGAACTCTTTCTACTTTTTCATTCATTTATTTATTATTTTATCTAAGAATCCAAAACCCTTTTCAATAATTAAGGTCACATTATTTATTCAACAAGAATAAGGAACGAAAGGATATAAACTACAACTTCTAAATATTCTAAACCTCAAAAATAAATCGAAAAATCAAGAAGCTCACCCGATGATTTTTATCTATAATATATACCTTTAAAGTTTAAACAAATATAATTATGATCTAAACTAAACTAACTATAGATATATACCGAGTAGAAATTAACTACCAATTACATGTTGTGATTTATAAATAATCATTAATTAGTAAGTTTCATGTTAGTGGGCTATTGTTATATATTAGACTTAGCTCATTTATTTTTCATTGTGTATTTATGTTTTGTTTCATAATGATCAGTGGAAAAATTACCGATTCTAACATGGTATTACCAGCTTGGTATGTATGCGAGATTTTTATCGTTTGCATTATAAATATGATACATTTGTTAAGTTTTATGGAAATTTGCTCTTTTGTAAAGACATAATTTAATAAAGAAGTTAAAACATTTTAATGTGATTATAGTGGTGAGTTTGATAACACCACATTTAACCAGCTTTTCACTAAACATAGAATTCATATACGTTTTCATGCCCCCACACATCACAACAAAACAACAAATGTGAACGAATGATTCACACTATTAATAATCTCATTCATACCCTCTTGTTACAAGTACACTTACCCCTCGTTTTTGTGTTGAGGTGCTTCACATGGCCACCTATTTCCTAAACATTTTACCTTCTTCCACAATTAATGAAGAGACTCAACACTTTCGCCTATACGATAAACCCAACTACTCGACTTTAAGAGTCTTTGATTGTGTATGATATCCTCACATTGATACCCCCACAAACTTGCCCCACGCTCGACCCCCTGCATCTTTCTTGGCTACCATTCAATCACCGTAGGTATCATTTCCTAGAGCTTGTTACCAATAAAATTATAATTTCCCGCAGTGTCACTTTTAACGAGACTATATTCCAATATGGTTTCGTAACACATAACCATGCTTTCTCTTATACCTTTCTTGATAATGAACCAAACATTATAGAGCCCCAATTGGTTACCGCTCCTATATGCCTCTTATCTACTATTATATGTTGATGATATTCTTTTGAATGCATCATCTATAATAGATTATTGCTTCATTATACCGGGAGTTCTCCATGTTTGATCTTGGTTCGCTCAGCTATTTTCTGGGCATCTCAGTTTCCCGATACCAGGATGTTTCTCTCTCAAATAAAGTACGCAACGTAGATTCTTGAGCGTGCATGTATGCTGAAATGTTATCTATGTCGTACTTCAGTTGATTATGAGTAATGATGGTGTTCTGGTTGCTGATCCTACTCTATATCGGAGTCTCAATGGAGCCCTATAGTACCTTACATTTACTAGACTTGACCTCATATATGCAGATCAACATATATGCCTCTTCATGCATGATCCTCGAGAATCTCATCTTGCGGCTTGCTGTGTAAAATCTAGTTATTAAATTAATATTGGAAATACCGCTAATAACTATCACACAATGGGGCAGTGTACCCTGTCGATATGGTAATATAGCTTAAGTAAGTCTGAGTCGAACCAAGAGGACAGTGTAACCAAGAGTATATAGCAAACGAAATTAATCTAACAAGTAATTAAATGGTAGGGGGTTTTGCAACCGAGTTGTTGCTTTGCTTAAGTTAACTAAAATCTAAAAGTAGACAGGTGGATTCTTAAGAATCATAATATGAAAGAACATTCACTTAGATTAGTTCACTAATGATTTCGGGGTGTTTATGGAAACTAATTTATATGATATTGTTTGACAAACTAAATTAACTACGGGATTCATGTTCACTTCTCCCAATATGTTTATCAAAGATTACCTTTTGCTTTCACTATAGGCTTCTAATCAATACAAGTCTTAATTCAATTCGTTCATTAATGATTTGATCTTGTAACCTACATTCTAAGATTACTGAATTTATGTTGAGTTCTCTACCTATATTCAATCACCATTAAGTTTAATTAACTAATTCTATTCAAATCTGGCGTTGACAATAATTTAATGATAATTCATAGACAAATGATTATAAAAATCGATAAACATGTAATAGTATTCACTAAAACATCTAATGACTCATCAATAGACAATTTAAATATATAAAACTTAATCACAAAGGGATGACCAAACATTAATGAAACAATTATAAACTTCAAAGATTTAACACCAATAATCAAGAGTTCGCATCATCTAAATGAATGTAAGAGACTTAGCTCATATCTAAGCTTGAATCAACAAAAGACATAATTAAAATCAAGCTAAATATTGTTCAAAGAGAAAATAATGCAAACCGAATCGTAATAATGTAACAAAATGTTGAATCTTCAATCCTTGATCGATAATGGTGGAATAATAATGGCTAAACCTCCAAAACAGCCAAAAATCGCTCAAGAGGTTGTTAGAGAAAAGCTAGGACAAAAGTTAGTCGTTCATTAGGGTGTCAGAGACTAAGCTAACAATCTCGCGACTGCACAGAGTACCACGCGGGTAAATGATGTACACGGCGAGTACTTCCAACTTCCACAAGGTTTGGCTTCTTACTCCCGGTTACATTCTCAAACTAGAATAGATGAATACCCGACGGGTAATAGGAGTACCCAGCGGGTAATATTCACTCCAAAATCTCTGATCTTAATTCCCCGGTTGAGCTTGATGGACCCATTTAAGATCACAAGTACCCGACGGGTACTATTCCTAAAATACTGCATTTTTTCCTGCATTTTTGCTCGTTTCTCCTCAAGATCGACTTCTAACTCCTGAAAACATAATTTCATCCTTTTAAGTATTGAAAGTCCACTAAATTAACAAGAATCATCGATATAATGAGGGATATTGCTATAGGTAAACATGTGTAAATCGAGCAATATCACGGCTCTCAAGCATAA
Source organism: Logfia minima (assembly GCA_963921325.1). Classification (NCBI taxonomy): domain Eukaryota; kingdom Viridiplantae; phylum Streptophyta; class Magnoliopsida; order Asterales; family Asteraceae; genus Logfia; species Logfia minima. Next base: position 2,263,099 of record OY992773.1, read on the forward strand.
TTTATAGTATGTATAGGGTACACTTGACTATGATCTTTAGTTACACTCTTCTACGATATCCTCGCTCGTTGCATATTCGAATGTTGACTAGGCTAACTTTTTCACCCCTCGTCGATCTAGTTTTGGGTATTATTTTTTTCTTGGCAACAATTTATTGTCATGGTCCTCTAAACGACATTATACTCTCTTTCGGTCTAGTGCGAAAGGTGAGTATCGCGGTGTTGCCAACGCTGTTGTTGAAACTTCTTGGTTATCTTTTGCGTGAGCTTCATTCTTCATTGTCTTTCGCTACTCTGATGTATTGTGATAATGTCAATGCAATTTATTTGTCTTCGAACCCCGTGCAATATCAACACACGAAGCATATTGAAATTGACATTCGCTTTGTTCGAGATCAGGTTGGTGTTAGACATGTTTGCATTTTGCATGTTCCTTCTCGTTATTAGTTTACGGATATCTTTACCAAAGGATTGCCATATGCATTGTTTGATAATTTTCAAGCCAGTTGAAGAGTTTGTCCATCTTCCACTCCAACTGTAGGGGTTTGTCAGTGGGCTACTATTATGTATTGAGCTTAGTCTATTTATCCTTTATTATGTTTTTATACTTTGTCTGAAAACATTATGGATTAATGGGTAAATACTGATTCTAACATGTTAGTGAGCTATAATTATGTATTGAGTTTAGTCCGTTTATTCTTTATTATGTATTGATACTTTGTATGATAATATTATGAATTAATGGAAAAATATTGATTCTAACATTTTAATGATTCCAAGAATTTCAAAAGGTTATATATACTTTTAAGAGAGAAAATGGGAGCCTAAGTATGGTGCTTTACTTCGTGTAGAAGATGTAGCTTTAATTTGTTGTAATTGCTGATGTAGTCATAAGCTCATCTTAATTGGTCAAAAAAGATAGGAGACCCATTATGGTTTATCCCTACCAACCAAATAAACTGTTGCATTATCGTTTACTTAGATGATTACCAATTACTACTTAAAGTAATAATATAAATATACAAAGTTTCATTTGAATTGTGAACTCTTGATCGATCACTTGTTGTTGTTCATCAAGTAGTCTTCTAAAATACATCAAATTTAACTGTTGTTATTGAATTAAGTTTTCGCTCAAATTTTGTTTTATGAGCAAGAAAATAATGGCCAAATCAAGATAAAAGAAGCCGTGCTTTTTGATGTAATTAATTAAAAACGAATAGTAATTTTTATCGTTTTGTGTATTAATGAATAATAATAAAGATATTATATTATATATGAAGCATATTGATTAGTGGGCCATGCATGCATGTTGCATATATGTGACACGTAAGATGTTCCTTAGCAAGCAAACTCAACACCAAGGAAGAATACTTCAATATCAAGCAACACTCATCACCATTCACTTAATTGATTCTCAGATGCTATGATATACATATTCTTCCTTTAAAGATTCTTCTATATTCTTTCATTAAATTCTTCTAAGAATCAACTTTTAACCTATATATCATACTTGTATATAGCTATTGTCTAACTATTATATAGCTAGAACTTGTTATATTATAAAATAAATGTCAATACATGCATCTCGCTATCAATAACTTTACATATTTGTAACAAGGTAGTCTGTAACAATATCATAAACACATCCGATACGAGAGTTGGCTTCTCTAAATAACGATTAGTTTGTAGTAAAATGATGAATATATAACGTACGGCTAGAACTTCATCACTTTCGTGAATGTCGATTGGGAATATGGGGATGGATGTGATGCTTTCTATGGGACAAGTTTATCTTGTGGAAAAGGGTATTCCAGATTATATTCAAGAAGATAAGTTCATTTACACGAGAATATATTGACATATATTTGGAGTATAAATAAGTGTTGCTATTGCGTGATATTAAAGCATGTTGTTTTATTTGACGAGTTCCTACTTCTAGTATCTAGTATATAGTAACATGAGAGTTACAAGAACGAATGGCCAATCAAGATTTTATTTTACGTTCTATATGAAAACACACGCATACATACATATATATATATATATATATGACTATCTATTGGAAGGGGTAATCATGGGGGAAGGGGGAAGCAAATCTGGGTCGTCCGTTAATATTTATCACGGTGATGAATGTTAACATTCATCGTGAACAAAATTAACATTCAACGTGATGAATATTAACGGACATTCAATGTGATGAATGTTAACGGACGATCTAGATTTGCCTCCTTCCTTCCTCAAGATTAGCATTTTCCTCTGGATCATCCCTCTATATATACATAATATATACATATATATATACCCAATTGATCATTCAATAGACTAAAAATTGAACTAGCTATAAAGTGGATACAACGGTTTTCGTCTCTTTTAAAAACCAATATTTTGAAAACGAGCGACTCATTGAATGGTCCCTAGTGAGTCGATCAATTTGTTTGGTAGAAGTTGATAAACTCAGTTGCTTAAAGGAACCATATCAAATTGATAGGATTGTGGTTTGATAACAAGGGTATGAGAATGGGGATAGAAATAATTTGTTTGGTGTAGTGGTTTAAGTTTTATATTTGGAAATGAAACTCACCGATTGGGGTTTTTTTCATACCCATAAAAAATTATCGGTTTGCTAATTGACACTCATCCCTATTTCATCTTTTATGCAAACCTATGCACATACCCATCCCAAACACGCACAAACCAAACGCACCTTAAATTCACACCCAATTCACCATGGGATATGATCCACGAGGACCACAAATATATCCACCAAACCACCACCCATTCTTCATTTGTTGTCAATCGATGTATATAGAGCCCAAAAGCCCAAGAAAAAAAGCTCAGAAAGACGAAACTCAAAAGTTATTGCAAAAGCATCATATACATTAAAACATAAGCTTGCAAAAATACTTAAATCATCTCAATATTTGACAGATATAATGTTATTTATTTTAGCTATTTATTAGTTACCAATCATTCTGACACATATTTAATAATTTTAATAGAACATATTTAAAAATGTATTTTATACAAAGGTATTTTTTTTTCTTGTAACAACAATTTGTTTAACTTGTCTCCTCGAAACATAATACACCATATATTCTTACAAGAATAACATCAGTGATGTTAGTATTGCATACTTGTTTTACATTTTAGACCCTTTGCATATTCTATACACACGTAAAAACACCTTTTTCATTCACACTCAACATCACAGATCCTTGTTCCTACTTTTATTCTGCTTGTAGAAACAATTTGCCAAGCTATACAACCCACTAGTGTTAAACTCCTGCATTACACGGCCCGCAAACTTTTATCCGCACCATAACCTGTCAAAAGTAAAATCAGGGGAGGCGAAGGTTATACTTTGAAAAGTCCGCGAAGTTAAGGTTTTGTGGCATTGTAAATATCATGACATAGTACATAATATATTGATAATGTTAAGCAATATTGTAAAACATAATACTAAGTTATAAAGAAATTCAATGTAATAAAGTTTTGCTTATACTAAAGGTTGGTAAATAGTAAATGTACTAAACAAGTCAAATATGCACCGAAATAAAAAGATTTGAGAAATAAATTCGTTATGCGGCCCAAATCCTTTAGCTTTAAAGCCCAAATACACACTCAGCCCACCTCAACTTCCTTTAATTTTATAGATAAACCGACCTCCTTCATATATTTGTCCAAACGACCACCGGCAGGCGACCATTAACCATCGACGATCACTTTTCCGCCACAAGTTCAGGCGACTTGGATTTTCAATCTTGTAAGTGGTAACCCTAGTCTATATCTTATGGTTTAGGATTTAAAAGTTTTAAACCCTAAGTGTGATTTTCATTGTTAAACATTGTTAGACAAACTAAACCTATCTCTCTCATTCGCGGCTCTTGTCTCTCCCCAGATTACTTGAAACCCTAAACTCTCCAAAATTGATTTTAGTTATGTGAACTTTTGATTTTGAATGTTTTAATTTATGATAAGATGTTTCTAATTGCTAAATGTGAACTTTTCATCGTATATATTTTTGATTGTTAGCGTTTTCTTATTTACTGCTGCATAAGTTTTTCTTTTTCTTCTTTTTTCATTTATATTATTAATTATTCATATATTTTTTTAGCAGTTTTGCTGTTTATTGCCGCAGATAAATTGTCTTGCTGTTGTTTTTGGTTGATTTTGTGACCTGTGGTTCTTCAAGTATGTCAAATACATCATCTTCATCACTGGTAGCTGTGAAAGACGCGGTACACAAGATTCAACTACGTCTATTAGATGGTATTAAATCCGAAACCCAATTATTCGCTGCCACTTCTTTGCTGTCCAAGTCAGATTACAATGATGTTGTCACCGAACGAGCAATTGCTCAAATGTGTGGCTACCCACTTTGCACCAACTCATTACCTTCCTCATCCCCTTCAGAGCCTCCAAAAAAGGGCAGATACCGTATCTCTTTAAAGGAGCACAAAGTTTACGATCTTTTAGAAACACGCATGTATTGTTGTACCAAATGCGTAGTTGATAGCCGGACGTATGCTGAAAATTTGGAAGATGAACGATCTTTGGATCTTGATACAGGTAAAATCGATAAGGTAGTGAGGTTGTTTGAGGGTTTGGGGGAGAATGGTGAAATGGGTTTGGTGGAGAACGGTGATTTTGGATTGGGTAAGTTATCGATTAAAGAGAAGGAAGATGTGAGTGTTCAGAACGTGTCTATGGAGGAATGGATTGGCCCATCAAATGCAATTGAGGGTTATGTTCCACAGCATGACCGCAAAAAGCCTGGTACAAGATAAATTGCTTTTTACTTGATGAATATTTCTATTGGTCGAGGTTATCGTAAAAGTTAGTAAGTAATATGTCATATATGTTTTTTGGCATGCTAGAAGCCTTAGTTATATTAATATTAGCACTAGGCCGGTGAAATATGTATAATTGCTTGTTTCCAATTTTTTGTTTTTGTTTTTAGAGACCGAAATTTGTTTGGATGTATAGGTGTTTAAGGTTTTATAGACGAAAACATGCTCTAGGAGCTTAGGCTCTTGTTCTGGAGTATAATGTTTCTAAGTGGCAGAACTCTGAAGACAATTTGAATTTGTATATTAAATAGAGCAACATAGTGACTGTAGTACTTGCATGTTTGAATATCTTTCCAATTAGGAAATAGAAGATACCAGTTCTATTTCACAAGTAGGAAACAATATTTGTTCATTGTTTACTTTATCAATAAGCATATTGGTCATAGTCATCTGCAAATGTTTCTATTTAATGATAAAATCTAGCAATATAATTAGAAAGGACTCAGTTGGAATAGTCCTTGGAATAAAGAACACAACTAGACTTGCTAATAGTTGTATAATCCACACCATAGCATTAATTCATATTTAGCATGCGTCTCTTAAGTCTGAATGGTGTAGAACATGGTATTTTACTATGAATAGCATTCGTCTCCTATGTCCGAGGTTTTACCATCCTCCATTCTTTTTCCAACACTATAGAATTGTATCTATTTTTATTTTTGACACAAAAAGTTATTGTTTTTATTCATGTTAATCTGTTTTATGATGCTCCCGCTAGGTTTCAGTTGGCCTTTCTTAAATCGATTGATGTTCATCTTGCGCTTAACAAGTTTTATGTGTTTTAGGATCTAAATTAAAAGATTCGGAACTCAAAAGGGAAGAAGAGAGCTTTTTCAATGAGATGGATTTCATGAGTACCATAATTACACAAGACGACGAGTATAGCATATCTAAAAAACCTCCTGTCCAAACAAAAAAGAAAACGAATCGTAAAACAACTAATGATAGGTTGACCGCATCCAGTGCTTCATCAAGTAATCAGCAAAAAGTGCCTACTAATAAAACAAATGAATTGGGCAATGAAGAGAGTGAAATTGTGATAAATCATAATCCTGTTTGTGATAAAGAAATCGAGCCAAGTTGTAGTGTGCCCAAATCGTCTCTGAAATCTTCAGGGTCAATAAAGACAAATCGTTCCGTTTCTTGGGCTGATGAAAAATCTGATGGCGAAGACAATCGAGCACTCTGCGAGTTCAGCGGAATGGAAAATGAGAAGGAGAAAACCAAGGGTGTTGGCAATATGGATGAGAGTATTGATGATGCTGATCATGCATTCCGACTTGCATCTGCTGAGGCATGTGCTGAAGCACTGAGCAAAGCAGCAGAAGCTGTTGCTTCAGGGGAATTGGATGTTCCTGATGCTGGTAAGTTGCAGATTTTGTGCTACTACTATGTAACTTTTTTAGTTTTTTTAATTGTATTAGAGGTCGAAAATGAGGTGGGTCTGGCTGGTTAGGTTAGGGTTGAAATGAGTTCTTATAGGGAATATATGAAAATGGGTTGGGTTAAGTTTAACAGCCAGGGCTTTATAATAATTAATCAGAGTTTCATCAAGTATGTAAATGAGCTTCTGGTCACTTATATCTTATGTGGACTATTGTCATTTTCAACCAAGTTTCTGAACTCTACCCGTTTTGGATTAGAAAACAACCCAAAGAATGGGTAATTGCCACCACTATAGAGGTTGACCTTTTGTCCTTAATCTATTGAAATCCAGTTTCAGAAGCTGGACTTGTGATACTGCCGCCTCCTGTAGATGACAATGAAGCCGTTTCTGCGGGTGCAGTTGATCCCGAACCGACCCCATTGAAGTGGCCAAAGAAAACTGGTATTGTAGAGTCTGATTTTTTTGATTCTGAGGATTCTTGGTTCGATAGTCCACCAGAAGAGTTTGTTGTAGACGTAAGTATAAGTTAACTTTTTCTTTTTCTTTTTGCCTTCCTTAATGCTCCTTTTTTTAATCAACATTATTCCACAACTTTCAGCTATCGCCGTTTGCACAAATGTTCATGTCAATGTTTGCATGGGTGTCTTCATCTACTTTGGCATATGTATATGGACATGATGATAGTTTTCATGAAGAGTATGCATCAGTTAATGGGAGGGAATATCCACGGAGAATTGTATTGTCAGATGGTCGGTCTTCTGAAATCAAACAAACTCTTGCCGGCTGTCTTGCTCGAGCTTTGCCAGGACTTGTTCGTGATCTTCGACTTCCAACTCCGATTTCTACTATCGAATATGCCATGGTACATCATATTCATTTTAAACTTAATATTCATCTTATATCAATTGTTATTTTATATGGGTAAATGGTACAAGAAGGTACTCAAGTTCGGAAGTTCTCATTTTAGTTATTCGAACTGTTTTTGATTAATTTCCAAAAAAGGTTCTAATTTTTACAATTTGATAATTTAAGGTAATTACAAAAGAATTTTTTTGGTGTCACGATTTTATAAATCTTAAAAGATCACGTTTTGGTGGTAAAAACAGAACAATGTAGTTCCTCAACTGTCCAAAAAATATCTTTCGGTGTCGTGATGATTCAAAAGGTAAAACCAAATCCCTTTTTGGTGGTAAACAAATATCTATGTACCTTTAATGGATCAAAAAGAAGTAGAATATCGAAATGAGAAAGAGCAAAATGATTCTTGAATCTGTGTAAAAAATATCTATGTACGGAAATGAGAAATCTGGAAAAGTTGTCTATCTTTTTGTGCCACATACATGTGTGTGTAGACTGATTGTAATACTGCTTTTTCATCGAGTATGATTCTTAAATCCTCGACAGGGTTGTCTATTGGAGACGATGTCCTTCCTTGATCCACTTCCAGGTCTGAGAATGAAACAATGGCAGGTGGTGGTTCTTTTGTTTGTTGAGGCTCTTTCTGTGTGTCGGATCCCTGCAGTGGCCCCACACTTGACAAATAGAAGAAGCTCCTTCCAGAAGGTGAGACGTAACCTTATTTAGAGTCTTCTTCATTAACTCGACATACGTAGAATGCTAAATAACCTTTAAAAAGTGCCATCTTTTTTTATTATGCTAAATGTAATTTAAACTTTCATTCTCGAATCTGGATATTGTATTCAGGCCTACTTACCATGGAGCAGATATAAATGCTCTAACAATCGCTGATCTATAGGATATAGGATATATACATGTAATAAAAACAAAATAGACTCGTATGTGATTGCAAAACATGAACTTTTTGGAACTTTTTGGTTACTAGTATAAGCGAATGCAGACCAAAATCAAAATAGGAAGCATAAATACATTGCATCAATGTTTTTAACTTTTTTTTTCCAAAGCATCAATGTTTGTAACTTTGAAATATATAGATGCACGGAATATTTTATTAGAAAGATCGCATGTGAAGAATTGAATCCGTTTCTTCATTTGCATGAATTAAATAGATATCCCTCTTATAATTTTGTCAAGGCATGGATTAAATCGATAATCAGTTGTTGTGGTTGTTTTTGTGGTTTTGGTTAAAGCAGGTGTTCGATGATGGTCAAATTGGCAGAGATGAATATGAGGTGTTGAAGGATTTAATTCTTCCATTAGGACGAGCTCCTCAATTATTGACACAGAGTGGAGCTTAAGGGCTGTTAAGTTCTGGAAAATAAGCGGTGTTTCTAGGGAAAAAAATCTTGGAAAATGAAAAAAGAAATCCATTTCTCTATTTTTGAGCTACAATTTAGAAAAGATGATTTTTGAGTTCTCTATACTTCTCCGAAAAATTTCCCTGTTATTGTGTGAAAAGCTAAGATTTCTGCTGTCTGATGACCCTGGCCACATCAATTTCTGCTTTACTACAACAGGTAGCCTCTCAATCCTTGTTTGGTTTGGTTTTTTTTTTTTTTGTTTTGTTTTGTTTTCGGTTTGTTTTTTGCTGTTCCGAAGTATACTTCCATCTGCTTCAATTTTAGTCTCAAGTTTGAAACTTTTTTGGTGATTTGTTCGGTATGATTTCTTCATTGTCTCTTTCTGTAATTATTTTAGTCTTGACAAAAGTTATATTGGACTTCTTGAATACCTTGATGTTTGTGAATAGAAGTGATTGGAGTTTAAACCCTATGATCTTGTTCAAACACTTTGTTTTACGTAGGGTTTCCTAATAAGCTAATATTATGAACTTTAATTTGTAAAGTAACTTTCTCACGATGATTGCTTTAAGGGCAACAGACACAAAGTGGATTGCGTTAATGTGTTCTTGCACACAGCATTTCATGCTTACACTTCTAGCTTTTTGGTCAATACAGGTCAATTTGGCTGGTTAAAATGTAAAGTTTTTGACCTGTTGATTTAGTAGTCAACTATGGTGGCTATTTGGGTAGTGAGAGAATGGACACGTTGAGCGGTTTTTAAAAAGATGATATTTTTACTCAGACACCTTTTTTTTTTATAACCTTATTAAATAAGGCTTCTGTACGGATTTTATGCTTTGGATATTATGTAAATGTGTGTTAAGGCTTCTTTTAGCTGCATGATATTTTTAGTTTGGCTCACTTCCTTTAGCTGTTTGCATCCATATATTGAACTTACTTTTATTTGTTTATCTACAGCAATTCTTATGTACGAAAGCTTGTTGAAGAACATTTCACTAGGCAAGCTTCATAGATATAGCTAACTATGTTTAGCATAATTAAACGATCTTGTAAAGGGATTTTAAGTAGTCACCAATTGGTTACCAAATACGAATCTGTGTAATCTTGGATCTAATGCATCATTATTAGAGTTTTCAGGTGACATGTGGTGTGATCTCATTGTGTTCTTCGGCGAAATGTTTTATTGAAGTTCAACTAATAGTAAATAGCATTTGCTTGAATGTGTGTTTGTGTGTTGGTTAGTTGAAAGACTTTAGACGTTTAGAAACATTCTGGAAATATACGTTGAAAAAGAAAGGACTAGAAATAATAAGTTCTTGGGAGTATTCATCGTTCCCCTTTCTAAGCTTCGTATACATCATATTTCTCAAAATACAAGTTTTCAATATATAATAATTTTAGTACATGTTTATAGTTATTAACTGAACCATTCACGTCTCATGTGTATTATTTGTATTAGTTAGCATTAGTCCAGCCCATAGTCCATTTATGTATAGTTTAGGGCTTGATCCATTATGGCTAGCTATTTATGTACGTGTATATATGGAAAGTATTATGCAAATGAATGGGCAAGCAGATACACAACATTATATGGTATAAGAGCAATACTCCTACTATCATCCTAAACTACTCACCTAAAATCTCTCTTCTTCCTTCCTACTCGCCCTTCTCCATGACTACTTCGGAAACCCTAACACCATGGCCAGCGCTGCACCTTCTTTGAATACTGAAAAGCCATTCGGCGTTACAAACATCAAAACTCATGTTCCTCTTGTTCTTGATCTAGACCAACTAAACTATGATGCATGGAGTGAGTTGTTCACCACCCACTACCTTAGTTTTGGTGTTCTAGGTTTTCTAGATGGAACAATCGCAAAAACAACCGCAAATGAACTTAAATGGAAGAAACTTGATTCGTTGGTGAAAGTTTGGATTTATGGTACCATCTCTACTCCTCTTATCCAAACCGAAGCACTCTTCAAGGCAGCTCATCTTTTAAATATTTTACCATCCACTACCATTAGTAGTAACATACCATTTACTAAGTTATTTAAAAAACCTATAACTTACAACCATTTACGAATATTTGTTGTTTATGCTACCATTACATTCACACAACTTACAAATTGGAACCCCAATCCACATCGAGTGTGTTTTTTGGTTACTCAACCTACCACCAAGGGGTATAGAAGTTTGGATTTAGCTACCAACAACATTATCATATATCGTCATGTTAATTTTGATGAATCAATCCTCCCTTTCGGCTCCATGACACCTAATCAACCTCCTTAGTATCAATTTCTCGACACCGACACCTGTCCCTCTGCAACCACCTTAAAACTCCTCACCACGCCTAACCCATCACCTCCACCCGACTCCACTGTTTTAGCACACTCATCACCTCGGTTACACCGTCACAGCTCACTTCCATACCTCCTATATACTCTCGGTCCAATATTACACCCGAGTCTACCTCCTTGCCCACTCACACTTCAGTCGAACACTCTTCCAGGCCCACTTGTTTCACCTCTGATCAACCCCAAGCCCACTCTTAGACCATCTACACTTCCACTCCAACCCACCTTTCTGCTCAGCCCTATCCACAGGCCCAACATCAACCTTCTTCGGCCCAACACCCTCTCATCCCTCCATCAACCGAACAGCCTCCCACCACCACTTCTCATCATCCCATGATCAATCGTTCTAAAGACGGTACAACAAAACCAACCCAATGTCTTAATCTACATGTCACTTCCTTTTCTCCCATCCCTAAATCCCATCTTCAAGCTCTTAAAAATTCCGATTGGCAAAATGTTATGCAAGATGAATTCAATTGCTTTAATTAAAAATGGTACGTTGGGTCCTTGTTCCGCAACCCCCTAATGTTAATGTTGTTCGATCTATGTGGCTATTCAAATACAAGTTGAATGCAGATGGGTCTCTTAGTCGATACAAAGCTAGTCTTGTTGCTAATGGCCGAAGTCAACAACAAGGCATAGATTGTGACGAGACATTTAGCCCTGTTGTTAAGCCTGCCACTATCCGGACTGTCCTTAGGCTGGCGTTATCTCGTCAGTGGCCCATTCATCAACTAGAAGTGAAGAACACATTTCTTTATGGCAACGAAGCGGATACACACCACAATTTAGTTATATGTACGTGACGATTTTTGCCAGTCTGAATTGGAGTTGATCTTTATATCACAACCGCTGCAAGATGTCACATTTGCTTAGACTGTTGTACTTTTGAAGTAGAAAACAATCCTAATTATGGAACTAAATTTTCCATAAATTTTTGCTAGGTTGTGCAATATTAGAAAACCATTTGTACATGATCCGTACCAGACCAAAACTGAAAATTTGAGAATATGTGTACATATTCTGCATATGCCATCTGGGCCACGGGTAGAGATGTACAAAGCTTGGGGCGATTCGGGCCGGGCTAAGTTTGGGCCCAGAAAACCTGGGTCTAAGATAATTTGAGCGTTAAAAAACAACGGGCTGGACCGAGCTTTTTGGTACGGGGCACATACATCTTTCTAAGAGTTAAATTGAAATATTACACATAACTCAAGACTTTGGAGCTTGGATTGTGCAAAACCTGTACTTAAGTTCCTAACTATATGAACCTAATGAATCTTCGAAATAAAAATAACTTTTACTGGTTAACATCTATATTGTATCGTTATTCTTATTTAAGGTATTGGAGAAAGTAACTAGCTAGAGTTCCCTATTCATGTTCTTATAACTTGTCACATTACTTAGTTATATAAAAACCACATATATACAAGATTAAATATTTTCGCCTTTTCTTAAAGAGTTCAACACCGTAAGAAATATAATAGTCGTTTATGCATACGTATTAGCCTAACGTGTATGTAATTACAAGCCTTTTGTTTGTTCCACTAACAATTCATCTAGTACTTTAGTAAGATGGTGGTTCACAAAATGCCGGTGGACCGTAGATGAACCCATGATTGGGACCAAAGAAACCGATGTTTGGGTGGTGATCAATGGATTTTGGTGTTTGGTGACATAATTTGTACCCGTCACCGAGCTATCGTGTTCATTGAAGGTGACCTTCCATTATCGAGCTCGCTCTTTTTACCCACCATTCATAAAGAAGATGACATTTTTGAAGAGATCATATATTCATATGGGGATATTTGCAAGTTGCATTGGAGATATGATTGATAGCAAATATCCATCACTTTCTATTGTTTTGTCCTTCTTCTTTGGCTTTTATTTTAACTATATTTTTACCTTTTAAATAATAAAGGTGTAATGACACAACAATCTTTATGCCAACTATATATAAAGTTTATTAAATTATAAAATATCCATTGTCCATAATTAATCATTTTACGAGGGTATTATTGTTCATACCTACGTTCTATTCGAATGATTTGCATGGAAAGCGACCGATATATATTTTTGGATTTTTCTCATGATAATTTGACAAAAATATATGAAGAGAAAAAGAGTATACTTTTTTTTTCTTTTGTCACGAATAACAAATATAGATCTGTCATCTCGTTTAGGATTATAATCATTTTATGCATGGTGACCCACCATGCTCGTCAACTAGATAATGCTAAATAGAAAATACTTTTTATTTTAAAACTCTTATATTAAATTTACAATCATTATTATTAAAAAGACTATAATTATTGACCATTATCATATTATTATTTATAACTGTCACATTGAACAAAATTCTAATTAATTGTTCTAAATTTATTGTCCAACAAACAAATCCACAGTTTTAAAAAAATACAATCTTTATATTGTGACACCATTAAAATTTAACTTAAATTTATATACATTTTCGATTATTTGAAATTTAAAGATCAACAATTATTTTAGTATATATACTTATTAAATGAGTAATGTTAAATGCTTAAAATATAAATATAAAATTATATTTAATCCATACAATGTATGACATATGAGTCTTATTTATTTTCTCTACCATTCATTCTGTCAATCAAATTTTTGAAGCACTTTTCAACATACATTTTGTTACACATAAATCATTCCTTATTCGAGGCGGATGTGGTATATTGAAATACGACACCATCACTTATCTCTACCCTTTTATTTCTAGCTCCAACAATATTCTTAGACATGATTGTTCATTCAAATATAAAAACATCATATCTCAATTCAATCTACCACTTAATTTTTTTATATATAGGAAGCCAAGCCTTTTTCTATGTACACAACGACAGGTACATTATGAATTATACACAGTCCAGTAAGAGCTGGGATTATAGTTTTTCAATGAAATTGAATATAATATATAATACTTGCTGTTTCGTATTTATTATTATATTATTAATTAAGCATATCTATTTGGTTATATTATATAGAGATTCTTTACTTTTAGCATTATTATGTTGTCCACTCTGTGCCAATCCCATCATCAATAATTACCAACTCCAATAAGGGAAGCCCATGAGGTAACATCCTTAAACAAAACAAACATTTTATTTTCAAAGGTAATTATCTAAGTATCTAATGAACTCATCTTATTGGTTCTTGGTAGATATCCATGTTAACTTCACATCAATAAATTAAGAATTTGATTAAGACAAAAGAAGTTCCATACTCTAACACATGATTTGTATCATATTGATTATTAGAAGGGTTTTCTGTCTTCCAGACATACGATAAGCTATATGTTTTTTTTTTTTTTTTTTAATTTTAATAATAAAATTTGTATTTATGATATGTATAAAAAATGAATAACTTATAATATTCAAACAAATTTTAAATTCATTAAATACACATTATCGTGGGTCAGAGCACACGTTATAAAACCTTAACTGGAATCAGAATTTGTCTAGCATGTGCTCTTTAAGACGCATTCCTTGATTTTGAACATCACTTTTATAGTTATATACGAAAAAACAAACACTAAATTTCGAGTTCATTAAATATAATAGTATCTATTTTATCTTAGTCGTAACTGCTACCGATCTTGATTACTTATCATCTTTTTTCTTATAATAATTACAGAATTAGAAATAATACTTTAAAAGGAAAGATGAAGTTAATATGAATTTGCAGACATTCTTAGTGAACCCAATTACTTAGAAACAAGGGTTATTGTCGAGCAGCGGGCATAAACTACTTACCCATTCAACTTTATACCTTATGTCTTTCTGCATTAACGATTACTAAGAAAAAAATTAGTAACATAATAGTTATTAAATGAGAATGTAATGATATATGATGTTGTAGTTACACTATATCATAACTGATATTAGAGTAACAAACAATTAATAAACTTTTTGTGACCAATATATATTCTAGAACACCTCTTACACTTTGCTAGAAGTTGTTAGAAGAATCGTTTATTCTTTGAAGACCTGAATATAGTATGCTTTGTTGATAAAAATATATATAATATAATTTACCAAAAACATGCATTTCATTTAGTACCTCATTAGTAGAGGAAGAAGGAATCTTTAGGTCGTGATGTTATATATAATTATATTAGCTTAATATTTGATATATTTTGTCATAACTAAGATCGATGAAAACCATTGATAATGATGAATTAAACTTTTAAATAAGTCCATATTAATAAATAACATTGATTGATAACAATTGAGGTGTTAATAATAATAATTATTATAATCATGATATGAAAAAAATACAATGAAAAATGATAACATAAGTATTAACCATATCTAATTGGTCATTTATTTAAAGTATTAATGGATTTGTAGGCTTGCCATATCTCATAAGTCAAAAAAAAAAAAGAAAAAAAAAAGAAAAGAAAAAAAAGAATGGTGACTTGCACTGCTAGAGAGAAAATAAAGGAAAGGTGGCATAGAGAATCAAACCAGTATTCACCCTCACATGAATAACCTTTAATAATAGAAACTAGAAAGGTTATAAAAACACATCATTATATTAACAAATTATACCATACACATTTGGAGTTGGCCAATGATGTAACCTAAGATTATAAAAACACATCATTTTAATAAATAATAATATAACTTGAAAAAAAATAAAAATAAAGTATTATATAATCACATAAGGATTAATAATAACCATCAAAGAATATTTTATATAATAACCACACAAGATTTCAAGGTTTTTAAAAGTTATCCTAAACAAAAAAGTAGCTTCAAATAAAGAGTTATTGGGTCAAAATTGAAGCTAGCTAGTGAATATAAAGATGAAAGCACATTAATTGACTTGCTTTATGACTTGAAATTGATAAGGGAAAAGGGTGAGCAGGCTTCAAGATGATACACCGACTCCAAATGTTTGCGCGCCTATTCACCACGATCCCTAAATCATATCATGTAGTTGTAAATTTGTAATGGGGGCTTAGTTAACATATTATTGGGCTTAATCTACAAGCTGTCCACTAAGCAATATAAGGAAAGTTCCCATCATACCACAACAGTTTTGCCTCACCTTACTTAACCATGCATCCAGCCCCTTGCTGGCTTCGCTAATATAATTAGATTACACTCCTAAATTAAAGGGATACGATAAATGCAACACGAGTTTAATTGATATAACAAAAATGTGCAATTAAAATCTTTATAGTACACACTAACAACGTGAAATTTTAGTGTATGACTCAAAACTGATGGTGTGTTAACAATCACTGTCCTAAATTTAATGTGCTCAGCTCATAATATACGTCAACGTTCCTTATTAGAGGTGTTTATTCACATTGTATCACATCTGATGGGTTTATACTTAAACTTTAACTCGACCCAGTCGCAAAGTTCAACCCTGACATTGGCACATTTACTATAAGTTATAAAAATAAGTAACCACGACATATTTTAAAAGTGCACCAATAGGGCTGCATTCCCTTTTGCTGACTAATTGAATCATACTATAAGAATTTACAAAAAGTAAGAGGTTCTAAGTAAACCAGCTGAATATATAGAATTGAAAGCAGAAAGAAAATGACCTTCTTTATCTAATTATCTTTTATATATATATATATATAGATAGTACTACAAAAACATAGAAGAATTACGGTTGAGAAATCATATAGACAACGGATATAATGAGGTCCATCAGGGGTAATCGATTTGAAATTTAAATGGACCACAAAGTTTTTACCGTAGTTTATTTGATAAAAAGACCATGATTTTTACGTTAAAAATCGTAATCTATATAAATAATTATAAAAATATATATATATTTTTATATATTTTCCTTTACATCTAACATTTTTTGAAGTAAGAATCATGATGGAATATATACGACAATGATATTAGGATAATATATAGACATATCTTCACTTATAAATTAATCTTGATAATATTCTTTATCGATGCTCATGATGTCATATGACCCAAAACATTACATAACTTAACAAAACATATCATGAGCAATATATACTTTGAATTTAGACAAAGATATATATCTACGAAATTTTAAACCTTAGATATGGATAAAATCAAACAAAATTTCTATATTTTCGAATAAATATATATAAAAGGGAATACATTCCATAAAACTTGAAAAACTTTGAAACTTCGGTATCAAAAAGGATAAAGATGAAAAACAAAGAAGAAGAAAAATGTTGGCATTGGGGTTTTAAGTTTATATTAAAAAATAAAGTATCTAAAAGAACTTAGAAGATTATAGTGAAATTAGGTTTTTATTTGATTTGATACCATTAAAATGGGGTGAAGGAGTTTTCGTCGGACAAAAATATTAGAGGGAGAAATGGTAGAATTATACATTATTCATAATTAGAATTACACATTGTTGATGATTTTATATTTAAAGTATCATTAAATCTTACATAATACAAGTATTAATTTAAAATGGGTTGATGGCTTCAAAATGTATTAAAATTCACACTTTTTATTACTGCATTAAATGAACTTTGAAAATTACTATTCTATATATATATAATTCAAAAATATCTATTTTATACATTTTGTCTGTTTTTTTATATATAAAAGGACATTTTTGTAAGTTTTGTATTTATACATAAAAAGATATTTTTTATAAGTTTTATACATACAATAGTAATTTAAATGTATACCATAAACGTTTTAGAAATTCAATAAATAAATACAATATAACTTTTTAAAATTCATCACATATAATAGTAAAAACTGTAAACTTCACTATATTTTTAAAACAAACCCTTTAAAATATAATGAAATATGAAGATTTTATTTGAAAGGTTTCAACATCTAATAGTATATAAGTAGTCCATTAATCCAGAGATTTTCAAAACAAATATCTATCAGAAGACAAATCTTTATGTATGATTTTATATATTATGTGAGGTAATTTGCAAGATTACTTTTCTTAAAGATAAAATAAGAACATTTTTTATGGATCAACTATACTTGCAAAATGACAAAACAAGAAAAATAATAATGATTAAAATTAACGAAATAAAATAAAAAGACGAAAAAGGAAGGATATGCATGTTAAGTGGAGGACGTAAATATCGTCACACTTGGGCTCCTTCATCCGTGCCAAGTAGCTAGATCGCAAGAGCATCAAGCTTGTTGTCGGCCATAGTTTTAATTTTAATAATATCAAACGCACTCTTTTAGTTAACAGTGTAATAATTTTATTGTTTATGCTATGGTGTGCCCAAATAACTATCTACGATAATCATTGATAAAATAACGATAATCATTGATAGAATAATTGTGCAATAATTTAGCCCATACACAACACCTTTTAATCCTTTATAGCTAGGATAACCCTTAAGAAAATATCATAATTAATTTCAATATTGTTTGTTTATGTTTCTTTTCTTATTTCAGAGTCATTTTGGGCCTTTCTTTATGCATTTAATTAAAAGCCATGCCAATCAATTACCTAAGACTAAGAGAGACTAACTTTTGTGCAAATCTTTTGCCAAAAGTAGGCTAAGTCCACATTTCCTTGAACTTTTGGTACCAAAGTGTTATATTTAATATTTGTACCCTATTTCATAGCAAACTGATAGTCTTTACTTTTGTACACTATAGACGGTATACTCATGTAACTAATAATATTAATTTATTTGGTCCAAAATTAACCGTATCATACGTGGAGTGGATTTGATTTGGGCCGGTTAGTGACAACACCTTTTTATATGACATGTAGTTTTACTTTTGGAAGAAAAGTCGCAACATAAGTTAAATAAGCCCAAATTAATCAAATACGCATGTGATAATTGGAGCAAATCAAAAAGAGGAGACGGCGAAAGAAATTAAACGACTTTTATTGACACAAACTTATGTTGATACATATTACTTTACTTAACTTTATATACAATATAAACTTTAATTGAAATCCACGTGTTATAAAAATAAACTTATATCTAAGGTCAAAAACTGTGTTGGTTGCATGATTTTTTCATATTGCATAACAACTGTGGGTCAAAGTTAATTATATAAATCATGAATTTATATTTACAATAATAATGATAATAATATGTGATGCGCTATTATTTGAATGTGAAGGTCAAGCATCCCCAGTGAAGGTATGGAGAGGAGTACGTTAGTCAAATAGAGAGCTCTCACGTAGGAGGTGTTGAAAGAGGATTTACTCTCCTTATTGTATCAAGAGAGTGTTAAAAGTCAACTAGAGGACTCCATGCTAGTGGTCTAAAAACGAATGGCCATTTCATTTGTCCTTTCAGCAAATAGTCGACGCGAATCTATTTCTGGTGCTTCAATCGGATACCAATTACTTGGTAATAATAATAATAGTTTACAATTATGTCGTTATCAAGTTATTATGCAAGTTTTCTTTTTTGTTTTTGAATGTCCAGATAATATTAACTGTTCAGTAGCACCTCACAACTTAAGAACACAATCTAGTAATTAACATAGAAAACTCACAATTAAATCATCGCATTTATTTCATCTCAGCTCTCACGCACACTGCACGCATACTCACGTTGTCACTAACCAATTATTATTGAAAGGGAAAACGAGTCCTATAATTAGTTATGTATTCAATATTGTTATATGATATAGCTGCTTCATGGCTTCGATCCTTAGTACAATGATATGATTTGAACCAGAAACGGACAGTATTATTGAACTGGAAATACACTAGTCAATTACAATCGAATAATTACAGGAACATAGTTTAGACAGTTGAAAAACTAAAATGGAAAATGAGATGAGCATTTCTTGATAACTGTCATTTCCTCCAGTAGCTCACGTGAGTTCCATGTGTGCGTTTGTTACTGAGGACATACGCGACTCACGTGACAACCAATTTTGTTATTTTTCCATTACCCAAATCACGTGTAACTCACATGATTAGCTAATTTCATATCATAAAACTTTCAAAGCATCTAGTACATGTGATACATTGTTCACTACAATCTATCATACATGCAGCGCAAGGTGAAGTTTATTGATCGTGTTTGATATTTGTTATTAAAGTATAACATTTTGACGTACTTTTCATCCTTTGCAATCTCTAATATGCATTCTTTGTACAATGAATTAGACTACCAATAATTCGATTATGAATTCAATGATGCCTATTGAAGAAGTCATTGTAAAAGAAATCGCCCTCAATGTGTCAGTTTGTTGTATCTTGTACGGTACAACTTATAAATGCGCATTCTAACATACCCACTATGTGTATTTTGAAGATGAGAACCAAGAGGAAAGCATGAGAAGAACTTGAATCTAGTTATCTAATGGAAAGTGAACCTTGATTCCCCTCTTTTGTGAGGAGAGTGGTAGACCTTCCCTAGAAAAAGAGATTTATTTTTGGATGCTAATGACATTATGTTCTGTTTTTAGTCATTCAAACTAGTTCAACTAAATTTCTATACATTGTATACATAGATATACGAAATGACCTAATATAGGTGTACTGAAGATAAAAAAAAAGTTTAAAGTCAATCTACACTTTTACTTCTATTGTACCCATCCAATTAGTACGACTTTTATTTTTTGAAATTAATTTTAAATAATGTCTATCATGTGTATTTGATGAGCTTTTCATTAGGTTTTTAGTATTTTTTTTTCTTAACGTGATATCTACATACACTGTCATGTCATCTAATACATCATTGTCAAATCATCAAAATTAATTAGTGTCACGTCACCTGTTTACGAGTTTTAATAGGTCGCATGCATACAATTGAAAGTTTATTACACATTATTAAAGTCATTTTAGTTAGTTACATACAATAAAAATTAACACATAGTTTAATAAGTTTGGATGCAATTAACCTTTTTTATGAGTATTAATAGTAGTCTAATCTGAAGTTGTGCTGTAAATCGTTAAAATAGGGTGGTCGTTTTTATGTTCATATATGTTCGTTGGTTGTGTGGATCAAAAAGAAACGCAACACTAGCGTCGTAATCGTCTTCTATTCTTTAGTTACTTTGTGTCCTTTTGTGACCTTTTATTGTTGCAATCTTAGCGCGTTTCAATATCTAAATTGCTCTGTGTTGCTCATCTTTTCTTTCTTAAGGCTTTGGAAACGCTTGGTAGCTAGTAGTTCTCTCCATCTGTTTCGGATCGATCGAATGGGCCATCTATGCGACCAAAATTCTATTTTTTCCCCAATACTAGCTTTAACTAAAATTTTTGTATATATAAAACTTTAAATAAATGTAACTAATATATTTGAACCAAAGATTCCAAGTGTAAATGATCGTATGCGAACTTGAGTTTGAGTTTAAGTTATGAAAAGAGTTTACTGAACTCGTGTTCGTAAACAAATAACTTTAAGGTTGAAAAGTAATTAGTTCACTAGAAAAATATCTAAATAAATAAATGATCGTCGATTTCAATTTCAAACAATAACAAATAATTCGAAACAATTATTAAGTGTAGATATTTCAAATTTCTATGTTATTGTTCTCTATCCATTTATAGTTAGTATGGTTTTTATTAGTCCACCAACACCTACAAGGCTACAACTACCAAATATTCTCATACTCAGAAACATTTCACATATTTGTTGTAGTGTAATTAATATATTCTAACAATTGCTACAAACAGAAGGTTATAGTATATCCCAATTAAACATAATTGATCCGGTTAACCGGTTTAATGAATCTCTTAAATACAAAAGGTGTCATTCATTAAGCACAATGTATAATCCTTTATGTGTAGGACCCATATGATGCAAATAGTGTTTACAGGTATCCCCCGTAAACTTTATTCGAAGAGCAGGCAGCAATTCAGACCCCATATTGCAAAAATGATAAAAAGTTTATAAATCACCAAAATAAAGTAAATTGTTTTCGCAACACATCTTATCATTTCCATTTTCGCTTTTGCTTCCATTTAATCATGCTCTGAAATCGACTCCAATGGCATCGCGTGACGCTTTTGATGACATAAATATCGTCACCTAATTGCGCTTTTACGTAATTAATCATTATAGTTAATCAAGACCTATTGCACTCTCGAAGAATCATCCCGCTTTAATAATTGCCAACAAATAATTCATGATGAACAAATCTATGAAAAGTTACAGTTTATTCAACTTTTAACAATGTTTTAGATCGTACTGTACGAACTAGAAAATAAGAAACGTGTGACTAACACGATAGTAATATCTTAGAATTTTTTAAGTACAACTCTGAAAGTGCGATAATCCATTAGTTCATTTAACATTTTCTTTCTTAAGACTTAAATTATATATATATGTATATAAAAGTTATTCAAAACATAATTACACCTCAATATTCATAAATTTAATAAATATGTATTTTAAAATGTGTCTTATTATGATATAATTTGTTTGTTATTTTTTCAAGCCATGAATTTAACCATCTCTTATTATTGTAGATGATATCATTACTGATGATCAAAAACTAATTTCATGATATTTGAATTTTTTCGATTTTCAGCTACATCTAATTTATTTTTTATATACAAAATGTTAACCCTTCTTTTTCAAGTGCTTATAATTGTTTACGATTTTGTATATTTCGAGTGTTGCTCATAATATTACGTCATATTTATTATTATATGTGTAATCTAAGACATATCACCTTAAAACAGTCTTACAATCACTTTTCTGATTGATATTTAAAAGGCATTCCGTCGTATCACACAAATAACTTATTACTAATAATTAATTAGGGAAGAATACCAATAATATACGCAACCGTTGCAATAATAAAACAACAAATAAAAGTAGTACTACGTACTTTTAACGGTCATAAGTTTTATAAATATGACTGAGTTTGAAATATCATTATTTTAAGTGTAATTACCAAAATTCCTCTAAAATTACATGATATGATAAATCTCACATAGCACACCTCTCGAATCAGAGATAAGCCTACCCAAACACATCTTGATTTAATATGTTCAATCAACGCACTGAGTGGGGTATCAATGGGACCCAACAGAATATTATTGGTGCTGACATGGCAATAGCATATTGGTGGAATAACAACCTTGTAGATTGAGTTCAAAGAAGCATATTTTTGTGCCTAGGATAGAAAAAAATAAAGGTTAAAATACATTGAGAAAATAAGGGAAAATATGAGTTGTAATCCTTAAACCAATTGGATGGGTGGGTGACACGTAGGAAAGTGGCATTCTGAGGGTCCCACTGTTTAAGGACATACCCTAAAAATGGGAAGTATACGCAAGTGTTTGTGTGGGTCAAGTGGATCATGCTCCTACGAAACTATATCTAATTTTGGCACTCAATATTAGACATTTTCATTAGTCAATTGATTTAAAAGATTCCAAAATGTACAAATGCCTCAACATGTCATATTGGGATACAGTTACGCACAAATATAAGCAATAGTCAAACTTACAGTTAAAAAAATTAGGTTTCTTTGGAAAGATAAAAAGGTAATAGTCAAAATTGAGAATATGTACAAACAAACATACCATTCTACAAAAGAATAACTTGCACAAATCACTAATTTCTACTGACTAGTTTTAAAAAAGTATATCAATGTTATAAACAAATCATTTCAAATGCATGTTGCGATTTTGTATTAATAATTTGTTTTCCTATTTTCTTTTTCAATTTAGGGTATGTTTAATAAGCACCAATTAATAGATTTTATAGCAGAGATTTATTTTAAAAGGGAAATTAAAAAAAGAAAAATACTTTTTTTCTAGATATTCAGGGCCGGTCCTGAGTTTTCTGATGTCTAGAGCGAATCGATCAAAACGTGCCCCTTGTTAGCAAGCAACGTTACAACACGCTATTTTATAGGGGTTTGGAACCTAGTCAAGCTAGGCGGCTCATCCCCACACCGATTTTATTTAATAAATAAAATGTTACAATATGAGGAGATCAACTCCGAATTACAAGTTCATAATCACCTAAAACGATGTCGTTGTGCGTTTCTTGAAGCAAAATCATCGATTATCTTGTCATAGTCAACATTTGCTAAAAACCTATTTTGAGCTCCTGACGTTGTTTACGTGGAAACATGATAATTTATATTTAAAATCAAATAATACGCAATTAAAAAATAACAAGTATGGAAAAATATCACCTGATCAAAATGATAAAAGGAAAAAACTGATTGATCAATGAGTTTGATGCCTTGATCCTTGCAATTGATTAATCTGATCAATGAGTTTTGTATTTAATTGTTGAATTTATATTGATTATTTGATTTTCTTTTCATACGACACGAACTGATAATAGACAAAAAAAAATGATGCGCATGATAATTAAAAATAGACACAGTCACACAGCAAGCACATACGCGGTTTTCACATTTTATTTAGTTCTCATTTGAACCTGAACCTATATATATATATATAGGGTGGGGATCAAGAGGGAAGCAAAACAATTAGGGAATTAGGGAAACAAATCTCAACCCTTGATTTCATCATAAATGAATTTTAAAAATTACAAATTATTTTAATAGGGAAGCATTTAAATAGGGAAGCATTTAAAAATTGCGTCTCTCTTTTCCTAAAATTTGAAACTTCTCTATGGATCATTTCCCTATATGTATATATTTATATATATATGTCCGATTAGTTAAATTCAAAGATATTTTAAGGTAAAAGAAAATTTTCATGTCGATCAACTTTTTAAAAGCTAATGCTATCATTCTTTGTTTTATAAGTAATTATACTTCTTTCCTTGTTATAACTATTTCATGTTAATCAGACAAAAAAACGTACTTGTTAGGAATTAATTAAACGTTTTAATCTTTCTTTGATTATATAAATATATACGTGAAAGGAATACTAATATCTATAAACGGAATTGCAAAAATTGTTTACAGACAAATAAAGTAATTCACGTCTTCGGTTTTTTTCTTACGTACGGTCAATAATTGTCAATTAAAATAATGCAGTTAAAAATGTACATTTAGGTTAAAAACGTACCCGAAAAACTAATAAAACTTACGTTGGTCTAGCTTAAAATATGGAATTTGTGAAGTGTAATCATGGTTATAAAAATATATTCGAAGATATATCTTTTACGTAAGTTATATAGCAATGGTCTAAAAAGAAAACGACGGAAAAGCAAAGCAAGATACACCTGGAAACAATTTGAGTCCATTTTTCAATTACATTTCCCAAATACTTTATGATATTTTTTATTTTTTTATAAAATGAACCTTACATGATATGCATGGCTGACCCCACCACCTTGAATCCTCCTATATAAACTATACACTCCACCATTTGTTATTCACCACTCATCACAAACACCAGCAATTAAGAGCAGCAAAAGCATCAAGCACTTCTGTTTAGTTCTGGTTGAGTTGAGTGTGTGATTTCACTAGAAATTAAAATGGTGATTGCTGGTCAATTCCCTCACCTTACTCTTGCATTTGGCCTTATGGGTACCCCTTCCTTCTCTCTCTCTCTTCTAATCATATAAAGACCATGCATTTTACTATATTAAATCTATCTAATGCATGCATGGAAATCTATATGTTACTTGCCATGCACGTAACGAACCCTAAACGTAAACCTAGCTAATAGTCTTTTCTTGCTTATTATTCTTTTGTAGGCAATGTTGTCTCCTTCATGGTGTTTCTTTCACCACTGTAAGTTTACGAATCCGCTTTACATCATATCATAAATCGGTTTTAACTACTCTAATTAGTTTGTGTACGGATATTTGCAATTTCCTAATCAGATTAGCGTTGAAATGATACAGGCCGACTTTCTATAAAGTTTACAAGAAAAAATCAACAGAGGGGTTTCAGTCGATACCTTACATTGTGGGATTGTTTAGTGCTATGCTCTGGATCTACTACGCGTTGCTAAAGGGTAATGCGATGCTTCTGATCACCATCAACTCCGTTGGTATCGTGATACAAACCTTTTATCTCTGTGTTTTCGTCTTCTATGCGCCAAAGAAAGCCAGGGTACGTACACAGTGTAATATTTGCATATTTCCTCGTGTTTTGATGATTTTGTAAATTTTTTTTTAGCCCTAATTCGGAAGCATTATTTCATTTGCAGATAGAAAGCTTGAAGATGATCACTTTATTCATTATTGTTGGATTCGGATTGATTGTTCTCTTAACTGAATTCCTTGCTAAAGGCGCGAAACGTGGTGTTATAGTTGGATGGATCTGCCTCATATTTTCTCTGTGCGTGTTTGTTGCACCTTTAGGTGTCGTGGTAAGTACAAAGAATAAAAGAAAAACATTAATTAGTAAAATATATTTTACAAAAATCATGTTTGGGCTATGCAACTCATCACAAGATGGCTTAATAGTTGACGTTCTGATAACCTCACAAGAGGTATCAGGTTCAAACCTCACTAACAACACATTTTGGGATGGTCAGGAAAAGGGTCGGAAACGGTCACCGGATAACCCGGTTATGCCACGTACAACTAAGTAAAAATGTTCGCCCTTCCCGAATAGACTAAACAGAAAAGACCTTCTCCATTTACCTGTATATCATGTTTGGGCTATGCACATGCATATTCTAAACCTTTTTTATGTGTCCATACAACCTTTGCATAATGAAAATTTTCTTTATTTTTGTAGAGACAAGTGATCAAGACAAAGAGTGTCGAATACATGCCTATACTTCTATCGCTTGCCCTCACACTCAGTGCAGTGATGTGGTTCTTCTACGGTCTACTTCTTGGGGACTTTAACATCGCGGTACGAAATGGTTCACAAAATAACTTCTAAGTTTATTCATCTCCAATTTTCTAACGACTTACTTTTTACAGATCCCAAATACGCTTGGATTCACCTTCGGTATCCTTCAAATTATACTTTACTTCGTGTACAAGAACAAGAAACCGGTGATCGATGATAAAATCACAGAATTTAAAGAGAGAATGAGTTCAATGGATGAACCAAGAGTCCGAGAAGTAAAAGATCAAAACACAATCGATATGGTGAAGCTAAACGCGTTCATACAAGCAGAAAATGTTCCAAATTCACACGTTGTTCGTAGTCCAATTGTGACGAATCATACCATTGAAGTTGCAGCTTGAGATTGATCCTAAATAAATTTTGGTTTGATGTCAAGTGTACCTTCTCTATAAATAATTGTACACTTCTGAATTACAAGTTTTTACCTTAATTTCGCTTACCGTACGTATCTTTCCTAACGTAACCGTGTATTGTTTGATAAACATATTCGATATAAATGAATTTGATTTTCGATACTAATTTTCGATATAAATGTTACTTTACTATTAGCTGATCTATATACTGAATGTTTTTGTCTTTTTGTTGTCTTAGAATAAAATCTTTCAGGCGTCTGGGTTTTTGGTTAGCTAAATGTATAGGATCCAAATATATAGTAGTAGCTGAGGTGGAAAATTCAAATTGATAATTAGAATTTTTATCTATTTTTTTATTAATTATTTCTAGCTAATTTATAATTCTAAAGTAGACATTTTAGACATCTCCTAGGATAATGGCCAGTGGACTGACCGATTTTAATCTTCACAAACTCGAGATTTTAATCTTCTGATTAGATGAAACATAATTGTCAAGTTCGTTTTCTACATCTTTTATCTTTTTATATATATGCATAATCCAGAGGTAAAGGGAAGTAAATCTGGATCGTCGAATATTAACTAATATTAACGAATATTAATTAACTTTCATCACGAGCAGTTGACATATATATAATATTAACTCATTTGTGATGAATGTTAATAGGCGGTCCCAGATTTACTTTCTCATTCCTTATAGACCAGTTCTTATATATACATATATATATATATATGTGTATGTTATAATCAATATAAAATAGCGTATAAGCTAACATCGACAAATTAATAATAAACATTGGTCATCAAGAAATAATCAACTCGATCGAGTTGTTCAATTTATTATAAGAAGTTACTATCGTATGAAAATAACATTAACGAATAACAATATCGATTCATACATTCTTCAATTTCTTACCATTTTTAAAAAATTAATTAAAAGTACTTAATTGAAACGTCTAACTTCAAATAAAACCACCCGGCCACATTACTCTAATTAATTAATTGTGTATTTCTTTTTTCATTTATTAAACGGAGTACAAAAAACATTAACTATTGTTTTAAAGAGTATACAAATGAAAAGATCATGTCTTAATTAAATGTTGGAAATGACAAGAGGATTATGGGATGAGTGGATGATGTAACTAATTATCTTTGTGCCCACAACAAATAATTTTGATCGAGATAAAAAAGGTATGAAAAAAGATACAAAAAGAGAAAATAAAAGAAGTTGACGTGAGGTGACGCTTCCCACATATTTTAAGCTAGGGTCCGAAAAATACTTCCTTTTTGAAATAAAATTATAGTGGACGGCTTGTTATTTCATATATAATTATTTTAATATGATCAACTTAATCAATTGAGCTTGACATTATGTTATTATCGATCAGAAGAAGTATGTTTATCGAGTCATATTCCATACTGTCAAGATTACTAAGACAGTAAGACGTATATGAACTCGAAAAGTTTGATAAGCAAGAATTCGAACCATTTATCGACTCATTATGTTTTGAGTCTCTTAACTAGTACTTAATTCGATCAAGTTCGATTCGATCAAACTCCAGTTACTCGTTATATATGTAGCCCTAGCTAGCTAGTTTAAAACAAATTAATTGTACTCTTGATTCTTGATATACCCGTAATCTAATTGGTTTTTATCGGCAGGTTTTGTTGATAAAAGTAATTTGTAAAGTACCTCTTGTTCGATATATATTGGTGTAAAGGAGAAACCAAATTTATTAAAATAAATCATTAATGAAAGTAGATCAGCTCGAAAGCAGATCAGCTTGAAAGAGTATTAGTGTATTATGTTGATTGGTTGGAGTTCGCGCGCAGTTCATCTTAACTTTGATTCTTAAAATAATATATTTGATGGAGGTCGATCTATACATTTTGCTATATATAGTGTCATTATATATAGGAATATTATATATTTGATCAATTTACAAAAAATAATATGTTGAATCAAATATTATGTTTTTCTAACATTAATTAATGTTATGTTATTATAATGTAGACATGTAGTGAACATATATAAGGTGGGATGGTTGGACCCATGGAGGGAAGGATGTCAATTTCATGCGCGCAGATGGAAGGTAACAAATATCAACTTTACAGATCACTTGTTATATGTGGAGAAGAATATGCAACTTGTATGTGTGTGCATCCCCAAAACCTTAATCATAATGGATCTCTTTTTTTCTTCTCACTTTCTTCTTTTTTTTGGATATGTTAAAAACACAAAATCTGTGAATGTATTTGTATAAGCTTATTAAAAATATGTTTCTATTCTTGAAAAAATAAAAAAGAGAGGCTTTTTAACTATATACACATGCAACAAAATGCCAATCAAGTACATATATGTTCAAGTTGAAGTTCAAATGTTTAAGGTCAATTTCAAGTATTTAATTAAGTCCAAATTCAAGTGTCCCTGCACTAAATATGTAACTTGTTGACCAGTTACCATGCAAAACGACCACTCTCAACTCACCATTTCTCTGGGCCATACTCCCCTATGACTTAATTCTTCATTCTAGCTACATTATTGCACCATAAATTAAGTCTATTTTTAAAAAATAACCATTAACCAACTAACTTTATAAATTGAATTCCAAATCTGGGTATATATTGCCAATTAAATCATTAAGAACTTCTACCAGTGGTAAATAAAGGCCTAAACTTTGTAACAAATAATTGAAGAAGCATGCAATTAAAGAAAACAGACACTACATAAAAAGTTGTTGATTTTCCACCCAAATATTTCTACGGTAATGTAAGCCTGAAGATTATAGTGACACTCATTTATGTAGGTAACATATAAATGAATAAACTCACGGAAAAAAGCGTCGACTTTATTATTTTAATATCATTACTTTCCAAAAGTTTATTCTTTCTAGATAGTATATAGCTGCATAATTTTTGCTACTGTATAGCAAGGTATTAAAAATACTTTTTTATATACATTTATTTTATCAAATTAACGTTATATATTGTGTGTATCTTACCTCCTTTTAACATGTAAACTAATAACAGTGAAACGCATAAGATAAAGAAGGTAAAAAGGTATTGTTTTCGTGAGCTAATAGCAATGTGCTTAGCATAATAAAATGTAAAGCAACAAAAGAAGTTCATTATATAATTATACCTACATTTATAAGAAACTAAGTATACTTTTTGGGATTAATTAGATAAGTAAATCTAGATGTCAAATAATCCCAAAAAGTATAATTTAAACTTTTCTAGAAACTACATTTCTCTAATACTTTTTATGTTTGTAGTTTAATTTAAACTTTAAAGTGCTTTTAGTGTTCATTTCCCGTTTTATAAACTCCAATAACTTAATAACTTCTCAAAGTGATTTATAAAAGTTTGAATTAATACCCGAAGGTTTAACGGTACGTAGTTTTCATTTTAGCGAGATCGTAAGATCGCATCGAGATTGAAACATTGTACTGAAATGTTATAATATATTTCATGTGTATTATAATACATATGTAAAATCTAAGTTGTAATAGATTTATTAAATGTTTGGATCAGTTATTTGAGCATGATAACAATTCTTCATTGACAATTATCGGAATACTGAATATACCTATTTTACACATTAATGAAGCATATTCTTGTGAGCTACGATCCTATTGTCATGATCATGATACATCTTTACAAAGATTGACACGCTTCGTTGTATGTATGATCTTTAACAACCGTGGTGTGAGCTTCATTCATGCTTGCCATTTTTTATAATCATCTGTTTGTAGTCTTTATGTAACTAAATTTGTAATAGGGAGTTAACGACATAAGAAAAGACGTTGGAGAAATATGAGGAAACGAAAAAGTACGTTGTGTTTTTAGGTAATTAATTTAAAATTTTCTCGAACGAAAAATAACCTGTTTTTCTTAACACACAAACACTAATTATGTTCAAGTAATAACAACAATTCAATAGTTCACTATCTCATGATGATATAATATCAAAATCGATACAATATTATGATTCGTTACTTAATAATAAATAAATTATTTATATATAAAAGTAAAAGATAATGTATGGAAACTTTATACCCATTTATTCTGTAAAGGGTCTATATGTCATTTAATTAAAAACTAGCAATAATTCATTAATGTGCAGCCCCATTTTTGCTATATAAACCTGGCTAGAGAGAACAACCTCATCTAAGATAGTATTTGGGATAAAAAGTTATACCAACGACTATGAAATAATTAACCGAACGAAAAGTTATTCTTGAACGTTGTAAATATGTATTATGATAAGAAAGTGACACAGAAACGTTCTTTGTGATAATTGATACAATTGTGGTAAACATGAACAGTGTAAAGCATTAAAAAGAATATTGTACTTTTTTGAAAGGTTACTTGAAAAAATTACATATGGCTATATGCACAAATGCTAACAATGCTCATATCATAGCTAAGTTTTGATAATTCAATAGTTGAATAACGTCTATATGATATTATTTATCTAAAATAGTGTGTGAATTTGTCTTTTCGAACCGAAAACGGAAATGGGTTATATGTGATTGTGTTAAAACTCGCAAGTTCTCATTAAGCTAGGCGCAACTCGATAGTTCATTGCTATATAGAAGTATAGAACTATAGAAAGGTGATAATGAGTAATGTGGAATTGTAGAATGTTTATGGTAAACCTGATAAAAAGTTACGCTAATAACCATTAAAAAAAGCGAAACTAAAAGTTATTCTCAAAAGATTAATTGATTAAAGGAAAATAAGATAAGAAAGTGACAAACACATTAATTTCTTGATGATTATTGCAATTGATGTTAACTCAGTAATATTAATAATTATTAATTGAACAGATGAAAAAACAAAGTTTTGAAACAAAAAAAAACGTTCATGAACATTTCATTATGAAAATACACCTTACTAATTAATAGTATATAACTTTTCACTGGTTCTTGAACCTGAAACTGCTAGACTAAAATAGGTGAACAATAATCCAATATTAATTGAACAACCAGCAATAATCCAATATTAAGTATGCAAGTAGGGTTTGGGTCAATAGGTTGATCTAAATCGACCAACTAGTTAAACGGTACATGTGATACCACCTTGGCCTTAGACTTTTGTCGGAAGATGGTGGGACTTCGATGTTCCCAAATTTGCCAATGTTGCTGATTTGGTTTATTGGATGGAAATCATGCACTTCACGAGCTCGAAGAGATTGTTACTAGAGGCTATTATTATGATCACGTGTTGGGTGATTTGAAAGTACATGAATGACATTCTGTTTGGTGAAAAGAGACGTAGAAGAGAAGTCTTAACATATTCTATTGTTTGATCTTTGTTTTTCTTGATTTGTTCATAGAATCAGGAAGATTAGTGTTACTTGGACTGCTTGGTTACAAAACCCGCTTCTAGCCATTTCCTTGTAATCTTTTGTTAGCTCAGGTGCTAATTTTTAATATTAAGTTTTCTACCGTTAAAAAAAAGAAATACATTACAGAATAGTAAAAGTAACACCTTAGGTAATAGCTAAACGAAAAATGATATGCATCCTAATTTTTTGCCTAAATATAAACCTAAAATGTGATTGGTAGACAGGAAAATGATAATTTTGTATCTTTTATTTACAATTGTGAGTCAACTTCATATATTGTTGATACAGACCAAACGCTCATTCAATACAACAGACTGAGAGCGGGAACTGTTAAGAATTGTGTGGAAAAACCCAATTACATGTCGTGTTCAAGTTGAGGTATTTATTTTGGGTGCTGATCGAACTTACCCAAACCCATCCCAATTTCCAGACCTGAATGGTAAATCTGCGACGGCAAATACTTATGCATAGACTATGGATAAAGGCTCATAGAATGTGACAGCAAAGAAACAAATGCTCACCCTTTTGATCAAAAGTGTCACACAGACAGTTGTAGCTTGTTGCATTACAGTAGTACAATACTGTACATCCAAATAAAAATGGGCTGCTAGGTTGGTACAGAGATGATGGCACCAATCCAATAATTAATAGTACAAACTTCAAATCAAAACTTGGAGCCACCAATTTAAAAGATGTTTAACTTAAAGATGCCCAGTCTGGATATGGGCACTCATACACCCAATCTGGCCCACTGTACCGCACACAATGAAGCCATAACCCTTCGTCACTGCCATCATATCTGAAACGAAGAAATGGACAAAAAGAATTAAATAACTAAATAAGAAAAAAAATGAACGGTTATATTGTATGGAGTTGTAAAAGTTTATTACCCAATAGGAGCCAAGTTTGGGCAATTTGTGCACATTGGATCAATGTCAAAATCTTCAACGGACTCTTCCGGTTGACTATTGTGATTATCTTCAGAGTTGACTTTCAACGAATGGTTTGACTTGACTGCGGTTTTATGAACAGTATATCCTCTCCTAGAGCCATTATCAATTGAATCGGTGAGGTAGAGTGTGTCATTGGCTATTGGGTGACCCGTGGATTGCAGGTGTACACGAATCTATTTGAGATGGAGTGACTGAATCAAAGTCCAATATTTGTGAAGTTGCAAATAAAAGCAAGGGTAAATGGCATACAAACTTACAAAGGTATCCAACTCTACCAAATATCACCAAAAAAATAATTTTTGAACAGTTGTAGTAAATGACATACATCTTTCTACCATCAAAAGCGATTTTTTTACCTTTTGAAGCATCACGACACCAAAAAAATCCCGTCTAAAACATCCAAGAAAATTATCAATACCTTAAATATTCAAATAAAAAAAAAGAACACTTTTCATGTGTTAAAAAAATGAGACACCTTAAACTAATAAAAAACAAGTCGAGTACTCAACATGAGGGATTTGGTAAAGTTGGGTACCTTCTTGTGCCATTTAACCTAATATCAATAAGATGATGCAATGTATTTCTTACTTGATGAGTTCTTCCAGTGATTGGATGACATGATACGATACTAAATTTCCCATTAGTAAAAATTCTAGTAAATTTTGTACAGGCGGCCTTCCCATTCAAGGTACTATTGCTTTTCTCATCCATGTTATCTGCCTACACAGGGAATAAAAACTACTAAATACAACGGAAAAATCGGACAGAGAAAAGGTCACAAACTCTGAACTAGAGAGCAGTTTTGAACCATTTACTTATGAATTGGTCAAATGAGCCAAGAATTACATACTTACTAGCTATAAAGAGAATTGGTCAAATGGGCAGAATACCAAAGTGTATTTGTTATGCATATTACATACTAAATCCAAGATTTACCTACCAAACCCAACCCATTTTGATCCTAACCAGTTTTGACCCATTACTCGACCTGCTTGACCTGCCCATCTTGCCACCTCTATTTTGTGCATCAAGCAGGCATGCTAGATTTAATCTCCAACATAGTTATTGATTGAGATACAAGTCTTTTACCTCTACCGTACTCCTTCCTTCTCGGGCATTGAAATTTACCCTCAAATTGACAACTTGCTGGATCAGAAGTAAAAAGAAAACCATCAATAGAAAAATGTTCTCATTAGCCATTAAAGAAGGAAAATTGTATTCATTTCTCAAATAAAAACTATACCTCCTCCTCAGGAAATTCCCCTACAACTTTTGCAATATACTGTTTCTGCACCATTCCAGTTTCAATCTGAAGTAAATCGAAGCAACATTTAGGTATATTGCATACAGGTACATTATCAAATGGATTGATTCAGGTAATGTTATAGCTCAAACAAGTAAAACAAAAAAGCAACAAATCAGATGGCTCAATCAGGTTGTAAGTCGCCCAAAGTGTATTTTAAATGCATATAGTTTCCTAAATCATATTATTCAAAAACACTAGTTTAGTATCAAAATCAAATTTCACACACTAATCAGTTTTAAAAAAATAAAAGATAGAGGTTTTGGACAAAAAGCATTTTGGGTCAACCCAACCCATACCCAAGAAGTATCACTTCAACCCATTACCCAACCCACCCAGACGGCCCACTTTGTCACCTCACAATGAAACGAAAATAAGAGCAAAAAAAGTAGTTTTACTGAACTTCATCTGTAATTTACTACCAGAGAAAAGAACAGTAGTACTACCTGTTGCCTAAAAATATCAGCCTGAGAAGCACTTCTAGCAAGAATAAGAAGTCCTGAGACCAATCGATCTAGCCGATGAATAGCTTTTGTATAGTTAAGAAATATAACATATTTTAAAAGTAGAATACATAAAAAGGTGTGTAAGTTGGTAACTTTTAAAATTATAAGTAGGATACGAAATAGAGGTGCTAAGTCATATTCAGCCTGAAGAATACCAACAACAGTGTTTTTACGATATTGACCACACGGATGTACCTGTAAAAAAGAGCAAATTCAGAAAAGACAACATAAAGCTCACTAAATTGAAGAGACAATGGGTTATTAAATAACAATACAATTATATCTAGTTCACAGGTTTTTTGCAATTAAGGAGGCATGAAAGAGTTAGGAGCTCACACTTTCAACTTACTGGAACTGATGCAGGCTTACAAACTGTAACAACATCTTCTCCTTTGTGTAGAACTGCAACATCCAATGCCATCACTGGGGGTTCATGCCTACATCCTTCCATTTAAAATTAACAGCTTGATTTCACAGTGGTATAGCCAAAACAAGAAAGTCAAACTAAGACTGTGGTCTTATATATGAACAGCTTGAAAACGAAACAGTAAATAGAACACATTGCACACCTATGCAAGAAGTGACTAATCTTTTGTGATGACTGAACTCTGTATGAAACAGGCACTGTCTTTCCATCAACCTGTATTCGGCCAGACTTAACAGCAGAATCCTACAAGTTTCAACAAAATAAGATACAGCAAAATGATAACTTTAATAGCATAACTAAAGCTTGAGTGAACATAATACTTTAATTATGCAACTTGTTTCCCTAAGGTTTTTTATACAGCTCCAAGAGCAAGAGCATTTACTGGGCAACTCTCGAGTGTCATCCAAATGTAAAAAACACAACTTCCAAAACAAAATCAAAAAATCAAAAACAAAAAATAAAGAACAAATTGCACATCAAATGGTGCATACAAAGACATCAGTCAACAATCTTAACAATTAGAGAAGCCTTGATATATGTTATTCACCCCAGTTGAAATGCCAATCATCTTCTGATTCACAAAGTAACAAACTTTCTGATTCTCATAATCAAACTACAACTCTAACCAAAATATGTGCTAAGTAAAACGCTACGAGTCTTATTCTAATCTAGCATTTATCGATTATTGCAAATTGGTAACATTAACAAGTTGAGCTCAATCAAAATAAATACAGCTATAAAATTAGTAATGTTGCAGAACCTGATGCACATTTTTAATACTTCCACAATTTATTTGTTCTTACATAATAATCACGGTTTCGACCTTTGAATTCGTCAGCAAACAGATCAACAATCGTCTTTCCGGCCCAACGATTCTTAGCCTGTGAAACAAATTATAGCAATTTTACTATTTCAATTAGGGTGTTACAACACAATTTGCACAGTAATAAAATGAATGTAGAGAAAATGAAGCGTGAGTACATACATGAGAAATGAATTCGAAGTAGTAGGGTTTAACATAACGAATACCTGAAAATAATAACGGTTTAAGATGATACAATAAAAATTCGAAGCTATGAGTTAATATATATTTAATAATTTATTTGTATTACCGTTACGGAAGATATAATCGTGGCGCTCCGGTGGATTCGCCGGAGTTTGCCATACGATTTCCATGTTTTCTCTGTTTCTCTTCATTGATGATTAAAAACTCTGTTTTTTCTTTTTCAGTTTTCTCGGATGATTCGGTTGGGCCGGTTGAGACCGGAAACCGACTCGAAACTTGACCTACAATTTGAACCCGGTCCACATAAGCATAATCAACCTAAAAATTACTGGACTTTAATCCGGTCAATGTTTGTGACATGTTTTACACACTTATTTTCTAATCTCTTTCGCTTATAATTTTTTGTTAATCAAGTTGTCCTGTAAACATTAACCAACAAAAAAAAGAGTAGTTAATAACTCAGTTCACATTTCCACCTCATCATAAATATCAAATATGGCACTTGTATTGTAAATCCTCCGATTACACAAGTAATTAAATTACAGACACCCACACTGTGATGTTCTTAGCCCTAACCTCATTCTCGATTCAACGTATGGTAATTAACTCGCATAATTTGATATAAAATGTGACGGTTATTGTTGGAGGGGGTGAAATGGACGGGCTCGAGCAGATCGGGTCAAAGGTTAAGATGGTTTTGATCGAGATGAATAAATCAAAAATGTGTTGGTCAAGTTTGAACACATTTGATTTGAGATTCAGTTCGACTTGTTTGATAGAGTTGACCCATTTGACCTCTTTAAATTTAAGTTAAATCTTATAGCTGATTCCGTTGTGACCTGTTAGAACTTTCAAATATAGCACAACTCTAATTGATCTGATGCAAGTAACTCACTGTCACACGAGCTGGAAAGAATAATAGCATACAGATCGCCAAGCGATAAATCTATTTCACACTCAACGAACATAACAAATGATAGATCTACATTAACATGGATAACACCTACAAAAAGAACGGTAAAGCTAGTAAGCTACCACTCAACTGAATCTAAAGCTGTTTAAAAACCCTCTCAGCAGCATCTATAGTCCGTTGAATATCCTCTTGCGTGTGCTTCAACCCAGTAAACCCAGCCTCAAACTGAGAAGGAGCCAGATAAACACCTTCTTCCAACATTCCTCTATAAAACTTAGCAAACTTAGCCGTATCGCTCTTTTTAGCATCCTCAAAATTATAAACAGGGCCATCTGTGAAAAAGAACCCGAACATACCACTAATATGTCCTCCACAAATAGCATGCCCAGCCTTCTTTCCTGCATCCAAAATCCCTTCAATAAGTTGGCCCGTAATTTTGTCCAAGTATTCGTAAGTTCCTGCTCCTTGAAGCCGCTTAAGAGTGTGTATTCCAGCAGTCATGGCAAGCGGGTTTCCACTCAGGGTCCCGGCTTGGTACATCGGGCCTGCTGGAGCTACCATCTCCATTATCTCCCGCCTACCACCATAAGCGCCCACTGGAAGCCCGCCACCGATGATCTTCCCTAGAGTCGTTAAATCGGGAGTTATACCATAATACTCCTGGGCCCCACCGTAGGCCAAACGGAAACCCGTCATGACTTCATCAAATATAAGGAGGGCATCATTTTCTTTAGTGATCTTCTGAAGAAAATTTAAGAACTCGGGTTTTGGCGTGATGAAGCCTGAGTTTCCGACTACAGGCTCGAGTATCACTGCTGCGATTTCGCCTTTGTGGGCATTGAAAAGGCTTTCAACTGTGCCAATGTCATTGTAGGGAGATGTTAGGGTATCTGAGGTGGCGGATTTTGGGACACCGGGGGAATCGGGAAGCCCGAGAGTGGCGACCCCACTGCCTGCTTTAACAAGAAAAGCATCAGCATGGCCGTGGTAACATCCCTCGAATTTTATTATTTTTGTTTTTCCGGTGAAAGCACGGGCCAACCGAAGTACACCCATGCATGCTTCAGTTCCTGAGTTGACAAAGCGAACCATTTCTATACTGGGAACAGCCGAGATGACCATTTTAGCTAGTACGTTCTCTAGAAGACACGGTGCACCAAAACTTGTTCCTTTTTTCATCGTTTCCGCCAAGGCTGCAAGTACCTGTAGCTCAATTCTTTCAGAAAAATTTCATCTACAATTTATAAAAGGAAGAGCAAAGGGAAGTGAAAAAACACATATAAAGACATACGTCTTTGAAATTTATAGAAAGCATGGAAGAGCTAGGGAACTCGTTTTAAAGGGTGTTTATGCGTTTGAAAGTGATTACGTGATATCTAACACCTAGAATCAGATCATCAGGTATCTTTAAATTGAGTGTTTGTGAATTTCCAAGGGTTGTTCAGGAGAGAAGTGCTCTGTGGAGAGAACTGTAGGGAGAACTCTGTTGCTGACACGTGTTATGCTGCAACACTTTTTGGACTTTGGTGCACCACCATGTTCTTACAACTGATGTACCTCTTTTTTTAGCACATTAAGGTCCCAAATGTAATGCATCAAGTCAAATGTCAGCATCAGAGTCCTACCTATCCGTAAAAGGCCTTATTACCTGATCCTTCTCCTATCTAAGAAATTGAAAGGTGAAAAACTAAAAATGCATTTTTGTCAGACCACAATGATGGTTATGAGATGTGGAGAGCTTTGAGAAACACATATATTATGATAGAGGATAGAACCTCGTCATCTGCGTGGCCAATGATTGCGGGTCCCCATGAACCAACATAATCGATATACTCATTCCCATCAATGTCCCACATGTGAGAACCCTTCACTGAATCAATAATAATAGGCTGCCCACCAACAGATTTGAAAGCACGGACAGGCGAATTAACACCTCCTGGCATCAACTCCTGCCATTAGAATATGCAAAAAGAAAATGAATCACAACCAAACACTCGAAGCAACTGTTTTCATAGACTTGTAAAAACAACTAAAATAGAGATAAAAATACACCTCAACCAGTTTATATATACAGGGAACAATACTATTGGTAAGTGACAGTTTCAGTCAGATACATAGGCTACATTCAGAGTATTTAACATAATGTTTTGCTAAATAAAGCAGACTCTAGAGGTGCTGAGTGAATCGTTCAAACCTTGTAATAAAGAAAGCTAATGCTGTAGTTATAAGATGCCAAAGTAGATAATCGATTCATTCGATAATAGAAATAATTACACAAGTGTTCCCATCCCTAGTGTACAAAAGGTGATAAAAAATGATGACTGCATTAAACTAATAATTTTATCGTACTCTATGAGTTGATGGTCTACACATGTTTATAACACATGTTTATAAGTTGTTTTATAGGGCATGTTAACTATTACCATCCCAAAGTGGTATATTGTCATATATTGCACTAATAGAGTAATAGACTCTTTTACCAAAACTTAGCAGGCTAAATTTTTCAATTATCATAATTTCCGATCCTTACATAATCATAAAAATTATAGTAGTAATAATTATAACAAATATAAACACATCTTCACCTCCCTAACTAGGTTTCACGGTAAATTTCCTTTTCTTAGGAACGTCACTCTATAAATCAACTATCGGTCTGCTAATACCCAAATTATGTACGATAAAAACGTACAACTATAAATGCAATACTTTTACAGAAGCATTTTACAGAAGCAAATTTCTAGGTCATCTTTTCTAAATCACTAATAAACATAACTCTTGAAAACCTTAATCTGTCTAATAACGAAAAAACAATATAGTCATATACAATAGAAACATACAAAATTATGAATGTCATAATACCTTCTGAATTAATGTAAATTCACTTGAGCTAAATTGCTAATAAACATCACTCTTCAAAACCACAATCTGT
Organism: Logfia minima; assembly: GCA_963921325.1. Taxonomy (NCBI): domain Eukaryota; kingdom Viridiplantae; phylum Streptophyta; class Magnoliopsida; order Asterales; family Asteraceae; genus Logfia; species Logfia minima. The sequence goes on from OY992773.1 coordinate 2,303,361, forward strand.
CTAACACTATTCACATAAATTGCTAATAAACATTACATATAGTTAATTGTAAAGTAATACTTATAGAAGCAAATTGCTAATAAACACAATTTCAATACAATGCACTGTAACAGATTTACATTTCACAATTACTCAACAAATTAACAAAATAACACATCAACTAGTAACAGATTTAACTGAATTTGAACATATATATATATATAATAAAAACATATACTTAAATATAAATAAAACCTTAGCAGCGTTAAAAGCTTCTTCAGATTTTTGAAGAGTAAAAGTTTGTTTCTTGTGGTCAACGGAAACGGTCATTTTAACGGAAGATAAACAGCAGCGAGGTGATGATGATGATGATGAAGAAGATCGAGATGATGTAAGCGTAGTAATAGGTGCTGTGTGAGTGAATTTTGATAACCCTATTATCCCCGCCATTTTTGTAATTTTATTTTTGGTGTTTGATGTGTTTGTGTGTTTTTAATGTGTTGAAAGAAGATAAGAAAAACAGAAAAGAGATCTATCTACACGACTACACGCCTACACGCCCCAGTTGCCAATCCTTTTCATCTTATTATTATTATCAATTATTAGTTATTAATTATTAATTATTATTATTATTATTATTTGTCTTCTTGAAATAAAATAAAAAATAAAATAAAATAAATATAAAATAAAATAAATATAAAAAAAAATATATATAAAAATAAAAGAGAGAGAAAATAATAATTAAGTAATTAATAAGATAAAATTAGGTGTCTTCGTTAATTTGGTGTAATCAAATTCTTTTATTTTATAATTTTATTTATTTATACCGTATGATTTGAACTTTTGGTTATTTAGATCGATTTACCATTAAACACACAAGAGTGAGTTTTAAGACATGATATTAATTTTTTCGCATTGTAAAATATGTCATTTGACTAGATAAATATTTTATTAATTTCTTAACATCTCAAACTATGAATAACAAAGGTGGATATGAGATTGTATTAAAGAAAAATGAAGGATATGTTAAAGGAACTTTAGTAGGTATTTTAGCAGTTTCAATTGTGTTATACGTATGATATTGTAAAACGTATGTTTATAGTCATTTTTTAAGACTTTGTTTACAAAACTCCAATTAAAATTATTCTTTGACTTACAAACAAACAGAATAAAATTACATTTTGATTGGATAATTTAATTTTGTTGTACTTTCAATCGTTACGGGTAAACACATAAGAGCAACTCCGAGTAAATACATGAGCTATTCGAGTTATGTACAAATGAGCGAAAACGTGCACCCTTAGACCAATGATGGGCTAAATACAAGGCTGGAGCAGTGGAAGGAGGTTTGAGAAGATCAAGGTTTACAAATCAGCCAACAATAGCTACAGTGTAACTTCGAAAGGAATGAGGATGAGCATAAGGATGGAGTGGAAATCCGCATTGGGGACCAAACCCTACATCCGTAAAAGTCTTTTAGATACATTGGCTCGGTGCTACAAAAATCAGGGAGGATCAACAAGGACTGACTCATCGTATAAAGATAGGTTGGCTAAAATGGAGAGCGGCGACAAGTGTCATGTGTGACCGGAGAGTCCTTCTTAAACTTAAAGGGGTTTTTTATAAAGTAGCAATTAGACCAGCTATGTTGTACGGAGCAAAGTGTTGACCGATGACGAAAGCATAAGAAAGGAAGATGGAAGTGCCGGAATTTAGGATGCTAAGATGGACATGTGGTAGAACCATGTTAGATATGATTCCAAACGGAGTTCTTAGGGCGGAATTAGAAGTCGCGAGCATCACTTACAAGTTTAGAGAAGAAAGACTAAGATGGTTTGGACATGTAAAGAGGAGAAACATATTGTGCCGGTTAGGAGAGTGGAAACTCTCAATGTTGACGCTTGGGGACAAGGGGTAGACCAAGACGTAGGTGAGAGGATAAATTGGAGCTCGACATGGAACTTCTCTTGACCAAGGACATGAACTCTGATAAGAATTTGAAGAAGACTAGCATTAAGATTGATGAGTACAGTTGTGTAAGTAGACCGATATACTTTTTTATATATAAGTATATAGTTATGTATGGTGTTTTTATGTAGAATTAGGATAGATGAGTATGGTGTTTTAAATAGATAAATATGTATATATAGGTGTTTTTGTAGGTTTATGATAGATGAGTATGGTGTTTTTAGGTAGATAGATATATGTATATATATTGGGTGTCTATGTATATATATATATACACGCACACACATAATATATATATATATATTACCAGGATCTAAAAAGAAGTAAATTAAGTGGGAGAACGGAGAGAAGGCTTTTATAAAAGGGTAGTATAGTAAATTGTAATTTAAGTAATATAATAAATATTAATTATAACATATCACATTAAGTGGTAGTTGTGATTTCTTTATTTGTAGGAGACTAAGTCTCCAAATATCACTCTATATTTACTGTAAATCTTCATATCGTCAATGGAATAAATCTCCAAATAAAATCATTCTCACTTACATTGATGGAATAAGTCTACTATTTTTACTTCTCAATTAGTGGTATTATACTCCTCCATTTTTTCTTCTTCATTTATTTTCACTTTTGTTATTTTTCTTCCTCAACGATTCAATATGTCGAATGATGAATATGATATGGAAGTTATAGACGAATCTTCCACATATCAATCCGATGATATAGATGATACAACCGAATCACATAAGTGTTCGCATGTTTTTTTTGTAATTTTCTTACCATTGATTAATTTGATACCATCGAGAAAATTATTATAAAGCATCAATTTTGTGGTAGTTTGGTTTGTTGTCAACATTTATTTTTAATAATATCTCTGATTCAGTAGCTAATATAAGTGATTCATATTTATGTTTTCATAATCAAGTTTGATTTTATTTATTAGACATTCATTGACTTATGTACGCAAATTGTTGTTATGTTAATAATCTAATCGTGATATGATGTTTGTACGGACCATGAGAAGTTGTCGACCCCTCTATCAGTTGGTATTATCATATTGGTTGCCCGATGTGCCCGATGACATAAAATCAGTTGTTGTTGGAATATCATTTGATAATATCGACATTGCTTATGATTCTTACAGACAATATGCAAAAACAATCAGGGTTTCCTTCAACAAAGTCATCGAACAATATGAATAAACACCAACAAGTTTCTCGGAAATACTTTTTATGTTCTAAACATGGTTTTCCAAAGTAGAAAACCACGCAACACTTCATCCAAAGTGTTGTTGTAAGGCCAAACTGATTACCAAGTTGAATACGGGACCAATAAATACGAAGTTGAAGAACTCATTGAACAACATAATCATGATTTCGTTCACAATAATGATAAACATTATCTTACTTCTAACCACAAGCTTTTGTATTCACTAAAACTAGCGCTCTATAACCTTTCGAACATAAACGTCAAACCTAGTCGGGGATTCAAAATTTTGAAGTAGACTTGTGGTGGATTTAATAAAGTCAGGGCAACAATGGTGGATTGTAAGAATTTTAAGCAGGACGTTAACACTTATATTGGTGAGCATGATGCACAAATGTTGATAGAAAAATTGAAAACCCAAAAACAATATTTCTCGGACTTCTCATTTGAATACTATCAGGGAGAAGAAGGTGAATTAAGTGGCTTATTTTGGGCTGATGGGGAATCTAAAAGAACCTACATCGCATTTGGAGATGTAGTCGGATTTGATGCAACGTTTCGAACGAACTTGTAGAACACACAAAAATCTTTTTTGGAATTTTAACTTGTATACATTGTCTTTTCATATTGTGTTTTGAACCCGTTGATTCAACATTTTATGACATGTCTTTGTAGGTACTACATGGTGTTTGTCTTGTTTACCGGAATTGACCACTATAATCGTTGTGTTGCATACGGTGATGGTCTTCTAACCCATGAGACAATAGAAGCTAACATATGGCTTCTAGAAGCATTCAAAAAAAATGTTGGGCGAGAACCAAGTTTCTTCATTAATGAACAAGATCCGACCGTAAAACAAGCAATGAACAAAGTTTTTCCAACCACCAAACATATATTTTAGTTTAGAATATTTATGTATGATGTTTTAGGTTGATAGTTATATTCTTGTTTGATTCATACATCTATATATATATTACTAGTATTATAAGTATTAGTATTATTATTACCATTACTTTTAATATTTTGTGTATGTAGGTGCATTTTTTATGCATACAAGTTTTATTGAAGTTTTTTTTTAAAGCAGTCTTTTTACCTTCGAGTAAAAATCACTGTTTAAATTTTACTTCTCCGTACCTCGTCTAGATTGAGTGGTGTTGTGATTGTTTCAATCATTACGGGTAGCAGATGATAACTTTTTGAGTGACAGACTGGTATTCTGATATATTTCAAATGCAATTTTGCTCTTTTTATCTGTTTAGTGGTAAATGAATGCCTTTGGAAAGATTAACAGTAAATTCGTTCATTTAACCGTTCATTTTCTATCATTGTCGGTCTTTACATCCATAATAATTACATCAATTTTTCTTCCAGATCTTATAATTATAATCCAAAATTTGATTTCTTATATATTACAAGATTTTATGTAGTTAAAATTATTTCTCTTGATGTAAACATTTGATAAACAATTCGATATTCTCGTCAACCAATTGTTGCAATCAAAACTACAGATGCAGTTCTCTGCCTCAAAATAAACATTGTTTGTGATGCATGTATAGGAACTTATCCTTTCATGAGTTAAATTTAAATGGACTAGAAAATGAAATATCCTTCATAGCAAACCTCCTACCTAAACCAAAGTATAAAAAGGATACCCAAACAGGAAAAGAGCAAAAATATAAAACATAAAAAATAAAACAAACTCAGCTAACATATACACCACTTTAGAACAGCCATAACAGAAAGACGACTAAATTATAGACAAAACAATAACATAGGCTACTCTGATATACCCTATTCGCAATTTCTGTGCTCCTACTGGCTCCATTTGTGGCCCATACTTTTCATTTTCTCCAACTGCAACTGTGTCACCTTTTCCTTCAAGTTGTTAGTCGTGACTTCTGCTTCCTGCACACAAGTAAATATAAAACCATAAGTGTCATCACTTTAAAAAGATAAGGAATAAGTATCAGAATGAATAAGTGAACAAACCTTCAACTTTTTTCTTAGAGCTACCTCCTCATTGTCTCTACGCTCTCGCTCCTCTTGAAATATAGCGATTATACTATCCTGCTCCTTGTTTAGAACCTCGATTTTTTGTCTTTCCTCTTCTAGCTGATAAAACAAATATAATGATATAATCAGAAGTCGTCAATAATCAGACGCCAAGAAATTAGAGATGGCAAATTAGACCCATTATAGGGTTATGTTTTCTCTCTATCGGATCAAATAGGTATATATTTATGAAACTTGCACAAATGGGTCAAGAGTCACAAAAGTTAGATCATCAAATTAAGTTACTAATGATATGCGATCACATTTGACACACTAACTATTTATATAAAAATGATATATTTGGACAAATAGTGTTCCAGGTCAACCTTGCCATTTCAACCCATACCAATATTTACGTGTACTCACCTTTTCCCACCTGTCTGACCCACCCATATCGCCACCACTTTAGACAAAGAGAATAAGACAACCAAAAAGACAGTTCATGCACATTTATTTAATGATAGAAAATCGATCACATAGACAAGGAAAGATGAAATAGCATCACCTGAACTTCAAGTTCTTTGCACCGATTTTTTTCAGAATTCAAGTCATGCAGCAGATCACCTAATATCTCTTCTTCTCTCTTTCTCAACCTATGAGGAACAACATTCATTTATATGTGCAACAGATCTTGATGTAAATATAGAAAAGAAAAATGACACACCTTTCCTTCAACTCACGGTTCTCTTCCATTAACACCTCTAAACTAAGACTGTTAGAATGTGAAGGAACAGTTACATTCCCATTAACACCAGATGACTGCCAATTTATTAAGATCACATTAATTTACAGATGGATGACTATCTAAAAGGGTTGAGTGTCTAAAGATGTATCAGACTTTACCCAAAATTCTATTATATGTATCCAACAATAAAAGTTTCAATTGTGTATATCAAAATATCAATTGTATATATCAAACTTTTAATTATTGTTGTTGTATGTATCACTAAGAATGGCACCAGTTTACATGTTATAAGATGTCAGATGCATACCATAGCAATAATTGAAAGTTTGATACAGTAAAATCTTTTAAAGTCAGATGCATACAATAAAAATTTGGGTAAAGTTTGATACATTTCCAGACACTTAACCATGTCTTAAATGATGTGCCAGTTCAGAAAGATTAGAAGTTACCCTTAAGTGAGAGGGTGTGACAACTTGCATGTCCTTTACGTTTGGAGATCCAAACTGTTCTGGTTCTGGATGCCTGACCTCTAGAGATGACATTGAAACCGTTTTAAAGGTGGATAGTCCATTCTGAGAACTGCTGCCATTTGCTGCATGTCTGGTAGTCATGGGGTTTGTTAAATCATCATCATTGACGTTTTCAGTCAGAAGTGATGTAGACTCAGAAGAGCTAGCACCTACACCAGATAGCCTACGCGACCTATCTCCTTTTTCTCCAGTACTGACATTACCATTTTGATGTTTACGTGAAGACAATTTGTCTGATTGTGGAACTGGTATCTTCCTGCCTGATGCGCCGTTGTTCCTTCTAGAAGACGTTTCATGTATGTATTCAGGAGAAGGTTCTACAACCAAAAACAACAAAAAGGAGAATTGTAAGACATAAGAACGGATTGTTACATAAGTTAAACATTTAATGTAGAATGGTTAATAAAGGTCGAATGGCTTGATGTTTGTGTGAAAAACACTTATAAATGTAGTGTGTAAAACAATAAAAACTACCTTTTATTAATAACACTGTTTAAAAATTTTTATGAATTGAAAATAAACTTTGGGCAACCTTTGACGAATTTGACATGTTTCCTTTTAAAGTATTAATTTTAATTAATGTCAATCGTCTGACAAATTAAAAAATAGGACTTAACCCGAGCTGGAGTACTGGACAATTCATAACCAAATGAGTAGTAATTGTTACCTCTTAATTAACAATTAACAAAACATGAAATTCCAGAAAAAAGGTAACTCAAGTTACAAGAAAGCTCGATCTAGGTAACATAAGTTCATTCTCACGTTAAAAGGAGTGAAAGTTCAATTTTGCTTATGTAAAGGTAACATAAAATGAAAAACTCCATGATGTAACCAAACTTCTGATTTTTATCTAACCTTTTCGTTGACAAAATTGAATTGAATCATAGAATTAAATCCAATACTTTGTCTACTATAACCTCCCAATGGCAATTTTTTTTTATTTTTTCTAGCGTTTCACCTAAAGAACAAAACTTCATGTGCGGTCGAGCAACTATCTCCATACACAAAAAAGAAAAAATAGATTCAAAACAACAAATACCTCTATCCTCCAAATTTTTCTTGCGTCGCGGTGCATAGCCAATTTTGTGACAATAGGTAACCCTGAAATCAAGAAGTGATTATGTTTCTCACATAAAAGCAAAAAACATGTTGGCATCAAAAATGCATACCAGTATGTCTTCTGCATTTGAATAAGCCGCATTTCAAGTCTCTGAAGAACATTGGTGCGCTCAAACCCTTGTTTGTCATGTGCTGGTTCAACAAAGTTAGCTTCTAATACACCTACCAACAGCAAGAAAGAAACAAAATAGTAATTTAAAAGAATGTCTACACTAGCACAAAAATGGAACTCGAGATCTGAAGGAATAACTACTAACCAATGACCCCACGACCATCACTTCCTGCAGCATTCCAGAGTCTCCAAAATGGCTGTATAATAAAAGCATTGCAATAAAGAAATACAGAAAGGAAAAGAAAAAAGCAATTGCAGGGTCCTTGATATAAACAAAATTCAAACCTTAATGAGTCTGTTTTTATGATAAACATTGAACCCTTGTACATCAATATGTGATTGTGCATCCTTCACAAACCCAACAGTAACTACAGCAACCATCTGTTGTATGAAAAAGGCGGTAATTAACATAGGTAACTTGAACAAACACAAGAAACCATTTTTAGAGGTGGCAAAATGGTTGGGTTTACAGGTCAAAATGGGTTTGTAAAATAAATCATTTTTTAAGGGCTGACCCAGACCACTAATTGTCAAAAAGGTGTATAGCTAAGTAGTGTGTAATACATCATTACAAACTCTATATTATTTTATTTAAAATCTAACTTTAAGTTGGTTTTAGCTAATTTTACCTGTAACAGAATAAAGCTAACCCCAATCAACCCATTCATAAATCCATGGGTATGATGCCACCTCTGAAATTCTATCAAACAAATTTTGGTTTCAAAGAGCATGCATTACATTTGGATCCTTAGGGACCCCTTCCAGACCAGGCTGTGGACGATATGTGACCTCATTTGTCAGCATCATATCATTTATTATGTTATGATGCTCCACATCCTTCCCACGTAGAATCATGCGGAAGTTATGAGGAACTCTTAGATAGAGAATTGATGCATAACTCTGACAAAGTTTAGAGAAAGCATATCAAACCATGATCGGCAGCGTAACCATAATATTTATTAAAAAATTAAGGAGAAAGATTAACCCTGAGTGAATGACGATACGTTAAGAAGTGTCTAGAGTTTGGATGTTTTTGTGCCATTTCTATATTTTTCTCATCTCGATTAACACCTCGAATTTGGATATCCTGCAAGAAAAAATTTTGAGTGTCGATTAAACTCGGTTAGTAATGTTCATGTATGACCCTTCAAAAAAGTTGCATTGATTTCAAGGCTGACATAGACAAACATGTTTATCAGCATCAAAGTCGAGCTCTAACTGTCCTTGATCATCCTCCCATAGATTGTAAATGATTATGCGTGTACCCTGATCCTTCATATGATCAAACTACAACATAGAACGAAGAAAAAATCAACGACATATTGACTATGCAAAGATGCTAAGTATTGAAATTTACTAGACGTGGCAAAGTTGACGCACTAATTAACTAGTGGTTATGTAAAATCCACCAATCAAGTTTGCATGCTTTAAGGCAATAAAAAAATCTACTGTCAGCATCTATAAACAATGCAGTTACGAAAAGAAGCATGTTACTTGTCTCAAGAGGTCTGTTTCACTTGAAAATGGAGACCATTGTACTAGCGCCTCAAGATTCGTGTCCCAATCACTGGATGACACACGTTTCATCTTCTTCCATTCTTGCGCACTTCTTTCATAATCCAGCTTTTGTAATCAAACAGCCATAGATAAAAAAAATCCATGGTAAGGGACTCTCTATGAGAAGACGGATATTCAAATACATTCGAAACTACATTGCAACCTATCTATTTTATATCATGGGAAAAGATCTAAGGCTCTCTATGGATTTATGATTCAATATTTCAGAACACCACTTCAGTGGGTAGATATAGCAAGCATGTGTTAAATTTAATTACCATGGGAACTACGATATCTTCCTTCCCTGTGCTCCGCAGAAATGTGTAGGACAATAAACCAATGCTCTGTGTAGACCTTCAAGGGAATAACGAATAAAATGTTATTGTTAGTGCTTTTGTAATATCAAATGTTGCCAGGCACCTACTGGAACAAAACTGCTATTATTGTAAAGTCTTAATAAAAGTTTTTGGTTCATAAATGGATCACAAACCTTTTTCCATCTTTCCCAGAGCAGCGAGAGAAGACAATAACATCAGCTCCAAGCCTCATGGTACTTGTCTTGAAACCATTTCCATCTATTGAAGAATATTACAAGGGAAAATAAAAGAACAGCAGTAAGTACCTGCATTTGCTTCCACAAGCAAATGTTCAACCAGATGCCAAATTACAACCTTCCAAAGAACATAAAAGGAAGAGCTGAAAAATGGGCAGCTTTCTCAGGTCAGCTAACGCCTAAAAACGGGTTCATGTCAAATGGGTAATTTTTGTACAGGTCCGGGTTAGGTATTTCGGAAATACATTTTGTCCGATTTTTTCTTTTGAATACTGTCAACATGATTAAAATAAATTATGTTATTTTGATGTTAATCTAATCCAATTTTTCTAATAAAAAATGTAGATGATTAAAAATAACGTAGGCAACCTTTGACCCATTCCAATTGACCAGTTTCCATTTTAACTACTTTTTGTTTAACCCATTCATAAGGGCGACGAGTCACCCCTGACCCACCCATTATACACCTGTCTCAATTGAGACTTGAACCCACAGCCTCTTGGTTGATGGCCCACCCAGATACTGTTAAGGCACAGGCCTGTTGGTTTATTTTACCCTTTTGACCAGTTACAGATAAAACATAACCTGAATTGACCCATTCGAAGTTAATGTGCAAGTATTGTCACCTCTAATACATGGGATACAATTGATCAGAGTGGTATGAATTAGGGAGGCCACTTACATTGTCCAATTGTATCCTTGACCTTGCTTTTCAGAGAATAACCAAGAGACATGCAATGTCGCATTTTATCTGGGTCCATCCCCCCACCATTATCTACAAAATAGAGTGAGTGGGGATGGTTAACAAGAAAGACAACATATAAAAAACCACGGAGAAATAAGAGTAAATGCCAATCAAATTATGATCTCCAGATCTGTATATGATACGAATTCCCTAGAATCTCTTTTCACATTTACAAAGAGACACAAGCCCCATATACCTGACAAGTGTCGCGTAAAACAGAAAGGCACGGCCAAGGAATCAAAATAACTACTTCATGCAGCACATAGACACAGAAGCATGAAGGATCCTACAACAGATAATTAAGCAACACGTACCCTCAATCAGCAACATTCTGTCTTCAGTTTTCTTGTTTTTGAGCATGTCAACTTGTACATATGTGGCGCCATTACAAACCTAATAAACAAATGAACATGGTACAGAGAGATGCTTGCAGGGTCAATAAGTGAAAGATCCAATAATACAATATTATACATTAAAACATAGGGAAGTACCTCATCTAGTGAATTGTCCAAAAGTTCAGCAAAGGCTGCATTTATAAATATATACGGATTAAATCCATAAGTATACCGAAATAAGTGGCTTTAACCAAATGGGACGATAAACAAACAAACTATAGACAGATAGCCAACACAGGGACATCTAACTAGAGGGAGACATAAAGTAACATTACCACCAAGAACCCATTTATGACTAGTCGCATTGGAGTGCAGAAACCTTGGATGAACCCTCAAATGATCCATACCACCTACAGATATGAAATAAATGAGGTACAGAACTTAGTCTGTCAATCTTAGACTCTTAGTTTCCATTACAGTACAAATTTAACTCTACATTGCAAGACTACAAACAATTATAGGCATCATTCACACAACTTTCACACTCTAACAATAGAAGTAAATATCAAAATCGAAGATGTGCACATTAACTTGCAAAATACAGGTCATTACATGCAATTCAAGCTGCAAGGTACAGACGAACATAGATATCGAGCCAAATTTAGCGACTAATAAGTAGTATGAAGAATTAGACAAACGAAACTTAATAAATATAACCAATGACCACCTAGTTGAACTGTAAATAGGGAGATAACAAGTGCTACGAAGTGTTCAGTGATTGATTTGATGCCTACTGTTTATTTGGTTATGCTGGAATCAAACAGAAATTTATGTGGAACCATTAAGCAGCCAAGTTTTGATGTATAAAATATAGTTTATTTAGAATGACTATGAGAATTACAGTTTTTGTAGTGAATTATTGTGTAAAAATCTACTAATTTGTTTAGTGTTTTATTGATATGGTGAATCATTATAGATTGGTAGAATTCCCCTCAGATATTATGTAAAATTGATTGAAGAAAAAAGTTCGAATGAAGAAAGAGCAAATACCCCTTCTGAAATCAGTTTTTAGGACACTTATTTCACCAACTAGTTTACAACAAAGCAATGCTGGAAGCTCCTAAACAGCTGACTAAGAGGCTCTAACAAATCAAAGCAATGGGACCAAGCTTATACCTAGGTGGCCGCTTAAGCAGCCCTATGCTAAGAATTTTAGGACGCAGATGAAGGTAAATGTTTCATCAACATTTGCTTCGAGCAAATGTCTGCTCTAAACAAAGAACAAACAAACTTCTCTCAAAATGTGTGTCTATCTGAATGTGTATTCGGTGCTCCACACAAATTCAAACACCTCACTGATACAATGTATTACTCTGTGTTGGCTTAGCTAACTTTTTGGGTTATAGGCCTTTTGAAATTTGACAAGGCAAGTAGGCGAATATGAGCTTATTAGCCTTTTGAAATCACAAGATCAAGGCTCCAAGTTAAACTTGTTCTTTTTACTTTCTCTGCATTTTTGTTTGATTTTTTTGTTTTCATATAGGAATGCACCATATCTTACTCAAACTGAAAAAGGAAGTAAAGTAGTTATTCCAAATAAGTAAAAAATTAAACAACAGAATCATTATTGAGACCTAATACTTCCAAATAAATACCTAATACAATCAAAACACATGCAACAGCATCTTTCTACTTACCTCAGTATATATCCCAATTAAGTTAGAACTCAATAACACATTCATATTGAACCCATATACTTCCAATTAAAGAAACGATTTAAACAAAGATATACAACATTTACTGATTTATCCCATTTAAGTTAAAAAAATTCATAACGCAATCTTTATTAAACCCTAATACTTCCAATTTAACTAATAATATAAACAAAATATAAATAACAACACCTAATGTATTCCAATTAAAGAACCAAATCATATAAAACAGTCATTATCAATTACAAAACCCCAAACACTTCCAATCAAACAATTCACTAACCTGATGATGTATTCCACTGACTACCAGAAGCCACTCCATCAAAATCATCAGCTTTCCAAAACTGTTTGCAAACTCTACTTCTTTTCGCATTTCGCGATGTCAAATCCTTATTTGGTAAAGGATCCAGAAACCCTGCCGGAAGAACTACACCGTCACCACGTTTATTCCTCTTATTACTATCATTATCATTATCATTATTATGTTCATTTGAAACCCTAGACCTCTTGCCGATACTATTTCCGTCACCGGAAGACGAAGAGTCGTCACCGGAATCGGAATCCGTATCAGAATCGTCGAGATCGATCACCGGAATTTCGGATGCATTTTTGTATTTACTTGTAGTAGCGTTATTTACTTCTATGTATTCTTCCTTAATTTGAACTCCGGCCATGGCGGCGATACGGCGGTGAGAGCGGTTATTCTGCGACGGAGATAAGTATAAGTATGTGAATAAAATATAAATGGATTATATAGTAGTAGTAATAGTAAATATTATTGTACGGAAATTCGTTTGACCGACCAACTAACCCTTTTTCTTTCAACGGAAGAAAGTGATTTTATAAGTGTGCATGTGAATATGTGATATGAACAGTTATAATATCAAAACAAATCACTGTGTATTGTCAAATCCAATGTTTTTAACCCGGGCTTATCATCAACCGGATGATTGATCGGGTTGGCGGGTACATGGTTTGACAGGTCAATTTACCGGTTGAACCGGTTATTAGAGAAGGGGGAAAGGATGGGTTTTGTACTTTGAGATGGGTGAAAGGATGGGTTTTGTACTTTTGTTTGATGGTGCATGTTCCCATAATACTATTGTCTTTTTTTTGTCACTTTTTAATAATAATGGAGAATAAAGTGAGAGATAATGTCACTAGTAAATCTTGGTAATTAAATATTAATATGAAGTTATTATTGTTAATTATTTGTTCTATACTAATTATGTAAGGTTATTTATTTCTAAAAAGGAAAAAAGAAAAATACTAATTATATAAAGTTATTTATTTTTGAAAAGTAAAGAAAGATAAAAAAACAAAATCAAAGAAAAATAAAAAAGAACAAAGAAAAGTCAAACTAGATAGGGAGTCAGGAGTGCTTGTATAGCCTAGGTTCATGTTTCAAGATCGCCACTCTATTTTTCTTTTATCTTTTTTACATGTCATATGCATATATCCAATATATACCTCAATCTCTAAACATATTATGTGAATAAATATTTATAAGATTTCATGAACACACCATACTCATTTTTTAACTAGTCAACAATCATCCACAGCAACAAAAACATCCACTTATAATCGTCACCTTCCCATATAACAAAACTTCTCCGGGCATAACCACCATGGATTTCGATTTCGATTACCACCACCATTAAAGCCGGCATAACCACCATGGATTTCTCCAGGCAACTCACCTTTATAATTAAAATTGGCTACTTTCTATCAAATTCAACTATTTTTTTTTAAGTGTTGAGATAAATTATTTGTTGGTTAGATTGTTAAGCAGTTGGGGTTTTATTTTCAAAAGTCAATCAGTTAAACAAGAATTAAATATAAATCCGACGAGTCACGGGTCACTCATCTGATAGGAAAACAAGCGGGTCAAAGTAGGCTGGTTTTGGAGGTTAACCCGCTACCTTTCATCCGCTTGGTTGCTCGATTTGCGATCCGATCGGCCGGGTCAACCCAAATTTTAAAACATTAGTCAAATATGTTTCCAAAAAGATAAATTTATTAACTTTTTGATTAATTTTTTACTTTTATATTTGTTCATCAACTACTTTTAAGAACTTATTTATATATAAATATATAGGGTGGGGATTAAAGCAGGAGGTAAATTATTAAGGAATGAGGTAAGTAAATCTCAACCCTTGATTTCACTATAGATGAATGTTATTAACATTCATTTGTAATGAATATTAAATTTTAAGTAACATTCATCACATATGAATGTTAAAAATGTTTATTTATGAAAAAATCAAGGGGATTTGCTTCCCTCCTTCTCCAAGATTTGAAGTTTCCCTATAAATTCTTCACATATATATATATATATAACAAAAAGTTAGTATTTTGTTTTTGGCATAATTTAGTTTCTTATCTCTACTCTATACTACCTAACAGAGTACAAGCAATTGTCTTTTAATTTTCATACAAACTCAATATTCTATTCCGTAAAACTTAAACAAAGTTCAATTGATTTATATTTTTCTTTGTTAAATGAAATATATGAACCTACTAATTACTTTAGTAAGTGTTTGATAGATGAGTCTATAAATTACTCGTTTCATTAACCTTCATGTCACATACTTACATGTTTTAATGGTAAGTTGAGTCCATTAAATGACCCGCTTATCAAAAAAAAAATCTTTAATCTTACATTAGAAATAATGCCCTTAATATTGTAAGTGTATCTAACATTGTTAGTGGAAATTAGTTTGCTTCACTAATTTTTAGTTTACTTTGTATCTTGTAAACTTAACTATTAAATATCATTACCTCTTCAGAAACTTAGATATTTTGAAAACTTATCTCCTAAGAAAACTTAACTAGTAAGAATCTTCAGAGGTAAAGAAATATAAGTAGTAAACTTTGTAAGCATATAAATAGATGTTGAAAACAAGAGTTGAAAAACATAACTAACATTCAAATAATATCTATTCTACATTTTTATTATCCATTGTGAAATACATAGCAACAAAGTCTTGCTACTTTAACCTTTCTTAGTATAAATTTTGATTTTATTATTAAACATTTATAGTAGTATCAAAACTCTCTTCTTAAGTTATTGTTTTCTTTAAAAGTTAAACTTGATTTGATCAATAAAAATGATACAACACCTCGAGTTAGAGCTTTTTAAAAATATTTTTGTTGTTATAAAAGAACTTTTTAAGAGCTTGACTCTAGTAGAGATTTTCAAATAATTTTTGGTATTTGAAATTTCTGATTAAAATTAATTTTTATAACTTTAAAATGCATTGTACATTAGATTAATTTTTTATAAGATTTAACAATAACAATATTAACATTGGGATGCTAAAAAAATTCATTGATGTAATAGATGTGACTAAACAATTAATAAAGTTTATTTGATATGACTTAAGGTAAAAACAAATACTATTTAATGTGACTAAAAAATGGGTTACCTACAGGTAAATCTGTTTACACTTCAAAAAGTGTATTTTACACGGAGAATTCACAGCTTCTCACAAAGGTGATGACATAGCTTTGTTGTAAGAATAATTTATTATATTATATTCTTATATTTAATTAACGTAGTTTTATGTTTTTTTTAATAACTTTTTATATACGGTATTTAAAATAATTCTGAATATAAATTTATAATTATCGTAATATCATCTACATTATGACATTATTTAATCATCATATAATATTTTTCTAAAGAATGTATTTTTTAGTCTCAAAATCAACATTTTTTATATATCGAAATGTAGATAAAAATAAATTGATTATAGTTGTATATTTGAATTAATAAAGAAAAATACATAAGAAAAGTTATTAGCAAAAAACTAACGATAATACGTTAATAGAACTTTTGAATATAATATACATTTACTTCTCATGCATCAATCGGGCGAATCGAGACAATCTTACTTCCATCGAAATGCGTATTTTCACATACCTTCATGACCCTACAAGGAATTGTCCATACTATTCAATAAGTCTGACGGTATAAATTTTTGTATATATATACAAACAGTCCAATGTATTCTTCATTCGTAAAACAGTCTTTCAAAAGTCTTTATAATTCATCCTTAATAAAGCGTAAACAATTCAAAATGAATTTGGGAAATATATTCACTCGGATGATGATTCAATCGACGAGGTACTATCATTTAGTGTTTTTTGAGATATTTAATTTTTATTTCATCTATGTTTTTATGTATTTTACACATTTTGCGTAGCATTAGTGTTTCTAAATAAGGAAAATGAATGTGAGTACACATGGGCATTAAATTGTTTGAAATCAACACTAGATGGATGCATGTTCCCACGTGTGATAGTTACAGATTGAGAGTTAGCAGCAATGAACGCGTGCAACAATGAATTTCCAGATGTGAGGGATTACTTTGTAGATGGCACATCAATAGAGCAATTTTTATAAAGTGCGGGAGAAAAATACGTTTGCAGCAAGATTGGTCTTCTTTAAATAAAACATGGCGTGCTTTAGTTATATCTAAAATAATGGAAGCTTACATGAACAACTTGAACCAATTAAACACCTTTTTACTTCTATATCCAGGTTTTAATTTAACATATATTTCATAATAATTATAGGTTTCAATCACTTTTTATGGGACTAACGCAAATTTAATTATATTTCAGGTGATATGAAATATTTAAATGAAGTATGGTTGACACCATATAAGGAAATGTCTGTATCTGTTTGGATCCATACATTTTTTAACTTTGGTAATAACACTACCAATAGAGTGGAGAGTCAGCATACTAAGTTAAAAAAGTATTAAGAGTCATCACAAGTAGATTAGTGGACGGGAGTGACATATATTCATCAAGTGATTGAGTCACAATATACATTAATTAAAGCAAGCATTGAAAAGAGCATAATTGTCATTTTGCATAAATGCAACATACCACATTTCCAACTTTTATTTGGGTGTGTTTCGCATCATGCACTTACAATAGTGTTAAAAGAATTTAAGCGGTTTAAAGATGTCGGTTTATAGCTTGATAACTATAGATGTCAACTAATGACAAGTCATGGTTTTCATGTGCACATGCACAAACAATTTATGTTAATGCAGGTGAATTAATACCACTTGAATCGATTGATAAATTTTGGAGGACGCTTGATTTATCACCATGCAAATCTTTAATAGATGAAGGTTTTGGTTATGAAGCCGAGGTCGATATGTTCAAATCACATTATCAAAAACAATCAAATGCTGGTAACCGTAGTGTTTTAAAGAAGTTAAATGATATATTCACGCCATGGTCAACTTCTGTTCGTAAACCTATCACTAAGAAAAATATGTGTGATCGTCCCTCGTTTAGAAAACCTCATGTTGATCCACCTCCACAAACTCAACAACTCCGTAGAAATAGTTGTTCAAGTGCACCACCATTTTTTGACCAAAATGCTTTCGATTACCAAAATCATTTTCACATCAATACATTTATCAAATTCCATATTTTTTTTCATCCCTGTGTTACCCAAATACAGGATGTTATGTCGGATGGAAATTGTGGATTTCGATCGATAGCTCTCTGCTGCGGTCTTCATGAAAATGATTGGCCTATAGTTCGAAGAAGTTTAATGGACGAGTTAAGCATGTACGAGAATGAATATGTTTATATGTTTGACCGCAAACATTATGATCATATTTACAATACCTTGAATATCTTTGATCTTCATAAAGCGAAACCATTTAGGAATTGGATGTTATGCCTTAAATGGGAATTCTCATTGCTTCAAATTACAATGTGATATACATGTAATAGACAAGGGAGGTAGTACTATGTACTTCCTGCTTCGCTTTACTCCACCCGTGTGATATCAACATGAAGCTATTGCAATTGGGTATGTTAATAATAACCATTACAAAAAAAGTCACGCTGACAGGAGGATAGCTATTTCCAACTATTAGCCCACAGTGGGTTCATTTCAAGTATGATTGTGCAGCTGCATAGGCTAATCCGTATAGTGATCGGATAAATATTTATAACCAGTATCTACGCAATATGTTTAATCGTAACAATTAGACAATTTTTACAACTATTCAAATTATTGTACGAATAATTTTTCATAATTTATTTTTGTTGAATTAAAAGTATTTATTAAACTTTTGTGTAATCTGATTGTAGATAGTTATTATAAAATATTTAAATTTATATTATTTAATGGATAGAATTTTTTCTCCTCACTAAAAGTTATTGAAAAAATATTAAAGTAAATAATATGATATATAATTAATTAATAACTAATATAATAATAATAAATGATAATAAAATTAGCACTATGACATCTTGTCTCAATATATGCAAGTCATGAATTATTGTGATGTCGTGTAAATAGCATAACCCGTTACTTACTTATTCTTTCCACCTCCCACATCTATCAAATATTTGTCTTTAGCTTTCACTGTTAACCTATTTCACACCTCTCACCCCCTCATTGTCTTCACCTTTTACTTTTTTAATTAAATATATAGTATTCAAAGAAAACGTTTATAAAATAAACTTCATTAAATTTTTAACTATTTTATTATAAAATATCATTTTTATAAAACAAAAACCAATTTCTTATAAAAAAATATTTTTACAAAAAATTTAATTTTGAAACAGATATGTATTTTTGTAAAGACGTATATTCAATAAATAATTCACAAAACTTTCTTTTATCAAAATTCGTTTAACAAGTTATTTCTTAAAGATTTTGGTTTTTTAAATATACGTTTCGATAGTTACGGTAAAGACTAATGAATTATTTCATACGACTAAAACAAAAATATTAATAGTGCGACATGAGTAAAACAAAAATAGTAATAATACAACGTCACTAAAATAAAAATAATAATTAATTAATATGACTAAAACATGAGTGTTATTTGAAAATATAACTTCAAACTTTTCTTATATAAATATATCAAAAATTATTTAAAATCACAAATTCTCTCTTTCCCTGCATCATATAGTCGTTTTCTCATCATATAAACATGTGGTTTGACTTCATTCTATTTGCCATACATGATACGTTTAGCCGACTCATTATGATGCAAAAAAAATCATATAACTTTCACAATTTAGCCTTCAAGTTTTCATCGTTTACTTATATCTTTAACCAATAGCATATGCACCTTTCATTTTCTCATCATTTATTAGCTATGGGAAGATAGTAAAGAGGTTAACACTTTCTCAAAAGAAACCTTGCTATTTTTCACTATTGATGTAATTTGTATGAGTAGCTACTATGTGTATAAGGAATTGAGGTGAGATATTTTTATTCATATATGCACATAATAACACAAAATATATTAAAATTTCTGTTAACTAAGTCATCTTCTTCGTTTATTTTTTCCTTGGCCAAAAAAGAGGTAATTAAAAATAAAAAAGCTTTCATCAAACAATAACTTAGGATAACCTTAAAGAACTACAAAACAACATGAAACTTTAGACCAGTTAGATCTAAACAATTGAACATTTCTCATGAGAATCATATAAATCATCGAAATGCAAACCAAAGTCAGCTCCGCATTCACTACGTGACACGGATTTGCTTCTTGAGGATTGAGCAATAGACAAATTGAAACTATGCGACATGGGATGAGATAGAAAATCACTAGAACCACACTCTCAATAATAGACTTAAGAAAAATAACCTCGAAGAACCAATAAATGTATCCTCGAAATGGATGGAGATAAAGATGAGGATTTAATTAGTTAAATCTCTTGTTTACGTAAGTCGAATTAGAAGATTAAGGTAAGTAAAAAGTACATGGGTTCCTTTTTGGTGATCTTAAGGAGAAATAAAAAAAACTTACACTTCATACTCGTGCAGTGTTCTTTTGTTAGTTAAGATTATATTCGAGTATCGTGCTTTGGATGAAGCTTTCAAGTAAGGTTATCTCGAATTATACTTCTTCATACTTATGAGTTTAACTGAGGGTTTTGTCGATTTAAATGACACTTTTACCGAAGAGTTCTCAACACCAGGTAAATTAGACAAAGGAGAATCGCTGGAAATTTCACCCAGGTTTATAGCATTATTGTTTATTTCCGAATTGCTATTTATTTCTTAACAACTATTGTTGATAGTTATTTTATACGCTATTTACTAGAGATAGTTGTATTTAGGTTGATGTCATATTACACGAGCCCATAACGTATATTACTTTAAAGCTTCAAAAATTTTATATTCATGCACATACATTTAAGTGCAAAAATCTTATATGACGTGAAAGTAAGGCTCTTTATAGGTTTGACATCATCTGCTAAACGTTTAGATTCAACAGGCATAATTAATTATACAAAGTCAAAACCTACACTTAATCATTCCTAAATTTGTAAATGCAATCAAAAGCAAATTTACACTTAACCTTTGTTACGATACTTTTTACATCACCTCTAACAGAAGAAGATCCGATTAAAATTAGGAGTATTACTTTTCCCCTTAAACTTTTACGAAACATGGATCTCATAAAACCCTAAATACGTTATTGGTTTGGGTTTTGAGTGTTTGATTTTTGAAGAAGAATGAACAAATACAATAATGAAAATTAAGGTTAAGGGTTGAGGAGGAAGATAAAGAAGATGATGGTATTTTGGTCATTTTAATATGACTTAACGAAAAAGGTTAACAGATTTAACGAATAGGACTACCAGTGGGCAAGAATAGGGAACACATGAATGACCGGTGACATTTCATGAATTTACGGATGAAACGTGATTTTTTGAACAAACACAAGAACGATTTAGAGAAATAATGCCTTTTAGGCATGTAGTAAAATTTTGCAGAAAAATTTAATGAATTTGTCGTCACATTAAAAATTAAACATCGGTACCCTATAAAATTATTATCCACTCTAAACATAAGGAAGAAGCCACACAATTCAAAGGGGTGACCATCACTTTGAACATACAACTCTAAAGACCACATCAAAGGTGAAGTGGTGTACATCAGTGTGGTCCTTCATCCACGCCAATAACGTAAGCCTGCTCCCTACATTCTAAGAAACGAAAGATAAATAAGATAAAAGTACCGGTAAAAGAAATTGTGACAGGTTAATTTATTACACTTTACATATATTATCAAGTGAAGTTTTATTATAAGAAGGTACGTTGATGTGATATTTCCTCAAACTTCTTAGATCTTAATGCATTTTAGATGCCTTAAGTTTGAACAAACACTAAAATCGCTTATGCATCCTCATCCACGCGTGGGCAGACAATGCAATGACGGACAATATTTGTTATCTCCGGAAAGAACATCATCCACAGAAAAATGGTATGTATCTATTTAGACTCGACTAAGTATTCATTTCCACGTCTCGCACTATTCACAGTTGCCTTAGTGCACTCTTCTACAGATACCAACGGTACCCACTCTAAATTTCCGTATCAACAAATAATCAATTTAGCTTGTATCATGGTTTATGACGGAATATTTAAACAAGAAATTGAATCATAAAATAGAATAAATCATACTTAATCGATCTAATTTGGCCCATGGACAAGCTTGTCTTTATTTACCTGTTTTAAGGAATCTTTATTAGCTAACTTTGTTTTAACCACCCTACGAGTCGCCATTCTGATAGTAATATCGGATCCACACTCAATTCATAGTGTTTCAAAGAAGCTTTGTTGAGCTGCCTTACTTGCCTACAGTGTCGTTAATATTATAGCTCAAAATCAGCAAAGAGGAAATAATTCAAGAAATTTCTCCCTATTGGCTTCCATCGTAGATGGTTAATCTTGGTGTATTGAACCATCCAGCACAAGAGCCGGTCACAACGAGTTTACCTTTGCTCTTGCCTCTTTCTAAGATGTGGTAGTGCAAAATGTGTTGCATTAACTAAACCCCAAAAGTTTATGTCCTGAAAAATAACATATCATTTAAGAAATCATCATTTATTTCATGTTCGTATGTTTTACTATAATTATATTTTTTTAGGACCATAACATGAATTGATGTGGACTATGATTTATCTCTAAATGGTCAAATTGGTTAAAATAGTAAATCTTTAAGCCATTCAAAACGAACTCCTTCAGCCAGCCACACTTTTTGTAACTTATATAATTTCATTTTTATAAATAATATATGTAGAAAATGTTCCTACAAATAGTTTTAGTAAAGATTTGTTAACCATTTAAACGAATCTTACTATATTAAAGCCACTACATTAAAGCCAACACACTATGTTTCATTAGGTACGCAAATATATAATGACCACCCTATAAGAGCTTATGACATTTACGAGTTGAAAAGCCAAGTTTGTTTATTTTTTTCTTACTTGAATTAAAAATCGAGTCTCTTTTATCCGATATACAGTTACACAATCGTCTAGTTACGAATAGCCGAATAAGTACATCTTACATGGCAAATGCACATGTTTCTTCTCAAAAACAAACTACTCAAATCAATCATTACCAACGAAAAATGAACTTTAATTGGAAAATAGATTCAATAATTGTAGTTTTTACCTTTCGGTAGAAGTTTATGTGTTTAATGAGAGACGTTAACTGCAAGTATCATGTTTCTTATGAAGATGATGAGTGATGGTGTGTTTATCAACATTGTAGCAAGCGATCACTTTCTTTAAGAGATTACAATCAGAATAACGGTAAAAGTGGGGATGAAGAAGAAAACCCCAATGTGAAAGTCACTACAAAGGAGAGAAATTGGTGGATGAAGAGGGACAAATAAATTAGGTCGAGAAGAGAGAGGAACCGATGTGGAGATGGAATAATGATGAACGTGGGAAACCTTATGAATAATTGGGTGAAAAATGAAAGTCTGAAACCGCTTACATAGGACAGTTTGAGGAACTGCTCAGTGAGTTTAAACGGATGAGATCAAAATTTAAGTAACTTTAGATGGCTAGGATTAAAAGTTAGAGAAAAACAGTTCACTATGTCAATATGTAAATGTATAGGTAGAGGGTTGAGTTCGAATGAGAATTAAAATTTTAGTAAGAATGAATGAATTAATCCTAGCCATCCATTTTGCAAAACTCAATTTTCTCCCAAAGTTAAATATCTCACAAACGGCTAATAAAAAAATTACAAAAATTGCACCATAAAAATTAGCATTCTCTACGATTAGACATCACTCATGATATACTTTCGATGATTTTTTTTTTTTGGGTTAAATACCCGTAACATGTGTGTTAGTGGTTGGTAACACATGTGTTATTAGCAACTAACAGTGTTACCAGCAACTAACACATGTGTTACCAACAGCTAACACATGTGTTACTGCAACTAACACATGTGTTTATTGATAACATATGTGTTACTTGCGACTAACACATGTGTTACCAGCAACTAACACATGTGTTACTAGTTTTCGAAATCCACCAAAAAATGGAAAAAAAAGTTCGTCGAAAGTATACCTTGTGAGATGTCTAATCGAAGAGAAAAAATGTTGATTTTAATGGTGTAATTTTTATATTTTTTTACTAGCCCTTTGTGAGATATTCAATTTTCAAAAATGTCAAAGGTATTATTATCTTGATAAAATGGATAGTTGAGATTGATTTCTCTATTCTTATCAAAAATCTCATTCTTATTTAAACTTAATTCTATAGGTAAATTATATTTGAAACCAATGTTCACATAAAAATTATTTTATTTCCAAACGTCACCATCAATTATTCAATTCCTTTAAGGCCACTCCCATCCCTGACTGAAACCGACTAGTCAGTTTTTGCCAACTCAGCGCCACGTCAGCTTTTTTCAAAACTGATTGAAACTGACTAACAACTGACTGCCCACTGCCATCCGTGACGGTCAGTTTTTTTTTCCATTATTTAATTGTTTAAAACACAATAATTTAAATAAAACACAATAATTAAAAATAAACACATTTTATTAAAATAAAACACATTTCATTAAAATAAAACATTACATTAATAAAAATAAACATTACATTTCCTAAAAAAATAAATTACAATAATAAAAAACATTACATTTATTGAAAAAAAAATACGATTAACGTTGACGGAAATTTGGTGGGAGTTGCGTAACGTGTTCGATTAGAGCATTGCGAAGTTGATGATGCACCGTTCGATCGCGTAATTCCTTGTCCATACGTAGTTGACTTGCAACCCTTTCTTGACAGGAACGTCGAGGTAAATTTACCGGGTTTGTCAAATAATCTTCTTCGAGTTGACACATATTTCGGCCGTTGTCCTCGGTTATCATGTTGTGTAAAATCACACAACAATACATTATTCTTTTTATTTTTTTGATGCTATATGGTCTTGCCGGATTTTTGATGATTTGCCAATGGCCTTGAAGCACCCCGAATGTTCGTTCCACATCTTTTCTTGCGGATTTTTGATATCTCTTGAAGCGTATTTCTTGTTGCGTTAGTGGAAACTTAAACGACTTTACAAGAGTAGCCCATTCTGGATATATCCCATCGGCAAGATAATAGCCTTTGGTGAATTGTTGTCCGGCAATGGTGAAATTTACTTGAGGAGCTCTATCTTGTAGTAAATCAGTGAATAAATCCTATTCATTTAAAACGTTGATGTCGTTACTTGAACCTGCAGGACCAAAGAAGGCATGCCAAATCCACATATCGTAAAAGGCTACCGCCTCGAGCATGATCGTTGGACATCCCTGATCACCTCGAGTGTATTGACCTTGACATGCCACTGGGCAATTTTTCCAAGGCCAATGCATACAGTCGATGCTCCCGAGCATACCCGGAAAATCATGCAACTCGGCATGACGTTGATGTAAACGTTGCACATCTTCGAGTGTTGGTTTTCTTAAGTACTCGGTCGAATATAGGTGAAAAATACATTTACAAAAGTTATCCAAACACAAGTATGATGTTTGTTAACCCATATGTAAATATTCATCAAAGGCATCGGCGGCACAACCGTATGCCAATTGGCGTACGACGGAAGTGCACTTTTGAAAAACATTAAAACTAAGTGCACCGACAGCGTCTCGACTTTGATGAAAATATGCAAAATATGGAGGTAGTGGAAGTTGGGAGTACGATAGTATACCTTGACATATACGGATAAATAAAGGCCGGCTCATTCGAAAACGTCGTCGAAAGTAGTCCGCCGGGAATGTTGGGTTTTCGGCAAAGTAGTCTAAAAATAAACGTTCGCCCGCCGCGTCACGATCTCTACGAATAAATCATCTTGGTGCTCTTGGTGGAGGGAATGAGCTTTCTCCGTCTTCGTTCGAATCGGAGTCTATCGAATTAATAATATTTATTGCGGCACCCGTATCGAAAATATTCGTAATATCTTGCAATTCTTCAAGATCGGAATCGGAATTAGACATAGTGTGTATTTTTTGTAGATAAAATGGGTATATAAATTGTAGAAGTTTTAGAGAGAATTGGTTGAGAATGTTGTGAATTATAATTGTATGGAGTATAGGTATATATACAGGAGTAAATTTAGGTATAAAGTTAAATAAAAAAGTTAATTTTTTTTTTTGTTTGTTTGCCAACTAACCGTTGGCTTGGATTTCTTTTGAAATCTTCCCGTTGACCTCACACAAACGTACAAACAAACGAGCAAAAGAAAGAAAAAAAAAACCGAAGGAGAACGTCGGAAATTCGAAGATTTCCAACCGACGAACCGACCGACGATGCTGTGACATCGGCGTCGGTTCCGTCGGTGAAAACCGACAGATAACCGACGGGTGAGATAGGACTGTCCTAATAAGTCATAACATCATATTTAATTTTTTTTAATAATAATAAGAAAAAGACTTTTACACACACACATACTACCGCTCCCTAATAAATAGTCGCTCAATTCACCAAAATTGACACACCCAAAATATTACTCCAAAAATCAACACCATGTCAATCCCATCAACCGTAGTCGTACCACCGTTAGTCGACGACCTTGACATCGTAATCCCAACAATCAGAAACCTCGATTTCCTCGAACAATGGCGACCCTTTTTCCAACACTACCATCTCATCATCGTACAAGATGGAGATCCAACCAAAAAGATTCACGTACCCGAAGGTTTCGATTACGAATTATACAATCGTAACGATATTAATCGGATCTTGGGTCCTAAATCAAGTTGTATTTCATTCAAAGATTCTGCCTGTAGATGCTTTGGATTCCTTGTTTCTAAAAAGAAATATATTTTCACCATTGATGATGATTGCTTTGTAAGTCCCTTTGCCTTTTAATTCAGCATTTTCATGTACCGAGTTGACTCAGTGAGTTTGGGATCGAGTTATTTTAGATCTCTACAGGAAGTCCAGCAAGTTAAGACGATGGTGACGCGTGTAAGTAGGATATTATTTAAGGGTGTGATTTTCGGTCTGTGGGACCGGAAGTAGGATCTGATTTGTTGACTCTTTTTTAGTGATGGCTTTCAAATTATTGGACCTTTTCAATCCAATTAGGAAAGTTTTATATCATTATTATAGCAATGGGGCTGATGATAGATGGGAAAATAATCAACTTAAAAGAAAAAATTAAAACCATAAAAGTTAAAATTTGAATAGTAATCGTTTATGATAATCATAAAAGTTAAAAATTAAAAATTAAAAATTAAAATTAAAACCATAGAAGTTAAAAATTAAAAGCATATGATGATTATCAAGTTGTTTTGACATTTTGTGGTCCAGTTAGGAAATTGCAATCAACTCCAAAAAAGGAAAACCCTAAAATTCGTTGATCAAGAATAGTAATTTAGCACTTAAAAGATTAAAGATTCCAAACATTATTTATGGATCTTGTTCATCTTGCTGAAATAATTACTTTATTTTTAGTTTTAAATCTGGCGAATGCCTATGTAATTTGGTTAAACTAGCAAATTGCTCACGCAATGCAGCTCAAAACAAAGTATATACACGACAGTGAATCGTGATATCTTGTGCCGTTTTTCTTATTTTCCGATGGATTATGAATCATTAATGGTAATATGATCCTTTGACTCATCTTAAGTGTTGGAACAACGAGGTTTAGTGATGTGGAATATGAGTTAATTGTTAGATGTAATAAAATAGTTAGAATAACACAACTACTAAAAGTATTACTCCGTGTTAGTTATAGTTGAGTATTAACATTCAGTCTTAAAATTACCTTTTATGGAAGGCTGAAATGCTTTATATATTAGTGTAGAAGTGTAGATATTTAGTTTTATTAATAACAGCTTATAAGCAGGGGTGGGTCAACCATAGTGCACAGCATACCTCTACTATTACTTAGAAAGACAGCTAATATTTCTAGTGCAATTTTTGTTTGTTTCTGATACTATAGGATCATAAAGAATATATAAATTAATTTAAGAGTTTTGTTAATGATAGCGCTATTTTATGCATAGGTGATAACCACTCTATTGGTTCCGTGTCACTGATAGTAAGAAATTACCCGTATGTTAAAATTTTGTCACTTCCTAAGGATCTTGTGTTACTTGTGTATATGCTGTTTAGACCATTCACTAATTTTCAGTGATTGGTTTAATTCACTAGTATATACATCTTGACTTTAATATAACTTGTTATGTGCATTAACTTTGAATTTTATTGGATTGTTACGAAGGTTGCTAAGGATCCAACTGGACAAGAGATCAATGCGTTGGCACAACACATTCACAACTTATTGACACCTGCAACACCCTTCTTTTTCAACACATTGTATGACCCATATAGGGAAGGTGCTGACTTTGTAAGGGGTTATCCCTTCAGTTTAAGGGAAGGTGCAACGACAGCCATTTCTCATGGCCTTTGGCTCAACATCCCAGACTATGATGCCCCTACTCAGCTTGTTAAGCCTCGTGAGCGCAACACCAGGTACTTTTGACTTTGTTAAACATTCATTTCCTGACTTAAACACACAAGATTAAGCCTAAGTCTAGACCTGGCAATTTCGACCCATTTACTTTTCTGGGTCAATTTGGATTGGGTTCTATCTCATACGGGTCAAATTTGTCAAATACAATTTTTTGGCTAATTGGCTTTAACAGAAGCTTGTTAAATGGCTCAAATGGATGATAAAGTTTAGGTCCAAAGGAAACGGGCTGAAGTCTTGCAAATGTATTTCTAACGCATCTGTCTTTTACTTGACTCAAAAATTAGATAATTTAAAATAGTAAAATTTTGTAATCATATGACCCACTAATAATATATGTAACATTTATAGATGTAGACAAAAATGTATCAGCTCAACCCGACATGACCCATTTTGAATTTTACCAAAGAATTACCAATTATGACCTATAATTATTCTTGTAATCATTTTTGCCCAATAGGTATCTATGAAAATTTATAAAATTAGTCAACCAACATGACACGTTACACAACCCACCCGACTGGTCCATTTTGCCACCTCTACCTAAACCTATTTTCTCATGGAGACTAAATTTCTTGAATATGCAGGTATGTGGATGCTGTCTTGACCATACCCAAAGAGACCCTTTTCCCTATGTGTGGAATGAATCTTGGTTTCCACAGGGAACTCATTGGACCCGCCATGTATTTTGGGCTCATGGGAGATGGCCAGCCTATTGGCCGTTACGATGACATGTGGGCGGGATGGTGTGCCAAGGTATTATTGAGTTTTTCTTTTTCTTTGTTCTTCTGTGTGTGTAAAAATCTACATGTAGTTGTATTGACAAGTTATGGTGAATTTGTAGGTGATATGTGACCATTTGGGTTTAGGGGTGAAAACAGGATTGCCATACATTTGGCATAGCAAGGCAAGCAACCCTTTCGTCAACTTAAAGAAAGAATACAAAGGCATCTACTGGCAAGAAGATATTATCCCATTCTTTCAAAATATCACTCTCCCAAAAGAATGCACGACCCCACAAAAATGCTACATCGAGCTCTCAAAACTCGTGAAGGAGAAACTTGGCCCAATTGATCCTTACTTTGAGAAACTTGGAGATGCCATGGTTACTTGGATTGACGCTTGGGATGAGCTCAACCCATCGACTGATGCTGTAACCATGGTCAAGATCGAGCCTTCTAAATCCAAGTAGAGATGTGCACTCAGATGACTCCTATCTGCATCTGCTCTCTGTTTAAAGTTTTATTTATCGTTGGAATACTATTTGTTTCAGGAGGTATATGTAACCGGCTTTGTTTAGACACCTATCATACTGAGTATATGACAGAGATGTAACTGATATTAGTTGCTATGGGTATGTGATTTTGTTGTCATTTTTAGTGTTTTACTATCTGATACATTCAAATGGCAGTGTTTCTTGAAAGTGATTATCATGTATTCTGGTGTAACAAAAAGACTTAAATGTTTGTATTTGTTTTGAAGTTGTAAATTTGATTTTTTATGGAATTAACATAACATATACCGGTAACAGAACTTTAATCTAAACAATGAGAGGTCTATGAAATTTTTATAAAAAGTTACACATTTGTTACAGAAAATGAAGCTGATTTGTATATCATCTATTCTTGTATGTCATATATACCCTGTGTTTTTATCTTGTTTTTTAGTTACAAATCATATAAATAGTTCTAACTTCCAAATTTAAAAGACAAATCTCAACTCTTCTTAAATACAAACGAGCCAACAGCAGAAAGCATCATGATTTTGATGTAAAAATTAAGGAGAAAAAAAACCATTAAAAAAATACAAAATAAAGCAATTGATTATTTTATTTCATCTTAGTACTACAAATTGTTATCGAGAATATTGTTTCACACATTCAGCAACACATGAACAAAACATAGAAAAAACCAGTGATTTCATTTCATGTTGGCACTAAAATTTGTTCATGTTGACCACTACACTTAAATACAAAAATACCAAATGCAAAGAGCATCACAACCAAACAAATCATCCATCTTCCAACAAAACCTCCACCACCACGGCCGCCGTTACCACCATTTACCACCGCAACCATCACGTCCTTTTCCGACACCTCACACCACGACAAATCCATACAAACTTTGTCGTACTTTCCATCATAGTTATCCAATCCTTTACATGAAAACTCCGTACTCACTTCACTTTTTTCATCCATATCCAAACATTCACTTTGCCTTCTTTCATCATCATCTGAATCCACTTCATACTCTTCAAATAACCTTCTTCCAATAATCCTTCCATTCCCAAAACCATCGTCTCCCTTTTCAATTAATTCATTCGTACCATAATCATCACAACATTCTAAAGGCGAGTTTTCGTGTTGTAACGATGACATGAGTTCCTTAGGAGAAGTGTTGTATATTTGATAAAGACGATGGTGGTCTTCAGAGATCGTGTTAGAACTCTGGTCTCGTGATCTTGAAATGGATTGTTTGATGGAATCCCATTCCATTTGAAGGTTATTAAATTGTTTTTGAAGTGGGTCTTCAAGAAGTGTTGTCATTGTGGTTGTTTTGGTGTTGCTCAAGAATGATGATGATGAATTTTAAAGAGGTTTTTGTTGAGATTATTGTGGGATTTAACATTTGAATTTTTGGTTGAGTTTGTATTTGAAATTTGATTTGATTGGTGTTTGACACAACTGTTTTCCGTATATTTCAAAGTAGAACGATGGGGTGCCCCAATTGTCTTTCAAAACATTTCCTATTTGTTTCTGCATCACTTTTTGTGTAGACAAATGAATTTTGTATTTTCTTTCTTTTTTTGGTAATATAAATAAATATAAATTTGTCAAGTGATGCAGTATAAATTATTTAATTAATTAAACTTTCTAAGAGCTTATATGACATTTGTTTTCTACATATATCCATTATATTTTAGTCATAAGTTAGATTTCACTGGAGTTCTTTGATTTTTATTAGAGTACAACATCTATTTTTCTACCGGTATACCAATTAAATGATATATGGTAATAATTAATTAAAATTTAGATGTTAGTCTCGCTCTTTCACCTTTTAAAAAATTTAAAAAGAGAGACAAAGAAAAAGACATATAATTTTAAAATTTATAAATTTTTTAAGAGACGAAAGAGACAAAACTACTTACTAATTTTTAAAATTTGTGTACATATGCAACACTAGGTGATGTACATATAGTGTCACACTCTCACCCTTTCTAGATATAACAAATGTCATGATTCATAGTTTCATTTTTAAGATTGTTGTTAGTGCAACTATAACCCATGTTTAAAATACCATTTAACACAAGAACCATGTCCAATAACAAAGTGTTAATTTATGAAGACAAATAGGTAATGGGCCATTACTTGAGTACACTATGATAGAATAAGGTAAAAGAACAAAGATGGATTTTGGTATTGTCATAGAGATGTTTTATTACAATTTTAGGATTATTAGTGTTGAAAATACTTATTATGTTGAGTGTGTTAGTGAGTGATTACCTTTAAATGAAGACTGAAATCATAGAAATGTAACTATTTTTATTATTATTTTGTTAGTTAAAGTTTTTGCAATTGTGTTTACAAATTATTTTATTTTATTTTTATTTTTACATAATTTATCACAGAACGTCTCACGGACTGTACACCCTGGTGTAACGGAAAGTGTACGAACACCACCACATTGTCATCACCATCGCCGCCTCGGCCATATCCGGCGGGCATTATGACATCAACAGTCGATCTCATCGGCGAAGACCTTCTTCAAAACATATTCACCAGACTTCCGGCCATCTCATTCGCCGCCGCCGCTTGCGTTAACCGTACATGGAATCTCGTTTGTGATCGGATCCTTTGTTGCCCTAAATTCTCTTCCGCATCTTCCTTCAATTCCTCTTTACAAGTACAGTATCTAATTACTTATTCCAAACCCTAAATATTTTTCATATACATTATATTTGAAATCATGTTTTTGAATTTTGTGCCCTAATTTATTAGGTTGCTGTAGAAGATGTGGTGAATAAAGTATTATCGGAACCGATTCGTCCTCATTTCGTTATTGCGTCCGTTGGTCCTTCGTTCGATTTGCATCAAGCTCACCAACTAGTATGTTATTACTATCATCAAATTAAATTCACCCTAATTGTAACCTAACTTTCACCAAATTAAAGTAGCTGGTTACATATACGATTACAATTTCAATGTTAGAGAACGCTATCCTGTTATATTACTAATAGGCAAAATGATGACATGGCGTGCTCCCACGTCGTCATAAAACTGCTGAGTTTACCGCTAATCTGTTATAGAAAGCTACTTACATACAACAGTGATGAATAAAAGTTTGTTACATGGAAATGTAATAACAAAATACTGTTTGTTACATATGATACAGGTCCCTAACTTCGAAGTTGTAACTAACTAGCATTATTATTTTTAATTTTTGTTTTCACATTTCGATGTAACAAAATTATATTCTGTTACCGTTGTATGTAAGTAACCTTCTGTAGCAAGAACACCGGTGACATGTCACCAGTTATTGATGCTGAGGCGTACAATGTACCTACACCAGTACGCCACATTATCATTTTGCTTGCATACATTGGAAATGGAATTAAAGTTTGTTACATTGAAAGGGAAAAAAATGAAAATAGTTGGTTACATATATGATGAGAATTTGGTGAAATTTTACATTTGTGAATGAAATTTGTTATCTATTTATTTATCTTTTATACTTTTCTTCTAGCGGATGTAATAATACATTGTTTATGGATTTGAAAATATAATTAGGTTTATGGATGACTTGCAGATTACTGCAAAACTAGGCACCAGAGTTCCAGTCATTACTAATGATCCTTCTGGAATTATAGGAAGGGATGCGTTTACCAATGAATTTAAAGAGGTTTACTATCTTTTTAACCAACAAGTTCTCTTTTGTTTTACTAAAATTGATTGCTATGCTACTACTCCGTACTTGTTATGCTTTGGTGATTATAAAGTAATGGTTCAAATACTTGACAGATTCAGTGGGAAATTACTGAGGAGGATGATGATCCCGGTGTTCCTCTAGCTCTATCCGAGAGTGCAAATAGAGCAATCATGTTAATTGTTGGATTTTTACCAGGGATAAAAGTCGAAGCAATCCCACTTCTAAAGCAGATTGAGGTAAAATTTCTCTTCGTTGTTGAATAAAGTATTGAACCTATTATGAGTACATAAGTCATATAACTGTAATTATATATGTTTTATTCCAAACTTATAATAACGTTGTGTATGCATATATATCAGGAACCACAAGTAGTCATGATTGACAAATTTGTGACGGACATTAGGGAGTTCTCTACTTCTATTTCAGGATGTAAATCCCCTGCTGCCATAATAATGTTTAGTGTGAGTTGTTACTTGTTTTATCTGCTTATGTATCAACCATAAATAAGTTTTCATGTTCTTTATCTTGGAATTTAATAACAGGAATTGGAAGTAGGCATGAAATCTGTTATGGAAAAGATCGGTGAGTGTTTTATGTTATACAGTCTTCACTGTGTTAAGCTGACTCCTATAATCAGTTCCATTCTTTTTGTTATCGTAGATTATGCCATGTCTCAGGATACTGTCATTGTTGGCGATAGTGGCTGCCAGATTTTACATAGCAATGGTAATTCTAGGTGTACAACCTCCACGGAAGAATATGTTTCTTCGGCTGTTGCGTTGGTATTTGCAGTGGACAGAAACAAACCTGCTGGTAAATCCAGAATTATACTTTTAGAGACGTGAATGTGCACATCACAAGTACTTTTTCACACCATTATAGTGTCATAGTACACAATCCTGACTCCAATGTTTACAGTAAGATACTACATTATTGTGGTTTGATGAATAGTGATACCCGAATTCCAAAAAAGAATTTAGTGCAACACCATTCATCACACCAAAACTCAAAGATTTCATTTTTTACCGTTTGTTATAAATTAAATATTTTGTTATATCCTTATCAGGCCTTAGTTAATAAACATAATTGCTTATATTGAACATAAACAGTAACAGTTAGTTAATATAAATTATAATAATATTAATAATTCAAAATTATGTAAAATATTTATATTGAAATGCAGTCTTCATCATACTCTGTATACACTTTTATAGAGATTTATACTAGTGTATACGAGTATATGATTAAATTAAGTCAAAATAAGTGAAATGTATTATGCTATTTTGTATTTTCAATTATCTATGAAATTTGTAGTGTACACATTGCCACATTGGAACAGAAAAATTTTAGTGTAGGCATATTCCGAAAGGATTCATCTTTTATACTCAAATAGTGTAAACCTATAGTGTGAACTGTGAACCTGGGTGATGCTCTGTCCCACCTTTCTTTAAATAATTATATATTTATTTGTTTCCATTAGAAGTTAAATCCTCAAAAATTTGCAAAATTTTATTGAGCAGGTATAGGTGAAACTCATTTTCATGCTATATTAATAAACGGGTTGTCACCGATAGGCCCAACATACAAGGCGGCGTCCGTCAGAGAGAAACATTATGATTCTTTGACTTGGCTCACTGCAAGAAGAGAAGGGTCACGTGAGAATATTGATGGTGAAAATATTTTGAATCAAGTTTATGACGAAGTATGCTACTCTTCATTCTAAGTTTCTAACTAATGCTTATAGAAAAATATGAGCCATGCTTTGGCATTCTTTAGCTGTATCTTTTTCTTCTGATTTCTCTATTCCATTGACATATATTATGGCAGCTAGGTGACCGCATTCAGTTTCCTACTTTTTACATTGGGGTAACAAAGAGAAGAAAATGCTCAGTTGGGCTGGATAAAGTGGGATGGATGACTTCGCTGTCATTCCATGAAGTTCTTGGGTGAGTGAACAATTTTCTTCTTGTTTCATAGTAGACGTGGCAAGTTTGACCCATTCATTGATTGGTCAGTTTGGACTATTATTAATTCTAATGGTTCAAGCAAAAATAATTAGCTAAAAGGGAACATTTCCACCTAAAGTGTATTTTTGATGCTCTCTATTCTACATTGCTTAATAGTTAATATGTAATCTTATTTAATGCACTAACTATCTTCAAGAAAATTCGCGGGTCAGCCCGACTGGTAGTCTGGTACTAAACATAACCTGTTTTGACCCTCTTACCATCCGTCCTGCCCCGCCCCTCATGCCGCCTCTTATTGTACATCCTTTTCTTTGACCGACTATCATTAATGAATCAATTTTTAACTTACTAGCGTGAATCCCGCGCATAGCAGCGGGTAAAGATTTCATATGTTGATATTGAGAGATCAATGTTAAATGGTATATGAATGCAATAATAATTGATACTTTTTTAATGAAAATGATTTTTTATAATAGTTTAAATTATTGTAATTGTAAATTCAATATTGTGATACAAAAAAAGAAAAAAGATATTTAAATGTATTATGTGAAATATAATATTAATTGAATGATTTATATAATTAATAAGTGAAGGGATAAGTGGAGGGATATGATTGTAATTTCCGATATCCCTTTTTTAAGTATTAAGAAAGAGAGTGTTAAATGCTTAATAAGGGTTATAGATTATAGATAACTCGACTTACCCTAGCTCACAATTCATAATTATCTCAGAATATGACCTTGTCAGCAAACGATTTCTTTCTCGTCTTATGCATATCATTGAGATGTAATGAGAAAGTTCCAAAATACAAAAATTGTTTTTGTCGAAAAATATGATAAACTAATATAATAATTAAATTTTGTAATCACATTTAACATTATATTATATCTGAAAGAATTAGTCGAAACTCCGGGTCAAGCGAACCATACAAATATCATTTTGACCCGTTACCATACCAGAGTGACCCGCCCATTTATCCACTCCAATTTTGACTATTGGCTGGTGATGTCTACTTTGGAAGTTGCTTATTGCGGCTTACTTCTGTCATCTTCATGCAGGGATAACCAGGAGTATTTATTTGTTGGTGATGTTGGGATTAAAACAGGCGACAACTTTCGTTTTTACCACTCAGATTCCAGCACCGCTCTATCTTCTATTTCCAATGTCTCTGACCAATTAAGATCTTTTAAACACGGAAGCACCTCTGGTGGTGATAAGCAGGAGGTTTTTGGCGGTCTTATCTTCACATGTTGTGGCCGAGGTGAGTCATTCTTCAGCCAACCAAATGTTGACAGCTCACCATTTTTGGAAAACTTCCCTGGTGCGACTCTTGGCGGGACATTCTGTGGCGGAGAAATTGGACGTGGTGACTTAACTCCGTATGTTAAAGAATCTGAAGAACAAAAGTCCGTACGTTGTTGCCTGCATGTTTATAGTGCTGTCTATTTAGTCATGTCTTATGCTCCATCGAAAGCGAATTGAAGGTGTTTCATACTTTCATGTACATATCTAACTGGACAATGGTGTTTCTCTAGTTACTGGAGTTTATGTTTGTGGGATTATAATGCGGAATAGTTCTCTGAGGATTATCTAGTTTTCAGTGTTTTTATCGTACTTTTGATATTGATCATAGGGTGTACTAGTGCTTAGTAGCCATAGATGACCATAACCAATGTATCTGGTCTTATGTTCGGTCACTAGACCGCACGTACCAGCCTTGAGTTGTACTTGGTCTGCTTGTGTCCTCATAGACTTAGTGTTGTGATCATGATTAACAACCGGGTGTTACCTTTGAGATACTGGATGCCTACAGGTTGGAATTTTTTGGTTGAAACGCTTTGGGTTGGGCTGACTGAAGAACATGTTTTTGTAATTTTTCATAATTAATCTATATGTTAAACTTTAATAATCATATTGCTGTCTATTTTTTATTCTAAAAAAAACCAGTTAAGAGGTTTTATGCATCTGAGTACACTTTAAGGGCCTTAGCATCTTTCTGGTTCATCTCGTTTTCATGTTAACGAATTTTTAGTTTTTACCTTTTGTGCATATCAGGAAAAAATATAATGTGAATTGACTTGTTCATCCATAAATGTGTCGGATTCGTCTTATCTGCTCTGTGATGTGAGCCTAAAATGGCCTTGGTATAATGGTATCCTTCTGGTTTGTAACCCTCGGCTGCAGCTGTTGATCAATTGTTGTCATTCCTATTTGAACACGAAAGTGGTTACTGTCTACGACCAGAATAGTTGAAGGCGTGTGGGGTGAACTGGTGATTGGTTAATGGAGTGTCAGTTAAAAGGGCGCCTTCTCATGATTATGTAAAAACACGTCTGTTTTGGAGTGAAATCATAAATTTTGAAGTTTATGAGAGTATGTAGGCATTTAGTTCTTTAGTCGTAATTTTGAATCTTTAGTTGCTGACTTGATTTAATCTAATCTTTTGGTGTTCTGGGGATGTTTTTTATGGGATTATAAGTTTGATTTGTTGTTACATTTTAGGAATCATGATAGATCTTACAAGTTACTAGTTTGATCCTTCTTCTATTTCTTGGATTTGTTTCATGTACATATCGACTAGACAATGGTCTTTCTTTTGTTACTGGAGTTCATGTTTGTGAGATTATAACATGAAACAATTTTATACAGATTGTCTAGTTTTGAGGGGCTATTTTTCTTTTCTTTTTAAATTTTTTTTTTTTTTTTAAATTTGTACTTCAATATTGATCATAGGATGTACTAGTGCTTTGGTGGTCATAGATGACCATAACCAATGCATCTGGTCTTAAGTTTGGTCCCTAGACTGGTCCCAGCCTGATATGGTACTTGCTCTCGGTGTGGCCTCTTAGACTTGGTCAGGGTCTTTGGTTGTTTCTTTAGTGACCTGCTGTGATCACTGATCACGCTTCATAAGCTGAGTTGTTACCCCTTGTTAGATAGAGGTGGCAATATGGTCTTGTTGAGAACCTTTTTATTTGGTTGAAACAGGTCAGGCTGGGTTGACTTCAAAGCATTTCTTTTGCTTCACTTTTTGAAATCTTTTATTATTAATTAATATGTTAAAGTATAATTACAATATTGATTATATATAATATATTCAATATAATGACTTAAGAGGTTTTATGCATTTGGATACCCTTTGGGGCATTCGTCTTGTTTTCATTTAACCTTTTCATATAACTCTTATCTACTATGTGATGCAAGCTAGCATCGGTATTGTTCTGGTTCGTAGCCATCGGCTGCTTCTCAAATGTAGAGTTGTTCATATTAGAACACCAACGTGTGTCTATCGTCTATTACTGATGACCAGAATCGTTGAAGCATGTTGGACTGTGATTCGTTAAAAGAGTGGTAGTTTAAAAGGTGTTGGTTTGTACCAGGGTTGTGTTTTTTTAATTTCGTTGTATGAATAGCAGAGAAACTAGCTACTCAAAGTCATAAATATTGTGTGTTTAAAAATATAATGGATTACAAACCTTTAGTGTCCTGATAAGTTTTAGTTCATAACATCTGGTCATTTAACATCTTATTTCTAGCTTAATATGAAGTTGATTATCTTAATAGCACAAAAGATATACAAATATTCAGATGTATTATATTAATTGTGTACAATTAAAAAAAGAGACCGTATGTGACTAATACTGGAATGACAATTGTTGAATCTCCAGAAATCAGAACAAAAGTTTGCTATGGAACATAAAAGACTCAGCATTAAATCGTTAAGCAGTCACTCAGAGTCGAGTACACCTTGTACTAACATAAAATATAATAAAACTATATTGTCAATTGAGAAAACATACGAATCAAGGACATATGCAGATTTATGTGAACCCAAGATAGGCTTAAATTTGGAGTAAGAACGTGTCACTTGATTGGTACCAAAAAAGGGCCCCTTTTATAGGTTTTCGTTTTAAAAAATAATTAAAAGTAAATTAAAAAATATATATTTCAAAATTAGTTATTTGATGATACATTTCGTGCTTATTAAAAATATCAAAAAGATATTTATTTATATTTTTGTGAAGAGAAAAGACAGTAAAAGTAAAAAGTAATTTTAAAAATGCAAAATATATTCTAAAAACACCCTGTAATTGCATATCATTTAAGTTTATTATTTAGTTTGCAAGAAGTGTACTTTATTAAATTTGTATTTCTTTGTATAGTGAAGAATTTATTTAAAAGGTGTGGTATTTAGACAAGACAATAAATGATTACATTTTAAGATCTTTATTGTTAATATCATTTTATCTTTCTAAAAAAGTAAGAAGTAGTATCAGAAAAAAATGTAATTTATGGAAAGTGAATTATAGGGGGGAGTTTGCCATTTTCACTTGACAATTTAGCCAACAAGTAATTGCCAATAATAACCCAAATAAGTTACCTCTACATCTTCTCACACATACCAAAAATAGAGCCTGCATCAGTAAGTTGTACAGCCTGCAAAACCAAGAACCCAATTGGCATTTTGTTTGAGTGTGATGGACCCCATGTTAAGCAAGTACCATGAGTGGAGGATCAAACCAGAAGCAATCAGACCCGTAGCTTTATATGATGACACGTAGCACGTGGGCCCAGTAGGATTCATTAAAATGTACACCAAAGTGTTAAGGTATCATCTCACTTTCCTTTCACCTTTTCCATCTTTCTTTCTTTCACCATCTTTCTTTAGATTTAATGCATTTCACCCCATCCCCACTTCCCATCATTATTCAACATTTCTTTTATTCTTTTCATTTCACAGAATAAACTTACTTTTTTGAAAAAAAGTAAATCATAATTGTAAGATTAATAAATAAACTAAAGAGTAACAACTTATTGATGTATTATGTATTATTTACTTGATTAAGAATTAAATGTTTTCAATATTGAAATATAAATTTGATAATAAAAGCAGTTCTAACTTCTAAGTATTGTTTTATGAAATAAATTATAAAAGACTAAAAATATAGCTTATGTTGCATAAACTCATCTCTTTTTGAAGAACCTATATATATATATCTGTATATATATTTTTGTCCTCGGATTTATATTTGTTTGTATAAGGCCGGCTTGATGGCGATTTTGTTAGTTTGCTTCATTAAGATAACACGAGATTGCATTAAATTTATAGAACAAATATGCTAATCCCAATAAGACTGATTTAATAATAACTTTTTGACTAGTGTAATTACAATCATTTTTGGGTCTCTAACCCTTCCTATTAGCTTTAACTATGACAAAACGCCTAAGTTGTGTGGTGGTTGCTGATTAAGTAAATCAATGACCTTTTTGTAATTTAGCGGGTAATGCAATTCATATCTAAGATCACTCGCTAATCTAGTCCTTAATAATGTGGTCATTGAAAACCTATGCCTGAAGCTGGTATAGTAAAAGATATATTTGTCCAAGTCAAATACTAAATACAAAGAAATATTAATGGTTGTTGAGTGGATATCAACGATCATAATATCCACCAGTTCAAACAAAGACACAAAGTACAAGAGTTTTGGTGAATACTTGATGTATTTGACATAATAATAGTCAACTAATTTTA
Organism: Logfia minima; assembly: GCA_963921325.1. Classification (NCBI taxonomy): domain Eukaryota; kingdom Viridiplantae; phylum Streptophyta; class Magnoliopsida; order Asterales; family Asteraceae; genus Logfia; species Logfia minima. Next base: position 2,344,115 of record OY992773.1, read on the forward strand.
AATCATTTTTGTATGCACGCATGTATTTCTTCTCTTTTTTTTAATCATCCAATCATGTTATTTACTTTATTATTTTTAATTAATACATATAGAGTAAATATTATTAGGAAATAAACTTTAAGATAAAATAAATATAATATAATCTCAAACTGTTATAAGGTTATCCACCTGATCAAATTGACTCTAACAGATAAAAAATATAATTGTATAATAGCTTATTGATAAATTCATAACATCATGAATATAAAACCTCTCCTTAGATGATACATTGGTTATAACTTCAAAAAACAATTAGACATCCAAAATGTTATCTTTACCCATTTTAATTAGTACACTTATTTTCCTACTTTAAATTATATAATATGACATGATCACATTTTAAAAGCAAATAGACAGAAGACATTATTTATCTTGAAATGAGTTTGACTTTAAAAGGTCAAGAGACAAACTTTAGCTAGGGTTATAAAAGGAAAGACAATAGAAGAGAAGAGATTGAACAAGTGATAGAAGTAACAGAGAAATGGGAAAAGGGAGGTTAGAGTTAAAGAGAATAGAGAACAAAATAAACAGGCAAGTTACCTTTGCAAAGAGAAGAAATGGTCTTCTCAAGAAAGCTTATGAACTTTCTGTTCTTTGTGATGCTGAGGTTGCTCTCATCATCTTCTCTACTAGAGGCAAACTCTATGAGTTCTCAAGTACCTCTAGGTAACATAATATATAACTAAATCCTCCTAATTCTTTCCATTCAAAATTTTCTTGAGTATATATATGTTACCCAATAAAAAGTTTCAAACTTTTCATACAATTCATTTTTTTTTTTTTGGGTGAAAAATGTATACTTTTTATCCTTTGTAAAAATATATAAGCATGCTTTTAAAGGTTTAAACATGAACATAAAGTTTAAATCTTGAATTGATGCATACTTAGTTTATTGGGTGTGTTCAAGATTCTAACGCAAAGTTTTAAACTTTTTGTATAAGTTCACTAATTTTTCTAACAAAGGATTATATTTTTGTGAAACAAGATAAATATCCTTTCAGGCCTAAAAAATGAAGATAAAGTATTAGTCTTGAATATTTGATGCATATTTGTGAGTTTATTGGGTATGTTCAAGATCATAGTGGAAAGTTTCAACCTTTTTTATATGATTTTACTTTCTTCATAAAATATTGTATTTTTGTAAAACAAGATAAACAAACCCTTTAATGCTTTAAATAAGAAGAGATTAAAAATTAGTATTCTTGAAATTAAGATCCAAATATTTGATAGTTTATTGGGTAATGAAGATTTTAATGAAAAGTTGCAATCTTTTTATATAATTTCACTTTCTTTAGGAAATAACACCCATTTTTATTAATACCTAAGTAGTCTTTTTGAAAGATCAAGAGAATTATATCTATAACCGATACATATTTGATAGTTTAATGAGTACTTAGTTTATTATTCGTGTGCAATTTATTTACTTTTGTATTTTTGAAATTGAAAGCATGTTGAAAACACTTGAGCGGTATGAGAAATGTAGTTTTGGGCCACCGGAGCAAAGAAAACCAGCAAAGGAGGATCTTCAGGTATAATTGATTATTATTGGCTTTTAAATCAACTGGTATATAACTTTATAACTATGTATATACAAATAATTAATAAGGCATGTCTTTCAGAACTATCTTATTTATTTAACTAGTTTTTATGAAGTGATGGTTGACAACATTATTTTTAATTAAAATACTAAATTGAAAAGATTTGGTAATGAAGGTTTAGGAAAGTGCTCTCATAGACCTTTATTTTACCTTTATTTTCAAAAAGTCACACTTGTTACTCTGGTTAACTCATAGAAGTCAACTATATAGTTTAATGCCATTGTTCGAATACTATTAAGTAACAACTGATTTTCTTGTGATTAGGAACAAAGCAGCTACCAGGAATACATGAGGCTCAAAGAACGCTATGATGCCCTTAAACAGCTCGAAAGGCAACAATCGTATTCTGAATAAATACTATCCATTTACAGTCCGTTGTTAATTCATTTTTTACTGCTGTAAATTTCAGGAATTACGATGGTGAGGAGATTGACTCTTTGACCACCAACGAACTCGAATCGCTTGAGAGACAGCTTCATTGTTCATTGAAACAGATTAGAACAATAAGGGTACATTTACAAGCTTATGATTCATATACTTGACTCTTGAAAGCTAACACTTTTGACCTTTTGTTTATGAGTAAAAGGAAAAAACGCGTATACAAATTGTATTCCTGGATATATCCCATATTTCTTTCTCTAACAAAGAACATAAAAATGTTGCCTTTTTGGCTTTTTATGTTGTTTGTAACTGGCTGTTATCACAAATGTTACCATTTGACTCTTGAAGCTTATAACCTATGAACTTATCTGACAGAAAGGAAAAAATAAAAAAACTGTATACAAATTGTAACATTGGATATAACACATGTTTCTTTATCTAACAAATAGCATAAAAATGTCGCCTTTTTGGCTTTTTGTGTTGTCTGTAAGACTGTAACCGGTTATTATCTCAAATGCTACAATCTGACTCTTGAAAACGCCTTTGACCTTTTATGACATCAACCCCGACATGGATTTGTGGGTATAACCAATTTTTCTTTATCCATAAGATGGCATAAAGATATCACCTTTTTGTGTTGTTTGTAATTGGAATTATCTTGTTGACACAGACTCAATCTCTGCTTGGTAAGCTCCACGAACAACAAAAGATGGTATGAACTCGTTTTTGGATTCCGATTTCATAACATAACTGTATTTTCACTTGGACAACTTCTAACTTTTTCTTGATTTTTAGGAACACCAGCTTTACGAGTCCAACAAGACACTTCGCCTCAGAGTATGCACATTTTAGTCTTTTGTTTCTTCTTTTTTGTTACTATATAATTTAAAGATCGCAAAATGTGGTTTACTGTTCACGTCAAAACAGGTGTATTTGAGTTGCAGTCACACCCGTCTTGGTTGGGTTCGACTGAACCATAAACACTATTGTAGTATTTTATCCATTTATTTTGATTTTTATAATTGATTAATCAAACGGATATATTTTGATTATATAAAAATATATTATTCTAATAATAATTCAAAATTTGTCAATAAGGTGTTTTAAAACGCTTTAGATGACTTTCAACCCGCTTAATCCATCTGACCCATTTCCTTTTTAGTTAAACCTTTTTACTCGACTGAAATCACCCGCAGAAAATAACACATAACTCATAAACAAAATCAAAGTCAAATTAGCCACCTATAACAGAATGATAAATAATTTATATATTGAAACTACTTGTACTGACAGTTTGATGAAGAAAGCCAAGTAGAGGCGCTTCAATGGGATGCACACGCGCACGCACACGCACATGCAAATGGAATGGTGTATGGGCATCACCAACACCAAGTATCTCAGCCCTTACGTGACGTCTTCTACCATCCGACTGGTTGTGAAACCACTTTGCAAATTGGGTAAGAAAGCACCTTCTTTTTATGGTGACTTTGTATCCTCTTACAAGATTCACAAAAGGTGAGAACATCATGGATAACTTTATGAAATTTCAGGTACCAAACTGAACAAATGTCAGCAGTAACCTCTACAAGCATGAACCATCAAATGCAGGGTTGGCCAGCCTGAAACAAGATTGAATCTTTGCTTGTTTAATCTGATTTGTTGTTGTGTTATTGTGGAACATTTGTTCTAGCTAGTCTTCGATTGGTATGTTTATGTTTAATGGTGACTTTTATCTATCTTCAGCGAATTAAAGCAATCCACTTGTATTTGAAGTGTAACAGTTCAGTTTTGCCTAAGACCATAACAAAACCACCCTATTTTTAGGTCTTTTTTAGAACATTACTGAAACCACAAAGATTGACACACTCTTCTGGAGTTCTATTTGAGAGAGAAAGGAAAGGGTTGGAAAAGAATATGAAGATTATATAAAAAAAAGGTGTTCGAGCGTTTTTTATAAAAGAGAAAAGAAATGAATTGAAGAGGGAATTCTATCCTTTTTCATCTCCTAATTTTTCTCCCAAATTGGGCTGATTTGGATAGCACAGAATTATGCACGTATCTTTTTCATCATTATTTACTAAAATATCCGTAACCTACTATGCAAACTAATACCAATCATATATATTCATCTCCACGTACACCCTCAAATCCTCAATCACACGAGTGAAAATTGGTATCCTTTATATAGTTTCTAGCTATTCCCAATCGCCCTTTGTCTATCAACTTGCGACTTTTGACCTGGTAAGATTGAAACATTCTGTTTACTTGTTTCTAATACATGATTGTACTTTCTAATTACCTGTTTCTAATGCAGGATTGTTAGTTGTTACGTAATTGGTTATGAATGTATAATGATGACTACACTTCATATATCTCATTATGATATATTTATCTTTTTAGCTAAAGTTCTTATTAAGTGGTGATTTTGCTGTCAATATGTTTTTAGTATTTCTCTTATTGTGATATATGTGCAACTATGCATATATACATATACAGATAGAAGTATTGAAGTTGTATTCTTTGTATACATTTAAGTATAAACATTTGTTATAACCAAGTTCAGTAATGTTAGTGTGATCCAGGCCACAACTAAGGCTAACTATGAAAAGCTATTTGTTCAAGGTACATGGCCCAACTAGCACATATTTATGTATATAAAGAACTTGCAGTCTTGTATTTTTGTTGTACTATTTCCAGACATCTATTTGTTCAAGTTACATGCCCCATAAATTTGTATGATCCGTCACTTGCAGATTATAGAAAAAGGTTGTGTTATTAAGTTGTGATGTTTTGTCATTAAAAAAATGAGTCATTAAATTATCCAAAATAACAATTAGGACCGGTGATATTGTGATGATCTATTATATACATACATAAAACCATAATTAGTTTATAGTTTCTTTGTTGGGAAAACAAAGTGCACAGAGTGAGTTTTTAGTATCTTTTTGATTGAGCATAACTTAATTGGCAAAGATGAAACTTAGTGAGACTCAGTTAGTATCAAATCAAAATAATCGTATAGAACTAATTTGTTGGTTATGTGAGATATATCTACTAATATATAAACTTTTCCACAGAGATTATAAGTACAATGGATAGCCTTACGATTGAAAGGATACTCACTACACGTCGTGTTGTTAGAGCTCGACAATTGACATCAGTTCAGTAAACATGACATAAAAGTAGAAACGATTGAAGAAATTGATGATTTAGTAACTTCCAAAGAAGTTAACTTAGAGGACTTGAATAATGATGATGATGCGAAGGAGGTTTCTCCCATTGAGCAGCCTACAAATGCAAAAAAATGCAAACCTAGAAAAAGAAAAATTCAAGAAGAAGCATCTTATTCAAAGATTCTTAATGGTGTTCAAGAGGTGGCTCATGCTATTAGGGAAGGTAATTCAGTTTTAGAAGAAACATATATGATACTTGAAAGAGCTTATCAACGTGAGTACACATGGGGTGAAATCTTTCACGAATTGGAGCCTATGGGTTAGGATTCTGATGACATATCGAGTGCTTTTGTTTTTCTAGCTGATAATGCAAAACATGCAAGAGTATTCTTAAGTAGTCCTCCTCCGCTTTGAGTACACGTACTCAAGAAAATAATGGGTGGAACTTAATGATCTGACCAGGCATTTGGTTCGTTTGTTACCCTTTTTATGGTCTCGTTGATGCAAACTATCTTTATCGCTACTACAACCTACAATGGTTTAGTTTACTTGTTTATTAATTTTTCTTAATAAATGACATGGATTTGTTGGGTCGGGTCGTTTGGTATTGAATATTTTGTTTTCTTAGCATGTCAACTGCTTTTACAGTGCTAATATAGAACTTTGTTGCCGCGTTAAAACTTTGTTGTAGTGTAAAAATTTTGATTTGGGTTCCTGTGTTTAAGTAGTGGAATCTTGGTGGTTTTAATTTTTTATGCTATAATGGATGTGTCGAATCCATTCTCAAAAAGCGAAAAAGTGTTTTAATTTTAGGCTCTTTGTAATAGTAGCCTTTACTAGCTACTAAAAGACTAACAGTTGTATACATAACATGTTTGTTTAGAAGTTTAAGTATTCAATCCCTTTTGGCATAAAGTACATATTCCAACTACAACTATGTTTGTACATATTACTTGCATGCATTATGTAATTAGTTGAAATGACAGTTGCCAGCAGTTGTATATGTTCCGTATGATCAAACTATTTGATGAAACTAAAGAATCAAGTCAATATGCTATAAGTCTTGCATATGTGTAGCTAGTACATTTGAATTCATATGCAGTAAAACTTAAATATAGCTTTGTTTATAGATAAGGGTAAAATCTGCAAATCGCTACCTTTTCTTACATTTCTTTTGAACTCGAGAATACATTTTTAGTTTACTTTCTTTTCATTTCCTTTCAACTCGGGAACAACAAAATTAAAATTGTAGTCACTCTTATTTTCTTTCCTATAATTTTATTTCCTTCTTCTGTTTTTTTTTCTTTTTTTCCTTTCCAATTAAAACTCTAGAACAGAGTCGGGATTTGCAACTTTTCATGGTTCAACACAAGATGATTGAACTATACATTGAAACTTTTGTTTGCCAACTTAGATTTGTATATCTTGATGCGAAATCTCATTCCCATTTTGGCGTCTCAACTGTTAAATCCGTCGAACCAAACCATTTTTGTGATTGACTTCTAAATTATTCAAACCCAATTCGACCCATTTATCCAAAAAAATAATGTTTCAAACCAGCCAGACCAAACTACGCACACATATATAACGAAGGTTGGAACTTTCTCACATCATAATCAAACAACTCTATATTAAAACAATCGAGTGTTGGAACTGGAATAAGTATTTCTAAAGTGTATTATAACGGCTTCAAGGAGGAGATAAGTTTAGATTCATTTCAATAAATACTCCCAAGTTATAAAACAAACTTCACACAAAAGCAATGGATGAGATCAGAAGGACAAATAAACAGAATAAGGGGATGATAGATGCAAAAGTAATTACTAAATGTCATAGTAATCATCTTATCCAAACACCCCTAAAAATATATGAGAGAAAATGATATTTAATGGTAAAGATTCTACAAAGATCAAACAAACATGGGTTTAATTGTAAATACAATGAAATATGGTTTAAATTTATGGGTACACGTTTGGGATTGCGATTTATAAATGATTATCGGATTATAACCTTTGCAGAACACGAATAATTAGAAAAAGTACTTCACATACATATGTAATAAAATGATTATCTGCGTCTTCTTTCAAAGAAACAGCAAAAATCACGATTTTAAAGACGAATGCTTTTTATAAATTCTCCGTCAGTTTGCAAAGACAATCCCAAACAACCCCAAATTACTAGCCAGCGTATATATGGACGCCGACAGTGATAAGAAAAAGTGTAAGCATGCCGAAAAAGATAATGGCGTGAACGATAACAGCCGGGCAGCTAGTCCTCATGCTACCAAACTCCACCAGCCTATTGTGACCTGGCAACTGAAACAGCAATCCAGGTGTTAACAGCACAAACAGCACCACTGCCACCAGGACCGGACCCCAATCCGCCATTTTGAGATAATGAAAGAAAAGTGTTGGTTTTGAGAGATTTATTACAAGTCTGAAAATGTAGTATGTGATATGTGTGTCAAAGTGTTAAAAAAGATAGTACAGTACATCGGTTTCGAGTTAATGAGGTGGTATTAATTGGGACGTGGGTTTGTATGGGTTGTTGTGTGATGTTTTCACCTGTGGACGGTGCATGTGATGGTGTCTGACCCTCGAGCCAAGAAGTGAATGGGCCAGAATTGGCTCGTTAAAAGATGTTGTGGGGTAATCTTGGGTCCAAAGGTCGAGCTCCCTAGGATGCCAAAAAATTTATTTCCTCTGTCATATTAACAAAAATAAAAGTTATACATTTTAAGATAACACAATTAGAAGAAATGATTAGTAGTAATTAAGGACACAATGCATAGAGGAATAGATATTTTGGTAAAAAGGTAGTCACCTAATTTAAACATTTACTGCTACTTTTTGATTACATTAAAGGAGATGCTTTATATACAGGCCCGTCTTATTGATTCTTAATGTCATGTTCGATAAGTACAAAATAAGCCCTTTAAAGAAAGTTATGTATAGCCAATATTGTTTTTGTCATCTCATATTATTACATGTAATGTAATTTACTCTTAAATACTTTCGTTCTTTTAGCATTCATGTAAGGAAAGTTGTCGTTTAAATATTTATAAACTACATTTCTAATAAATCGTTCTTTCGTTCAAATATTTATAACCTACATCTTGTCATAAATCGTTCTCATAAGCTATAAATTGCAATCTATTATCAATTATCATATTTAAACAACATTACAAAATTTGTATCACAAAGTATTATGTCAATTAAATTGCATATATAAATTTCCAAATCCTAGTTCCTAAAACTTATATAATTCAGAGTTAAAAATCAGATTGTATAACATAATTTGAATAAATAGTCTCTCAAAAGCCCTCCCTTAGTTTGAATAAATAGTAATTAAACTAATAAACTAAAAAAAGAAACTTAAAAGGAGATAACTTAATAATTAAAAGAACATGTACCATTTCAATTGCAACTTCTGAAAATTAGTGTTGATGTGTTATTCGCCTATTATTTGATATATTTATCATATATGATATGGGTATAAAAAAAAGGTTGCTCTTAGATCTTGACCCTGTAAAAGTGTTCAGCTTGTACATGTTCAAATCTGACGCTATTTATATATATAGTTAATATTAATACTAAGATAAGATGAAACTAAAATTATTAAAGAATATTATTTAGTAATAATATTTAGATTAGTTAGTAATTATATTTAGTTAATACTGATTTAGTTTTCTATTATGATTATGTTTTTTGTTTAGCAAGATTATATTTACCTATAAAAATTGATTCCTCGTAATCATTTTGATCAATTAATTCAATCAACAATAATTTTTGTTATTGTTTTACATGATATCAGAATCATCCTTAATCGCTACCTCATCGCTAACTGTCCAGAGGGATTCCAATTGTGTTTTACTTTTCTATTCAAATAAACCCTCTTTCATAAAATAATTATAGAGAAAAATCATCCATCCAGGTGTCCTCTTTACTTCTTTATTTTTCTTTCTAACGCATCTTTCTTAGTACTCCTTCTCTTCTTATTATTATGTGGTCATCGCTTGTGTGCCACAAGCCCACGACCAGTGTCTTTGTTCTACGTCCATCATGTGCTCCACGGATTTTCTTTTCCTACTACCTTAAGTCAACGTGTCGTCTCCAATTTCTTTTTAATAAAATTTTTTTAAAAAAAAACAAACAAACAGACACATACTTATTTGCTTAATCTCTGCTTGCTGCTTCTGCATATTTTCATTCGAGAAATAAAATAAGCCTTAAGAATTTCAATCCTTCTCATCTTTTCGTTACACAATCGGGAAAAAAACATTGACTATCCAACCGTGTTTTTTTTTTAATCTTTCTATCGATTTTCTTCAAATATTCATCATTAACTCCTTAATCACGTTCCCATTCAATTTAGAATACTATTGTCGTCCTTTTCTTAATTTATAGCTCCTTCTAAAACCTCTTTTTCTTTCTTCTTAAAGTGAAGGGATTGAGCTTACGTGACACAAAGTGATTCTTTACCACTTTAAAGGTAGTTCTTTACCACTTTGAAGTTATCGCTCTCCCTTCAAAATGATTCATTCAAAATGGTTGAAAACAAATTAAATTTAGTGGACCAACATTCAATTTAAAAATATAAATTCTTTTCACAATATTTCTATAAAAATGAAAATAAAAAATAAATAATTTTACGTAGTTTTTCTTTAAGGTTGGTGACAGTAAGAAAATTTCTTCGTGTATTAAATTGAATGCCTTAAGCATCGCTTCCTTCCTTCATTTTTATATTTCTATATTTATTGTAATGTTTTTTTATTTTATTAGTTTACATTTTTAATTTTATTAGTTTACGTTTTTAATTTTATGAATGTAATATTTTTTAAATTTTAAATTGTTTTTGAACTTCATAAATTAATAGTTAATATTAGGTGTGCCTAATTTTCTGTGTGAAAATAATATGACGAATACATGTAAAATGAGTGTCAGTGTGAAAATGATGTGGCGCTGAGTTGACAACCTTTTTCAGTGATCATAGTGTGATGACTCCCTTTGCTCTTAGCTTTTCTACAAAATAAACAACTCTTTTTATCGTTATCTTCCAAATCAAATCTTTCATATAATTTTCTTTTGAATAACTTTTCTTAATCAAATTGTCTATTATAGTCTCTTCTCCTTCTACTTCTTCTTCTTGGATTTTTCGACCAAAATGGTGTTGAGGAGATAAATATTTACCAATTTGGTATTTTTCAGAAAATATTTACAAATAAAGTTTTTTTTTAGAAAAAAATTGTATGTTTTTTAAATGAATTTTTGCTATAAGATTTTCAGTGAAATATTTTTAAATTGTAACATTTAACTTCTTCTCTTAAATTGAGACTGTTTTAGATAATATTAGGAACATAATGCATTCAAGATCTTATTATAGTATGTAACTTTTTATAAATAGAAGACATAATTTTTTTTTTTATTAACAAAATCTCATTCACATATTACATTGATTGGGTCCAAAAAGTTAAAAGGATGTTTAGTTTTTTAGGCATGGGCATGTTGTCATTTTATATATAACAATGACTTGATTGATTTGTAAGCACGTATAACAATACTGAAAAAAACTCAAGAATCCCGTGCCTAAACGACTAAAAAATCCCTTTACTTTTTTGAACCCAATCAATGTAATATGTGAATAAGATTACGGTAATAAAATTTGTAAGTCTTCTATTTATCAAAAGTTTTATAATATAGCAAGTTCTTGAATATATTATGTATCTAATGTTATCTAGTGAGATTAACACATCTCCCCCTCAAAAACCACATTAATTATGTGTTTTCCGAAATAAAAAATTTCAATCCATAATGTACAATTATTTTAATGCATGTTTGGAGAAAAATACAATTTAGGTGGTTATTGAAGTTGAGATATGCAATTGCTCATATTATCTAAAATAATCTCAATTAAAGAGAATAAGTTACAAATTTAATAATAATTCTCTTAAAATTTTACAACAAAAATCCATTTAAAAAATAAAACTATTTAAATGTAAATATTTCCAGAAAAACACCAAGTTGGTAATTAGTTTTTTTCCCTCCACACCATTTTGGTCAAAAACTCTCCTTCTTGTCCTTTAATTTCTTTTCTTTTTCACTAGATAAAAGGTATCGACATCAACCGAGCAAATATTGTTGCACTTAAATATTATCTGACAAAGATCAAATGAAGCTAAAACAAGCCAATGAGCAGCTGCTATCATAATAATTTATTTTACAAATTTCATTCTAGTTTGACTGTTCGTCGTTCTCCTGCTCAAACTGTAAGGGCGTATTAAAAAATATTATTTAATAATATATTTAGATTAGTTAGTAATTATGATGTAATTTACACTATTTTAGTTTTTATTAAAATTATATTTCTTATTTATCAAGGTTATATTGACCTATAAATATAAGTTACTTGTAATCACTTTGATTAATTAATTCAATTAACAACAAACTCTGTCATTATTTTACAAATATAACATAAGATAAAATAAAATTAAATAATACTCTCATGTAAATATATATATAGAGTCTGACATACCTTCTTACTAAATCATAAAAATGATGTAACTATAATATAGTGTAGCAAATAAACAAAAGAATCAAACTCAATGAAATTGACTCTTGTTTTATTGTCGTTCAATAGAATTATTTATATGATGATATCAATATGTTTTTCTATAGATAATAAAAACTGGCTTCATTTCCTCCTCTAAAATTGAAAAACAATCATCTGCACAGAATTCATGAACAATTCTCATTCATCATGAAAAATCCATGGATCCCTGCCAATTCAATTGCTTAAATTCACGGTAATCAATCGTTAAATGTTCATTTGTATAAAGCCATAATTAACAGATTATGATATAACCGAATTCATGTTGACATGATGTAGGTTGTTAATTAGGTGAGTAAATTTGTACGTCAAGATGCCGGCTAGTCATGCAGGTTCTTCGTCACGAAGAAGCATGGCGTTAACATCTTCGTCTTCACACAAGAAAAAAGTATCTGAAAATGGAGTACCTGATCATCGTAGATCGATTAGTTCTACACGTTCAATGTATGTTCTTTGATTCCGTTGTATATTTGAAAAGCCTTAGGTTGCCATGTTGATACATGATAATTCCTTATTTATTCATGTAGATGTAGCAAAGGATTGCGTTATACAGCTGATTATTGGACTTTTACTTGAAATATTAGTTTTTAGTGTAAGGTTAAACATATTCTGTTTCTGATTTTAGAGTTTTTTAAGAGTGAATTAATGAGTGCTGGAAAAAAAATATACTAGCTGCAACAAGACTCATTACAGAGAAAATTACTTAATCCTTTTTGGTCGTTTTGTTATGTATAAATTTCTTAAATAATCAGAGTTCGTGAAACACTTAAACTTGATTACTAATTACAGCATCAACAGAATAAGCAAATCCATGAGTCATCTCTTACAGGTCATTTCAATAACCTGATCGCATACTCACATTTGAAACTTACATCTAAAATGAGTAACGTATATGTGTCGGCATGTAGGGGATTAACGGGAGAGCGTACAGTGAAAAGATTACGTCTCTCAAAGGCCTTGACAGCACCTGAAACGACAAGCATCTATGAAGCATGTCGAAGAATGGCTGCTAGAAGAGTTGATGCTCTTTTGGTTACTGATTCAAGATCTTTACTATGTGGAATACTGACAGACAAGGTAACTAATTTATCTTAAACTTTGATACTCCATATAAAATATATTCATTTAGAGTATTATTTGTTTAGTAAGTAGCAATTGGTATAATGAAGGATATTGCAACAAGAGTTATTGCTTGTGAGATTGATTTCGAAAACACACCTGTCTCAAAAGTGATGACAAGAAACCCGGTTTTTGTACTTGCTGATACTCTTGCTGTGGAAGCCCTGCAAAAGATGGTCCAAGGTCAGTTATCAAATATCAATACCTGGAAAATTTGTGCCTATAATAAAAATAAAAAAGATGTTATGCTTGCAAATCACTTTTCTAATCTAATTACAAATCGAAATGTTGTAAAAAACATGCAGGAATGTTCAGACACTTGCCAGTTGTAGAACACGGACAGGTTATTGCGTTGCTTGATATAGAAAAATGTTTATATGATGCAATTGCACGTATGGAACGTGCAGCTGAGAAAGGGAAAGCCATAGCAGCTGCTGTTGAAGGTGTTGAGAAGCATTGGGGGTCATCTGTTTCGGGTTAGTTGAAGTTTATTACTCCTTTTAGTAATTTTTCACATATTCATAATAGGGGGTGTTTAGGATTTCTTATCATAAGCGCGCGTATTTGCTTTAAAAATAAGCAGTTTCCAGAAGAGTGTTTGACTTTGATTATCTGCTACAAAAATAAACAGTAAGCAGATAAACACTTAAATAACCAATCCCCGACACCTCCTCAATAGTTATGAAAATTTAACAATATGAGTGTAATCATACAGGGTCCAACACGTTTGTTGAATCACTTCGCGAGCGAATGTTCAGGCCATCTTTATCTACCATAATCTCCGAGAATCCAAAGTAGGTAATAGCTTTACTTTATATCATTTTTACTTTATTCTTGTTGGGTTTTATTCACATATTTATGATTTCTACAAAATAATATTGTTTACTTTATTTATCAAATTGAGCATTTACCAGGGTTGTCATAGTTTCACCATGTGACACAGTGGTAACTGCAACAAAAAAGATGCGCGAGTTTCATATGAGCTCTGCTGTCGCAACTGTTGATAACAAGCCCGTTGGGATTTTAACGTTAGTCTTGATTATATAACAATCAGTCAATTATGCATGTAAATGTAAAAATAAAAACAGAAAATGCCATAACATACTAGTTTACTTTGTATTTAGATCGAAGGATATCTTAATGAGAGTGATAGCACAAGATCTCCGCCCTGAATTGATTTTGGTTGAGAAGGTAAGTTATTTATTTTTCGGTTAATTATATATCATATACTTGTTTGCGGTATGTGTTTAATCAAACTACTTTTATCATGTAGGTGATGACTCCAAATCCAGAATGCGCTACACTAGATACACCCATTGTCAATGCCCTGCATAACATGCATGATGGAAAGTATTTACATCTTCCTGTTGTTGATAGAGGTAAACACCTGATCATGTGCACAAACACATGTACTCATTATTGGTTAACATATCAAATTCATCTATGGGCTAACTTCCAAAAAGTTACAAAAAGCAACAAAATCTGGCCTGCCTTCTATGTCAGGCAACCTACTTTTTAGGCTAGAAAAAACCATCAAAATTTAACGACAGTTTATTAAACTTCCTGAAGGTCAACTTTTATTATATTCATTTAAGTTAATCTAGCCCGTTAATCGGTTGAAATGATGGCATGAAAGGAACTTCTTATGCAAATTGCCTTTATTAGAGACCCTTAACTGTTTAACATCTTTATCAATCTGTTTTCAGTTTATCTAAATGCTGTTGATGTTATAAAATATATATACATCTATAAATAGGAGATTATTTGATGCAGAGGGAGCTGTTGTTGCCATTGTTGATGTACTTCATATAACTCATGCTGCAGTAACTAAAGTAAGTAAACGATGCTCTCGTCTGTGGCCCACAATATACCCATTAAGGTCATTAAAGAGCCTCAAGGAGATTGTAATCAGTTCTTTATACATCAATAGAGTGACAATGTGCAATGTGGGTGGGCCAGGTTACCGGTCAAAACAGGTCTGGGTCGGCGGTTGGACCTGTTATAACTTTTCGTCTAAATTATAATGAGATATAAGTAGTTAATGTGTTTAAATAGTTATGTTACAAATATAGTAATCTAAATCCTCGAATAAAATTAGTTAGGAGGTTGGACCGTTGGATGCATAAAATATAGAGACTTGACCACTTCCAACCCTTTTACTTTTTTATATATATATTTTTTCTGATTTGACCCATATGAGATAAAGCACAACCCAAATTGTCGCATTCATAAGTTAACGAATTGAACTCGTCACCTTTAATCTATATTGTTTATCAAACTTATTTGATTCTTTTAGTGCTTTGGAGCTGAAATCCTATTGACATGATTTAGGTGGGAAACACAGCTTGCATAGATAACGAAGCTGCAAGTTCAATGATGCAGAAGTTTTGGGATTCTGCCATGGCAATAACTCCTGTAGAAGATGATGAAATAAAGAGGTTATTAGTTGTGCTTTCATTACGTTATAATGAGTCTAATTTACTTTTGGTTACACTAAGATCAAAATTGGTGATGATGCAGTGAGAGTTCCTTCAGATTAATGTCTGAAGCAGATTCAGTAAAATATCTTCCTTATCCTTCGTCAACGCTACCTAATACATTCGCTTTCAAGATCCAAGATAAACGGGGTCGGATGCATAGATTTATTTGTGGTATGCATTTTGTTCTGTTACTTATAACATGCACTTGTCAGTTGGTCATAATCACGATTGATGGTTCTAGGGGTGGTAAAATGGGCGGATTGGGTCAAAACATGTAATGTTTTGGTACTAGTTGAAACCGGTCAGGTCAGGCTGAAGAAGGCTTTTGTTCAATTTTTTTCTTTTTTATAAGTCTTTTGTTATATGAGTAAATAGTTCCTTAATTATGTAATGTTTCAACAAGTAAAATGATGTTGGAGGTTTATCCATTAACAGTACACTTGGGGTTACTTTTGACCAATGTGACCCATATCCTTTTCAATTTCTTTTCTTTTGACATGTTAGAGATAAAACATAAACCAATAGACCCATTTTAAGTAAATGGGTCGAATTTTCCACCTCTACATTATTCGGTTCATTTTTTACTTTTTTGTAATTTCTAAAACTATAAGATTTGATTTAACGGTTTTTCTTGTTCTTGTGTTTAGATACTCGAAGTTTGGCAGATCTTATAACTGCAATACTTCAAAGAGTAGGGGGTGAAATTGACCGCAGCAACCTCCCACAGATTCTGGTACCCTTGATAAATTATTTCTGATCAATTTATTAATCATTTTTATGTTTTATGCTTACAGAAGATCTCCATCTTGTAGTATGAAGATGAGGACCATGACAAGGTTGTACTTGCAACAGATAGTGATCTTTCTGCCGCTGTAGAACATGCAAGATTATCTGGGTGGAAGGTGTGTATGAAAAATGATTTCTCTATCAAAACCTGTATGTTAAATGGGTCAATTTGGGTAAAATAAAAACAAACGCAGCAGAAAAAGAAACCGCTCAAACAGGTCAAAAATCGAAAGTGGCCCAAAATGTATTTTTAAAAACCTTCTAAGTCACTTTATTCAGCAAATCAGATTACTATAGAAATAATATACTTCTATAATCATATTATGAAACAGTGATGATTTATAAATAGTATTTGAACAGAAAGTGTAAGAGGTCAATCCAACCCTACATGTACTAAAGTTACCTATTATTTTTTATTAATATTTTTCTTTTTATCAGAACTCATTTTGACCCGTAACCCTACTTGCCCCTCTAATCAAAGGTGATCACCGGACAAAAGATATGTTTTTAATGCTGAATGTATGCAGGGTTTAAAATTACATCTAGATTATTCGGGAACACCTCAACGTCCTATAGGTTCATCAACAGAAACAACTAGTCTGGACTTTGCTCAACGAGATGCTTGGACCACAGCATACAGTTCGCTTGCAGCTGGAGCCGCTTTAGTAGCTGGTTTAGGAATGGTAGCTTTCTTAAGAAGATCTGGTAACTGAAACTATTTTCAAGTACACTCCCAAAGGGACCTTTCTCTAAACCGGATTAGTCTTGTAAAAGTAATCAGGGACGGAGCAAGAAACTTTTTCCAATCGGTTCATAATCAAAGTTAATGATGTTTATATAAAATATCAATGGGTTCACAGATAAAGTTATGGTTGAATTACTCAAACATTCTACAAAAATTGGAGGAAATTAATTGGCCGACTGAGTTCAACTGACCCCACTAAATACACATTAGCTTCGTCCTGAATGCAATAGTTAAGCGTGACTATTTGTACTCGAAATTCATTATTTTATTATAAAGATCATATTAATATTAATGAGTTATATGATTCATAGGTCATGCCATATTGTTGAAACTTTGGAAAGGCAGATTCTATTGGTTGGATTGTAAGATCATGCAAAAAGTTAATAAGGTCAACGATCCAAAAGTCAAAATTGATGTGTTAAAAATAGGAATAAAAAAGAAACGTCGACAGCAGGGTTCGAACCTGCGCGGGCGAAGCCCAACAGATTTCAAGTCTGTCTCCTTAACCACTCGGACATATCGACTTTTGTTTCATTGCTACATGGAAATATTTAAATAGAAGTATTATCAAATTTTATCTTAATTTTAAACAACACAATAAGTTTGTATAAGTTTTTTAAAATGTTTTATCAGATTAACATCTAAATCTGCATGTATAACATTCTTCTTATTGAAAACACTGGTCAATCTTCTAGAATGTGCGATACACGACTCGCTCGAAAAAATATAATGTTAATTCTTGTAATATTATATGTATATTATGTTTAAAGTCGATGATTAAACCAAAATGATAATAAGCTTTATTTTATTAAATGAACTTTGTTTTTTTGACAATTCAAATAGACGTACAAACTTAAAAATTGAAAACTGTGTATTAGAAATAAAATGCAAAAAAGAAAGATGCAAATCTAATGAGAATGTTAACTAATTTGAGTATAACTTTGAGACATTATAATCTTTTTAACAATTTAAAGAGAAATATAGATTGAGAAAGTGAAAATGTTTGCGAGAAAAAGAAAATTTGTAAATAAAAATAAATATATAAATATAGATCGGAAAGTGAAAACGTTTACTTAAAAATGAGATTTTGTAAATAAAAATGTCGATGTGTCGATATTTATTGTAGATACGAGTAAATTTAATGGGGTCAAACAACTTTTATAAATGGAGATGTAGATACATGAAAAGAGTATAACGAAGACATATGTCCTTATTTTCTACTTTAATATTTTTACCATTTTATTCTTAATTCTTTATTTCTATATCATCTTAAATTCTCATCCCTCTAATTGCTCGATCATTCTCATTCACCAAGAATTTTTTTTTTAACAAACTAACATGTTTACTTATTTTGTCACTTACTCTTCATATTTGTTATATAATATTTATAGTTTCATTTTATCTCATTTTTCTAGTAACTTTAAAACAACAAACATTAGTTTGTCCAATTGCTTCATCATTCATCAAGAGATAAGAATCCATAAACTACATGTGTACTTATTTTGTCACTTACTCTTCAAATTTTGTGTGATGCACAACTCATGTTAAAAATATTAATGTTATTATTTTGTGATATTACATATATACCGGTGCAAAATCGAGATCGAATCAAACTTTTAATTGAGTATAAAATTTACCCGTTGTGCAATAACATCTTAGTAACACAATTATCATAGCTCACATATATCTACTCCTGGATTTCTTCACAATCTAATTTTTAGCTCACTTGTTCAAGAAATCTCAAATATACAATATATGTCAATATTAAAAATTGAGTACTTACAATAGAAAATCAATTTATTCTATTAAGTTGATTTCATTTAAACCATACATATCAAGAGTGTCAAAGTAAACATGTAGCAAGCTAAGATACAAAACCAAACAAAAATCGATGGACATAAAATTACTAATGAAAGAAGATAAATTAGAACTAAAAAGATCATATAACAAATTTGAAGAGTAAGTGATAGATAAGTACACATGTTAGTTTATTGATTTATTTATCTTTTAATGAATCATCATGCAACCAGAGGAAGTTACTTTTTTTTGTTATAAAGTTACTAAGAAAAGGAGATAAAATGAAACTAAAAGATCATATAACAAATTTGAAGAGTAAGTGACGAAATAAGTATACATGCTATTTTGTTTAAAAAAATAAAATTTGATGAATAATCAAGCAATTAGAGGAATAAGAATTTAAGATAAAGATATAGAAATACAGAATTAAGAAAAAAAATGTAAAAAAATATTAAACCACTTTTATTTTAATTTCTGTTTTAAAAAGAAGAATTTAAAAGTGTTTAATAATTTTTTTGTTTTAAATGTATGAGGTGTCCCTTCGAAGATGTTAAACCATTTTATATGTGTGTTAAGTTAGATTTAAAAAAATAAGATTGAAAATGTGAACACTTGAAGGTTGTCACAATTTATTAATTATTTATGTAATAATAAATTTTTATTATTATTTTGTAATATTAAAGTTTTAATTCTTTTTTCTTTTCCTTTTTTGTTACTTGAGAGTAAACTAAATAAAAATTAAATTGTAATTTTTGCTAGTTGATTAGATATGACACCATTTTAGGTGCTAATGTGTTCAAATTTTGTTCACTTGGTTGTTTATATTATAATATTAATAGTAATAGTAATAGTAAATAGTAAATAGTAAATAATAATGAAAAGAAAGAAGATTTGTGTAAATTAATTTAACAAAAACCTACATTTTAATTTTATACATTTATAATTTGTTTAACCCTTTTCTTTAATAAGTTCAATTTTTAAAGAATGAAAATGACACAAATATCCTTACTTAATTTTGGAAACGACTTAAATATTAATTAAATTAAATACAATTTAGTTCATAAATAAACAAGTGTACATTTGAAATACATATTTATAAAATCACTAAATAAAATAATTATTCCGCTGCTTTGCGCGGGTGTCTGCTAGTCTTTTTAATTATTACGCATATAAATATAAATCCAAAGTTAATTTCCCCATTGAATATTCATGTGGATATTTGTTTTTTCGTATGAGCAATATAAACCTGTAAGTATGCAACCCCCAAATGAGGCCAAATTGAGTGGTAACCATGAGTTTCAATTTAACTACTCATCCTCTCCCTCAATTTCCACTCAAGAACACAACCACCAACATCAAACAATTAACCCCAATTCAATCTTCACAATTATCACCTTCAATTTCACAAAACCCTAATTTAAAATTCCCATCTTTTTTATCAAATCATTTGCTTTCATTAGCCATTTCCATCATCACAATTACTTCACCACCATCCTCACTTGCAATCCCTTCAATAAACAACCCAATTCCACCTCCCAATTTACCACCGCCCACAACTCCATTTTCTCAATCCAAAAACTTAATCACCGGATTAGATAATGGGTATTGTTTCTTTTATTTATTTTACATTTTTGTGTTAGAAAAAGATTAATTTTTTTGATTGGGTTTTGCAGGAAGATTAGACCCTGTCCATCAAACAATCCTGGGTGTGTTTCGAGTAATCCACAATCATCGTCTTTTGCGTTTCCATGGAGGATTCCGGAGAACGCATTAGATAATGCAGTCCAGGTGTTTGATATAATGTCACTTATTTTTACATTTTTTAGTTTAGTGTAGTGAGGCATAATGTGAAAATATTGATATTGTGAACTGTTTGGTTATTGCAGCAATTGCAGCAAGCAATTCTAGAAACACAGAAGAATCCCAAGATTGAAATTGTGGAGAACACTCCTGATGGTAATTTTCTAGTCTCAGTTCTTAAATTTAATGCAATGAAATGTAGATATAGTTTTATTTATTTATGCAGACTTTATATTCTTTTTTAGTTACTTGTATTTCACGGTCACTATCTTAAAAGGAAGGTCATATTTTACATGAATTATATGGATGTTGCCTTTCTAGAAAAATAAAATTATATGGATGTTTATGAGGGTAACCTATCAACTAAAATGTTAAGGTTTCAAGTCTCAGTTGAGACATGTGTTGTTATACACAAGAGGTTGGGTGCTACGTATTTGCTGTTCTAGAAAAAAGTAATGTTGTATGTTACTGCATAAAGATAACAGCTACCATCAAATTAGGGAAACCACTTAGAATTCTCGAGATTTTGCTTTAAAAGCGACAATGTTGCCCTTGAATCAATGAATCCATGATTAAAATCACGTAAAGTTTGTTCAGTGTGACAAATAGTTTATGTGTGTACACTTAGAACTGAGTGAATCTCTTCAAAACAAAAGAAATGTTATGTTTCACCTGTCAACTTTAATGTGTTAAGAGTTTTAATGTTATGTTCAAACAGAGAAACCAGTGGTTGCTATATAGGCTTGCCCACTACCTATTTCAATGTAATAACTAAATAAGCCTAAAGTTAGGCATAATTCACTTATTGGTTGATACACATTTGAATATTTTCTTTCCTTTCTGAATGTCACGTGTCACATCCTCCTTGTAGGTCAAATTTTAGGCCTATCTATCTGATATTGTTTATGTAATAATGATCTACTGATCTTAACTTACCAGTTGCAGTGTTCGTAAATACAGTTTAGAAAATATTCATCACATTATTTGGGTCATTGGTTATTGATCTATCTACAAAATTTTTATTGGTCAGGCCAATATTTGCAAGCAACGGTTGATGGAGGATTTGGACGTGACGTTCTGGAGTTCGTGGTGAAAGGAGATGTAGTCTCTTATCGGTGCATGGCCGCAAAGGTTACGTATGTATACCCTTTCACCACAGCTTTAGGGGATTCAAAGGGTCAAGAAGAAAGAATAAGGAAGGTTGTGGATCAATTAGGGTGGGATGCCCCTAGTTTCAGTGCCATGGATTAGGATCACTTTGAATGTATATACAAAAAAATTATGTTCATTGTTACCAGATAATAATGTGTATACAATTTCAACATGTGATAGTTACAGTAACATTTAATATTGTTTGATTCATTAATCTTTTTTTCTTTTTATTCAGTAACTTCAGTTTGTTGATATTGCATTCCTCTAAAGTGGAATTAATACTCTATACTATAGTATCTCTTAGTTTATAAATAACGACAGATTTAAGGCAAACTTCAAAAGGAGATAACATAAGTACCAAAATTTCATAATTTCTTAATTGAGGGACTGAAACATGATATATTTAGTAGAATGATTATAAGTTCAATTAGAATATTATATAATTACTAGCCTTGTACTCGCGCAAAACAGCGGCATCGAATGATTGGTTCGGCATCATATTTATTAGTGTCTGATGTGTATATTTTATATTGTGTTCATTAGGTGTTTTTATATTCAGATGATAGGTATGTGAGGAAGACAAATAAAACTATTGTGTGAGATTTTTGGTCAAAAGTGTTTGTTTATTTTGTTAGATATGTTATTATTTAAGTATATTAAAGTGAAATGAAGGAATGCGATTAAAAGTGATAAAAATTCAATGGTGAAGATTTATTTTAATTAGTATTAAAAAGTGAGGGAGGAGAAATGAGTAAGTTCTTTATATATTAAGTATAGATTTACATATGAAATATAGTAATAAAATAATATTTTGTACAAATAGTAGTTCATCAATATATTTAGCTTTAAAGTTCGTATGAGGATATTATGATTGTAAAAATATTTATAATATGATTGTAATATATTTTAGAACAAAGTTCGTAACACGAAGATGTTATAAGTAGCTATATATTGTCTTTAAGTTATCCATCTTTCTTCCTATTATTGCCTAATATATTGACACTATATACTAATTTGACAAATCCTCTTATAATTACCTTACTTATTAAAGATTAATTTAAATTAAATTTCTTTCAATTGATATAGGACTAATTAAGATTGAGTCTAATTTTAAGATGAAAATCCAAAATATTTTATACGCAGTAGAGATAGAGATGTTATGTATTTTAAAATTTTACCCACAGAATGATGCATAACATCTATGTTTTTGTAGAATTTCTGAAATTTTTTATAGTTATGTTCATCTATCTTGTTTGATTTTAGCGGCAGTGTATCATCTTGCTATCGAACCTGTTCTCTACAATTATGTTTCATTTTTATTATTTTTTTAAAGACGTTTACAACCGACAACAACGTTGATGCCTTGAAATTTATTCTTTTATCTCATCATATCGTATGAAAGAGTTAAACAATTTGACTTGAAAGAACTTTCTGTTGTCTTTTACAATAATTACAAGTTGCAAAAGAAAAAACAAGGTAGGCACGATATATCAAAGTCGAGGCAACAATAATTAATACATCACCCTTGAGTCCTTTTCTATTGGGTGTTGATTTCTAAACCAATAGAAACTAGTACATACACTGTTAATCATGTACAATATCTTAACACATAATCAGTAGTGTACGATTAATTTTTAATGATGTACAAATTATTACCTTTTTTATTATCAATATAAACATTTAACCAACTCAAGTGTTTCAATGCTATCAGATTTATCAAAACTATGTTTCGTTTATAGATTTAATTACTTTAAAGCAATTATCCGTTCAATGCTTAAACACTATATGTGATTTTGGTCACTTTAAGATACTTATGCATCTCCTTTATCTATTCAATAATTCCTCAAAATTATAAGCCTATTGTGTTCCATTAGTTATTTTCATGTGTTTTGGATTTTATTTTATGTTAGAAAAAGATGTATGGCTTTTCATGGTTTTGAACCCACAAGCAAAATGATTTCTTGCTCCATCATTATCCCACCATATATTTTTCTACAATAAATAGATTTGCTAAGTGAAAGAGAATTCCATATGCACTCTTTCAAACGATTTGAAGTTTCTTATTTTGTCCTTCATATTTCTTAACAACTAGATTTTACCTTACAATAACACTTAAATATCATATTCGATCTGTATATAGTTTTATAGAACTGGCTACTTATGATATCATGTTTCATTTCGTAAGCTAATAGAACCTTATTACTAGGATGATTCACGGTAATAACGTTGTCTTTGTGTGTATTCGCGAAAATAAATTGTTATGAGTAATCGATCTTAGTGATATATGTTTTTCAATGATAATAAAATGATGAAATTTAAAAGAAAAATACAAACTATTTGAATTTCAAGATAGGATATATGTGATAATATTCTTAAGAAATCTCATTTCAAAAAAATCAACCCCACCATACTTTATAATTTCCTATGGTGCCAACTCATCTGCATCCATAAATTTATTGCTAGGAAACCATCTAATCATCACTAAATTATTTCCCAATATTCATTTAAACATTAGATTTTTGTTCTTTGAACATACAAACTATTGTAACTCAAAAGGACTAATAATGGCTTTCCATGAAAAAATGAAGATTTTTTTCGACAACAGATGGCTGGTTTTTGTTGCATCAATGTGGGTTCAATCATGTTCTGGTATTGGTTACATGTTTGGTAGCATATCACCAGTGATCAAGAGAAAAATGGGTTATAATCAACGACAAATTGCCATGTTGGGTGTGGCTAAAGATATTGGTGATGCAATTGGGTTCGTTGCTGGTAGTTTGTGCGAAGTTGCTCCAATTTGGGTGGTTCTTTTCATTGGTGTTGTTCAAAATTTCTTAGGCTATGGTTTAATTTGGCTCACCACTAATCACACCTTGTCGGAATTGCCTTTGTGGGTGGTAAGTTTTTATAGCGTTTATGCTTTATGTAGATTGTTTTGTTGTGTGTATTCTGTTATAAAGTATTCGTAGAATTATAGATGTAGTTCATATAATGAGTTAATTGCACAGAAAAACAACATACTTCAAAGAAAATGGCTAGACACAACTAACATATTCTTAAAGAACACAGGTAAATACTTAAAATTTTATTGCAATTATAGCAATGCAATAATAGCCACTTTATTTATTTCATCTTGCCAGACTCGCCCTCCCGGGTAACTTTGTTTTCCTAAAGAGGGAAAACCTCGTCCGTTTACCCAAAAAGAGGGGTTTCAATGATTCAAGCAGTTGTACTTGATGCTTACAAATATCAACGCTTGATCTTGCCAAAAATAGTAAACACAATCTAGCTTTCCAATAGTAGTGTTTTCTTATGTTATTATAGCTGATTGGAGTGTCTTTTTGGGTTATATATGTGGGTTTGTTAGAAATAAAGTGTCAAGAATCATTCAAGATCATGTTGTTGTCGATACAAAAAAGTAGAAGGAAGAATGACTGGTGCCTATTAATTTGAACTATTGTAATGATTAATACAAAAACAACTGCCAAAAGTGGCAAAACAAACTTCAGTTAAGACCTGGACTCTTCATAAGTAGCAAACACTAGAATATGGTTGGACCTACATGGAAACCAGTGAATGTACCAGATAGCTGATACTCTGCCTGAAAAAAGATTTTGTCGTGTAATTTTTTTTTTTTAAAATAAGGTTTTTAATTCTTTCCATGTAGTGAATACACTGGCTAAGAATCTTGATCTAGCGCCAAATTGAATGTTTTTCTATTTGTTAGTTGGCCAACTCTGGTGTTTCTTCCTTAAATTTGAAACAACTAGAGCGTTTTTTCACCTTTTTGAAGTGATCTCATAGACATAAAACGTGTAAGGAATCATTCAAGATTGTAACATTGTAGTTGTAGTGGAGGTGAAAAAATTTGTGTGTCGAATGGGTTTGTAATGTGTGAAAATGGGTCCCGTTGGATTGAGTTGACCCAAGACATTTTTTGTTCAAATCCTCTATTCTTTATAACTAATCATTGTGTCAAATATGGTAACAAATATTGTATATAATCAATAATAGTCTTGGGTGACTTTCGAATAAATAATTTAGGAAGTTCTAACTTCTAAGCATTAAAAATACACTTTGGGTGACTTTTGACCCATTTGACCTTTTACAGATTAAACATAGCCCGACTCGACCTATTCATAAGTAGATGAGTCAAAATTGCCAACTATATTTATCATACTCGTAAAGTAGAAAAAGTAAGCAACCTTCCAAATCTGTTATAGCTGGAGAAAAAATGAATGTCCCCCTTTCGACTAAACACTTCTGCTATAGTTAAATAATCTTCAAATTGCGATCTGTATTTGCAGCTATGTCTTTCCATATTCGTGGGAACAAACGGGGAGACCTACTTTAACACAGGAGCTCTTGTATCCGGAGTTCAAAACTTCCCTAAGAGCCGTGGTCCTGTTGTAGGAATACTAAAGGGTTTTGCTGGCTTGAGTGGTGCTATTTTAACACAAGTTTATACCATATTTAATTTTCGCGATCAAGCTTCAGTAATTTTAGTCGTTGCAGTTGGACCCACAATAGTAATTTCTTCTTTAATGTTCCTAATTAGGCCGGTTGGAGGCCATAGACAAGCTCAACAATCTGATAGCACAAGCTTTTTATATCTTTATGGTGTTTGCCTCATTCTTGCAGCTTATCTCTTAGGAATTTTAATACTACATGATGTAACTTATTTGAACCAAACCACCATCACTTGGCTCACAATCGGGCTCTTAGTTCTCATTCTTCTTCCCATTGCAATTCCCGTTTATTTGGTTTTTTTCTCGTCTTCAAGATCCGAGAGTCCTTGTGAGGAAACCTTTCTTAATGAGGATCAAAAGCAAGAAAATGAAATGACTTTGAGTGAAGTAGAATACGAAAACAGTTCAGAATTAGACTTGCTTACGGCTCGCGAAAGACAAATAAGAATGAGTCATTTGCAGGCAAAACTAGTGCAAGCTGCAGCTGATGGGGCTGTGAGGGTCAAACGCAGAAAAGGACCACGAAGAGGGGAGGATTTTACATTAATGCAGGCGTTGGTGAAAGCCGATTTCTTGCTCATGTTTTTTTCGTTGGTCTTGGCTTCAGGATCGGGTTTGACCATAATCGATAACCTTGGTCAAATGTGTCAATCACTCGGGTATGAAAATCCTCATATTTTCGTTTCCATGATTAGCATTTGGAACTTTCTTGGTCGTGTTGGTGGTGGATACTTCTCTGAGATAATTGTAAGGTGCATTCTCACAAACTTATATTCATGTGGTAGATTCGGTTGAGGTGGAAAATGGGCATGTAGTCAATTCAAGTTCAGGTTTGAATGGGCTATTTGTGGAATGGGTCTAGTGGGGTTGACCTGAAACAACTTTTTACTTGAGCATATAACATTAAATATGTTGTATGTAGAAAGTATGATTACCAAGACGATTATTTCAGTAGCAATATAAGTTTTGTGAACTAAATGATTAAGGAGGTTATATGCATGAAGAATATTCTTTGAATCTTTTGACCCATTTGAACTCTTTCCTTTTAAGCTACTTTGTATTTTACGAATTTGACCTGTTCTTTATTAGTAAATGGATCGACTAGGATACCGTATATAGTTATTTATTTTTTTATTTAAATCTTCATTACAAAACATATTCTAGGGTATGCACTGCTGACCACCATGGTCGGCCTAAGATGACATCTACTGGATTTAACAAATTTTACGGCGTACTTATAAATTGGTCAAATTGGGTCATGTTAACCTCAAAGGGGTCTAACAAAAAAATTTAGGCGTGAAAAGGGAGATCTGGGTTGAACAGGTCGAAAGGTAATGTGTATGTTTATAGCATACAACTTCCTGGGCTAAAACACTAAAAAAAATTCAGATTATCACTTAAACAATATAGACTATGTTATCATTTTGAAAGCATTAATTGTTTATAGAATGGACAAAGAAGTTTGCGGGTCAAACCAACCCCAACCATTTTGATTTGTACTTAAAAATAACCCATTGTCCAACCCACGCAACCGGTCCTTTTTGCCACCTCTAGCTTCTGTGTATGTGTTTATCTGTATTTGTATGCTGATAAACTTTTTGCATAACAGAAAATATGCATACCCAAGACCCGTAGCAATGGCTGGAGTTCAAGTTGTAATGGCGGGTTCACTTTTCTACTATGCAATGGGTGGGCCAGCTGCAATTTACGTCGTTTCGGTTGTAATGGGCCTGTGTTATGGGGCCCATTGGGCCATCGTCCCCTCTGCAGCCTCCGAATTATTCGGTTTAAAGAGTTTTGGTGCAATATATAACTTTCTTACACTTGCGAGCCCAACTGGTTCTCTAATATTCTCTGGTGTCATTGCTAGTGGGATTTACGACTATGAAGCAAAGAAGCAAAACTTACTAAAACATCACATCCTTCACAAAAAGGAAGAACTCACTTGCTATGGAAGCATATGCTATTCCATCACTTGTGGGATATTATCGGTCCTTTGTTTAGTAGCCGTTTCTTTGAGTATGACTGTCGTCTACAGAACCAAAAGAGTGTATGGACAACTCTATGGGAACTTGCGGGATTTTAGTTGAAAGCAAGGTGTGCTACGAGCTTTCTTGTGTTTTATGATGAATCTTTATATGGAAATGCTCGTGTTTTTGAGATTGAAGCATATTGGAAACTTGATGAAGAGACTGAGAAATGATGTTGGTTTTAGGTTCTTATGGAAAGAAAGATGACTGGCTTTATGTATAGCTCAGTCATGTAAGAGCCAGAGTTCTACTTATACACAAGAGAAAGAATTTGTGTAAAGAGATCAATAAAGTGTACGTTTTTTTTAACGGCAATGGATATATTAAAAACAATTAAGTGTATGTTACCATAAAATTTATTTATCTAGATGCAACAACACTACATGCTACAAGACTGTTATTCTTCCAGAGCCCCCAAGTCATTCACAACTTACTTGCCCTATTATGGATCCAAACGAATGACATAGTCCTATCGTTAATGCCGCAAGAGGCTAATTATGTGTGTGTATCAGTTAAGTTTGTATGTCGATGTGGTTTACCAATTTGAGTTAAGGGTGGAGTAGAATGAAATTTAAGAGGTAACACGATTTTTTTTATAAGATTTAAATAAAACGCAAATAATTATAGACGTACGATTTCAACAAATATATGACATCAAAAAGTAAGATTAACTAAATAAGACCATTGAAGGAGTAGTTGCACTTAACAACTTTCAGTAGTTGTACTTAAAAAATTCACTAGTTGTACTTCTATTCAAATAGTAAGAATTTAAACTTTTTACACTATGCGAAAAAATTTGATTACATGCTATCCCTGCCGCTATAGTGGGTCCACCCCCTGATTTGAGTGCGATTGTGCGTCAAATTTTTAGATAAGTGATATACACCGGTCCTAATCTTTGATGCACAACCGTTACGTGTAATCATCTCATTCTTTCCTATATATTTTCTTTTACCACAATGTATGTTTTAAGGAAAAGATGTTTATAAAGGAATCATATAATTAACATTTTTTACCAATAATATTCATCAATCAATAATCAATAATAAATATGATATGAAAATATAATAAGTGAATAGTGAGTAAAAAGTAAAACTTTTTCAGTAAATACATAATATGACAAAAATCACTTCTTCCATTATTCACTATAAGAATCCACTTCCTATGGGTTGATTCCAAATGTGATATGTAATCAAAAGACAATTTCAAGCATCCAGACTTACATAAACGGGTAAATGGAGTTTCCGACCTTTTTAATGGTCATCTCCAAGATATTTACCCGGTGGAGTTATAACTTAAGATCTTTTGTAACTTGTGAGGAAACAAAACACCTTATTACTAGATCATCTTGGTGATGGTTTAACCATCCAGACTTAAATATATTATATATTATGAAAATTGATATGAAAACTAATATTCATTAAATAAATGACCAGTCTAATATTAAAAGAAAAGAGACAAAGTAAATGTGAAGATGCTTATCAAACAATATACTTTAGTGGTTTTCTGCATTCCATGATCTAACCAAATTGTATGAGCATAATCATAAACACGTGTGTGTTGTTAAAAGAGAACATTGCTAGCTCATGATACTTGAGTATCAACCCTTGAGGCCTCGAAAGAATCTTTCTAACGAGAAGGCAAGTGACTTTCGCAATGTCATATGTCTCATTCTCAGGATTGCATAGCACAAAGTCGGGCATATGTAGTGCAAGGTCTAACTTCCTTCTCCAATAACCAATGTCGTTGCATCAAGCAAAACATGCCATGAATTCTTATGGGCTTCTGACACCGAATGACTGGAATAGTGAATCCCATCCACGTTCACTGGATATGAAAATAACACTTTTGGGCTACGTTTAGATTTCCTTCTCAGGTATTGGCTTAGTTGTGAGCCTTTCATCCTCAGATCCAACCAAGTTGTCGGTGCTGGTATCACTTTTGAGTCCTTATTATGGGCAAACCCTTTTGTGAGGTCATTTTCTTGATCGATAATCGTCACGTAGTAAACACCCCTGAAAAATGGGTAACTCTCTCCAATTAATAACATGGTGTCTTTTTTAACTTGAACTGAAAAGAACAAGATACTCCTCATCAGGCAGTCCACAATGATCCAGAACCTTATTCCGTGCTTGGATTTCAGGTATTGATACGAACCCTCCCACATAAGACAATTTCTTCGCAAGAACATCACTTAATCTTGATGGCTATAAGCGAATTGTTTCCAAATAGTCAAAGTTAATTCTTAACGTGTCTCTAAAGATCCCTCTTGGTGGTTTTCGCTTTTCATCATGTGAAGTTGTTACATGCTCTTCTTTGATGCAGAGATCCTAGAGATCAACTTTATTTTTTCCTTCTACCTGTATTCCGGGTACTTTGCAAGAGAATATTGCATTTCTGCAGGTGTGGTTGGCCTTGACCAACTGAGGTCTACGTAATATAAACTCGATATAGCTTCTGCTATTACGTGAGGATGAATTGTGCTTTCTCTCAAGTCATACAAGTCAAAATCTCAAAATTGCTAACAGTAATAATCTTGAATTTGCAGTGTGATAGGAATATCGCATGAAATAATAATAACATACTCACTACCTAACAATTTCCTAAGGGTAATTCATATTCATATAATAGATGATATTAAACATACCTTAAGGATCAAACTGGTTGATTTGCCATGTTTAGTTGACTTTTGGGCTGACCTAAAAATGCATTCCACAAGTTCTTCTATTGTTGCCATGCAAGTTTTTCTTTCTAGGTAAGAATCTTGCTTTATTGTGTATCATATATCACTGTAACAAAATTCTAACTAATTAAGAACTTCACCTCTTGTATGGTTTTGATCGTAAATTCTTCGCATATCCTTTCCATTCTATATCATATATGCTGTTAGGTCTTGACAAGATCGATTGAGGGTTTCAAAAAAGGCTAGGCACAAAATTTAAGTCTTTTTGGTATATAAACTAAACCGAGAAAATGTATTCCAAATATATATGTTGCTTTTCTTTAGGCTCTATAGAGTGTTTGTCCGGGTTGCATGAAACTTGTAACGAAGTTGCTAGGAAAAACAAGTTGAAAATGAAACATCATTCTTTTGGGATGTTTTGATGTTATAATTGACTTTAATTTGGAGGAAGGATTATCATTCTTATTTTATGATTATTTATGATCAACATAATAAGAGTTAGCCATATAATAAGAATTAGAGTCATGCGGTTAACCATTCATAGAAGGAGATTAGTGAACCACGAATGTAACCAAAGAAAAGTTATGAATATAAACTTATGTTAATTCTATAACTTGCAGCATACTATTAACTGAGTCTGATGTTTCAGGAGTAGTGTTTGGGCAAATGCTGCTGTTTTATACACTGCTGTTTTAGTATATGGGCAAATGCTGCTAAAAGATAGTACCAAAGCTTATCAGATTTCTTATTTCAATTAGTCAATTATTATCAATATTAGGGTATCCAAGTTTTACTATTTTTTCTTTAACATCAAAAGATGATTTTTTCCACCTTTTAAAGCATTTAGACCGAGCAACAAAAAAGATAATAAACTTAAATACTCAAATTCTTCACTAAAAAGCCTATGCCAAGTAACATTAACTTGACCAGATAAGAATATGCTATTTTCAACACTATTTTTCAAGTTAAAATCATAGAAAAGGACTACGTAGTAACCAAATCAAACAAGGAAAGCGTGGCATATTTACTTCATTACTTGCAGTACTTATGTTCGATCTCGGTTGGCAGTTAGTTCAATCCAGCAATTCTGTTGAGATCTTTGTATTTTGCATCTTAATTCTATATATGCACCAGTGGTTTTATGGTAAAGATACAAAGACATCATAATAATATAGGCTTTGACGGGAAAACTCTTTTCTGGCTGTAAACAGAAACATTATCCATTGTCTTCTCGCCGCTGCAATCAATAGATCCAAAGGAAGAAGAAAAACATAAAAGTTAAAGAACAACATCTGTGACACACACACAGATGCATCAACTTCCTATCAAAATTGATTACTGAACCTAGTAAATGTAAGAAGACGGACAGATTGGAGACAAAACAGGTGAAAACAGAATGTTTTGGTACGGTTCGAAATAGGTTGGTTAAGATTGACATGAAACACTTTTCATCCAAAAAAAAGATATAAATATATATTTAATACAATTAAAAGTTAAAACAGTTAAATACTATTTCGATAATAATGTAATTTCATGATATAAATGACTTAAGAGATTTTATGAATTGTATATACATTTTCTGTGACCTTTAACCGGATTAAACACTTTTCAAACAGGTAACTTTTGTACAGGACATGTCGACTTAGGGCAACCCACAAACCTTTTTCTTTTTTACGTTTCAATAAATTTATTAGAATGTGTTATATATCATTACAATAACAGTGTGACCTTCTAAGTAAAACAATTTAAAAGTTTTTATCCGTATTATAAGAACCGCACACAACTTTTGACCCGTTTTCATTTCAGCTAAGAAGATTCTCCATAACCCATTTGAGCCGTTAGAGGCAAAATATAAGACAAATCAACCCATCTACCCATAAATTGGTCAAAAATTGCCTCCTTCAAACAGATGAGATATTTATAAGCTTACCATTCTCTTGCTTATATAAGGCTGTAACTGCAACGACGAATCGGATTGATTTTCATCCATAAGAGGCTTCTTGGTCTCCACCTCAAATTCTTTCCGGGAGTCTTTCCTGCTCCCTGATTGCCACACTCTACCAAAGTTGGGAAGCCAGTTAGCATCAAATTTATTAACAGGCAACTCCCCTCGTCTCTCCATCTCCATCTCTAACTTTCTTTTCTCTGCCCAAGCTGCCCCAACCCTATTAGGATTTAATTTTGACTTCACGGTTTTAACAACCAGATCAAAATGAATTCCGTTGGTTGCATCAAACCAAGGAGGGGGAGCTCCAGAATGCACGTTTCCTGCATCCGATACTTTGGAAGAAATTTGAGTGAGCTTCTGCAAACCTGTGAGAGAAAGCCCCAGAGACAAAAAATGTATAAGAAAAGGAATAATCTAACTTCAGGTGGCATGCAGCATGCTGTTACAAGATAGTGAGATGTGGCAACGGGGGATTAGGTTAGGTAGGGTAACGGGTCAATTTTAAAATGCGTAATCACATTTTTGTGTTTTCTTTTCATGAAATGCTTAAACAGTAAAAATAATAATAAAAAACACAAAAATTGCTACATCTGACGATGTGAGTCGACCATAATATTTTAAGCGAATTACCAATTCTTGTTTATAAGTTTAATACTTGAAATTTTTAAATTTTTTTTTTTAATACTCAAACTTATTTTATATTCATTTAAAAGTAAATATTAATAACAAAGATCATTACAAATATATATATATATATAATTAAAATAAATCGTGAAAAAAGTCAAAAACTTTGTAAAATAATCTAACAATTTCAAAATATAATAATAATATCATTTACATATCAAAACTTACATATATACTTATATACACATATAGATATTTATTAAGGCTCAAAAAGCTCGATAACTGCTCGAGCCGAGCTCTTAAAAACTCGAGCTCGGCTTGATATATATTTCGAGATTGATTTTTAAGCTCGAACTCAATAAAAGCTCGACTCGATCAAGCTCAAGCCGAGCTCGAGTTGCTAGATAAAAGCTTGACTCGTTTGCAGCCCTATCGTAAATGATACCTGCTGAACTACCCTCCGTATTAGCTTCACTTTTATCTGCATATACCTGGCATGTCTTTCCCTGTAATATTAGTATTCGCCAAAAAATGCCATGGCAATAAATGTGCACAAAGACCAAGCAGAAAATAGAACAATTTGGTCAAAATTGTTGTAAATTATTTGTGAAGCAAAACTAGCTCAGAATTTCAGGTGTTCAATGCAATAATAGTCAAACATAAGGAAGCTTCACATAATTAATAAATCTCAACATCTAGCTAAATCATATATGAATCACTAAGATAACATAATTCTGGTGTAATCATAATGCTGATTAGAAACATACCAGTCCTTTCTGATGATAACCTCCATTTAACCCACTCCTGCCTGCATTAGCTGAATAGTAACATGAGCACCAAGAATTTTTCAATGAAAAGTTTCATATCTCGTAAAAGTATAAAATTATGTGAACTGAGCAAATTATCACCTCTTAAATTATTTGAACGCTTTGTGTCCGAAGCCAACAGCAATGATTTATTATCAAATGAAGAACTGCTAGTTGCTGCACCTCTAGAGATATCTGAATGGTATACCTGATATTTCTCATTTGTATGATTTTGTAAAGGTAAAACACCATTTGGAAAACTAGAAATATGACTTCTGTCAGAGTTATCTACATAATCAAATTTCAGTTCATTGTGGATATCATTTGAAGGTCCGATTAAAGCTCCACGAGGTTGTTCACTAACCCCTTCACTCTTTACTGATATGCACTTCCTTTGATACTGCAATAAGAGGTAGATGCCGTAAGTATCTTTACATATTTAATTATAGATCGTTAACAACATTGAAGCTAAATTGGAGACTTCAAAATGAAGGCTTTGCAATAGTTCAAGCAAAAAAAGAG
Organism: Logfia minima; assembly: GCA_963921325.1. Classification (NCBI taxonomy): domain Eukaryota; kingdom Viridiplantae; phylum Streptophyta; class Magnoliopsida; order Asterales; family Asteraceae; genus Logfia; species Logfia minima. The sequence continues at coordinate 2,378,873 of OY992773.1, forward strand.
CATGCTCCCATTTCTGAAGTAGAATGAAAATATATAACAAGATAATTTTGCTTAAAGGAGTAACAGTAAACAAGCTACCTTAGCAAGGTCTGCATCAGAAACCCGAAAAATGTCAATGCGATCCATTTGACCACCGTATTTCCACATAAAACTTTTTAAGTTTTTCATGTGATCTGCATTGGCAAGATGGCTGATTGCTTTCTCACTGACAAAACAACGTGAAAGGAAATCACTGAAATACTAATTGTTGATACAAAACATCTTCTTAAGCAAATATATTATCGTTTGTCATACACGGTACTAGAAATCAGAATCTCGGTTAGATAACTAATTGACTGAGGGCATTTAGGAGTGCATACTTTAAGTGCATATAGCTTATTATGTTTTTTAAATGGAAGACACACTTTTAAATGTTTGGCTACATGTGTGTTTTAACTTATTTTACAGGAAAAACGCACTTAATCTTAAGCTGGTGGAGTGGTGCTTATTTTGAATGCAATAAGCACTAATATAACCTTATTTTTAAGCTTTCCCGAACACCCTCTAAAGCCAGACTTGGACAAATAACTTTGCATCCATTGCATCTCTAAATTCGATATTCCAACACTATGTAACTAAGAAACCTAAACCAAACAATCATAACTGATCGCCTGAAAATTTTAATCACCTCCTAATGTTCTACAGTTATGCTCATTCACATGTTCAGGGGTGTTTGGCATTGCTTAAAAAAGTGCTTATGGCTTTTAACAAACACAATAAGACACTAATAATATGTAACCCTAGACAATTAAAGCTATCACCAGAACATGTGATCTTAATTTGTAATAAATTAGGTCAAAGTTAGCTCACCAAGCAAAAAAGCTGCCGTCTTCCGTAACATCGGAATCGCAAAACACGCACCAAAACCTATTTTGAGAAGCAAGCTCTGGACGAAGTAAGCTAGGGTTCTTAATAAAAAACCGTACGTCAGATATCTTCGATTGGAATCGAGATAGAAATGCTGATAGAGATTTAACATGATTCGGTAAGTAATTATGGCGACGGCCTACATTGTGATTGAGCTTACATACTTTACAAAACTCAAATTCGTTATTCTTCTTCGAGTTTCGTTTGTTAGGGTTAGGATTAGGGTTAGGGTTTGATGGTAACTCCATCGCGCCAATCGTTTGGATGATAATCAAATATAGTGAAATTGTTACAGGTTATAATTTCAGTTCACAGGGTTGATTAGGAGAAGTAAAACAAATGGCAACTCCGGCGGGTCGGGTTACTTTGATCCGATGAGTTTAAACCGAACCAAACAAAATAAATGGAATTACATGGAAAACGTAATTTACATTTTTCGTTCTTTTTTTACGAAAAAATTGTAAAATTGAACTTTTTCTCGATAACTTTTCTTGAACATGATCTTTTCTTTTAAATAAAAATTGGTCGATAACTTTTTTTAATCATACTTTTCGATAACTTTGTAACACCTCGAATTTTAAAAGATTACAGTTTTTAAAGAATTCGTCATGACCCATTTGAAAATGTAATAGTTACCAAAACACATACCAATTTTATAAACAATGCCCTACGGAAGCTCAAATAATAATAAATAAAAATAAAGTAAAATATTATATAGATTTTTCCAGTATTACTTAGAGCATCTCTAATGGAAAGTTTTATTGAGATTTTTTTGAATAAAAAGAGATTAAATAACTCAATGCCATTGGAGTTAAAAGTTCAATTTGACAAAAACTTTGCCAAAATAGAGTTTTTGCTCAAAAGCTCTAATGTATACAATATGTGTGTAGGCTTTTGATAAAAAAAAAGTTTTTGGAAGGGTTTTGTGTGTGTAGTTTTTTGATAAAAAAAAGCTTTTGGAAGGTTTTTCCATTGGACTATAAAGGTTTTTGTTTGAGTAAAATTTATGAAATGATTGTTTGTCATAAACTAATCTTTTCAAAAGCTCTAAGCATTGTGGATGCTCTTACTGCTACTAAAATTATGATGGGTATTACAATAAAATTTATAAATACAACCAATCACAAATAACTACAAGCTTCTACACTTCGAATGTCTCTACAATGTCGCATACAACGTCCTTGGGAACACTACTCGTATCTCATGCATCTGGCGTATTTCTTGCTAGTTTCCTGAGCCACACACCCAAATAGAAAAAGTCAGACTTTATCAAATCAAGCCAGGTGAGATTAGTGATTTATAAAAATCTAAATCAAATTAAAAGAAACGAGTAGAATTAACATAACGAACAATACAAAAATGACAGATTTCTATACTGAAAATGCGTATGTTATGTTTCGCGTTTATTAAATTCACTTAGACTCACTTTTATTCTTCATGATTATCCATTACTGCATATACATCTTATTAGTATTAACCGTCTTATTTAAATTGGGGAATTTAATACGTCAAATATGACGAGAGCCGCTAAGCATGCCATGTATCAACATTGTTGGTATCAAACACGAAACTCCAACTAATTTCTCAAGAGTTTAGCGCCAAAACGATACACTAAGCAATCATTTGTCCTCTGGTGCCAAAACGATACACCAGTCAAAGGCTATACAAGTAAAGTTTGTATTTAACGATTGGCACTGCTTAGTCTTACATATATGCATCCCTACTTAGTTTCTCACAAATTGAATTAATTCGGTTTATGTTTCATTCCACAAGTTTTATAATCATGCATAACTCAACTTATTCAGAAGACTCATTTCTTTTATCAAAGAGTAATTCGACTATCATTAGCAACTTATAAATCATAAAAGTTCAAAATCAATCTAAATTATCTTGCACACAAGCAAATATATTCACATTAGTAACATAGAATCAACAAAGATTACACATGTTATTTCAAGCAAATAGTGATAACAAAAAGTTCCTATCACATAATATATTCAAACAAAAGCACATTAACAAGGACGAATGTAACTTTCAACAATCACAATATGAGCATAAGAAGCAACACATATAAGACTCGAAAATGATTCTTTTGGTGTGTACTCATTTTTTGCAAATCTACTAACTCACCTCACGTATGGAAAGGGATTCGATTATTTCAGTCCCCCATGTTCGCCTCGAATCATAGATGATCAAATAAAGAGGTACATACCAATAAGCTCAACCAATTTTTAACTTACTTTAACTAGTAAAATGTTAAGCTCGTAATATTCTAGTTCGAACCCATTCAACATACTATATTAAAGTTGTCTAGAGCCTTGGTAACAACTTAATAAGCTGCACTCAATGGCTTAGTTCAGGACACATGCAACAAAAAGACGACATGAACTTATAAACTACAGACACATTTGAATCCAGCAAGCGCAAGTTCAAGAAACTACATATTTCTCAACTCAACACACATTTCTAAAAATAAATGACTTTAAACAGATGTAGAGGACTCTTATATCTTTTCAACCCAAATGGACCTATCACCAATTTTATATGAAATTATGAACATCAATAAATCATTTTTACATTCAGAACTTACCTGCTATACAAAAACACATTTTTGACAAACTTAAAATTCCTCAAAGTGGGTTGGAGTAGACACTTGTACCTTTCTAACCATATATCGCACGCTCAAATCCAAAGTACGGTTGATTTTATATCAATATTCAAAAACAGTACAAAAATGGGGACATAGTAATCAGCATCAAATTTCTAACCCATATCGAATCGTAATTTCAAAATTAGACTTTTAACCTTTCAAACATTTAAATCTTAAAGATTAGATTGTTTGTAAACATTATACATAGCTTTTTAATAACAATAATAACATCAAAAGACCAATATCATGACAATCTTCTTAACTAGGTCAGAAATTAGCCAAAATATCATATGAACACATTTGATATTACATGACCTATTATTAGTTTACAACTTCATCAAAATCTTTCAATCAAATGTTTCTAAGAAATTAACACAACAAATATTGTGTTCTAAAACTAAATGCATGACTATTACGATTCCAAAATCAAAGGATCAATGAAGATTATACCTTTACCCAAATTTATACGCATTAACTATTTCTTCACCTTTCTAACTTTTATCCAACCAATGATTCTTGATTTATGTTACATAAATCCCATAACCCCAAATGGTGATTTAGATTTCAATCAATCAAAGTTTACTGATGACTATATCAAAGTGAACACATGCACGCTAATTTCTTTGTAAGTTTAAAACCTTGAAAACTCGTTATGTACTCTCTCTTGCTCCAAAGACGTTCAAGCAATCAAAAAATGAAGATAACCGTCCCAATGCTCACAGATTGACCATTAAACTTTATTTCTTTCATTTGAACCATTTCTTTGAAATTTAATACAAAACAAGTCCTTTAACTTATTATGTATATCTTTAAGTTTTCACCTTTCTTACATTAGACACTAAACTTCCATGTCTTTCATTGAAGCTCCTACATTATTTTTTTTATTACTAAATGAATCACTAAATACCTGCTTAACTATCAACAAACTTATCTTAAAGTTAATTTTTGACTTTCTTGAGTTTTAACATAATGCTTAATGTTTACCTACTTTTTAATTCATTATTTCCAAACGCTAATGCCTTTTCCATTACTTTGCAACTCCTCAACTATGCTTCGATTAATAGGTAACAACCCTTATTTAATATTTTAGTGTGGTACAATTCTCAACCCCTTAAATATGTTGTTGTCCTCGAAAATCTCGTTCCAGTAAATAATGAATATGTTTTTACTTGTCGTATAGTATTTCCCATTTCTCATGGTTAGACCAACTAACAATGAAACTAAATTTTATAAGAAAACGTCCAATAAAACTATACTTCTAAATTTCTACCAAACACGTAGGTAAGTCTCACTTTAGAATCACCTCAACTTAAATATTACAACTTCATTAAGATCTCATTATAAAGATTCAATATAAGTTGCACAACAAAAATAAGTGCTACATTAAGTGAGTTTTTAACAATTTGATTGACAATGATAATCATACAATAATGTTCATGAAATAATGACCCAATAAAGATTTATCATCTTTCATCCGGTTTAAACAAGTTCTAACAAACCAAAATAGTGACAACAACAAAAGGAAAAAAACACTCTCAAGATAAACATTGAAAATGCTTCAACTACAAGCACTTTTGATACTCAAATGATTTATGCAGAGATGATAAAGTTCTTGTCAAATGCACATAGTTAGAGAATAAGATAGGCATGAAAACAACCATATGAATTCTGAAAAGATATTGGCTACATACTGTTAAGTGTTACAAAAATATTTTTAGAAGGCTATATTTGTTATTAGCGCTTAACATGTACATTACATCCATTAACATTTATACTTCATGTAAGAAAATTGACAAACTACACAAAATACCAAACTACTAGATTCATCTTTAACTTGTATAGCATAATTAGCCCTTTTAACTAAACTATTGTATGGTTCTCAAGTTTCACCTTAATTACTCAATCATCGATTACATACATTACATTTATAAGCCATATAATAACAATTTACTTCTCGCAAAATATCAATGTGAACAAACATTTTTTTTTTTACCAAATACTCATTGAATCAAAAATAAAAAGTTCAAACAAACTTTAGAAGCTCATTCCTTTGGGTATATCGTATGGTATGATAATCTCTTAAATGGGCAACAACTTTTAGAAAGATATACTTCTATGAAATCAACGTCTATTTATTTATTTGTAAGAAAACAACAAGTATATCTATATCTATAAATACTAAAAATCTCAAAGTACATCACACTTTTGAACTATATACAAGGGCTTTATGCCTTCTATTTCTACTATTCTTAACTTTCCATATGGTACTACTTTACACACCATTGACCCCACATGCACACAATTACTTAAAGTAAAGAAGCATTTTTTATGGTTTTTATGATACCAACACATTACTTTTACCACTCCATTTCCTCGAATAGCATATTATGTTACACGTTAAAATAACCAAACCTGAACATGCTGCTGGATCATGTAACCAAATCAACTATTGCACAAATTCGTTCTTTAGCCTTCCTTTCATCTACTCAAAACTCTTGATTATACTTCATGTACCGTCTCAAAACTACTCAATACTCTATTTCCCACTAGTTTACCATTCGTGTTCATCCATAAAGTAGAATGTTGTGATCCATAAAAATGTCTCTCAACTTCTGTTTTTGATGCATCCCCAATGTTTACACATTATATAAAAACAACCATTTTTCTGTGAACATGAAAGAGTAATATAAAATCATTTGTCAATAAGAAAACTGTTAATGGTTAGTTTACATTCATTAGGTGAATCAATTCACGTGGTTAATACCAAAAATCTGACTAAAAGTTTTAGACAAGTGGAGGTCACATACTAAACCTTTATATTTTTAATAGATGCATTTACAAATAAATTTTATGTATTGATTTGTTTTTACAAAGTACTTCTCTATGCAACCAGTTCACTTTGCTCGATAGAAAACTATAATTTTAAAGTATTTTATATTTATAAAACACTCCACCGTTATATAATTCACCTTTATCGCTACCAAGGTCTTCAATATTCTACCATATGACTTTCACTTGTAACTAGAACTTGTTGTAAAATACCTTGTCTTAGCTACTGTGAGCTTATACAATAAGTTCGGTTTTGTATTTATCACCTAACTTTGCATAATTAAGAGGGCATCTTAACTCGGGTTTTAATTTCATGCACTATTATGAAAGGTAACTCGATGTTTCTTAAACTTCACATTTGTAAAATTGCAACCCAGTTTTCTTCTAAAACCTAAACTTTCATTCACCAAAAGCACATTCATTCATAAAATCATTTAGACCATATCGACTTTTATATGAAAAGAATCGGGCAAGGTAAGCTAGGTATGATCTCATACAAGGTTAACATCTACTATTTCATCCTAAGGTTTAAAAAACCACACAACATGTTATAACTCGTCATTTACCATAATCTTGATTCTCATCTACAAGCATTTTATGGCCAAATGGTAGCATCTAACCGGATTCTTTTATATATCTCACTAATTATTGTAGGACATGAGTGACTTTTACATAATCTTTAATTAACAAATGTCCAAATTTTAGGGTACTAGAGCTCTCACACCCCTAAGCAATGGCTTAGTCTAATATGAATTTACCTAATGACTCACTAGACTTTATGTATTTGATTTATTGTTTTATGCATTAAAGTACTTAACTATTTGTCATACTATCTTGCGGTATGATTAATTGAAGACCTGACACGGCTCGATATCCAATTAACTAATTCACCATCAATTAGATTAAGACATTTTTTATTACATTCCTTTAATCTTACCTATGTCCTAAATTTTTAGAAGATTAACTCCTATCAATTTATGTGATTCTTCTCTCATGAAATTATAAGAAAATTGTAGCTCTCTTTATATCGAGTAATATACTTTCACAAGAAGATAATAGCTACGTAAGTTGTGGAACATATTTGGGAATGGATACATTAAACGAAATGTAAAAACACGAAAGTACACCTAAGAATTCGTGTTTGTTATCAAATTAGCAACCAAATAATCCATCTTTATCAGCTAAGGTTCGAACGATACGTATCAATCTATACAACAGGCTACATTAAGCACGTACACGTAACAATAAATTCATAATGACGTTGATCAAGTATCATTATCAATTTATTATAAATGTAAATCCTTATTATTGAAAAGAATGAAATGTTATAATGAAAAACTTTCTAAAAGGTTTTTGCTCTAGGGATGCTTTTACTATCCAGGATATATGTATAATTGACTTTTGCATTGTGAAAGTGACGGTATTTAAAGTGTTTAGATATTGCTAGCTAAATTATTTTATTATTTTCTTAAAAATAAATTGATAATTCGTCGGTTTTAAAAGTAGGAATTAAACTACACAGTCTTAATGAAAGTTTGATCAAGCTGGATCAATTTATAATTTTAATGGTTCAATTTTAAAAGTATAACTTTTGTTCGTCCCAAACTAATAACAGATTAAAAAAAATTTATAATTGACGGATGACTATAATTTTTTTGATTTACTTAACTCTAACATGTTTAATTTGCAAGTTTGTATAAGAGCATGTATATTAACATGTTTAATTTGTCAAATGACGCTTTCTTATTAGTTCTTTCATTATCACAAAAAATCTTATACTAATTCGAACTCGCCTTCCGAAACCAATTTAGAAATCAAAATAATATTCTGATTTAAAAATAAATAAATGCAACGAGTATTAACATTATTGAACTTTTTTTCTTCTTCAAAGATTACCTTAGGTAGAAGTCCTTTTCTTTTGTTTACAAAGAGTATTAACGGGTATCAAACCTCCATGGTTTGCCGTGGTGCTAATGATTCACAATGGTCATCATTAATCCATCATGGAGTTATACTTCTCATGGGTCCCACCACCATTTCATGATCAAAGTTTTTTCTTTCTTTATTGCCCTTCAATGATAAAAATGTTTCTTTTAGTTGAAAATGAAAGTAAAACCAATAAGGATCATTTGGTGTGGATATTGTATCATGCAACTTCGTCAATAAGATGCATCAGGCCAAATACAAGTCTACTAAAAAGCATCATACGAGTGTCGAGTGTTAATTTATCATGGCAAATACTTATCAAGAGTTTCATCAATTAAAATACCAAGTTAAGTCATGTAAATATCCATGCATTTTGTTACACATGTTCGAGATTATCCTCAAGTTCAAATTAAAAGTACTTGTTGGATATCAATTAAGTAAAAAGTAAAATAAAAATAATCTTTTTAAAATACGAAGAAAAATATTTAATAAATAGATATTTTTATTGTAGTAGTGTAAGAAATTACTCCTAGTTGCACACATGTCTTCCTTGTATATTAAACCCATTTTAAGTTTATGATATGCCATTTAGATCAACATTTTACATTTGTCACAATCAAGTCAAACAATTAAGGTACATAATGTTTGTTTTTGATAATGTATGTTATAGTATGAATTATGAACTAAGAATTATATCAACATATGAAGAGAAAATATCATGTAATGACTTGGTCTTTTTGGGTTCATTTGATCACTCATTAAAGATATACCAAATTAATGGTCCTTGACTAGTGAATGAAAAGTTTCCCATTTGTTTGTATTTTGAAGTAATTAGAAAAGAAAAGCAAAACTATAAATCATCACATGGCACAAACACCTCCACCACCATTTGTCCCTTCCCAATTTCAATTGCACCCCATACTAAAAGTGTACAAATCATTTGTTCCAAATATTACATGAGGAAAGGATAATCACTTTGTAGTTGAGTACACCAAATACTTTAACCATATATGGATGTCCTACACTTAAACGTCACGATAATATCATCTCGATCCGTTTATATAACATCAAAACAATAAGTTCAAGTATTATAATCAAACTCTTTTTCTCGAGTTAAATCACCCATCACGATTCTTTCATAATTTTCCCTACAAGTCATGTGCGGTAAGAAAAGCTATGTCTACGTTCAAATGAATACCAAGTCCAATTATAGTCGGGCATAATATCTTTGATCTTATTGATTTGAGATACCATTTCTAAGAATCCAACAAGAATATCTATCCACTTGCGCGTACTTGAGCCATATGAAATCGTACTTTTTACAAGATCGTTGCTAAGATAAAGGTTTGAACGGATGTTGGGTTGACCAAATAGAGAAGAAGGGATATGATAGAGAAGGATGGTATCTTTTAGTGTTTGGAATTAAATTGACAAAGGGGACATGGGTAGTGGGTGTTTGGTTGAATGGAGCTAAAAAGGTAACAAGGTGTAAAGTGTAAACATTGGATTTGGACTTGTTAATTTCTTATCCCAAATGAATCTTTTTGTGAATACATAAAAAGAAAAACAGATGTCACTTGACATAATGAACTTTGGTCCATTCCTTAATGTTTTGTAAAAAGATAGGTAAGAAGTAAAAACTCTATTATATAGCTTTTGTTCAAATTGTTTTCCTACTTGTCCTAATGTATCCCAAGTTATTGACTAATATTCGTTATTGATTTAATTATATTAGTTAGATTACCTTAATTTGAAAAGATGTGACGTAATATATATATATATACACACACACAAAAATATAACTGCGTGATTGACATTAACTTTCATAATATACACGATTATGAAATGGACAAAAGTACTGCATCATTATTTATATATAATTAGAAATTATAATTGCACTTAAAACAATGTGATCAATATACTTCAAAATAAAATAGGAAAATAAAGATATATATATATATATATATTTTCTTTTTTATAATAGTAAAGTTACGGGTTAACTCACATATTATTTACAATCGTACATGTATGATATATCTGCTTTCTTTTATAGTTTTGATTATGATACCAATTCGACTTATAAACACAACAATACAGGTATTGGAATTAGCCACTAAACTGTGTCTAAAGTGTCTCGTTCTTTCATAAGTCTACTCAAACGACTAACAACCTTTTTTAGCAATATAATCTTTACTAATGATTTGCGGTTCATAACCCAATTAAGGCCTAAAAGTTTGTCTACATGCTTGACAAGTTATCTCCATACAAGTGGAATCAATCCAATGCGTTGCATTCTTTTTCATTTTCTCCACCTTATCAACCTCCTCTTGTGCCGTCTCCCACATGTGCCTTGCACATGACAACTCTGATTGTGCCAACTCCATCTCTCGTTGAGTCATCTCCCTAACACGCTCCACGTAGGACTTTTCCATCGTTCCCATTCGAATTTGATCACGTGTTTTCCATTTAAATGCATTTGTAGAGCCTCTTGCACCTCCTAACTTGTAGTTGTCTATAGATGGCTCAATAGGCTCGAAAGTGGTGGATAATTGAAGGTCTAATGACGGGCCTCCACTATTTGAGTGATATTGTTTGTCGTTAGATTGAAATCTTCTTGAATCGGATGACCATGATGAGGCAAGTGATTGGGAGGGTCTTGTGTGTTTTGTAGGAAGGAGTTGTAATTCCATTTGATCATCTTCCATTTTTGTTGGGAGGAATTTAGTTTGCAAAGCGATAGCTATTTCACATCTTTATATAGCATGTTCACAAGTGAAGTTCCAAAGATGCCCTTCATTTTCATGCACAATTACAAACCCACTTGGTATTGCAAAATGACGTGTTTGTCCTTCGATTGCTGCCCCTAGTTTAGCATGTATCAAGGGTATTTTGGTCAAGAATTGTGGGTGGGGAAGGTACTATTTAGTTGTACTACAATTGAAAGAAATGGATGGCGTTAGCCTTTTGTCTTTGAACTCTTTTATGCCAAGGCTTTGTTTGGAGGAAAGGAATGGTTGTTTCCTCTCCTTTTTAACTTGTTTGTTAACTCTTTTAAACGTGTAAACGATGGCATGAATATCAATGTTTTTGATTGCGTGCATTTTTGAGTCATAGGATTTATATATAACAAATGATAAGAAAGGTTAAGGGCATATGTGACAAAATTCAAATGATTTATATCGAAATGGATTACTTAGCATGTTATAAATACTTGGCTATAGATTAAATGGATTGAACTTGGCCTAAAAAGTATCTAAAGGGCCACAAGTCTTTTTATTGGTGCACTTATAAAGTTTCTGTAATCGTATTCATTACATTGTCTATATTTAGAATTCCGTAAAATGAGAAAAATAAAATAAAAAAGAATATCGATGGATCAAGCCAACCAATTTGGACTCATACTTTAAACTTACTTCATATTAGTTTTGACCTGAACTCAACTTGACCACACAAAACGTCCTATGTCCCTGTTAGCTATAAACTGTTACCTTTACTTTAGGTAAACCAAATAATTAACTATATGTGACAAAAAAGAAAAAGACATTTTTGAGCAAAAAACATGTATTATGCCATTGTGGCATTTCATAATCCTTTTCTTACCCGATTACCAAATGGGCTGGGTTAGGGTTGAGCTTCACAATCCCTTTCTAGCTTGCCAACCCGTTCAAAATACAACTACAAAATTAAGTTTTGTATATTCTATATTAGGATTTGATAAAGTTCACCATTCCATAATATGTTTGTTAGTCAAATATATTATCGTATTATTCTAAGTTCAATAACTTCTGTATAAAACCTCAACTAGTTTATGGATAATTGTATGTTTACAACACAAATTTAGTAGTTACATTCAAAGTATCATACGATTATGCTCCTAAAATTTCATATGACAGACAAAGAATCTGTTTAATAGAGACGACTAACCCGTGAAATAGACACGTACTTACGAGGGTTGAACTTTTCAACATGGTTAACACTCATGAGTCGTGTTACGGTTGGAATGTATGAACTCACCAACACACACCTCAAACACAACGCGAATTGTCACCTTAATAAATTACTGTGGTATATAACCTGTAACTTTGTAATTGTAAGCACTCTATAACGAATAGGGTAATTTTACCAAAAGCCCAAATAGGCACAAAAAATATTGCCGGCCCAAACACGTATTTTGCACAATTTTTATTTCCCGCGATCTTATCCCTTTTTGGCGGCAAAAGTTCTTTCAACGAAGGATTCATTTTGTTTGATGAAATCAGAATTTATTATTCATCGTTACTATCGCCGACCATGAATTCTAGAGACCTTACTCTCATCACTACGGCCGCCGTCGCTGGTGCCGTCGCTTCCGCATTCACAATTCGGTTTCTACTAAACCCTAGGAAGAAATTTTCAGCTGCTACCGCTACTTCAAAAGATACTGTAAAACGGAATTCATCTGCTAATGATCCGTACGATCCATCCAAACGCAAGGGGTAAAATTATATAGTGTTGATATGGCTAATTTTGTTATTCGGTAACTTCTTGTTTGAATATCATCATTTCTATCACTCCAGCATTGAAAATGCAGGGTGCGTTTATTAGGAAGCATTCAAAGGAAACTTGACTTTTTTCAGTACTTCTCAATGAAATTATATAACCCACTCTTCTACTTTATAGGGATACTTTTTTGTGAATACTCAAAAGTTTTCTAAACTTATTGTAAGTGTAGCATTTCTCTTTTATTTTTCGAAGATACAAAACTCCTCGTGTTTAAAATGAAAACATTTGACCACGTTTTAAAATTTTCCAGAAAATGGGAGATGAAAATTTAGATAAAATCTAATGCAACTAAATGCACCTATAGGTCCTCTAATTATTTTGAATAGTATCATTTGTATCCGTCCAGCATCGAAAAGTGCGACCGCATAGGGGCTTTAATTATTCCGAATAGTATCTGGTGTGTGGTTTGATTGGAATTTTACATTGGGCATTTATAACGTTGAGACAGCCTGATATCACTTCAACTGATTGTTCATTGGATACGTTGAGACAGCCTGATACCTCTTATTTTGCGAAATTTTACATTGGGCATTTATAACGTTGAGACAGCCTGATATCACTTCAACTGATTGTTCATTGGATACGTGCTCCTACATTGGAAGTTCAGTGACATATTAACCAAGAAGTTGTGTCCATTATAATGCAGATACTTATCGTGGGATGACTATTTTATGGCAATTGCATTTCTATCAGCTGAAAGATCCAAGGATCCTAATAGGCAGGTTGAATTATTGCTCTTAAAATATTTAAATTTGTTAACTTGCAGATTAAAGACTTTGTTTGTATGCATAGAGTATATTATTAGATGGGATTGCTAACTTGAAATCTGTTTCAGTCTTGGTATGTTGCTAATTATACATTATTTTCAACTGTAGGTTGGAGCATGTTTGGTGAGTCAAGATGATATAATACTTGGTAAGAACACATATATTTAAAGTATTTGATATATCTGCATTATAGATATAGACCCCTGACGGATCATACTATATTTTGTGCTCTTTTTACGTGTCTGTGTCATTTTGAAATGTATATTCTCGACTTGCAAACAGGCATTGGCTACAATGGGTTTCCACGTGGTTGTTCTGATGACAAACTTCCATGGTCGAAGGTTGGTATTTTCTATATTGAGATAATAAGATATGATAGGTCCCATTATTGATAGATCGTCACTAATCTTTAATTTCCTTTCAGAAATCCAGAAGTGGTGATCCCTTGGAGACAAAATTTCCGTAAGTGCTGTAATAATATTCTTACAAACTCTAAGACTGCATGTTTTCTTACTTGCAAATGTTTGCTTAATTTAGTTTGTTATAATTTTTCCCCTATTCCTACAAGTTTAGGATACAAGCTTGTTTAATGCATTAAATTCAAAGTGTTCTTTTGTCATCGTACACATCAATACTTGTTTTGTGTCTTCTATGAATTTTGTCCCTTTTGCAGTTATGTTTGCCATGCGGAAGTTAATTGCATCCTGAACACAAATCATGCGTCTGCTGCAGGGCAGGTTGGTCCAGCTTTCTCTTGTAAATCTTTCACTTTTTTTTTTCTTCATTGCTGTTTTTTCTGTGTGGGTGGGTGTATATCGTTGCATGAACGGAAGGCAAGATCCAATATATTTAGAGGTGGCAATTTTGGCCCAGTTACTTCTGAATGTGTTGATTCAGGTTGCTTTTTATCTCTGACATATCAAATGGGTTTAAAAAGTAGCATAAAATGGGTTGGACATGTCAAAAGTTGCCGAAGTGTATTATAACACATTAGATTTGTAATTGAAATTGTTGTATGGTTAAATTTTGGACAAAAAGTATTTTGGGTCCACTAATACCACAAATAATCATTATGATCTGAACCTTTTTTGACCGCTTACCTAGCCTGGCAGACCCACCCATTTTGTCACCTCCAGTTTTTGTGAAAAAATCCTTTGCTGCATTGATAAGACTATTAAGACATATTGATTATGCCCTGAACCTTTTTTCACCACTTGCCTAGTTTGCCAGACCCATCCATTTTGTCACCCTCCAGTATTTTTGAAAACATCCGTTGCTGCATTGATAAGACTATTAAGACATATATATTGTATTTATAACTTTGCAGAGGCTCTATGTAACAATGTTCCCTTGCAACGAGTGTGCAAAAGTTATCATTCAGGTGAGTCTTAAGTCCTTCCTTCACCTGTATCTTTTTCCTACTTCTGTATTCTGCATCCAGAATTC
Organism: Logfia minima; assembly: GCA_963921325.1. Classification (NCBI taxonomy): domain Eukaryota; kingdom Viridiplantae; phylum Streptophyta; class Magnoliopsida; order Asterales; family Asteraceae; genus Logfia; species Logfia minima. The sequence continues at coordinate 2,393,939 of OY992773.1, forward strand.
TGGATTGATATAAGGCTTTATTTAACTGCTGAACTCTTATATTACAGTCTGGGGTTTCGGAAGTAATCTATTTTGTGGAGAAAAGTTTGGAGAACTCTGATGTTATTTACGTTGCTTCTCGCAAGCTTCTATCATTGGCAGGCGTAAAAGTAAGTTTTGCATAAGGTTCTTTCATCTGAAGCTACATTTCCTACAATCATTTTTTATGTTGCGAACTTAAGGGGTGTTTGGATGAGTGTGTTGAACAATCTGGATGAGATAAAAGCAGTTGTAAGATTGATATAGACACTTACAGATTATATGACAAAAATGGACATCTTTTGCCACACATGGGAAACAGTTTTCTGAAGTGGGAGTAAAGGTTACTAAAGTTAGGTTTAAACTTTAAATAAATCAGTTTACCCTTAAACAACTTGCTGACGAAAGCCATGCACCACCTGTGTCCGCGTCGGCGGATATGAAACTAATGTTTTAATCTTCAATAATTAGATCAACGGAAGTAGAATCAAGTCACAATCATCTGATAATCAGTTCCAACGTGTAATAGCAACCCTTAAATTGTTTCACCTGGTCGCTTTTAGAAGGAAATGAATGAAAAGAATCAAACCTTTGTAGCTTTCATTAGGTCAGTTATTAACATATTCTCTTCGTTTTGAAGGTTAGAAGACATCAGCCAAGAATGGATCAGATTTTACTCAGATTTCTCGAGACCTGAAACCACCTTTATCGTTGTGCTCATCTTTTAAAATTCCACTCTTTTCCCACACCCTAGTTTATGATCGTTGTCCAACCGTTCTTCGCTTCTTGTGGTCGCAAGAGGCCTATATGGGGATTGCAGTTAGCAACTTGTTATTAGTATTACTCAACTAATGATTAGCGCAAAACGAAATAAGTAGAGTTGATCAAGTCAACATTTAAGTGATTTGAATATTTGGTAGTGAAGCATTGTACTTGTGATACTGTGATGTATCTGTGTTGGATACATGTTGTGTGTATTAGTGCAACTAATGGCGATCAATGTTTTTTAGGGTTCATGATTCTTATTCGTTTCTTGGGGATACATTTCATTGTGTATCCAACTAGTCTGAGATAGAAGATTCATCTTTACTTCGTTCCTAATGGTTACTGATAAAGTTGGTAACGGGCATGGGTTGAAGCAGGTAAGTTTTTAGTACAAGCTGGGATGGGTGATTTATATCCTCACTTTTTTTTATATATAGTTAATGTGTCGAGTTTGAGTAAGAGTAGGTGAATTATTTGAATAAACCGATTTATCGAGGTACGAGTTGAAAGTTCATTTTACCTATTTTTGGACTAGTTCAAAACTATTCAACTCATTTGATAGGTTCCCTTAATTTTTATAAAACTTCACCAGCTCAATCATTAAGAAAAACACTTCCAATACATTTTACCAGTTTATCATAGCTTTACCGCATAGGCTCTTAGCTCAACACATTTCACCCATAAAATACATAACACAACCGAGAGCTATCCATTTTTATATGAATTACCACATCTGATACATGTAGACACTTGATTATCATCACAGTATAACCTTAATGTTTGCACATAGAAGTTACATCAGTTCAAATGGCATTAATACATTAAACGAAAAAGGTAATGCAAGCGCCTGTAACAGCACAAAATAATCTTAGATCTCCTACAATATACAACAATCTTACTACAAAATTGTGACCCACCTCTACCACCACGAAAGAACCTGACTAACCGGTAATCAGAGTCGTATTTGCTAACGAGTTTTCTTTGCTTTCGCCAATTTCTTCTTTTTCTTCTTCACAGCTTTCGGCACTTTAGTCTTTCGAGCTTCTCTTTTCTCTTCTTTTACCTTTTTCTTGTTTTCTTTCCTAGCTGCTTTTCTCTCCAAAGGTGTCTGTTTTTCATCACCCGAAAATTCATCATCTTCAGAATCCTCAGAGTCATCTTCATCTGTTTCGGTTTGAGATTCATGATCTTGTGAGTTAGCATGTTGTGTTGGATCAGTAGGGGTGTCTTGATGAAGATTTGCTTCATGATGTTGTTTTTCAATTGAAATAGCGTGTTTAAGTCCTGTAATGGTTTGATAGTACATGTCTCCTGTGTCTTGACCACTAGTTAGCCGATTTACATCTGCCTCAGCATTCTTTACGTTATCCAGTGTCTTTGGGATGAACGACTAAACAGATTAAAAACAAAAAGAGCTTTAATATAAAAGGACATATATGAGACAGAACTGGGGGACAAGTAAATTTACAGTAATCAACCCCCTCTAATTGGCGTGATTACGATTGATGCAAAACGGGCAGGTTCGGCAAGTTGGGAACGAGTCAACTATGACAGGTTCGTTTTAGGGCGGTCTAAAAGCGTAATTTGACACAATTTTTCGTTTTCTAGTTCAAAAAATAATTATCATAATTATTACTGTATTAAAAGAATACAAAAAAATAGTATTAGAACAAGTAACCCATCTTTTCTATATAAAACATTTAGGAGGTAAGGAATACATGAGAATGCTATATTAGCTAAACTACTGATTACGCCCATTTGACTTGTTAAAGATAAAACAGAATTCAAACTGAAACATTTTCACATGGATTCAAAACCTACGAAACTGACAAAAAATTACCGTTCTTAAACAATTGTCTGTAAATGAGTCGTTGAGATTTTTTTAACAATGTAAGTTACCACAAAAAGTTAATCAAATAATGAAGGGAGCAGGAGGACAAGAAAATAGAAGGTTCTATGTTATGCATAAACCTGGATGAAAACAGCATCAGCAATTTCATCCTCTGCAGAAATCTCATCCCCACGGGCCAAAACTTTTCTTTGAGCCTGAAAGTAATGATGTTGATTAATAACGTAACATAACTTCTTAAAAGTTGAAAAGCAACCCATGATATATAAAAAATGGGATGAAAACAGACCCTAACTTACCTCCTCCAAGTAACTGTCAACGGAATCCTCATTAATTGACTGGTCAACGATAAAATCGAACAACTCACGGATAGTCATAACAGCTACTCCATGTTTCTTAAAGAAATCCTATATTCAACAAAAGCATGTATACAATAAGCTCTACTGAATTACTAGAGATAAGATAAGCAGGTCACAGTGGTTAAGAATCGGGAACACGGTAAATTTTGTACTGGTGGGTCAGCCCGAAAATCTTTTTGTCCAACTACAGAGACTATTTTTATTATAACCGTAATTTAATTTGTTGCATTAATGGACGCACAAGGTTGTGTACATTAAAGATAGACTCTTGAGGACTTTTGATTTTTGAATTGTTGGACCTGTTTCCTTTCTAGCTAATTCATTTTTATTTGCCCCATTTGACCAGTCATAACTTAAACATATCCCACTTGAGCCATTCCCTTGGCACCACTATAAATTACTTTTTGTAGAAACACAGTTTTTACAAGCAACTTACAGACACATGAACACAATCCTCTCTCAGAAAATCAAGTGCATGAGGATGATCAAGATCAACTGATTGAGATACATCAATGATGTACATGTGACCCTGCCAACAAGAAATAATCACGAGATGTTATTTTGTTAAACATGGCTCTAGTTAAAAAAAGAAGATAACAAGACTTACCTCGTGGTACAGTATGTTATACTCACTAAGGTCTCCATGTACAAGCTTACACTTTTGATAAAGCACCCGCATTATAGTTATCATCTACATAAAGATATGGAAAGAGTAGCTCTAAGAATGTGATAACACATAACTCAAAATAATCGAATTGAATGTGCACATCCAAACGCTCCATGATGAGTATAAAGTTCAATATTGTAACTTCTAATATAAGTAAAATAACCTCAAACTACCTCTACATAACCTTCTCGTAACTTGTCTAGAGACAGTGCAGCATCTTTAAGTCGAGGTGCAGCCCATCCTGTCGTGCCTGAACACGTAAGACATATAGAAACTTTAATAACTCAAAAAAACAAAATGTGATGTCTCAAGAGTTACTTCAAATGGCATGGTGGTAACTAAAGGGATAATATGATAGCATAGTAAACATATCAGTAAAAATACGAATAGCACCATTTACCTATGAACTCCATAACCAAGACATGAAGCCTTAAAAGAAGTGGAGTGGGACAACGAATTCCTGCTGCCTTCAGTCTGCAGTTGAACGATCATTAAAAAATCATAGCATCGTAAAAACTAGGACATAAAGGAAATTGGACTATATACATGTGACAATGATGACCAATTCACAACAAAAATTCTCAAAACTTGTACAATGTGACAATATCAACCCGTTTACTTATAAAAAAGTCTATAAGAACTATATTTTATCTCTAAGAGGTCAAATGGGTCAAATAAAAAACGTTGCAAAAAGGAAAATGAGTCAAATGGGTTAAAAGTCACCGAAATCCACCAAATCTATATCAGATTAAAACTTACAGTATTATAGTAATTTACTAGTTTTTGTAACCATAGCTAATGCACTAACTATTTATAATATAATGGATACAAACTTTTGTGGGCCTACCCACGCCCTGTTTGATCCACGATAAAAACAACTTGTTTCAACCAAAACCCTTTGTGGACCAGTTAAGCACCTTGCAGATTGTGCCACATCTAGTCTATCCGTTATTGGTAGCCACACCAAGTTATGAGGGTATGTGAAATCATACAATCAATATAGAAATGATAATTATGTTACCGCATTAGATTCCTCATTTCCTTCTCAGCCCATGTCTTCACCATTTTCCTTGGGTTGTGCTTGCAATATCCATATCTGAACCGATAATCACCTTGTACATAGCGATCTCTATCCCTGAAATTGTCATCGACCAAAAACTATATGAATTATGGCTATATTGTTAAATACTGCAACACGAGATCTAAAATAGGATGGTCGACGGATAATATAAAAGAATGATGCCAAATAACAGAAATGAGATAACGTATGTCTAATGCATTGATTATATATCATTAAAAGATACATAGTCAGAAAAAGGTGTAAGGTTTAGCATAAAGAACATACTTGAACACAAGAACGGAAGTTTTGTACACTTTTATTGCAAGTTCCTGCCCATCAGATTTTGTAGCATGATATACATTTGCCTGTTTGACATAAATCAGTTGATAATAAGAGATGATGAACCACATAAAAAATATAAATATTGCTGAAGGGTGATGAAAAGGGGATCATTATTTAGAGTAAGACGTACCTCCTTCCCAGTTGAAATGCAGCCATTGATATCATGGAAAACACCACGATTCAACATTTTGAATAAAACCATGCGAGTTCTAGGGTCAATTGCCTGACAAACGGTAAAATAGATTTAAAACCGTATTATTAACTTGATTAATAGAAAAGATTCAACGAATTTTACCAACCTAAAAGCAAGCCAATGAATAAAATCACAACACAAAAAGAAGGTATGTTTCTTGAGAACCAGTAAATGTGATGGTGTTATGTCCAAGGTTGTAGAACTTGCTAGGTGCTAGTCGAGCAATCAGGGACCTTGTAGTTAGTACTCAGTCTAGGCAGGGAGTAATCCATATGGGATTTTTATATATATATAAAATATATTTCCACAATTATATTTTTAGAAACATAAATATAATAGACTGGAGAAATAAACATATTGTTTGAAAACATAAACATAGACATCCAAATACCTCACGCATATAGACTACAAATATAAGCATATTATTTCAGCAAGCATCTTTTTCTAATCGATTTCACCCAGCTTTCCAATCGGTTTCAGTTTTGCTCTCCAATCAGTTTAAAAAAAAACAAAACCCACTTGTGTGTGTAATAAAAGTGGCGGCCCATAAAGGTTTTTTTAAAAAGCACCATAATTCTTAGAAAAATAAAAGTTGACCGACTTTTACCAACCAACTCTGACCGACTTTGACCGTTGACCGACTAACTAGTCTAACTATATGTTAGGCGCATCGAACTACTCCCAATCACCAACTAGTCCAGATTAATTGGCCGTGTAGGCCCTAGGCCCATTTTTACAACACTGGTTATGTCCATACCGAGTGTTGGACATGGAAACTACATCAATTTTTTTACTAGAAACAAAAACGAACACAAGGCTGACTAAAAACATTATAGCCTATTTGGAAAAGTGAACCAACAGACAAAACTGCTATAGCTTCCGGGTTAGAGAAAATATGTTTCTAAAGAGAACAAACACACTTGGACACTTGCATCTATGATGAACATATCAAGGAGACATAAAGAACATAGAAGATATAAATATTTTTAAAAAATGTTGTTCCAAGAGGATAGCATTCCATGGAACTTTTCACAACGAGTTCAAGTTCTTTTGTCACAATAATCTGCTTATATGGGGCAATTTGGACTGCTATACGTAAAACTATACGGGTATACTTTTTTTCCTTTTCTTCTACACATTAGCATCAGACCAGTTCCTAATTTACTAAAACTACTGCTCTAGCCTCTAAATAAGTTACGACAGTGAGTGGTCTACAGACTCTAGGTACGAAACAAAAGCTCGAAGTGACAAAACACCCAAGTTCATAACTTACGACATCAAGGTTGCCTTGCGATACTGGAATGAAAACTATTGCTCTAGCCCTTTTTAAATAAGTTGCAGTGGTTAGTGGTCTAGAGGTTGGAAGGGTATAGAACATAATTTAAATGTGACAGAACAGCTAGGACATTTAATTACGAGACAAAGGTTGCAAAACAATCCCAACGGTGAGTGGACTTATCTTCAGAACTCTAGAAGCATCCCCAAGCTTCTAGCATTTGGAGTCCCAGCCAATTGTAGCAATATATGATAGGACTAATTTAGCCACAAGACGCCTCAATCTATTATTAGGCACTAACTTAGTAAGAGTCATAAGTGTCATTGGCGAGAGTTGATAAACAAGGCCTAAAGTGAATTAAACATTAGCTTTAACAATCTTAACATTTAAACACACCTTACTCAACCCAAATGAAGAAACAAAAAAATCCATGACTAATTCTGCTTTTAAATAAAGGAAAATATGGAAGACTAAATGTTGTCATTCACCTGCTCAACAGTTGCTCTGTCAGCTTTTTCAGTAGTTTTAGTTTTACCAATCGCCATCCCTCGCACACTCTCACGGATAGCAGTGGTAACAGAATTTGACATCCCAGAATTCCACCTTCCTTCCCACTCCTGTATAACAACAAATTAATCATAATTATGTCAAGGAAAAAATTATTGTCTGTGCCAAAATTAATCATAGAAGTGGAAATTTAATTTTTGGCAAAGAGTAAGAGTTCAATCCAAGATAGTTCAATTCTTTTACAAAATAAAAGAAAAATGTCTACATATTTTACAATTCTCATTTCTTAGAAAAAAATGAACTTTACAACACTTCTTTGCATGAGAAAGAAATTAGTATATACTCACTTTAGCAAATTTTGGATTCTATGTTACATTTCTGTCAATTTTCTCTAACAGAAATACATCAAGGGTAATATTATAATTCTCCTAATTAAAAACCCCCAGTCACCTAGTTGGAGGTTGCGTGTTCAAGTTGAACAAATGTATATATTCGCGGTGTTTGTGTGTAAGCTATTGCCTTTACAACAAGAATATAATCACAAACAATCAATAACCACAAATTGTTATCAACAATTAGTATACCTCTAATGGTGAAGCTCTAATATGATTAGTAAACTTTTGATTCCGATTCGAAAGCGGTTGAAGGGGTGACGCATTAGGGCGTGAATGAATTCCACCGTGCGCATTCGGCCGTCGTGCGTTAAGAATTAGGGCTCCGTCAACAGCTCCAGTATCATCTTTAGAGTCCAAGTAATCTAATGCTTCTCCGATTTCAGAATCCGATGACCATAATATCTCTTCTTCCTCTGATTCTGATTTTATAAATTCATCTTGAATTGATGGTTTTTGATCTTCGATTTCGATTTTTGGTTCTTCCATCGTAGGTGATTGTAACTGAATACGAAGCTGTGAAGTTTAGGGTTTTAGAATTTTGTGATAACTGTAATAATATTTTGGTGTATACGTAATACGCATATCGAGTAGGGTTGTGTTTTATAGGGTAGTGATATTGGGCTAATGTTTATGTAGAACCATAATGTATTTATTGGGCTAATGAAGACAACATTAAAGGAAATCGAATGAAAAGTGTAGACGACAAAATGGCGAGGTGAAAATTAAAAATGAGTTTTAGGAGTTGTTTGGTTTGTAGATAATGGGTACAGTTTCGAAAGAGATTGAAGAAATAGAGTATTTGGGTTTGATTAAAAACTTGTTTGTTTTACAACTTTGTTTTATGTCTTGATTATTACTTTACTTTTAATATATAATAAGAAAGAAAATGAATGAAAAAAAAAAAAGAAAAAACTTAAAATGTGAGATTTAGTTGAGAAAGAAAGAGATATTGAGGTGTAGACGTTACTTTCGTATCGATAATTCAACTCAAATGAAAAAAAATTAGTCTAAAACTCCTCATATTTTGATTTCAATCCCAATATCATAACTACCTAACCCTTCATGGAAAACATATTTTATCATTTCAATTCCTAAAATTCATTTAAAAAAAAAGAAAAAGAAACACATCCTTATTGATGAAAGGTGTGTCACTTTTGAAAAAAAAAGTTTATTGTTTTGTATTATACTTTACCGGTAAAATATAATAGAAGGGCAAAAAATGAAAATATACATATAATAGACGAAATTGACAATTGTAATACATACAATAGAAAATTTAAAAATATGTCACATAAAATAGTAAAAGAGATAAAATATAATACACTTTAAAACAATAAATTCAAAAGTATATATAACCAAACATATTTAACTTATGAGATGAGAATGTATAAAGTTAGAGTTATGAGAGTCGATCGTAGTTTTATCTTCTTGTTTTTTTAATTGAAAACATTGTCAAAAATGTTAAGTTATAAGGTATAGATATATGACAAATACTCATCCTTTAATGGAATTATATATCAAATGTCACTTAATTATATCATTTTATTTTTATATGACACTCAAATTTGTATATTGTTCTATTTATACTAAATTCAGCTAAAAACTCATCGAAAACAAAACTCCTTGTACTTCTAAATTAACATTATTTATAGTATTTTAGTTTTATTCAATTACAGGGGTATTTTTGTCATTTTTAGACTTTTCCGATGAGTTTTTTTAGCTGGATTTGATATACATGGAGCAACATCGAACATGAGTGGACTACAAAATCATTTTTAATATGAGTACCTACAAAAACAAATTAATTACATTTTGAGAATACAATATGAATTCGAAACGTCCACATAGCCTGACTCCCAATTTCGCTATTTTTTATTAGTCATAAGTAAGATGTGTTCTCGTTTGGAGTTGTTTTATTTGAGGTCTTGTTTGGGAGGGAAGCATCAACGTATACCCCATCAAACGAGGAGGAGGATCATTGGTATTTCGCTCGATTGGCAAGAGAAAATCATGAAAAGAAAACATTGGATGATATGATCGATCCAGATCTACGAAAACAAATGGACCTGCAATCACTCCATGTCTTCTCAGAAACAGCATATTTTTCCTTGAAGGAGGTGCGATCACAACGTCCTGATATTAATCAGGTTGTCTCTAAACTTGAGAAAGCATTGAAACTACAACAAAAACATGATCAAAGTCAAGTAAGGCCATATATAGTTTTTTCTTAATTTTCTACCTTTCAACTATTTGATCATATATAGATAAATATTACATGCTGGTTTATTAATTTAACTCTCATTATTGCCATACATATTTAAGGAACATTCTACATATAGGTATTACTGAAGCAATTTAAAAACCTTCTGCATAGAGGTGTTCCTCCCATGTACAACTATATATCAGAATATCATCCAGGTACAAGATGACAAAATCATCAATAAAATGACGACAAATGTCAATCATTAACTGCATGAACGTAGCAGTTGCGGCATCACCCACCACTCATACAACCCTTGTTGCGTTTGAAAAGCGGTCTTCCATGTATCCTCCTCACGAATTCGAACTTGGTGATAACCTGACTTTAGGTCAAGTTTAGTAAAGAAAACAGCTTTCTTCAGTTGGCCAGTAGGTCATCAATTCACAGTAAAGAATAACGATTCTGATTATAAATTTGTTAAGAGCCTTGTAGTCGACGCATATATGCCAACCACCATCCTTCTTTCAGACCAATACAATCGGGGAACTACTGGGCCTAATTACATCCGACTTCAGTAGCTTTTCAACCTTTCATTTTATCTCATCATTTTCCAAAACTGAGTTTCGATACATACCAATGTTAAGCGGAGTTGAATCTGCCACTAACTGGATCTCATGCTCAATAACTTGTTTTTGTGGCTTGTCTGAAACATCTTCAATTAAAATAGAGTATTCTACTATAACCTTTTTAATCTGATTATCAAAAAGACCAGAGGTAAGATTAAATGCATATACCTCATTTGAGCACTTTATAAGGCGTACTAGTATGAGAAGTAAGACTTGGGATGCATTCACCATTCGACACGCTTGGCAAGCTGTTATCAAGTCGACATTCTTGAACCAGTACTTTTGTGCACGTCGATAATATACATCATTTCGTTCCCAAAGAAACGGGCTGCCAAGTATGACTTGGCAATGTCCAAGGGAACAACTTCACGTGTTATTTCATTGACATACTGATTCGTAATGGAAAAAACAAAACTTACATTGTTGGTTCACTCGTGTATCCATGTCATTTTTCATCTAACCCAAAGAGTAGGGACTCGGGTGCGGAGTAGTTGTTAATCCCATTTGCACTAGACCGGGAGAGATAAGGTTCTTTTGACTTCCCATGTCAACGATGGCTTTTATTAATTCTTGTTTCACCTTAATATTTAATGTGAACAACTCTTCTTTTTCATCGGGTCGACACGCGCATTTGACAACTTTGTTTTTGGCTTGGCCATCAATGACAAGCTCTTGTCTGCTTCTTTAATTGGTTCAAGCTCAACTGCATCATTGACAACAGTAGTAGTGGTTCTACACTTGCCCCGATGATCTTTTAACCATTTCTTTGGAAGTAACTCTGGATGTACCTTCCAACATTTTTCCTTGGTATGCCCTTTGATTTGATAGTTGTGACAATATTTATCTTCGTTTACCGAGTGTCTTGAACCTTTCTTTTTGAAATCTTTCTAGTGGTCAACTGCTGGACCCTTCACCCTTGGATCCTTTTACAAACTTTCAACCACCAATTTTAATTTTTTGTTCAATCGCCATTGCGATACTACTTGCATTAGAAATGCTCGTTGTCGCATGTAGCCGCATTTCAGTTTGAATTTGTCTATTTAGGCCAGCAACACATTTAGTGAAGACTTCTTCATTGTCTGTTGCAATCCCTAATGACACCGCAAGTTAACGAAACTCTGTGGTGTATTCTTGCACGGTCTGCCCTCTTTGTTGTCGCAAATTGTGCCACCGTGTCCATCGATCGTGAGAATAACCTATCGGATAAAACTCCAAACGTAAGAGTCAAGTGAGTTATTTCCAACTTATTTCTTCCTCCTCCATGGTCTTTAATATAGAGTTCCACCAAGCCAATGCGTGGCTTGTGAGTTTTAGCTGTCAAACACCACCTTCTCGCTGCTACGAAACTTGTACAATGTACGTGAAATAAGTCTCCATTTTCCGATCATACATCGAGATGTCAATCCTAGCTTCAACCTTGAATGGGTGGTGAGAACCTTCAATGTCGTCTTCACCTTATAACTGGAAAACTCTTCGTATTTTAAGGGTGTCTCCCGAGCTTTGGGTGGATTGGATAATTGGGCTTGTACCTAAGCCACAATAGACTCTACTTGTTTCGTGAGTTTATTGACCTTTGTTGCGAGGTCATCTTGCCAGGAAGGCTGATCCTCCTCGTTGACCATTGATGATGCCGCTCCTTATGCTGCGGTGGTTTCCGATGTTGTTCGAGAGTAGTAATGGGTTCTCCCGTTGCCTTGTAGCCCAACTTTGTCTAAACCATAAAGGTGGAACGAGGCTCTGATACCACTTGATGCTTAACGGATTTGAAGTTTCTTTTAACTGATTGTTAACTTGTGAATTAATGTGGAGATAACACACTAACAAGAATTTGGAGAACTCTCCTTTTATTTCTCTCTAACTCTCTGTCAAGTACAACGAGATTTTCTATTTTAGAGGCTATGTTTCTTCTGACTACACATACCCTATTCAAATACAAAGAGAATTGTACAGCAACATCTCCATGTTGTGAACGTGTGTACAAGCATGGGATTTAGTAAAATCAGTTACCCACTGACCCATATTTTAAGGTAAAATTGCAACCGTTTGAATGAGCAGTGCTTGGTCAATTATTCACTCCGATATCGTCTTGGATTAAATTGCATTAATCCTATTTTTATGTATTAAGCGAACATGCATCAGAAATTTTTGATAATTGTGTTGTATTCTTTTCTTTCTAATATATGCCCACATTAAAATTGCACTTCTTAAGTTAGAGTAGAGAGTGGTTGGCAACTGTGACAACTTGTAAAACTATGCAAATAAAATTGTATAAAACAAGGATGAAAGTAGGTTACGATGGAGTATATATTATGTGTTATTGTCATGTTCTAACATATCAGTTACACGTAACAATCATTTCAAATTAAATTAAAAATATTACTACAAAACAAAGACCAAAAAGGTTGATGTAGAAGTAAACAATGTTCTTAAACCCGGGTCGGGCCGGCCGGTTCGACCGGTCGGACCGCGACCCGGCAAACCCACCGAGCTGCAAGATCTGGGCTGCTAGCAGAGTCAACGAAAGTCTAACCCGGCCGGGTTCCCGGTCGAACCGGGTTGGACCGTTGAACCGGACCGTTCCAAACCCGATTTTTATATATTTTTTTTTCTGGTCAAATAAAGTCAAACCCAGAAATAGCGTGCGTGTTTTTTGGATCTCACAAGTTTCTGTTTTCATTTTTCTTGTTTCCTTCTAAGTTCTAACTCCTAACCTAGACCTAACCCTAAACCTAAATCGCCCCACCTAACTCCGGCAGCCGCACCCCCTTCGGCAGCCCCCACCGCCGCCGCACCACCGCTGCAACACCACCACTGCCGCTCCCCCCGCCGCCGCACCAGCAGCCTCCTTCGATACTTTCAAATTGTAAGCCGCACCATATCTCTAATCAAAATTTGAAGTTGTTAATTGTTATGATTTTGATTATGTTCAATTGTTCATTTTCTAATTTCGAATCTGATTTTGATTTTGATTTTGATTATGATTATTGATTTGATTTGAACGTGTATATATGATTTTGATTATGATTATGATTATGATTATTATGATTATGATTATAGATTTGATCTAATTTTTGTTACTTTCATTATTGATTATTGATTGTATATATGTTCTCAAACCATTTCTCAAACCAGCAGATACAGAACAGCAGCCAACAGAAACAGCATCAGCGGTTGAACCAGCCGGTTCAAACGGTCCGACCGGTTCAACCGGATTCGGGATGAACACCGAGTCAGTTAAATATACGGGTTTCAAAACATTGGAAATAAGACAAATACACCTTACCTACTACATCTATCATTTCAAATCAAAAATATTAAACAATGACCAAAAAGGTTGACGTAGAAATATATTAAATACCCCTTACCTACTATATCAATCATTTCAAATCAAAAATGTTATTAGCTTATTCCTAACCCTTGACCTGATTCACTCAATAATCAATATCATCTTCAATTCCTGCGATTTCACCTTCTTAATTTGTCGCTGTGTTAGTCTTTACTCAATCAACCCTCCAATCATCATGTCCGAGCAGGCATTCGGATTATACCTTGAAAGCATAAGGGTCCCATATGAAGAGATAGCATCAGCGACTAACAACTTTGCCGATGAAAATATCATCTCACACGGAACAACAAGTACCGGTGTTAAGCTTTACAAAGGAATACTTTCTCAATCAGGACAGTTGTTCAATATCGTGGCACGACAATATCCAGTTTCAAAATTAGCTTTAATGAACGAGGTGTCAGCATCTTACTCTAGTACTCATAAAAACATCGCCACTCTTTTTAAGGCCTCTATGAGTAATAATGGAGGTATAATACTCATAAGCAAGTATGCAGCCAACGGAAGTCTCGACAAATATTTAAGTGGCTCAACCATCACATGGATTGAAAGACTGCATATATGTGTGGGTATTGCACATGCATTGAATTACCTACTTAATGATATCACTGAAGGTAATGGTAATAGTTTTATACATGGTAATATTAAGAGCTCGAAAATTTTACTAGATGACAACTTGGAACCCAAGTTATCTGGTTTTGCATATTCCGGGAGAGTTAAAAGGGGTGATTTTCACAGACCTAGGGAATACTGTAACATATCAGCATATACGGACCCGGAATATAACTATACCAGAAGTCTGAGTCATAAGTCAGATGTGTTCTCGTTTGGAGTTGTTTTATTTGAGGTCTTGTTTGGGAGGGAAGCATCAACATATACCCCACTAAACGAGGAGGAGGATAATTGGTATTTCGCTCGATTGGCAAGAAAAAATCATGAAAAGAAAACATTGGATGATATGATCGATCCAGATCTACGAAAACAAATGGACCTGCAATCACTCAATGTCTTCTCAGAAGCAGCATATTTTTGCTTGAAGGAGGTGCGATCACAACGTCCTGATATTGATCAGGTTGTCTCTAAACTTGAGAAAGCATTGAAACTACAACAAAAACATGATCAAAGTCAAGTAAGCCCATATATCGTTTTTTATTAAGTTTCTACCTTTCAACTATTTGGTCACATATATATATATATATATATATATAGCGCGAGGGGAGTAAAAAAATTAGGTAAGGAGGGATTCAAGTCTCAACCCATGATTTTATCATAAATGAATTTTAAAAATCACAAATAATTTATAATTTAACATTTATCACAAATGAATGTTAAAAACATTTATTTATGAAAAAATGAAGGGTTAAGATTTGTTTATCTCCTTCTCCAAAATTTGGAGCTTCCCTGTGGATCATTTCTCTCTATATATAGTACTAGATCTAAAAATAAGAAAATTTTGGGAGAAAATATGGAGAAATATATATTTAAAACTATGCTTCAGTAAAAAGTAAGTATGATTCAATAAAAAATAAATAAGATTTCAAAAAATACATTATATGATTCAACAAGCATTCATCTATGATTCAAAAAACATTGTTATTGATAAACACTTTCTCCTGAATCAAAATTTTAAAAAACTGTTCTCCTCATAATTTTTCATACATGGCAGTCTATGATTGGAGCCAAATAATCAAATTGATATCCTCTTTTAGTTAAGTATATATATATATATATATATACTAGGCCATAAACCCGCGATGACGCGGTACGAAATTGATTTTACAAATAAATAAAGTATTATAGTCGATTTGTGACATATTTTTTATATAGTTTAAAAACCCGCGATAAGGCGTAACGAATTTAACTTTTATAAATGAATAAAATATTTAGTCGATATTTTTTTACTGTGACCGACTTTTTTAATTTAAACAAATACATCAAAAATTTAAGGGTCGGAAGTGTACCTATATGAAAGAAATGTTGATCGTTGTTAGTTTATAGACTTGCGATAACGCCAGATTAATTTACTTTTTATAAATTAATAAAATTTTGTAGCCATTTTTTTATAGTTTATAAATCTGAGATAACACGGGACGAATTTAATTTTTATAAATGAATAGAATTAAGGGTCGATTTTTTATATAGCCAATAGATCTGAGATAACGCCAGATAAATTTAATTTTTATAAATGAATAAAATATTTAGTCTATTTTTTTAATTTAAATAAATACATTAAATATTTAAGGGGCAAAAGTGTAATTATAAATGTTGATCTTTGCTAGTTTATAGACCCGCGATAACGCTAGATGAATTTACTTTTTATAAACTAATAAAATATTGTGGCCATTTTTTTATATAGTTTATAGACCTGAGATAACACGGGACGAATTTAATTTTTATAAATGAATAGAATATTTGGTCGATTTTTTCATATAGCCAATAGATCTGAGATAACGCATGACAAATTTAATTTTTATAAATGAATAAAATATTTAGTCTATTTTTTTAATTTAAATAAATACATTAAATATTTAAGGGGTCAAAAGTGTAATAATACGAAAGAAATTAAGATCGTTGGATCGCAAAGGATGGAAAACAATAAATGACTTAGATTTCTCTGTCGTATTCTCTTTTAATTATATAATAATTATATATATATAATAATATAATATAATATAGGGAAATGATCCATAGGGAAGCTTCAAATTTTGGGAAGGATGGAAGCAAATCTAAGCCTTGATTTTTTTATAAATAAATGTTTTTAACATTCATTTGTGATGAATGTTAAATTTTAAAATTATTTGTGATTTTTAAAATTCATTTATGATGAAATCAAGGGTTGAGATTTGCTTCTCTCCTTCCCTAATTTTTTTACTTCTCTCTTAATCCCCACCTATATAATATAATATTAAAGATATATAATATTACATGCTGGTTTATTAATTTAACTCTCATTATTGCCATTGCCATTCATATTTAAGGAACAAGCTAATGCACTTGAGAGAAGAGTATCCAGCCACTTGAAGGTAATGATTATCATGATCATTGTTGTAGATTCTATATTTGCACGCTACATGCCTACACCAATACTACATGCATGCGGTACAAAATATTTGTTACCTAAATAGTGTTATCGGGCTCCTTTTGTTTTGGAAGTTATGTTTAAGTCCACGTTTTACCCCTTTTACCAGTTTAACCTAATTAGCTTCTATATATGTTTTAGTCTTTCCGTATGATGAACACTCAGTGAATTATAATGTAAAATTCTAGCTCTCTTTTGTGTTTATCCTTGTAAGTTTTCACCACCAATAACAAAAATCAATAGTATGTGAGTGAAATTGATTTTATTACTTCTCAATGCAACAACGTAATGGATCCACGGATGATTGAAGTTACTAGTAGAAAAACGACTTTTTGGGATTACAAAAAATCTCTTGTTTCAAATTGTTCGTACAGTTCATATTATGATATTTAGTTCTGGGATTTCTTAAGGTACATGTCTTTATAAACTGATTTCGTTGCAGGGCAAAAATGTGGATCATTTGAAAATTCGATTGAGTGATATACAGTTGGCCACCCAAAATTTTTCCGAAACATGTAAAATTGGGTCAGGTGGATTCGGAGAGGTGTACAAAGCAGATCTGTATCACTTTGATGTAGCAAGTTCATCTGCTATCGAAGCTAAGAATGAAGGTGAATTTCCTAAGATATGTAGCACTGTAGCTATTAAACGCATCTTTCGGAGAGAAGACTTGCAAGGTAAACAAGGGTTCATTGCAGAAATTGAATTGCTTAGTAATTGTAAGCATCCAAATGTAGTCTCTCTTCTCGGGTATTGTGACGAAGGTCGCGAAATGATCCTAATTTACAAATATGCTTCTAATGAAAGCCTTGAGAGTTATTTGGAAAATCCTGGTAACCGGACAAATCTTACTTGGGGTCAACGTATACAAATATGTCTTGATATTGCACACGGATTGAGTTACCTACATACAAGTACGGAGAAAAAAGAAAGAATAATACACCGTGATATCAAGAGTGCAAACGTTCTCTTGGATGGTAATTGGGTCGCAAAGATTGCCGACTTTGGGCTCTCCAAGTTACGCGATGCAAATCAACAACGTAGCACCATCGTTACCAATAACATTGCTGGCACAAAATTGTACTTGGATCCGGAATATATGAAAACAGGTAACCTGAAAATGGCATCAGATATCTACTCTTTTGGAGTAGTCTTATTTGAAATCCTATTTGGGAAGTTGGCATATGATCCTGTTTACTATGCCAACAATCAGAGTGGGCTTCCATCAATAGTAGTAGGACAACCCTTCAACATTCAAAAATTGAAGGATATGGTGGATCCAAAAATAATGGAAGCTGATGATAATATTCTTGCGCTGACTAGAAGGGCCAATCAAGAATCTCTTGACACATTTATAAAGATAGCATATCAGTGTGTAGCAAAAACTCAAGCTCAACGTCCAAAAATGGAAGCCATCATCAAAGAACTTGAGAAATCACTTGACTTTCAAGTAAGTATATATCTATTTTCAATATATAACTTTCTTTTGTCTCTTCAGATTGTTGGTAAGCATCTGTTTTCAATATATAATTTCCTTTCGTCTCTTTATATTGTTGATAACGATGTTTTTACAACCCACACGTAACGGTGGAATCTTAAAAGGCTTTAACTTGGACTGCAATATTTATGCGCGAGATCTAAAATCTTTATGCTTTGTTACATTTAATATAGTTACATTTCTAAAAAAGTTAATAGTTTGAGAGTCTGGTAATGATTGGCAATTGGTGGATGATAAACACGGATAGAAAACTGACAATCCAATGAAGTTCAATACTAAGCTATTATTAAAAATCTTAAGAAAATGTCGGATCACATTTCATGGTTGTTTACCTGAATATCGCACCCGAGTGTTTCTCTAAGTATTTTGCTATTAACCTTAAAAAAATATTTCATGATCATCTAAAGTTTACAACTTTTTATACTAAAAGTACGTTACAAATTATATAAATTCAAGTATGATTTATGAGGTCAAACTGCACTCTTGTTTCACAAAATGCTTCCTATTTGATTTTATATAGTTTCAACATCTTAATTGCAGTGTTATAAAGTCGGCCGACTTGGCTGACACTAGGTTTTGAGACTAGTTCGACTCGATTAGGTCAAAGTGGGTCAACGGGTCAAAATCAATTAGGGTTGGATCCAGTTGGTCAAAATTGGTCAAAGTCATATTAATGTTTCTAAATAATTATGTTATCGTTTATGTTTATGTTTATGGTTCTCTTCTATATTTACACATGTAATGCTGAAATTTACTATTTAAATGTAAAAGGAGTAAAAAAAGAAAGAGTCAAATCCGACTAGTTCCCAGTTAGTCCCCGACTTTAAGGATTAGTTCCTACAAGGTCCCGACCGACTAATCCCTGCTTAGCGATTTCTACATTCTTGCTTAAGTGTATATTTTATTTAGTTAACATGTACATATAACGATACTATTCATGAACAACTATTCAAAGAATAGTAATTTAGCATTGTTAAATGTTATATAGAAGAATTGCTAGTAACTAGTACTGTATACCAGTACGGAAACATAGGATAGATGATCATGTTAATATGTAACGCATACCGGAAAATAAATACAACGAATCTATATATAGTCCACATGTAGCAAAAGAATACATCAATTTGTGCTAAAACCTTTATATCAATAAAATCAATAAAATATAGTTTAACCATAGTCTTCTAACTTCTATCCATTCTTTTAATTCAGTTTCATTGAGATCCTTTGATTCCGCATTTACCTCCCAATTCATTGCAGCCTCCTTGTATTTCTTAATTTCGTTTTCCGTTGCACCGAATTTCCTCTTGGCCCAATCTTTTATATTCGCTCTTACTGTTTTCAACTTGTCACGATACACACAATCCAGTCTATTACCCCTCACCGGTTTCATCCATGCACATTTAACAACCTCTTCTAATTCATCATCATCTAACCACATATCAAAGATCCGAAATGGTTTTGGCCCGTAATCAATCAACTTATCTCTTAGCATTATCGGGTAGTGATCCGACTTCTTTTGATCCAATGAAATAACTGATAAGTCCATCCAATGTTGTTTGAAGTCCAAGCTAACTAGATATCTATCCAGGTTACTGAACTTCATGCCATCATCACTCACACGCGTATACTTCCTCCCTAGAAGTGGTATCTCTAAAAGTCCCGTTTTGCTTGATGAATTCACTAAAAACATCCGCACCTTCTTATTAAAAGTACTACTAAACCTATCCTCTTCCACACGCACTTCATTAAAGTCGCCGCATAGAACCCAAGCCGCAGAGGTAGAATTAATCAATTGCTCGAGTCTTACCCAGAAACCCTCCTTCTTCACGTTCGTGTGTGGTCCATAGATATTAATAATGACCATATTTCCTACTCCTCCATTCCACTTCCTTTTGCAGCCACAAAACACTCCCCACCCATTGCTTGTTCGGCTGTAAAAACCCCCGTATCCCAAACCAAAAGAATACTCCCAGTTTTCCCAGATGCCTCCTTTTGTGCATAGCCAAAGTTAGTGTTACCCCATAATTATTCAACCCATCTATCTGAGATCTCACCACACTTTGTTTCCTGTAATGCAATAAAACTAGGTTTTTCTGTTCTACAAATACCTTGAACCCACTCCTTCTTCCCTTCTCTTTTAAAGCCTCTATTTAACGAAATAATTTTCATGATAAATTTTATCTGCAAGCCGTCACCAACTAATTTGGACTGATCAAGTTACTGGTTGCAACCCAGTCAATACCTAAATTAGCACCAAATTCCTTCAGATATTCCACATTATCCAAACCCACTCAAACCCCTTCCGAGTTTTCTTTGTTGTTGACCTCTGACCCTTTCTTTTTTTCTTTCTTTTTCTGACTCTGTTCTTTTCGAGTTGCCATCTGATTTTGTCTTCTTACCTTTGTTTCTTGCTCTTGATTTCACTTTCAGGAACTTTGATCCTTGCTTGTTATATGCAATACTTGTTTGATTTATCTCCTGTTCTACAATTATTTAATCACCATCAAATCCCACTCTCCTTTTTTTTTTTTTTTTATTCCAATTGAGTTCTTAGTCGCAAATCATCACTATTATTTCCTACTTTCATTTGTCTGACATCGTAGTCCATTTTCTCTTGTATTGCACAGAATTGAAAATCTACCCCTTCACCTTTTTGTCTGCTATTATTATTATAATTGCTATTATTATTATTATTATTATTATTATTATTATTATTATTATTATTATTATTATTATCTTGTTTTTCCCCTTCCGTATTTGTATCTGAGTTAACCACAGCCACTTACACATTATTCGACTGGCCACTTCTTCAGCCTTTGAGACCTGGACTACCATTCGATCAAGAATTCCTTTTTTCTGAACTAGTGATTCGGGCCCATCATTGTTCACCATAGGCCCAATCATTTTTTCCAGACCTCCAAAACCATCCAAGATGTTCGATCTAGTTGAAACATGGGCTTGATCTCCTAACCTGCTTAGCCCATTAAAGCCTTCAATGCCCTTATGCCCATGATATTGTTAATATTATTATTTTTTATAAAAAACTGATTATCATCCAAACCCTGGGCCCCAGTTGTACAAATTTTTACTGCATCCTTCGAGTCTTATTAGGCTCAAGCTCATTATACTAATTAAATTTATTAAATTTACTAGTCAACACTCACATAACACAGTTTTCAATACAGTATCACAATTTCTAATGCGGTATTTCTTTTATTAAATTAGTATGTTTAGTAATACCCCTTGATTAACCGCACGTACTTTTGACCTCGTGCCCCACGCTATGTATCCCAGCCGACTTTTGTATTTCCCCGACACCATTCCCAAGAATTTTGGAACTGTGAAACAACCCATCACAAACCATCATTCCCGAGGATCTCTCTCCTGCCTGCGACTCTTCATCACCCAACTTCGCCGGACTTTTTTCCGGCCACATCTCTTCTCCGTCATCCTCTTCACCTGATTCACTACCACCTCCTCCATCCTCCATCACCATATCATCATCATCCCAATCGCTCTCGTCATCATCATCAACATTCAATTCCACGATATCCCTCATCTCTTCAGTAACTTTTACACTAAATAAATTGCTGCCGACTTTTAAGCTCACGTTTTCGTTGATCAAGTCGCAGTCCCAAACATGAACCAAAACTTTTGCAACCACCAATGATTGATTTCCTTCTAAACGACAATTTTTCATATCCATAGTCGCACCCACCATTCTGCTATCCTCTTGAATGTTTCCTTTGTCCAACATGTTACCGGAACGCCCACTATGTTCAACCATGTTAACCTTCCGGTCGGCCAATACGACTTGTCCCATCTCCTAATCTTTCCTAGCCATTTCCTCATATTATATTCTTCCAATTTCAAGATGTTATCTGCCGTCTCCGTGTTCTGTAGTAATATCATTACTTCCTTTCCACCGAGATACTTGATTTGAAACTCCATCAGACCTCTTCCTTGCAAAGTGCCGATGCTTGTTCGAGGTATTCTATCTTTTTCACTTCTCCAATAATCCCGTTTTGAAGAATCTTAACATTTATTTCTTCTTCCTTCACTTCAATCACCCTGTCTTTGTTATCTAATACCACCTTGGGTTTCCAGTGACTAATCAGCCCGTTGCTCTTGTTGAGTCTTCTTGTTTTTAATCTCAACATCATACAACACTTCCTTATACTTTCTTTGATCCCGAAGTATATCAACTCCTACCTGTTGACGTTCACGCTGACTTTTAGAACCCACCTGATGACCAGGATTAGCCTTGCTCCAATTATCATGTCTATTCCAAGCCTTCACCACTACCAAACGGTAGTCTCCAATCCTTAACGTATTCAGTTTTCGTAACATAAACGTATCATCTCCAACTTGTGGATATCGTATAAAACCGAAACGTCTCCCGTCTCTTAACGTTTTCCTTACCATGTATATATCCGTCGGTCTTCCGCATTGCCTGAACGTACCCCACAATTCGTCCACTCCACAGTTATCTGGGAAGTTGAAGAACATGAAAGATGACACCGATCGAAGACTAACCCTGGACCTAATCGACCCGGAAGCTTGGTTGTTAAAATCTCTGTTTTTCATTCGATGTTCCGATGCTCTGTAAATTTGTTGGTGGAGAACAGAGGCATTCCACGCTGCTCTCATTTTTTCTTCGATCAATGTAGTAATAGTTGAAAGGCAAGTGAGTTGTTATTTTATATGCAGTTTTAAAAGCAATAAAAACAAAACAAGAAACAAAAAATTAAAAATTAAAATAAAATAAAAATTAAGCCAAAATGCGAACATGTTACGGAAATTACCTTTGTCAAGACCCTCTAATCACCTTGCCACGTACGTCTGCAGTCATTATTCAAGATAGTCAATTACCACAACCACAAAGTATGTCGAACCATATATCCAAAAAATTTAAAGCTCCAATAATGATTTAGACTCGGAATATTATCTGTTTCCACTGAAGTGATCTGGCCTACACAAATTATGAGTTTGTGATATAATTTACCATTAATTAGAGATTGATAGTGTATAAATGAAGATGGTAATTTAGCGAACTGTCATTTACAGAAAAACAGCATGGACATCCTCCAAATGTCCCTCAAAGAGATAAAATCGGCCACACAAAACTTCAGTGATAACAATTGCATTGAAGAAGGAAGCTCTTGGAAGCTGTATGAAGGAAAAGTTACACGTGATGATGGATGTAGCACCATTATTGCAAAGCGGTGGGATAGCAAATCTGATCCAAAGTATCATCATGAGTTTTTGAGAGAGCTTGAAGCTCTTTACAAGTGTAAGCACGAATGTATTATCGGTCTTGTAGGCTATTGTAATGAAATGGATGAAAAAATCATTGTTTATGAGCATGGAAATTATGAAACACTCAACAATCATTTGGACAATGCTAGTCTTGCATGGATGGAATGCCTCAAGAAAAACATTGAAGTTGAAAAAAGACTGTCTACAGGTGGTGTAGATATTGAATTGCTTAGTAATTGTAATGAAAGCCTTGAGATTTGTTTGGACTATCCTTATAAACCGAGAAATCTTACTTGGCATCAACGTTTACAAATATGTCTTGGTGTTGCGCACGGATTGAATTACCTACATACAAGTATGGAGAAAAAAGAAAGAATAATACACCGTGATTTCAAGAGTGCAAACGTTCTCTTGGATGGTAATTATGTCGCAAAGATTGCCGACTTTGGGCTCCCCAAGTTACGCGATGCAAATCAACAAGGTAGCACCATTGTTACTAATAATATTGCTGGCACAAAATTTTACTTGGATCTGGAACGGGAATCAGATATCTACTCTTTTGGAGTAGTCTTATTTGAAATCCTATGTGGGAGGTTGGCACATGATCCTGTTTACTATGCCAACAATCAGAGTGGGCTTCCATCAATAGCAGTACGACAACCCTTCAACATTCAAAGGTTGAAGAATATGGTGGATCCAAAAATAATGGAAGCTGATGATAATATTCTTTCGTTGACTGGAAGGGCCAATCAAGTATCTCTTGATACATTTATAAAGATAACATATCAGTGTCTAGCAAAAACTCGAGCTCAACGTCCAAAATTGGAAGTCATCATCAAAGAACTTGAGAAATCACTTGACTTTCAAGTAAGTATCTGTTTTCAATATATAACTTTCTTTTGTCTCTTCATATTGTTGATAACGAGATTTTTTTAATCAGTGCATTGCGGCGGGATCTTAAAAATTATAACTTAGACTGCAACTTTTAGCGTGCGCGAGATCTAAAATCTTTATGCTTTGTTACATTTTATATAGTTACATTTCTAAAAAAGTTGATAGTTTGAGAGTCTGGGAATGATTGGCAATTGGTGGATGATAAACACGTATAGAAAACTAACAACCCAATGAAGTTCAATACTAAGCTATTATTAAAAATCTTAAGAAATGTCGGATCCCATTTCATGTTTTCATGTTTTTGTAACTGAATGTAGCACCTGAGTGTTTCTCTAAGTCAGATCCCATTAATCTTGAAAAAGTATTTCATGATCATCTAAAGTTTACAACCTTTTATACTACTAAAACTAGGTTACAAATTATAAAATTCAAGTATGATTCATGAGGTCAAACTACACTCTTGTTTTACAAAATGTTTCCTATTTGATTTTATATAGTTTCAACATCTTGATTGTATATTTCATTTAGTTAACATGTACATATAACTTTACTATTCATGAACTATTTAGAGAATAGTAATTTAGCATTGTTAAATGTTATGACTAAACAGGTTTTATACTTATATCTCCAATGTACAAAAAGTGTTTGATCCTGCTTGTATTCAATTCCTAGTTGGCCAACAACTATCAAATTTTCATCTTTTCGTGTGTACAGGTGATCACACACATTAATGAAAGGCAAGGGAGTTAATTATTTTATATGCAGTTTTAAAAGCGATAAAAACAAAACAAGAAACAAAAAATGAAAAAAATAAACTAAAATAAGAAATTAAGCCAAAATGCAAACATTTTACGTAAATTACCTTTGTCAAGACCCTCTAATCACCTTGCCACGTACGTCTCCATTTCATTATTCTAGATAGTCAATTATCACCCCCACGAAAAAAATTAAAGCTCCAATAATGATTTACACTCGGAATATTATCTGTTTCCACTCAATTAAGTGATCTGGCCTACACAAATTATGAGTTTGTGATATCATTTACCATGAATTAGAGATTGATAGTGTATAACTGAAGATGGTAATTTGGCGAACTGTCATTTACAGAAAAACAGGATGGACATCCTCCAAATGTCCCTCAAAGAGATAAAATCGGCCACACAAAACTTCAGCGATAACAATTGCATTGAAGAAGGAAGCTCTTGGAAGCTGTATGAAGGAAAAGTTACACGTGATGATGGATGTAGCACCATTATTGCATAGCGGTGGGATAGCAAATCTGATCCAAAGTATCATCATGAGTTTTTGAGAGAGCTTGAAGTTCTTTACAAGTATAAGCACGAATGTATCATCGGTCTTGTAGGCTATTGTAATGAAATGGATGAAAAAATCATTGTTTATGAGCATGGATATAATGAAAGACTCAACAATCATTTGGACAATGCTAGTCTTCCATGGATGAAACGCCTCAAGATAGGCACTGATGTTGCAAAAGGACTGGATTTTCTACATACATGTGGTGTAGAGAAAAAGATTGAAATGAATCATAGAGACATAAAGGCGCTGGAATTTCAAGTAAGTTTTCATACCTTTCACACAACAAAACCAAAATTTAGTTCATTATGCATACATTCTATTAATTTAATAAATGAATAGGAGGACATTGATATATGGGAACTCAAACTGCCTAGAGATTATAAAGAAATAATAAAGATGTCAACAACCCCCGATATCTACTCTACCAAAACGAGGAAGGAGCTTTATGATATTTTCCACAAAGGAATTCTTCTTCAAGAAGGCAAAGTGGTAATTAATTAACTCATTCTCATATTATAGTATATATTGCTAGACTAGATGCTAGATATATAATTGGTTGATGACGTTTCATTTCATTTTTTTATTATTATTATTTTGTTTTATCGTGCAATTTTATTTTTTTAAGTACAAAGAATGGACAACTCTAGAATTGAAGGGCTTGCACAAAGTCCATAATGAAAACTAATGATATAAGTTCTAACATAAGCTACTGTAAATTGTTTCGTATCACTAATTAATTCTCATTCTTTAATCTCATCAACTTTTACCAACAAAGTGTCTTCCAAGTGGTGGCCCAAGTTCATCCATGGGTTTAAGCGTATATCATATTCAAGTTTAATTTGATTTAATGTTTTTTTTTTTATGTAACAGTGGTTTTCGTTAAACCATAATGAAGAAAGAAATGAAATGATATCCGCAAGAATGTTTTTGTATGAAAATCATAAATCACACAAGTCAAGATCTGTTCAAAATCCAAGGTTCGTACCTCTTGAGTACCCAGTAACTTAATTGTTAGATTTACTTTTACACGCTCCGACGCTCCGTAAACGTCAAACTGTCATTTTTTTCTTCAATTGTAAGGCACTAGATGAAAATGCTCATTTAGTAACAACAAAATGTGCCACTAAAAAATAAATAAATAAAAACCTCTCACAAAAATAAGCAAGTATGTTACATACATATAAAAATAAAAAATATTAATAATTATAAAGTGGTATATATAGCGACACAAAAAAAAGTTTGGGATATTATTTTTTGAACTATCCATGACACAATTTTTTTCATTTAACCATGACAAGTTTTTTATGTCAAGTGTTGGTAAAGCGCAGTTTACAATTTTACTCGAACTATTTAGAAATGTAAACAGATAGACGTATGAGTTTTCCTATTCGGGTTACTTTAAAGTGACTAATTCATATTTTTGGAGAGGTAAAGTTGTTACTAAGTTGACTGTACTGGCCAGTAACCTACACTGATTAATTCATCTCCCTTTAGTTAATATGTCTAAGATGCTAGAAGGAAGACAATCCATAACTAAACTCTATAGTATGAGCTTTAGTGGGTTTTGGATACGCTTATTTTGATATGTTATTAACTTAATTCATTATTGGAACATAATAAGCTCAAACTTTAGTGTTTCGATCTTATATACTTATTCAGAGTGACCTTCATAAGCTCAAAATTTATAGCTTATTTGTTTATTAACAATAAGTTATAAGCTTATGCAAACACTTTAGTGTCTTAGAGCAAGAGTGGGATACATTTTCACAGGTGGATAGTCTGACCACCCTATGGTTTCACTTATGTGGCCTGGTATGGGCCAGAGTGGTGGGGAAGATGTTGATGTAACGAGTTTTTTTTTTTTTTTTCTTTTAATTTCTTTTCATTATATTGTTATACTTTGTTGAAGAAAAAAAACGTAAAGACTTTGAGGGCATTTTGTTAAAAAAGGTTTTGTAAAAAAATTTGTGTGGATTATAAACTAAGGTAGTTAAGATCCTGATCTTGATCTTGAGATTTTACGATTGCACGATCTTCATGAAAGAAAACGATCTCGATCTTGTATAAGATCTAAAAATCGTAGTATCTCCGATTCTGAGAATAGGATCTTAGGATCTCGATCCGATATTACTTAGCATGAATTAATGAGTTAAAAAGTACAAATTTGTTAATTTGTCTAATAAAAGGTTAATATGTTAATCATTTAATCAATTAATAAAAGTAAAAATAATCAATGTTTCAACTACAATAGTTTAACACACGAAAATCTATATCTTTAACAATAAATATTGTAATCTAAATCCTATTGAGTAGTATTAAACTAACCTTATAGTGTTTAAACTATAAATAATTCATTAATTTGTCACACATTTGGTCTTTTAGATGTATTATAACACACATGTATGAGATTAGAGTATCTTAGTAGAATCTTAAGATCTCGATTAAATGTTACGATTCCGATCTTGTGAAGTCGAAAACAATCTTAGGTAAAATCTCGATCTTGACAACCCTTAATTTGTATGGATTATACATTGGTGTGACCATTACAACATATTTCTCGTTCAATGTGATTTTTAGTATGGTACATACATGTCAGCCCTTTTCAAAGTGATTAATGTGATCACTCCTTGTGTTCTGTTGTACTTATAAGGTGTTCAATGATATATTAATAACTAGCTATCAACACATAAATATGTTGCAGTGTATATTAGATGATATATTAGGTTATATGGCCCAAGTCCGATTGTGAACTTAAGGTCCGTTAGAGTTTAATTAGGTTTCTAGTGTATTCTATATATAGTTGATTAATAATAGTGTATGTACCTGTTAAAGATAATCATTATAAACCGTGTCTTAATATATAGGTTGGTTCGGAAAAGCCGTGTGCAATGAAAAATGCAAGCACGGCTTTCGGAGGGATTTTTACTTTTAACAACCAACTCAACATTGTCCGAACGACGGAAATAATAATTTCCAAAGCGCACGTGTTTATGTGCTTCTAGTGTATTCTCTATATAGTTGAATTATAATATGTTCTACTTATGGGGTTTTCATCCAATATTGTATGTACCTGTTAGAAGATAATCATGAAAAACTGTGTCCTAATATATAGGTTGGTTCATTTAAACCGAAAATGTAATAACTAATTCGACATTGTCCAAAGGACGGAAATAATAATTTCCAAAGCGGACGTGTTTATTTGCCATGAGGAACATAAGGTAGACTATTTTAGATTTTCATATCTTATAAATGTTTTAGTAATGATTGGTCAGACGTGTTTGTAATAGACCATGATAAGTTCACCGATACTTATAATAAATTCATCAAAAGTATATATTAACAATTTGTACAATAAAACCTTTTAATCTATGTTTTTGTGAATTTTTCAGAATGCATGGTGAATTTATCACGATCCCTTTGTAATAGTTCTATAGTTAGAGAGAAAAATTTTCCGACCTTGAAATTGTTTTGAGTATTTTACAAGGTTTTATAATGGTTGTATTTCATATTGCATTATCTTGATCTCTTTATGTACCTGCAGGTTTCAAAGAGTTGTGAGGATGTTAAATAGTTCAAATCTAGAGATCCAAATCAAGATAAAACCTCAATTTTTATCTCAAAATGTAATTTATGGAGCTTATCTTGTATTCAAACTTTGTGATCCAAGAAAATTTTCAAATCAACCAGTGTATGTAAATCTCAAGTACAAAATGGGTGGTGAAACCTTGCATGCATACTTTGCAACATGGAGAGATGATAAATGGATGATGATAGAACTATGTCGGTTCTTACATGATGAAAATCATAGTGATTTTGAAGTTCAGTTGGAGAGTTTTTCACGATACTATTGCGGAAGTGGGGCATATATTGAAAGCCTTGAGTTTCGAGCCATCAGCGATGCGAGTTTAAAGGTACTCTTTCTTTTTCTTCTTGATTCTTTTGTTTATAGTTACCATTCAAGAAATAGAACTAACACTAGATCGTACAAGTTTATAACATGATCTTGTGTGTTGAAACAGGTGCAATCTAAATTGTATGAGAAAATAGGAGGGCAACCGGTTGATAATACTGAAAGAACCAAATTGCAGCATGTTGAAAAGGTTAGTTTTTATTATTGTTGAGAGTCCTTCTTACCCTTTATATTATATATATATATATATAAGGCAGATTCAGAGGGAAGCTTCAGATATGAGATTAGAGGAAAGCTAATCCTAGCCATTAGTTTCAAGATAGCTTGTCTAAAGAATAAATAATGCTTATACAAACCCAATTTCACTCGTTTTTTTCTAAAATCCAAATTTAAAGCATGTATATATTCATCAATCACAAACTAACTAAATTTTCAAATTCATCAAACGCATTTATATAGATCGCCAATTCGTCATTATACATATCCATCATTAATTATGAAATTTGTGTGTCACTTTTGGGTTTTTGTAAATTTTTTTATTTTTCAATGAAAACAATAAAGTTAAACGAATTTCATCATACAAAACTTACAAACAGGCAATTAATCGAATGGGCGTCATTCATCATCTAATTTCAATAATTAAAAGTTCCATAATGTTATCATTCATTTGAGATGAATGTTAATCAAAGTTACAATTTAATATCCAAAGAGTTGCGTTCACAAAGTGAAGCGAATTCAAAGAAATTGCAAATGCTTTCAGCAAAAATAATTTTGTCCGACTCTTCTAATAACAACGAGCAGTTGATGAAAAGGTTTCTTTTTATGATAACTGAGAATTTTTAAATACATGCACACATGTATAAAAGTATTGAAAAACTCCTTGTTGTAGTACTTGTGCGATACTAATATAACTCGATCTTTTGATGAGCAGTTGTTTTCAGAAAGCGAAGCTAACTTGAAGAAATTTCACATGCTTCCAGCAAAGATGGTTTTGTCTTACTCTTCTAATGCAAAGTGTTTCGTTTGGAAATCTCCTCCCGAAATCAGGTTTGCTCTCTAAAGAAACTAGTCGTCATCTATTTTATATCCAAATTGAGATTTCATTTTAAGAGTGGATTCTCATTTTGTTAGGAAGATAAAATGGTTTTGTATAATGAGTTTGTATTCACTCATATGAATTTAGATATCATAAATGTAGATTTAAAGAGGTGGCTGAATTTCTATCAAACCAAGTGATTCGTATCAAATGCAAGATTGAAACTCAAGTATTGTTGTCAAACACTGCTTATGCGTGTTATCTCATATTCACGCTAGCAGAAGAATGTCATGGCCTGCAGTGTCCCGTGAAAATACGGGAAAACAAAGAGACCAAGTTTCTTTATTTCAGAAACCCAAGCACATTGAATTTACACAATATCCAAAGGGTTCCGCAGCAGAGAGAAGATGGACTAATGGAAGTTATTGTGTGGGAATTCAGTTCAAACAAGCTCAATGGTGATCACTTTCCTATGAATTTAAAGCTGAAATGTTATGAAGGAACTCTGCGTGGCCTTATTGTACATGGCATCCAGTTTCGACACATATGATCTATCGGCAGAAAAGTCAGATTACATCGTATTCCATAATTACTTTCGAAAGTTATATATGCTCTCTAATTCCGTGGATATTGGAGAATGTTCAATTTTTTCATTTTCTTTAAGCTGAGAATTTAAATACAGTTCAATTTCTAACAGAATTTGTCAACATTTCTAACATTCTTGGCGATTTATTTATTTATTACTTATATTGAATTAATTTTGAGATTTACATTACCGTTTTCTGCAATTTGCTATATCTTAAATGCAAAAAGGGGGTAAAATTGTTCTGTTAATTAGAAACTCGACTATACAATCACAATAATCACAAATAATAATAAAATTCAGCAAATATAATATACGTCTAGTGGTGAAGGCGTAATATGATTAGTAAACTTCTGATTTCGATTCGAAAGCGGTTGAATTCCACCTGCGCATTTGGTCGTCGTGCATTTGGAATTAGGGCTCCCTCCGATAATTATAAAATCTCTTCATCTTCATCTTCTGATTCTGATTCATTAATTTCATCTTCTAACAATACTTTTTGACCTTCAATTTCGTATTTTGATTCAGATGATTGTAATCGAATACGAGTTCATGAGGTTTAGATTCTTGAGTTGGGCCGATGATACTGGACTAATCATCCTATATCTATTGGGCTAATAGCGATTACAATTTAATAAAAAGTAAAGATTCATAGTTGGGGAAACGGAAATGTTAGGTGTAAAAATATTAAGGTGATTATAGTTTCATGATGATACATTATTTCCGGACCCTTTATAATACGAACATGTTTAATTTGTGGGAATGTATAACTTTCAGACTATGAAGGGTTTATTATGTTTAAGTGGGAAATTTCAAATGGAACTTTATGAACTTTTATTATACTTTATGCACCATTATGTGATGTTAATAGTACCATTGTTATTTAACATTCATATTTAAAATTATTTATAACTTTCATCATTTGATATCTATTTTTTAAAATTATATGTATATCATAAACATGATCTCCCGCTCAACCGGCGAGTGATAATCAAACTCCTTCGATAACTCTCACTGTCGATTACCAAACGGGTGTGGTACCTTTTACTATATGACTACCCAACTGAGAAAACCATCATCTTGAACTCCCTAACAAACCTCACATCTTTAATAATCCACTCGTATCAAGAAGTTCCAAGAATCACATCCCACACTCACAACATCAAATGCCCTCTCATAAACATCTCGCAATAGAAAAAATTCGATAACAATCAACCTTTCTTTGCATGGGATCGCAAAGAACAATAAATTCGAATCCATAACCTAGGATTCCAAATCACTCAACTGTAACAAAAATTACCATTGACTCAAATCAACAAATTTTTCATACTGCGACTAATCATGTCCTAAACGTGAAAGACTCCTGCCATGTCGTCACGTTGCGTCAACCACCATCATGTCGCGATTTACACACTATTACCGGATCTGAAAACGTACACCATAATCACATCGTGCTTATATCACCGAGCCGAACCTGATTTACTTGTTGCAAACAAATCTTACAACTGTGTTGTTCCAATTGTTCCCCGATGGTTCACTTCTTTCGGATCAAGATCTATCTCATATCTCCGTCTTCTAGAAACAGAAACCCTAACCATCAAAACCTAATCTTGATCATTCTCACATCCGCTATCGTTCTGAATCGCTCAACCTAGAGCTCTGATACCAGTTGTAAGAAATTGCAGTGGAATGAAACAACCAATAATGATTAGTTGATCACTCTAATACCTGTTGTTAGTAATTAACCAATCCAAACAACACTTGTGTAATCGAGGTTACACCCACAAACAATAAGCAGATAATTAAAACCAAACATACAAGATAAATGAAACAATACGGACACAAGAATTTAATCTGGTTATGTCTGATCTCCAACTTGGAGATCGATTTAGTCCACAGGGTCAAACCAGAGAGTTTTAACTTTTATTTTTGTAGTCCAAGGTTTATAATACGTAGGGTTTAATATATATAGGAGGATGTAACCTTGGGAACAAGAAAACTTCAATTTTGACCGACCTACTCGATCCCATATGGTCCCACCGGAATCATATTATCTGTCAAATGGATCCCACCGGGATTGCACCCTTTTCGGTCCAAATTCAATATCTTCGTTAAGCTTCACAATCCTAATATATGTCAATTGTGTGATGATGCGGTGGAAACAATTGATCATTGTCTTCTTAGGTGTTCTAAAATTGAGTGTGTTTGAGATATAAATTTTGGTTGGTTGGGTTTATAATTTAAACAATGCTTTTTTGGCTTAAGAAGTATTATGTCATAGGGTTTTTTGTCAGCCGTCAGTCTCAAAGGTTAAAGAAGCTATATGGCAAGTTGTTTTTTGGTCTGCGTTTATCTTATGTGGTCTGATTAGTCGTTTTTTCAAGAAATATAAAGGGATTTCCAGATTTTTTTTTGCACAGATTCAAGTCAAGACTTTTACTTGGGTGTCAAACAGATTGAAATCAGAAAGGTTGGATTGGGATAAATGGCAGAAGGGTCACACCTGAAGGTAGCCTCAATGTACTTTTAGGTTGCTGCTGCTTTCGGTTGTTGCAGGTGTTGTTGCAGCAGGAGATCTACTGCAGTTCTCTTAGTGTTCAGGCTAAGGCCGAAGAGTAACCTTCAACAATAACTTGATTCCTAAAGTTCGTTCGTTCTATGTGCAAAACAATAAACCGTAAGTTCGCATCTACTCATCTGATCACATTAATTAGTTGGTACAAGTTCCCCATTTATGAAGCTAACTTTGGCTTTGGAAAGCCGATTTGGGCTGCCCCTAGGACTGTACCACTGAAAAATTCAGTAAATTTGATGACAATGCTAGAGGTAATGGAGTCGAAGCACGTGTCTTTTTGGAAGTTAAAGACTTTCCTGTATTTGAACAGAGTGAGAATGCCAATGCTTTCCGTGCTTAAAATCCATTGCTTTCGCTTGTTTGATCATCGGTTTCAAGGTAGATTATTGCTTGAATCTTTAGGGTGTATTTGTTACAAAGATTTTGGAAAATGAAATAACTAAGAAAGTAACTATTGTTGTTAGTGAGAATTAAGTTTGTTACAACCAAAGATACAGATAAGTGTAGAAAGCTCAAGGCTTCTTTCTCTGCTTTCTTTTTATGTCTTACTTTTTTTTTTCAGGTTAGTTATTTTACCATTCATATACATTTAGAAGGACTTTCGATGTGTTTCCCTGAGTTCTAACTTTGCTTAGGTTTATGAATTTTAACATTATCCGTTTGATCTGTTTGTCATTTCATCCTATTTGATAGCCTCCTAATCTCACTTAAGAAAGTCTTTAATCTTTATAGCGATAGAACTATATCATAAAAATGTGTCCATCTCTAGATGGAGAATGTATGTATCATCTCTAATATACTATATATTTCTTCTTTGGTCTCTTTTTGAAGGTAAGTCAAGGTTGTTGATTCGTTTAGAAGTATTCAAGTATGTTTATTCAAGGTTCGTCATACCCGTTCAACATCAAATTTGTCGTAATTGAGGTTCTTCTTGTCAAATGGGTTTAGCTAGTTCAAGAGGTTCCAATATTTTATGGTGCAGTTTCAAGTTAAGTGGTTCCAGTTTTCCATGGTGTTGTTTCAAGTTTCAAGTCAACAGCTTGCAATCTTTCATGTGTAAGTTTCATCTCAAGATGTTTCGACGTTTTATGGTGTGTTCTTTAGAGTAGTCAGAAAGTGTTCATTAGTTTCAACTATCATTGGTCAAGTAGCTTGTGTTTATAGTTTGACCAAATCAAGTGTATTGTTAAGGGGGATAATAATACTTAATCTCCTTAGCAATATATTTTCCGAGCATTTAATGTTTTATTATTAAAGGCAGCATCCACTTTTTTATTATTTAATGTGTTAATAATCGCTGCAAAATACTGATAACCTTGATGTTTGTGTATGATACTCTGATTTAGATCTTCGGTTGGAGTCAACACTTTATTAAACTGTGCTTATCTAAAAGTTCCATATATATAATTTTGGTTGAGGTAGCAATATATATGATGAGATGAGTAAAAACGGATCATTTTATTGGTGCAGGTTGAAATGGGTCAGATCTGTTAGATCCAAATACTTTTCACCAAACCTTCTAGATTTTTGATATGTGATTAGCATGTCAAATATTACTCTACTAATTATATTACTTCAATACTAATCTACTTCTTTTAATAACATAACTTATAACTTATGAGGTTATATGATAAAAAATACAATTTGAGAAACTTTCTACGCATTTGATCGGTTTCTTTTTAAGCTAAATTTAACAAGTAAAAGAGAAAAAAATTGCCACCAAATTGTGCTGACAGTTAGATAAAAATGGAGTAGCAACATGCCAGTCTGACTTAAATCGCGAAGCTGCAAAATGTCGTTGCAGGGCTATATTTATCGATAGCTAACACGACGTAGTGATAAACAAACAACTGCAGTCTACGACTTGTATGCCTATCATTTCAGAATATTTGTGATGTCACGATCATATGATGCACACATAATGATAAATTTATATGCACTACTAACGTGTAATGTGCCTTGATATTGATTCCTAACAAAGTAAATGCATGCACATGGCCCTTTTTATTTTGTATTTATATATCACTATTTGCGTAATTTATTCTCTAATAGTAATAATAATTGAAGCAGCTAACTGCTTAGGGTGTAAAATGTACCTCTGGTTTAGGTGAAAGCATTGTCATCTTTTTGTTCTTCTTCAACTATAGAGTATTAAACACTATTATTGATGATGAAGGTTGAAACCCATCGCCACTATAGGCTAAGCTTCATCGACGAGGTAGCTCCTTTCTTTGATGTACCTATTGATCTTTTCTTCTCTCCAAACAACAATCACACGCCAAAGTTTGTTGGCCAACTAGCAAAATCCCAGTAAAAAACCTTAACACGATTCCTACCCTCTTGCCGGTAGATATATTAAAGAAATTCAAACCGTTGATTGCAAATGATGAAGGCGTTGAGTTTATAAACGCCAAAGCTAACATCAATCTTCTAGATTTTCTTGGTTCCGATGAAAATGTTAAACTTGTTGATCAATTTAATTCTTCCAGAACTGAGGTTGTTATTCAATTCAATAGCCCATTCGTTTCTATCTATACAAGTTACTAAGTTTGAGTGTGGTGGTGTAGCGATATAATTGGTGAAGATGCCACACACGAGATTGTTGATGCGTCAACTTTATGTACATTCCTAAATGAATGGGCTGCTATAAACCGACAAGAAAATGAAACTGAATTTAAAGGTCCTGGTTTCAACTCATCATTATTCTTTCCCGCTCGTGGTACATCTTTTATTACGGAAGCGCCACCTCCCACATATTATAAGTTGAGAAATGATATAGCCATTAAAATTTTACAAAAAGTTATTCACAACATAAGTTGGTCCAATGAATTGAAGAAAGAGAATGATGAGAGAGAAACAAAAAGTGAATTTGATTGGTCCAACACTTATGTCATGTCATGTTGTGGGAGTTTATTTGTAAATTGTTAGTGGATGTAACATTCCTCTTATAAGTTAATCAATTATATCCTAAAAAAAATGTCATTCAATGAGAATGAATATTAAATATGTTACTAAAAGGCTATGGACACTGGAAAACCTTCAAAGGTACAGTTAGTATCATCAACGGTTCTTTCAAGAGCTAAAGATCATCGGGTTTAAAGAGAACTTTTAAAATTATTTTTTTATTATTATAAAATTTAATTTATTCTATTTATTATAAAATTTATTTTTCTTACTTTTTTATGCAAAATCTTTAATTGCGTCATTAAAATCAGTTTCATTTAATAACTCTTTTTTAATTGATAAAGTAGCTAATTCATTTAATGTTTCTTGTGACATTATTGATCTTAAATAGTTTTTCACAATTTTAAGCTTTAAAAATCTTCTTTCTGCTGAAACAACTGTTATGGAAATAATTAACATAATTCTATATACAATATAAACATTTCCAACATAACAGTTATTTGGAAGACTCTCATTGCTGTTGACAATGCAACACACAATTATGAATTACCCAAGGGAGTATATAATCGTCCAATCAGTAAACCTAAGAGAAAAAATGGCTTCCTCTATACTACCCAAAGATTTGTATAAGACTCACTCGGTTTTTGCTTTCACAGTTTTACATATTTCGTAAACTAAAAACAAAATCACAGAAATATGTTAATAGGCCTATTCACAGAGGCGGCTCTTGACGTATGAATTTGATCTGATCAAAAATGTTGAGATTAGTTAGCTTGTTGTGCATATGATATTAAGATAAAAGATATATATGTATATATATATATATAATAGTGTATATATTAGAATCTTATGAAGTATTTGAGATAAATTTTTTAAATATGTTACTAGAATTGTATAAATATTTAATATAACATCATTTATCATCTCAATTTTTGATAATCATGATGTATAATGTAACAAAATTCAATATGAGTTAACTCATAATTTTTATAAAGTTAAATTTGTATGATTTAGGTACAATTAATAATAATTTTTCTTTTTTAATTATTTGATTGTCTTATATAATGATTTATATGGAGTATTATTTAAGTATAATCACTTATATTATAAAATATCTACCTAGACTGAAAGAAATTGTTGAATAAATATTTAATTCATTCAAAAATGTGGAGTTAACATTCGATCTACCGCAATATGTCAAGTATAAATCCCCTCGTTATAAAATAGAACCAAAATATACAAGCTGTATAATGGGCTCAAATGCCGACGTACTTGTTGTATGCCAACATTGTCATATTTACGTCACACTTGTATCATTGTATGACATAATAAATTGATCAACTTGGTGGTAATATGTCGATTTAGCAAGTGATATGATTTTCTTTCTAATAATTATAGTACTTTGACATTTTCTATGTTTTAATAAAGTTGACTTATTTATGTTTCATTTTTCAAATAAAAAAGAAACAGAAAAATTAGTTAACAATCAAGTAAATAAGACCATTTTTATTAACTAGTGCTAAAGTTAAGTGTACTTGAGTGAGATTATTTTAAATTTAATTTGAAGTTATAAAATTCTTAGAAGTAAATAAATTCAAACAAATAAAGTAATTCAGATATTAAAAATTAAGCTTATCACCTTAAAATAAACCGGAAAGGTTTGACATTTTCAGAATATTTAGAGAAGTTGGGTATTTTTTAATTTAGATGTATACGGTCTAAATCGTGTGATTATTTATCTAATAGAGTTCAAATTCCGATTTCGTATGAGATTATTAAAACGTTTCATCACTAGATCATTATAGTTTGTGAAAATAAACAATAATATAAGAAATAAACAAATATAAGTAAGAGGGTGCTTTAGCTTATTGCTTATCACTTATTATAAACAAATAAGAAGAAGCAACATGCCATAATCTTACCTGAATCACCAAATTGCAAAATGTCGTAGCAGGGCTATATTTATCGATAGTTAATTCGATGTAGTGATAAACAAACAACTGCAGCCTACAACTTGTATGCCTATCATTTCAAAATATTTGTACTGTCACGATCATATGATGCACACACGAATAAATATATATACACTACTAACGTGTAATGTACATTGATATTGATTCCTAACAAAGTCAAGACATGCACACGCCCCTTTTCATTTTGAACTTATATATCAATATTTTCATAATTTATTCTCTAATAATAATAATAATAATAATTGAAGTTGAAATAGCTAACCCGCTTAGGTTATAATAAAATTGAATTTATATATCACTATTTGCATAAGTTATAAAATTCATATATCACTATTTGCATAATTTATTCCCTTGATACTACTTCAACTATTTAAAAAGGGTATAAGCAACAATGAAAATGAAGGTCAAAAATATTCTGGTACTATAATAAGAAACACTGAAACAGTTGTATGTTTACATTTAAAATTGGATAACGCTATATAGACTTAATTTGTCATATGACTAATTTATGTCTAATCATACAATGTTTGACGTATATACTTGATTTATTCTCTCTTTAAATCTCATTCAATCATTTTCTCATCTATCAATCACATTTTTAAACATATATATGTAATTAGACATATATATCATTTTCCTTTTAAACCACTGGTAATATGTGATGTGCCTCAATATTTATAGCTAATAAAGTCAACTTAAGGCACATGTCCCTTTCTATTTTAAATTTATATATCACGACTTGCAGTACTCCAATAATATTTATAATAATAATAATTGAAACAGCCAAGTTCTCTGTGTATAAAATGCAACTCTGGTTTACGAGAAAGCATTGTCATCTTTTAGCCCTTCTTCGACTAAAGAGTACTAAATACTAATGATGATGAAGGTTGAAAAACAATCAAGCACATTTATAAAACCCTTTCCTCCAACCCCTCAAACCCATTGTCACTATAGGTTAGGCTTCATCGATGAGTTAGCTCCTTTTTCGAATGTAGATGTCGTTCTTTTCTTTTCACCGATTAGCGATGGCAATAGAAAGTTTGTCGGTCGGCTAGAAAAATCCCTTGAGAAAACCTTAACACGATTATACCCTCTTGCCGGTAGGTATATAGATGAAACTCGAATTGTTGACTGTAATGATGAAGGTGTCGAGTTTATACACGCCAAAGTTAACATCAAACTTCAAGAAATTCTTGGATCGGAAGTTGATCCTAAATTGATTGATGAATTCTTTTCATTCAAAACTCGTGCGAATCATAAGATGACTGATCCATTACTTTCAATACAAGTTACTAAGTTTGAGTGTGGAGGTGTAGCAGTTAGTGTAAGTGCTACACACAAGATTGTTGATGCGTCCACTTTGTGTACATTTTTAAACGAATGGGCTGCTATAAACCGAGAAGAAGAAAATGAGATTGAATTCTCAGGGCCCGGTTTCAACTCTTCGTTGTTGTTTCCTGCTCGTTGTCTACATCCGATGAATCTACCAACTATTAGCGATGATATGTTAAGCAAGTATATGCGAAAAAAAATTTCGTTTAGTGAGAGTGATATATCAAACATTAGAGCAAACGCTGCATTTGCAAGTGGAAAAAATAGCACCCGTCGATGGTCAAAGGTACAATTGGTAATGGCTATCCTTTCAAAGGCTTTCATTGATGTGGATCGTACATACACAAGTTCAAGAGAATCTATGGTCCTTCAGCCTTTGAATCTAAGAGGAAAAATGGCATCCTTAATTCCTAAAGATTCTTGTGGGAATCTTTTGGCAAATTGTCCCACGAAATGTGGGATTCCTGGAACAATGATCGAGTTGGCAGATCTTTTAAGTGATTCTGTCAAGAAGGCTATAAATAACTTCTCAAAGGTACACCACGATAGGGAAGAAGGACAATCGATAGTTTGGGATTCGTATTTACAAATGGCAAACATTCCAGAATCGACTCATTTGATTGTAATAACTAGTTGGTGCCAATTTCCTTTTTATGAAGCTAACTTTGGCTTCGGAAAGCCGATTTGGGCTGCCCCTGGAACAGTACCACTGAAAAATTCAGTAATTTTGATGGACGATGCAAGAGGTAATGGAGTCGACGCACATGTCTTTATGGAAGTTAAAAACTTCCCTGTATTTGAACAAAGTGTGAATGCCAATGCTCTCCGTGCTTCAAAACCATTGGATTCACTTGTTTGATCATCGGTTGTAAGGTAGATTCTTGCTTGAAGCTTTAATTTAGGCTGTGTTTGTTACGAAGGTTTTGGAAAAAGGAATAACTACTAAATTAATTATTGTAGTTTGTTTAGTGAGTTCAGGTTTCGACTCACGATTTTTTGATGCTTTATAGTGTGTTCTTTCTGTTCAAAGGTCAAGTAGTTTTCACAATTTTTACAGAGTAGTTTGAAATTGTTCATCAGTTTCGGTTTCAGTTTCAACTCTCAATGGTCAAGTAGCTTGCAGTTGTAATCTGACCAAATCAAGTGTGTTATTAATGGGGATTTTCTTAATTTCCTTATCAATATATTAATCTAGCAGGGAACATTCTTCTTTAATAATCGCTGCAAAATACTTATAACCTTGATTTTTGTGTATGAGACTCTGTTTTAGCTATTTGACTACAGTCAAACACTTCATTGAACTGGGTTTATCCAAAAGTTGCACATAATATTGATACAGGTGGCAAGATGGGTGAGATGAGTAACATTTAAAAAATGATCGTTATTGGTGCTTGTCGAAAAGGTTCATGTTGGTTTGACCCGGACACTTTTCCACCAAACCTTACAAATTTTGTACATGTGATTACCATGTCAAATATGACTACAATGATTATATCATTTTAATAATAATCTACTTTTTCTAATAAGATAACTCGGCGGTTTTATGTATAAAATAGTTGAATTTTAGACGACTTTCATTCCATTTGATTTATTTGACATGTTTCTTTTTTAAGGTAAATTTATCATAGTTGTTAATCATAACTCAGCATCGAGCTATTTATAAGTAAGTAAGTAAAAGAGATAAAATTGCCACCTCTAGATTACATGAAAACTTATTATGTGATTGGTGATCAGCCTATGTATTTGTTTGGCACAAATTTTACAAACTTGCAATGTTTCTGGTGCAATTTACAACATCTTTTGAAGGTGAAAGCCATGGAGGCTATATGAATATATTTTACAACATCTTTTGTAGTGCACTAAAAGATTATTTCATTAGTGCACTAAATTGCAATGTTCTCGTAACATCCATTTTGTTATGAAATGCATTTTCAATATTCTCGATTCCAACCAGTTCCTTTGCTTTCAGAAGTTATCAGTTCACTTTCAAGTACAACATCACAAACTTTATTTTAGTCCTTTTGATTTTCTTTTATCTAAAACATTATAGGTCCTTATCAATAGCATTTCAGTGCTAATCAACTGGGCTATTCAGTTGGCCACTAAAGTTTTCTTATGGGGCCTTGAGTTGAGGAACAGGAGGATCTTAGGGTTAGCATACTGTCCAATTAGATGTCACTGCTAGACCTGAACCACTAACATCTAACAAATCGTTCAAAAAAAATAAAAATAACATTGTAGTGCTACAAAATATCTGACATATCTAAAATAACCTTCAAATAAGAACAAAATAAACGAATCTTATCGACTCATATTAATAGAACATTTGTAATTGAATGATCTAATCTTACTTGAGAATTAGGAGCTCGTGGATAAAAAGTGTTGTAGTTTGCATTATAGGTGAAGATATGATATGCATAAGGATTTACTATCATTTTGCGCATACGCAATGCGATGGAGACTACTAAATTATATATGTTATTTCCATATAACTGTATGTTCGTTAAACATCATGTTATCCTTGATAACAATATAATTATTTTTTTTCATTATTCTATAGATAATATCTCAGTATGGGCATATTGAATTTGTGAATAAAGTGATTTTGAAGTTTGATAAAAGTATAAATTGTTGTGTGTATTTTTGCAGAAATATAATATTAATAAAATTTAAATTTAAATGGAGATATAAAATGTTTGAACGTTGGTTGGACATTGTATACAGGAGTTGTTACACATATTTATATGAGAAAAATGTTAGAAATAATTTAGATATTTTTGAAATTTTTTTAAAGTAAAGCATGTAAATAATTCATAAGAAAGTATAGATAATTGTGAAATAACATTACATTATCATCATGGTGAAATAGTAATGTAAGAAAAATCAATTGGAGCAAGTACATAATATTTCTAAAAGAACATTAAGGTATGCACAAGATCAAACATTTCTCAAACACCTTATCCGTTGTTCTTATTCTCTCCATCTTTCTTTTTCAGTTTCGACTTCAAATCAAAATCGAGTTAGAAAGCCTCTTATGTTAATGGCAAAACAACCTACCACATGATTCCAACGCTAAAGACATGATAAATGATAAAGTTATCAGTTACCAAAAATTCTTGCAACAAATTTGATAAGTATTAGTTGGATAATAAAGAGCGTTGTAAATTTAAGCAACCATTATTCATAAATTCTAAATTTCATAAATTGTTAAGAGAAATAAGGTATACACACTAAACCAACAATAGTGGTGTTATTGAAATAAAGTTTAAAGATAAAAGTTCATTTAAATATGATTTTTTTAAAGTAC
The DNA here is from genome assembly GCA_963921325.1 of Logfia minima. Lineage (NCBI taxonomy): Eukaryota > Viridiplantae > Streptophyta > Magnoliopsida > Asterales > Asteraceae > Logfia > Logfia minima. The sequence goes on from OY992773.1 coordinate 2,437,206, forward strand.
AGAAGTATAAATTTTAACCGTTAATTTTCATCAAAATTAATTTTTTTTTAATATTTTTAAAAATTGAATATATCAAAAACGCCCAGTAAAAAAACTATAAAAATTACACCATAAAAATCAGTGTTTTCTCCTCTTCAATTAGACATTTCACATGACTATCATTTTTGGTAGGTTTTGAAAACCCACCAAAAAATGAAAAAAAAAAAAGTTCGTCAAAAGTATACCTTGTGAGATGTCTTCGGAAGACGCCATTGGCACGGGTGTGTCTTCGGTTGTCTTCCACCTCCCGTCCTCCATCTCCATCTTGGCCAAAAACTCGGAAGACGCAAACCTGTGGGCCCTGGGTGCAATTTACTCTATTTTTTTTATACTTTCTTGCACACAAACGGTCACAAACAAAAAAAATCTGTGTAACGGTAACAAAAGCAGAAAAAGGGGTAGAGAAAACGGTCACATGATATATTATTTTTTTTCCTTTTATTTTATATATAAATATACATATAACTTAACTATCTTTTTCACACAACTACAACTACAATCTTTTCAACTACAACTACAATGCTTTCAACTACAACTACAAAAAGCCTCTATTATTTACATAAAACTATAATTTCATCAACTACAACTACAAAAATGCCTAAATATCACCACAAATTTCAACCATCACAATCTAGCGATATGTGGAACAACTTAATCGATAATCCTACACCAAATTATTCACCAACGGGTTCAACTTCCGCATCGCAATTGAGCAATACCAACTCTAGTCTAGTGGGTTTTGCTCCATACATACCACTTGTTATTCCCTATTTAATCCCACCCGACGAACCACAGTTCCTGTAACACCCACTCTTGTGACTTAGGGGTAATTCGGTAATTTCCATAACCTTGTATTTAATTATAAGTTTTATGTTATATTAACATGTTATTTACATAAGGGAATTAGTTGAAGGTCAAATTGTTAATTGTGTTAGGTAAACTATTAATAGTTTTAAATTAAATTAGTTGTCGGTAAAATAAATAACTTGTTTCGCAAATCGGTTTTCGGGTTCCAGACAATCAGCCAAATAAGATAATATAATTAGAAAGCAATTATGTTAGTTGGTGATATAAATCACCTAACCTCTTTCTTTTCATCTCATTGTCACCAACTTCATTCTCCATTTCTCTTGCATAGTTCCTTGCCTAAATCACGAATTCAACATCAATTGAGTGTGTTATAACCTGCTGTGAATCATCATCATCTTGTTCTTAATTTTCATTGTAAGCATTTTTGCTATTTTTGGTTATAAACTTGAAATTTCGTTAATTCTTGAAATGATGTGTGAAATTGAGTTTGAAAGATGTTATTTGATGTATTAGAAAGGTTAGAAAGCTGGTTAGGTTGATAGGAAACTGATTTTTGAGTTTGTGAGTCGAAATGGTTCGTTTTTTTGGGTATCAGCGGTTCAGTTCGCAATTCTGAGTTCATCCTGCGAGTTGAGTTTTCCTTGCGAGTTGAGTTTTGCCTTGCGAGTTGAGTTGCCCTGCGAGTTGAGATTGACCTGCGAGTTGAGTTCTTGCGAGTTGAGATTGGCCTTGCGAGTTGAGATTGGCTTGCGAGTTGAGTTGCCTTGCGAGTTGAGATTGACCTGCGAGTTGAGTTCCTGCGAGTTGAGTGTGGCCTGCGAGTTGAGTTCCTGCGAGTTGAGTTGGCCTGCGAGTTGAGTTTTTGCAAATTCTGAAAGTGCATAAGTAAAAGGTTATATTTTTAGCAACTAAAATTTAACAGATTCTTATTAACTGCGGATCGGACTCTTATTAACAGATTCTAGATTACAAGGATCACCCGCTTGGATTAATAGGTTATAATAATATTTCGAAATTTGTTAATTGAATAAATAATTAAACAAACGAATTGTTATAACTTGATATAAATTGATAGTTGTAGAGCGATTATATCCGATAATTGCAACTTGGTGATTGTTTACCATTTTGATACTAAGTAATGAAATATGTTATATGATCATGGAAAGAGTTACTAATTTCCAAATTATTGTATTCTCAGATCAGCAGAAGACTCAGTAATATAAGATCTCTGAGTGTGGGCTGAGACAAGTCAGGTGAGTGGATCTGCAACTCATGATTTGATTTAGTTGTAATAGTGTGATTACAACAAGTAACGTAGATATTGATAGACTATCTAGTCTGATTTATGATTGTGTATTTGCTTGTTATGCATATGTGGCCTTCGGGCATCTGTGTTGTTCAGAGGTCAATTGTTATTGGACTTGGTATCTATTGTGTTCAACACAGGTTCCAGATACATGTGTTGTTGCTGGAAACTGTGTTGTTGTGTTGTAGTGTCAAGTTATCGGTAAATCTTGTATGGGCCAATACAGATTGTGATAAGCGTTATTTGAGGGCCACCGCGGCTGTAGGGTTCCTCAGTAACCACCGATCCTCTTGAGTTTATGTGTTTTACGTGCTTAATGTAAACAGATTGTTATGCTAAGTTGAATTATTAGTAGTGCATTCATTCACTTAGCTTCGTGCTAATCCCACCATTTCTCTTCCTGCAGGTTATATATAAGTTTGTGGGTTGGGCAGGAAGATGGATTTTTGAAGAAATGTTTGACACGTGCCATAACTCTGATAAATATTTATAGATGTTTTGTTAATTAACATGTATGTGGATTTTATATAACAATTATATGTGTTTTGCTTCGGAAATAGTTAAATGTTGTAAACTCGCGAAATTTTATGGTCTTTTTGTAATATAATATGTAATATTATTTTTATCCATCGCTTCCGAGTCAAATGACAGATTTAACCCTGAGGTAAATTGAGGGGTGTTATAGTTCCAATACCATCTAAATATGTATCATCAAGCACAATAATACTCACAATTCGGCCAATACCCACGATACGACCAATACCCTCAAACACCACTAACCCAAAATCAATTCCAACACGTTTCAACACCAACATCTACACTTGTACCACCCATCGAAGACCAAGCCGAATTTGCACCCGAACGCGAACCAAGAAAGGATGATAAAGGTTAAAGTAAGGGAAATTTTTTTTTTGGAGTGATAGAGAAAGTAGGATCTTGGCGGAACGGTAGATCGACGCATCAAAAAATGAGGTGGTTGGGAATTCACAAATGTGAGAGTCTTTGTGGAACACCATTATGTCATGGTACAACTCAATAGTTGAAACCAAACGATCCATAGATAAACTCATGGGCAAATGGAATAAATCTCAAAAAGATGTCAAGTTTTTAATGCCATCTACGAAAAACATGAAGACTTGTGGGAAAATGGGAACGATAATGTGGATATTATGTCGAATGCCCCCAAACAATTCAAACAACAAAGAAAGTGGAACTTCCATTGCGAAGACACATTGGCCATCTTAAAGGATTATTCGAAGTTCTTTGCTACTGATGGCGTTATGGGCAACAAACGATCCATGGAACCCGTTTTCCCGATCAATCTCGATGACGAAGACGACACCCCGAACCCGAACCCGAACTCGACTTTGATACAAAATCTATTTTCCGATGACCGATCTGTCGTCCACAAGGTTGGAAGAAAAGTTGAAAAGGACATAAAAGTTCAGAGTCGTCAGATGCTACTTCCACACGTTATTCGAGTGAGGACGCCCGAGAAGAACTTATTGCATCCACTAAAATTCAAGAAAATAATATGGAAACAATAGCGGAGGAGGGGAAGAAACACACAATGCTCGCGAGTAAACGAACAATGTTTGAAGCGTTTAAGTTTCTCGCAACGCAAATACTAACAAACTTGCCACCCGAAGATCTTGAAATGTTATACCAAGCTAGGAAGGAAGTGAAAAAAGAGTATGGTCCGTGTTTCTGACCACGATCACCACCCGCAAACGAGGACGACTAGTTTACCTTTTTAATAATTAATGTAATTGTATTTTTAATTTTTTAATCAATGTAATTTTGTTTTAATTTCTAAATATAATATTTTTCTAAAATTAATTAATGTAATGTTATTTTTAATTTTTAATGAATGTTTTTAATTAAATTTATGTTATAAAATTATAATTGTAATTGTTATAGTTGAAATAAGAATAATTAAATAAATAGTGGGGTTCAGTTTTTCTAAAGAAGCGTCATCTGTTAACTGAAACTGAGCTGGCACTGAAGAAGTTTGAAAGAAGCTTCAGTTATTCGGAGTAGAGATGAGCAAAAGAGTATAAAACTGAAACTGGTCTTGAATTGGACTAGAACTGCTCCTAAAAAGAATAGACTGGAAAAAGACCGGTCGAGTCCTAGGACTGCCCACCATTCCTATTTCTGTCGAAAAATCAGTAAAAACTGGTTTGAATTCAGTCCAGATTGAAAATGGTTTTAGTCTAAAGACAAGTTAAAAACTGAAACTGCTCCTAAACTGAACTGAAACCAGTTTAACCGGTCTAAAACTGGTTAAAGACTGAAACCGACCCTAAAAAGACTAAAACAGTCAAAGACTACTAAAAGAGAGAAATAACTCATAAGTTATTTTTTTATACTTTTAAACCTTTTTAAACGTATTTAACGATTCATCTAAAGATCTTTTCTGGTCGTCGATTATATTAGCTCCGACGAATGATCATTCCCAGAAATCATAGATTTAAACAAATTTCTAACTATAAAGATGTTTATATAATTATTCCATGATATTTTAGGCTTACCTTGTATGCAAATTGAATTATTGGAGTCATATCTTAAAACTAACTATTTCATATAACTGATCGGGAGAAAAAGTATAAAAACGCAGAAGAAGACTTGATCTGAAGCATTGCGATTGTAGTTTGTATTAGGGGGGAGGGTGGGTTGATGTTTAAACAGTTAAACGTAAGAAATGTTAAGTACAATAGTTTTAAATATGGAATTAAGCTACAAGGCCCAACATACACCATTTTAATTTGAGCATGTATACATGCTGTATATTAATACCATATATTAATATATTTAAATAAAAAATTAACATATATATCTATATATATTGGGGCTGGTAAGTTATTAGTGGGTAGGTTATGGGGATTAACTGTAACTGAAATGTAATATTCGGTTAAACATAATCTACATAACCGAACCATCAGTTAATATAGTGGGTCAGTTATTTAAGTTCGGTTAATCGGTTATTTCGGTTATCGTTTGGTTAATCGGTTTTTATGCTCACCCCTAATGTATAGTATGGTTAACATGTTCAATTTGCAATCGTTATAGAAAATTGATAATTATAATAATAATATTAATGTTTTTACTAAAGTGATTAAATTTGTTAAAAATTAAAATAGATCAGTTAGAAAGGAAATAAACTGGAATGAACGGAAACTGATTTGGAACTGGACTGTTAATCTAAGAAAAACCTGACAAATTTAAAATAAAACTAGTCTAAAACTTAACCGATCTTAGAAAAGAATATATTTTATTTTCTAATAAACATTGTACTGAAAATTGATTTTAACTAATATTTACTCGTCTCGTCGGGACTAGTTTAAAGCGAAAATATAAAATAAGCCCGGCCAAACACCGAGTCAAACACCCAAAATCAGCCACTGCAAAAATGTCAAATTCTATGAAGCCAGAAACCCTAGAAGACAACCACATCGATCATCAAAACCCTAATCACGACATCGATACAACTCATGAATTCGAAACACTTGCTCGATCATGGCTCTCAACTCTTCCATCAGACAAATCACTAAACCCTAATGACGTTGAAACTTGGCTTCAATCCAATCATTCATCGTTACCTGATCACATCAAATCAATGCCGCCATCAGATGTGTATCAGATGTTTACTTCATTTTTAAACGATGGAAATATCTCCAATGAGGTAGTATATATTCAGTTTCTACACTTATTATTCAGTTCATTTTGTTATCATAAGTTAGGTATTTGGCTACAATTAGGGATTTTGACTTTTTATAAATTATCGTCTGTTATTGAAATATTAAAAAGCCTATAAACTCACTTTCAATGACTTATTAGCTCCGGACTATTTCTTATTTAAGCCATCAGCTTAAATTAGTAAGCTCATAGCCATTTAAGGGGTGTCTTGATTAGCTTCATGTAGTATATTGTTGTTCTTGTAGTGATGGTGGTTTTTTCTTTTGGTAGGAAAAAGATCCATATCATTTTCGGTTCCAACGCTCTGATCAATGGAAGCCAATTTATACATGGTTAGAGACTTTACAAACAGATGAGGTAATTAAATCAAAAGAAATTATAGATTGGCTTACGGAGAATCCAGAAGTCAGGGATGATTTGTCTGCCAGACATTCCCGTTATCACCTAATGCATTACATTAAGAAATGTCACATGAAAATATTGAAGAGAAAAGAGAAGAAGCAGGTAAAGTTATATCTTATTATATCATATCATATCGTTTTATTTTGTGTTCATCCGATTTAAACACTTTCATTTTTGTGACCCAACTTCATTATAAGTCATAGCAGTATGCAAGAAAATGCAATGTAGTATTTATGTTTCATCGATATATTGGAACGTACTTACCATTACTAAATGTTTAAAGAAAGCCTGATATATACTATATTGGTAGATAATTTTGCATCTTCTCGCCCTTGGCAAAGACCTGACAGCATATTTTCCCTCATGACCGAACTTTCTTATAAATTCATAATGCTGCTTAATGCTGCTTTGATATGTCACTTTGGTTTTGCAGGGATTGCATACTACTATTAAGTTAAGTTCTCCAAGAGCTCACAAGACCGATGATAAGAAATCATTAGTTGCGCTTTCGAGTATGTAACATTTTTTTTCCTTTTCTTGTAGTCTACTAATGAGTTTATTCATTTCTGTTTATGATTTTACATTTTATTTATAACTTGGTTTAATGAAAATGTTGAATATTCATTCATATTTGCAAATACCATGCAAACTCTTTCAGTTGACTTCATGGATATTGCATTAACTACATGGAAATGTTGAAATTCCTGCAAGTATATGCATTTGAAATTATATATGATTTCATTTTTTGCAGGTAGTAGTGTGACAAAGATCCCAAAGGATAGTCCGATATACATGGTGAAGCGAAATGAAGCTCTTCGAAAATTTGAGATGTGAGATTCTTTTTTCATATTTATCATTCTTTCTATGTTCCAAAAATAGTTTTCAAAGTAATCAACTACTTTTTAACAGTCTTTCTCCATTAAGAATGACTACAAAATACTGATTGCCTCAAACTATTTTTATCCAAAAAGTCGCGTAAATTTTGTCGGAGGTGGTAACATGGGTGAGATAAGTAACTGGTCAAAGCGGGCCATTTTATTGCTGCAGGTCGAAATGGGTCGTGTCTGACCTAGACACTTTCCGCCAAACCTTCTAGTTTTTTCTTAATGTGATTAGTATGTCAAATATGACTGTAATAATCATATTCATTCAATAATAATCTACTTTTTTTGAATAAAGATAATATATGAGGTTTCATCATTTATGAATTAAAACTTGCTTTCGGTAGCTTTCGACTTGTTTGATCGATTTAACCCATTAAGATGATCATAATCCACATGGACATGATTATAATTAAAAGCATCTAAATTGCTACCTCAATATTATATGAGAACGGATTATGCTATGGTGGTTAACTTTTTTCACTAATTGTGTTGTCAGTTTGATAGAAATGGAGAAACAACTTGCCATCGTCTTCCAAAATCAAGAAGCTGCCAATGTTGTAGCAGGTCCATGATAGTTGTAGCATGATGTACCGGAATCCAACAACCGCAGCCTATGAGTGGTAAAATTTGTAATTCCCCTGTTCGCTACCTTAGCTTTAGTTAACAGTACCTCTGCCCTCTCTTAAGAAGTTTTGTGTTTAGAAGAGTAATTTTATGTCTGAGAAGTTGGCGTTTGGAGGAGCAGTATTATGTATCTGTTTGGCATATATATTACAAGCATATAATGATTATGTTGCCATTTACAACATCTTTTGAAGGTGAAATTCCCTGGAATATGAATCTATTTTATAGCAACTTAAGTTGGTCCCTTTTTTCCCTTGTTTTTCCACAATCTGCATATTAGGAGGTGTTTGGTATGAAGCTCGAAATCACAATGGGTATGGGATTATGATGGAATGAGAGTGTGAATGGATTTCCGAACTCACCATCCCAGTTGGGTCTAAAATACTCCTAAAAAGGTGTGTTTGATTCCCCATTATTTAAAACTAAACCCATTAACCCAAAGTCTAAAAAGGTGGGTTTGATTCCCCATTATTTAAAACTAAACCCATTAACCCAAAGTGTCGCAAGTACACAACGGTAGAATATATATATAACCTAATTCACTCCAACAAGTATAAAATTTGTTGACACATAGAAGTGAAAAGGACAATTTGTCACACCCAATTTGTTATAGAAGTGTGCACAACCTAATCTGTTGTATAATATGTATGTATGTGCCTAAAGAATAGTGTATATAGTTGACTCTGGCGGCTGCTGATGGCTTGGGTTGATGCATTATTGTTTGAGGTATGGAAAAGTATGGTCGTCCTTTTTTCCTTTTATATATATATATATATATATATAATATATTGAAAAGATTAGTGCATTAAGAAAACAGCTGTAATTTACATATAATTTGTATACAAGAGACAAAGTGCCTCTAAATTCTTATATGGTAAACTGATAAAAAATGACCTTTTTAAAATAAAAATAAAAACAAGGAGTATATATATTATATTATTACTAGTCAGGATGCTGCGTAATGTGGCAGTTATGAATAAAAAATATGATAATGGTCGATAATGATAGTTGTTTTAATAATAATGATTGAAAACTTTTGTTTCAATTTTGTTTATACTTTAATCTATCACAATAATTGTATTTTAATTATTAGTTATTTTATATTTCAAATAAAGATAATTATGAGGTGTATAAATTAAAAGAAGCAATTAAGTATAGATTGATTTGATTTTTTTAATTTCTATACTTATGTATTATTGAAAGAGGTATAAATGTAATTTTTAATTTCTTAAGTTTTAAACATTAAATCTTATAATTAAATGCTTTATAAGGATTTAAAATTAAATTAAAATGAGTGATTGTTGCATTTGGACCCAATAAAAATTTAAAGCAGCTAAACTTTTACTTAATAAATTTAGTCCCAGATTTGGGTGAAAGCAAATAACATCTCTTTGTTCTACTTCAACTCTTGAACAGGTATAAAATCAACAATCTGAATGAAGGTGAAAAATATTGTGGTAATATAATAAGAAACACTGAAAACAGTTGTATGTTCACATTTCTAACTACTGGTAATCTGTGACGTGCCTTGATATTTATTGCTAATAAAGTCAACTTAAGGCAAATGTCCATTTCTATTTTGAATATATATATATATATATATCACTACTTGCAGTACTCCAATAATAATAATAATTATAATAATTGAAACAGCCAAGTTCTCAGTGATAAAACGCAACTCTGGTTTACGAGAAACCATTGCCATCTTTTAGCTCTTCTTCGACTAAAGAGTACTAAACACTGATGATGATGAAGGTTGAAAAACAATCAAGCACATTCATAAAACCCTTTGTTCCAACCCCTCAAACCCGTTGTCACTATAGGTTAGGCTTCACCGATGAGGTGGCTCCTTTTTCGAATGTAGATATCGTTCTTTTCTTTTCACCGATTAACGATCGCAATAGAAAGTTTGTCGCTGGGTTAGAAAAATCCCTTGAGAAAACCTTAACACGATTATACCCTCTTGCCGGTAGGTATATTGATGAAACTCAAATTGTTGACTGTAATGATGAAGGTGTTGAGTTTATACACGCCAAAGTTAACATCAAACTTCAAGAAATTCTTGGATCGGAAGTGGATCCTAAATTGATTGATGAATTCGTTTCATTCAAAACTCGTGCGAATCATAAGTTGACTGACCCATTACTTTCAATACAAGTTACTAAGTTCGAGTGTGGAGGTGTAGCAGTTGGTGTAAGTGCTACACACAAGATTGTTGATGCGTCCACTTTGTGTACGTTTTTAAATGAATGGGCTGCTATAAACCGAGAAGAAAATGAGATTGAATTCTCAGGGCCCGGTTTCAACTCATCGTTGTTGTTTCCAGCTCGTGGTCTACGTCCTATAATTCTACCGACTATCACCGATGATATGTTAAGCACGTATACGCGAAAGAAATTTTCGTTTAGTGAGAGTGATATATCAAACATTAGAGCAAATGCTGCGTTTGCAAGTGGAAAAAATATCACCCGTCGATGGTCAAAGGTACAGTTGGTAATGGCCATCCTTTCAAAGGCTTTCATTGATGTGGATCGTGCAATTCACAAATATTCAAGAGAGTCTATAGTCATGCAGCCATTGAATCTAAGGGGAAAAATGGCATCCTTAATTCCTAAGCATTCTTGTGGGAATCTTTTGGCATGTTGTGCCACGAAAGCTGGGGTTTTTGAAACAACCATAGAGCTTGCGGATTGTTTAAGTGATACTGTCAAGAAAGCTATAAATAACTTCTCAAAGGTACACCACAATAGCGAAGAAGGAAAGTCGATGCTTTGGGATTCGATGTTACAAATGGCAAACATTCCAGAATCTACTCATTTGATTGCATTAATTAGTTGGTGCAAATTCCCTTTTTATGAAGCTAACTTTGGCTTTGGAAAGCCGATTTGGGCTGCCCCTGGGACAGTACCCCTGAAAAATTCAGTAACTTTGATGGATGATGCAAGAGGTAATGGAGTCGAAGCACATGTCTTTTTGGAAGTTAAAGACTTCCCTGTATTTGAACAAAGTGTGAATGCCAATGCTTTCCGTGCTTAAAATCCATTGCATTCGCTTGTTTGATCATCGGTTTTTAGGTAGATTCTTGCTTGAATCTTAATTTAGGCTGTGTTTGTTACGAAGGTTTTGGAAAAGGAATAACTATTAAATTAATAATTATTGTTTGTTTAGTGAGTTCTGGTTTCGACTCATGATTTTTTGATGCTTTATAGTGTGTTCTTTATGTTCAAAGGTCAAGTAGTTTTCACAATTTTACAGAGTAGTTTGAAATTATTCATCAGTTTCAACTCTCAATGGTCAAGTAGCTTGCATTTGTAATCTGACCAAATCAAGTGTATTATTAATGGGGATTTTCTTAATTTCCTTATCAATATATTAATCTAGCAGGCAACATCCTTCATTTAATAATCGCTGCGAAATACTCATAACCTTGATGTTTGTGTATAATACTCTGTTTTAGCTATTTGACTACAGTCAAACACTTCATTGAACTGGTTTTATCCAAAAGTTGCACATAATATTGATACAGGTGGCAAGATGGGTGAGATGAGTAACATTTCAAAATGGATCGTTATTGGTGCCGGTCGAAATGGTTCATGTTGGTTTGACGCAGACACTTTTTCACCAAACCTTACAGATTTTGTACATGTGATTAGCATGTCAAATATGACTGCATTGATTATATCATTTCAATAATAATCTACTTCTTCTAATAAGATAACTTGGAGGTTTTATGCATAAAATAGTACAATTTTGTGCAACTTTCAACCCATTTGATTCATCTGACTTCTTCCCTTTTTAAGGTAAATTTATCATATCATTACCCGCATCGACATATTTTTAAGTAAAAGAGTCAAAATTGTCACCTCTAGATTACATGAAAACTTATTACACGATTGGTGATTAGCCTATGTATTTGTTTCGCACAAACTTTACAAGCTTGCAATGTTTCTGGTGAAATTTACATCTTTTGAAGGTGAAAGTCATGGAGGCTATAAGAATATATTTTACTAGTGTAAATCCCGTCCAATGATATTAAATGAAATATAAGTGTAAGATATAATATATTTGATGTTGTATTTATGAAAACTAAATATGATAATAAATTAAATAGAGGGATGATTCAGAGTGAATCTTTAATGTTGAGGGAAGGGGGGAAAATGCAATCTACACCATTAATTTTCTAATTTTTAAAAAAATATGGTACCTATATCAGAGAACTCTCGCTACCTGTTTTTACAGGGATGAGGGCATTATTGTCATTTTACCTTATAATTTTAATTTAATTTATTTTTATTAATTAATTGAATACAAATACAACGCACTATCTGTATCTTAATTTCCCTTAGCTCATTCTCGTTCCTCTTCTTCACGCCTAATCCATTCATTTTTTCAACCAATTCAATTTTGTTGTCAATTATAGGTAAGTGATTCATTAATTGTTTGGTTTTTCATATTAATTTCCTTTTCAATTGTTGAATGTTTCGATTTTTCATCGATTTAACTTGTTTTGCTTCTATTCCGATTAATTTCGATTTTGACTGTACATAAGTTTTTGATTCAGTTGTTCTTCCGATTTGGATCGTTTGTATATAGGTTTATTGTTCTGTTATTTATATTTTAACTTATGTAATTATGTTTTTGCAGTTGTCATGATGAATTCTAGTTCCAATATTTCATTAAAATCAATTCTAGGTTTCTCAATTCTACCGGTAAGTTATTATAAAAGTAAATTTTTACTGTTTCAGCTTTTTTGTTAACGATTATTATCTTAGATAATGATAATATTACCTCTGGTGAATGATGTTTTTGAGCTGGAACTTAATGTTGAATAGTATGTAAAAGGGAATGACATTGTGAAAGTACGACAACTGTTTGATGAAATGCCTGAGAGAGATTATGTGTCTTGGACCAGGTTGATTTCGAGTTATCTAAGTTGCAAGTGTTTACAGGAAGGAAGTGTGGAGTTTGATGAAATGACATGTAGAGATATTATTTCTTGGAACACGATGATTAGTGGGTACATGGAGAATGGAAAAATGGATGAAGCTGGGAAGCTTTTTGATCAAGCGCCAATTCATATGTAACTTTTTTGATTAGGCGCCAATTCGAAAAAAACTATCCAATGTTATATTTATTTTCATAATGATGTTTCTTTGTAACTTGTAACATACTCTCCCGCAGTCTGGTAATTTCTATTATTATAATTGATTATCTAATTGTTTTAGAAATAATTTAATATTATGTGTTTCGTTGTGAAACGTAGATAAACAATTCTTTTGACTTATTGTGTCTAGTGAAATATTAGTCGTTTCAAAAATTTGTAAGTGTTTGATTTTCTGCGACACAAGCATTGTGTCGCAGGTTGTCTGTGCGACACAATGGTTGTGTCGCAGGACTGTGTCGCAAAACGGGCTGAACTGGAATTAAGTAAGGAGCTTAAGTGTAATTGCAAGTTTAATATATATATATACACCGCCCAAATACTTCCAGAGCATTTCCAAACATTTCCAAACACTTAAAAATCGTTTTAGAGAGAGTATTAAAGGGAAAGAAGTAAGAAGTTGGATTTTGATTTAGTTTGAGCTTTTAATCCGTGATTTCGAGGTAAGAGTTTGATTATTATGTATTGTTATTGTTTATAAGTGAATTACACGGATTGATATAGGTTAATTTGATTATTACATGTTTGAATTTGTGAATTTTGAATCTGGGAACTGGGCTGTTCATCATTGCGACACAAGGGTTGTGTCGCAGGTTGTGTCGCATGAATGTTCTGCGACACAGTTGTTATGTCGCTAAAGGCGGCCATTTTGAGTATTGCGACACAAGTGTTTTTGAGACGCGGTTTTGTGAAAATATCACTAACTCGGATTTAGTTGAAATTCGCATGGTCATTCAGAAACGACCTAGTGATCAAGGCTATATTCTAATAGTCTAGGCAGTTTTTGGCCATCCGGGGTCATCTAGGACCCGAAAATGGCATTTTTTCAGTTTTAAACGTCATTGTGGAATTTTCTAATTTCGTTTTTGATTGAACTATTGTTTGCCTAGACTTCAGGGATTACCTGATTTGATAAATAGGCTATAATGATGTTTATGGAACGAACTTCTGACTTGTGTATGATTTTCTATTTCAGATCAACGTAAGACTTAGTGATATTAGAATCCTGAGTGTGGAGACGTCAGAGGTATCGGTGAGTGGATTCAGAACTCATCATTTGATTTAGTTGTAACTATTTGATTACAACAAGTAAACGTAGATGTGTATTAGACTGTTTAGTCTTGATTCTTGTTTATTGATCTACGTGATATGTGAACCAATGTGCTATGTTATTGAGGTCAACGTGTAGTTGGACTTCTGGTTATTATGTGTTTTACACAGGTTTTGATTCATTTGTTGTGTTTGAGACTTGTGTATGAGTTTAATAACCATTAGTTATCGGTCTATTCTGTATTGGCCATACGGATTGACGGTAAGTGTTCTTGGGGGAATCCCCGGGTATTATGATATCCCAGAGCCACCGATCCTCATTGAATTATGTGTGTTTACGATTATTTGGTGTAAACAACTGGTTATGCTAAGTTGAATGTTGTGTGATGAACCTATTCACTTAGCTTTGTGCTAACCCCTCATTTTACTTCCTGCAGGATATGTTTTGATTTATTGTGGGAACAGGAAGGGAATGGTTGATCAGGGAATGTTTGACTGCGCCTTAGTCTCTGATATGGTTTTTGTAATAAACCTTGTTTTGTAATTTTATAATACTCCGCCTTTTGTAGTTTAAAAAAAGTTTGAAATTTGTGTATTTTTGGGAATTGTAAACTGTTTAATGTATTTTAAATTCATGCTTCCGTGCTTATTAATATTATATTCTTATATTGAAAGAGGGGTGTTATATAACTTTTGTTTAATATAGAATTCATATGTACCTTATTCTATTGTCAAATCATAGAGATTCATACGAAGAATACACTGAGTAGTGATTTTACAGATTGTTTGTTGAAAAATTATGAACTGATTGAGAATCATAACCGTAGTTGATGAATGTTAGTTAATATTTCACGTGAATTTTAGTTAATATTCATCTGATGAATGTTAAAATTTGAAAAAACTTATCAACTACAGTTATGATTTAACATTCACCTGATGAATGTTAAAATTTTAAAAAAATTATCAACTACAGTTATGATTTAACATTCACCTGATGAATGTTAATATATCTAACAAGATTATCAACTACATCTATGATTTAACATTCATTGTGATAAATTTTAGTTAATATTTCATGTGAATATTAGTTAACATTCACTTGATGAATGTTAAAATTTTTACAAAAATATAAACTACAGTTGTGATTTAACATTCACTTGATGAATGCTAATATATTTGACAAAATTATCAACTATAGTTATGATTTAACATTCATTGTGATGAATGTTAGTTAATATTTCATGTGAATGTTAGTGTGGCTTGGTGTTATGCCTACAGATATAGAGTCGTTCCATTATCTAATATTTCCCTTCTTCAAGTTCAAAAGAATGTGAGAGATTTGATACTCCATCATCAATTTGATGAAGCGATGGATCTCCTCAATGATAGACTAGGCATGGTAAATGCACATTTTTTATATTTTCTTTTAACTCTATTCACTGGCTTTTATGGATGTTATTATTTATTGATTATTAACCGAGATTGTTTTTCTTGATTCGGGTGCAAATTTTTTTGATGGATAGACCGCGATTAAATTTCCATTTGGATCAGCAAAAGATTATTGATTCACGAGTATAACTGTGATGATGTGACCAGGGCGAAAACATATAAACGTTGGGCCCAGGATGTTGTGAGAGTACTGAAGCTGTAAGTAAAAATATCTTTATTGTAGTATATAATCACATATGGGTTCGTAATTGTTAATTGCTTTAATAATGATTTGAATTTTTTTACATGGGTAATGATTAGCTAATTCAGAGGCTACGAGTTTACAGGTGGTATTGTGGTAATGTCTTACTCAACTAAATTCTTATGAAAAATCAATGGTATTGCTAAAACATGAATTTAGTCGAGTAAGACATTACTACAATACCATCTGTAAACCCATAGCCTCTGAATTAGCTAATCATCATCCCTGTAAAAAATTCAGATCATTATTAAAGCTATCAACAATTAAAAACCAAGATGTGATTATAATACTGTACAATAAATACATTTTTACTTACAGCTTCGGTACGCTCACAACATCCTGGGCCCAACGTTTATATGTTCTCGCCATGGTCACATCATTAGAGTTACACTTGTGATTCTGTACCGGAGGTGGCGGTGCCGGTATCATCGTGTTACTATCAACATCTTTGGTAACCCTTGAAATATTTGCTAATGAATGGATAAGTTTGATCATCCACTTTTGAATCCGCATTATCCTCATTATTGATCAAAGTCTTCAACGTTTCATATATCCATGTGAAACGTGTTGCCTCCGATAACATAACGACGACTGTCGCTAATCCTTCTCTAATGTCGTTCGCCAATTTCGTATAAATCTTATCACCGACTTTGAACCTTATTATTTTTCTTACAACATACTTTAAATTTAGATCACTCCTAATCATATAAATGTATTGTTTCCCATACCCAAGATGCATAGAATCACGCCAAGTTTTTTTTTATCAGCAGTCTTACCAAACTCAAAGATAATGTTATTCATTTCAAAACCTATTAAATAAATATTGTTTATGTTGATATATAAGCTAATATCTTCTGCCATAAATGGTCAAACAAAAAATTTCTCCGTAAACAATTGAGTGTAAAAAAATGCTCGTTATACTAGGGATCGTGTAGTTAGTAACTCTATAACCAAGGGCGGAACTACTATAGTGACGAGGCTGGCACGTGCCACTAGACAACTTGTGATGCATATCTAATTTTTTTTAATTTTTTTTGCTAAACTAGATGTAAAACTACTCTCAAATTTACACTACAACCGGTTCAATTTTCAAAAATTTATGATATAATAAGATCAAATTCCTCTGTTTTATAATATAACCGCCCCTGTTATTGAACTTTGTCGTAAGGGTGATATTGAAGTTGCAGTAACTTTTTCGGACAAGTTCAACAACTGGGAAAATTTTAAGTTTCACAATGATGATTTCGGAGAAGAATTTCATAGAACTACGCTTCTATTGGTACATGGAGTTAATTCAAACTCCCCCGTAGGTGATCTCGAGCATCCCAAGAGGTGCTACACTATAGCTTCAAGCGTTCTTGACGAGATTGTAAACTTTCAAGGTCGTGAAACAGGTTCGTATAGTATGACTTTTCTTTCGAATGAAGTTTTGACTTTTGAGGTCAAAAATGAGAATGTTGATGGCTTTATTATTGCAAACCATTTGGATATTTGAGATGATTTTGATCTACTGACTAAAGCATATGACAATTTATGCTAGAATAAATAAAGTATTGTTGAAATTTTTTTATTAAATACGTATCAATTTTAAGTTATAATATTAAGTTGTTTAACCTGAAAGTCAACGTTTATGAATTTATGCAGGTAGCCTGATAGAAAGAGCAATGAAAGCGTTGAAACTGGAGCAGGATCAACTGAACCAAGTACTCAAATTCCCAAATTTCAATATCCATAGCGGGCTTCAAGAACATGAAGATGATTAAAGGAATTCATCAATGGAGTTTAACAGTTGGATATGATTTACAATATATACATACATGATATATACCACTGTATAGAATGGCATTTTGATCTTCAGTGATGCTTTTGGTTATTTGTTTTGTCGGGATTCATTTCATTGGTCGTTTTATATTCGATTCAAAATATGTAAATCAAACCCGATATGTTCAAATTTTTAGATTCACTTTGTTGGTAGTGTTATGAAACATGAATGACCAAATAATCAATAACCATTTGAATAGCCAAAATCATATTTTTAACGAGTATGCAGTGTAATTCAAGCTGTCAACGATCTAAGTTTTATGTAAATATATCACACTTACTGATGTTGTTTCATTCTTGTTCTGTTTGTAGTATAAGATCTACTACTTACTAAAATATCATGATTTTTATGACATATAACTCTATATGTTGTTCAATAAGCTTAACGTTCATTAAGTAAAGAAAGGGGTTACCTTAGACTACTGCATGAAGTTAAACACGAAAACAAGGACCGAGAAACAGGAACCGGTTAAGCTGAATCCTAACTCGGTCTAGGCAAGTAATTGATTTCTACGAATATTTGTAATAAAACGATTTTGTTAATGCTAAAAAATCGGTGAAAATTATATATTTTTAACAAATTATAACCATCTTCCATCATCTATGAAAACGGCTAACAATATAATAAAAAAAGTTGTACATTTTTATAATCTAAATTCACCTCCTATATATATATATATATACTCATTTAAAATGGGATAGATTTTCATCTTATTGTGATCCTTTCAATCTTTCATTATGATAGTATGATGAATGATGATATATACTACATTAAGAGACCGATTCAAATTTGTAACACCAATATGTGTTACAACGAGTAATTTATCATCATCATCATACTTGAATAACTGATCATCGATACGTTGTAAGAGTTAGTGCTACGAATTAAAATTCTAGTTAGTTTCATCTCGGTTGTGACGTTTCTTAAAGACACTTGCCCAATTATGTAAATGCCTAAGTGTATATATTGAATGAATTCTATGAATTAAAAACTATATCTGTTTGAAAATTTGGAAAGCAATCTCTATAAACGAAATCGTCAATTTATTCATTAACAATCTGTTAGTGAGTAATCTCTCCGAAATGAAAAATATTGGATTCGTACAATTTATCTTACGGTGTAATTTATCTTTCATAATAATAGATCGAGTTTTTAACCGTTGAAAGTATAATATACTAATTAGACATGATCATTGTCATTCACTAAAAAGGTATATTCTATTTAATGTTTAGGGCATCGCGAAATATGATTAGTAGGTACTTGGAAGTTTTATATTTCAAGTTAAGTATATAGTTAGAGAAGAATCAAGATCCACTTATCACCAAATATATATGAGAATGTGAATATTTTATATACTTTAACTAGATTATATTATAACTCGTGAATTCGCGACTGCCACTCTTTCTAGTTTCATTCAACTGCCACTAACCCATATGCTTAAAACATCTCATTGGAGGTGGGATAGAGCTAATTCTGGGATCGAATGTCTCTCATTGTGGTCTTGATTTTAAGCTAGTACAATCAATGATTCTAGTATGAATTTGGTAGTCATCTTGATCTCTTCTCTTGTCTGCAGCTGAGAGTTCTGCTCTGATGGAACCTGGTTTCCCTCTGCATATGGTAATAGAGAGTTAGACAGCTTAGAGAGCTCCTCAAAGGGCTAGTTCTCACTCTGTTTTGGGGACCCCCAAGACTGTCTTTCCCTGTGTTTCCTAGTCTATATAGGTCCAATCTCATCTGCTAGCGCTTCTTCGTTGCTTGGTCGGGACAGATCCGAGTCATGTTTACAACGGACTGAAATCAACCCGACACGAGTGCAGGGAAGGACAATAATGATGCTATGAGAACTGATACAGAGCAAGAGAAGCAAACGAAACTCAAAGGAATTGACGGGGGCCTGCACAAGCGGTGGAGCATGTGGTTTAATTCGATACAACGCGCAAAACCTTACCAGCCCTTGACATACCACAAGTACCGGCGGAGGCCCAATAAACCACCCGACCCCTTACATCTGTAACAGTCACAATGGTATTGTTGAAGCTTGCTTGAACCCTTCGCGGGTTGGTAAGAAGTCAGTCTTGTTTGGTAAGACGGAATTTGACAAAGAAAAGAGAGTGCTCGCCCCGGCCAACAAAGACCGTAATTACATAGATAACTGCTCCTCCCTTTCTTTAAGCTTTCCTTCGTTTATTCCCTAATCCTCTTAACCGAGTAACTTCCCTCTGGCTTTCTCCAGTAGGTTGCCTCTAGAGCAGTTAGTCTAGCATTTCCGGTTGTTTATAGGAACGCTAGCTATATGCTTAACACATGCAAGTCGAACGTTTTTTTACTTAATATTAGTACTCTACATACTTTATGTGTCGACAACAAATTAATCGATTGGTGCTACTGTTTTTTATTATATATTTGAGAAGGCTTAGAAAATACATTGAAATAAAAGCTTGCGCTCTTGAAATCAATCTATATTGAATGATGAATGGTTTGAAATGGCCAGTTTGATATCAAATTCCAAATTGATTGTGAACATTATTGTAGAAAATGATCAACGAACATTTGAGCATCCATTATACAATCCACACACATATACCTTTATATTATTGCTCGTAGATCATTCCAATAACAAATTTGAAGTTGTTATAACCCTCGACTTCATAGAATTATACATGTATAAATGCGGTAATGGTGATTAAAGAATTGACTGATCGTTTCATCTTGCAGTTCTAATCGCGTTTTACACACTACTTTTTGGCTAGGTTGTTAGTGTATGATGTTTTCATGTTATATTTTTTAAATATGTATGTGTATATAAATGGTCGGCGATATTCGTACCATGAATTAAAGTTCTAATGTAGATTTTCCAGTTAAAGGAACCGATTGAATTGTAAAAATTTAGTGTCACCTGTTATTTTGTGTGATTGTAAGATACTATTGTTTAGTACACAATAAATAACTAATCAACACACATCCTCACGCATAACATTAATTAATTAACCATGACGCGTTGGCCATTTGAATTGCCTTAATTTCGATTTTGTTACCATCTCAATATTGTTACTTCAGTGAGAAAATAACAATCTTCTCAATTTGCACTCACATAAGTTGGGAGAAAACAATTTTAACCAATCCACTGCTTATATAATATTTCAATAAATAATTAGTTCGTAAAAGAAATGACAAGCAGTATATTATCTACATAAAAAAATGACCACCAACCCCCTTTTAAATTCATGAAAATTTTCCAAGTTAGTTACTCAGGCCAACTGTTCCAAACTGAAACTTGATGCTCCTTTTTTATCAGAGTTTGCCTTAATTCATTCAGAGTTTGAACTAACATAGCTTCTCGTTCTCCAGCCTCTTTTAAATACAAACCATTTACCTTCCTCTCTAGATTCGAGACCCTTTGGTGACACTCTTCTCTTAAAGACTCGATTTCAGCTTCATTTGATTTTTTCTGCATTGCAAATTGAAAGTCAGAAGAAATTTAAAGGACAGAGGAATTACATAAGAGAAGTTGTATCAATATTGAACTGAATTACACACATATATGATGTACTAATATAAAAGTCATAGTATACAAATTTTCTAATAATAAAGTATTGGAAACCCACAAGCATAAACTTGAACATACTCTTTGATCAATGATTATCTTAATCAGCTGCTCATTCTCATTCATCAGCTTTGCAATTTATCTGCTTTAGCCTGTACCAGAGAACTTCTACGGTTGAGGAAAATATGAACACATATATGTCCGAGAATTGCATGGGAGCTGATTAAGTATACATGTTATATTTGTCCCAGAAACAGTTTATGAGCATTTGCGTGTTATATTCACATGTATAACTTTCTGTACATGTAAGATTTTGGGCCACATCGAAAAAGATGCAAAAACACATGGGGATGGTCTAACCTTTAACAAATTACTGAATCAACAATAAGGATATTAGCAAAACCCAACAGATAAATTATCTAAAGCCTAACAACACACTCGATAAATAATTAAATCAGCCTCATTCTACCTAACTTTGCCCAACCCACCCATTTTGCCACCTATAATAAAGAGTGTATAATTTAAAAGACGGTTGTATTGAACTATGGGAAATAACATTTACAATAATGACGATAGAAAAAAGTAATTTAGAACGTAGATACATACTTGTACAACCCATTTGATCCATTGATCCATTTTTACTATTAAATTAAACTCATTTAAGTAGTTGTAAAAAAGATTTTTAAACATAATGAACCTAGTGCATTTCACTTGTGACTTTCATGTACTGCACTAAAACTAAATTAAAATAATATAAAGCTAAAACTCAACAACTTTTACACCTATTTGACGGAACCATGAAATTTTCCTAAACAAAATCATACTACAAATATTCTATCAATATTTTTTGAGCCAGGTAGAGTTTCTTTGGTCTAATATAATAGGCCAACTGTCCTATTCCAATCCTGAAGCACCCTTCATTTTGACTACAAAAGTAAAATTTAATGATAAACCAAATTGAACCATTCGTATAAATATTATATGTATATATTCACGTATATGTGTACCTATACAAAAAATCTAAGAATGTTTTAAAAGTCAATTTGTAAAGGCTGAGCTTCAGAAAGAATTAAAATTTCTTGACAACTTGACTCCAGCTTTCATACTGGTGACCATAACAATTGGCAAGTAACAAACATCTGAGCTAACTTGATCTATATAATTTAAGAGATCACAACTTTATTTGAGAGACCCTATATATATCCCAACTACCAGCCACTTGTGAATTGATACTAATTTGTCCAGAATGTACCTAAAAAGGGCTAAGTTACTACATATTTCAATTAATAAAGTGTTCATCATACTTTATAGTGTACCATTTTGTTAGCAACTGCAGCCTTCGCAAGTGGAACAACAGGGAAGATACCAAATGCTTTCCTGGAAATGATTATCATAGAGGTAGGTAATGTATAAAGAGATCTGTGACGTGATGGTAGAAGTGATCCTGAAAATATCGTGGCAATAGATCTTAAGTATGTTTCTACAATTTTATTAGTATATGTACATAATAGTGTACTATGAAATACATACCTCCTTCGGCAAGAGAAATACTTAGCAAAGAAAATGCCAACTGGGAACTTTGGATTAGAGCCTCGTGACTGGAGTTCTGCACAATATTACAGAAGAACAATTAAGTTACAAAAAGAATAACAGAGCGTAAATGCACACCTCTTCAAAGATACAATTATTACGTGGTTAATATTGGCACATAAATCTCGTAATCTCCTACAACCACTTGGAAAGGTACTACAACATGGTCTACAGGTGGAGAATAAGGTGGGTTGGGTAACTGGTAAAAAGGGTCGGGTCAACCCGAAAAAAAATTCCTAATGATTTTTTATATCTTATAGATAATTAGTGCGTTCAATATGATTCCAGAAAGTATATTATTTAAATAAGTATTTACTTTTTTGAAAATGATATAAGAGCTTCTATACATCCAATTTTGTAAACTTTTAACCCATTTGACATGTATGTTTGCAGCTAAAGTATGTTACCCATTATAGATAACCATACCCCTAACACTTTCCCATATATCATCAATCAATAATTGCTTCATAATTTTCAGGTGTATTATCAGGGGAGATGGAGTGTGCCCAAATATTTGGACAGCAGGAGGGATATTTGGCGACTGCTGAGCCTAAGTGTAACAGCCTCCTGTAATTTAAAAGGAAAGATATATCAAATTAAAATCTCTTTATCTCTTTATACTATTAAAAGAAAACCAAAATTAAGTAGAGATATTGACTTTTCTCCCCAGAAATGAATATTGACCCTTGGATGCATTTCTATCTATGAATCTCAACCCTTGGATCAAAAAAGTCAACTTGATTAGCTAATTGTATACTTTGTGTGTTCTTGCCTTGTAGTTATATGATTGAATATCATACAAAGAAACATGATTGAATATCATATAAAGTTATCATAATTGTATACTTTGTGTGTTCTTGCCTTGTAGTTATATGCCATATGTGGCCATGATGCTATAACTTTAATACTTTAGATGTTTTCCAACATGGCAGCCATGATATTAAAAATTGGGCTAGCATCACCAAGATTCATCAAGAAAGACATTTGTTTTACTTATATAAGCAAATGATGAACTGAATACAAATAGTGGCAATTTCAACCCATTTACTTATGAATAGGTTGACACATTGGACCTTGCTCTGAGATTACATGTGTTGGGTTACCTATCCAAACAGGTCGATTTCAAGTTAGTTGGCCCATTAACACCTTTTCCATTTGTTTTAATTTTAAAGACAATTGATATCATAACCATGAGGATAGTAACCACTAAATCTATTTTCTAATAAGATACATGAGTTTTTAAGCATCTAAAAACAAACTTGGTAATGTCGACCCATTGTATTCATTTTCTTTTTGACCAATTTACTGATGTTTGCCCGTTTGACCCGTTGCCTGTATAATTGACCCATTTCTATGACATGGGTCAGAAGTTTTACCTATATAAACATGAACCTGAAAGTAAAAAATTGCAAAGACAAACGACAACCAAAAATCCAGAACATCAGTACCGTGAAAGCATCCTGATCATTTTGATCATTTCCCTCGTATATGGGCGGGAAGCATCAGCGCCAACACAGGAAGAGTTTCCACTATTTCTTTGGTACCGAATCAAGCTATGGATCCCAAACTGAAATTGAATCAATAAGTTAGCAATAAATCAAAATGCAATAGAATCATTTGAAAATTAAAAATCATTTGCACAGTCATTTTGTTATGCAATCCTAATCAACCCAAGTCAAACATTTCACAGTGTTATATCAATCCCAATCATCTTAACAACAAAAGTCAAACAAAAAGTTATTCCTAAAAGTTTGCAGCGTTTACAACTCGTTCACACATTTCACTCGGGCATTACATCAAACAGTTTGCATGCAATCCTAATCAACCCAACGTTAACTCCTCAATCATATCCAATTAACAACATTTACAACAAAATTCACACAAAATCAGTCATTCCTAATATTGATAGTAATCAAACACATAACTCACAACAATTGAAATAAAACTTCATTCATTGATAGTATTATGCTGGTAATGTTCAGTTATAACTTCAAGATTATCAATCGTAGGGTTTGCACACAAGTTGGATTTTTACCTCTAAATTTAGGCTTTGTCATTGTTCTCAACAAAACTAAAATCGGCATTCCATCTTAAACCTTCCACAATAAACACGAAAACATTAATTTGACAAAAGACTAACCTGATACATAGTCATTGCCAGACTGGTTCAACCATAAAGAGTAAATCTAACATCAAACCTGGAATCCCTCTATACGATTTTCATTTTTTCAAGTGCAAAAAACAAACACATGCTTCTAATGATTCCACAAAGCTCAGTTACATGCTTTCAAGTTCTGCATACATCCAAAGATGAAATAACAACTCCATTGCATCATCTAATCCTTAAATCATCCACATTCATCATTGTAACCCACACAGGACCTGATTAGCAACGAAATCAATACTAAAAAGACAATACATGAAGTGCGTACCTAAATTCTTCCCTGAATAATAGGTGTACCAAGAAGAAGCTCAACAAATACACACCCAATAATATGTCATCAGAATATAAAATTGACCTTATCATCTGCAATAATACATAACGATCAACAATCAAAAGTAGGAATAAGTCATGGAAAGCACAAATGGATAAAATGCTTTCTTTAACGAAGATTGTTGATAAGAATACAGATATGAAAAAGATCTAGGTATATGAATTAGTGAAATTGAGTTAACAACCATACCTGATTACCAACGAAATCGAGAATATGAACGGAACCGGAATGAGTACCGAGATCGATCATACGTTCCGCAACCGCAAAACACGAAACGGCGTTCCCATACGTATGATATCTTCTGTTTGTTGTCAAAATCAAACCTTATTTAACCAATTAACCATTCGGTATTTATTCCAACGCTAGTGACCAGTTGACAATTATACAAAAGTGATTTTGGTGATTGCAAAAAAAAGGAGAAAAAAAGAAAGTTACTCTTTTTTATTTCTTACCCGCATAGCACCATAGCTATTCGCAATCTTGCACCCAAAAATTTAAAATGGTGCTCTCTGATCCTTATGAACCTGATCCACCAAGAGAAGATAAAGTTAATAAACTAAGAAAATCATGCACAAAATGTAAACTTACAGATCAAAGAACTCACAATTTTACTCTCGCCAGCCATACTTGATTCATCAACAGCCAGGGAGTGACCAGCCATACTTGATTCATAATTTATATTTCGATTGGATTATTCAGATTAGAACAGAAGGAGATTTGCAATTAAAACGTAGAAGGAAATATTTAAAGAAGGAATAAGTATTACCTTATTTTCAGCATCAATTTAAAATTGAAATTGAGAGCATAATTGTAATTGTAGGGCTGATAGCATATAATTAGGCAATACGGGTCATTTGAATTTAAATTTCAAAATGGTTCTCAGTTCATTTCGCTTGTATATGATACGGAAGTATAGATAATAAGGGTATGTGTATTGTTTAATTTGGGATTCAAGAACCGGAAAAATTGACAGTTTCGGCAAACTTAAAAGAGGAGAGAGATGATTACGAGGTAATCAACATTGACTAATCTAATCAATGGTTAGATTAGTATAGGTTAACTTGCATCTAAGGACCATTATTTATTTATAGTGAGAAAAGTCAAGATGATGATTTCATTCTAGTTTTCTTTTAATATACAGAGGGGATTGGATTAGCGAGTTATAATCTATGATTTATGATTTTGTATATCTATATCTATATTTATTTATACTATGTGTAATGCACATTGATAATCTATTTTAAGAAAAATTTTAAGAAGTAAGATTCAATATTTCCTTATTTAGTTGGTTAATTCTCATTTAGAAGTAACTTTGTCAATCTAACATTTTTTACCTTTTACCAAGTATATCACAAATCTCGAACTCATATACAAGCAAAATAACATTATTAAATTATCATCGCAGGTAATCATACGATTATCATTGGGTTACTATTTACAATAAAATATTATATTCTACAGCATAGCGCAAGTAATCATGTTAGTATCAACTGAAAATAATCCGATAAGTTAATTTAAACTCATAGATTTAGCATCTTGTGGCTTTACGCAAGTGACATACTCTCTAGCATAAATGTCCTCGTTGACCACGAAAAAGATGACTTCTGTAAAATAAGTCGCGAGTTCAAAGCTAACTACTCGTAATTACGTAAAAAACAGTTGAACATTGTATGAGATGCGGCCACTAGAGGATGATCACATCGAATTCAAAGGATCTCCTATTAGAGTTAATCATCCAAACAAGTTTTTGTGAAACTTATAGACCTAGTAAATGGATGTCTTCATACCCTTTATATATAATATAATGCAAAATTTTCTCATTTAATTATTCAATTACCAAGGGTAAAAATGGTTGGAAACTGCTAAGGTGACGTTGAAGTGACACAACTAACACAAAAGTGACACATCAACTATTGGAAGTCGTTTACAAAATGATAAGCCATCTAAACAAGTTCAGTACTTGGCCACCGTTGCATATGGAGAAAAGATTTGACAATGGCGGATGGAATTTTAAGTCACGTCACGTTCTAGTTAACTCTAACAATTTGGTTGGTGGGGTTTTATGATTTTTACTATTCCTAATGGATGATGAATTGATGATTACATTAAATTATACTCTTAACAATCTATCACATAATTTTATTTTATTTTAATTAGGATAAATACAAAAAAAAAGTGTTCTATTTTCCACAATTTTCTATTTAAGGTATTTAACCTATCAAATAGAAAAAAATGTCATATGGATATGTCTAATTGAATGGAAAAAAAATGATGATTTATATGTTGCAATTTTTATAATTTTTTGACTAGCCGTTTTTGATATATTCAATTTTTAAAAATGTAAGCATTTTGTTATTTTGATTAAAATAAATGATTGAGATTGATTACTTAATTCTCACAAGATTTTTCATTCTCATTTGAACTTTAATCTAGTCAAATATAACCATAATATTAAGTCAATGTCAAGTTATTTCATGTATTTAATTTTATTTTTATTATAATTATATTGAATTGATATTATATTTTTTAAGCGACAATATATTCTAAGATCGATTTAATTTATTTTATGTAGTTTATTTATTAAAAGTGCAATTATATGTAAAGCGATGTCGTAGCAAATTATTTGCTATATACTATCATTTAAAATGAAATTGAATTGATGTATTTGTTCTATCATCAAAATTAACTAATTTTAATCTTTATTATGAAAAAATAAATAAAATTAGTTGATACTAATTAATTAGCTAAATATTACTGCAGATATGAGTTATGACTTACGTGACAAATGCTTATTTAGAAACATCTTTAGATTGGATTCCGGATATGAAAAACATCCAGAGATTTCCCAAGCTTCATTCGAACCACGGACACAAACGACATAATGCTCAACTATCTCATGACGGAATCTGAAACCATCCCTCGAGGCTCAGTTATCGTCATTAACAAATTCAACGCTTTAGAACAAGACAGTGTTAACCCCTTAATCACTTTGCACCCACGAATTTTCACCGTGGGCCCACTCCACTTGATGCAACAAAGGAAGGAAGATTTGGGCTGCATCCATTGGCTTGACACGAAAGAAGTTGGTTCGGTTATTTTTGTGAATTTTGGAAGTATTACTGTTATGACAAAAGAACAATTTATCGAGTTTGGGTGGGGACTCGCGAATAGCAACAAGGACTTTGTATGGATAACGATACTGGATATTGTTGGCGGCGATGAGGCGATGATGCCACAAGAATTTGTTGATGAGACGAAAGGGAGAGCCATGGCGACTAGTTGGTGCCCTCAAGAACAGGTAATCTATTTATCCAAGTCTTTCCATATACGGAGTATTATATTATATTTTTTTTTATAATAATATTTGCTCCGTATCAATCAAGAAGACAATGTAGTCCCCTAGCAAGAAAGACAAACAATTATTACTTGTAATCTCATCTTTTTGACATTTTAGTTGGTTTGACTTTTTATGAAATGTAAAGGTTCTTTTTAATCTTCAAGTTGTATAATCAAAGGTTTTAAAGTATCCAGCCATTGGAGGATTCTTGACGCACAGTAGATGGAACTCGACTACTGAGAGTATCAGCAGCGGTGTTACAGTGATTTGCTGGTTGTTTTTTGCTGAACAACAGACGAATGTCGCTATAGTTGTGTAAAGTGGGGGATTCGAATGGAAATAGATACAAATGTGAGAAGGGAGGAAGTGGAAGCTCAGGTGAGAGTAACGATGGAGAGGGAGAAGGGGAAAATGATGAGGAACAAAGCTTTGGAATGGAAGAAGAAAGCCGAAGAAAATGTCTCTATGGATGGATCGTCTAATCTAAATTTTGATAAATTGGTTAATGAAGTTCTCTTAAAAAACTAGTGAAGTCGATGTTAATTTCTTTGCTAGTAGCTAATATGTCACAAGAAGCCTTGAAATCTTTCGTTGGTTTTCAAAACTGTCTTAAACAATATGTATTTCTTCCAAGAGTTTGTTCCTGTAACTGAAACTTTCGGTTTAAGTTCAAAATAATTAATGAGTCAAAACTCAATGAGCTCAGATTGTTATGATCAAATTAGAAACTACAGCCATTGGATGCATGTTGTGATCAAAACTCAAGGAAGCAAACCAATGTCACATGTAAAGCCAAAAAATATTCTTTAGGAATTAAAAAAGAGGCATGAGGCTTTTGAGCAGCAAGACAAAACCTGAAATCTGTCCGCATCAACTTGTATTTCTTGAATGTTACAGTTATAATCAAGATATTCATCCAACACCAAAAATACTGCTAAAAGTGTCTATTTTACTCACTAGGTATATCAATTATATATGGATTCATGAATACATAGTCCCCTTCCCTAAATTACTTCTATAAAATTTGCACCAACCTACGAGAAAGAGACGCAACTCGAACCCATGATGAGACATGCAAGATTTCCTTTTGAAGAAAAACAGTTTTATCTACTACTACTTGCAGCCTTACCCTTCTTTAGATTGGACAATTCTTCAATAAGCTTCTTCTCTTCGCCACTCACACGTTTTGGTATCTCAATTTTGCAAGGAAGCTTGTGAAAAGAAGCTTGAGCATGGTGATGTAAACCCACTTGTCTTGGTTGAAAAACTGATGAAAAATAGAAATAAAGTTTATACCACCAGAGGAATTGCAATTGTATATAGAAGTCATATCTCAAACAAGAAAAGTAAAATTGGGAGAACAGGATAACCTGCCAATACAATATGGCATACTCAAGAAATTACACACGCATACTATGTTTAACAGAACATGAGTGCATTTTTGCCCTCGGTAATTGAATAATTAATATACGTACACTTCAAGACCAGTAGGCTGTAAGCTAAGTATAATATAATCGATGACTCACGTAATTGCAGGTAGTCAGAACTTAAGAGGGCAAGAAATTTGTGTCACGTACAGAAATTTTTAGCTGTAATGTGTGTACATACACTGTTTTCTATCAGTTTAAGATATATGTACAGGGGGTTCATATGATACTTCATCTACTGACGTGAACTATTTTTGGAATAACTAAACATGCACTCACAACACCTGAGGTTCCTAACTTCCTATCAAATCATAAACAAACGAAAACCCTAATATTTTATGCGGAAGTGGCTGCTAAAAGAATCATAAATTTGATTGGCAATGTAAATTTAAGACAGATAGGGAGGGAACACATGGGATGATGCAATAATGACAAATTATGATATAATAAGAAAGATAGGTTGTCAATTTGTGACGCATCAGTGAGCAATACAAGACCAGGATGGGCATCATATCAAGGATGTTCATCAAACATGTATGTTGGCCACTTGTGTATGCATGTATAAGATAGGTAAAGAGAGAATACATGATTACTTTAAGACTAAGAGAGCAAGTTAAACAAAGAGCACAAAAATGTGCAAGACGCAACCAAAGAGTGTGTTGCAGAAGTCTCACACTTCCTTTGTCTCTCTATCTGTTTAGTTCTCTACCTAAGTAGAATGAATTCGGCCAAATAAATCAGATCTATAAAATTTGAAAAAGTAAATTAACATTGTCCAGTAAGAACACCTTTTCATGGACTGACATTTAAATTCAAGATAAACTCATCTTATTACCACTTACAATCAATATCAATGTTGCACACATCTTAATTTCAAGAGTTGAACTAATATTCTGTTGACATTAACTCTGTCTTCAAGGTGCTGCACTCAATTTGTTATTAAACTATATAACACATGAAAGCATTTCACTTATCTACACACAATGAGAAAATTGAAGGCTTAGGCAGAGTTTGACCAATTCGAATGACCCATTTAGACAAGAAGATGACCACAATAATCCAAATAACAGCTCCCCCCTCCCCCTCTCAACTAACCAAATTCCTTTAAAAATAGGACCTGTAAGTTGAAAGTGAGGCCAAGAGACCGATGGTTATCAACTTATCATAGGTAACACGTGTATGTAAATATAAACATATACAACAAAATTTCTCCTGTCCAACAACCCACAATAGTAATACGCACAGTCACACACATACTTTCACTGTCTACCAATTCGAACCACAAAACATTCTTATTAATACTTCAAATACACAGTACAAATCAAGTATATCAAAACTATACAAAGAGAAAAATTGTGGTATCAGCAAACACGAACAATGGGGAACCCCAATAGGCACGGACAAGTCAAACATAACTAGAATTACAACTACAAATCAAACCATGAACGATTAAGCAGTATGAACTGGACCAATGTCTACGAATATACAACAATCAAAAAACAACTGGTTCAACAATACTCACCGAGGAAAATGTGCAAATGACTTGCTTGTTTACGAAACACTCAACATTGACTGAGGTTGAACTCCCCACAGAGCCACTGACGTACCTCCACACGGTAAAATTGCCATTTTTATATGTACACTCTCTGCAATACAACAAGCAATTATTAATTTTATTAACTTACATAGCTATTATAATTATACTAAATTACTAACCAAGTGAAAAACCTAGCTCGTGTAACTTAAATTATTAGGTTATATATACATCACGAGATTTTAAAAAATGCATCTTCAGTTATGGACAAAATTGGGGTTTATAGTAATAGATAGACGTGTATAAACGTAACAGAGGCATAAGGCTAGGGCTTTTCAACCACTAATAAAAGATTAACATATACATATACGTACAAGAGAATCTCGTGTGTATATACATAAGATAACTAAAATTGATGATGAATTAGAGGAAACATGACAAAATTTATCGACGGTAGATTAATTAAATTATAATATTAGAATTCGAATAAGTAATACTAACCCTGTAAGTGAAGTTAATTGTGTAGTGGTGAAATGGAGGTTTTGGGCGGAGAAGTTTCTGGAAAGATAGAGGCAGCAGGCAGGAGGATTTCAATGAGAGAGGGAGAATCAGAAATGAAGGTTTCGAGTTCTGTAAACGTATATACCTCAAAAAATAATGCCCTGTAAGACCGCAAGGAGTCATCGGTGGTCGCCGTCTCGAGGAGCCAGCAGAAGTGCAGCAGCATGAACGAGGGAGGAAGAAGAGCGACGAGGAAGATAATTTTTGTTTTTTCTAAAAATCTAACTAATAAAAAGTCTTTATTTTGAATTTTTATCTTAAAAAATATTCTTTAAGAAAAAAAATTATAATTTAAAATGTTATTATTTATTTTCATTTCTTACTTTTATTTAATTAAAACTAATTGTGTTTTTAAGAAAAAACATAAAAAAAAATAGTGATCAGTTGTGAATGACAATCTGTCGTGGCTGATGTTACACCCACGACGAGTGGACGTGATGACTACGGGTGGTCTAAGTTTTTTGTGCGTGTCTATCTACCGTATTTTGTGGACTTTAGTTGTTTTACACCGTCAGATCGATGAATTCCATTTGTTCAAAGTGAAAGTCGTAATTATTGTGTAACACTCAGTTTTTTTAAAAAAAAAAACATAAATAATACTTTTCATATATACATAAACATTACATCGTTTACAGACATTACAAACGTAAGTTCTCTCTTTCAAATTACCCCCTTCAATATCTGAGCATGATTCAATGGAAGTATACACTTACTACCAGCAGTAGCAATCACACCACTAATCGCGATGCGGCTCCTTCCCAAGACTTTCCTTTCCCTTACTCGACCCACCTGTATTACCAGCAATAACAGAAATGGGTAAGCACATCGTCTTAGTAAGTAACAGAATCATAACATCAATATAAGATAGAAATCTTATAATTACTGTAATCACATATGCCATTTGTTCATTTAGAACTCACAATCATGTCACTGGACTACTTATGATCACTCAGCATAAGGATGGTCAGTAATAACACTATGATACCAATTATGACCACTCAGCATAAAGAGGCTCACTTTCACACTGTTATGCCATTTATGTTCACTTAGCATAAAGAGGGATCACTTTCACAATACTATGTCATTTATGTTCACTCAGCATAAAGAAGGCCCACTTTCACAATATTATGCCATTTATGTTCACTCAGCATAAAGAGGGCTCACTTTCACAATACTATGTCATTTATGTTCACTCAGCATAAAGAGGGCTCACTTTCACAATACTATGCCATTTATGTTCACTCAGCATAAAGATGACTCACTTTCACAATACTATGCCATTTATGTTCACTCAGCATAAAGAGGGCTCACTTTCACAATACTATGTCATTTATGTTCACTCAGCATAAAGAGGGCTCACTTTCACAATACTATGTCATTTATGTTCACTCAGCATAAAGAGGGCTCACTTTCACAATACTATGCCATTTATGTTCACTTAGCATAAAGAGGGCTCACTTTCACAATATTATGCCATTGCTGAATTAATACAGTACACTCAAGTACTTCTGCAAATCTGGATATTCTCGTTCAATTAATTAATATCTTTTATTACTTACCTGGATAATCGTGTAGTTGAATATCCTCGTCTGTCACGTACAGAACACTAGTCTGTAAATCACATATAACATAATTAACTCTTTTATAAACTTAGCGACACAACCATTGTGTCGCACCATAAGCTCATGCGACACTACCATTGTGTCGCAGAATAGAATCCTGCGACATTATTATTATGTCGCAATACTCAATATTGCCGCCTTAAGCGACACAACCATTTTTGTCGCAGAACATTCATGCGACATAACATGCGATACTACCTCTGTGTCGCAATGAAGAACAAATCAGACCCCAATTCGAAATTCTCGAATTCAAACATGTAATACTCGAATTAACTCATTCAAATCCGTTCAAAACACTTAATAATACTTATAACACATAATAATCGAAGCCTTACCTTGATTTCACGGTTCAATTGCTTCAATTTTGATTCCAAACTCAACTTTTACTTCTTTCTCTCTTTTCTCTCTATTTTTCACTCTAAAACACGCACATATGTTTTGTAATAGGTTCTGGAACGAGTTTGGCGTGTTTAGAATATATAACTCATGAATTACACTTAAGCTCCTCAATTAATTTCGGACAGATCCGTTTTGCGACACAGTTCTGCGACACAACCTTTGTGTCGCACATTCATCACCTGCGACACTAGCCTTGTGTCGCAGAAGACCAAAACTTTAAAATTTTTGGGATGTTACATATTGCGTTTAATAAAACAAAATGATTTAACGCTAAGACCACTCAGTGTGGTTCGTCCTCGGGCTTTTATGCTCACACTACGGATCACCATGGACATAGTGGTATCGTGGTGGTTCGTCCTCGTCACAAACACAACGGAACCACACTACGGATCACCATGGACATAGTAATAATGAAAATATTTTATCTCGTTAGTTATGAAAGATACCTGATATACATTAACAAAGCTTTCCCTCTAGCATTACATTTGTCAGCTTTTTCAACAATGACATACATCACCGAAAATGATTGTGCCCGAGTGTGCTAATTTAACTGAACTAACAAATGGTTACAAGGATGGTGACTGCGGCTCTATCATTATTAGGAATCAAGATTCTACTTTATTAATGGCAAAACAACCTACCACATGATTCTAACGCTCAAGACATGATAAATGATAAAGTTATCAGTTACCAAAAGCTTTTTGCAACAAATTTGATAAGTATTAGTTGGATATTAAAGAGCGTTGTAAATTGAAGCAACCATTATTCATAAATTTAAAATTTCATAAAATGATAAGAAAAATAATGTATATACGCTAAATCAACAATAGTGGTATTATTGAAATAGATTGTTAAAGTACTGTTATTGAAATAAATATAACCATATTTGACAATATTAATAATTTATATTAACTTACTGAAATTGTAAATATAAACTGACCATTTTGACCTGAAATCATTTTGACCCGTTACTCTCCCCGCCCGACCCTCTCATTTTCCACCTCCACATTATGTGAACACAATCATATAGCAAAGGAAACATTGACCTTGATATGGCCATCATATCTGTACCAAGTAATAAGTTGTCTGGCTTCAAATCTCTACATTCAAAGAACGTAAATACTCCAATGCAAGAACTTAAAGTCATCAGATGATGTGGTTATGTATATTTTAAGGTTTAGTTTTACATATGAATCACTTCCTTAAAAGGAAAGAAAAATAACTCACAAATTGTACAATATATACACGTGCCATGTCCTCTTCTAAGCAACCGACATTTCTCAGCAAAGAGAAAAGATATCCCACCATTTAAATACTCCATCACCAAATATAGATTTTCTCTACACGTGAAAGAGTAGAAAAAGCGTACATGGTTCATATCAATGGTAATAGAACTTAATGAGGTTACACCACAAAAGGTTCGCGAGCTGATATCAGTATATCACGCTTGGCCAAAATGCTGACCTACATTTTTACGAATCGTATCAGCCTTCTTTAAAACCTGCTACACTTTTTCCAAAATACGTTATATAGGAAAGAAAGCATATAATTCCCAATTAGTTTAGACCTACAGACCCTTACCTTAATAGCAAATAAGTCACCTGTTGCCCTTTTCCTGGCCAAAAGGACACTTCCAAATGCACCTCGACCTAAATAACGTGTTACTAATTTTGGAATATACCTATAAAGGTTGTCACTGAGATTACAAGGTACGCCTTGCGTACGTCTAAAATACTTTAAAAATCACTATTAATCAATAAAAATACATGATCTGACTATACATAATAGAAAGAGTTGATAACAGTACATAAATCAATCAAATGTAAGCAAATATGATGAAAAAGATACTAGTCTTACTGATTTCTGATGGTGATTAGAGAGTATCGAATTCTGAACTCT
The DNA here is from genome assembly GCA_963921325.1 of Logfia minima. Taxonomy (NCBI): domain Eukaryota; kingdom Viridiplantae; phylum Streptophyta; class Magnoliopsida; order Asterales; family Asteraceae; genus Logfia; species Logfia minima. The sequence goes on from OY992773.1 coordinate 2,473,104, forward strand.
GTTTTCAAATCTAAATAACAATTGATAATAAAATCAGATCATATGTCGAACTAATTGATTAAAAGTGATCACCAACTCATTATAATGTCGATATGTCAAAGAAAAAATGATCCTATGAATACGAATTACAAAAAGCAACGTGAATGGTGGTGAATCAAGAAACACGATTCCATGAGAAATTGGGGTTTTGAAATGAACTCACGTGTGACAAAAAGTAAAGAAACTTACCTAGTACAGAGAAGCAATTGAACTGAAGAACATCGATTTGTATTTGAATTTTGAAAATGAAAATAAGGAAACAATATATTTAACTATTTTCCCTTTTTTTCTATTTTTCTTTTGAATTGAGAATGCCGTTAGCTATTTTATATTACATTACTTTCTATCATTTTTTTCTTTTTTATTTTTCATCTCATTTTTTTCAACTTAAAAACAACTCAAAAATACATTGTTAATGTTTTAAAATGAGGAGGCATGATAGTCGCTTAACTGAAGATCTATTGTATATATGATTTATGTATAATTTATTATTAACATATAATGTATTTATACCTTAAACTCGAGATCTTGATTTTAATTAAAATTTCTGTATTACTTTGACGTATTCCACATTTCTATTTACCAAATTGCATACCAAATTAAAAAAACTAATCAATAGGAAAATGTCAACTATTTATTAATTGAACCAATATTGTGATCATTCAAACATTATTTTGAAAATACATTGTATTGTGAAATTCAATTTATGTATATATCAGATACAAACCATATACGTATATATGAACCTCGAAATTCAAATAATCATCAACTCGAATCATTGAATGCATATAAATTCAATTATTTGTACACTTTGGGCCTGTTTGGCACAGAGCTTTTAGGAGCTTAAAGCTTTTTGTTTTAAAAATTAAGCTCATTTAAAAAATAAAGCTTTGTTTGGATACACAAGCTTAAAGCTTTTAGTTTGAAGATTAAGCTCCGGTTTTAAAAGCTACTCCAACTAGCTTTTAGGAGCTTTTTGATCATTTTACTCTTTGAAATTACAGCTACAGCTACTTTACCAAACACAGTTTATAAATAAAGCTCCATTTTACAGCTACAGCTTCAGCTTACAGCTAACAGCTAACAGCTACAGCTATCAGCTACAGCTACAAGCTACAGCTAACAGCTAATTTTGCCAAACATACCCAAATTTGTAATGCAAAATGTTAGCAAGCTCAAAGATTTCATATCCACGAGTTGAATTGTAATGACTAATTCATCAAACGAAAAAATTAATTAGATCATTTTAGTTAATATTTGATTTGAACAATGCTATATAGAAAGTTATAAACATTTGTTAAATTGAAAGTTGCCTTGATATACCTATTCATGTTCTTGTTTGATTGTTGTCTAGGTTTAGTCAATACCAATTTACCTGCTACCCAATTGAATGTATAATTAGGTTTTCATATATAATTAATTATGGGTTAATTGTTTCGTTATGTATCGAACTTTACATTTTTTAGTATTGTATGTAACCACCTTTCAAAAATGCTATTGTATGTATCGAACTTGTGATTTTTGTATATTGTATGTAATATTTCCTTTTTTGACCATTACAAAAAGGGAAAGTTTCTTTTTTTGTCAAGGCTAAAAATGGCAAGTCAACATACAATATACGAAAATTACAAGTTCGATACATACAATAACACTTTTGAAAGGTGGTTACATACAATAGTAAAAAGTGTAAAGTTCGGTACATAACGAAACAATTAACCCATTAATTATTGTGTAACTGATTAATGTAGTAAAATTGTACTGATAATCTATATGAATGAATGATGACAAGTCAACCAATCGTTATACAAGGTTATCTCAACTTATTTTGGTGGGATAATACTCGTTCATTTTACCATTTATCCAACAATTCATGTCATAATATGGATGTCTTTGACAACCGAGAAATGAGGAATATGATTTGAGGATAACCTTTGGTTAATTTGGTTATTGCATTTGGGAGAACTTCCAGTGCTTAATAACACTTCATATTTTCTATCCAAATTCTTTTTTTTTTTTTCGAACAACAAAATTTTATTAACATTCTAGTAAGACACTAGAAGGAAGAAACAAAGTTACAAAAGTACTTTCAAGAACAATTTGGATTACAATTCCAAGTGACGTACCCTTATCTGATTATGAACACTTCATGTTAGATAAACGGTAAGATCTTAGATATGACTCATCCAGAAGTATAAATATATCATTGCTAGTGCCTTATAAAACATAATTACCTACCCCAAACATGAGTTGGCATCATAATAGACACCATTTTATCTATAGTATCATAGTAACTTCCACTAATTACTTTTAGGTTAATTTAGGATATGAAGAAAACTAAAACCAAAACCTTCCGACTTTTGAAAGTCCATCTAGATTACAAAAGATAACTACAATTTCTTATTTCAATTAGTCAAAGTTTGAAAAACGACACTTGAGTTATAATTATCACTTACTTGCCCTAGTAAACCCTACTTAGTGCATGTACGTAGTAAATAATTTAGGATTCCCTGCACTCTAAATATAAAATACGACATCTGATTCGCCATCCCATCTTGTTCGGTATTAACACCGACGACGCTTACCGTGACCGACCGGGACGACAAACATCATGCGTGTACCATGTTTGTTGGCTACAAACTCATATCCCCCATCGGAAACATAAAAAAATCAAAGCATGTATATAAGTTCATGGGGTACTATCTATATCACCAATTGATTTTAAAGGGAACTCCATACAAGTTTATATGTTGGGTTTTAGACGAGTTGAGATTTTAAAGATCGTAATAATGTTATTTTAATAATACGTGTGTGCACTTGTTTATCATTTCTTCCCACTCAAAAGATGTGTCCTTGATATTTGGTAAATTATGCAATCAAGATGTATAAATGGTAGTTACTATATAATTGAGTGATCTCATATCTTTATCTTCTTTAGTTAATATATAATAAGAAATCAAACTTTTATAATGGTCTCATCAATTGATTCTCTATGATTGAGATGTGTAATTCATTAATACTAGCAAGACACCAGCGCAAAGCAACATAATACTTATTTTATTTAGTCATTTTATGAACATTTATTTTAAATGTACGCTTGTTTATTTATGGACTAAATTGCATTTAATTAAATTAATATATATATATATATCATTTCCAAAATTAGGTGAGGGTATTTGTTAAGTCATGATTACTCTTATGATGATTTATGATGACAATAACTCTATGTCAATATAAGTGTTATGGGATTATCCGGGATTATCCTTTCAGCAAAGGAATTCATCTAGATAAGCTAAGACTTCTGTGTGCTGACTGCAAAGGAATTACTGTTTATCAGTTCACCCAGCAGACAGAATTATTAGTTCACCAACAGACAGAATTGATAGTTCACCCAGTAGACAAAAAACTTGTAAAAAATAACCAGTTCAGAGAAGTTTAAAGACTTATATTATACACATCTTTTAGTGTCATTCAGTCAAGCAATGAAGACTTTCCTTGTTAGTCAAGATCAAGTTTGAACATTAGAATGAAGACTCAACATAGAGTCTGATGTTCTAGTTCACCCAGCACAGAGACTGAAGAACACCCTACTTGTAGCAAATTCAAGTAAACATACTTATAACATTTAGGAATGTATGTGTATGACAAAATGACATCTTCAGAGGTTGTACTCAACATACATGCATGTCCATTTTGGCTGCTTATGCACATAATGTTTCCTTATCATGGTCAACCTACAAGACAAGATATGCAGTGTACTTTCTGACAGACTGCAGACCTGGTCGTGCAGAGTTCATCAGAACACACAAGCAAGCATGTCTGAAGTCAACCAATGAAGATGAAGACATCTATTGGCTGATCAAGTTTTAAGCATTACACAAGCTCGACTATAAATATCAGACTTGGGTTATGAAGCCTAGGTGTGTGTGAATTCTAAGTGAATCAATTGTTAGTAAAAATAGCATTTGTGTTAGCAGAATTAACATTACTTGTAATCAGCTTTGAGTCTGTTCTCAACTGATCTTAGTGATAGAATTCTGTATTCATTTAAGTTAGATATTCCGCATCTAACTTGTAATTCTTTGATTTATCAAAATAAAAGAATTATTTGAAAAACTACTAACTGTTCTTATCACATAACTGAGTTAGATTTACAATTCTATTTAAACAAAAGAAAATATTGAATTCACCCCCCCCCCCTACAACATTGTTGTTAACCTTTGGGACCAACAATATTTGTGTCATTTCCGTTCTTTAAAAATTGAACTTATTAAAAAAATGGTTAAACAATTTATAAGGGTGTAAGATTAAGATGACTGAGCTTTATTACACTAATTTAAATCATTAAAATCATAATTAACAAAGTCATTAGAATATGATACTTAAACTATATGTTTATTTTTTAAATTATACATAAATATTAAGATGACTAAACTTGATAATTTTTATGTTCATTAAAACTTGATTACACTAATTAAAATTATTAAAATCATATTTAACAAAGTCTTTAGAATATGATACTTAACCATATGTTTATTTTTAAAGTCATTGATAAACATTAAAATGTCTTAACTTGCTAATTAATAGATGCTTGAAACGAGTTCTACGTACATATCCATTATATAGGTCAATCGAATTTTTTTTAATATTTTTCAATGTGACAACATTGTAAAGAGGATAGTTAATAAAAAATATATATTACTATGACATAGCTAATAGTTAAATTGCTCATCTGAAATGTGCAAAGAACATGAGGTTTCATTGTCGTTAGTTGATTTCTTTATGTTATAATTTTTTATCATGTCTTACAACTGATTTTCTTTCCACCTAATCTAAGATTAAAAGTGAACAGAGGCACTAATCGAGTGTTTGTGCTTGCTAAGAGGAGATGACATACAAATTTATTTTTTTCGTTTCATTATCTTTAAAGATCACAAAAAGTAACATTAATCTTTTTACGCATGGACTTAAATATTCACTAGTGCTACATAATAAAAAAAAATTATAATGTAAGTTCATATGGCTTTCATTAGTAATTTTATAAACATTTATTTCAAATATACACTTGTTTATTTATGGACAGTATTGCATTTTATTTAATATACAATTATATCTTAAATATCTATGTCGTTTTCAAAATTAGGTAAGGATAGATTAGTCTATTTCGTTGAAAATAGAGGTATTTGTGTCATTTCCATTCTTTAAACATTTAATTTATTGAAGAAAATGGTTAAAACCCTTTATAAGAGTGTAAGATTAGTTACATGTATTAGGAAAGTTCTTTTGTTATTGATATTAATTAGGTTTATTAATTCGTGATGCGGTAAACTTTTATGTTTTTCTATTGTATGGTGTTAACTTTGAAAGTTTTTATTGTATGAGGTAAACTTTAAAAAACTTTCTATTGTATGTTGACTTGCCTTTTTGGCTTTGACAAAAAAGGAAAGTTTCATTTTTTGGAATGGCCAAAAAAGGAAACATTACATACAATAGAGAATTTAGAAGGTTTACCTCATAAGATATAAATTTTTAAAGTTAACCTCATACAATAGAAAAACGTGAAAGTTTACCGCATCATGAATCAATAAACCGTATTAATTAATAGGATAGGATTAATTGCATTTCGACTCCTTGATCTACAATCAGATCAACCTAAAGATTTTGGTGAAAGCATTTTGTATCTTTTATTCTTGTTTAACAACAGTAATGGCAATGAAGTGGGAAACAATTAACTAATTGTAAGACTAGCATATTGTACCTAAATATAATTTCATTATTATTATTTATTTAGTAGACGTAACTCAATAGAATTACTTATTAAATTACATGTATAGTAATTCTAATTAATTACTACAACTATAAATGATAATAGAAAACAATAATAAAAAACGAATAAGAAACAATTAACACATAATAACTATAAATAAGTAAGTGAACTTATCTCGAGAAGACCAAGGCTCGAAAAACTTATTGAAGAAGACCGAGCCCAGTGTTTAACACGGTTCCCTTAAAAACAGATTCGCCGTCTGTTTCCCAGGGTACAACGGCTAAAGTAGCTTGTACTGCCGGACTTTACTAACATTGCCCAAGATTTCATTGAAGAATACTTGTATCTCCTTTAATGAAAAGTTTATGTGTTGTTGTGTATCCTTAAGTGGAGCCTAAGGAAGTCTATTTATAACTTGGTTGGTCCATCTAAGTTTTGTCCACCAACCGATTTGGGACAAAACTTAAGCCCACCAAATTATACATCAAACGCTTTACTTTTGAGAATCGATATCTCATTCAAATCAACTCCAATTTGGACATAAATTTGTTTGTTGCGAAGCTCTCGTCAAGGAGTACGCAAACCCACAAAACATCACCCATATATATTATATATACACATATTTATTTATGTCCAAAGTTGGTGAAAACTCACGTTTTCTACCAAATTTTTCAACAATCCCCCACATGAATGGAGATCGATCGAAAACACACTAAATTTCCAATGAAATCTCAACGGTTGAATCTTGCATAGGATAGGTATAACACCCCTCATTACATATAAGAATATTATATTTATAAACTCGGAAGCATGAATATAAAATACATTACCTTAAAATATATTAAACATTATACATAAACCGTTCACATTTTTCTATATTTACACCATATTCAAACAGTTTAAAACTACAAAAGACGGGGTATTATAAAATTCTCCAAACAAGGTTTATTACAAAAACCATATCAGAGGCCTAAAGCGCAGTCAAACATTCCCTGATCAACCATTCACCTCCTGCACCCACAATTAAACAAAACATATACTGCAGGAAGTAAAATGAGGGGTTAGCACGAAGCTAAGTGAATAGGTTCATCACACTCCATTCAACTTAGCATAACAAGTTGTTTACACCAAATAATCGTAAACACACATAATTCAATGAGGATCGGTGGCTCTAGGGATATCATAATACCCGGGGATTCCCCCAAGAACACTTACCGTCAATCCGTATGGCCAATACAGAATAGACCGATAACTACTGGTTATTAAACACATACACAGGTCTCAAACACAACAAATGAATCAAAACCTGTGTAAAACACATAATAACCAGAAGTCCAACTACACGTTGACCACAATAACATAGTACACATTGGTTCACATATCACGTAGATCAATAATCAATAATCAAGACTAAACAGTCTAATACACATCTACGTTTACTTGTTGTAACCAAATAGTTACAACTAAATCAAATAATGAGTTCTGAATCCACTCACCGATACCTCTGACGTCTCCACGCTCAGGATTCTTATATCACTGAGTCTTACGTTGATCTGAAACAGAAAATCATACACAAGTCAGAAGTTCGTTCCATAAATATCATTATAGTCTAATTATCCAATCAGGTAATCCCTGAAGTCTAGGCAAACGAAAGTTCAATCAGAAATGAACTTAGAAAATCTTGCAATGACGTTTAAAACTGAAAAATGTCATTTTCGGGTCCTAGATGACCCCGGATGGCCAAAAACAGCCTAGGCTAATAGCATATAGCCTTGAATACTAGGTCGTTTCCGAATGACCATGCGAATTTCAACTAAATCCGAGTTAATGAGATTTTCACAAAACCGCGTCTCCAAAATAAAATTCTTTTATAATCTCATGCGACACTACCATTGTGTCGCACAGTAAGCCCTATCGACACAACCACTGTGTCGCACAACATAAACCTGCGACACTAACATTGTGTCGCAATAACCAATCTGGCCGCCTTAAGCGACATAACCAACTGTGTCGCAGAACGTTCAAGCGACACAACCCTTGTGTCGCAATGAAGAACAGACCAATTCCCAGATTCGAAATTCACGAATTCAAACATGTAATACTCAAATTAACCTATATCAATCCGTGTAATTCACTTATAAACAACAATAACACAATATAATCGAAACCTTACCTCGGATTCAAAGCTAATTAGCTCAAATATGATTCAAAACCCAACTTTTCTTTTCTTCACTCTAATTCTCTCTCTAAAACGAGTTTAAAGGTTTAGAAATGTTTTGGAAATGATTTTGAAGGCTTAGACGGTGTGTATATATATTTAATCTTACAATTACACTTAAGCTCCTTACTTAATTTCAGTTCAGCCCGTTTTGCGACACAACCATTGTGTCGCACAGACAACCTGCGACACAAACCTTATGTCGCAGAAAATCAAATTTTCAAATTTTGAAACAACTAATATTTCACTAGTCACAATAAGTCAAAGGGATTATTTATCTACGTTTCACTACGAAACACATAATATTAAATAATTTCTAAAACAAATAGATAATCAATTAGAATAATAGAATTTACCAGACCGCAGAAGAGGATGTTACAATAGGTAGGTGTTACCCTTTGAACCATCCCTTATGAAATATACTTAGTGTCCTAGCTGTCAGTAGACGCGATGTCTTTGAACTGAGCTGCTGTTTATGTAAACGACAATATATGTTCACACAGGATTCTCCCTGACATGGTCAAGTCCTCCTAGTCGTGTTCGTTATGGTCCTGAACACTAGCCTGGTTCTGCAAGAGCTCTTAGGAACTGCTCCCCCCACAATTCCCTTCGAAGCGACCCCACTTCTCTCTCACATAGGTGATTCTTTACAATAACTTAAATCGTTGTAGTTATTGTAGAAATCAGTTAAAGCGGTAAGCTTAACCTCACTATCACTGTTGTTATAAGAATGAACTAGGAAGTTTGTTTAACTCCCTTTTAGAAGGTTTAGTTATGTACATAACTTCCCCCACAGTGACCTCCCTTCATTTATACAAGTAGGTTATCCTATTGAACCTAGATCTTGGGATCTCCAGTCACATAGGTTAAGTTTCCTTCGTATAAACTTTCCATTTATGGTTTTAGTCCAATTCCACAACTTGATCTCATCATTCAACCTTATGGTTGTTGGATCCAAATTTGCTATCTTTTAACTTCCCCGAGTTTACCAAGATAATTCTAAATGAGATCAGTTGTTCTAGTAGTATTGTGTTTTCACCATATGATGTGGTGGATAACCTCGTGCAATATCAATTCATACATGATTGTTGCATTAGTTATATCATGTAAGAAGTATAACTTCTAAGACTTCCCACAATACACTCTCTCCACTTTAAGTGTTCATATCTACACTTGTACAATAGATAAGTAATTTGAGTATTTTTATCACGATTGGAAATCTTCCATAATATTGTAATACTTTTATCTTTACTTGTAAGCATGTAATACTTATCTTAACTTGTACTTAGTCAGAACTTGCTCTCTATGACCCTTGTATACATCATTAAGTCAATATAGAAATGTCTTTATGTCTATGGTTATTCACGGATTTATTCTAACCAAATTCCATATTAATCATGGAACACTCTCACATCATTGTCTCAACTAATTGGTTTTACAACATACCCAATTCTATTTACTACTGAATGATTTATATATATAGATTTTGTTTACATAATATCAAACCATATTGGAGTATTCATCGTTAACTTTAATCACTGCAGATGATTATAATTAACTAGTCCACGTCTAACATGCTATAGACTTCCAAGACCTAAGCATATGAACGGAAGATGCATCATTCCGACTCATAGCCCTTTTTTATTACAAGGAATCGTCTCCATGATTCTTGTAATATCATCATTATATTTAAACAAAAATCCATTTTATAAAATATCCTACATAAATGGATATTATAACAATCTCGTGTATATGTTCTTGACACAAGACACATACTCAACTCATCATCCAGTTTTTTCATCATTCGGAATCAAATCAAAGTTTAATTGATGTCCGAATTTGCACCAAAATTATACAGATTTTCAATGAAATCATTCTATGTAAAATTGGTAAAAACAATATTTCATTATCTAACTATAATGAATAATATTATTGCTCTATCTTGTTATAGTCAACCCGACTACGTATCAGTACCAATTAATTATGATAATTCTCACGTGGAATGATCATAATTCTCTTTGGTTAATCTTGACACTAGACATTGTCAAGTCATTTTAGAAGCAATACAATAATAGAATATGATTATTCTATGGTTAGATGACAATAATGGTATATTCATTTACCACTAAAGCGGAAGAAACTTTCCTTTAAAAAATCATGAACAAAATTTCAATAAAGTAGATAGACAACATATGTATTATTAAACGTTAACAATAAAATTTATAATTTCACCAAATCAAAGTCATGCTATAAATGTAAACACATTTATAATCATGAACACATTCTATCGTGATGTGTTCAATTTATGACTTTATTTATTTAAAATTTTATTAGCTCAACACATTTCCTCTATATGACAACATGTGGGTTGTTTCACAAACATAATTATAAATTTACAAAATATTTGATTGATAGTTTCAAAAAAAAGCTAAATTTTGATTTAATCGGGAATATAATACTATCAAGTTTCCAAAACATTATTGCATAATAGTTTAATTATTACATAATCAAAATTCTAGACAAATAATAAAGGAAAGTGTGCCATCCTGCATCATCACTAAATGTTTCATCATTATAGTTATGTCCTTCATCTATATGGACTCGAAACAATTCTCCAACAATACTTCCTCTTGCAATAAACCCTAAAGGTCCATTGTTGCTTTTGATAATGAATCCATTATCCAGAAGTATGGAGTATCTATTTGCAGTCAATTTGCTAGCAGATATAATTCCCTTAGTAATCAAGGGAACATGAAGGACATCCTTGAAAACTAGAGTATATCCGGTAGACAAATCAAGTTCTACCGTCCCAACTCCAACCACCGGTGTACGATTGCCATCTACAAGTACTAAGTTTTTATGAAGGGCTTGATAATAAAAACTAGATCTATAACTACTACACGCATGAGTAGTTTCCATGGAATCACAAAACATCCTCTAGTAACAATAACTCCATCAGCAGGGTAAATCTCTAAGATGGTTCCCACAATAGCTTCATCACTATGTGACGTCAACTTCGGTTCTCCCGAGTTCTTGACATCCACAAGCTCAAATTCACATATCATATGTATATAACCTTTCATAGAAAAACCACACTTCTTCTAGAGTAGTACGTGTATTAACATATTTTAAAGCTTATTGAAGCCATTAACAAACAACTACTTCTTCTAGAGTAGTAAGTTACTAACGTATTTTAAAATTAATAACAAACAACTACTTCTTCTAGAGTAGTAAGCTACTAACGTATTTTAAAATTAATAACAAACAATTACTTCTTCTAGAGTAGTAATCTATTAACGCATTTTAAAATCAATAACAAACAGCTACTTCTTCTAAAGTAGTAATCTATTAACGCATTTTAAAATCAATAACAAACAACTACTTCTTCTAAAGTAGTAATCATATTTATTAATTCATAATTTTACTTTGAAGTTGAACAAGAATTTACATCAATGTAAAACCTTTATATTCATACCAAGTCTCACGTTATAATTCATTATCTAACATAAATCGAGACTTAATAAACTAATGTAACAAAATTATTCAATTATATCAAATTCGTTAATCAACCTTGTTCAAACTTTCAACCACATAATAAATCTACCTATAGATGTACTCACAAATGGACTTTTAAAGTTACATAATTTGAAAGTATCTCAACGTTAATTGACCTCGTGTCAAACCTCATCAGATGACTTAACAAAATACATTTGACCAAGCTTTTAAATCCATCCAGAAAGTTTTAGTTAACTTTCTAATAGTTATACAAAACACCAAATTTACAAACGTGTAGTCATTAAGTAACCTTCTAGAAGAAGTTACCATGCGTTTCCATCACAATCGTTTCATTCCGCGTTACTACAAATATAGAACTTGGTATCTTTATATATGATTAAACGATTATGTATTTATGTCACATATTCACCTTTTATTTTATTTTTCTTTTTTAAAGTTGCAATAAATAGCATTTATCGAACTTTGTTTTAAACAATTTCCATATCTCGAACAGTTATGAAAACCAGCTCAGATTTATTTTTTCTCAAATAGATGGTTTAATCACACTAAATAAACAATCTTTTGAGTACCTCTTCAAAATTAAAGAATAAAATAAAATCTTTTAAAGTGTGAAAATATCGTTTGACAACTAACTAGTCAATTCTACCTGTAAACTTATGAGAACTCATGTCTGGGTAAACTATCTACTATTTATAATTACCTGTTAGTATTCTAGCTTTAAACTTAGCCGAATAAAGATTACAGTTAATTCAACATACTAATTGTTTTCATAGTCTACGTAATAAAATGTGTCCATATAATAGAATTAATGTGTCCAAGACATTGTTCAACTATACCAGAAAGATCACAAGCCTTGCCTTCTAACCTGATGGTGTCCGGCTAGACCGGAAGTTCAATCAGACACAATACATGTAACTATTTAAAATATTGTTTTGATCAAATATGAAATTTAGCATGTTTCATAGTACATTCCGTTACGGAAAATACAAAATTCCTTTTTACCAAAATCCTAATCCAGATCAATTTCTTAGTTTGATCCATACAAAATCGCGAATCTATTTTAAGATCGTAATAATGGTGTTGGTGAATCGCGTTACTTAACGAAACCATATAAATCCAACACGTTCAAAAAGTTTGACTAAATACACATGCCTCATCAAAAGTTTGACTTAGTAATCCATTTTTGTTATTACATTTCATAATATCAATCGGTTTAATAAACACATATAAAGATCATAATATTCATTCAACAAGATATTGAGGAAAACTATTCAAATTAACTTTTGAAACTATTTCCAAATAAATATCCAATATATAATTCACAAGTGTATCAATATTTTTTTTTTGGAGAATCTTTAGAAAGCAATTCCCATATATTGATTTACACAATTACGTATGTAACTAGAACTTCAAAGTTTTTATACCTCTGTTTTATCAAAACACATGTTCTTACATCCTTCTTAAATTGTTTTCTAAACATTCAACATTAAATTGTTTCATATAACGTTTAACTAATCAAGGTTTCTATGAAACTTATTCGGGTAATAATCTGTTTTAAGATTGTAGGACTAGCATATTGTACCAGAATATAATTTCATTATTATTATTTATTTTTGTAGACGTAACTCAATAAATTATTTATTAAATTACATGTATAGTAATTCTAATTAATTACTACAACTATAAATGATAATAGAAAACAATAATAGAAAACGAATAAGAAACAATTAACACATAATAACTATAAATAAGTAAGTGAACTTATCTCGAGAAGACCAAGGCTCAACAAACTTATTGAAGAAGACCGAAGCCCGTGTTTAACACGGTTCTCTTAAAAACAGATTCGCCATCTGGAAATGTTTCCAGGGTACAACGGCTAAAGCAGCTTGTACTGCCGGACTTTACTAACATTGCCCAAGATTTCATTGAAGAATACTTGTATCTCCTTTAATGAAAAGGTTATGTGTTGTTGTTTATCCTTAAGTGGAACCTAAGGAAGTCTATTTATAATTTGGTTGGTCCATCTAAGTTTTGTCCACCAATCGATGTTGGACAAAACTTAAACCCACCAAATTATACATCAAACGTCTTACTTTGAGAATCGATATCTCATTCAAATCAACTCCGATTTGGACATAAATTAGTTTGTTGTGAAGTTCTCATCAAGGAGTATGCAAACCCACAAAACATCACCAATATATATATAATATACACATATTTATTTATGTCCAAAGTTGGTCAAAACTCACGTTTTCTACCGAATTTTCCAACACTAATCAAGCAAATTCATAAGTCGGCCAGCTACCTCTAAATTATTTAATAAACTAGTAAATACATGCCCTTTTTATTATATTCAAAATCAGTAGTTTCATTTGGACTTCAATTCAAAATAGTAAATTCTTACTCAATAAATAGTAGGCCCAGTTTTGGATGAAAACACTTCCATCTTATCATTCTAGTTTCACAAGTGAACAAGCTTAAAAGCAGTAATGGCAATGAAGGTTGAAAAGCAATCAAGAAAATTCATAAAACCCTTTGTCCCAACAAGTGAAACCCATCATCACTATAGGATCGGCCTCATGGATGAGTTTGCTCCACCTCTGAGCGCAAGTATCATACTTTTCTTCCAACAAGATAACCACAACCCAGATTTCGTTGGTGAGCTAGAAAAATCCCTTGAGAAAACCTTAACACGATTCTACCCTCTTGCGGGTAGATACGTTCAAGAAATTAAAACTGTTGAGTGCAATGATGAAGGTGTTGAGTTTATACACGCCAAAGTTAACATTAAACTTCAAGATTTTCTTGATTCTGAAGTGAATATTAATTTGGTTGATGAATTCATTCCATTCAAAACACGGCATACCGATCTTTTTACTAACCCATTACTTACAATTCAAGTAACCACATTCAACAGTGGAGGTGTAGCAGTTGGTGTAAGGGCTTCACATAGGATTGTTGATGCATCCACTCTATGTACATTCCTAAACGAATGGGCTACTGTGAACCGAGAAGAAAGTCATGAGACTGAATTCACAGCCGGGCCTGTTTTCAACTCATCGTTATTATTTCCCTCTTGTGGTTTACGTTCTATGCCATCTACAACTGTCAGCGATGATATGTTAAATAAGTATATAAGAAAGAAACTTCGGTTCAGCGAGAATGAAATATCAAATATTAGAACAAAGGCCACAGCTAGTGGAAAATATAGCTATTGTAAATGGTCAAAGGTACAATTGGTGTCCGCCATTATTTGGAAAGCTCTCTGTGGTGTTGATCTGGCAATAAATAATAGTCCAAGAGAATATGTACTCGTACAACCAGTAAGCCTAAGGGAAAAAATGGCTTCCTTAATACCCAAAAACTCTTGTGGGAATCTTTGGGGGTTTTGCTACACAAAAGCTGGGAATCTTGAAACGATCGAAGAATTGGCAGATCTTTTAACTTCTTCTGTCAAGAAAATGTTAAATGATCTCTCGGAGGTATCTCACGATAGTGAAGAAGGGCAAAAACTGGTATTAAATTCCTTGCTAGATATGGGCAACTTTAATGAATCTACTAATATGTTTACAGTTAGTAGCTGGTGTAAGTTCCCTTTTTATGAAATCGACTTTGGTTATGGAAAGCCCATTTGGGCAACCCCCGGAACCATACCTATAAAAAATACTGCATTTCTTATGGACGATGTGGGAGGTAACGGAGTCGAGGCATATGTCTTTTTGGCTAAACAAGACGTGTCTCATTTCGAAGAAGCACTAGATTCCAACGTGTTTGGTGCTTAACTCGTCGAATGAGGTCTTTATATATGGGCTTAAGTGCTTCGAAATGAACTAAAGTTTATCATCAATAGTGTGTAACGAACTTTTCAGCTTCCATCCTATTTAAGTTAGAATTTATTACTATTTTATGTTTTTTGATGATACGACAACTTGTAAAGATGATACGTGTCACCATAAATAAATGACATGTCAGTGAAAGTACCATAAGTTATATACAATAATAATGAATAATAAGTTCATTACACACAATGGAAGCTTGATTAGTTTGATACACACTAAGTGATGTGGCCCAAGTGTGGATGATCGGGTTCTTGTGTTTCTTGAGGCCCAAGATCGTATAACAAAAGGGGCTTCACGAAAAAAGTCATAACTTGGGCCACGAGTGTCCGTTTTAGGCCCATGAGCCGGCAAATTGAAGCTTGGGCCGAGCCCAACGTCATAAAAATGCCTTAGGCAGTTTACCCAACTTTCGGGCCCAAATTCGCTCTATTTTAGGAGTTAAGGGCTTATTTATGTTTTTTTTCCAATTTTTGTGGACTTTGTTTTTGGGCTAAAGTCCGACCCGTTTATCTTTTTTGGCCCGTTCGAATTTCTGGTTCTTATTTAGGGTTTGGAGAACATTGTTGAACAGTTAGTTTTAGATTTGATGAAGTTTCAATTTTTCTATTTGATGAAGTTTCAATTTTTCTCTCAATTTGAGTGAATATACCATAATTTTCGGTATTCTTAGGAATCAACGATTATTAGAATAATTGTTCTTGGAATTCGTTCGAATCAACATGTCCAATTTGTGTTATTTCGTTTACAGCTACATTACTATGAATACTAAACATTCGTTCGATACATTGTGGTGCACTTAACCCTTTGAGAACGAGAAGTGGTGACATTGTGCCAGTGAGAACACTGAAACTGAGAATTAGGGGAGTGGACGACAATAAGTTTTCATTGTTCTCAACAAATTAAATTATCATTATTAACGTTAGAAAGCAAAAAAAAAAAAAAAAAAAAAAAAAAAAAAAATGAATGAAAAAGAAAAAATATTAAAGGCAGCGTCTCGGGTCGGACACTACCGAGAACGCTGCAGTGGAGTGACGGAACGCCGTTTGATAGCGTTCTCGGTCCGGAACTATGACGGGAACGAGACAACTCCTTGTGCTCTTATATCTTTTCTTGTATGTTATCGTGTACGGGTTTAAAGAGTGTTCGGAAAGGGGATGGTTGCTTTTATTATGGTGTTCCCCTTTTCGTGGTCTTTAGTATTTGGACGTCGAGCATATCATGTTGTTGTTTTGGTAATGAATGGTGGTAAAATGAACGAGTTAGATAACATGTTAAAAGTATAATTAATTAAAATTGCAGTCTATTTTGCTTCGCAAAATATTCCTTTCGAATACAACTGATCCGCCAACACTTCTTTTCTTACTTTTCAACTATATAATTACATAATCAATGTATTATGTAAAGTTATAGAGAATCTGTGTTATAATATTTAGGTAATGATAATATACAGGATTAATCAAATAAGACAAAACTTATGGTAATAAAAGTAGCAAAGAAGCATAGGGTGATGTACACAAGAGACTTATGCATCACATTTATGACGGGTGTGCATCACCTTTGTAACAACTTGATTCAAATTCACTCGTTAATTAATGCACAACTTTTACATGTCGTCAAGGATCCAAAGGGAAGTTAGAAATCTCAAGGAAGCAAATTTAAGCCATTAATTTCATCTTGCCATACTCTTCATGCAAGGCAGGGGGTAATTTCCTATAACATATAGTTGTGTTCAGAGGCTTATTACTCAAACCCTTTTATCACCCGGTTAAAATAATGTCATGTTTTCATCTAAGCACGTATGATTCATTTTGCAACTTGATCTTCGACATATTTAATCAACTTTGAATTTTGCAATAATTTTACTTCGAAACAAATAAAGTTAAAATATATAACTATTATAGATAGTACGTAGATATTATAAAGAATTAAATGAATAATATATTAAGTTAATAATATTTAAAAATGAATACTTTATTAAGTTAATCTATGTAAGACTAGGGAATTGACTAATAGGTCAAACATAAAACCCATTGTCACAACTAGTGAAACCGATCATCACTATATTAGGATCGGCCTCATGGATGAGTTTGCTCCAGTTCTGAACGTAACTGTCATACTTTTCTTCCTACAAGATAACCACAACCCAAATTTCGTTAGTGAGCTAGAAAAATCCCTTGAGAAAACCTTAACATGATTCTACCCTCTTGCAGATAGATACGTTGAAGAAATTAAAACTGCTGAGTGCAATGATGAAGGTGTTGAGTTTATACACGCCAAAGTTAACATTAAACTTCAAGATTTTCTTGATTCTGAAAGTGAATTTTAATTTGGTTGATGAATTCATTCCATTCAAAACACGGCATACCGATCTTTTTACTAACCCATTACTTACAATTCAAGTAACCACATTCAACAGTGGAGGTGTAGCAGTTGGTGTAAGGGCTTCACATAGGATTGTTGATGCATCCACTCTATGTACATTCCTAAACGAATGGGCTACTGTGAACCGAGAAGAAAGTCATGAGACTGAATTCACAGCTGGGTCTGTTTTCAACTCATTGTTATTATTTCCCTCTTGTGGTTTAAGTCCTATGCCATTTATAGCTGTCAGCGGTGATATGTTAAGCAATTGTACAAGAAAGAAACTTCGGTTCAGCGAGAATGAAATATCAAATATTAGAGCAAAGGCCACTGCTAGTGGAAAATATAGCTATTGTAAATGGTCAAAGGTACAATTGGTGTCCGCCATTATTTGGAAAGCTCTCCGTGGTGTTGATCAGGCAATAAATAATCATCCAAGAGAATATGTACTCGTACAAGCAGTACTCCTAAGGGAAAAAATGGTTTCCTTAATACCCAAAAACTCTTGTGGGAATCTTTGGGGGTTTTGCTTCACAAAAGCTGGGAATCTTGAAACGACCGAAGAATTGGCAGAACTTTTTTAACTTCTCTGTCAAGATAATGTTAGATGATCCTCGAAGGTATCTCACGACAGTGAAGAAGGGCAAACATTGGTTTTAAATTCCTTGCTAGATATGGGCAACTTTAGTGTATCTACTAATATAGTTGCGGTTAGTAGCTGGTGTAAGTTACTTTTTTTATAAAATCGACTTTGGTTTTGGAAACCCCATTTGGGCAACCACCGGCCGGAAACATACATATAAAAATACAGAAATTCTTATGGACGACGCGGGAGGTAATGGAGTCGAGGCATGTTTTGATTATTACTATATCTAAATATATTATGAAATTGATTATCTAAATATATTTAGATAACATTACCAACATTTTGTATATATATTAGTAATGTTATCTGTGTAAACGCACGATCATATAAAATTATCGTTTATAATTTAGGAATTAAAACAAACAGAACACGTACATTATCTCAAAATAATAATAATAATAATAATAATAATAATAATAATAATAATAATAATAATATTAATATTAAGATGATAAGAATCCTTGGATGAAAAGTTATAAATTTTTAAAAATATATATATTTCATTGTATCAAACAATGAAATTTATTAGTTCACTAATATACTTGAAGCAAATTTGTCAGTAAATAATCTTAACTCTCAAGACAATCCATGATAAAAATTAGAATACAGCTACTACTTAAAGAGTAATAACTTCTCTAATATAGTAAAGTGAAAGGAAATATAGCAAACTTAAAACTACCACATTTAAAAAGGTTAATGTTGATTTTTTACAATATTATATGTATATTATATTTAAAGTTGGTGCTTGATTTAAATGGAACAATTCTTTTTACAAATGACAATGTTTAACTAATTTTAAAAATTAGTTATAAAGTTGGTTTAAATGATTTGAACAAAAACTGCCTCTAGTTGTTAGCACAAATCAAGGATATCTAAACAAACTAACAACACTATGAAATTATTTTTTCCCCATTACAACCTATAAGTAATAGTAATATCAATTATGCTTTTGAAGAAGTTAAAGTTGGGTTCTTTCATTTTACCGCTTTCTTCTTAAAAAAGAAAAAAATGACTTATTGGATATTCAAAAAGAGATATAGATTTAAACGAAGTTGTAGACGTGTCAAAAAAGTTAAGTAATTGAAGTGCACATAACTATTTATCAATATATTGATTGGAAATTCAAAGAGAGATATAGATTGCAGAAAATCAAAGTGTTTGCTAAAAAATGCAAAAGAAGATGTAAACGTATAAATAGAGTTGAGTAATTCAGATGCATATATAAGATTTTTTTTTTTTTTTTTTTTGAGAATTCAAAAGGAAGTACGAATTTAGAAAGTGAAAGTGTTTACTAAAAAATAGAAAGTGCAAACGAAGACGTAG
Source organism: Logfia minima (assembly GCA_963921325.1). NCBI lineage: Eukaryota > Viridiplantae > Streptophyta > Magnoliopsida > Asterales > Asteraceae > Logfia > Logfia minima. The sequence continues at coordinate 2,492,810 of OY992773.1, forward strand.
ATATATCAAAACAGTAGTATGATGAGTTACGAGGATCATTTCAAAATTTCTAATTGCAAAATAATATGTCATTATGTTGTAGGAAACATGAAATAAAAAATAGAAATTTGAAAGTTTTGGGAGTGAAAAGATGAGAAAAGAAAAAAAAAGGAAAGAGAAAAGGGGATAAAAAAAGTGAAAAGAGGATAAAAAAGAAGATGAAAAAAAAGTGTAAAGGAGATAAAAGAAGAAGGATATTGAAAAGGAAAAAAAAACTTGCTAGGAGGGATTGAACTCGGGAAGCCCAAATTAACCCGTAAAGCCTTACACTCCTACCAGTCTACCACTCCATCTGTGGAGAACATTTGATAAATGACTTGTTTTCTTTATTTTAAATAAACGTAACCCAGTTTTTAGGCCCAATGTAAAAAGCATACATGTTATCTAAGTAATTAGCTATAGTAAAAATATGTCATTTCTTATAATAGATAGATATTTGTGTGTGTGTATACATATTTCTTTGATTCATTATACTTGGCTAAAATTTATCTTTAACTCAAAAGCTATTCACTCTATTGCACATGCAACGGTGTACCTGGGCTCATTCCACAATTTAGATAAGACCCAAAACATACTATATATCATGAAAGAAACAAAATATTCAAAAAGGAACCAATAACACACGATAGCACAAAAGATACTCCTTCCACATGGTACTCCACAAAAGGGGTGTGATCGTACATCACAACTTTTAGTGATGGAATTTTTATTTCAGTGTGATCTCCTTCTTGCACGTAAGTAATAGAAAATGAAAACACTACGGCTAAGTGTGGACTATCTAGATAAATGTGCACATAATTCATTTCTGGCGTGAGAATAACAATCATATGTCGACATATGAATATAATGGTTTAGGGTACTAGTATGTGTGTTTACTTAGATGATGATTTGTCCTTATGTAGGCATTCATCTCTTCCAGAAATTCTTGGCTTTAGCCAATAAGATTAAGGTGTACGTACAATCATTCTATTTAAACTTAATAGTATTTTAATTCAGTAAATAATTCATGTGTTTCAGTAGATAAACTCTGTGATTCAGCAAAAGATTCATTGTTTCAGTAAATAAACATTGTGATTCAGTAAAAGCTTCATGTGATTCAGTAAACAAACACTGTGATTCAACAAATATACACATTCATTCAGTAAATAAGTCAGGTGTTTCAGTAGATAAACTATGTGATTAAGCAAAAGATTCATTGTTTAGTAAATATACATTGTGATTCAGTAAAAGATTCGTGTGATTCAGTAAACAAACACTATGATTCAGCAAATGATAACATTGATTCAGTAAATAATTTATGTGATTCAACATTTTTACAATGTGATTCAGGTAATAAACTGAAGTATGATGTACTTATCTATCACTTAACATAAATTCAAGAACATCCTACCACCCTCTTTATCCTCATGCATTTTTGGGATCACATTGTGAAGCCTAATTCACTTTAAGTCAGTCGGGAACTGACTATGAAACTCTCGAACAACAACATCCTTGGTACTCACTTTTTTGTGATTTAATCTTTTCACTCCCCATTGGAAACCCATAAACGTCATGTATTTCCTCTCTTGAAACCAATAACTTTTTGTCCCCAATATTCAGTATATTAGTATCTGCATCATAGTTGTCTACAAGCCAATACCTTAGCTTCAAAGGTAATTTCCCTATTAACATATCCAATACATGTTCGAAGCTGATCCACTTAACGACTCTTTTCTATAGCACAATTTAGTTTTGAAAGCTCATCAATGAATACCTTTGGCGGATTCCTCATATAAATTGATTCTCGTTTAATCTTCTCTACCTTTTCTTTGTGCTTGATCTTGTCATTATTTTTATCAACCTCAGTTTGTTGCTTTCGATTCCATGATTCACTTACTGGTGGAATAACAAAATCATCATTCGAGTTGGTGGTACCTGTCAAATTTATTCATGATTCAATTTTCTGAACTCTGTAATTCAGTATGCACATAATTTATGAATCATGGCAAAGTTTGTTATGAATCACAAACAATACAAATCAACAGTATCATGAATGCATAATAACAAACAAACATTACTTTCTGAATCTCTAACAAATCATGAATGCATAATTTCCGAATCACTAACACATACATAACTAATTCCTGAATCATAAACAATTCATAATTTCTTAATCACAAACAAACCATGAAAGCAATGTACATAATTCTCAAAAGCAAAGCATACCATTTTAGAATCACAAAGAAAACATAATTTATAAATCATAGCAAATTTCTTAATCATAACTAATCGTAATTTTTTATTCACAAACAAACCATGAATGCAAGTAGTCTGCTTGAATCATAACATTTAACCAAAATATATAAACATGGTAACTAAGACACCATATACTGGAGGAATAGCATAATAAGAACCAAACTTATAATCATACTAACAGATGCACCATAAACTTTGAATCATAGTACCAACAATATCATAAAATGAATAATAGTGTAATAAAAAACCAAACTTTGAATCATAATAACATAAATGTCATAGATTTTGAATCACAATAACAAAAATACCGTAAACAAGAACCACACCTTGTCTAAGAAAATATCATAAACTACAAAACGTAGCTTTTTAATACATAAATCGAAATACAAACATGAAATCGCACCTTGTACACATGCTTGATCCAGTTTTCTTGATTTCACCATCTTCGATTACTCAATGTAGGTTTTAGAGTTTACATAATGTTGATTCATATAATTGATTTCGAAACCTCTATTTCGGTGCAATTTTGTTGGCGGATTTGCAGAATTTTGGTTCGATCAATCGCGATTTGCAAATTGTAGGTTTATGGTTTCGTGATTTTGGGCTGGTTTTGAAAGATGAGGGATTTGGAAGAATATGGATTGTTGATTTGATTTAATTACATTAATTGGATTGATATGGAAATTTAGTTTACATGGAGAAACTAATTCAGTTTCTTGAATATGCATGGACCGGTTTTGGATTATTAAAGAATTGATTTTTTTTAATTTTTTTTTAAATGAGTGAAATGTACAGTTTTGCCCTTCAAATGGTAAAAATAATCTAAACCATTGATTATTAGATCTAATGGACATAAATCCTTCTTCCATTTCTCCACCATAATTTCTTTCTCCCTTGAACTCACTCATCTATATTATATATATATATATATAGTACCAGGATCTAAAAAGAAGAAAATTTTGGGGGAAAAGGGGGGGAATATAAATTTAAAACTATGATTAAGAAATGAAGTATGATTCAATAAAAAGTAAATATGATTTCAAACTGAATCAAAAGGTTATTTTGCTGAATCAAAGGGTTAAAAAACTTTTCTTCCCTTTCTCCCCCAATTTTTCTTTCTCCCTTAACCCACTCATATATATAGATATATATTGGACATTATTTTTGTGTATTGTCTTGTCGATGAAGGTGAGATTTGAACATTAAATAGTAGATAACACTCACTCTTGTATTTAAGTTTCCAAGTCTTATTTTACGGGTTTGGTTTAACCTTATGAAATACAGATAATGAACAGTTGATTAGCCAAAAATGAACTTGGAAATTGGAAGTAAACAAAGGCTAACATTGGTGTGCAAGAGGAACCTATTTTAATGACTTAAAGTGGACATAGTACCATCTTGCATCAATTTAACTATCAGCAGAAATTATTATTGTTGGTCCCGTCTTGTCAAAAATGTATTAACTGCTAACAACAAATGTGAATAGACAACAAATTCAAGTTTAAAGTTTTATTTTATTGATATGAATCAATGAATACTTTACAAAGTGTACTGCGTAAATAGACAAGACATACAAGTCTAGATAAACTAACTTGTGACAAATTTGGCATCAACATATCATCAGTGAATAGCTCGCTGATGATTCTCAGTGATCAACACTTAACATATAAGTGAAGGCACTTGGTTCATTGGTAAACAGGAACGTGCTTAAATCACAGGTTGATCACGAATTCAAAATTCTGGACATTTAATATGGTAGTTGAGTGTGGTATTTATAGTCTCACACAATGAGATATAAATCCTACACTTGTCAACACCATATTAGTTGAGTTAGTAATGCAACTTCTAAGGTTTGGATGTGACATTACATCCTAGGAATAAAGTTTATATTTTACTTTATTCCTAGATTACAGAAAAGGTACAATGAATTAACTGCATTTGTACAATAAGTGAACGTACATATCTTTGAGAATATATGCACGCTTTCTTGTGTACTGCATAAATTGACCTTCATTTGTACATTAGGTATTTGTCAGACCTAATGTACTTTCTTGGATAAAGGCTTGAACCGCTGATTAATAGAGCAGAGTTGAATTCCACAGCAGTGAACTGCTCTCTATCTCTGTCTTCAGTCTTAGACTTCAACGGATGTTTTAAGTTCTTGACAGCGTCATGCCAGTGTAACTTCTAGAGATTAAGTGCACATCAGCGAGTAATGTATACTTCATTGAGTTCCAAGTTACACGAAGAAAGTCACTGCTAACATATGCAGTAACTAGAGCCGACTAGCGAATGTTTTAAGTATAGAATAGCTCACTCATCAGTTTGATCAGTGAGTATGTCTGCTGTTTACTCTACTGTTCGCTGCTAACAGATGCAGCAAAAGATAAAAATACTTGGAGTAAAACTGTCATTTATATATTACATTAGTGAAATCTCTGACCCAACAATTATGTGTAGCTTTCTACATCAATAACTCTAATTAAATTGCTCTTCTTATTATTATTTTTTATTATTATTATTTAACTGGATACTAATATCTAGCTGCTTGGTGTAGGATCTCCATTTGACAACGTAATTTTTTAATTGTGACCGTAATTTGTGGTGTCACGTTTTCCTAATATGAATGGTACCCGTACCGACATTTTAGTTGTCGTAAACGAATAGTTTCTTTCACAGTCGTCATCTTTTTGGACTTAAAATGGCTCTTAAATATGACCTGACACAAATTTTATTAGGCCACCAGTTATAAGGGAAAGATTGCCTTCAGGGCTTGGGTTTCTTCAGGGCTTAGGTCCAAAGTCCAAACCCAGCTAACAATATAACAGGCTTTTAAAAGTTATCAAAGAAGCAACAAGTTAGAGTCTTAGAGAGGTGATAAATACATATAGATTGATTTAGACGCTGAAGTTATGTTATTATATATATCTATAATCCAAGTTTTAACTGTTGTACAGTGAGCTACATGAATTAACTTGGGTGTTTATCTATCTACTATCTCCCAAGAAATTATCATCTTCATCATTCAATTTTTGTTTCTTTTTTCACTTTAATGATTGAATAATTAATTAAGAGTAAATAAGTAGTATGAAAATATAAGATACCACGTCACTGATGTCGTCATTGTTATATATAAAACTAGGTAAATATACCTATGCAACGCACAGTTACGAAAATTTTACCTACATTAACTTACACGCATGAATAAAATGTGTTTTAATAATATCGTCTCTTTAACATATCTACATATCTGCAACAAAAGAATGACATTAACATATGATTTTTGAGATGTATGTAATAATAAATCGAATAGAGAAAACAACGATACATTAGAAACATGATAAGTGGTAATAAGTCAAAAAAGATAACAATACATTAGAAAATATTAAAAGTTTGTAATGCAAATGAACATGACAATATGCCAAATAAATGTAAATTAACAATAAACATTAGAATGAATTGATAATCCACTGAGAACATATAAAAAAAGGGGTCTACTGTTTGCACACCCTGCACAATACATGCACACGCATACATATATAGGTGGGACCCACACATACACTCTCAATCATATACTCACATTAAGAGTGTACACAAAAAAATTTAGGGTGTGCAAATAGAAAATTTCATAAAAAAAGTCAAGACGTATCACAACGGAATCATACTTAATTTCAATATTCAACAAACATCCACGTGTTTTCTTTTGTTTTTTAACATGCGCAACACTCCTATCAGTCATGGTGGTTGATGTCTTCACATTTTTTTTTGTTCTCAAATACTTCAACACCCTTACAAATTGGGTTTTGTTGTGGTGGTGTTGATAGTTTTCAATGGACTGTAGTTATCATCGGTAGACGAAAGCATGATCAGCAATCACAATATCAAAGTTGCTGTTTCAGATTCAATTGAAAGACATACATCCAGTTTCCTAACAAAAAAAATGAAAGTTCAATGTTAACAGGCTTACAACTTCGGGAGAAGCTGATCATGTTTCTTGTATGGATAAAAATCTCGTTAACAGTCCAGTCTGTTAATCTTGGTGGTTGATGTTTTCACACTTTTTCCCCTCTTAGAAACTTCAACATCAAGCTTACGAATTGGGTTCGTTGTAGTGGTGTTGAGAATGCCCAACTGTTGTAATCACCGGTAGACAAAAGTACGACTGACAATCACAATATCACAATTAACATTTTTAAATTTTGTTAAATGACATAGATCTATTATGGTACCACATTACAACGTTTAGTAATTTTTGTATGCGTTGACACTTTAGTAACAACATTAATTGAACCTCAGAAGTATAATCTTACAATAATATTAAGAGTCCTAAGTAGTAGTAAAATAATTATCGAAGGAAGTAACTAAAAAAATGATAACTAGCCAAATCTAAACCCAATACCCTAAATCATTAATGATAAACCCTACGTGCTAAACAAAAGATACTTAATCCCAAGCTCTAAACCGTAAACCCTAGACTTTCATGAAAATGGTTTATGTGCCCATGACCAACTTGATAAAAATAAAACCCTAATTTCCTAATTTATAAGTAAAATAGGAACACATACCCTTCTAAAAAGCTAAATACTAAACCCTTGATAGGTAACTCTTCTAAAATCTAAATAAAGAAAACCCACGAAAAAGTTAAACACTAAAACCTTCACATTAAATAATCCTTCTCAAATGTTCAACGTCTAAAAATCTATACATCAAACCCCTGACACATAAGGTAAATATTAAACCCTTGAAAAATTGAATGACATCAATTGTCATTGATGTTATGTTATTATTCAGGCGTTTCATCAAACAACTTATGTGCGTCAAACAAACATACAAACCTTAATGATTAAACAAATCATTTGGTGTATCTTGTAAGCCTTAAATAAAAAATGCATGAACACAAAGTTGATTTAAAGCAAATAATAGAAAGGTAAAAAAGTAGCGGAACTTGTCTTCCGTAATCGATGTCTAAGATTCTGCAAACAAGCAAGTCATTGATGACATGAATTTTGAGGTCATGTCACCCTCTATTCGAATCTGAAACAAATACTTAACTTAGAAGAAATTTTACGGTAATGTAAATTTAAAAGAACCTTAGATGTAAAAGATGATAGAGAAAGAGAAGAAGATGAATGTGATAAATGAATTGAGCTCCTCAATTTTAATTCAAGCATGGCAATTGCATAGAAATCAAGAGCAGACATGATATTAGTCTGCAAAAGAAACTAATCAAAATTAAAGTGTGTAAAGTCACATATTTATCAAATAAAAAATTCGGATTATGATATCGTCGATTAAACCAATATTTGACACATTAGCATGAAAATATGCCTTAAAATGTGTCAAGTCAGCAATTTCACGCCTTAAAATGTATCGATATTGAATTAGTAACCAAATCCTTTTTAAGTAAATGAAACTCTCTAACAAGTTGGTACTAATGCTATTATGAATTTCTTATTCAATTGTCTTTGTATATACACGAGAAACCTCTATTTGTTTATATAGTTTCGATATAATATTTGATTATATAATAATGTTACTTTAAGATAGTAAGATGTTTGGTTCGATATTGTTGAAGAAAATTACCCTCAAAATAAAAATAACATTAATAAACTCATACTTACATATATTAGTAGTATACGTTTTTTGCACTTTCGCAACAATGGGCGAGCTCTAATCCTTGTCAAGTTCATTTACCAACAATTTTTTATACCAACTTTATAATTCTAAAGAACTAAACCAAAATATGGTTAAAAAACATACACTAGCTATCGAACAAATAACCTATTTTTTATAGCATTCAAATACACATATAAGGACTTTCAATATGTTTGATCAAGTTATGTTTCAATCTTAGTTTCAGTTACAATTTTTTATTTCTATTTAATAGTTTAGGGTATTTCTAGGTTTGTGCATAGTTCGGGAAGAACCGAGAAAACCCGAGGACTGAGGAGGAACCGAACCGAAACTGAAATACCCGAAGATATTTGGTACGGTCCATGGTCCATAGGTTTTCAGTTTTGGGGGACTTGGTTCAGGCTGGGACAAACTCGAAGAAAACCAAGAAAATGGACCGAATCGATGGAATACCATGATTGATGTTAGATATATATATATATGTATCATTAGGATCTTGAATCATGTACGGATAAATGTTAATTGTATATAAAGAAACGAATTATGGGTGTTGATTATGACTATTGATTTATTAAATACTGACAACTTAGGTACGAATTATTATCCGAACAAGATATATACATTATTACTGAAGAAAAAACTGGAGCCATTGCCTTTAATGCTACGCAAGCAGTAAGGCTACTTTTAGGATGAAATAAATTATGAATGTACCTAAGATTGTTTTACAATTCAAATTGGTTTATTTCAAGATTATGGGTCGGTTATATATACTTCATGATCATTTAAGAACACAAACAAAAACATTATTATATTAGTTATATAATTAGTGAACTCATGATGTGGTAAGTAGGGATTTAAATGTATTTGTGATATGAAAGTATACAAACGCATGGAAGAAGAATCGGATGAAGAATTTCTAATACGAGTTGATATTTTTTACTTGGTTATGTTTATGCACTTCTATTATTGGGTTTACGTTTATTAATTTAATTTGTTATCTGGATTAAGTTTTTTATTTATGTGGTCATACATGTACGATTTGGTTTTTTCCCATAACCGAACATACCCATTATGGAACCGAACCGAACCAAACCGATAATAGATGGTACGGCCTTCGGTCCAACTTTCTAATATAAATTGGAACTCGATTCGGTACGGTTCTGAGCCGGTTCGATCCATATTTCATCGTTTGCAATTAGTTTTCGTGGTTTGACATTTTACTGGTCATGTCCAAATCACACTTTTATATCTAACGTGCCAATTTATTACAGCTTAATAGTAATAAAATACTACGTGTCACATATTATTGCCAGTCAAACTTATAAGAAATAAGAAATATATTTTAAAATAAAATAAAATAAAAAAACCAGTCATATCATCGCATCAATGAGATAGAGTGATTAGGTAGCGATTGTATATCTTTTAAAAATCTTTCTCTGATTTGATGAATCTGTAACTTGTGATTCGCATCCATAGCTGAACTCGGGCATTTATATTTGCTCATTTCAAGCATATGCACTCTAACTGTTTAATAAAATGTCAACGATGAACACTTTTTTCACAGTATTGTTGTTGCTCTTTTCTAAGGGCTTTCTATGGAGGGTATGCTATGGGTCATATTACTCTTCTATTATACGCAGCGATCGTGGTGGGCATGCGGGTCCTACTGATGAACAACCACTATCAAAGATTGCAATTCACAAAGCTTTTATTGCTTTACACGAATCAGCTTCAATTAAGGCAAACCCTGTTCTTCTTGGTTTGGAGGTAAAACTGTTTCTTTTATGAATCTTAATTATTATTGTATGATGAGAACTTGACAAGAAATGTAACATAAGATATTAAATTTGTCAATGCTGGATGCTTACTAATTTCTTGAAAATTTCAGTTTTTGTTAAATATAGAAGTACAAGTTTAATTTTTAATAGATATAATAGTGAAAGTTCAATTTTTTATATTATTTATATTTAAGGACTCAAATATAGTTCAAGTTTTGACAAAAGTTGTCTATGTCTTTTAAAATACTGTAGGACTTCCAGTAATTTATTGGCGAACACAAAATTTTGCACTCCTTTTGATAGATAATAGAGAAATTGTTTCTTTTATTAATCTTGATTATATTACGTGTAGATTGACAAGAAAGGTAATGTCAGATTTAAAATTTGTGGGTTCGGCATACTTACGAATTTCTCTCATCAAAATGATCAAAAAATTCAGTTTTTGTTACATACAAAAGTAAAAGTTCAATGTTTGACAAAATAGGAGTATATGTTGCTTCAACTTATACTCCATAATAAAATTGAAGGACTCAAATATGGTTCAAATTTTGACAAAGAATCTTTATTCTTTGAAATTGGACTTTCACTCATTTATATGCAAAATTGAACTCGTACACTCCTTTTGATGATAGAGAAATTAGTAGATATCCTACGCCGTTTGTATGGAGTGCCAACTTTATTGGCATTTGCTCTTGTATGATTTACATTAGCACGCTTGGATTATTGGGTGTTAGACTGATGTGTATATGTTTATTCCACCATATGTGATGCATATGAAAACTCATAAATATTTCACACATGTTGTTAGAGTGAAATATTATATTTCAGTATCTCCTGTTGATTTTGCCTCTTGGCCAAAATTCTAGATTGTATAAAAAGAAATTAAACATCTCTAACTAAGATAGCTTGTGATTGATGTAAATCTCCGTATAAACAAAATCAAATAGAACTGAGAAGTTAAGGGAAATTTGAATTTGGATCCATGAAATTATGGTTGGGTCAAAGTTATGTTTTTTTGAAGTTTGCCACATTTTGTCACACATGTCCCTATGCAATCGTTGCATTTTCCTAAGTTAGTGTACTACAACTTTATATGATTATAGGGAGAGGATACTGCGTGGGTCAATGTGGAGCTCAAGTACCCAAATCCATCGGAGAACGATTGGGTTGGAGTTTTTTCTCCAGCAAAGTTCGAGTAATGTTCATATATTAGACACACCTGCATTATCTTGGAACATATTCATTCGTCTATGTGTAAAACTATCTATTCTGAAATTTTTGTCAAATAAACGATTATGGCAGTGCATCAGATTGCTACTATGAATCTGGCAAATCACATGAGGCTCCTTGCATATGCACGGCCCCGATAAAGGTATGCACTATATATGTAATTTGGGTTTTGAGGATTAAAAACATGTCTCTATGTAGGTTGTTATAAGAATTAAACATCTGAAAATGTAACAAACTTTATTCAATTGTATGCAATCATCTTTTAAAGTTTCTATTGTAATTATTAATTTTTAAATTGTTGCTATTGTATCTGACCTATTACAACTTATAAATAGGTGATGTGGCATCAGTTTGATGCTGTGGCTGTTGATGTGGCCACTTATATGGTTGCCACATCAGAAAAAGATACCAGCTACATGATAAAGAATTCATCTGATACTTATAGTAGAGATAATTGAATGATACATATAATACAAATTTTGAAAGTGTAATACATACAATGCAAACTTTGAATGTTTATTTTGGTCAAAGTTTGATGCTACGGGCACTTTACCCTTGTTTTAACCAGACATTCACATGAAATATTTCTTATGCAGTACATGTTTGCAAACCACTCTAGTTTGAATTATGTAACAACTGGAAAAGCTACATTGAGTTTCCAGATCATCAATCAGCGAGCAGATTTTTCCTTTGCATTATTTTCTGGCGGTTTAGAAAATGTGAGGAATTACTTTCTTTCCACTGTGTTTATTTTATGTTGACTTAATTTGGAAATTGCTGATGATACCCTCCTTATGACTGATACAGCCAAAATTGCTGGCTGTTTCGGATCCTATATCATTTGCAAACCCTAAGGCTCCTGTTTATCCACGCCTTGCTCAGGGGAAGGCCTGGGACGAGGTACGTTTCTTGTAGGTGAAAATTATGGGCAGGTTGGGCAGTTAGATAAAGGGTCAGGACAGGTTCAGGTTGAAGCATATCATCTTTAATAGGAGTTGTACCAAATAGGTCTGGTTGTATTGACACCAAACACTTTTTTGCCCCATTTTGAAACAATGTTATTAGTATTACATTAATAATCCATGTCTGTGAATAAAAACGATTTAAGAGGTCGTATGCAGCAAAACGACACTTTGGGTGACTTTCCACCGATTACCGACCTATACGACCCATTTCGTTTTTAGCTAACATCTTTTAGTTTGACTCATTTGAGAAGTACCCATGTTGACCTAGTCTTATAAAAATGGATTGAAACCATCACCTCTATCTTTAGCTAATTCTCAATAGTTATTGGCACATGGCTTGTCTTACTTTTGCTGTGCCCAGATGACAGTTACCTGGACAAGTGGCTACAACATTGATGAAGCCGTTCCATTTGTTGAGTGGGGTTGGAAGGGCCATACTCCTAAGCGTTCTCCAGCAGGAACATTGACATTTACCCGTGGTAGCATGTGTGGTAAGTTCTTATATCTATGCGTGATTTTTATACGTTTCGTTTTCGACATTTCAAATGATTGCTTTCTTGCACTGCAGGTCCACCTGCACGTACGGTTGGATGGCGTGATCCTGGTTTTATACACACTAGTTTTTTAAAGGAATTGTGGCCAAACACTATGTATGTGTTCGTAATACTTTTTTATGATACAGACATCTGACGAGTTAATGATGTTTTTTTCGTTTCCCGTCTTATCTTTTGACCCAATTTGGTTGCAACAACAATTATCCAGGTATGATTATAGGATAGGGCATATGCTGTTGAATGGATCGGTTGTTTGGAGTAAAATGTACTCATTTAAATCATCCCCATATCCCGGACAGGATTCACTGCAGCGTGTTATTATTTTTGGAGACATGGGGAAGGTAAAATTAGTTAAAAAATTTCTTTTACTTTTTTGCCATTATAATATCTGTTATTATTTGATTAATATTATTCCTCACTAAATAAAAAATTCTCATTTCTGATACACCATTCTTTCAGGCAGAACGAGATGGCTCAAATGAATATGCTTGTTATCAGCCAGGATCACTCATTACTGCAGACCAATTAATCAGTGACCTTGATAACTATGACATAGTTTTCCATATCGGAGATATGCCATATGCTAATGGATATCTCTCACAGTGGGACCAGTTCACAGCACAAGTCGAACCCATTGCCTCAATAAAGCCTTACATGGTTGCAAGGTCTGAATTTATCATGTACTAGTAGAGGTGACATGGTGGGCTGGTTGCTGGTTTGGGTGATGGCTGAACGTGTCCGGTTGGTTTAATCTGAAATTATTTTTTTGTCCATGTCTTTTTCTTCTGTAATAAATCATTGTGTCAAATATGATTAAAAAAATGATCTATTTTCAATATTAATCTACTTTCTGGAACAAAAAGATTTTCACCATTCTATACATTAAATATACACTTTGGGCGACTTTTGACCCATTTGTTAACAGATATTTTGTGTTTTACCCATTTGACCTGATAGAGAGAAAAGATAACCCAAATGCACTCGTTCATAAGTAATGGGGCGAAATTGCTCTATGTGCTAGTCTGCTAGACTGCTATGTTTGTTAAGTTATAAATATAATATTTCACTTTGATAATAACTTTAACATACCTTATTTTTCTGCAGTGGCAATCATGAACGATCTTGGCCCAATTCTGGAGGCTTCTATGATACAACAGATTCAGGTGGGGAGTGTGGTGTGCCTGCTGAGACCATGTACTATGTTCCCGCAGAGAATAGAGCTAAGTTTTGGTGAGAAAGATGGATTATTCTTAATCACTTTGCTATACAAAAATATGAGGAAACATCAAATCAAGTCATGTATGCTAAATTGAATGCAACAATTTTCTTTTTGGAATGTCACAACTCACTGCAATTTCCCCTTTTGACAACAATAATATCCAAATTTAACTCTTTGCCCTTGATTGATTGTTAGAAAATGTAGAGAGTGTCCAATCAGTCTTATTCTTAAGGATTTTGTAACATAAATAGGTGGCAAAATGGGGTGGGCTAGTAATGGGTAATTATTTAAAACGGATCCGGGTCAGTTTCAGCCGACACGTGAACACTTCTTTAATCTTCTTTTCTTGAACACAAACACTTCCTATTGTCTTCTTTTCTTGAATTTTACTAATAGTTGGTTTCTTAAATATATGATTAAGATGACTGTATTACAATGATAATCTAACATCTTTAAATAACACGATTTAGGAGGTTATACATTTTACATTTTGGTTGACTTTCGACCAATTTGACCTGTACTTGTTTCCCTTATAACCATATTGACCCACTAGAGGCAAAGTATAACCTAGAACGACCTATTTACCGATAATTTGTTTAAATTGTCACCTCTTAAGTTAACTGCTAGTCAAACACTTGCTTTATACCGTGTATGTATCAATCATTACGTATTGAACTATGTAAGTTTTACTTGTCATAATATTGTGTACTGTTAACAGGTACTCAACAGATTATGGGATGTTTCACTTTTGCATTGCGGATTCAGAGCACGATTGGAGAGAGGGTTCAGAACAGTATGCATGGATAGAGAAGTGTCTGGCATCAGTTGACAGAAATAAACAGCCATGGTTGATCTTCTCAACTCATCGTGTGCTCGGCTATTCTTCCAACAGTTGGTATGCAATGGAGGGTTCGTTTGAAGAGCCCATGGGAAGAGAACACTTGCAGAAGCTATGGCAGAAATACAAGGTGGATATTGCATTCTATGGACATGTCCATAACTATGAAAGAACCTGCCCTATTTACCAGGTATATGTTATTTCTTTATTCACTTATAAATGTGGAATACTTGTGGCTAACCTAGTAAGGACAAACAATCACACACACTAGAGGTGGTTAAATGATAATATTGGTAACGGGTCAAAACAGGTAAATGCTTGCACTCGTCAGGTTGGGTCGACACTAAACACCTTTTGTCCAAAAAAAGCTTATTAATGATTGATGTGTCTAATATGATTGCAAGAATTATATTATATCTTTGATAATCCAAGTTTTTAAAGAAAAAAAATATGATTTATGAGGTGTTATTAATAATCTGATTTTATGAGATGTTATTAATATTCTAAAAATTGCCAAATGTCTGATATTTTCTTGATATTTTTTTTCCCTTGGTTGGTTTTTAAAAGTAGATCGTTTAATTAACGTATATGTGGTCAACTCACTGTTATTCAAAAGATTGGGTGCAGTAGCCGAATGGAGTTATTCAGTTGTAAAGTGACGTGCAGTTATCGTACTTTGATGTATAGAAGCCAAAAGAATATCTATTGACCTGGTTAATAGTTATTTGATCCAGTACAAAACAGCATGCTAATGCACCTTCACTTGACAATTTTGAATTCTAATTGTTTCATAATATCTTGTGGAGGTGCTAATTATACCAAGTTACGTATGAATAAGTTGACTTGGGTTACTCTAATGGGTCAAATGAATAGAATGAAAACTTTAGCTAATGAATCAAAATGGGTAGAATGGGTTGGAAGTTTTTCACATTATATTTCCTAATTTGGTAAATTTAAAAAATTAAATTGTTATTGTAAGAATATACCCTTTGTAATCATAAACGCATCATGTTTTAATAAAAAGAAATGGACAAGTAAGTGTTTGTTGGATAACCCAGCCCGTCTAGACTAGTTTCAATCCATACTAAAAAAATCACTCATTCTGGCGTAAGTCTATTTTGATGTGTTACCCAACCTACCCATTTTCATCGTGTCATATCTTCTGATTTATAATTATGGTGTAATGCAGAACCAATGTGTCAACCCGGAAAGATATACTTATTCTGGAACCGTAAATGGGACGATCCATGTTGTTGTTGGTGGAGGAGGAAGTCATTTGTCAGATTTTACTGAGATTGATACAGTTTGGAGTTTGTATAAAGATCACGATTGGGGGTTTGTCAAACTTACTGCGTTTAACCACTCATCACTTCTTTTTGAGTACAAGAAGAGTCGGGATGGACTCGTGTACGATAACTTCACAATCTCTAGAGACTATAGGGATGTGTTGGCATGTGTACGTGATGGATGTGAACCTACAACATTGGCAAGTTAAGCAGATACGCAAAATGTCTGTACCATTATTAGGAAATGTACCTTATTGAACCCTTTAAGCTTATAAGGTAAGCTTGTGGGTTAATGAAAGCTTATACATTTTATTTTGTATTCTTGTAATGCGAAATCTATTGTTTAATGAATGAAGATATGTAGATGATAGGCATTGAAATGTTGAATATAGTGGTATACTTGTAATTCTGTATAAAAGAAAAAGGGTATCCTATGACTCCATATAGGAGTCGCACAGTCAACCTGGTTGAGACAATTCGTGGTCAAAGAAAGATGGGATGAAATTTGAACACGCAATGTCCACCTTTGTACTAAACAAGGGTGGTTAATCGTACTTCGTTGGGGGTTTGTTGTCTATCATTGACTCTTCTAGTTATGACGGCTATTAAGAAAATGCATTTAACGTGAATTACTATTGATAATAATATTTAATTACAATAAATGAAAGCTGTATAAATCATTAAATTGATGCTCAATCATCCTTTTAAAACATATTTATATATATTGGAAAGATAACTTTAGTTGACTCTTAAGATATTTTTGCATTTAGTTAGTTATTTGTAATAAGTATATTTTATGTATTCTATAAACTAATTTCTTAAAAATTATAATGGAAAGGTATGCAAATATTTCTAACACTCAGACGATTTGTGCGCATTGCTCAATGACTTAATCTAAGTTTAATTAAACGGGTATAAGCGATAAATACTTCCCGTGAACAGTATATATATATATGGGAAGGATTTACAGGAAAGCTCTAAAATTTGAGGAATAAAGGAAGCAAATTTTAGTCCTTGATTTTTTTATTAAAAGACATTTTTAACATTCATTGGTGATGAATGTTAAATTTTGAAACTTTTTGTAATTTTTAAAATTCATTTATGATGAAATCAATGGTTGAGATTTACCTCCCTCCTTCCCTAATTGTTTCGCCTCTTCCCTATATACATAATATATATAGACTATCATCGCGAGATAATAACTGTGTACCGAATGTTAGTGTAAATTTATTACCTTTAAACGTGTAAACAAACTTTGTACCTTTTGCACGGGCCGATCACACTTTGTATGTAATATTGTTTGATAATGAATAACGATGGAAGTAACTAAGGCATCTCCAATTGTAATCCTCTAAAGATTTTTCTTTTTCGTAAGAGGTTTAATAAAAAAGTTATTATATTGGTAGTAAAACGTCTTTCAAAAGTGTTTTTGTAATATAAATGTAATCTTATTTTATCTGTATGCTAATTGACTATCCCCAACGTTAGGTGGAGACCTCTTAGACTATCAACTTGGATGAAATCTGATGTGTCATTGCTACAATGGTTTATCTATTAGAAAACTAACGTCCACATAAGATCGGCTTTGCTGGTCATATTAAAACTGTATGCAGTTCATTCTACTATAATACTTTTTCCTTAACTTCTTCCCTAATTATTGGTATACATCGGTTACCAATTATACATTCACTTACTCTTTGATTATAGATAAAATAGTAGACCGTTGATGTGGGTCTTATTTATGATTAATAATTATCACCTCCGTATCATCTGGTGCTTATAATAGCAAGACTTCAATTTTAAACTTAGATGAAGTTTCAATCACCTGACGCTTTGCAATTTGCCAATTCTCAGTTATTAATTTTGATTTTATTAAAATTCGTTGGGTTCAATAAATGAACCATCAAAATCTTCGTACATTTTTTATTAGTTTTGTTAATTACATCTTTTCCAGATTTATTCGGGTTGAGAAAGTTAGTTGTTTATCATGCAAACTAAGTGTTCAATAAAACAACCATAAGAGATCTTCAATTGATTATAGTTTAACCCTACTGATGAACGATATATGAGATGGTAACCATGTTAGATTGTGAAGTTTTCGAATATTTCTTGCCCAGTTTTAGTTGCATTTTTAGTTCTTAATTTGTAGTGCATGATTTATTGTTCGTGTTAACTATGATTTTATTTATTATGATTGATAAGTAAATGCTTTCATAATGGCCAACGAATTTGATAACGTACACCACTTGGAAAAGGTGGTCGAACGTTAGTAATGCTAGGACTAGGTAGCTAGATAGAGATGTTTTTATGGTTGATGTATACTAGATGAGACCTATATTCGAGCTATGAGAATGTTGCTATCAAGAAATTGGTTTTAGGTGGTCTTGGATGAAAGATGAGCGTCTGAGTGCTTGGAGCATAAAATTGTGCTGGGAGCATAAAAACTGGACTTTCAAATTAAGGTACTCTGAAGTCTATATCAAAATAACTATGATCCATGTTATCTTTTAGGTACCCCTCAACACTAAAAATTATTTAATTTTTTCTAGTTGAGCCAAAGATAACTTTAGTTTTTATGTGTATTTGATGCACTGATTGGTCTTGTCAAAAATGATCTCATATGTCATGAGAGTAAGTAGAGGTTTTCTTCGTCGTACTCTAGATACTATGGTATTTAAAGGTGGGTCAGTAACAGATATGTTTAAATTATTTTACTAAATCCGATTCAAATACAAGAATCCATTTGGATTTCAGTTTTTAAAATGTGAATCCGATTCATCTGAAATGGGCCAAATGACTATTTGAATAAATCGGTTTTAACCATTCGTTTCCTCGTGGACTTCACAACGGTATCATTTGTACTCGTGAAAGGGTAATCTCATAAGGGATATCAACGGCTACTTGTTGTCGTGTTGCATTGAGTGTTTATGAAGATGTAAAGTTAGTTTTTAAATTCAAAAGTTAAGATTTTAAATTAGTATACAATGATATATACAATGAAATTAGTTATTCACAAATATAGTAGTTTGTGAAATGATCTATCATCTTTACAAAAACTAATATGATCTTCGACATCATCTACACCAAAAACACAAAATGTGTTGATCCTTTAACAATTGAAACATTTACAAATGATGATAATACGCATAAGTATAACTCATATGCTAGTCACATGCAATTTGATAAAACCTTATACTACCTTTATAACTAGATCCCAAGTTGCTAAAAAAATATTTAGATATTTATGATAAAACAATAATGTAGTAAACTATATCTATATGTGTATAAATAATGTTTGAAAACTAATAATTATTTCTTATTTTTATTTTTGGATAATTCAGTTTAAAATTTAGTAACCAAAATCAATTCGTGATCTGAAATAATAATTTTGATTCCGGTCCAAATCAATTCGAAAATTCAATTACTTAAATCATATGATACAATCCAAGTTATCTAATTAGATAATTTAATTTTATCTTAATAGTAAATAACCCTAATTAAGTGCACGATAAATAATCAAGTCTAAAATTTCATGACTAAAGATTTTATTGAGAACATACATAAAAGACGCATTTCATGACTAAATATATGCCTAATATATCATTGGGTCTAATTTTAGGTTTTTACTTTTATACCTTATATTAAATAGGGATAATTGATTCGTGATGCGTTAAACTTTAACTTTTTTCTATTGTAT